>OU862930.1:21237774-22671464 GCA_917880885.1 Limnephilus marmoratus | reverse complement strand
GTATGGGGAAAATAATTTTCTTCGGAGTGGAACACCCTTTACTTTTAGGGGTATGAAAAATAGATGTTGGTCGATTCTCAGACCTACCAGATAAGCACACAAAATTTCATCAAAATTGGTCCAGCCGTTTCGGAGGAGTATGGCAACAAACACCGCGACACGAGAATTTTATATATTAGATAGTTAGCGATCGCCACTAATTATACAATGCTTGCAATGCAACACTGGATATTTGAAAAGGGAAAATCAAATACCTACTTACTCTAGGACATCTATTTTTCAATTTCTTTCGTAGAACGAATTTCAAAAGTGACTATAGTACGGCCCGCCAGCCGTTTTAAATCGCACAAAAATATGTTTTCTTTGAATTTCTCGGCTTTTCTCTACTATAATTTACATGTATTATACATATAAAAATTCCTCTTCAATCACTCTTTCTATTGGTGAAAACCGTATGAAAATAAGTTGCGTAGTTTAAAAGTTTTTTTTTTTTTATTAAGGAGAAAATGCAGATACAGACGTCAATTGACAAGAATATACAAAACAATTAATAGAGAATTCGCCTGCATCCAAACTATTTCTCACGAATTAACATTAACAGCAGATAAAAACATATACAAATATTTTTACCATTAAATACGGAAAAGACGTATGTATTTTTTTATTTTATTTATTTTTTTTTTTTTTTTTTTTTTTTATTATTTAATATAATATAATGGTATCGATTACATGTTTATACACAAGAAATAAAGTTTTTCTATCAAAATACATTAAATAATACGTATTACACCCTTTTTAAGAGCAGAGCTCGAGTTAGAAAGGCGGATAAACGCAGGTTAACCACAGTTTAGCAAAGGAAAAATATATTTTTTTTGTATATTAAACAAAAAATAGATAATTAACAGTAAATAAGAAAAAATATATATAAATATATTTTTTTAAACTACATAATAGATAAGAAATACAATTGACTGAAGAGGAGGAGAAAAAGAGAAAGGAAAAAAATAATGAGAGAAAAAGAATATCTAATATTATAATTGAGTTGTTGTGTTGATAAGTTATATAAAAAGGGTTTTTATTGAATTTTTGTATTTTTGTAATTTGTTTCCAATCTTAATTTCAAGGGTAATTCGTTAAACCATTTAACTCCAATATATTTGTAGAATTGTTGGGCTGTGGTGGTGTTACAGCGTGGTATCGTTAAAGAACCAAGGATATTTGTTCTATTGCTGTTGGAAAAAAGAGTTAAGCTCACATTATTGAAACAATCTTTGTGTATTTTTAAGAGCGTATTTTTTTTATAAATAGTATGAAGTGAAAGGACTTTAAATTCTTGAAATAATTTGATGGTAGGATAATCGTATTGCTTTTTTAGAATTATTTTTATTAATATTCTTTGGATAATTTCTAAAGGCAAAAGAGAAGTTTTGAAAGCACCACCTCAGCCAACAATTCCATATTATAATACTGATTGATTTAGGGAAAAATATATGGTTCTTAATAATCCAATATTTAATATGTTTCGTATTCTAATAAAAACGTAAATAAGTTTTCTTAAACCTTCTACTGTTGTATTGATTTGTAATTTCCATTTTATTTTACTATCTATAATGTATATACGTAATGTAAGTAAATATTATTTTACAAATAGAGAGATGAAAAAAAATGCGCAATATCCTTATAAAAGTTTACAAATTGTTTTTGGAAAAATTTTGATGGTAAGACCAAAAATATATATAGATAAAATATAATGTCATACAGAAATTTAAAAAAAAGAAAGGTAGTTAAAATTATAAACCAAGCAATGTCTAAGTTATTGTACTTTGTAGGAAAACAGCCTTCAATTTTCTACTAAAAGTACTGCGTGTATCAAAAAATAAGTCGGAATCCTTGAGGTTTTGATTTTGATTAAACGATTCGCACATTCTTCTGATTGGATCCCTGACACCAGCATTTGTACGCGTCCGGCTAATGTGGAATAATCGTTAAGCCTTGTTACTCTGGGTGGTATTTTGAAGTTTATTAGTTTCAGTAGGTCAGGACAGTCGATAACGTTATTGCAGATTTTATAAAGCGTCATGAGGTCAAGGTATGTTCGCCGGTTAGTTAGAGTGGAGACGTTATAATTCAAGAGCATATTTATGTACCCCCGTTTAGGTGCGCTCATTCTGTAACGCGCACATACATTTTGAGCGACTTCATGTTATACTATGTAATGATAATGTGCCCTTTGCAAAAACATAGTTGTATTTTCAATAAGAAATTGTAATAAAAATGTTTAGTTAATTTGGCGTTGTTTTATGCAGATTTATAAAGTTATCGATTAAAACAACTGCTTCATCCCCAACTTTCAATTTTACTCTAATTAAATTGGACCCTTGAAAAATATGAGACAACATTTTCTAATATTCATTAATTAGTAATAAACATAAACTTCTCTTGATAATAAAATGTAACATGCGTCCCAACTGCCCCTATTTGAAGCCAGTAAGACTATGGTTTCCCAAATTAGGGTATGTTGTAAGGCTGAAGAAAGAGGGGAGGGGAAGGAGATGGGTAAGAGGAAGGTAGGGAAGTACCTAGCTATTCAGATACAGTCACCAAAACACGGCTAAAGCCATTACATAGCAGTTTGTTTATAAATAAACTGTTTTAATAAATTAAATAATAATATCCCACTAATATTGTAAAGGCGAAAGTTTGTATGAATTTATAAATAAATAATAAATAAAGGTCTTTATTTCAGAATGTGGGGAGGTGAGTGCAATCCCACACATCCTATATAGTGTGTAAGTACGTACATAAAACAAATAGATATTTATTATTAATTTTTTAAACTTTTATGAGTAAAATCTCAAATTATAATATTTAATTAAATGAAGACAATATTAGCGAAACTCAATCAAAATCTGAGACAGAAAAATCAGAAAAGATATTGGCTCCGCTGGGACTCGAACCCAGAACCCTTTTCTTACATGGAAACGGCTCTACCGATTAAGCTACGGAACCCCATATTAATTCGGTCACTTTTAACTGTATCATACTTCGACTAAGAACTACCAACATTATCTTCACTTACTTAACGCACATATTATTGGCTGCTATCTTTATATATGATTACAAGATTCAACTCGAACTAAATGCAATCTAGATAGTGTCTGGATAAATTTGTATCCATTTTATTTGTAATACGCGACATCTATTGACTTTTTCTGCAAGTCTAGGATGAATATTTATTATTAATTTTTTAAACTTTTATGAGTAAAATCTCAAATTATAATATTTAATTAAATGAAGACAATATTAGCGAAACTCAATCAAAATCTGAGACAGAAAAATCAGAAAAGATATTGGCTCCGCTGGGACTCGAACCCAGAACCCTTTTCTTACATGGAAACGGCTCTACCGATTAAGCTACGGAACCCCATATTAATTCGGTCACTTTTAACTGTATCATACTTCGACTAAGAACTACCAACATTATCTTCACTTACTTAACGCACATATTATTGGCTGCTATCTTTATATATGATTACAAGATTCAACTCGAACTAAATGCAATCTAGATAGTGTCTGGATAATTTTTTATCCATTTTATTTGTAATACGCGACATCTATTGACTTTTTCTGCAAGTCTAGGATGAATATTTATTATTAATTTTTTAAACTTTTATGAGTAAAATATCAAATTATAATATTTAATTAAATGAAGACAATATTAGCGAAACTCAATCAAAATCTGAGACAGAAAAATCAGAAAAGATATTGGCTCCGCTGGGACTCGAACCCAGAACCCTTTTCTTACATGGAAACGGCTCTACCGATTAAGCTACGGTACCCCATATTAATTCGGTCACTTTTAACTGTATCATACTTCGACTAAGAACTACCAACTTTATCTTCACTTACTTAACGCACTATTATTGTTGGTAGTTCTTATCTTTTCTCAGTGATTTGACGTAGTCCCAAAACATGTTTGGATCATGCTTGATTTCGTGTTCAATAGAATTTACATATAATTGGAAAGCAGTGCGTATATTGCGCTTAACCACGGCTCTATGCACACTGAACAAATCATAGTCACCTCGACAGCCGGTAGCCTTCCATTTTTTATGGAGAGCATGTTTCTTCCTAATGCTCGCGATGGTATCTTGACAGAACCACTTCGGATATCGACGACCACCTCTACTGGGAGGTTTCCTAGAGAAACAGGCATCAAAAATATTGTAAATACAAGCATAAAAATGATGTACTGCCTCATTTATAGTGCTAAAATTGTACAGTTCTTGCCAATCTAGTTGGCTCATCATATTGTACAGTTCATAAACATCGCCCTGCCCAAAATTCCATCCACGCAAAGCTTCGTAGCTTAATCGGTAGAGCCGTTTCCATGTAAGAAAAGGGTTCTGGGTTCGAGTCCCAGCGGAGCCAATATCTTTTCTGATTTTTCTGTCTCAGATTTTGATTGAGTTTCGCTAATATTGTCTTCATTTAATTAAATATTATAATTTGAGATTTTACTCATAAAAGTTTAAAAAATTAATAATAAATATTCATCCTAGACTTGCAGAAAAAGTCAATAGATGTCGCGTATTACAAATAAAATGGATAAAAATTTATCCAGACACTATCTAGATTGCATTTAGTTCGAGTTGAATCTTGTAATCATATATAAAGATAGCAGCCAATAATATGTGCTTTAAGTAAGTGAAGATAATGTTGGTAGTTCTTAGTCGAAGTATGATACAGTTAAAAGTGACCGAATTAATATGGGGTTCCGTAGCTTAATCGGTAGAGCCGTTTCCATGTAAGAAAAGGGTTCTGGGTTCGAGTCCCAGCGGAGCCAATATCTTTTCTGATTTTTCTGTCTCAGATTTTGATTGAGTTTCGCTAATATTGTCTTCATTTAATTAAACATAGATATTTATAAAATATGGTAATAAGAAGAAAATAAAATAAAAAATATAAGTAAAAAAATAAATAAAAAATCAGTCTGGGGTTATGGGAACCAGTGTTTTCCCTTAATGTTCTTCCAAGCTCGATCCTGAAGTCAAACGGGATTCTAATATGAGAATGTTTCTGGAGTGGTTTATCCTTCCCCTCAGTCCTGCAATCCTGGGTCTTAACAGAGCTTTAAATCCTGGAACTCGCCCTTCTGTAAACATTGAGGAGGCACTGCAGTGCCTGGGGAGTACAAAAATCAGACGGTAAGCATTGTTATATTGCACCCGAGCCTTTCCATGGTTCTTTTTTTAAAGGTTGCCCAAAGCTCGCGTGTGTACAGGGGGGTGCAGAAGGCTAGGAATAGCGTCCTTTTTACCCGTGGAATGCATAACCGAAATCTTCTACTGAGCATGTTGCATTTTATGCTCAGTACGCGCCTCTGTTAATTTATTGTTGATGATATGTCCTAGATATTTGGTAGATTCTACTGTTTTTAGGAATTCGCCGTTCAAAAAGGCGGGGGGATATTTTTTGGGCCTTCCCCGTGTTTTATGACCAACAGTGCTGTTTTTTTCGCATTATAGATCATGTTGGTTTCGTGTGCGAATTCTTCACAGATCTTCAGGAGGATTCGTAATCCCCTTATTGACGGTGCCATCAGAACCATATCGTCTGCGTAGCTCATGTTGTTGATACATTGACCTCCGATGTGGCAGCCCACTCCAGCATTGTTTAGCCTGTGGGTTAAGTCATCCATGTATATGTTAAACAATACTGGGGACATACATCCTCCCTGTCTGACCCCGCTTTTCAGGAAATAAGGTACTGAAAATCCATCTTTCCACTTTACAAGATTTTCCTGTTGACGGTGCCAAGTTTCGAGGATTTTTACCACTTTCCAAGATATACCTCTTTCTTTTAGTTTTTTCCATAATAGGGGGTGGGAAACTCGGTCAAAAGCCTTACTTAGGTCCAGAAAGCATGCATAGGTTGATGTTTTCTTCTTCCTGTAGTATTCCAACGTCCGTTTTACGCAAAAAATAGCCGAGTCCGTAGAACACTCTCTCTTGAAGCCCATCTGATTATCGTTAGTTGTCAAATGAGATCCGACTTGATCCAAGAGAACTCGTTCAAATATACGGGCGATAGCCGTGGCGGTGGATATTGGTCTGTAGTTTTCCTTTAAAGTTATGACTGACAATTTCGATTTTATTATCGGTATTATAATTGTTTTTGTCATGTCTTTAGGTAGATAGCCACACTTTAAGATATCGGTGAATAGTGTTGCCATTAGTTCCATGACCGCTGCCCCTGCATGTTTGAAGTGGCCGGTGCTTAAGCCGTCATGCCCTGCAGACGTTCCAAATTTCATATTACTAATGGCCGATTTTATCATGCTAATTGTGACAATGGGATCGATATCGTCATAGGCAGTCAGATGCGTTTCATTTGAGTCGATAGCCGGGTGGTAGTTGTAAAGTGTTATTTAAAAATGTTTGCGATTACTTCCGGGTTCGATTCTCCATGTATGTTGCATGAGATTTTGCAGCGCATGTTTAATAGTTTATTAGACTTGTTCCAAAATTTTTTGAAGTCCCGTTTTTCTAAATCCTCTGCTATTTTATCCATCTGAAGTTAAGTCGAGTTTTTTTGGCATTGTTTATGGATGAATGGATGTATGTATGTTTGTTACTCTTTCACGCAAAAACTGCTGAATGGATTTTATTGAAACTTTACAATAATATAGCTTATACATTAGAATAACATACAGGCTATGGCTCAAAGCTATGGCTTTATAAAATTTGTATAAAAAAGTTGCAATAGATGGCACCGCGAGCTGTTTCAAAAATGAATTTAACGGGTGTGAAGGGGTTGGTGAAGGGGTGGGGGCGGACCGGGGGGGAGGGGTAGTAGGGAGTGGAGTGGGGATAGGGAAGGTGGAGGAGGCGGGGTGGAAACCCCCCTAATACTTTGCGAGCGAAGCCGGGGACAAAAGCTGCTTATTTAATAAATAAAAGAAATTAAAATTAAATTGGGTTTTAAAAATTATACTTGAAAATACATAAAAAAACGGCTAAAGCCATTTCAAACAATGTTTCAATTCTAATTGGAGAATTAAAATGTCGCTTGAAATGGCTTTAGCCGTGTTTGGTGGACAGGAGGCCCTGAGGAAAATAATTTCCCTCAGGGCCTATGTCATTTTTGGGGATGCTGTGTGGAGGGTCTTTTTAAAGAAAGGAAGGAAAAGCAGTTCTGGGAAGGAAAATGGTGTGAGGGTGGGTAGGAATCTGGGGTTCAGTGTGTCCAGGTCATCGACCGCCAAGACCTAGAAAAACCTCACCCCAAGAACCCGGGCATCCCTGCTAAGTCACCCAACGTAGCAAACCACTTGGGGTGACCTGTGGCAGAGGTGTTGGTTATCCAATAAATTGTTTCCGGGGCGGCGGTATCCATTTCCGACTCTCAAATTGAATAGACTAGATCTGAATAGCCAGGTCCTTCACCACCTTCCTCTCCCACATCTCCTTCTCTTCCCCACTTATCTTCAGCCTCACAACATACCCCAATGGGTACCCCCCATAGTCTCCCTGGTTCCAGGGGGGAGCAGATGGTACTCTTGTGGGGTAACTGCAAGTTACTAGTGGAACTTACCGTAGCAGATAATCCCAGTCTGATGCTCTGGTAAGGAACCAGCGCTGACTTATCAGGTAGACTGGTACCCCCCTTCTGCCGGTCAGACACAACTCCCTGTAAAACACACAATATTATATAATAATTATGTTGCAATAACATTATATTAAAAAGTAATATATTTTTTAAATTATTTATTAATCAAGAATAACATTACAATATAATATACATTATTCCTACATATACATATGTATATATATATTTTTTTTGTATATACCACCTCACTAGGCTGAGCCTGTTCCGAGGTGGCAGGAATTTAATCTAATTTTGGTATCTTAATCTTGGAAGATAAAAAAAATAATTTTAATTTAAATAGATAAATGGAATAAAAGAAAAATATAAAGAAATGAAAAAAAGATATGAGATAAATACAAAAAGATGAAAGAAAGAAATGAAAATAATTAAGAGGAAAAGAGAAAAATTCAAGCGTTGAGTGCGTTGTTCTATTGATCAAGTTATCTGCCCGCAGTATGCAATGCCCTTGTTCACTACCCACGTATAAATTTTGCGTTTTAGATTTGCATTTTTTGTCACTTGAATATATTTTATATCTTTTTCAATTAAATGGAAAAAATTTGGAGCCAAATTATGATAATGTCTTTGTCCAAATGCAGTATTTGTCTTCGGAGTCATGTGTCGATGTCTATGTCTTGTGTCGTAATGGTTTTTTTTTTGCATTAACTCCACACAGGAGGCCCTAAGAAAAATAATTTTCCTCAGGGCCTATGTCATCTGGGATGCTGTGTGGAGGGTTGGAGTATGATGGTTTAGTTTGTCTTTTTGGTAATGTATAGATATAACTTTGATGTACAGTTGCTGTATGTTCAATACTTCAAAGTCTTTAAATAACTGTATTGTCGAGAATCTAAAAGGTTTTTTTGTAATAACTTTAATCAAGGCCTTTTTCGCTTTGTCGAGAGTAACGCTTAGTATATAGTTTTTATAGTCTTCACTGGCATTATGTTTTGTGTGTTCTTAAAATATATATAAGTTTTCTTACTTTACCCGCTGTTTTATTTATTTGTTCTGTCCATCCAAAATAGTCGTCAATGTAAATGCCTAAGTATTTGATTATATCTGAGTCTCCGCTAATATCTACAGACATAATATGCTACAGACATAATATGCCACAGACAATTGATGTAAAGCAAAAATAGGATGGTTTATAAGTGCTAGTTATGAACAAAATTATTTTGAAGAGTTTTAATTTTCAATGTACATTTATTACTTTAATTTTAAATTTTTTGCAAAAAATTTAAAATTAACTCTTAAAAATAATTTTGTTCATAACTAGCACTTATAAATGCATTATTGCGTACTAATATGTCGTCGAAACGTGTTCCACTGTTACCACTCAAGTAGAAGTATGGGGGGACCAGATTCGATAGATTTTCGGCGTTAGAGCGATGGGAGCGTTGGAGTTCAAATTGGAATAATGGGAAGTATAAAAGTGAAAGTACATCAATGGGTATATACAGGCAGATGATGGTCTGTTGATGCGTCTGCCCACCTGCAATGTGTGTGGTGGGCAGGATCGAGAAAGACTGATTGTGGGAGGTCTTTTATCCTCTCCAGCAGGGATCTCTCGACCCATCGCCTTACAACGTGGTTGGAGGGATGGATTCATACGTCCGTCACTCCTTGACACACTGACCCCCAGATTCCTACCCAATCGTCGTACCTATTTCTTTCCCAGAACTTCCTCTCCTTCCTTTCCTTAAAAAACTCACCACACAGCATCCCCTAAAGTGACATCTGGAACTAATGTAGAAAAAAAATATCGTCTCAATTGGCCAAACAAACCAAATGACACATTAATTCATGGCATAAGTTCATTGAACCGGAGTGACAGACAGAAAGGGCCACGGCAGAAATTTTTATTGAATTGCTATAATTGAACTAAATATATGGATTGCTAGTAGGGAGCCTTGCCGCTCGACCACGGAGGCCATCAAAGTTATATGAATGACTTTACAAGCTGAGTGGAAAGTTATGGGCGGATGAGATGTATCCTCCATCTCTGCACTAGCAAGGTTTACAGCTTCCAATAATAGAAATAAAATATTGTCTGTTTTGTAACAAGGAACCGGTTGTCAGTCTTAAACAAAGAATCTGGATATATAATTACTTCCTGTCACTTTGGTTTATGCTTATCAGCTCCAATTTAGAAAAATAATAATAAAGGTAAGCGCAGGAATTTATCACATCACAGACAATCGAAAATAGTATGTTTAATATTGGTCGTTTAAAACAAACTGTTATTTCTCTCATGTATCTATGTTGTCAGAACATTATATTAAATTATTGTCTTTCAACGATATTATAATAATCTACTATTATATGTATTATTTGTACATGTAATTGACTCACATAGCGCTGGATCTCCGAGTCACTGGCTTTAGAAAGAGGGGCTATCCAGTACTGTGGGTTGTGTCTCTCTGGTTCAGGTCCGCAGAGGTCCCCCCTACTCCAACTGGACCCGTTCTGCTGGCACGGGTACAGCCTCTCGGGGAGATCGACGCAATCTGCAAACAATGAGGATACATTATTATTTACATATATATATATATTGAAAACGATTTTATAATTCCGATGCATTTTTCTTTGAATATATATATTTTTTTATATTAATATTTAACCGCCAAAGTCTAATTAATACCTCTGACATTTTGAAATGTAAGTCTCACATTATGAGAAATTATTCAATGTTTTTTTTGTTATTAAGTTTAATTTGTAGAACACCATTTTTATTTTTATGTATTGCACACACTTAATAATTTTTTTATTTAACTAATAAAAACAGTTTATTTATAAACCAATTCTGCTGTGCAATAAATATTACGCGTGACAACTTTTTACAGTTTGATAATGCCTTCAAAAGGCGAAACAGCTGTCATGCGTAATAATAATTACAAAGCAGAATTTGTTTATAAATGAACTGTTTGTATAAATAAAATAATATATTATATAGATATATATTTTTAAATATTTGATTACCTCCGAAGAGTCCTGATGCTCCCATCTTGAGCCAGTAAGACTATGGCATTCCAAATTGGGGTTATATTCAGAAATTGGGGCTGAAGATAGCGGGGAGGGGAAGGAGATTGGGAAGAGGAAAGTGGGAAAGTGCCTGGCTAGTCAGATCTAGTCACCAAACACCGCCAAAGCCATTTTTTTGCATGAGATCCTTATAAGAAGCCCTGATTAGAATAATTTTCATCAGCGCAAATGTCATCTTTGGGGATGCTGTGTGGAGGGTTTTTTTAAGGAAAGGGAGGAGAGTCCTGGTCATCCGCCGCCAGGGCCTAGATAAACCTGACCCCATGAACCTGGGCACCCCTGCTAATTCACCAAACGTAGCAAACCACTTGGGATAACCTATGACAGACGTGTTGGTTATTAAATAAATGGTTCCTGGTGTGGTGGTACCCATTCCCGCCTCCCAAACATTCCAAGCAACATTTCTATTCTGAATGTTGGTTTTACACCAGGACGATACTGAGAGTACCTCCAACTCAGGAAATTGCCGCAAATATACTATATATTATTTTTAATTATTGAATTGTGAAATAACAGAAATAAATCAAATAAATTTATTGTACGCATTCCAGTATTCGATCGCGCAACCTTCGGATTGCGAGTTAAGAGCCTTACTCCATATCCCTAATGATGACATAGGCCCTGAGGGGAATTATTTTCCTCAGGTCCTCCTGCGTGGAGCAAAAAAAAATGCATTTGTCACTTCTTATTATTATTCTTTAGGAGCCTTGTGGCGGCTAGCTTTGGACACATAGTCTTCCCTCAAATGCTTCCCAGCCAAACCGAGATTCCAAGGGTAATACTAGGGTCATGTCACATGTCCAGCATTACTCCACTAGAGGAGGGAGCTTGTAATGCTGATGATGGCTAGGTTGGACTTGTGTTTTTGACACAATACATTATAT
The DNA here is from genome assembly GCA_917880885.1 of Limnephilus marmoratus. Classification (NCBI taxonomy): domain Eukaryota; kingdom Metazoa; phylum Arthropoda; class Insecta; order Trichoptera; family Limnephilidae; genus Limnephilus; species Limnephilus marmoratus. The sequence continues at coordinate 22,659,885 of OU862930.1, read as the reverse complement.
TATCTAGGCAATAAGTCATCTCAAACGTGTATATTATTATTAGTACTAGAATATGTAAATGCAGTGCAATGCAACTTACAGTCGTGTGCCTTTGAGCCCGTCTTCCGCTGACTGATAATCGAAAGTGGCAGAGGCGGGCAGGTCTCCACGCAACAGATCTTGGTACTGGAGGGTGAGCATTTCTGGGAAAAGAGATACTCTTGTATTATAATACAAGTATTTAAACATTAGAGCTTTCTACGTACTTCAATATAAAAATCTTAAAACATTTTATTTTTGTTGTGTTACTTTTAATCAGCTTTGGTGAGTAGGATTATTTCCCTTTTACAACAGAAATTTATTGGGGGCTACAGTTGAGATCAACTACCTTTGGAAATTGTCCTTATGTTGAAAAGACAGTGTCAAAGTAATGAGTTTAAAGGAGGTATTTCATAGATTTCAAAGTTAAAACCGCTACAATTGATGAAGTTTGAAAAATTTGGTAATTTTGGATAGTTAACACCATTAGGTTAGGTAATCAAAATTTCTGTTATTTCATTTATTTTAAATTTCAAAAAATTTTGTATTCTTTAAAACATACTTCACTCTCTTTGTTGAAATTTACACCTCCGGGGTCGAAATTCATTAAAAATTAAAAATGGTAGAAAAATTGTCGTTACTATTTTGGATTTTTGACAGGGATCCTGAGATCGGCCATAGTTTTCACGCCATGAAAACTTTTTTTTTCACTGCGCTTTTGTCATTTTCAATATACCAAAATATCGTAACTACCCCATTTGAAGCAACGTAAGATGTTTACATTTACTGGACTGATTGTTCCCTAAAGAAATAAAACAAAATATACCTGCGGCAGAATTCCATTATAAGCGTCTACCTTTGCCTCAGGGCACTTGGTAAATTCCTCGCATCTGCCGACGGACCCTCTCACCCTGCACCTTCCTAGAAGTGGAAATAATAAACATATTAATATAATTATATTACCAATTCTAAACTTACTTCAATTTGTGTTTTATATTATAAAATATAGGCCGTTATAAATTATTTGGATGAAATATAAAATAAATAAAAATAATGACAATTGAAATTAAAATAATCAGTTATCATTGGAGCAGAAAGTTATCATAAAAATAATAAAGGTAATTATAAAAAAAAACAGTGTGCTTTAGGCCACACGACTGAAGTAAAACTTCACTAACTTATATCTCCCTCTCGCCCGATAACACTTTTCATAAAGCTCTCGTCACGCATTCACCAGCTTACTCTCCAAGTCAAGCGTGCATATAGGTGCGACCGTTCACCTCAGCCGATCGCCGTTCGCATCACACTTTTCGTAACGCATTCACCAGCTTACAAGTCAAGCGTGCGTATAGAAGTTTTCAAAAGTTTTACTTCAAAAATTGACCATCTTTATGTCAAAGGTACTCATTTTATGAATTTGTCAATATTTGATCAATAACGTTCCCACATAATTAAGTACTGGCCAAATATTTCAAATTATTCCAACAATAACGTTCCCAATCGTAAAAAGGTACTGGCCCATTCGTAATTTATAATTAAATTTATTAAAATTCAGCCACCAGCTTTTAACAAAAATTTGAATGCAGCATTACAAAATCTTTATCGTTTTATTTGATTTTAAAAGGAATTAAGTACCTACGTAAGTACTCATCTGATTTGGTTTCATAAAACTTCATAAATATGAATACTGCTTTACCTACTATTTATATTGTGCATTCGAATTTTGAACGCCAGAACCTACCTCGAGTTCATATTAACTGGCCGGAAATTTATGCATTGTCGATGCAACTGTACTTTTGGTAAACGTCAATTATGACAATTGTAAAATTTAATGCAAAATTATGTAACATTTTGAACGAAATGCGGTACATATCGCGACTTTAAAAGTTTCTAAAACTTGTATTCTTAATATTTATTCAAAAAATCTCCGGCAGAACGTGTTTTCTTTACGAAATCTTTAATTCCGTAATGCCCCTTTAAACCAAGTCAAGCGTGCGTAAAGGCCCGACCGTTCGTCTCACCAGATCACCGTTCGCATCGATCACCATTCGCATCGATCATCATTCGAATCGATTACCGTTCGCATCACACTTTTCGTAACGCATCCACCAGCTTACCCACCAAGTCGAGCGTGTGTAAAGAAGTTTTAGTTAAAAAAATGTTATATAATATATTTTAACAATAACATCTGAAAGGTTTTCCAAAGTATCGCCCTGGTGAAAGACCAGCATTCAGAATTAAAACTTTTCGTGAAATTGCTTGAACCGTGTTTTGGTGACGAGATCTAAGAATCCAGGTACTTCCTTTCCTTAGTCTTTCCCATCTGCAAACCACCCAACATAGGCATGGGGATGCTGTAATCGAACTCGTTTCAGATGTTGGGAGAGTTCGGGACTTTAGCGCGGTACCGACTCATATAAGACGGATAACAAATACCTATCTTTATTTGTGACTCTAACTTATAAGAAATCAGATTTTACTTTGTGGCTGTAGTTGTTCCATATTTTTTGACAGCCACGTTCTGCGCGAGAATATGTTGCTGTAGACGGCGAGATATTTGGTCTGGCACTGTTCTTTCTCTTTGTCGCCGGGTAACGGAGCGTTACTCAAGACGGCACGAAGGTACCAGCGTGAGAGGCCTGTGACTGTATCCCGAAGCGGGAAGACCAGCCCGCCCCCGCTGTCTCCCTTGCACATGGCTGAACCTGGAAGGGAATAAAAAGTGTTGGTTAGGCGGAGATTATTAATGGTGGTGATTTGATGACAGGTGTCAGCACGGGGACTTGAAAGTGAAGGAAGGAAGTGAAAGACAAGTGCTGGTTAAGCGGAAATTATTGATATTTTTGATATGCGTAAACTAACCGTTCGTCAGTCCTGCGCAAATCTTGTCCAATGTGACTTGTCTCCTGAAGCTGGTTGGCATCTGCCAATAGCACTCCCTGTTCCCCACAACATGGACCCTCAGAAAGTTGAGACGGTCTGATAGTGTGCCTGATTCCGTGAGCCCCCAGCCCGCCACCTGCAGGACAATCACAATCATTCACTTTAGTCACTGATTCGTATAAAACAGTATTAAATATTATAACATTAATCGCCATTCGTTTGAAAACCACTTTCATTTAACTAAGATAATGATATACATAATTACCTTCCCCACCGTGCCCGGGCTAGTCTGTGAGTCGTGCAGCTCCCTGTCCACCAGGTCCAGGCAGACTGCACGCACTACGGGGGAGAAGACGAACTCGGTCCCGAGGTGCACAATGGCGATATCATCCTGGAAGTTTCGCGAGTGAGCTCCGTAAGCTACTCCCAAGCGAACAGCGTGCACCTGCAATATTGTATTACTGTCGTAGGCCGATCGTAAAATAAGGTAGATCATGATGCTCCTAGCCACATCGTGAAGTGAAGTGCTTTAGGAGCATCATGATCTGCCTGATTTTACGATCGGCCGTCGACACCTATTTTCATAGTACCTTAAGCACTTCTGTTTTACCATTATTGTACTAAACTTATTAACCTCATGTGTATTTTTTTTTTTACATGAGCTCCACACAGGAGGCCCTCAGGAAAATAATTTCCCTCAGGGCCTATGTCATCTTTGGGGATGCTGTGTGGAGGGTTTTTTTTCAAGGAAAGGAAGGAGAAGATGGATCTGGGAAGGAAAAGGGTTTAAGGGGTGGGTAGGAATCTGGGGTTCAGTGTGTCTTGGTCATCTGCCTCCAAAACCTAGACAAACCTCACCCCATGAACCCGGGCACCCCTGCTAAATCACCAAACGTAGCGAACCACTTGGAGTGACCTATGGCAGAGGTGTTGGTTATCCAATAAAGGTTCCCGGGGCGGCGGTACCCATTCCCGCCTCCCAAATTTTCATGATAACGAAACTATTTATAATTTTCATGATAATGAAACTATTTACCTACATATTGAACCTGCTTATATCCCCAATGTTCAGTTTGTAATGTTATGTACCACACATTTATAATTATTCTCTTGGGGTGCTAGCATGGTCGATCGATATAACTCTATATCAATACGATATCGGCCAAATCCTTCATTTATGGTCTATTATCAATATGTGCTAGCACGTATTGACAACTGACCATAAATGTAACATGCGTAAAATCTTACCGTACTGGCAAGATTGACGCGTACCCACATTACGTCGAATCTGTATAAAGCATCTGTCGAAAATGTTATATTTCTATTATACATAACTTTGATAATATCATTTTGAGTTGTTTGTAAAGGTTTTATAAAAGCATCAAGCGCACCACCCAGTGGCGGCGTAAGGGGGGGGGGGGGCGGAGGGGGCGGTCCGCCCCGGGTGCCAAGCACCAAGGGGTGACAACGACAACTCACTCGTACAGCCAAAGAATGCGCACAAAATCTCCCTCTGTAAAGACATACGAGTATCAATAAATAATTACCTACTCTTGTATCTAGCTACTTGCATACTAATATCATTTGAGTATTTTGAAACGCATAGCAACTACATTTTCTCTTTTTTTTAATGTAATTTCCAAATTCCCTAAAATAATGAATTCATTTTGCGCTTGGTCCGATCTTATACGGCGCGTAACACCGAGCGTGGTGGGAAATATTAATAAAAAATGTAGGCGTGTCCGTTAAACGACTATCAGAGACAAGATGGAGTGTTCATCACGACGCTGTTAGACCACTGAAGAATAATTTTGAGCTTGTATCAACACTCAAAGAGATGTGTGATCCCACCGAAAACGCAAAGAAAACGTCGAAACAAGAGAAGCAGCATCAACACTCATACCAGCTTTGTGTGACTTCAGTTTTCTATGCTATCTTTCATTTTGATGTGAAGTCCTAGAAGAAGTTAATCTGACAAAAAGTACATACAAAAATCTGGGCTAACATTGGAAAAGTGTGTAATAAAAATTAAAGCTCTTAAAAATTTTCTTTAAAATCAGCGTGACCAAATAGTGGAAAAAGCTATTTGCTACGCAACAAAAAAAATGCAAGGACTTGGACATTCCAATTGAAGGAAAAAAAAGGAAGGAGGAGATTTCGAAAACGTATGCATAGAGAAATGAACCGAAATGCTGGACTTATTACCAGAGGAGCTGCAGGGAGCAATGTAAGAATATCACGATAGATTTTACGAAGAACTGGACCATCGTTAGAGGGCAATGGATTTTATTCTGGTTACATTTAGTGTTATTCAGCTTAAACGTTGGTAACATCACCAGAAGAAGATCTTGCTGGAATGGTTCCAAATCTTTAAAGAGACAGGGAAATCAATTTTGATAATGTGGTGGAATATTTTAGTCAAATAATGTCTCGTAAGCATGTTTAGTATTCGGTGTTTTATTTTAGGTAGTTCAATACAAAACCGCCCCCTTGGCCAATCTACCCTACGCCGCAACTGACCACCCCATCCTATTATTCCGTGCATGAGTGAAGATTGCATCAGAGAAAAATAAATCATTTTCAATTTGTCAATATTCAGTACTTCTTTAAGTCTAAAAAATATGAACGTAAGATATCTTAATTTAGAAACGGTATTATTAATTTGTGATCGCCAACTTAAATTTGTACAACTTAAATTGACCCAAATATTTAATCTTTTGAACTTTTCCAAGTTCAAAGCAAGATGAGCATGTTACTTGATTACAGTTAGCAATATGTATTCTAATTTTAAGGTTATTGGGTGGTTTGTTTTTACTGTTTTTATAAAAATGTAGATAAAATGTTTTATTGTAGTTTAGGAAGAGTCTATTACTATTTAGCCATGATGAGATATGTGCAATACGTTTTGATGCATTTAAATAAGTTTCAAGCCAGGATTTTCCATTTACCATTATTGCTGTATCATCAGCGTAAGATACAATATTACCAGGGATTACAACATTACATAAATCATTTATATATATTGGAAACAGAACTGGGCCTAGCACAGTACTCTGTGGTACTCCATTTTTTATACTTGTTTCAGTACTATAAAAATTCCCTAATAAGGGATACATTTAATCCAGCTTTTCTAATTAACTATGTATCAATACTATCCGAGCCACTATTTTGAATATTTAACCAATCACTGAAATGTGGCTGCTTCCCTGATCCATAAAAAAGCTGTTATGTTCATGATGTCACAAATTACCGACCTATTTGCGTGCTCTCTGCCATAAACAAATCGTTTGAAAGAATTATACCTGATAAAATCTTCATACATATTAATTATATTATTGTCTTAATTAATCACTTCTTAATTTTATTTTATTTTATTTTATTTATTAACAGAAACAAACAGTACATTAGATACTTTGGTTAAAAAAAATTACAATTAATAAGTATATTACATGGTGGGTACCTATTATGTGTTTCATTGTAGTGACTTATTTATGGTATGCGTATTAAGTAATTACCGGATGATGTATGTAATGGGAAGGTGTGTGTGTGTGTGTGTGTGAGTATGTGTGTATGTAATTCCAGGCAGATCCACTCTAACAAATCTCTCTTTATACGAATAATTTATTTCATACTTACTTAAAATATAACCGAAGTAGACACAATAGACACAGATTTTATAAAAACATTTGACAAAGTTAACCCAAAAAATCCTCTCAACAAACTTAATAAATTCGGAATATAGGGAAAACTTTTGGAATGGATGATGAGCTACTTAATTTATGGAATTCTTCAAATAAAAAATAATTCTAACCTGTCTATATGGCCAAGGGCGGATTTAGGGGGGGGGCACGGGGGCACCCCCCCCCCCCCCCCAGACGGTATTTTTGTGTACTGTGGAGATTACATCACAGTACATACTTAGAAGCTAAAACTGTCTTTATTAAACATTTAATTTTTCTATTGTTTTGACACTTTCATAAACCTTCCTAAACATACTTGAACTTGTAATTGTTGATTTTTTTTTGCCCGTCTGCCCCTTGTGCCCACCCATAAAAAAATCATAACAGTAATTGTTGATTTTTTTGCGCGTCCGCCCTTGTGCCCCCCCCTCTCCCCCCCTCCCCCCCCCCCCCTCCCCAGAAAAAAATCCTGGATCCGCCCTTGTATATGGCTACTGGCGGTGTACTTCAAGGCTCACATTTAGGCCCAAAACTTTTTACAATCGATATTGTCCCTTTTGATTGTTAATGATTTTTTACCTGGTTTATGTCCAAATGGACCAATCTTGCCTCACTTACATTTATGGATTGTTATAATTATGTTATTAGTGTATTATTTATTTAGCAAAATACCTCAGATTGCTGCCTGCCTTCTAGATTTTCAGTAGTCCAGGAACGATGGAGGCTGCCCCCGACTACCCGAAAGGCAGACAAATCTAGCGTGTGGTTACCTTCGTCCATGGAGAAGCAATGTGCAGCTAGAAACAACAAACAATATATGTGCATTAAAGGGACTTTTTTTAGGGTGTACATTAATTTAACAACTAGTTGTATGTTGTATTGTATAAAAGCAGGAGGTCTTGTCAGATTAAATATGATATTCTCCTACAATGGTGTCCAACCATGAAGTAACTGTGTTATTGTAGACTAAGTTAATAATATTTAGATGTATATGGAGAAGTCCTGCCAGAACTCACCGGTTATCACTATTTGGCTCCGCACCAATGATCCGCCACAGATTTGCTGGTAATTGTCTCCCGAACCACCGTTATCGAAGATGGCTACGTGCCACGGAAACGCAGGGGATATCACACGCATCCCAGCCCATATCAGTGGTTGCGAAACGATATCTTCCAATCCGCAATCTGGAATGACAAAATCAGTCGATTTTAATATTATCCTATTATTTGTTTAATTATAGTGTCGGACAGTGCCGCTGTTTATGTAAGTCCATCATCTGCCTTGATGATGGACACTGTAAAGCTGTCTGAAACAAGGTAGCGCAATACGGCACAACACCCCAAAAACAACTAACGAAAAAAAATATTATTCTCTCGCAGAGAGAATGATTATGAGAGATGCATTTATCTTTTTTAGTGTCGCTTTTTTGTTTCATCGTGTTTCAAATCACAATGGTGCTAAAAAAGTTTTCCCTACAGAAAAAATTACAAGAAAATGAAAAGCGGTAGAAGTGAAACCTTCAGAAAACTAAAGACAAGAGTGGGGAGGCTAGGAAGCACTGCAAAAAGAATGAAGGCCTCCACACCACAATACCTACTCGAAATAACAATAAATTCCGCATTCCTCAAACACACTACATACCTAATATAGGATAAAATCTCTGAAGCATATTGTCCGCAAACTATATATTTCACTTCCAGATATGTACAAAAACATGCAGAATAATAAAAAAATTATGTAATATTTTTTAGAACATTTAAAAATGAAAAAATAGTGATTTTCTTGACATATTTTCCTATGTCTTGTTTCTTTTTCTCTCCCTTTCTTTACCTTTATTTGTAATCCTTGTATTCTTTGCTTGTTTCCTCTTGTTGTTGTTCTACTTAAGGCGCCGTATCCCCGCTCAAAAATAAGAAGATAGAGAGATAAGTAAATTACGAATGTTGGAGAGAGCGCGCTAATAATTAAAACGATAAAATTGAAGCAAATTTGTGAAAATGTTTAAGAAAACACTACTCGTTTAAAATAGTGCAAAAATCTCGTGGGGGTTGTCTACAACAGCATTCAAAGAAGCACTGTGATTTTTTCATACATATAACTTGTAAAATAACTGAAACAAACGTGTTTATAATAATTTTCGGAGCATGATTTTTTTCCATCGAGGGAATTTCATATAAATTGCGTTTCGGCGTAGGGAATATATAGATATTATCTTCGAAAATAACATATACTTTTTTAAAGAGCCTACCATTATTAAGAATATATTTCAAAGTATTAAGTCGTTTACTGGTGCATCTGCTGCCAAAGACGCTTCGATTCAAACTTTCGTGTAGATGATAACTAACAAATCGTACAATTTGTTTTTCTTCTCTCTTGATTAGTTTAAATCTTATTACGATCAAGCGCACTGGTCTCGCATTGTGTAAATATGTCACTTGTAGTCTGCTCAACGCACTACAAACTCATCTTTGGACGTATCCTCTAATATGCTAGCATTACTAGAAGTACTACTAAAGATACACTCAAGTTCTAACTCTTGTCTCGACACCACCGAAGATGAAGCATTACTTTCAGCAGCCATTTCTTTCAATTCTTCAGATCTTTGTTTCCGTTTTAGAGAACTTTCTTTGATCTTTTCTAGTTTCTTGTCGATTGAGGTCATAATCATCTTACGTTCTCATCTTTGATCGATGAGAAACGCTCAGTCTTCCGCAATTTTTATCAAATTCAAAGCGCTTACATGGGCAATATCAAAAAGCTCTTTTTTAAACAAATACTCTCCTTTTTTTGTGCTTCAGAATTTCTTCCTCTATTTTTATTCAATAGCAGCCAGTTCTTAAGAAACTTAATCAGTTTTCAATGCAGTGATTTTGTTGTCTGGTCGGAATACTAGATTTACTCCATACTTTTATAAGTTCTTGAATAAGTACCTACATGTGCGGAATCTTTCACATTTTTGGAATCATTTAATATGTAGTGATAACGGAGTAAAACTTGCCGAAGAGTAGGATGTTGGTTAAGCCTCATCAATGGCTCAATATCTCGAACCCCAAGTAGAAAAATTTCGTATTTTTTTAGAGTGGACGAACACATTTTACTTCACTGATTCACTTCACAGTCTACTAAATAAGTTTCAAATACTGTTCAAATTTGTCTATAAAACTCTTCAGTAGTTTATTTTAATATTTATTTAATAGTTTAACACACGAAACTGGCCTGTAGCAAAAAGTAAAAATTAAGCATTTTACACAAAAAATTCAAAAACAACACTCGATTGAGCACCCCTTTCTACTTGAGCTATCTCGCTGAAATTTCACTATGTTATTTCTATTAATACGTATAACAAATTCACGGGGCGGCCAAATGAAAAATAATAATTCGTATAACAAATTCACGGGTAACAATATAACAAATTCACGGGGCGGCCAAATGAAAAATAATCCCCAATTATACCCACCATCACACCTCGAATCACTACAGACAAAACGACGGCGTAGTAGTATATACATTAAACAACACTCCCAATACATATAACGTCAAAGAAATCTCCATTACTAACTCCAACTGTCTTCAAATAACATACAGCATAAACACATGTATTATTGCACTTTACCGCTCACCTTCCAAACCTAACATCTCCCCCTTCTTGCGAGACTTAAACTGTTATCTTACCGAGCTAAAAAAAACAAAACACCTAATCTTAATTGGAGACCTCAACATTAATATTCTAAAAACCAACGAACATCCCCAGTGCCAAGATTACTTAAATACCATTATGTTTCACGGAATGGAAAGTACAATAAACTCACCTACACGATGTACACCACATTCTTCCTCCTGCATCGACCATATTATGGTTAAAACATCAAACCAATACACTTCAGAAATCCACATGTCATCAATTACTGATCACTATGCCACCTCCTTCACAATGAGTTCCAAAAACAACGTACAAAGCAAAACACCAACTGAAATAACAACGAAAATAATTAACTATGACCACCTCAACAAAACGATTAGTTCCAAATCCTGGGACAGACTCTATAAGATAGCTAACATAGATGAGGCATGGAACTACTTCTCTACCTACATACAAGAAACCCTTGTTCAAAACACCAAAACCACCACAAAAACCATTCTTAGAGCTATCAAACCTCTCAAACCATGGATTAATCACACTATCATCAACTGCATTCGGAAACGCAATTCCATACATAAAAAATGTGCCACGAATCCATATGATATTATACTTCATAATTTCTACAAAAGATACCGAAATATTTGCACACAAGTCATTAGGAAAGCCAAAAATCTATACTACAATAAAAAAATATCCGAATGCAACAACGATCCTAAAAAAATATGGAAAGTCCTCAAGGAAGCTACCAATTCAAATAAAGCCACCGACGCCTTAAACTCTCTCAATATCAATGATATCACCGTAGACTTTACATCGAACCCCAACACAATTGTCAATCATATAAACAGTTATTTTGCAAATATAGGTCCAGAACTAGCAACAAAAATCCAATCAAGCAACCATATGCTGGGTCCTAGCGTTCACCCTTCCAATGATGAATTCCCAACCCGATTTGTTCTCAAAACGGTTACAGAGAAAGAAGTTTCTACGGTAATAAACTCTTTAAAAAACTCTTCATCCACCGGCATTGACGAAATACCCAACAGTGTTCTTAAAAAAATTGGCCCGGTTATAATACAACCATTAACTCATCTGCTGAATATTAGCATTCGCCAAGGATTATTCCCCACCATTCTAAAACAAGGTCTTATTATCCCTATTTTCAAAACAGGCTCCAAACTTGATATTAGTAATTATCGTCCTATTACATTACTTAATTCCCTGTCTAAAGTATTTGAAAAGATCGTTAATAATAGTCTTATGGAATATCTGGAAACCAACAACCTACTATCGCCGCGGCAATTTGGCTTCAGAAACCAGAAAAGTACAAACGATGCCATAGCCACCGTCACTGACCACATCTCTGGCCACCTTGATAAGGGCTCGAAATGTCTATCGGTATTTCTCGACCTGTGTAAAGCGTTTGATACAATATCACACATCAAATTAGAACGCAAATTGTTCAACATAGGTATTAGGAATAATGAATTAAGCCTCCTCTCCAGTTTTCTATCTGACAGATCCCAATGCGTTAAACTCAGAGCTACAAGGAGTCAGAATTTACCTATTAGTTACGGTGTCCCACAAGGCAGTGTTATAGGTCCAACGCTCTTCCTAATATACATTAACGAGTTGTGTAACCTAGATATCGATGCCACTATTGTCAGTTTCGCCGACGACACTGTACTACTATTTCAAGCAAAAGATTGGCCTACCGTATATTCTAAAGCGGAGGTAGGAATTCAAAAGGTTAAATATTGGCTTGACTCGAACACATTAACTCTTAACATACAGAAAACAAAATACTTACTGTCTAGTCTTACCAATATCACAAAACCAAACCTACACCCAAAATTAAAAATACACGTATGTAATAACTCATCTCAGAACAGGAATTGCAACTGCCCATGCCTAGAACAAGTAGCAACTATCAAATATTTAGGATTAACCTTTGATACACATCTAAATTGGAAGCAACATATACTTAACACTACAAACAAAATCCGCAAATCTATTTACTTTTTCAAACAAACGCGCAATTTCCTTAACCTACAACTTTTAAAAACAGTGTATTACTCACTGTGCCAATCTCACATCGAATACGGAATTTTAGCTTGGGGTAACACTTATTCTAATGCCCTCGAACCCATCATTAAAGCACAAAAACTAATAATAAAAATAATTCTTAAACTTCCTCTCACTACCAGCACTGATACGATCTTCAATACTTTCAACGTTATGGACATTAAACAGCTCTACGCAAAATCCATCTTACTTTATTTACATAAAAACAACAAAATCCTATACAAACCAACACAAATGATACACAATACACGAGCCAAAAATAAAGAACTTCTCCAAACTCCCTTTTCTAAAACCACCTTTGGACAAAAACACTTTAAATACATAGCTTGCAAACTATACAATACACTTCCAGCCACGATTAGACAAACCGAATCAAAGACCAAATACAAACAAGATTTAAAGAAATGGATTATAAGTATTGGACGCTACACTACTGCTAACATCTGTAAAATAGAGTACAAATAGACAGAATTACCATCTCACGTATGTCCTTACAATTATTAAAGAACTTAAAATAGTAAAATCCTATATGTATAATATAACTTCCTGTATAGACACGAAAGGATTTACTACTTTATTCATCTCTTCCTTCACCTATTTAATGCTCTCGTTATATGATATTAACCCTCAATCTTAATCATCTTTCTGTTTGAATTGTATAAATCAGTATGTATCTTACCTTAAATATTCTCAACTTGTAATTAAATATTCTTATGTATGATACTCATTTATGTACCTCTACGCCTGTCTCAACACAGGTATTCCCTAGTGAGACAGGCATCGAATAATGTTATGTAAACATACCTTTATAGATAAATAAATAAAAAAAAAAAATAATAATAATAATAAAAAAATTTTGGACCACCTTAACGTAGGTCTGTTTCCTCCAAAAGAAAAAAGTCATGATTTTCTTGCATCTCACTCACACACCTCACAAGTATGGAATATAGTTACATGGATAACATTGAAGTATTTTTATTTACATTAACTGCACACAGGAGGCAATTAACTGACAATTCCCCTCAGAACCTATGTCATCTTTGGGGATGCTGTGTTGAGGGTCTTTTTAGGTAAAGAAAGAGAGGAAGTTCTGGGAAGGAAACTAGTATTTAGGGTGGTAGGAATCTGGGGGTCAGTGTGTCCAGGAGTGACGGATGTATGAATTCATCCCTCCCACTGCGGTGCAAGACGAGAAGTCAAAGGAACTCCCTCAACCATTCTCTCCCGATCCTGGTGAGCAGACGCATTCGCCGCCAAGACCCGGACAAACTTTGCCTCATGAACTCGGGCACCCCTGCTAAGTTACCAAACGTACAGAACGACTTGAGGGTGACCTATGGTAGAGGTGTTGGTTATCCAATAAATAGTTCCCGGGGCGGCGCGCGGTAGGGATTAAAACAACGAAGCATTAATTTGTAAATTGAGTGAATTCCAAAAATTCAAAATCTGCAAATGTCAATGCGCTGATTGTTTTGCTTTTGTTTTTAAACGTATAATGCTGCCCCTCTTTCTTACATTTATTATTATTATTGCCTAATACTTTTTCATTTTTTTATTTATTTTTATTTCTCTATATTTTATTTTACTATATTCTTCTTTCTTTTCTGTGTTTCTTTGCTATCGATTTTACTTTTAATTTAGACTCTGTTCCATCTTTAGTCTTATTTATAAATACCTATGTTTTCAATGTATGTGATTACACTCTATATGGGATTGTGAGATTGCACTCACCTCCCCATACCGTGGAATAAAGACAATTATTATAATTATACGTTTTTTGTCATAATATACATTTATACATAAACTGATTTATTCACTTATTGCATATAATATGAAAAAAAAACTTACGGCTTTGGCATTTTTATTTCACTTTACGTCGCAAGAGATCACACAAACTCAGGCTGCTCCAATTTCGAGTGAAACACGAGAATGAATATGACAAATAGAGTGTGGCTAGTGTTGCCAGAAAAAAACAACAAATAGAGTTACTACTTGCCTTTGCTACAGTAGTAGTAGCATTTAAAAATAAAATTTCCGTGCGGTAAAAAAATATATTAAACTTCTGTCACCTATAAGTGACACTGGGAATTGAAGAGTTAGAAAAGAAAAAATCACTTTTTTTTAGTTGCATGTAAAGAAACGCTGGGTTTCCCAAACTGTGTTCCGCGAAATCCTAGGGTTCAGAGGGTACAAGGGTTAAGGTACAAAGGTACAAGGGTTCCGCGACAAATTGTCGGAATAATTTAATATAATATAGACATATTCATATTTCAATGCCACTGATACTATTATCATTATTTGTATAACTATTTCACAATAGTTCTTAAGTACTCTTTCAGGTAGAGAAACTAAGCTTAATGGAAGTGGAAAGAGCCGTTTATAGTGTTATTGCAATAAACCTTCATTTTACATACCTACCAATAAAAATCTCCGAAATTTATTACTGTGCTGTATAATACCATGATCAGAGTCAATCATCGATTTGTAGAAATATATATTTTTTAATAATTTTACAACAAGAAACGATTTTAGTTTCCTGGTACATTTTCAATATATTTTACAGAATTTCTGAATGTTGAGAACCAATCTGTCAAATTTACAATAGGTTGTAGTTTTACGCGTTTTTATTCTACACGTCAATTAAATTACAATTTTGGATTTCATCAGTTCAATCTAATAATTTTGATTGTTTTCCTGCCTTAAATGAATGTTTGAACTAATTAAATTTTAAAGTAGATGAAGAGGTTTCCAAAGAATTTTTAAAATACCTATATAACGTGAAAACAACTCTTATGCAATATTTTATGAAAACTAGTAACGACGATTCCTGGGTTCGGAATCCATTTTCCGTGACAGCCAAACCTGCAGGCTTGAGCGCAAGTGAGTATGAAAATTTAATTGATTTAATTAGTGACTTGGACTTGAAACAAAAATACAAGGATCAGCCTTTAAATGATTTCTGGGCGAGTTTGTCAGAAGAGTACCCCAATTAATCAAAACAAGCAATTATTGTTTTGCTTCCGTTTTCTATGAACTATTTATGCGAAGCGGTATTTTCTAATTATGCTGCAACGAAGTCAAAGTGCAAGAACAGGTTCGAGACTCCACACTAGATATTAGAATTCCACTTACCAATATTGTGCCTGATATCAAGAAGATATGCAATTCAAGGACTCATAATCATCAAAGTCATTAATTAGGTGTTTTATTTATTACATTTTTTGTTATTGTTTACATTAATTTTTTTGTTGTTTATATTCCATTTTTGTTGTTTGTATACCAATTTTATCCCAATCTAAAAAATGAGCCAAGTGTTCCGTTAAAATTTGAGAGTTTGGAAAGTGTTCCATTGCAGAAAAAGTTTGGGAAACCCTGCTATAGTAGTAGTAGCATTTAAAAATAAAATTTCCGTGCGGTAAAAAAAATAGACACTGGGAATTGAAGAGTTAGAAAAGCAAAAATCACTTTTATTAAGTTGCATGTAAAGAAACGCTGGGAATTTTCTTACCTTCATATGATATATTAAATAACAGACAGAAATATTATTTTAATAAGTTTCGGAGCGTACTTTGCGATTTTTTTCAACCAAGGAAACAGCATTTAATTTGCGTTTCGATTCCGCAAATGTATAGACTTTATTAGGAACTTCAAACTGGAAGTATTTAAGAGAAATATGTTATGGCTTGGAAATAACACACTATTTTTAAGAGCTAAAAAGCGTTAATGTGGAAGGGAAATTTATAGAAATTTTGAATGTGATGTTTTAGACAAGGACAATAATATAATAAGTACATTAAATTGATTACGCGGAAAAGCATGGAATAATATTTAATGTACTAGTAGTTAAAAAAATACCTAGCCTAACCTGCGGAGCGGTTTATAATGCTAGGCTCTGTGGGCGGCTTTTGGTTCGGCTTCGCCCAGTTAGTGTTGGTGACAATGATGACCGTTTTATAAATCCAAAAGGGACTGATTCCAAAAATAGCCCGTACCTCGGATCCACTGATAGCTAGTCACCAGGACAAAGTCACCAGGACAAGGTCACCGAGACAAAGTCACCGGGACAAAGTCACCGGGACAAAGTCACCGGGACAAAGTCACCGGGACAAAATCACCGGGACAAAGTCACCGGGACAAAGTCACCGGGACAAAGTCGCCGGGACAAAGTCACCGGGACAAAGTCACCGGGACAAAGTCACTGGGACAAAGTCACCGGGACAAAGTCACTTGTACAAAGTCACCGGGAAAAAGTCACCGGGACAAAGTCACCGGGACAAAGTCACCGGGACAAAGTCATCTAGACAAAGTCATCTAGACAAAGTCACCGGGACAAAGTCACCGGGACAAAGTAACCGGGACAGGCCATGGCATCCATATGTAATATATAGCTGCGTGGTGACAACAATGGTGACCGTTTTATAAACCCAATAGGAACTGGTTAAAAAAAACTGGTTCCAAAAACTGGTGACCATTTTACAAATCCAATAGGAACCGGTTCCAAAAATATTCCATTCCTCCGATCCACTGTCATCCAGTGTAGCTACTAAACGGGACAAATTAACCGAGACATTTGCACAATAGAACTCATTTTTTTATTTAGTCTTTTGATACCAATCGGCGATTCAAATTTTGCGAGAATGTCAAACATGAACGTTATCATAAATTTGTTCGATTAGAAAAATCGTTCCAATACTCAAAAAATAGTCACACATTCAAATAATGACGTAATAATATTAATGGATAATTTATATAGCATAGTTTTCACGGGAAAATCATCTCCAGGGAGAATACCTCGGTTTGGTATCCCCTGGAACTAACGTTCAAATTGAGGTTAATATGTAAATATGCAACTTTTAAGTCAATTTGATATGGATATATTTTGAAAATCACCGGTTTTCTGGTCACTGGTACCCGATGTGACACCGGTTACCAAAATTTGATTTCATGGTGGGGAGGGGGTGATAGTTGTGTTGAGACTCATTTTCTTAAAATTTCTGGGTTTCCGCTGGACTTCATAAATTTTTAGCGGTCATTGAAAATATTCAAACGTTTTGAGAAAAAAATGACAGGGCAGAAAAAATATTTGCAGCTCCAGTGACAGCAAAGTCACAGGGGGCAAGTAACCGGTGCAAGATTGGCAAAGTCACTGCGACAAAGTATCCAGTACAAGTATAGCCAATTCACTGTGGCAAAGTAACCGGTGCAAGAATAGCAAAGTCACTATTACAAAGTAACCGGTACAGAATAGCAAAGTCACTAGGACAAGGTTACCAGTACAAGAATAGCAAAATCACTGAGACTAGGGAATCAGTACAATAATTTCAAAGTCACGGAGACAAGGTAACCGGTACAAGAATACCAAAGTCAATAGGACACTGATAAAGGAATTAGTAAATGAGACAAAGTAACTGATAAAGGAATCAATAAGTCACTGGGACAAAGTACCCGGTACAGGAATAACAAAGTCACTGGGACAAAGTAAATGGTAGAGGACTATGTATACCACATTTTCATGTTTTAAATTTTTTAAATGTTCTTTAAATTTGAAATTAAGTTACGAAAATTATGATTTATTTTCGTTCTTAATGTAATTTAATTAAAGTATTAAAAAATAAATTAAAAATGGTGATCTTCAAAAAAATGTTTTTAAATTATAATAATTCATCAAAATTTGAAAATAAAAGTATATTCAAATTAACTTACCGTCTTCAAATCCTCCCCCAGTACACAGCATTACACAACACAATAAAAATATGGGACTAATCATCTTGATGTGCGTTCACTGGAATTCTCTTAATATTTAGTTCAGCGGTCCGTCAGCGCTTTTAAAGGAGCGGCATATTTAATAGCCGCATTCGGCAGTGGTTTGGGCGCAGTGGTTCCAGAGCTACCTGTGGAAATAAAAAAAAAAAAACAATACAATTACCACAAAAGTCTCAACTGAAAAACTTTTATAACAATAATATTGAAGGCCCATTATCAAAATCTGACAATTCAAATTTCAAAGCCCCCGCAATTGCGCAGGGCGGTTTCGACGAGAAAAGGAGACAGCGAACATTCCATGATTCCATCAAAAAGTGACAGCAATACGCCGCCGCCCGCTCATATATCCATGTCATTCATACACACACATTTGATTGTCTATCTTTATCACACAGGAATAAACTTTTGAATTAAGAAATTATACTGAAAATCGCTGAAAACAGAAGAGTGTTCCTTACTTTCCACATTATATTGTGAGTATATGAAACTATAGCGAGTCTATTTATTTATGTAACGTCATTGGGTTTGACCAGTCAAACTTCAATTAGGTATTAAAAAGTCTTAGTTTGTTAAATTAGGTGTAATAAAACGATTTTTTTATTTTAATATTATCTTACCTAACCTAACCTTTTTTCCATGCACTATGGACAATTATAAACTTGCTTGCATGAACACCGTAAGTATAAACTTGTTTAAACGTGTTACAAGTACAGTCGACATTTGACCGAGTCTGCCAGTCACTTCTAGGATCGACTAGACAAAGCCCGAAACAGATTATTTTATTTTCGATGTTTGACTGAAAAGTTAGAAACTTCTAGGTTTGACTAAAAATACTTTAATCAAAGGCCGAAATTGTAATTTATTTCGGGGTTAGCCCGAAGGCTTTGGTCAAACCTAGGATAAACCAGTCATTCCGCGAAGAGACTGCATATCGACTTTTGACTATGACACATATACACAATACAAAAGCTACAAGGTTTTTACTACAATAACAACTGCCAATGACAGGGCGTTTGGGTGAGGGCACCAGTTTAGGCTCGGTCATTAGAATATATCCATATTTTAACATATTTTTTAAACTCTTTCTGTGTTTCAAAAAAAAATTAGATAATTTTTTTTTGTGTTCGTTATTGTCAGAACAAGGTTTGTATAAAACTACTGGCGAACTCTGGCATTATGAAATTTGTATAAAAATGCAATAGGTGGCACGCGAGTTGTTTGAAAAGAGAATGTAACGGGACTGAATGTATGGAATGCGGGAGGGGGGAGGAGAACTCGAGTAGGGGGTTCGCAGTACGGGGGAAGGGGAACCCGGAAGGAGGAGGAAAACCTGGGAGGGAGAGGGAAACTCGGGAGGGGGATTCGCGGGATGGGGGAAGGGGGGAGTGAACTGGGGAGAGGGAATGTGGAGGAGGCGGAGTGGGAACGCGAGAGAGGAAGGGTACGCGGGAGATGAAGAGAAGGCGGAAGGGGACGCGGGAGAGGAAGAGGAGGCGAAAGGGGAATGGCACGAATGAGAAAGGACACGCAGGGAGAAATAATTTCTTTATTAAACGGCATAGCAACGCTTGTCGGGAATCAACTAGTGGTTTAATAAAGTTAACTATGAAGTAGTCAATGATGTTCTCAGAAATACGAGTAATGATTGGTCTTCTGTAGTGAATGCGCAAGACGTTGACACAGAGGTACACCATTTATATATAATCATGATGCCCTAATAGATCTGGTTCCAAATAAAGTAACTAGATCAACTAAATGTAACATTTTTTTAAGGAATATATTTTAAAAATATGATTTAATATCGAAACAATGTTCGACCCCTGATATGAAGAGACGGGGTCAAAGTTGGTAAGCACGAGAGGAGTTGTTACTGGGGAAAGCATTTTTAGCAATGCATCCGCTGCGAAGAGATAAAAATAATTTTAAAACGCAATTATCTAAATTTATAACAAAACAACTTGATAACGGGCGGACGATTTTCTGGGCTAGCAGTCGGCTGGCAGCTGGGGTATTATGCCTTGTTGCTCTACCTCATTATTTTTAGCCAACGTTTCGGACAGCGTTACAGTGTCCATCATCGGGTACATTGATCATCAATGGATGGTGGACACTGTAACTGGCTTTCTGAAACGTTGGCTAAAGAAGGAAGTTGCGCAACATTGGAGGGGACCCCCCACTTTCCCACGGCTGTGTGAGGAAACTGATTGTTTAACCTCCTTAGCCGCACACGTCAGGACTCTAATTTTTTGTAAAAAGGAAGCTACATTTATTTTTGAAACGAATCTAGACCCTCCAATGTCCCTGCATGCATGATTGTTAGTAAAAAAAGTAAAATGTATGCATACTTACATTTGCAGTAATTAAAAAGATAAAAATAGTTCGCCTGTTGGTTCAGCATCTAGTTGAGTAAAATAATAAATAAAAAGAAAAATATTTACAGGTGTAAGTATGATTAAAACCAAAGAAAATATATAAAAAGAAAGATATTGGGGGCAGTTTGTCCCACTATCACGGGGCAGTCCCAGCGAGAATGAGCGGGCGAGCGGCCTGGTCGCAACGTGCCCAAACGCCCGCGTCCCTTAGCCAGTTTAACAAAAGTACCCTTGAAGAAGTGTTTGTGGAGGGGGGGGGGGGGAGATACTCCCAAAGACCCTGGGGAATGATGTGAGCCTCGGGTCACCGGAGGCAGGACGGAAGGGAACCGGGCTCGCGCAAACATTCCTCAAGCTCGCTCATGACGCCGGGGGAGGCACAAGTTGCGCAACACGGCATAAAACCCCAAAATTAAATCACAATAAGTTACACTTAACAGATAGTTATGACTTTTTTTTATATTTGCTCCACACAGGAGGCCCTAAAAAATAATTTCCATCAGGGTCAATATCAACACGAGGGTCTTTTGAGGAAAGAAAGGAGAGGATGTTCTGGGAGGGAAAAGGGTGTGATGGGTAAGTATGAATTTGGGGCTTGTTTGTTCAGGAGTGACTGACGTATGAATACATTCCTCCCATTGCGATGCAAGGCGATGGGTTGAGAGAGTCCGCCTGGAGAAATCAAAAGGAATCCCTCAATCAGTCTCACCCAATCCGGCCCGCCATACAGTAGGTGGGCAAACGTATCCGCCGCTAATACCTAGACAAACTTCCACCCATGAACCCGAGCACCTATGCTAAGTCACTAAATTCAGGGTGACATGGTGTTGTTAATCCGACGGCCGGCGTAGTGCAGCGGTAAGGCTCTTGACTCGCACACCGAAGGTCGCGGGATCGAATCCCGGCGTGGCAAATAAATTTTATTTGATTAATTTGTGTTATTTCACAATCTATTCATTTAAAATAATATATAGTAAAGGGTCCGCCAAATAACTTTTTTTTTTTGAAAATGCTATAAAAAAAAAACTACTGTATATTTTCTCAAATTTCTTTTTTTATTTGAAAATACAATCCTTCCGGTTAATAATGGAAAATAATTTCATTCAAATGGCTGCCTCGGCTGGCCATGCAGTAGCCTACACGATCGGTCCAATTTTTAAGCACATTATCGATTGTGTGCAGCTGTATTTCACCAATTTCGCCACTCCTTGCTCATTTTCGAAGAAAAATGGCCCAATTATGCCTCTGGACCAAAATCCGCACCAAACAGTGACTCGTTTTGGGTATATCGGCTTTTCAATGTATGCGTGCGGGTTTTCTGTGCTCCAAATGCGACAATTTTGCTTGTTTACATACCCGCCAAGATCAAAATGAGCTTCATCTGAAAAGATGATTTTTTTGGCAAAATCGGCATCTTCTGTAAGTCGATCGCAGGCCCACTCAGCGAAGCGAAAACGCATTGGATGGTCAGTTGGCTTCAACTTAAAAATTGGACCGATCGTGTAGGCTACTGCATGGCCAGCCGAGGCAGCCATTTGAATGAAATTATTTTCCATTATTAACCGGAAGGATTGTATTTTCAAATAAAAAAAGAAATTTGAGAAAATATTCAGTAGTTTTTTTTTTATAGCATTTTCAAAAAAAAAAAGTTATTTGGCGGACCCTTTATATTTGCGACACGTTCCAGAGTGGAAAATACTCTCAGTATCGCCCTGGTGTAAGACCACCATTCAGAATTGAAACGTTGCTTCAAATGGCATTAGCCGTATTTGGTGACCAGATCTACTTCCCCACCTTCCTCTTCCCTATCTCCTTCCCCTCCCCACTACCTTCAGCCTCACAACATGCCCCAATTGGGGATGCCATAGTCTCTCTGGCTTCAGACGGGAGTAGTTGAGACTCTTGTGCGGTATTCATATAAAAAAAATTTAAAAATCCGATAAATGGTTCCCGGGGCAGCGGTATCCAAAACCGCCTCTTAAAATGTAATTGATTATATTGATCATTACAGGATGATGGACACTGTAAGGCTGTCCGAAACGTTGGTTAAAGAAGAAGGTAGCGCAATACGGCATTATAACCAGAGCCCTTCACAATATGGCATTTATTTTTGCGAAATATGGCACTAAAAATATGGCACTTATTTTAGCCCAAATATAGCACTTATTCGGCTCGATATGGCACTTATTTTTCAACCCTCCCCGACCACCCCAGCTATTCTGAGAGGATAATAATACAACATACAAGTTACTTATACTTAAATTATTATTAATTATTATTTTTAATTGTAAAACTAACGTTTTTAAGACAAGATTTTTTATGCATAGCACAAAGGGTAACAATTATTATAAGCAATAATTATCAGCCTGAAACACTCATCCACCTAGCGAGGGATTTAACACTAACAATGTTTCTCTCGCAAAAATAAAGTTGGTTGTTTTCAGGTGGAAAAAATATAATAAGCAGTAATTGTTGAATGAAACACTAGCATATATTGAATCATTTGGCGGGTACAAGATAAGCCGCCATAGCTCAGTGGTCAGAGCATTCGACCGGCAATCGAGAGGACACGGGTTCAAGTCCCGTTGGCGTCATGTATCTTTTCTCGGAAGATTTTTCAATGTGGATGAGTGTTTCAGGCTGATAATTATTGCTTATAATAATTGTTACCCTTTGTGCTATGCATAAAAAATCTTGTCTTAAAAACGTTAGTTTTACAATTAAAAATAATAATTAATATTTGACAAGTTTCAGTATTTCCCCAATAAATGAAGACATAATTTGTCTCGACGCCACCTAGCGAGGGATTTAACACTAACAATGTTTCTCTCGCAAAAATAAAGTTGGTTGTTTTCAGGTGGAAAAAATATAATAAGCAGTAATTGTTGAATGAAACACTAGCATATATTGAATCATTTGGCGGGTACAAGATAAGCCGCCATAGCTCAGTGGTCAGAGCATTCGACCGGCAATCGAGAGGACACGGGTTCAAGTCCCGTTGGCGTCATGTATCTTTTCTCGGAAGATTTTTCAATGTGGATGAGTGTTTCAGGCTGATAATTATTGCTTATAATAATTGTTAAATTATTATTTTTTATTTATAAGATATTATTTACAAAGCTTTATACAAATGATTGTTTTAATTTAAAATTTTACTTTTTATTTGTTAAATAACAACATCAGGTGTGCTGCAACGTTTTCCATGGAAAATCCCAGCCGTCGATCACTCAGAAAGTATTTCATTTTAGAAAAAGTCCTCTCCACATCGGCTGATGTTGCTGATATCTTCCCATCCTCTATGACGAAATCGCTGTCTCCATCTATCCACTTCTTGTAAAGACTGACGCTTGAACTAGCAAGTTTAGGCATATCGAATACGAGCGAAAAATGAACGAGCGAAAAATTCACTAACACTTCAGTCACTAACACTAACACTCAGTATGAAAGCTAAGGTTGGAATGAATAACGAGGTGTAGGGAAGGGATAAAGGTAAAGATTCGCGAAGCACCCACACTCCATTGGGTTTTACCCATGGGCTTTACCCATTGCCATTAGAAAGTCTTGCTAACAAAAGGCCCTACTGCAGCCCCCTTCACACTAATCCCTCTACACTGGCCTCAGGGTTCCAGAAACCTCATGTCATTGACTCTGACTTGCACCTCATTTTAAAATGAGCAAAACTAAACATAGAGTTTTAACATGTTTTCAATTCGATTTTTTTTTTGTTAAAAAAGGAGTTGGGTGAAAAAAAAGGCAAAACATGGCATTTCCCAAAAAATCGGCAGGATATGGCATTTTACCGAAAAATCGGCAAAATATGGCATTTTTGTATGGCGCCATGGCAATATGGCATTTGAAGGGCTCCGATTATAACCCAAAAATAAATAACTATAATGTAGACTTAGATAGTTAAACTTATTCTCAGAAGATGTATAAGAATGAGTGAGATAAGAATATAAGAAGCGCACAAAGCGCAGTAGCGCACCAAGCAAGGGCCCTAATAAAAATATGCTAAATTCAATAAACGTCATAAACATAAAACAATGTTCTTAAGTTCTCTTATTTTTATTTTTATTTACTAATACTTTTATCTGTATATATTTTTCTACATAAAACAATGTTCTTAAGTTCTCTTATTTTTCTTTTTATTTACTAATATTTTTATCTGTATATATTTTTCTACATAAAACAATGTTCTTAAGTTCTATTATTTTTCTTTTTATTTACTAATACTTTTATCTGTACATATTTTTCTACATAAAACAATGTTCTGAAGTTCTCTTATTTTTCTTTTTATTTACTAACACAATTTTTTCAGTATATATTTTTCTCTATCATCATCATCTGTGGCTCTACAACCCAGGTCGGGTCTTGGCCTCCAGCAGAGCCTGCCTCCATGACTGTCGGTGTTGTGCTGCGTTGCGCCAGTTTCGGATGCCGATGGTGCTTGCATCCTTCACCACTCCATCCAGCCATCGAAGCTTTGGTCTTCCAACTCTTCTCCGACCCCAGGTGCACCATCCATAATTCGCTTTGGAATATCTCCTTCGCTCATTCTCTGGATATGTCCAGCCCACCTGAGTCTTCCAGTTTTGATTTCCTTGGAGATATTAGGGTCCTCGTAAAGATCGTATAGCTCCTGGTTGTATCTGATACGCCATTCTCCATTATCACAGACTGGGCCGTAAATCCTTCGCAGCACCTTCCTTTCAAAACTTTCTAGGGCTCCTTCATCACCCTTACTGATTGTCCAGCATTCCGAACCATACATAAGAACAGGTCGTATAAGGGTCTTGTAAAGCAGAACTTTAGTTCTTCTGGTAAGGTGGCGAGATTTCATATGCTTCTGTAGCCCAAAGTAGTATCGATTTGCAGCTACTATTCTTCTTTTGATTTCGCTGGATACATTGTTGTCATTTGTCACCATAGTACCGAGATATACAAACTCGTTGACAGTTTCAAATGTATAATTATCTATCTGTATACTTGGTGGTTTCTGGCGTCCATGTACGGGCATATATTTTGTCTTCCCCTCGTTGATGACCAATCCCATGTTCCTTGCCGACGTAGCTAAGCTTTTAAACGCCGATTTTAGTTCATATTCTGAGCGTGCGATGATATCTATATCGTCAGCATAAGCAAGGAGCTGAACAGACTTGTTAAAAATATGGCCTGTGGTTTGTATATCTGCATTTCGGATGGCCTTTTCCAGCGCTAAATTGAATAAAATGCAGGCAAGTGCATCTCCTTGTCTTAGTCCATTGAAGGTCTTTAGGGTGTCTGACAGATCCTGTTGTATTCTGACTCGGCACTCAACATTAGCCATTGTGAGCCTTACTAAGTTTATTTTTCTCTATAGATTTCAAAAAAATCATTCCACGGGCTGCCACATTTATTATTCTTTTGTATTATGTTTGTAAGTACTTGCATACTGCTTTCTAACCCCGTATTCATGGACATTGGCGGGTCTACAGTCGTTCAAATAAATGTAGCTTCGATACGATTTTAGAGTTTCACGGCCAAAAGTATTTTTGTTATTAGTTTTTGGGGTATTATGCCGTGTTACGCTACCTCCTTCTTTAGCCAACGTTTCGGACAGCGTTGCAGTGTCCATCATCAGGGCAGATGTGTGATGATGGACACTGCAACGCTGTCCGAAACGTTGGCTAAAGAAGGAGGTAGCGCAACACGGCATAATACCCAAAAAACTAATAACAAAAAAAATGTAGCTTCATTCAATAAAATAGAGTCTTGACGTGTGCGGTGAAGGAAGAAACTATAATATCATACTCTCATATTAATAATCGATCGTACGCGTTACTTCATATCGATATTTCTTTAAGTTATTACTAAAAATGTCAATGCTGTGAAATTTTATATTACATTGTGTACATCGAAGAAATGGGGAATTTTTTCTAATATATGTTCTACGTTGATCATGACGGAATATGAAAATGTATTGTGTCGCCTCAACCTCTAACGGTGTTGGACGTGAGTGAGCGGCGATCAAATAAAATAACACTTTCAAACCCGGACAAATTTTAAAAGTATATAAATTAACCGAAAATAAAGTAATTCATAACCCGTGAAAATGGAGGAAGCGGTTGATCCGCATGCCTTCATTACTAAGGCGAAACAAAACATAAGTGACTTACATACAATCATAGAAGAAAATAAACTTACTAAAGAAACCAAATCAAAAATGATGAAAGAAATAAATAACATCATGGAAATGATATCCCACATGGCAATAGAATTAGCTAAATTATAAGAAAAATGTGAAATTCAAGAAAAAAACCAAACACAAAAAAACTTATTTTCATACTCTTCGGCAGTAAAAAACTTAATACCACAAACACAAGAAAAACCATTTCCTATAATTATAAAAAGCTTAAAAGAAGAAGACACTGAAAAAATAAAAGAGAAAATACAAAAAATCAAAATATCGCAGTTGGGAATTCGAGTAAGTGAATTTAAAAAAACAAAAAAAAAACATTATAATAACATGCCCAGAAAAAGAAGAGGCAAAAAAATTAAAAGATAAGATAAATGAAGTCGACAAAACCATAATAGCGGAGGTACTTGTGAAAACGGATCCATGCGTAATATTCAAAGGACTTGACAAAGACTATACCGAAAAAGAATTCTTAGAAGACATAATTGAACAAAACAACGACATCAAAATGATATGTGAAAAATACCAAGATAAAAATATATTACAAGTCAAAGCCATCATTACGAACAAAAAAACTAACAGCAAAAACTTAATTCTCCAAACAAATCCCTGGAACTACCGCCCAAATGCGCTAACTGTCACTCAGCTAACAAGAAGAAAGAAATTAACTCCTTCAACAGTAAAATGAATGAAATAGACCACCGAACAAACAGCGAAACATGTAAGTTCCGTTCTTACATGCTTAAATTAGCCAAGGAAAGAATAAACTACGACATTGAATAAAAAAAATTATATATAATTTTGCAAAATACATTAATTAAATGGATGATTTCTTAAATAGCGAATTAGAATTAAATATTAAAATTCAAGAATATGAATGTATTTGTACTGATTCATGTAACAAAATTATTTCTAAAAACATCAATGATATAATTATTATGCACATAAATATCCGTAGCATTCAGAAAAATTTAGATGAACTAATTCTAAAAATAAATAATTTAATTAAAAAGCCGGACTTCATAGTGTTAACTGAAACATTCACGAACGCTGAGTCACCGCCTTATCACTTACCTGAGTACAATTATATTTCTACCAAAGTAGATATCAACAAAAATTCGGGTATAATAATATTTGCAAATAATAAATTTAGTATGTTAACATTATAGAACACCCAATACATTTGGTAAACTGCATCGAAGTACATTTCAAACTCGGCAAATCAATATATCATTTAATAGCTATCTATAGAACGCACTTAGAGTAACAATATTGTTACTCTAAGAGAACGCATGGCTCAAGTATTATTACGTTTATTAATGACCTGAAATACATATTATTAAAATTAAAAAATAAACTCTGCTTCGTGGTGGGTGATTTTAATGTGAACATTAATGAAAAAATAGAAAATAATAACAAAACTGAATACATCAATTGTATGACTGAACAAAATTTCATATCTTGCATAAATAAAAATACTAGAGAAATAAAAGAACATACTCCATCTTGTTTAGATCACATTTGGACAAACGTAAACATTAAAGATCTTCACAAACTAAAATCAATTGTTTGGATAACTAACATAACTGACCATCATTCATGCTTACTTCTGTATAATAATAATATTAAACATAAAAAACATAATTTAATACCCAAAAAATCAACAATAGACATGACTATTCTCTCTGAAAAACTAAAAATGGAAGATTGGAACAATGTTTTAAAGAGTGATGATACCGAAATATGTTCCACTAACTTTGAAAAAATCCTGTCACAACACATTAAAAATTCGACAACTGAAATAATAATACACATAAAATCAAAATTAAGATGTTTAAAACCTTGGATTACCAAAGGACTTATAATATCTATCAGAAACAAAGAAAAACTTTATAAAACAACTTTAAAAAATCCCCATGATGAAATAGCATATATTTTTTATAAAAAATATAAAAATAAATTAACATCTTATATTAAAAAAAGTAAGGAAGAGTTTTTTAAAAATAAAATATTATCTTCAGAAAATAACCATAAACAAATGTGGAAAACTGTGAATTTGGCCATAGACAATACAAAAAAGACACAAAATATTAAGTACATCGAACATGATAAAAAAATTATAGATGCCAACTTACAGCCTAAACAATGTGCAAACATTTAATTCCTTCTTTGCAAATGTTGGAAAAAATCTTGCGAAAAATATTCATAAACGTTCTAACCCAGAAAAACATAAAAATAAAAATCTACAGAAACGTAATATACTTTTAAAATTTGAAATAACAACAGAATGTGAAATTTTAAAAATAATAGAAAATATGAAAGGAGGTTCGTCTCCCGGTTTTGATTCTATTACGGCACACATGTTAAAATCTATGAAATCTTACTTAATAAAACCCATTTAATAATCAACAATACAACTCATTTAATAAACTTGAGTTTAACGAAAGGAATATTTCCAATGAACTACAAAAACACAATAATCTCACCTATTTACAAATCTGGTGATCCACACCAAGTAACGAATTATCGCCCAATTTGTCTAATTTCTAACATA
This sequence comes from Limnephilus marmoratus, assembly GCA_917880885.1. NCBI lineage: Eukaryota > Metazoa > Arthropoda > Insecta > Trichoptera > Limnephilidae > Limnephilus > Limnephilus marmoratus. The sequence goes on along the minus strand of OU862930.1, from coordinate 22,630,715 downwards.
GGAAATATCTTTGAAAAAATAGTAAAAAAACAATTGGTAAATTTCCTAGATAGTAATAAAATACTACACAAAAACCAGTTTGGTTTTATTAAATCACTCAGCACACAAGATGCAATTGCTAACGTAACTTCATACATTTACGAATCATTAGATAAAGCTAAAAAATGTGCGGGCATATTTATTGACCTCAGAAAGGCATTCGATAGCATATCCCATGAGATGCTATTAAAAAAATTAAATGATATTGGCATAAAAGGCAACGCGATTAAATGGATCACAAACTACTTAAAAAACCGCCCTCAAGTGGTAAAAATCAATCATGTTAATAGTGATCAAGAGATTTCAAGCTTTGGAATCCCGCAAGGTACAGTGCTTGGACCAATTTTTTTTACCATATATGTAAATGATATTTTTTTTCAACATTTAAATGGTCAAATTACATCATACGCCGACGATACAGTATTAATAATAAGTGAAAAGACTTGGGAAAATGTAGAATTAAAGGCCACAGAAGACATCATCACGCTTAAGAATTTTTTCGACACTAATTTACTATCACTAAATAGTGAAAAGACATTTGTAATTCCATTTGCAATCCATCCAAACGATGCTCCCAAAAATTTTAACATTGTCATACACGATAATACTAAAATTCATAGCCAAAATTATTGCAAATCAAACTGTACAATATTAAAAACAACAAATAAAATTAAATATCTCTGAGTAATTATCGACAAAAATCTGAAATGGAAGGAACAAATATGTCAAGTAGTAAACAAAATCAGAAAATTAATATATATATTTTTAAGAATTAGAAATTTTCTGTCGATAAAAAATCTATATTTAATCTACTATGCCTTAGTTCAATCCACTCTACAATACGCTATTATTAGTTGGGGATCCGCGTATAAATGTAACCTTTTTCCAATAGAAATTGTACAAAGGACAATTATTAAAATTATATTAAAAAAATCCTTAGACTACCCAACAGAACGCCTGTTTGAAGAATTTCAAGTATCCACATTTAAAGATTTATATATTAAAAATTCATTGATTCAAATTATAAAGGAAAAAGATAAATATCCATTTTTAAATGAAAACAGAACTCGACTTAAACATGTTTTTCTATGCCCAAAACTAAATACGTCTTTTGCACAGCATCATTATACTTACCAGAGAAGAACTTTTTTCAATCGTCTACCAGAAGAAATCAGAAGCATTAATGATAAAACCCGAATACTGCTCTCTATTAAGAGACATTTTAAAAATATTCTTAAGAAAAAAACTACTGTCAATTAATCTTACAAATATCCTTAGTTTTCCATTACATTCTTTCTTTTTTTTTTTTAAATTCACACCATTATTAAATACATACTGCAGCTCACATATATTTATGTACAATTAATTATTTAAGTACTAACTTATAACTAATAACTAATAGCATTTATGTACACTCCCCTTCCATACACAAGCAAATGCTTTAAATGAAAGTGTAGTAAAAAAAAATACCTGTAAAAAAAATATATATTTGTTGTAAATTGTAAAAAAAAAAAAAAAAATTAAATTTGTAAGTTCTAGTGAGTCCAGGCCATTATTTAGAATTTTAAATACTAGGATTTGATCAAAAATTAGACGTCGTGTTTGGCGGAATTTGAAATTGTGAAATTTAATGGATTCGGTATAATTTAAGAAGTGTAAGTTTAGTTTGTAATTTATTTGTTTAAAAAAATTATTTTCAATTCTTTCTATTCTTTCAGTGTGGGCTTGGTATAAAGGAGTCCAGATCGGTGTACAGTATTCCAAGTGCGGGCGAATATATAAGGGAACGTACCCATACTACGTGACCAACTGTTTGCAATTTTAACCCCCCCCCCCCCCCCCCCCGGTGACCTAAGCAATGAAATGTTTTGCTGGTGTGTCGGTGCACTGAAGCCGGGTCAAATTGATTTCACTTTGGGTGAAAACATTTTTCAAATAGTACGACAGAATCACTAAACCGATTTGATGAACAGACAGTAAAACTTTTAAATTCTTTGACACCTGTTTGACCAGCACGTCTTTGTTTTAAAGTTAGCCTTCTGAAATGGTTTTAGATTTGTGCGAAAGATTAAATAATAATATCAAGTCCAGGATGTTACAGTACATCGTAAGGTAAAGTTAATTATATGTTTACATTTCAATCATTTGTCGCGTAACTTTCATCGTTGGCAGTTCTCACACATCCCAAGAATTAATCGCACCCCAGCGATTAATCGTATACCGGCACCCAGAGGGTTAAAATTAGCGTTTCTTTTCAGAAAGTGTTTTTCCTCATCACTTCGTGAATGTACCGACATATTTATGTAAAAGCTTATTATCTACGCGAAAAATATGTTTTTGTAAGTAATTTGGCAGTAGCGTTATCAGTAATGAATAAAAAATTCCCAATGTGGTGACCGCGGACTACAAGAGATAAGGCGGGGTTTTTCAAAATATCAACTTTTTAGTTTAATGTCACCTCAAGGTTATTAATGAGGTTCAAATAATTAATCAAAGCTGAAATTTACAAAAAAGCCATTTTCATTTCTCCACTTTAGTTATTTCATGAAAGTTTTACAAGGAATAAAAAAATCCTTCATGGCTTCTGTTATCTTTGGCAATGATGCTGCAGGGGTCTTTTTAGGTAAAAGACGAAGAGGAAGTTCTGAGAAGGAAAAAGATATGAGGGGTGGGTAGGAATCTGGAGGTCAATATTTCCAGGAGTGACAGACATATGAATCTATCCCTCTCACTGCGATGCAAGGCGATGGATCCAGAAAGTCCGGCTGAAGAGGTCTAGGCTAGTTCTCCCCCAACCAGTCTCTTCGCATTCGCCGCCAAGACCTTGAGAAACCTCGCCCCATGATCCCGGACACTCCTGTCATGGGTGCGGTACCGCCGCCCCGGGAACCATTTATTGGATAATCAACACCCCTGCCATAATCGTTTTTTATTTTTGGGGTGATATTGCGTGTTGCGCCAATTCCTTTTTTAGCCAACGTTTCAGACAGCGTTTCAGTGTCCATCATCACTATCAACAAGGCAGATGTAAACTGATGCTAAGGATGGCCCCTGTAATGTTAGCTTGATAAGGAGGTAGCGCAACACGGCAAAACACTCCAAAAATAAATAATAATTAAAAATTATTTTCTCAGGCCTTCCTTTGGGAAACTAACGTGTAAAAAAATAATAAATGAAACGATCCAACTATATTGGATATAATCGGCCCATACAAAGGAATTTGCTAACCCCTAAAAACGTTATTCTGTTATTTATGTTGGGTGGGTAGGAATCGGGGGAACAGTATATCCAGGAGTGACGTGTGAATCCATCCCTCTCACTGCGGTGCAAGGTTTTGGATCGAGGCTGAAGAGATCAAAGGGTCTCTCTCAATCGACCCACAGCTGGTGAGCAGACGCATCCGCCACCAAGACCTAGACAAACCTCACTGCTTGAGCTGGCACCCCTGCTAAGTCCATATGCAGATACCCAATGATTGGTTTCTGAGGCGGCGGTACCTCCCAAGTTGAATCAGTCACAATATAAAAGCAAACCGTCGACATATTAAATGCAATATCAGCCTCAGTGGGAAAGGTCATGTATTTATAGACCATATCAGTTATTGATGTATTATTACTAGTATTATTTGCGACAAGAATTGCTTTGTTTGTTTAACGTTGTCGAGTTGGTTAATGCAGAAATAGTGATAATTTGTTGCCATGGCATTACCAGAGAAAACCAGAAATATGTCATTTTCAAATCAGATTTTAGACGTATTGACTCTTTTCCACAAAAAATTATAAATGGATTAAGATAGATAGTTCTTTCGAAAGATAGTTCTTTTATCTAGCATTCGCATGTAATAAATTTTGAGAAATTTTTTTAATTTTTAGTATAATAAGGTTATTCCATAGGTCGTTGGCAGATATGTTAAATTTTCAAAAAAGATTTTGTATCATACCACACCCATTTCAAATAATATAATCATGCAGTAAAATAAATCAATACATTATCTAGCAAACGCATGTTTTAGAATTTTAAATTTAGTTTCAATAAAATCATTAAAAAATATGTACGTACATGTGTTTCTTGACGAAAATTTGTCCATTTGTGTATTTATTTGCGCACTTATAAACTAATATATTTCAGATTTTTTTAACATTCTTATTAAATGTAGACATTATTGAAAAATTATAAATACTTATAATCAAAAAATAATTACAAAAAGTACATTATTTTAATAGTTTTATCATCACGCCTTTCAGCATTTTTGGATGAAGGTATAAATTAAAGCTAATTTGAATTGAAATAAATTCGATATTGAGTTATAATTTTAAAAAGCTGGTACGGAGAATAATAAATCTTTCTTATTGTAACCACCCTGCACGATCGTAAGAACAACTTTCGACGAAATGTGGATTTTCGTCCGCTGGCTGGTTAAACGCTCTTAAGACGCGCTACTGAAAATCAAAATTATGCGAAAAGCAAAAATGCCGCCCCTACTAACTTGAATATCTACGTGTATATAAAAATGATTGTATGTTTGCTTGTTTGTTTAATTGTTTAATAGTGACTTATGTATTGCTACAATAAGCATCAGAAATATTTGAAACTTTCAAAATATCTCTTTCTGGATTATAAGTGTTGAGTGTGAGTGTTGAGTTTAATATTAACCTTAAATTTTTACTTAACTAACTAACTAACCATCACGCCGTTTCTCCGTAGGGATAGGCAGAGGACAGTCCACCAAACAAGGTCTTGGCACACACCCCTTGCCTCACTTACATGCATACATCTTCTACGATTAAAGTATCTGATTCACTTGATCGTGCCGTGTCTTTCTTGGGCGTCCTCGACTTCTTATACTATTCACTTATGCGTCATATATTCTTCTCACACTCCTTTCCTCCTTCATTCGCTCTACATGCCCAAACCATCTGTGCGTCCCTTTCTTAATTTTACTCATTACGCTTACATCCAGTGGCGTAGCTAGCATGGGTGGCACCCGGCGTGGATAACTTGGTGTCACCAACCCCCCCAATTTTTACATCACAAATGTGTAGAAAATTGGTCCATCCTGGAGGGGGGGCGGGGTGGCTAGAAAATTTCAGAATTCGTCAATAAAAAACCGTCAGGCACAGGGAGCCATAGAGCTACAAAAAAATAAATAACCCCGTATTCGATATTTTTGCGACAATATCCTTAGTATTTTTTTAACGGTCTGGTGCCACCTCGCGTCGGGTGTGTTACCCGGGGCGGTCCCCCCCCCCCCCCCTCCCCCCTCCAGTAAAATTGCAGTAGGTGGCACGCGAGCTGTTTGAAAACTGAATGTATGGAACGTGGGAGCGGGGAAGTTGGGGTAGGAATGCGTAAGGAGAAGGGGATACAGGACGGGAAAGGAAGGGGAACGAGATGAATGGGAAAAGACACGCAGGGACGAAATATTTTTTTAAGTGGGAATTCGCAAGTTTCTTTATAAAAAAATATAAACCAAAATCATTTTTAAAATAGTTTTATTGGAAATGCTTGAACGCGTTAAAAAAAACCTTTTACAATTTTTTTAATTCATTACCAAAAAAAATTAGAAACGTGAATACCAATGTAAAAGAATTTAAAACTCACCTTAAAAATTACACTGAAAACTTGAACTGAATCATGTCAAATAAAACCAATGTAATCACCACCCCCCCCCCCCCCCCATGTACAAAAGCCCTGCTTATTTATAGGGATACATTAAATTCCTGCATTTATACATTTTACGACTTCCGGGTTAAATCTTCCCCACAGATTAAAACTAAACCCTTCCGCACACTTTTCCACAAATGATCATCTAGTCAATCCACGCTATGCAAATGCACTATACAAGTTTAATAACTACAAAATAATACAAGAACAACATGTCAACCTACCAGAGACCAAATGTGAAAATAATTCACCGACTCCAGATATTTTCATATCAGAGGATTCGGCTCGGTAGAAATCCTAATTGGACCGATAAATCCTACTGATCCCTCAATATAAATATTTAAAAAATCTTATTAATTTTATTTACATTTTTTACTCCAAATATTGTCAGGAATCACTGGTTAAAGTAAGTCAAGTAAGTCTCTTAACACCCTGTATTTTATATTTGAGACACGTTCCAGAGAGGAAGACCACCATTCAGAATTGAAAAGTTGCTTGAAAAGGCTTTAGCCATGTTTTGTGACCAGATCTGAATAGGCAGGTACTTACTCCCCATCGCATTTTCCTCCACATTACCTTCAGCCTCATAACACATCCAAATTATTAGAGATGCCATAGTCTCACTGGCTCCAGATGGTTGGGAGCAGTTGATACTCTTGTGAAGAGGTCAAAAAAGGTTATTTTTTAAATCGACTGATTCCAGAGTCCGTTTGCCAAGCGATTTTATGGCTGTTACCTATACAAGGTGTAACTTTAATCAACGATTTCTAAGCCTATTTGTAGTAAAAATGTAATTGTCATTTTGCTGTCCGATCATATTTTTTTTCAATTAAAAACAAACGAAAAATATTTTTCAATCACACGTCGCTACTGTTCTCATCGCTATGGGATATATCTCGTCGAGATGGGTTTGAGCGATATGCGCGCTGGTTCGTGTAGTAACATGCTGTTAGAACCAGAAGCAACGCTTATTAAGTGAACGCTGGGCTTTAATCGCGCTACTCTCCTAACCAGTCGGTTGCGGCGTGTGATGAAAGTTTTTTTTTTAATGTTTTTAATAGAAAAAAAAATGTCATCGGACGGCAAAATGATATCTACATTTATTACTGGAAATATGCTCAGGAATCGAAAGTTAAAATCTCTCGGTTACGTGATGTTACACCCTGTATTCGTGGTGCAAGTCAAACTACGAATGGGTATTCCCCTTGTAGAAATAATCCATAATGCATAAGTCCATTTTGTGACCGTCAGTATTATCTTACTTGAAGAGGGGTCAGAAGTCAAACCAGAATACATTATTAATGTTATTTTCCTGTTATTATCTTCCACTGGAGCGTTTTTTGCCACAATACAGCGTCATTTAAAAAACCTGGGATTGTTGGGAGGCGTCCACTAATATATACAGGAATTCCAGGAATCGAAAAAATCGAACTAATATCTGTGATAACCAAAGTGTTGACGAATATCTACAGCTCAAACTATTGACTAATATCTACGTGAACCAAAGTGTTGACGAATATCTACAGCACTGGCAGAGGTTGGATTTGCAATTGGAATAACGTAATATTTCGTATGCAGTTTAAAAAACTTAATTTATGTAAGTATGTATGTAAAAATCCCTAATATCGGACTATTGGACACATTTAGCTGATTAGTCCAACCTACGCTCTGTAGATATTAGTTCAACCTACGCTATGTAGCTATTAGTCAACACTGGGACCGTCATAGATATTCGTCCGACCTTAGCTATGTAGATATTAGTCAACACTCTGAAGTTCGTAGATATTAGTTCAACATATGAGCTGTAGATATTCGTCCGACATACAGGCTGTAGATATTAGTATCTGGAGTCGATTGTTGTGCTGCTGCATAGCAGCAAATTTTCCGTAGATACATTAAATATTTTTTGTAACAATTTGAAGCACGCCCGCGGATCAATTTTGACGTTTTTTAGTACGTGAAAGACACTACTATATTCATATTCAACAGATGTTCAACGTGTTTTAAACTTTAAAATTCATTGAATTTTTGGAATGCAATATTTTTGTGGTTATGTTTCGGTATTTTGTTTGCCGATCGGACAGTGATTTCAATGCAGTATTTTCAATAAATAAACCAATAATCGAGTTAATTGGTATTGTGGATTTAATATAATTAATGCATCTGCTTGAGTTGCTGCAGTTATTTTCGGTAAGTACCTTATAAATTCCATGATGATCAATTTTAAAAAGTCGCTATTTCTCTACCATAATTTCCATTGAGGTATATAAATAGAGAAGCAAACTTCATTACCGCGCGTCAAAAAAAGCGTAACCACTCTACAACCACGAGACGTAGCTTTGAAACCACTAAACATTTCAAAGTAAACATATATTTGTCTCACTTACACAAGTCACGAGAACTATACCGCCTGACCGCCCCGCGAGGATTAGACAAAGATAGAATCACAAACCTGCGATTGCGGTTTAGTGTTGCATACCTTTTGAAATTTTACCCAACATACATAATAAAATAGAGTTTTTTTTAACGTTAGTTTGTAATAACATAAAATTATTAAAATTATTTTTAATACTTGTTTTATTATACGACTTAAAGAAAGCAAACCTAATGAAATATTTAAGACATTTTTTGTTACAATATTTTTATTGAACCAACATTATATAATTCTCAAACGGAAAGTGTTTCAAAAGTGTTTTCAAAGTTCTTTTCTCAGCAATCGAATTATTTCCACCCACTTCTCATGGCGTGCTGCATCTTTATGGTACTCTGCAAAATTATTATCAATATAAATCACTACCTATCTACCTACCAAATCAAAAATACGAGAATAATAACAGTGAAAGTGATCCGTCAGAAACTTCGCATAATTGTGTATATTAAGTAAACAAAACAAAATCCGAAACACTTGCGATTTCACTCTAGTATTCACTACCACTACACTAATGGTGATATAATTTTTTGTATATTTTGGATAATTCAAGTAAATTTCCAAAAATTAATATCGCAAAATAGTGACAAGTGAAATTGAAATATAATTGAAGGTAGTTGGAGCCCTTGTGATTGGCTAACATCATCGCCATCTTTCTTACACTGACCATACAGCTGCTGCGTCACTGTCTCTAGCCGCGCTTGCGCATTATACTAGTTCTGCCGAAAAACAATCTACTGCGAGGGCGACCATGAGTTCGAGCAAAAAACCGACTCCCAACTGCAAGAAAATCTGCAAACAACCACAAGGTCCAAAAATAAAATGAATACACTACCTGAAGACATGTTTTAATTAACACAGAAGAGGATGTTTTTTCAAAATTTACTTCTTACATGGATTTAAAATTAGAAAAAATAAAAACCTAAATTTTGGAAAACATCGATAAAAAAATATCAGAATTTCAAAAAACAACCGAATTTTTTTTTCAATAATACGACGGCATAATTAATCACATGCCACAATATTGTTCTTCAATAACAATATTATTTTTGTGTTATTTTATTAAATTGTAGAGTTGTTAACCTCAACGCATGCTTGACCTAGTGAGTTTACAAACTGAATTGTATACATTAGACCTAGGTACCATGTAAAGAAACAAATAAATAAAATACGTAAAGAAATATAATTAGGTACTAGATTATTATTTAGTAAACTAAAATAAGTTTTAATAAACTATTTTGTACGAAGATTAAAACAATTTTTATTATTATTTCCAAAATATTTTAATATGGTTACCTCCATAGTAACTTATTCCATAAATTATGTATTCTCCCATTATTGTGGGAAAACCAAAATGACTTTTTAGTGGCAACACTGAACCTGTTTTAGAGTACTTTGACATTTTATTTAAATTTCTGCGTTTTTTAATTAAATATGAATATGTAAACAATAAAATTACGTTTGGAAAGTAATTCCCCTTGCTTTATTATGTTTTCCTGATCTTGAATCGCATTTCTTCTTTCATTTTGGAGATAGTTTTGTTCCGGTTGAACTCGGTCGGCGTCTCAGTGAGCACTGAACTGACGTTAGGTGGGCATATGCTTTTGGACATATGTACAGTGGCAATGCTTTGGCGCGGTCATTAGTCATCTATGTATATATATCAATGATAATTTCTGTCAAAAGTTTCTTCAAAGGGAATATCAAACACTTCACAACTCATCAAAATTCAGTTTTGTTATGTATATATCTCTACATATAATAAATTAAAGTCCTCCGCGTCGTCTGTCTGTCTGTCTGTTCGCGATAAACTCAAAAACTACGTAACGGATTTTCATGCCGTTTTAACCAGTAGAGTGTTTTGTGAGGTAGGATTAGGTATATAATTTGTGAAGGATTTGTGTAAATTGTTAGAAGTGTCGGAAAAAGTTAAGCCGCTTGATAGCTTACATCGAAAACACTGCCTGATCCCTTTGAGATATAACAAAACAATGCATAGTGGGATATTTCTCTTTCTATAGATCTACAAAAAAGTACGCGATGGCATATATCTATCTTTTACGGATAGCTTACTATCTTTTCTTCTATACATCTCTACATATTATATATGAAAGTCCTCCGTGTCATCTGTCTGTCTGTTCGCGATAAACTCAAAAACTACTGAACGGATTTTCCATCCTGTAGATGGCGTTGATAACCATCCAGTAGATGGCGTTGTGTCTACGTAGCCACAGCAACGCGTGGCCGGGTCAGCAATCATATGTATACTTGTAGATTTTGATAATAAATAGACCATTTAAAAGAAACTTCATAATTGTTTCTCCCTGCGTGTCCTTTCACATTCGTCGCGTTCCCCTTCCACCTCCCCTTCTTTTACCGCATCCCCTTCCCCTCTCGCGTTCCTACTCCACTTCCTCCACCTTTCCTCTCCCTACTCCACTCCCACATCCCCTCCCGATTTTCCCTCCCCCCTCCTAGGTTCCCAATCCCTGATTCCCCCCCCCTTGAACGAACCCTCTACCCGAGTTCCACTCCCCCTCCCCCCTGCAGCATTCCATACATTTACTCGAATTGAAATATTGAAAACTGAATGTATGAAATGTGGGAGGGGGTGGGGGAAGAGGGGAGGGGAACTTGGGAGGATGGTTCGTGGGAGTTAAATGAGACATTTTTTGTCGTTTCATGCCATCATCATCATCTTCTTCCCCTTGTCCTATTCGGGACAAGGGGAAGAAGATGATGGTGATGACATCATATCTTAAGTTAAAACTGGTTTTAACTTAAGTACAGGACAAATGATTTTCTTCAGAATTTTGCAGCATATTAGAATTGAAGACTCCACTCGGAACTCTGTTATTTATAGCTCTATCTCTATGGACTCGGTTGGTCGGGATTCCCCAAAAATGTTCTAGTTTTATTTTCGTTCCTAGCTCTTACTATTGCTTTGTGGGGGATTCCCCTGAAATATCTGACATTTTCTATAACAGCCAGAGGACAGCCAGAAGATGACTTTAATCTCAAATTACATACATGCCAAGAAAACAATCAAAATCAAGGCTTATCATGCCACTGCCCTACCATAGCACACTCCAAAAGTATCAAATATCTTGGTATTGAAATTGATGATAATCTCCGATGGAACGCACACATTGAAGTAATCACAAAAAAACTCACCAGGTACATTTACTTCTTTAGAGCCATCCGTAACATCCTCAACATAAACGACATTAAGAAAGTGTACTACGCTTTATGTCAATCACAAATAGAGTACGGGATAACTGGATGGGGGTCTGCTTTGAGCACTCACACAGAACGACTCAATATAGCCCAAAAAGGAGTACTGAAGACAATACTGAAAGTTCCGCTTAGAACTCCGACGGAAGAAATATTTAATAACTTTCAAGTCGTCAATGTACAGAAACTTTATTCAAAAAATATTTTATTTAAACTGAAAAAAAACATATATGTATACTCCACTGCCCAACATAAATACTCAACCAGGTCAGTAAGCAATATAACATCCTGGTTACTCCCAGTTTGAACACATCTTTTGGACAGAGAAATAATAAATTCCATGCTATAAAATTATACAATGCTCTACCAGATCAAATCAAAAATATAAAGGAAATGAATATATTTAAAACAAAAGTAAAAATATGGCTGATAGATCAAAGTGTAAATAAAATTACAAACATCATGAAGACGATATAAAGACAATCCATAACCAAATACAAATATTTTAAAAAACTACAGGCCACCTCAGAACAGGAAATCCTAGTGAGGAGGTCTGTGAAAAAAAAATGAATCTATACTTATTATATACATCATGCATACATGTACAAACCTTGTTATTGAAATTAATAATAATAATAATAATAATTCACCTGTGTCATTCACATTTCTTTCGTACATTGTGATTGACGGGAACTCGTGAAGGGAATTATTACATATTGATTATTGAAAAAGTTGTTATTCTGTGTGTTTTAAAAGTGTTTTAATTTGAAGAGGAGTTTTTTAAAGAGGATTGCGAAATTTTTGTTTACACATTTGACTAGCTAGAAATGTTTTTACATTTAAGGAGGTCGAAATTTTTGTTTTGAAAATTGGCTGGCTCTGACATCTCTTTTTGTATTACTTTTGACATGCTTTTCATAGTGCTGTTCTTCACCCTGCGTCAGCAACTCTTCCAACATAAAAAAAGTTTGCAGTGTACCCAGTGGCGTAGCGTGAGTTTCGGCCGCCCGGGGCGGAGGAAAATTTTGCCGCCCCCCCCCCCTCCCTCCCCTCCCCTCCCTAACTTCCACAGGTACTTCATCCGCAGATTTTCAAGTGCTGACCGGGGGGGGATAGATATTTTTTATGCCGATTTTTATAAACCCGTATGCCGAGTACTCTTGCTGCTCTCATAAATTGAGAATGGTATTCCTGTAATAGAATTTCGCATCTTCATCACGCGTACTTATGGAATGCAACTCAAATGCAAAGTTTCACTCGGTACACGATGAATCGGCAACTTATTGTTATTTTGATAATAGAAACCAGGTTTTAATTAAACTAAATATGCGGTGTATCAAAACTACACTCAGAACATGAAAAGAGTTTTTCTTTGATTCTGCCGGCACTTACATTCAGAACACAAAACTGGTTTTAATTAAATCTCTATGTGGTGAATTAAAACTACATTAAAATTAAAACTAATTAATTAAAACTACATTACTATTAACTACTACATTATTCAAAACACTCAGGACATCGGGTCGTAAGAAAATTTCGCCGTCTTCTTATTTGGGTACATCAAGCGGCGGGGGAGTGGGGGGGGGGTTGTATTCAGAAATCCTATTTTTTTTATTACAACCCATTTATATACGAGCCGGATTTTTTAATAATTACGTTTGACGAGTGTTCTTTCAACGAAAGCCATGTTTATAAATTCTACTCCAAAGCTGATTGATTGATACTGCGTTAGAGTCCCCAAATAATAGTTACACATGCAACAATCAATTTCTCAGAATTTTACAGCATTATGTAACTCAAATGTAAAACTTCACTCGATGCACGATGAATCTGCAACTCGTTATTTAATTTATCGTTGTATTCTGGACACAAAACCATTTTGTATGCGGTGAATTAAAACTACACTCAGAACATGAAAATGGTTTTTCTTTGATTCTGGCATTTAATAAATAGTCTGCAACTAGAATTTTATAACTGCACATCGAATAACAGAATGTTTTCCTTCGAAATGTGTCAGCAGATGAATCCAACTGGAATTTTACATTCTGTACTCGTTTAAATTAAATCTGTACCTGGCGAATTTAAACTACACTCAGAACATGAAAATGGTTTTACTTTGATTCTTGCAGCTCATACATAGTCTGGAAATAGAATATTATAACTGAACTTCAAATAATAGGATGTTTCCTTTGAAATGTGTCAACAGATGAATCCACAACTGGAAATTTACATTCTCAACACAAAATTCGTTTGAATTAAGTCTGTAAGCGGCAAATTAAAAGTACACTCAGAACATGATAATGGTTTTTCTTTGATTCTGGCGGCACGTACAGGATACAGAGTTTGCAACTAGAATTTTATAACTGAACTTTAAATAAGATAATATTTTCCTTTGAATTGTGTCAGCAGATGAATCCTCAAATGGAATTTGACATTCTGAAAACTGGTTTAACCCTTCGAATAATAAGAAAAAATATCTATAAACTTTTACCTGTCAATGTTTGCGCACAAAATTTCCGGTTATTCCCATGCATTTTAAATGTTCCTTTTTATTGTTTGTTTTTATCCTTTAACAAAAAACAAAATTGTTCTAAAATCTAGATGTAATTTTTCCGATGTGCTTATTAGAATATTATTGTTTCTAAGTATCAAAATTTTGATATTGGAAATGTGGATTGGCTCAAAATAGAATTAAAGTACCTAAAATAGAATCGAATACTATACTTTAGTTAAGTTAAATTAAATCTGTATTTGGCGAATAACTACTCTCAGAATATGAAAATGGTTTCTATTTGATTCTGGCAGCACAAATGCACTTCGAATAAAATAACGGTCTCTTTCGAAATGTATCATCAGGTGAATACACAACTGAAATTCATTCGATAGTGCATTCTGAACACAATTCTGGTTTTATTTAAGAGTGAATTTGTTTGCGAGTTATCAGCTTATAATATGCGTACGGTTTTCCTACGAATTGCGAATTTTGCAGCTTAAAAAAAATATATATTTTTAATAAATAATAAAAAAAAAAAGGTTTGGATTCGTAAACGAAAGTATCGTAGAACATTACTAAATAATGATTTGAAATGGATTAAATTTTTCCAAGATAATGTTATTATTTATTATGACAATTTGCCGCTCTCCTCAAAAGTGCCCCCCCCCCCCTCCCTCCCCTCCCCCCCCTTCCCTTCCCCCCCCTCCCCCCCTCCCCATCGCTCCCCCCCCCCCACGCTACGCCACTGAGTGTACCTTCCAGTCTCCTTTCCAAAAAAGTAGTTTATTTAAGAAAACCTCTCAACCGTTCAGTGGCATCAACAATGGTTATTGGGTTATTGCAAGACTCTGAAGAGACAGGGCCTGTGGACCTCTGTCACTATGTTATGGACGACATGAACCCCACTTTAAGAAACTGTTCTTTAGCCCATTACAAGTAGTTCAGCGCTCTCTCACTTACTCGCCTGACACCGTAGATCTCCTCCATCCCATTTGGATTTGGTAAACACAGTTTTGTATTGGAAATTGAATGCCCAATTGACCTTCTAGGCCATTTTTTATTCTATTCTATAGTGTTACATAATGTTCCTTAATATAATTACACAGTCTTATCTTCGGTGTTTACTTACCTTTCTTTACTTATGTGGTAAGT
Organism: Limnephilus marmoratus; assembly: GCA_917880885.1. Lineage (NCBI taxonomy): Eukaryota > Metazoa > Arthropoda > Insecta > Trichoptera > Limnephilidae > Limnephilus > Limnephilus marmoratus. The sequence goes on along the minus strand of OU862930.1, from coordinate 22,615,704 downwards.
TTACACACTTTTACAAGTGCTTTCGGAGTCCCAGCTGCTCCCAAGTGTCCGGAGCCGTGCAACCCCAAATGAGGTATGTTGTAAAGTTGAAGGGAGGAAGATGGGGAAGAGGAATGCTGAAAAGTTCCTGACTATTCAGATCTTGTTACCAAACACGGCAAAGCCATTTCAAGCAACTGCAACGTTTCGATTCTGAATGGTGGTCCTTCACCAGGGAGATATCCAATAGAATCTTCCAATCTGATTGTAAATCTTCTAGCATCCATGTAAATAAAGACAACAATCAATAGCATAATATCACTATTTATTATTATTACATAATAACACGAGGAAAAAATTAAATATCTACAAATAAAAATAATTATATTAAGAGGAAAACAATACATAACTTAATATCACACTTTTTAATTATTACATAATATTATAAGAGAACATAACATACAGTGTTATTTAGTTAATATTATGTAATATATATACAAAGTATACATACATGGACCTACTTCTAATTAGCCCTGGATAGAGCATTAGTGCGATTTTGTACGAATGGCATTAAAATCAAATCAGGATGAGATGAAATTGTTTAGCTGCCATCTTGCATGGTGATTATCCACCATTAGTGGTCGCACTAACTTTTGACATGATTTGTAGGCGATGTGATATATAATGATATTTATTTCAAAACATACGGCACAACATGTGCCATTGACATAATTATGTTTATATATTATATTATAATACAATAACATGAGAAAGTGACATATAAATGTAAAGTTAAATATAAAACACAAAAGGTAAAAAAGGAGTTAAGGTAATGAGTAGTAAAATGAAAGTATAAAGTAAAAGTGTAAACTATAAAATATAAATTATAATGTAAAAGTAATTAGTTAAGATGAAAAGTTGAAAGGCAGGAAATAATATAGACTCTAAGTTACCTTTGTAAATAATATAAAGTACAAAAGTTATAAATATAAAAAAGTATGACAAGTAAACAGTAAGAAATGCTCTTAGGAGCCAAATATTGAAGATAACCAAAAATTAAAAAAAATATTATAATTAATAAAAGGAAGGTATTACGGAGTATACAAAGCGATATGAAAAGTAGGTACCTATGATATGTTTCTAATCCATAGATATTAGAGTGCATACTGGTAGGACATAATATTATGGTTACTTGATTATATTTATTATGATTACGTGGTAGTACTAGCAGATAATGACCTACTTATATTTTATTTTTATACATATTGTTAATGCAATCATAACGTCTTATTTATTTTTCTGGTATTTGAGGAGGCAAAAAATTGGATATGTCATTAAAAAATTTAAGTAGTTTTTGACATTTTTCATATATCTCCCCCATCGTTTGAACTTTTTTTTCTCGAATAGTTCCGTCCAAGGTTTATTAAGTCCGTGTAAATGTAATATCCATCTGTGTATACGTATTATTTTTGTATATATAGGTACATGTGTTATCCATCTGTGTACATGTATTATCTTTGAAACTAATGGCGGATAATAATTGGTAATAAAGCGGGAAACTGACGAACCTACATAATTTATTTGGAGTCGATTTTGTAATACAAATATAATTTATTTTAAGCTCTCGTTTTCTAATAAATGAAGTCTAAAGACGGAATTTTGAAAGTAAAATTTTTAAAAAAGATGTTTTGGGGTTATTTTCGGTTAATTATGCGGTTTATTTCATTTTTAAAGTTTTTTTAACCATCACTTGACGGAAAAAACGAAAACAAAAAATACTCAAATTTCCGATGATATGTAGATTCACCAATTTCCGGACACCGTGTACACATTGAAAGTTGAGAAACCATACATCATAAGTTAGAAATTTATTTAAAAAAACAAGCTTTTGCATTTTTTAATACAGTGGTACCGGCGTCATATGCAAAGAGCCAATTTTTTTTAATCAAATTATTTTGCCCATAAAATCATTTATAGTGACATCTCTTAACTACTTAGTGAACTATTTAACTAATGATAACATCTGAACACTAGACGAATGTAAGTACATTTTTCTTTTCACAAGAAAGCTTTATTTTTTATTTAAAATTAATGCCTACAAAAATGTCCTAGAATCTATGAATAAGGTGTTTACTTTAGTTTCTCGTTTATTATAGGTATAGAAAAAGGCTACATAAAATGAAAAATCTAAGTGAGTGAAGTTACGAGATATGGGAGTAATAAAATATTGGCGTACATTCACTTTACTTGTGTATTCACGAGTTATCATCTATTTGTGGTTCAAACAAAGTAAAATTGATTCATTCATTTATCATTTATTTATTTATACCTACTGACTTTTTTACATATCTAACTCACATGAGAACAAATTAGTTATAAAAACTCAGTTAATACACAAATAGGTAAAAACAATTACATAAATCTAATCAGACAAATTATGCATTTACAAATCTTAACATAGTTTCTGAATAAAGATTAAATAACCAAACTAATAGAAAATTATAAATAACGTAACAGTTTACTAAAACGATAAATAATATAAATAGAGGCAGGAGACACAATTAGAGATACAAATGATACTAATATAATTGGCACAATACATTCTTTAGCAATCGCAAAACATTCTTTCTGAATCCATATGATTATCGACGAAAATATCTACTTCAGCACACGCCATCTTATTATATAGTCGACACATTTTGATCAGAGGGTTAAAATAGGCGATATTATTTTTAAATGTATTCAAGTGAATTGAAAAAAAATGGGAATTGGGAACATTTATTTCAATATTGCTAAGACATAATTTAGTATCAAGATGGCCGCGAATTATTTGTGTAAACATATTATTTATGTAAACATATTATTTATGTAAACATATTATTTATGTAAACATATTATTTATGTAAACATATTATTTATGTAAACATATTATTTGTGTAAACATATTATTTATGCAAACATATTATTTAAGTAAACATATTATTTGTGTAAACATATTATTTATGCAAACATATTTATTTAAATATATATAAGTCAATTGCCATCTAATTTTAAGTGTATTAATTTTGAAGTATTCAAGTCGCACATCGCATGATCTAAGATGTTCATGTAATCCACATTTGAAAGAAAACAGTCTTAGAATGGGTTGTTTAAAAAAAATCGATGAAATCATCAAATATTTGAAGATAATTTTCACGTTCTATGTAAGTTCTATGTAGTTCGGGGTTCGAATGATTGGTAGGGTCGCAGTGGTACACTCTTTGCTGGAAGGAAGGTGCTTATAAAATGATGCGAAACGCCACGTTGCATACCATCAGCAACACTACCAATAAGTCCGACTCTCTAGCGTCCACGAGTGGTCATCAGAAAACCCCGCGAACCCTGGGCAATGTGATGACCATCATTATAACATCACAGCAGATAGAGAGAGGGCGAATGGCGAAATTCCGGCGCCATAAAACGGGAACTACCCAGCTAAGGGAAGGAAAACCCCAACAGAAAACCCTGGTCCTCCAGGTTGGGGGTTGGGCGTAGGGCTAACAACCCTACCCAATAAAAACAAAATGTTACGATACCTCAAGACAAGCCTCGGACATCAGAACTTCAAATGAATTCGTCAAATTTTTTTAAAACAACCCGTCGTCTTTAGCATTTTTTTAACCGATTCTACAATATTTTATATTTGCAGTAATATGATCATTATACTTAAATGTTACCTAACCTAATGTAATATAATAGTTTTCATTTGTTAACTAGAGAAGAATCTGATATCATCAAGCAGTTGGTTCCTTTATAAAATCATTATTATACATAACGTACCAACGAGACCACGAAAGAATGTTTAAGGAAAGCTGTTTGGCGGTTTATCCCCTGTGCTCACCCCCTGCGGAGAAAGAGCGCGATGGTTACTTGTTTTTTTATATATATATTATACATATATAATTTTATATTCAATACGAATACCGCTTTGTCATTGAAATCCTTATTAAAACAATAAAGTGTGTTTGTTTTTTCCACGGCCCTATTAAAGAAGATTTTGCTCACCGCTGTTGGCACTGGTCTCAGCACCAGTAAACATAAAAGCTAACAGCTACCGACAACTCACTTTTATCGCATTACAACTCGATATACTAATTATTACAGTAACAATTGGCGCCCAAAGTGGGGCGTATTAATGTGTATGAATGGTTTCTCTTTTGTTAACTATAACACAAGGATACGGGAAGTCCGTAAGATGGCAGTTTAATAATAACAATAACATTATATTTATATAGCGCAGTTTTGTGACATTTCACTTCAAGTGCGCAATTTTGTTGACAAGTCCTCGGTGCCAAACCCGGCCAAAAGCCTTTGAAATGTCCAGTGCAACCGTTTGGGTCTCATCGAAACGTTCCAGGTACCGCCCCCAAACATGCGCCACATACGCGACAAATAGATAGGTAGATAGATAGTCACATACGTAAGATTCATAACCAAGTGAGGTTCGTACGAAAAGTGCATTTTAAGCCAAAAGTGTGTATAAACGTCATTTATATAGTTAATCAGTGAATAGACAGACACAGATTTCAATTCACAATATAATTATTTATTTACGATAAATCAAGTGTTGAAAGTTTTGCCCATCAACAGGCGCTACAAGTTATCCTAAGTTAGCCCTATTGCCTACTTGACAGGCGCTAATTATCAACTATATCTATTATAATAATACGAGTTTTAAGGCGCAAAATTGAACAGCACTAATACCAGCTACTTTCGCTCCCATCAATACCCAGAGATCTGCAATCTAATTCCAAATCATGCCTAACTGCTCAGTATGTCCTGAATCCGGCACCTCAACGGAAACGAAGTTTGTGTGCCTAGTGTGTTAAGGGGCCTACCATCTTCTCTTTGGTGGAATAACAGAAACCGCATATCGACGACTCAAAATTGAACAGCACGCTCAGCTTAAGTGCAAGAATTGCACAACCGCTACACAGGCGCAGTCACCGATTTGCGATGTCAGTGGTAGCAAACCCACAGAAATGGATACGCGACTTTATGAAAAGTCAAAGTGAGATCATTGGACTAAATAATTAAATATTTAACACAATCAGCTTCATGAGCAAGCAATACGAATATATTCTCTTCCGCGTACGGGAGTTAGAAGACAAAAATGTTGTACTAACAAAACAAAATTCAGATGGACTTGTCGTCATTCAAGGCGCTCTATGAAGACATAAAATTCTTACGTGAGGAAGTAAAAGGTATCCAAAAATCTGTCAACAGCTGCCACGAGGAAGTCGCAATTTTTAGCAACAAGATTGCCAATATGAAAAGTCTCCTTCGAAAAATGGAAAAACTGGAGGTAAAACTTACGAATCTAAGACAGGAAGTACGCAGTATAATTGATGAATCAAATAAAAAGGACCAATGGGCAAGGCTTCAAAACCTAGAAATAAGGGCGATTCCGGAAATAAAGGTGAAAACCTAATTATCCTCATTTCAAATATCGCTAGCCTGGGCAATATTAAACTCGGAGAAAGGGACATGGAGTTTGCAACTAGAGTTGCTCCCAAAGGCAGCGACTCAACAGGGAAGTCAAAACCAAAATCGGTAGTCGTAAAATTAACCAGTCGAACTTGAAGAACCAGCTCCTGCAGGCGATTAAATATCGCAAGTGGATCACCTCAACGGAACTAGGATTTACGGGAACCCCACAAAATATCTATGTAGGAGACCATCTCACTAGCATGAACAGACATCTGTTTTACCGTGCAAGGCTTCTCGCTAAACAAAAAGGTTACCAATTTGTCTGGACAAAAAAATGCCTAATTCACGCACGACGAAATACGGAAGGAAGAATCTTGAAGAAGATAGACCGCGAGCCTCCAGCAACAGGACCCAACCGAGCAGATGCAGAAGATCCCGAGCCAAGCCTCAAGATAAGGCCATTAAAATCTATTGTATTTCTTAAAATTAACTTCACTTTAATTTCTCATATTATTTCATCGTACTTAGAATGTATCTTTCCCTCCCTCATCTCCAGTACCTACTGTTATGATAAAATATTTGTTAATATTTCTCGCAGTTTATTTTATCATAGATTTAGGCAAGCAGGTACCTAATTTCAAGAGGTGATTAAATAATATTTAAAAAAAATAATAAACTTCAACATAGATTTATTTTTTTTAAATTTTGGAAGTAACATCATTCATTTTTTCTTTTTTGAAAAGGGTATAAAAATCGAATATTTTGTTTAGTGCCCACTTCTGAGTAATCTTTCTAAGGTGGTAGAGGGTTTTACTGACAAGTCGGTCGTGATTTCAATTCATATTATTTCGTAATAATTATATAAAGAAATACGAATATTATTTTTATCCGAACTGGAACATAATTAACTAGGCCGCGACTAACGTATTCGTAGTGCCAATAAGTGTTATAAATACACGATTCTATCTTCGTAATTTTCACCGAAAATAACCGATGGACAATTTTGAATTTAATTGCCAAGAAACAAGCATTTTTTGTTAACACATGGAAGGAATCTCACGGATTTTAATCTGACAAATAACGAAGGAATAATTATGCTCGCTTGGAAATACGAGATTTTCATAGCTGGAGATTAATTATACGGGACCCAATACTGATTTCAGCCGACTTCAGGTAATTTATTTGTACAGACTCTACACTTCAATGGCAAAACCAGAAACCCGAAGAAATAATTTATTCAAGATCGTAATTTAGATAGATAGTTAGAAACCTATATTTTTGGTCGTTCCAAGGAAGGTGAGTCCATGTTCTGTTAATATGTTTATTTGTCTCAGTTAATTTTATTATGTGATAATAAAATCTTTAATTTCATATTTATTAACAATACTGTTTATTTTATTTTAAAATAATCCTTCTAATTTAATCGTAAAGTTAGCATATCAAAGGCCCTGAGAGAGGATCATTGCTTTACTATCTGCTAGCCTGGTTAATTAACCAGTGGCGCCCCTTTGTAAAAAAAAATAAAGCTGGCAGATGTTTTATTTTAACAACATACCCTTTAACATATTATTATACTGGTGATACAATATTTATGTGATAACTTCTTTTTGTACTAGTATCACGAGGTATTCGCGTAACATGTGACCCAGACCGGGATCACATAACAATTTGGCCGCCTTAAACGTGTTGGGTTTCGTTTTTTTTTTTACTTTACGATTATTTTACAAGGATTTTAATGTATATTTTCTTTTTCATTGAAAAGAAGTCTGTTTGTTCATAACATGTCGTTTTTTTTTTTTTCTCTCATGAGCTTTTGTTATTAACAAGTTTCATTTGTTTTGAAAATATTTCATTTGTTTAAAAACAATAGAAAGTTATCAAAGTTGATTATTTTTTTTTTTAGCTTAACTATTTTCAGCTCGTAACGTCATTTCTAATTTTTAATCAAGCAAGATTTAATACCTTTTCTTTATGTTTGAATTTTTACGACCGCGTACTATTTATTATACAATTGGGAACGTCTTCAATCTTCGATTAATTCGTAATAATTTAAATGAATTATTGCGGCTGTAATTTTCAAACGAATTGCAAATAGAACAACTTTGAACAAATTAAACAAATTTGATTTTCCGTAATTTATTATAGAATAAATGTATTTACTTCTACGAATTTTATAATTTTAATAGTTTTCTACGTGATACAAATCGTTTATTTTCTGAACTGGAATATTTTTTTTTTTTTTTTTCTCAAAATGTCGACTTTAATCGGAAACGTAAATGGTAAATCAAAAGAAGAATTATTTAAAGACCTTACTGAACGAAACGTTTTACCAGAATTGACTTTGGAAGCTATGCGTGTTCAAGCTAGGCGTTTTAATAAAGCCTTTAAATTGGCACAAATTAAAGAACAATGCGAAGGAGATATTAGTTCAGACTCGGAAGATAGTTTAGATAGCGAAAAAAGATTTGTGAATTACACCAAAATAATTTATAATGACTCTACTCCCTCCGTTTCTAGTTTGAATGGTTGGAATTTAAAATTTAATGGGAATAGTTGTGTAAGAAATTTTATTCTTGAAATTGAAGAGAAATGCCGAACAAGAAATATAAAGCAAAAGGATTTATTAAGATGTTTTCCTGATATTCTCGAGGGATTGGCCTTACTTTGGTTCAGGTCGATTTATAATGCGGATTTAACATGGGAAGAATTATCTAAATTGCTTATTAAACAATTTGAGGATGGCAATAAACAAATACAATTAAAAACGGAATTATTTAATATGAAACAAACAGATGGTATGTCCGCTTTTGAATTTACATTGCGTATGAAATCACTAAATAACATGTTAGATTCCAAACTTCCAGAATCTGAACTTTTACAATTATCTATGAGAGCTTTGCTTCCAATGTATGCAAATTTACTGGCTTCACGTGATATAAATTCTTTTGACGAATTAACAAAAGCTACGGGAAAATTGGAATCTTACTCGTCTATAACAGATAAACAAAATTCATCTTTTTCATCAACAGAAAAGATGAATAGCAACGAAAAAAACAAAAATTTTAATTTTAATAGAAAATTTGATTATAATTCTAAATCAAATTCTAGAGAATATAATAACTCTTCGAATAATAATAATAATTTCAATCGTTCAATAAATTATTCTAATGGGAATAAAAATTATTCACGAACATTTTCAAATCAGAATTTGAGAAATGATTCAAATAATTATTATGGTAAAATAATAATATTAATTCTACAGGACAATCTTATAAACGTATATTTTGTGGTTTTTGTAAAATCACGGGACATTTAGAGTCTGAGTGTCGAAAGAAAGCGTCATTAAATCTAAAATCGAATGTTGGTACAATTGAAGAGGGTACTAAATACAGCAAACCAAAAAACTAGGTTGGAGTCAATCTGTTCACGCCCCATCCTATGCGCAAAGGAAGAGGGAATGGAAGAGTTGGCTCCAGCTAGTTCGACAGTTCCTTTCTGTCTCATCTTCTGAGGAAGTGGGCCCACTGCCACAGAAGAATGAGATTGAAGAGGATGGACGTCCATTTACAAACATTAATATTTTACAAAATAGCTACAGTGCACTGCTTGACAGTGGCGCTTCTCTCTCATGCCTGGGAGGAGATACCTATAAAATTTTTCAAAGATCAGGAGTAGATTTAGTCAAAATAGATTTTAGTGTATCGACAGCTGACGGTACGAGCCAGCCTGTCTTAGGTACTATGACGTTGCCGGTGACATATAATTCAATTACTGCAGAAATTGTTTTCTACGTCATCCCTTCGTTATCACCAAATTTTATTTTGGGGGTAGACTTTTGGAAACGGTTCCGGATTGCGCCGGAGTTGTTTTCAAAGGTAATTAGCTCTCAACGAGAGGGTAAGATTAATGAGGTGCGGGCAATTCGGCCAGCCTCATCATTATAACATTCCGAAAATAAAGCCCTTTCACAAATAATTAAAAAATTTGAATCAATTTCTTTTGAAAAGAGGGGTTTAGGTTTGACACACTTGGTCAAACATAAAATAATTACAACGGGATCACCTATTAAACAAAGATATTATCCGTTATCACCTTTTAAACAACAGCAATTAGATGCTGAAATAGATGAGATGCTCAAAATGGGAGTTATCCGTCCTTCATGTTCTCCGTGGTCTAGTCCTGTTTTAATAGTATCGAAAAAGGATGGTACTGGAAGATTATGCCTAGATTCCAGAAAAATCAACAATGTGACAATTCGTGACAGCTATCCTTTACCGTATATATCACGTATTCTTGACAAACTTGGTGGTGCTAGATTCGTTTCGTCAATAGATTTGAGCAAAGCTTTTTGGCAGATTGCTCTAGATAAAGACTCGTGTGAAAAGACTGCGTTCGTCGTTCCAGGTCGCGGACTATTTGAATTCACTCGCATGCCATTTGGGTTGAAAAATGCTCCCAGTGAGCTTCAAAGATTAGCAGACGCACTTTTTGGGCCAGAATTTGACGAAAATGCATTTTGTTATTTGGATGACTTAATTTTGGTCTCAGAAGACCTAGATGCACATTTAAATCTATTAAATCGTGTTTATGAAAGACTGAGAGATGCAGGTCTCACCATCAATTTGAAAAAATCGGAGTTTTGTAAAGCCGAGCTAAAATATCTAGGTTACATGGTAGATTCTCAAGGTCTTCGTACGGATCCGGTAAAAATAGAAAGTATTAAAGATTTCCCGGTTCCAAAGAATGCGAAAGGAATACGTGCTTTTATTGGACTTTGCGGATACTTCAGACGATTTATTAAGGGTTTTTCAAGCATAGCAGCTCCTCTAACAAAACTTACGGGTACAAAAAACGGTGTTAGTAATTTTAAATGGACAAAGGAAGCTGAAACAGCATTTATTAATTTAAAAAATGCACTTACGACTGCACCAGTTTTAAGTTGTCCTGATTTTACTAAACCGTTTTCCATCCATTGTGACGCAAGCTCAGCCGGAATAGGCGCAGTTATTATTCAAAATATAGACGGAACTGAACACCCTGTAGCTTATTATTCAAGGTGTTTAAATAAACATGAACGTAACTACGGTATCACTGAAAGAGAACTTTTAGCAGTATTAGATTCAGTCACACACTTTAGGCCATATATTGAAGGTGCACATTTTACCGTAGTCACCGATCACTCCAGTTTAAAGTGGCTCAATTCTTTATCAAATCCAAGCGGTCGCTTAGCTCGCTGGAGTACTCGTCTTTCACAATTTTCATTTGACATAATACATCGTAAAGGAACACAACATATCGTACCTGACGTACTTTCTAGAATGGATCTTGCCATAATCTCAGGAATAGACTCACAACCAACTAAAGACGAGTGGTACTTAAATGTTTGGAAGGGTTGCCAAGAATTTCCACAACGATATTTAAATTTTCAAATTAAAGATAACGAATTGTATCATCATACAAAAAATGGTATAGCACTGTGTGAGGATACTTCATGGAAATTAGTAGTTCCTCAGGAGCGAAGGGCAAATATTGTAGCTGATTCTCATGAGTCAATTCGAGCTTGTCACCCAGGTATTTTTAAAACTTATAAAAAGCTACAACTTCATTACTATTGGCCAAACATGTATAGAGAGGTAAAACAGTTCATAAACCGATGTACTGTTTGTAAAGCACATAAAATTAGCACGGCTCCACCAAACGGTATTTCTAAAAACCCAAAAATAGTCACTAGACCAATGCAAATGTTATCAATAGATTTAGTTGGACCTTTACCTCGTAGTTACTCCGGTCATACCATAATTTTATCATGCGTCGATGTTTTTTCTAAATATACTTGGTTATTTCCGCTGCGCAAAGGCACCGCGGGAAGCATTGTTAAAAATTTAGAGGAAAACATCTTCCTTGTACACGGAGTACCTAAAACGATAGTCTGTGATAATGGCTCTCAATTCACAAGTAGGGAATTTAAAGAATTACTAAAAAACTATAATATTCAATTACCTTTTTACAATACTTTATATACGCCACAAAATAACGTTGTTGAAAGATACAACCAAACTTTGGGTACTGCATTGTCAATTTTAGTCGAATCAGATCATCGTAATTGGTCGAAGTTTCTACCACAAGTTCAATCAGCAATGAACAACACAGTTAATTGCGCTACTAATTTTACACCATATTTTTAATGCACGGACGGGAGCAAATAATTGACGGGGATTTGCACCGTAATCCTTTAACAGATGGAGAGACAAATCCTAAGGATGGTACTCTACATAAAATTTATGCAAAAAGATTACAAGGACTGTCCTCTGTTTATGAGAAAGTCTCTGACGCCCTTCTTAAAGCATACCAAAAGGGAGCTAGTCATTATAACTTACGAAGGAAAAATGTTACATTTCAGGAAGGTGACGTAGTATGAAGAAAAAATTTTGTGCAATCAAATGCAATAAATTATTTTGCACAAAAATTAGCACCCAGATTTGTTCAAAATGTGGTAATTAAAAAAAAATCCGACCTTGTGTATACATTAGCAGACCTTCAAGGTATATTAACCGGCGATTACCATGTGAAGGATATCGTTAAATCGGACGACATACCAGTCTAGTTCGTTTAATTCAGTGTCTCAGAGGGTTTGGCCATCCTATCTGAGTGCCGAAAATAATATTAATTTTACGTAAAAAATTCGATGCACAGGAGCTTCAATAAGGCCTGATCAACCGATTAGTCGCTGCCTTGCATTTATATAGTTAGTAGTACTATTATATTTACAGTTTTACAACTAAAATATAATAACATTTAAACATTAAATATACAATTTTATTTAAAAATGGTCTTTAACAACATTCTATAACACAGGTACAACTCTAGTACTTCGCTCGAGTTCAACCATTATCGTGTATTATTACGGAGTTATTAATAATACAACTTATTAATTTACATGTTATGAATGAACAGACAAACTAAAATTTTAATCACGACGTTTTGTATATATATGTATATGTTTTGATATTATTTAACTTAGAATTTTTAAAAAAAGATTTACCACCAAGTATTTATACTTTATTTTTTTTTTAAATTCTAAGCAATCCTGCGTACTTTTACATTTAATTCTACAATTTTTGTTATTTAATTAACGGGATTATTCAGAGATCTAAAGATTCGTACCTCTTTGCAACTTGGGTTGTCTTGTTAGTTGAAAAATATAAAATTTACATAAAAAATGATCAATTTAACTTTATTTCATGTCGTATTTGTTTTAAAAAAATATATAAAACATATATAGAGATATAAATATAGATATAGATGTTGTTAAGTTAGTTTATAATAGAGCATACCTCCTATGCATTCAAGTATGTAATATATATATATATTTTTTTTTATTAATTGAAGAGATTAGTTTACTTAATTTAAAAAATTTTGCACAAAAGTGTTTGTTTTCTCTTGGGAAACTGAAATTTGTTTGTTTCAAACAATTTACTAAACAATTTCGACTCCACAAAGCTGGTTGTCTACCTCAATTATTTGGCACCATTCATTGGCGATGGTTGATGACTTTATGACATTTAAATAATTTAATTTTATATAAATATTGAATGCTATTATGTAAATTTCCTTCTTGGATAGACCAAATGACCTTAGTGAGTTAGTCAGGAAACTCCACGGAGTGAACATTCTTGATATCCTAAAGATGGATTTAAATTCAGTGCAAAGTGAGGGTTGATTGATCTCCCTAAAAGTGATGCCTATTGAGGCTTAATACCCTGATTTGGGACAGTGACGCTTTAGAGCATAAAGTGATATGACGTTTCTGAAGGAGTTATGTAAAATTTGTAGAAATAATATTTATAATATTTTTTCTTTCCAGTTTAATGTGTGTTGATTATTAATCATTTAACGATTGTTGTTCATGTAACATTTAATTATGTCTATTTTAGGTATTTTAACTATAATAATCAATAATATTGTATTCTAATCCTAAATCAAATTTAATCAATTTTAAATATTTCAAAAAGTTCATACGAATTATTAATTATATATTATGTTTTATTTATCTTTGAAAAGATTGTTAAATATTATTAATTGCTTTGTTGTTTTTATTTTATAGAAATCCTTGGATCGACAAGAGTATCAGATAGAATAGGTTTCTTTTATAGTTATGTTTGGGGACAAACATTTGCGTGGTCCGGGAGGTAATGTTATGATAAAATATTTGTTAATATTTCTCGCAGTTTATTTTATCATAGATTTAGGCAAGCAGGTACCTAATTTCAAGAGGTGATTAAATAATATTTAAAAAAAATAATAAACTTCAACATAGATTTATTTTTTTTAAATTTTGGAAGTAACATCATTCATTTTTTCTTTTTTGAAAAGGGTATAAAAATCGAATATTTTGTTTAGTGCCCACTTCTGAGTAATCTTTCTAAGGTGGTAGAGGGTTTTACTGACAAGTCGGTCGTGATTTCAATTCATATTATTTCGTAATAATTATATAAAGAAATACGAATATTATTTTTATCCGAACTGGAACATAATTAACTAGGCCGCGACTAACGTATTCGTAGTGCCGATAAGTGTTATAAATACACGATTCTATCTTCGTAATTTTCACCGAAAATAACCGATGGACAATTTTGAATTTAATTGCCAAGAAACAAGCATTTTTTGTTAACACATGGAAGGAATCTCACGGATTTTAATCTGACAAATAACGAAGGAATAATTATGCTCGCTTGGAAATACGAGATTTTCATAGCTGGAGATTAATTATACGGGACCCAATACTGATTTCAGCCGACTTCAGGTAATTTATTTGTACAGACTCTACACTTCAATGGCAAAACCAGAAACCCGAAGAAATAATTTATTCAAGATCGTAATTTAGATAGATAGTTAGAAACCTATATTTTTGGTCGTTCCAAGGAAGGTGAGTCCATGTTCTGTTAATATGTTTATTTGTCTCAGTTAATTTATTATGTGATAATAAAATCTTTAATTTCATATTTATTAACAATACTGTTTATTTTATTTTAAAATAATCCTTCTAATTTAATCGTAAAGTTAGCATATCAAAGGCCCTGAGAGAGGATCATTGCTTTAGTATCTGCTAGCCTGGTTAATTAACCAGTGGCGCCCCTTTGTAAAAAAAAAATAAAGCTGGCAGATGTTTTATTTTAACAACATACCCTTTAACATATTATTATACTGGTGATACAATATTTATGTGATAACTTCTTTTTGTACTAGTATCACGAGGTATTCGCGTAACATGTGACCCAGACCGGGATCACATAACACTACCTTACGGATATTTTCACTCTAACACGCCCTTTTATTCTGTCAATTTTATGTACAATTATTTGGGAACTACATAAATACAAACATAAATCCATTAATAATAAAATACGAGCACGGATTCAAATCGATTTCAAGTCTGCACTTAATCATAGATTCACTCGGCTCAGCCAATGACTCTGAATTTATATTACCAAACCGTAAGAGGGCTTCGCACTAAAACTGATAAGTTGTTGACGGCTATTCGGTCCAACGAATATGATGTTATCGCTCTGACTGAGTCGTGGCTCGTTGGTGGCATCCGCAACAAAGAACTATTTGATGATCGCTACGACGTACACCGCCGAGATCGAGACTACGCTCATACAGGCCTGCTCTTGGGCGGGGGTATCTTACTCGCTGTTCGTCGTGAGCTGGTAGCTCGCGAGCGCCCGGCGTGGCACTCACGAGCTGAGGACGTCTGGATAACATTAGAATCCAAAGGACCTAAACACACAAATCTTCACATGTGTTGTGTTTATCTCCCCAAAGGATCAACATATCGTGAAAATATGGAAAACTTCCTCACCCAAATTTCTACATTTAGGTTGCAGTTTCCTCGGACAAATTTATTGTCTTAGGTGACTTTAACCTCACTGAAATTTCATTGAGTAAAACCGTAGTGATGGAGTGATACACAATAAATTTTGGTTCAATGATTCCCACTATTATACCAGAAGCAAACAGCTGTGCATAAAATGTCTTGATTCTCCTACCATCATCGCCATCTATCGGTCTCCATCCCATAATAACGTACCGCAGTTTCGAATGTCACTAAACGAAAACCTCCGGAGGAATAATAAATTCAAAAACTGCATCATAACTGGAGACCTGAACAATAATATAATTAGAGACACGCACTACTAAGCTGATGGCTATGAATGTCTTCTTGCAAGATACGGTCTTCGATATGCTATCAACTTACCTACCAGAGTCACGCCTGTGTCCCAATCGTGTATAAATCAGATTTTTGTGAGGATAAAATTTAATATCTCTGCAACTATTATAAATACAACAGAAACTGACCACTTTGCTACAATGATCGCCTTTTCCAAGACAAATAACAACCAAAAAATATTTTTACTTAAATAGATGTTAATGCTGTAATGATGAAGTTCACCGAGCAAGCGTGAAAAATAAATAACCTTTCGAAAGATAGTTCACAAAATAGAAAAATTAAACCTTTGATCAATGTCCACTTGGTGAAATGTTTACATAAGCGTGATAAACCACACAAACAGTCGTCAAATTCACCAAACAACATCAGGCTCCAAAATTACTACAAAAAATATAGAATTATCTGCCGATCAGTCAGATTAAAGAATACTATAGACGAAAAATTGAAGAAAACAAAAAAGACCCGAAGGAATCATGGAACGCAGTAAAGGAAATTAGCAATATAAATAAGAAAACAGCAGATAATTTCAAACAAAATCCAAAACCAAATAATCCAAAACTTCAGTTGATTCGGTGCCATAGAGCCTTAGTTATGACCGACCCCAAGTTTAACAAAGCGATAAAAGGACCAAACCCAAACATTAAAACAATGAAATTTTTAAAAATTCTGTTTTTTTATTTTTTTTTCTTGATTCGTGTACAGACCACGATTCTTAGTAAGACTGGAAAAATCCCGTCGGATCGGAGCCATAGGGCCTGAGAAAAGGGCATTTAAAGTTCTACCCCAAGATGTTACAACAATAAAAACGATCTTTTTCCAATGTTGCTTTTTACCAATGTATTTATTGTTTACCGTAAAGAACATGGTTTTGATCGAGAATCCAAAATTTCAGTTGATTTGGTGCCATAAGGCCTTAGTTATGACCGACCCCAAGTTTAACAAAGCGATAAAACGACCGAACCCGAGCGTTGAAACGACGAACTTTTAAAAAAAATCTGTTTTTATATGTTTTTATTTCTTGATTGGTGTACAGGCCATGATTCTTAGTAAGACTCCAAAATTTCCGTCGGATCGGAGCCATAGGGCCTGAGAAAAGGGCATTTAAAGTTCTAAGATGTCACAACAATAAAAACGATAATTTTTCGAATGTTGCTTTTTACCAATTTATTTATTGTTTACCGTAAAAAACATGGTTTTGATCAAGAATCAAAAATTTTAGATGATTTAGTGCCATAGGACCATAGTTATGACCGACCCCAAGTTTGAAAATGTAATAAAACGACCGAACCCAAGCGTTAAAACGATGAAATTTTTAATAAGTTAATGATGCAATAATTACAGTTATGTTGTAATTTTGTAAACATATCTGAACACCGTACTTTAAAATTTTTGTTCTTTGTATTTTTATGTCACGTAGAATTTTTTTTTAAATGCAACTTTACTGTTTTTATTTCTCACCGTACTTTTAATTTTTTTATATTCTATCGTTAACTTCATTACATAGTATAAAATGAAGTCGCTCAAAATGTATGTGCGCGTTAATCTTTTAAACTACGCAAGGATTTTCATGCAGTTTTCACCAATAGATAGAGTGATTGAAGAGGAATGTATATATGTATAATACATGTAAATTATATTAGAGATAATCCGAGAAATTCAAAGAAATCATATTTTTCTGCGATTTAAAATGGCTGGCGGGCCGTACTATAGTCACTTTTGAAATTCGTTCTACGGAAGAAATTGAAAAATAGATGTCCAAGAGTAAGTAGGTATTTGATTTAAATTATTTTAATTGATGAAGTCGCTCAAAATGTATGTGAGCATTGATCTTTTAAACTACGCAACGGATATTCATGCGGTTTTCACCAATAGATAGAGTGATTAAAGAGGAAGGTTTATATGTATAAAAACATGCTTCTTATATAAGAGAAAAGTCGATAAATTCAAATATTCAATTCAGGCAGCGGGCAGTTGGCAAGCGGGTGGTGTGGATTTTATAAAGGTTGGGTAATGGCGTTGTGTTTCATTAGCCACAGCAACGTGTGACCGGGTCTGCTAGTTATTTATATTATATATTTATTTCTCAAGTTAAAGTTGTACTTTTATTTCATGTATGTATTTTTGTATTCTATCTATTTATTTTATTTATTTATTTATTTGCAAAAATAGTGTGAAAACCAATACATTGCAAAAGCGGTACATATATATATATATATATTTATATTTAAGATACAAATTAAAACATGAGTGATATTTCACGTTTTAACTCATTGTAGGACATATGGAAAATATCCACATTTCCTGCGAGGCATATCGTAAACTTTATTTATATTATATATTTATTTGACAAGTTAAAGTTGTACTGCCTTTATCTATTTACATATGTTACCCCATTGTATATATATATCAATGTGTTACCCCAACTCAGGGCGTAAAACAAATCAATAAATAAATAAATAAGGTGGACGTATTAAACTAATAAATAGTATTTGCAATTTCGAACAGTAAAACCAAATTCGAGCGCATTGGTTTTTGAAAAAACGGAAGAAGAATTGGGACTGTCTTGGAAGCAAGTTATTGATGTAAATAATCTCGTAAAATAGGGTATTTGACCATCTAGAAAGTAAATAATATTGTAAACTGAACAACCAACCCCGGACTACATCGGTTGGCAGGAATGGGAGAGGGAGAATTTCCTGCGGGTTTTTTTTTTTTTTTTACATGAGCTCCACACAGGAGGCCCTAAGGAAAATAATTTCCCTCAGGGCCTATGTCATCTTTGGGGATGCCGTGTGGAGGGTTTTTTAAAGAAAAGGAAGGAGAGGAGAGTTCTGGGAAAGGGTTTAAGGGGTGAGTAGGAATCTGGGGTTCAGTATGACCTGGTCATCCGCCTCCAAGACCTAGACAAACCTCACCCCATGAACCCGGGCACCCCTGCTAAATCACCGGGTGGCCACATTAGACCAGCACATAAGGGTATGGGTAGGCCAACTACCTGTTGCTTCCGTCCACACAACTCAGGTCGGACGCATCACTGAGACAAAACCATTTATAACTATGGATAGCTGTTTGTTGTTTGAAATTTGAATACACGAACTATTTAATTGTGCCCAGTGTTTGATATATCGCTTTATACTCGTAATATCGTTTTGTTGTGGCAACCTTACCTTGAGGTTTCGTGGTGGAACTGTACAACTAAATTGTGATTGTGTTATGTACCTACTCGTTACAGCTGTAAGTGATTATCCTTTTTCCTTGCATCTCGAGTTTATCCCAGCATGTGCAACCGAATAAGCGCACCTCATTATCCTAAACAGCGCTGACGAAGCCCAACTCTGGGCGGATATTTTTACAGAGTAAGCTGATAGTTGTATCAGCTTACTCTGTAAAATTATCCGCCCAGAGTCTTTGATAAGGACGGAGGTATGGTGGACGTACACCAATAATAAATAGTATTTGCAATTTGGAACAAAGCAAAAAAAAAATGAAAATCGAGCGCATTTGTTTTTGAAAAAACGGAAGAAGAAACGGAACGATCTTGGAAGAAGGTTGTTGGTGTTTTTCATCTCGAATGTAAATAATACCATGGATAGATTTTAGTATATATCGCAAGCCCACATACACTGACATAATAAATCATAAGACCTCCAACTACCCTGTCTCACAAAAACACTCCGCCCACGCCCGATATACCGCTTAGGGAACGTACCCAAACTACGTGACCAACTTTTTGCAATTTTTAACCCCCCCCCCCCCCCCCCGGTGACCAAAATCCTAAGGAACCCGCCGCTCATTTGTATGGAGCGTGACCTTTTGAAGACCCCCCCCCCCCCCCGCCTAAAAGTGTCACGTAGTATGGGTACGTTCCCTTAGTAAATGTCCCAAGGTCTAATAAAACGCTTTCTGAACTTTCTATAATAAAACAAATTGCTGTAAATAACGGATATGAACCAAGTATAATTGATAACATCTTAAATAAAAAACTTAGAATTTTTTTTTTAAATATATATACAATTCTAATGATAAAGTTTAATATTTGTTTTTGGGGTGTTATGCCGTATTGCGCTACCTCCTGTAATGGGTTAAAACTCATCAAGCTAATCCTACGCAAGGATTAACGGAACGGAAACCCCTCTCCGCATCTTCCGGATTACATTAGGGAGAGAATAAACAAACCCCGCGTCGTCCCCCTTCACTTCTGGATAGCCGCAGGAAGCAGAACATGCGTATGTTAAGCGGGGTCCAAATGCTTGGCGAGCCTCGGCAAGCGTCCACAAGTCCCAACGTCTGGAGCGCGCGTTTGCGTAGGCTTGCAAGAGCTTGCGAGAGCTTGCCACCGATCCGGCGAGGTCGGATAATTTGGCCACAAGCGGCAAGCGCTCGGTCGCGCTCAGTGGAACTTCCGAGCTGGCGGTGAATGCAAGCCGTTTTTGCTCCGTGCGGTCTATGATAATATTTAATATTACGAGACATATGAATGGCGTATGAGTCGAGCCTGACTTATTAAAATGTATAAGTACATAAATTTAATGCACTTACGTAATTTATTGCGACTGGACTTACCTAAAAAGTCAAAATAAATAAATAATATTTTATTGATGATTTATGCAATAGTATTTACAACAATAATAAATATATGATTTTTGTTAGAATATCTTTTTTTTTAAATACAAGACAATATTATATAAAGACAAGTGATCCTCGAGTTCGGGTCCCAATTGCGATCACTACCTTTGGAAGCGAAAACTTCTTTGACACCGTTGTGATTTGAAACTGATGAAACGAAAAAGTGGCACTAAAAAGAGACAAAAATCTATAGTATTTAGCCTGCGAGATAATGTCTCCTCTTTGTGCGGTGCTTCGTAGCCTCCCCACTCTTTTCTACCTTAGTTTTCTGAAGGTTTCACTTCTACCGCGTGTAAACTAGACATTGTATTTTTCTGTGTCTTGTTCTTTTTCATATTTTTATTAGTATTATCTTCTTCAATGGTTCAATGGTATAAAAATACATTTTCCCCTTGTTTTTTGTTTCACGTTAAAATAAAGGTGACTGGCCAACTCAGAATGAAACCAACTCAGAAAGGTCATGATAAAAAAATTGATTAAGTTAGGTTAGGGTTACCGGTGTTAGAATAATAAATTCCTATAAACCAAACAGTCCTTTGTATCAGACGATTGCCCATAGATGGCAACACTATCTATGCTTCGCGTCACCCATCGCTAGTCGGCTGTACTTTGACAATGTCGTGTAACCAATTCATTATAATAAAACTCACTTATAACATTTAATCCTGGTTTATTTTGCTCTCTATCCTTCAGGTTATGGGCCCAGGATACGCGGGAAGTAAAAGTACGTAAATAGTTTTCAGTGCGGAATGCCAGACGAGAGTGCAACACAACCGGCAACTCAAGACTCGTTTTTGTCAACAATGGCGTCGTCGACAACAAGTGCAGGAATTTCAGTAAATTTTGAGAAACTCAGTGGAATTTCAAATTACGGAAATTGGAAATTCTTAATGCGTATGTACTTGGTGCATGAAGATTTATGGGACTGCATTGAAGAGTCTACAGCGGGTGTCCCAAAGGTCACCGATGAACGCAAACAACTGAAAGCGCTCGCAAAAATATGTTTAATGGTGCAGCCATCGTCTTTCTCTCATGTACGGAATGCAGCGACTGGATATGAAGCCTGGCGTAACTTGAAAACGGCGTATGAAGACAAAGGGTTGTGTAGAAGACTCGGACTTTTACGTACATTGTTTGGATTGAAATTGGAACAATTTAAAGATATGGAAGCGTATATCTTGAAGATCACAGACTTGGATCAACAACTACGAGACATAAATGCTCCATTAGACGATGATTTTCTGTCAGTGTTGATGTTAAGTGGTTTACCATCAAACTACGACCCACTTATCATGGCGTTGGAAAATTCAAACTTTAAATTGTGCAGTGAAACCGTTAAAAGTAAATTATTACAAGAAAATCTGCGTAGAGACTTTGACAAGGGCGAAGAAAGTGCAATGTTTACAAACCCGAAAACAAAAGGTGTCAACAACAAACAATCTACCAGGGTTATCAAGTGCTTTATTTGTAAAAAGCCTAATCATTATGCTAAAAACTGTCCAACAAAAATAAATAAAAGTGACAAACGGAGTGAAAAATATGAAAAAGCGTGGAACGGAACGTTATTGACGGCATTAGCTGTGGACATTAACTCGGATGTTTGGTATGTCGACTCCGGCGCTACTTGTCATATGACGAACAACAAAAATTTATTACAAAACTACGTTGTGGAAACTCCGCGTTCAGTAACAGTGGCAAATAAACAAAAGATGCACAGTGAAGGACACGGTGATGTGGAATTGTTGTTGAAAGCACACAAAGAAACGACGAAAATAAGTGAGGTTATTTACGTACCGGGATTGTCAACAAACCTTATTTCTGTTGGAAAAATGGCAGCCAAAGGACTTGATGTGCACTTTGACACAGAGAAGTGTAATATTTATTGTGGAAAAGATGTAGTCGCCAGTGCTACGAAGGTCAATGGTGTTTACCAATTGGACACAATGAGTCAGCCGTCAACAAACACGAGTGAGCTGAATGCAGCCTGTCAATCAATGGATTTGGAGGCTCCATTGCGTATGAAGCAGTCCATGGATCATGAAACGGAAGCTGTGAATTTGTGTGAAGCGAAGCCATCCCAAGATTTATGGCATCGCAGACTTGGGCATCTGAATAGGCGTAGTATGGATTAACTTAAAAAAGGTATGGCTAGTGGAATTGATTACACTGATAGCAAACATACTCCCTGTGTAGCATGTCTTGAGGGAAAACAAAGTAGATTGCCATTCCCAAAAAGGTCTTTCAACAGAGCTACTGAGAAGCTAGGCCTCATACATTCCGATTTGTGCGGTCCTATGTCAGTTTCCTCATTTAGTGGCAGTAAATATCTATTAACATTCGTAGATGATTTCACAAGAATGACATTTGGTTATTTTCTTAAGAGTAAAGATGAAGTATTGCCGATATTTAAGATTTTCAAAAGTTTTGTAGAAAATCAGACCAATTTAAAAATCAAAGCTCTTCGAACAGACAATGGCCGTGAATATGTTAATAAGCAGTTCCAGATGTTTCTACAAGAACATGGCATCGAGCATCAATTGACCATCCCATACTCTCCGCAGCAGAATGGAGTAGCAGAACGGGCCAACCGGACAATTGTGGAGGCTGGACGATGCATGCTGCAAGATGCTGGAATGGACCGGAGGTTCTGGGCAGAGGCATTGAATATGGCAATATTTATTAAGAATAAATCACCAAGCAAGGCGGTGAGAGGTACCACACCCGAAGAGAAATGGTCTGGTAAGAAAGTCAATTTATCTGAATTAAGAGTATTTGGCTGTGTTGCTTATGCAATGATCCCGTATGAAAAGCACAAGAAATTAGATCCAAAGAGTAAAAAATATATCCATGTTGGATATTGTACTGAATCGAAGGGATATCGATTAATTGATCCAGAAAAACCTTCAAAAATTATCAAGTCTAGAGATGTACAGTTTTTTGAAGAGAAAATGTATTTAAACTAAATAAAGCAATATATGGCCTTAAACAAGCATCAAAGGTCTGGTATGACAAGATTGATAATGTTTTGACAGACCTCCAGTTCAGAAAGTCACTTAACGAGCCTTGTGTATACATAAAATCAGATACAAATGGTAATCTGATGATATTAGGGTTGTATGTGGACGATATTTTAGCAAGGATACACCAGAGAAAAAGAAGTTGAAGGAGGAACTGATGAGAATATTTGAAATGAAAGACCTTGGTCGGGCTACACATATATTGGGAATGCGATTAAAACAAGAGAAAAATAAAATTATTCTTGATCAAAGAAACTACATACAAACAGTGTTACAACAGTTTAATATGGCTGATTGTAAGCCTGTGAATACACCTTTAGAAAGCGGTATGAAGTTTGAAAAAGGGAATCAAGCCGATAATAACAGCAGGTACAGAAGCCTCATAGGATGCATTATGTACATAGCAGTATGCACAAGACCTGATATTGCTCACGCTGCAAGCATATTGAGTCAATTTAATAATTGTCACTCTGAAATTCACTGGAAAGCAGGAAAACGGGTTCTGCGATATTTAAAGGGAACTATGGATCACCACATAGTATATGAAAAATCCACATTGTCAATTACAGGATATGTGGATGCAGATTGGGCGTCAAACCAACTAGACCGACGTTCATACACGGGTTACGTGTTTAAAATAGGTAACTCTGCTGTATCGTGGGAAAGCCGCAAGCAGAGAACGGTCGCACTTTCAACTACTGAAAGTGAATACATGGCTTTATGTGAAGGAGCAAAGGAAGCTATATTTATCAGAAATTTCTTACATGAATGTCTAGGTAAATTGTTGCCAGTGACTCTGTTTAACGATAGTCAGTCAGCACAAAAATTATGTAACAGTCAGATTAATCACAGTCGAAGCAAGCATATAGATATTAGACATCATTATGTAAGACAAATTGTAAAGGATAAAATCATTGATTTAGAATATTTGCCTACTGAACATATGCCTGCAGATGTTTTAACCAAACCTTTGTGTAAAGATAAACATTTGAATTGTGTTTCTAATCTTGGTTTACAGACTGTTTAGTTTAAGGGCAGGTGTTAGAATAATAAATTCCTATAAACCAAACAGTCCTTTGTATCAGACGATTGCCCATAGATGGCAACACTATCTATGCTTCGCGTCACCCATCGCTAGTCGGCTGTACTTTGACAATGTCGTGTAACCAATTCATTATAATAAAACTCACTTATAACATTTAATCCTGGTTTATTTTGCTCTCTATCCTTCAACCGGCAATTTTAAAATTATTGTTTCATAGCTTTTAATGATCTTTCTGAGGTGTTTCTCAGTTGGTTTCATTCTGAGTTAGCATGGAACCAAAATAAAAATAGATTAACGCAAACATAGTATAGCCTAAGTAGACGTCCGCCGCGCTTGGATTAGAAGTGTGTCGTTCCGGCCGGAACGAATCCAAAGATTCCGAGTCCGAATGCGTTTGATTCGTTCCGAGTCCGCAAAATGTTATGAATCAGTTCCGGAGTCGCTCGCACTCGGGCGAGGTTGACGCGGAAGGAAGTGTGCGACGCGGGCCGGGCGGCAGGAATCATTTACGGGAGGAGGTGCGCGGCGCAGGCCGGGCGGGGATTTGTCACTCTATCACTCGGGAACGAGTGACAGAGTGAGAATACAGGACTCATTCACGGGATGAGGTGTGTGGCGCAAGCGGGGCGGCGTTGTATTGCTCTAGCGGGGCGCGATGACAGCGTGAAAACATTTTTCGAAAAGAAATAGCATTATATCTTAGTCAAAAGATAGCAAGGAGCACTGCTTTTTACCTTTTGTCGGTCATCACGGAGCAAATTTGCCTTCCCGCAAGTTTGCGCCGGTGATACTCTGGTGAATTACTAGTTTTATGAAGAACGTAAAATATCTAACTAACCATCACGCCGTTTCTCCGCAGGGGTTCTTCTCATTCCTGAGAGGAATGACCGCCAAACAACTCGATCTTGGCACACACTCCTTGCCTCACTCACATTCATACATCGTCTCAAACATACTCTTCTTTTATTCTGACTTTTGACATGGCCCGACTCAAGTATCTGATTCACTTGATCTTGCCATGTCTTCCCCGGGCGTCCCCAACATCTTCCACCATTCACATTTTGCCATATATTCTCCTTACACTACTTTCTTCGTTCATTCGCTCTACTTGCCCAAACCATCTGAGGGTCCCCTTCTTAATCTTACTCATTATGCTTAAATCAGCCTTACATTATTTGCGGATCTCCACATTTCTCTCACGATCATACATAGTTTCACCACATATACGCCTCAGGGATCTCATTTCAACAGCATTCAGTTTACTTTCATCCTTCCTCTGCCGGTTCCATGGCTCACTGCTATACAAGGACTCCACTGTTCGTAAGTTTCAAATTTATCGTAAATATCTTACACGGTTCTCATAAAGCCGACAAAGATATCACTCATGTCAAATACATTATTATTAGCGATATAAAGATAAGACTTCTCGCTCGCAATAAACAATAGCATGTTAATGTACACACGCCCGGCTACTTAAACACATGATTCCTTAACTCCGTAACGTTCCACGATTCCACCGAGTACGGCGAGTTCAGCTGAATCAACTCTCGGCATTGAATCAGCAGGAGTCAAATTGAGTTTCGTTCCGGCCGATTCAACGACTCCGGCGGAGCGCCACAATGAGTTTGGTTCGGCGAGTCCGGCGGAATCAACTCTGGCATTGAATCAGCAAGAGCCAAACTGAGTTTGATTCCGGCCGATTCAACGACTCCGGCGGAGCGCCACAATGAGTTTGATTCGGTGAGTCCGGTGGAATCGCCGGAATCAAAGGAGCGAGTCCAGTGAATCGAGTCCACTCAGTCGAATATGGGTCCGGAATTGATTCCGTAAAATGAGTGAATCAACCCACTTCTAGCTTGGATGCTCCGAACACACTGGCACGCTCGCAAGTGTGTGGAAGCCAGCCATTCGTTTGCCAGAGCTTGCCTGAGCTTGCGGCAAGCCGTTTGTCGCAAGCATGTAGCGGTACCATTAAATGTTCTAATGGTCAAATCATCAAGCAAACACAAGAAGCGAGCGGATACCCTTCACCCTTCTTCACACCTCAAGATTGACTAAGGGAGAGAGTAAACAAACCCCGCCTCCCCGCGCGCTACCTGGGACCGCCACAGGATGGGCAAGTCACGTACACAGAAGATTAAAACGGGAGACACGCGGTCAAAACCGGAAGAAGTTACACTAACGAAATCAGCCGTATCATTGTTTTGGCAGGGCTTTGTAAAGTATATAGTGCATGTATAACTGTAATCGCTAAATGTTATCTGTCACCAGGAATATATTATATACCATAATCTTGAATATCTATTGCAAAGTAATTCAGATCGGAACAAAATCACCGCGAAAGTAGCCGACGGCAAATAAAGTAAATTAAATACCTACCATTCCGTCCACGTTCGGTATCATAAACATCGCTTAATCGCACCCTTTTATGCATCTGTTCACTAATATTAATCATACAGAGTTAAAATGGATCACCAAACGCCAATATTTGAAAAGAGTTCCGGGGCAGTCATAAAGAAATTACTCTTGAGCAAAGGAATAATTCCCAAAAGATCCCTAATATCGTTACGTAAACAGTGCTCAGATTATAAGAATGCATTTATGCCTTTTCACATTCGTTTTATTCAATTTACATACTCACTGGATCCCTAACGCGTTTTAAATCAAAAAAAGCCTTTTTTAAGTTATATTTTACGCGAAAATTAACTTAGTTAGCTTCTCCTGACTAAAAAGCTTATTACAAAGTTATAAAATTATTAATTTAATCAAAAATTAAACAGAATATTACTACTTCAAAGAAAAATAAACATGGTGTGCCCAATACACCAAAAACTTCGTGGAGAAACGTACAAAAACAAAATGAAAATAAACAAATAAATAATTACCAGTTCTGTCAAATCAATCAACAATCGCGGCCGTTATCAGCGAATCCCTGATTACCACGCAATTGCAACCGCTAATCAATATTTCCCATTCTCCTCCGACACGGGTGACAAACAACGTAAATACCACGAACATAAACACGAATTCTGGTACAAGCCAGCTAGGCAATTATAACATCGTTAAGCGATCAATCAATTTAGCTAGTTGGGACCTGACGTTCGACGGCAAATCAGACGTCAGAATATTTTTGTAAAGGGTTTCAGAATTAAAATTCGCAAGGGGCGTGTCAGACTCAAAAATAACGCGAGGCTTCATTGATTTACTGTCCGGAAATGCTCTAACATGGTATAGGAAAATATTTAACGAAAGTTTATCATAGAAGGAACTGCGTCAGGCAATAATACACAAATACGACAATCCGAATCATCAATTAATTCAAAAAGCGAAATTATTTAATCTAACGCAGGCGGACGACGAGCTCGCCTCGGATTTCATACTAGAGGCACTTAATATCAATTCTAAATTAAATTCACCGGTTACGGAAGCAGAGCTCCATCAATTAATATTAAAAGGACTAACACAAAAATACCTATAGGTAAAAGTAGGAAAGACCAGCATTAATGAACTTCTTTCATTATGTACTGAAATAGACAATATATTATCAATTCACCCGACAACGTCTTCTTCATCATTTAACGCGAATCCCTCAACCTTTTCTCATCAAGAACACTCACGTGTCGAATTTCTCAGAAGGAAACAGTTCAACAACTCGACCGCGGCTAACTTCATCAAGATAATGAAAAATTCAAATACCAAACTCTCGCCTCCCTTTTCAGAACCAGAATTACTCTCAATAATAAGAAGAGCATTATTGCCCAAATATAACGAGATAATTAATAATAAATCAATTACTAAATTAGAGCAATTGGAAAACGAATGCCTTTTTTGGAAATGAATTCAATGCAGTCACCGATCACAGGTCGTACCTTCCACAGAAGTCGTGTAGATAATAATAATCAACTCGCTGCTTTAGCCACAAATTTCTCCCGCAACCGCATAATATTATGCTACAGGTGCAACGGAAACGACCATTACGCCAACCAGTGCACATATTTACCGAAGAGAAACCAAAGGGATAACAGCAGGATTAGCGATAGATTACCCGATACCACAAGACCACCACCGAATTATAAACCTTCAAAAAACGCAAACCCAATTAACAATTCACGGCTTCCGAAAAGGCATTAATGCACCAGGAATGGCTTGATTGGTTATTGGATATTGGTTATTCTTCGTGAATTTTTTTTACAGCACGACAATTTTAGCCGAAATAGATTGTATTTCAGCAAAAGACGGAAGACCATTCGTTAACTTCAAAATAAATAATAGATTGTTTTCGGGGTTACTCGATTCCGGGGCCAGTATATCTTGCATCGGCGGCAAAGCCTATAAAAGTTTTATAACAATAGGCTACCAATTAAATAAGATAAAATCATTCGTTATCACGGCCGACAACCGATCGCAAAAAATTCTCGGTAAACTTACACTGTCGGTTACTCTCGAAAACTGCACGCATACAATTGAATTTTTAGTAAACCCTTCTATAGGCAACCGGTTTATATTAGGTGTAGACTTCTGGAAAAAATTTAACCCGTCTAATCACAGGAGACCCAAGTTGTCCCAAAACATCATATGCCGTTATAATAACAGGAGACCCAGATTGTCCCAGAGCGACAGTGCATTATTAAAAGTTAGATATCTCTCTTCCTGTCATGCGAATATTTTTGATTTCTTTTATGTTAGAAACGGAACGAAATAATGCTTCTCATTGTTTTAGAATTATATGAGCTAGGTTTTACAGATATTTTACAAACCCGATCAAAAGTGACAGTTTAATTTTTCGCCAATTTGTGACGTATCACACATTTAATTTTAAAATAAAAATGTATGAAAGTGATAAAAAGTGAGGTGACAGTTTTATTACAAATTTTATTTAGAAAAGGAGTCGGTATTTTAAATTTTAAGTTTATTCTATTTTAATTACTTTAATTCGAATATTCGCAGGTATGCATTTTTTAGCCAATTTAAATTTCCAATATTAAAATTTAAATATTTAGAAACAAAAATGTTGATTTCTAATAAACACACCGGAAAGATTATTCTATCTAGATTTTAGAACAATTTTGGTTTTTGCAAAAGCGTTAAAAAAAACAATAAATAGGAACATTTAAAATGCATGGGAAGAACCAGGAATTTTGCGCGCAAACCTTGATAGGCAAAATTTGACAGAAAATTATTTTCTTATTATTCGAAGGGTTAACATTGCCCCCCAACTGTTCAGACACACGACGGACAACAACCGTAAAATCATCTCAGAAATTCGCACAATCTCTTCGGCAAAGAACCTCTCCTCTGAACAAATTTTAATACTTGAGTCAGTCACGAAGAAATTCGAAGATATCTTATTTGAAAAATACGGATTGGATGTTACTCATCTAGTGACACACACTATTAAGACAGAGGGACCACCGATAAGACAAAGGTACTACCCACTATCACCGGTCCGTCTGGACCAGCTTAACAAAGAGGTCGACGAGATGTTAGCCCTCAACGTAATAACCAAGAGCTCATCAGCATGGTCCAACCCAGTCATACTAGTACCAAAAAAAGACGGTTCAGCCAGGCTTTGTCTCGATAGTCGTCGTTTAAACGCAGTCACATCTCCAGTTGTCTATTGCTGATTCCAGACTCACGGCGAGAACAAGCACTTATCCACACTTTAATTTTTCTCACTCGTGATCTGTTTCCCATCCAGTATGGACGACATTACAGACGATATTCAAAATGCTGCAGGTTTGGCTATGTGCGATAAATTGCAACTCTTGTTGATTGTTCCACATTTTAAACACAAGGAAACAAAATTTTCGAAACAAAAACAAAAATATAACGCACGTCTACTCTCAACCGCTCACTAAACAACATTGAGACAAAACGTGAGTTCTTTTTTTTTTACATTAACTCCACACAGGAGGCCCTGAGGAAAATAATTTCCCTCAGGGTCTATGTCATCTGGGATGCTGTGTGGAGGGTCTTTTTGAGGAGAGGAAGGAATGAACATTGGTCTTGAAGAGACCCATGGTTGTAGGAAGGAGGAAACACAGAGGCCGGCGAATCATTCCACAGCCGAGCTGTTGAACACAAGAACGAGTCGAAAAAACGACCCGTTCTCATGTGACATATGTCAACTGTGTACAAATGTTGGGCACGCGTTTGGCGTGTTTCCCGACTATGCACCGGTGCCGAAGGGATCAATGATGCTAGTTCCTCGGAGCATCTTCCATTGTAATACCGGTAGAACAAGGATAGCATTCCCACCCGACGCCTGTGCTCTAAAGATTGCAATCCGTCTGTTAAGATGGGAGAATCTATCAAACGGACCGCCCGTTTCTGCACAGAGTCGAGGGTATTTTTCAGGTATTTTGGAGCTCCAGACCAGAGGTGGCTGCCAAATTCAACCGTGGGGCGCACTTGCGATTTGTACAGGGTTAGCAGTTGTGTACTATTAAAGTATCTGCGGGCCCTGTACAGCACGCCCAGTTTTTGGGAGGCTAACTTTACTCTGGCTTCGATGGAGCCCCCATACCTGAGCTGGTCACTTAGGGTTACACCAAGCATATCAATGGAGGGCCTGTTCGGAAGATTGCTTCCGAACAGTACGTGTAGTAGTCTTCTCGCTTCTCGCCCGAGAAATCCTTTGAAGCGGCCAAATTTACCGACAGTGATCCGAGAACAGGCGAGCCCGTGAAAGAGAATGCGAGAAACTCATCACATTCATGCTTCTCGGGTGTTCTCGGGGCTTCTCGCCGTGAGTCTGGAGGGGCTTTATCCACTACCGTACGCGAGAACGATTCTAAACAATCCATGCAATGCCCGCTTCATTTCCTCAATTGACCTCAGCCGGGCCTATTGGCAAATTCCCCTCGACCAGGATTCTCGCGAAAAGACAAGTTTTGTCGTCCCCGGACGTATGTTCAAAAGAGTCCCGTTTGGAATTCGTAACGCTTCGGCGGAACAACAAAAATTGATAGACACATTATTCGGCCCGGAATTCGATTCTCACGTATTCGGATACCTAGACGATCTCATAGCCATATCGGAAGACTTTGAATCACACATGCAGTGGCGGCTCGAGCACAATTTCGATGGTGGGGACCGATATTTTTTATGTGTGTAAATAAATATACTTACATGACAATTTACCTCAGTATAATTGAGAACATTAAAAGTACCTACTCTTTTATATTCATGTACCTGAACGAGTAGGTATATTTTTTATGTTTTCAATTCGAATGTCTAAAGTCTAAAGAAAATAATTCATATTTTTCTCACATAAATATTATTGGATAAGTTACGCA
This sequence comes from Limnephilus marmoratus, assembly GCA_917880885.1. Lineage (NCBI taxonomy): Eukaryota > Metazoa > Arthropoda > Insecta > Trichoptera > Limnephilidae > Limnephilus > Limnephilus marmoratus. The sequence goes on along the minus strand of OU862930.1, from coordinate 22,584,039 downwards.
CCTTACCAGAAATACCAAATAGGTACATATATGAATATTAATAAAAAATAACAAATATAATTCAACCAACTTAGGTTTAGAGCGTCTATTTTGTTATTAAAATAATAATACAGGTCGGATTATTTCTAAAGCGCCGTTCTGGTGGAATAAAAAATTTTACTAACATTTTCATAATCTTAGTAAAAAGATCTATCCACATGATTTTTTCCAAGTCGTTATGAAATCCATGCAAGTGGCCTTTAGTGGTTTGTGAACATAAAGCATCGAAAAAATTCTCAATATGTTTCTGAAATATGAAGTGGGGTCTGTCCCCACCGTCCCCTTGAGAAGAACCGCCACTGCACACATGTACTTGCTAAATCGCATTCATGAACGCCTTCAGTACGCGGGCCTAACAATTAATTTTAAAAAATCAGAATTTTGTAAGTCCAGACTGAAATACCTAGGATTGATAATCGATTGCGACGGCCTCCGCACCGATCCAGGCAAAATCGAAGCTATCAAGAAATTCCCCCAACCTCAAAACACGACCCAGGTAAAATCTTTTATAGGATTATGCGGCTACTATCGCAGATTTATCAATAATTTTTCCAAAATAACATCGCCCCTAACTCAATTGACGGGCGGTAATAAATGCAATTCTAAATTTTTATGGACCGACGAATGCACTTCGGCTTTCGAATCTCTCAAACAAGCTCTCATCCCAGTCCTGGCTTGTCCGGATTTCAAACTTCCATTTATCATACAGTGCGACAGCTCCAACTTCGCCATAGGTGCATGTCTATCACAGGAGTTCCCTGACGGAGAATATCCTGTAGCGTATTATTCAAGAAGCCTTAGTAAAGCAGAGAAAAACTATAGTACAACGGAAAAAGAATTATTAGCAATCTTAGACTCGGTATACCATTTTAGAGAATATGTCGATGGTTCCGAATTGACTGTCATAACGGACCACTCTAGTTTAAAATGGTTACTATCACTCCAAAATCCATCAGGAAAATTGGCCAGGCGGGCCACAAGACTGTCCCAATACAAATTTAACGTCGTTCACCGAAAGGGAACATGTCATGTCGTACCCGACGCATTATCTAGAATCGAGATCGCCAGCGTTTCCGTACCAATTATAACCAGTGGCGGCTCGTGACTTTTTGTGTGCTAGGGTGCTAATATTTTAAAAAATGGCATCATGGATGTTGTCGTATGCGAAAAATATTTTTTTTTTTCAAAAATCGGTGTTTTGTGTGAAGATTTTCAGGAAATCGGTGCGGCACACCGCCAAACTGAAACATTCTGAAATTTTTCATACAAAAAACTGATTTTCAAAAAAAAAAAAAAAAAATTTTTCGGCTACAACAACTTCATAATGCCATTTTTTCTTATTTCAGCACTCTAGCACACCCAAAAGTCACGAGCCGCCACTGATTATAACACCTATCACGAATGACGAATGGTATTTAAAAATATTTAAAGGATGCTCTGATAAACCTCAAAATTTTCTCAACTATACTATCCAGAACAACCAACTTTACAAACACTGCAAAGCAGAATTCTCATTGCTATCGGATTTTGAATGGAAACTAGTTCCCCCAATAGAAGACAGAATACCTATCATGTCCGACATACACGCGGCTAATAATTCCATTTACCCGGGTACCTTTAAATCAGGGGTGGGGAACCTTTTTAGCGTCGCGGGCCATTTGGATGTTCATACTCTAACCCGCGGGCCGCACTCCGAATTCAGTCTCAGGGGTGGGGGGAGCATAAAGTAAGAAACTAGAATTTTATAAATGCACTTTCAACATAAGAAATGCGTCAGCAAATGAAATAAAACCTGATGCGTTTTCGTTGCACTCTTAACACAGAACTGGTTTTAATTACAGATTGAATCTGTACGCGGGGAATTAAAACTGTACTCAGAATCTGAAATTGCTTTCCTCCAATACTGGCAGCACATATGCAACTACAAATTTATAACTGTGTATTTATGCATTTCACACAGTTATATTTATGCACTTCACACACGAGAATGGTTTCTTAGGAAACGTTAGCGAGATAAAACCCCACCTGAAACTTTTTCGTTGCATTCTAAGCACAAAACTGGATTTAATTATAAAGTGAGTTTGTACGTGAGGAATTAAAACCACAAAGTACGCGACTAGAATTTTATAAATGCACTTCTAACGCGAGGAATGCGTCAAAAAATGAAACCCCACCTGGAATTTTTTTCGTTGCATTCTAAACACAGAACTGGTTTCAGTTATTGGGTGAATCTATACACGGAGACTTAAAATTATTGAGTGTAGCCATTTTACTGATATATAAAAATGGCTTTTCTTTAATACTGGAAGCAAAAAAGCAACTAGAATTTTATAAGTGCACTTCATAAACGAGAACGGGTTTCCACGAAATGCGTAAGCAGACAAAAACCACACATGGAATTTTTTCTTTGCATTCACACACAAAACTGTTTTTTCTGTCAAAGTGAATTGGATTGTGAGTCCCCAGCTTTAATTAATACTGCACCTGAAACGCCAAAATGGTTTTACCTTCGAAGTGCGTTATGGTCAGCAGATTAATCCGCAACAGGAATTTGCATTGTAAACACAAGATTGGTTTTACCTTTAGAATGAATCTGCATAGGAGTCTAACTTCTGATTACGTGAATGGTTTTTCTACATTTTGTAGCATATTTATTGTCCGCAATATAGTTTTATATTTATTTAAATAAATACAATAAATTTCGTGAAGTGATTTTTTTAACCCAGAAGTGAAGCAATTATAATGGCATTAATGTTTGTATTATATACAAAATGTTAAGGGACGTGCTTGACTTAATATAACCAGTGATTCCTGGCTTTATTTGGGGAGATTGTTATATCTAGCTTTTAGTTCATCATCGCTTTGTAATTGAATAATTTCTTGCTATTGATTATCAGGCATATTCGATGGTTCGACATTGAACGGTGTAGCAAAATGTTCAAATCCGTGTACTCTCTTTTCACGTCCTTAAATCGTTCATTAAATGCCTCACTTAATTTCGCGCAATTACCAGCGTATTCAAATTATGTAGAAGGCTTTTGTTCTTGCAGTGTTGGAAAATGCGCTGTGTTATTCATTTCGAGTTACTTTCTAAGCCTTAATTTAGTTTCAAATAATTTCACGTTTCACTCAGCTTCAACTTTTCTTTTCTTCGTTGTTGTCATTAATAGGATTTTATTGATTTATTATCTACTTTACTTCCGCAACGATGACTAGAAAATATTTTTTATGACAGACTGACTAAGATTCCCCTCCGAATAGAGTTGCTATCAATCCTAAAATATCGGAACTGTCCCGTTCAAGAAAATTAAATTTTCCGATGGAATTTCACTATAGTTTCACAATAACAAATTAAAATAAAGTAAGATGGGAGGTTTTATCACGTTTTTATTGGTATCTAAACAACTTGCTAGTAACAATTTTGTAATAACGTCTTGAAAAATGTATCTGAAACACCGTGAAAAACCCATCCCGTTCTGTGTAATTTTTTGTGGTTCTTTCAGCAGGCCGCACCAAAAGTGCCCGCGGGCCGCAAGTTCCCCACCCCTGCTTTAAATCATTCAAAAAACTGTCCCTTAAACATTATTGGCCTGGCATGTATAAAGATATTAAATCGTTTGTTTCAAACTGTCTCACATGCAAAGACTATAAACATTCTACTAAACCCCCTCGGGTTTATTTCTAAACAAATAAATGCAGATAGACCCCTCCAATCCTTAAGCATAGACTTGATCGGCCCTTTTCCCAAAAGTTATGATAATAAATTACATATTTTAAGCGTTGTCGATGTGTTCACTAAATTTGTCTGGTTATTCCCACTGAGAAACCCTACTTCTAAAGCCATAATAAACTTACTAGAAAATAATATTTTCATCCCCTTCTCCGTACCGAGAACAATTATAATGGACAACGGCCGACAATTTATTAGTAAAGAATTTAAAGAGTTTCTTGCTAAATACGGTGTCCCCGATTTATACTACAATACCTACTACACGCCCATGAACAACGTAGTCGAACGGTACAACCAAACAGTCGGAACATCACTTGCAGTATTAGTAAATAACGACCACAGCAATTGGAGTAAATATGTACCTATCATTCAATCCGCACTAAATAGTTACGTAAACCTAGCTACGGGATTCTCACCCTTCTTCCTGCTACACGGTTTTGAACCCATATCACATGGTTCGGATTACTCTCGATCGTTGACGCCCTCAAATAATAATAATCAAAACCCGATCGATTCACGCGTTTCTAACCTACAAGAAATGATCGCTATCTACGACCTAGTCGCGGATGCATTAGCAAATGCTTATCAACAAAACGCAAACAAATATAATCTCCGTCATAAAATCATACATTTTAAGGTAGGGGAAATAATTTGGAGAAGAAACAACGTACAATCGAATAAAAGCATGTTTTTTTCCGCTAAACTAGCAGCCCGTTTTGTTCGCAGCAAAGTTATCGAAAAAGTCTCAGACACCGTCTATCGCCTAGCTGACATGAACGATAAATACATAGGAAGATTTCATGTGAAAGATTTAATTAAAACAGAATCCCATTAAAAAATACTATAAACCCCTCGCGTACTTTTTGTTTTATATTTCCCACTTTTTACCGCGAGTTAATTTTAGCTAAAATATGCATGTCATTCTAAACTTGGTACCAACAGCGGATAGAACCCCATGTTTATCATATACTATTTTTATTCTCTTATAGAAATGTTTTTTTAACTGGTATTATTTTTTTTTTCTTTCATACTATCAAATCATATATTTAATGGCTGGTACGTTTCTTCGCCGCGTAGAATTGAGGAGTGCACGCCTCGATTCGACTAAACGGATTAATGCCAGATCAATTATAGAACGTATTATGTACCACCTAAACGGTGTTCGCTCCACTACTTGGCAGTAAGGACCCAATTGCCGAGCGGTCGGTGAAACCGGTGCGTATTAGATTTTTTTTTTACCACAAATCTCATTTCGATGATCTATGAATCTATTCCAACAAGCTTAAAGTTTTCTAATGGTTTGCAAGTCTTTCCATAACTAGTCAGAAATAAAGAAAAATTATAAATTAATAATAATATAAATAACATTTAAGGACATGTTGGTGCTCAATATTTTTTTTACCCAACTAGTTCCTCTCGTAATTATTGTTATTTTAACGTAATACTATTATCACACGCGTGATAACACCCGGACGTGACACGAAGGAGAATCTTGCATACACGGATAGGCTTTTATTTGCGTAGTATTTTATTAACCTAGGTTCGACAGCATCAGAGCTGATCGGACAAGCCTGTGTTTTGCTCGTAATTTTATGTCGATTTTTTTTTAATGTTCCACAGAGACCTCACGGTGGGCTCGTGCAGGTCCAGGATTATAATCTCGCCTATCACCCACATGTATCATATCATGTATTTACCGACTTGGCCTACCAAACCTAATCATACATTGCATCATTTCATCCAATTTCATTCATCATCACGCTGAGACGCGATAATATTGTTAATAGGTATTGAAGATTCGTCCATAAGGACATTTTCTTGTTAATACTTGCCTAATTTATAATCATATAATTACTAAAGAAACACGATAATATTGTTAATAGGTATTGAAGATTCGTCCATAAGGACATTTTCTTGTTAATATTTGCCTAATTTATAATCATAAGATTACTGAAGAAACACGATAATATTGTTAATAGGTATTGAAGATTCGTCCATAAGGACATTTTCTTGTTAATACGATACCTAAATTATAATCATAAAATTGTTCAAAATATAGGTACAATCATGTCAGTCAGAGGAACCCCCCTCTGAATTTGTTATAATTGTGTGTTCCTATTATGCATAATTAATTAAAGGTAACACACCTGTCAGGTGGTATCCTTACCCTAATGTGATGTTATCAATGCCTTGCTCAAATAATCACCAAGTTGAAACATTCAGTACTTGATAATTCGTTTGTATTTTTGTAACTTTTATTACGTTTGATACGTGATATCTTTTTACGATAATTTCAGTTTATTAAAACTGACAGTTACATTGGTTCATTGGTTGTATTTTTTGTAACTTTTATTACGTTTGATAACGTGATATCCTTTTTTTACAATAATTTCAGATTGTTAAAACTGACAATTACATTGGTTATGTGTTTGTAACTTTTATTACGTTTGATAACGTGATATCCTTTTTACGATAATTTCAGTTTATTAAAACTGTCAATTACACTGGTTATATTTCTTGTAACCTTTATTAAGTTTGATAACGTGTTATCATTTTTATACGACAATTTATTTTTTTTTCTAAAAAAAAAACAACTATCAATTGCATTAAACTTTTTTATTTATTTTTTTTTGTTTTTTTGGTTTTTGTGGGGTGAACAAGTCGTCTGTTTCACGAAACTCAATGTTTATAAGCGATCGCCTAGATCACCTGTTTCTTTTGTTAGCAACAAAATTGCTCCATGACTACACATATATATTTTATATATAATAAAACTGTGAATAATCCTTTTGTAACAATTTATAAACCTTAGGTTATAAGATTTAAAACAAATAATTTTTTTCTGTTCTCGTGTTCACTATAAAAGTAATTTGTGTTGTTCTGTATAATTTAGAAATAAATAAATAAAGATTTTTTTACTAATATAGGGTCACAATTAGCAAAGAAAATCAGACAACCAAAAACTAGCATTCTACCAGAAGAAAAGGAAAATATGAACCAGATAGAAAAATTAAAGTTAACTGAAGTAACCAATACTGAAATCAGAAATGCAATTGCATCCCTTGATATTAATATATCATCGGGAAATGACGTAATCTCAAATAAAACAATAAAACAACTACAAAAAGAACTGACCTTCCCATTGACATACTTGGTCAATCTGTCTATATCTACAAATGTATTCCCTTCATGTCTTAAAAAAGCTACAGTTGTACCCATACATAAAAGTGGTAACAAAAAGGATGTATATAATTACCGACCCATAAGTCTCTTAAGCTCCTTTTCAAAAATCTTGGAAACTGTAATGAAGAAGCAAATTGTTCAATTTCTTGAACAAAACAAATTATTATCACCATCCCAATATGGTTTTAGAGAAAATCTGAGCACCAATGATGCCATAGAAAATCTAACAAGCATGGCCATAAGAAACATAGATGATGGGAAAAAATGTTTAGCTTTATTCATAGATCTTCAAAAAGCTTTTGACACAATAGACCATAAAATATTACTAACTAAACTAAAAAAAATTGGAATGGCCGAATCAACAATGAACTTATTGGAGTCATATAACAGGGCGAGAACAACAAGTACAAATTGGCAAACAAAAGAGCAAACTTCTATCTTTAAACTATGGCGTCCCTCAAGGGAGTGTACTGGGACCGATTCTGTTCATTATCCACATCAACGATTTAACTAACCTTATCATTAAAGGAAACAATCAGTTTTGCTGATGATACTGTTTTATTATTTCAAGAAGAAAATTGGACGGATACATTTAAGGAGGCTGAAAAGGGGCTTAGTGCACTTCAAAATTGGCTTAAAATCAACTCGCTTACCTTTAATATAAGCAAAACAAAATATATAACATTTTCAATGAACTCAAGGGGCCAACCAATAAAATTACTAGAACTAAAATTACATGAATGCCATGGAAATAATACACAATGTTAATGCCCTGTTATCGAAAAAACACAAAACATTAAATATATGGGACCTACACATCAAAAGTATTACAGAAAAACTCACTAGCCTTATATATTTTTTTTTAAATTTAAGAAATGTGTTAAATAAAAAGGATATGAAAAAGGTCTACTACGCGTTATGTCATTCTCGAATTGAATATGGAATCATAGAATGGGGATCTGCTACACATACGTACCTACACAACCTGAATACGATTCAAAAAGGAATCATAAAGACCATATTGAAAGTACCAATTAGAACGCCTTCAATTGAAATTTTCAATGACTTTGACGTACCAAATGTACAGCAAATATACGCCAAAAATATATTATTGAAGCTCTTCAAAAATAATGAATCCTCTACTAGACCGTGTATGCATAACACTAGATCGAATAAAAATGATATAAAAAATATTCCAAGTTATAAAACCACATTTGGACAAAGAAACTATACATACTTTGCAACAAAACTTCATAACATACTTCCCCAAGACATAAAACTAATAAAAAATCCAATTGAATACAAATCAAGAATAAAAATAAGGCTTAAAGAGGTCAATGAGAAAACCCTAGCGAAGACGCTAAAAACGACATAGAAGACAAATGAACTATATTTAAATAACTTTAGTCCGCCTCGGCACAGGACCCCCTAGTGAGGAGGAATAAGAAATACAATATTTTATTCTTAATTTCACCATTATATTTTGTATGTAAAATTTTTTATATAGTCGCTATAATAAAAAAAATATATAAAAAAATTACCCCGTACTATCAGTAATTTTTAGGCCTTAATCTGGTCAAACCTAAGTAGTGACACGTTCTAAATTATTATTAGCTCTCTTCTTATTTCATGTTGTTCAAACCCATTAAAAATATATGTACATATACATAAATAAACAAATAATAATAGTGATAACCTTAGGTTCATACCTTCGTCCATATCATAGTTGTATAAAATAAATGAATATCTACTAACAACCTTCACTTGACCATTAAGCATTGTATAACGATGCCCTATAACGATTTGTAAAGAGGTCCCTCTTTCACATAATTTCTAATTTAAAGTAGTCTCAGAATATAGCCACATCACAATTTAAATATTTAATCTTTTGGCTTTCTAATATTTACTTTCTCCTCGCTTTCAGCGCAAACCATCTCACATCTTTCTGGGTGGTTTTCTTACAACTTTCTCACCAGTTTTTATTATTTACAAAATTTTTATCCCTCTTAGTAATCACCTTTTAGATTCTAAAATTAACAATCAACAAGGGACACTCGCACCTCTACATTTACATTATGTATCCTGTACTTGACTATAAATTAATTTTAAGTAACATTTAAGTTTTCTTTCTTGATTTATGTGGTCTTTAGGTAGATCTTTACAAATAATTTTTGCTTTAGCTGGCTCTTAGGCAGTTAACTTCTACTTATGAGTTAGGTATTGGCTCTCAGGTAGGTAATTTTTTTTTTCTTTTCTTTTTCTTTTTTTGTTTGGCCTGAAAAAGGGGGATAGTGTAATGGGTTAAAACTCATCAAGCTAATCCTACGCAAGGATTAACGGAACGGAAACCCCTCTCCCCGCATCTTCCGGATTACATTAGGGAGAGAATAAACAAACCCCGCGTCTCCCTTCACTTCTGGATAGCCGCAGGAAGCAGAACACGCGTCCGTTAAATGTTCTAACGGTCAAATCATCAAACAAACACAAGAAGCGAGCGGATACCCTTCACCCTTCTTCACACCTCAAGATTGACGGAGGGAGAGAGTAAACAAACCCCGCCTCCCCGCGCGCTCCCTGGGACCGCCACAGGATGGGCAAGTCACGTACACAGAAGATTAAAACGGGAGACAAGCGGTCAAAACCGGCAGTTGAGCATAGACGCCGGGGAGCGAGCCACGTGAGCGCGGCAGTTTTGAAGTTTGTCGTAAAAGACATAAATCCACACGATGTATTGACGAACGTAAATTCCGGTACAAGTGACGATAACCAAATAAGTTGTAACCTCAATGTATAATTAAAGACTTTCTACCGTATCAACATGAAAGTCACGGTCCGTACCACGAAATATTGACTGTAAACTCCCGTGTCAAGGACAGAAAACCCAACGAGATTGAATACGTTACGATTTACAAGACGTTTCTCCCGGGCCGGTACAACCTGTGACCCATACATCGTGATAAGTGAAATGCCGGACTCCATAACCAAGTGACAATAACACGTGTGAATCATTTCATTACCGTAAAGTTCAGTGAAACACGTCGCCCCCAACCGACTCGGGCACACGGTCAAATACCTAACCGATCATTATACGGACTCGCCTAAGCGTTACCGAACGCCCCCAAGACTTCGGCGACCAGGGCGTACATTATTATTTTTTTTTTTTTTATTATTTCATAAATGATTAAATGTTACATTTTTGGCCATTTTTGACTACCATACTAGGCTATTGCCCGTGTTGTGGTAATCATACATGTAATATAATTTTATATAAACAGATAATAAAATATAAGAAGAGAAAAGAAAAAAATAACATATTTAGGGATAAATAAAACTAAAAACAGATAAAAATATAAGAATTGCAAGTTATCTAAGAAATAAAGAAAATTTAAAGAAGATGAAGTAAACATTGGTGAGCATAATTCTTCTTGAAATAAAAATAGAAATAAAATTTGGTAAGTAATCTTCTGCACGTGAGTACATGTTTGTAGTCATTTTTGATATTCGTACTATGAAAGAAATTGGAAAGAGTGTTAGAGAAAGAAATTTTTTGTTTGATTTTTTTAAAATGCAATATTAAGTTAAAGTAATTGATTAATTAAATTTGTAATATTTTAATTAATATTAATATTATTTGTTTTTTATTGTAATATTAAGCTCTCATGTGTTGTTTGAAGAAATCTCTTCCCTACAGTACATTACACGACCCAAACTGTGACTCCGGTGCCGAGGATCCTGAGGCTGAATACTCCCGACCAAGCCGCGACCCTGATGACGAGGACCCCGACGCTGGACATTCCTGACCCAGCTGCAACCCTGATGACGAGGACCCTGACGCTGGACATTCCTGACCCAGCTGCAACCCTGATGATCCGGGCGCTGTGCTTTCCTGACCACGCTGCAGCTACGCTCGTTGCCTGGGCTGAGTAACCTCAGGCGGCGAGGGACTCCGCCGCTGGCCTAACGTTGAACACCAGCCCTAGCTCCGCGAAAGGACCCCAAGTAACGTACATCGGAATTCCCCAATACCGTTCTAAAAACTTAATTATTTCCAGAGCCAACCTAGGTAGGGTTTTGCACTATTTGTAAACATGTCCATTGATCTTACAATAAGCACAGATATGTCTATACGATGTTTTCTTTATGAAGTCCTGAACAAACAATGATACAGGGTTGAGAACCTCGCCCCGGGAAAACTGAGCCTAGCCGAAAGCACCTGAAAGTACATTAGAAGTAAGGTAATACAAGTCTCTGAATTGAGAACTCCGCTCTGGGGATCTCACAGTAAAAGTAAAATTTTTAAGAAGTTACACTCCTTCTTTAGCCAACGTTTCGGACAGCTTTGGCTAAAGAAGGAGGTAGCGCAACACGTTATTTGTTATCCGTTATTTGAGATCCGTTATGATGATGATGGACACTGCAACGCTGTCCGAAACGTTGGCTAAAGAAGGAGGTAGCGCAACGCAACACATAACACCCCAAAAACAAATAAAGAAAACATTTAAGGTGTCTTAATAATAATAATTTTTCTGAGTTCGCTAACTGTAATAGTTGCTTAGCAACGCTAGCCTCGACGTTTGGTTGTATTTTTGCTTTCTGATTTTTTTTATTGTGTCAGATAGAAAAGAATTAGCTTTGGTCCCAAAACTATTAATATCCATATCAAAATTAAAATGTATGACTACTAACGCCATCTACTAATAAGAATGTAAAACATTTTATTAGCAATAAAAGCCAGTCTGTTGCGAACCGCATAAACGTGTTGGCATTCTAAGAGGTTATGGGCCTCCTTTTTTCGATTTATCAGTTATTTTAGTGTTTTAAAATAGATAAATTGTATACGTTGTTTCGCGGAAACATGACCATGAACTATATTGCGAGTGTACCCAGGTTAAAAGGCAGGGAGAACTACGATTTGTGGTGCTTTGGGGTACAAAATTTATTGGTGCTAGAAGGCATGGAAAAGTACATCAAGCCAACGGCAGATTTTGAAATAAAACCAATAGATGACGCAAAAACGAAGGCAAAATTAATATTAACGATCGATCCAGTTTTGTACGTGCATATAAAAAACACCAAGAGTTCGGCAGAATTATGGAATACATTAAAGAACATGTTCGATGACTCTGGTTTATCAAGAAAAATAACCTTGCTTCGACATTTGATATCAATAAGACTTGAAAATTGTGACTCCATGGCTACATATGTCACACAGATGATCGAAACGGCTCAACGGTTAAACGGCACAGGTTTTACAATAACAGACCAGTGGGTAGGATCATTATTGTTGTCAGGTTTGTCTGACCATTATTCTCCAATGGTAATGGCACTAGAACACAGCGGGATTTCGATAACAGCTGATGCCATAAAGTCAAAGTTACTCGATATGGAGGTAAACAGTGATTTTGAAACCGGCGGCATAGCGTTTGCAGCGAGAAATAAATATTCCTCTAGCAACACTAAGCCACAGAAATATAGTGGCCGTCCGCCAAAGATAAACAAAATGTCCATGACAGCTGATACATCAACAAAAACAATAACATGTTACAGGTGTAAAGAGGATGGACATTATCGAAATCAGTGTCCATTGTTAAAGAAGAATACAAGTAAATTTGTTTTTAATGTTGTTTTCCTTAATGGAAAATTTAACAAGAATTCATGGTACATCGACTCAGGAGCCAGCGCACATATGACGGCGAAGAAAGATTGGGTTAAAAACATAATTACGACGCCGTATTTACCAGAAATTGCTGTCGCCAATGAATCTAAAGTGCAAGTTGTTCGTTCCGGAGATGTCGACATTGTGTCGGAATTAAATTATTATATCACAGTTAAAAATGTGCTATGTGTGCTTAGTTTGACAACCAACATATTATCCGTAAGTGAACTCATCAAGAATGGAAATAATATCATATTTGAAGAGAAGCATTGTTATATCGAAACAAAAACAATGATTTGGTTGCAACTGCGGATTTATCAGAAGGTGTTTATAAATTGAGATTACAATCACGAAGTTGTTTGTTGACAGTTCCTGTTACTGGAAAATTATGGCACAGAAGACTAGCACACATTAACAGTCAAGATAAGCGAAAAAAGAAAAACGGTATTGTGAATGGTTTGAATTGTCAGAGTACTATTGACATAACCAAGTCTCAGTGTAATACTTGTTGTGAGGAAAAACAAATGAGATTACCCTTTTCTCATGTGATGAAGGATGAGACAGATGTGAAATTAACCAATGAAGAGTCGGCCATCTGGATTCCTAATGAAGAGACAATAGAAGACAATCTGGTGGAAGAGAGTAGTGATTCAGTGGGGGAACTGTCTCAGAATATTCCAGAGACTGAGGATCCTTTTGATTGCTTTTCAGATTCTTCAATATATGATGAAGGCAATGAAATACTTACTGAACTTCCATCACAAGATGTCTTAGAACATGTAGTTCTGTCAACAAAACCGCCCGAACAAGTGACAGATGTATGCAGCACGCGCCAGAGAAAGAAACCAGAAAGATATGGTTTTAGCAACATGTGTGTTTCCAGTACTGTTCCAGCATCTGAAGAGATTGTATTCGCAGAGGCTCTCGAGGGGCCAGAGAAGGAGCAATGGAGGCAGGCAATGGCTGAGGAACTGCAGTCATTTGAGGAGAATGAGGCGTGGGAGCTTGTTGATAATCCGGGTGATGTGACAATAGTGAAGTGCAGATGGGTGCTTAATAAAAAATTTGATATTGAAAATAAAGTGCGTTTTCGAGCTCGGCTTGTGGCAAAAGGTTTTTCACAGAAAGCTGGTGTCGACTACACAGATACTTTTTCACCAGTAGTGCGACATTCTACCATACGATTATTGTTTGCCCTTAGTGTAAAGATGAGAATGAGTATTTAGATGTATGTACTGCTTTTCTAAATGGAAACCTGAAAGAAAAAATATATATATTCTTTACCTGAAGGTTTTGTAAACAAAAGTGGGGGAAAGGTATTAAAGTTAAAAAAGGCCATTTATGGATTAAAGCAATCTTCCCTTGCGTGGTATGAAAGAGTTAAAGAGGTTTTAACTAAATTAGATTTTAAAAATAGTCAGTATGAACCATGTTTGTTTACAAAAATGATGGGTAAAATTAAAATAGTAGTGGCACTGTATGTAGAAATAAATATTTGAAAATAAGTATATTAGATAACGTAATAAATAAACTGCCAGTGAACCGTAGGATATTTAGATAAATAAATACGATATAAAAATGTTCCTTTTGTGAGGACTTCAGTAACCAAGGTAAACAACAATATTTTGAGATTACGTTGAAATATATTTTGTAGGTAATTTAATTTAATTAAATTATATATATAATTAATAATGTTATCAAAATAAAATATATACAATTTAATTATATATATTTTATTTTGATAACATTATTCTAAAATATAACATATATTATAGATTTGTAGTATTGAAGGGTAGTTCACATTAAAATATTTAATTTGGACATATTTATTGAAAACTATTTGTTGACAAATGACAGCATTGGGTAACGACGTGAGTTGCTTGGTAATTGGAATGTAGGAATTTAATAACAATCATTTCCAAGTTGTTTTGAAAGGTGACAAAATGTCATTTTCAACCAACGGAAAAGATAATGGGTTTATTATGTCATCTATACAGATGAACATTGATAATCTGAGACCCCAAAAAACAAAAGCAGGTACTCCAAGGCAGCGTATGAAATGGACGAATGATGTCAATATATTCATCGTTCGTTCATATTTTTATGTAACTAACCTAGAAACAGATATGTTATTGTATAGGAAAAAATTACATTTACTTTTCTCACAAAATTATCCGGTTGCCCAAGTAAACGAACAAAGATTAGCTGACCAAAAAAGGGCAATTTTCAAAAATAATTTAATTCCTGTAGTAACATTAAATCAGATAAAAAAGGAAGTAGCAGATAGATTACAATTGGAGAATAATTTAGAACAAATTAATACGAGTAGTAATGTTATATTAGATACATTGAATGAAGATTGTTTAGATAATATTCCAGTATAAGAATCCAATGATATTACAGTAGATTCAAATAACTTAGCCCTTATTCATAATCTTAGGGAAATCAACATTACAAATTTAAACTTAATAGATGATAATGTAATAGAATTAGCTAACTTGCTTCATAATAATATAAATAGATATATTCTATATCTATATATATTCTATATCTATAGATCTAGATATATTCTATATCTATAGAGCCCACAGTTAGACCAAAATTACCAAAATTGCATACGTCAAAGAAATTATCTAAATTAATTTCTGAATTAAATAATTTAATTTTACCAAAAATAATATTTGACGATATTAGTTTTTTAGATCTTCATACAATAGTGAACGCTAGTGCTATCACTATATGTAATAAGTTAGGAGTTAAATTAACGTCCTCTGATGATAGATCATATAGTTATAGTAAACCAGAATGGCAGATTAGATTAGAAAATGATGTAGTATTTTTAAGAAGTAGTATAGCTAGAGAAATTGAATAAAAAAAGGGAATAGAAGTAGGAATATTTTGAGACATGTAGATTAAATTGGGAGAAAATTTGGTTATAGCATTGGTAGTAATAATAATGAAAATATAATTAATGATTTATTAGATTTATTAAAACAAAAATTAGGTGTAAAAGCTAGTAGATTAAAAAGATGTTATTACACGTATAATAAAAGAAATAATAATAGATTATATCAGAAAAATGAGAAAATATTTTATTCCAAACTTGACGATAAAAAAATATTATTCCGAATAATAATATTCCGTTGCCATCTGAATCAGATATGCGCGATATTTGGACAAACATTTGTAGTAAACATATAAAACATAATGAGGCAGGTCCCTGGATAGAAAATGAAGAACTCAATTGTTCAGACATTGAACAAATGAGTTTTTCTGATATATCGATTGAATTGTTAGCCAAAATAATAAAAAAATACTCATAATTGGAAAGCCACGGGTTGCGATTGGATACATAATTTTTGGTACAAACGTTTAACTACTTTACATCCTATTTTTGCAAAAAATCTTTCAAAACTTGTCAAACAACCTCAAAATTTTCCTAATTTTCTAACTAAGAGCATTACTTATAAGTTACCTAAAAGCGAAAACATTAATAATCCCTCTCAATATAGACCTATTACATGTCTACCGACAATATACAAAATTTTAACCTCTTGTTTGACAGATTTAATATATACTCATTTGGATGAAAAAAATATTTTATCTGAACAACAAAAAGGTTGTCGCAGAAAACATATGGGATGTTAAGAACAATTAGTTATTGATTCTGTAATTTTAAAACAAATTCAAAATCAAAAGCGTAATTTACATAATTGTTATATAGATTATCAAAAAACTTTTGATAGTGTCCCGCACTCGTGGCTAATCAAAATACTAAAAATATATAAAGTTAACCCAATTATAATTAGCTTTTTGAAAAATATTATGTCCTTTTGGAATACAGATTTAGTAGTAAATTTAAAAGGTAAGAAATTATTAGTACCGGGCATTTCAATAAAAAGAGGGATTTTTCAAGGAGACTCATTGAGTCCTATTTGGTTTTGCTTAGCATTGAATCCTCTGTCTAAAATGTTAATTAAAAGCAAGTTTGGAATAAAAATTAAGGGTAATACAAGAGAGAGTAGTATAGTTGCACATCTATTATATATGGATGATTTAAAATTATTTTCAAATTCTGAATCAAATTTAGAGAAAATGATTAAGGTAGTTAAAAAATTTTCAGATGATATTAAAATGACTTTTGGTTTAGATAAATGTAAAACGATCCATATAGAGAAAGGCAAAATTGTAGATGGAGACGAGGGTATATTTAGAAATTTCAAAATTAAAAGTATGAAAGGGGATGAGGTTTATAAATGTAGCAGCCGCGTCACCTCTGCTAAAAATACCGACGCAGTATGCCGACCCCAAAACAAACCATCGATCAACACGGGCAGGCGAAGGAAGCTGATTCAACAAACAGACGACAATGGAATTTGAAACATCAATATCGATCAATGACACCCGATACGAAAGCCGCGGACCAAGCAAAGGCATACCGAAAAACATCCGTCCAAACGACGAGTAGACAAAATACTCAACCCGTGTAAAATTGACAAATAATAAAAATGAACTATGGAGTCACCGTCAGCAACTCTGGGGGTCAAGACACACGCGCTTCACCCCACTCAGAAGTTCGAGAACAAAGGAATCACCCGGTATATAAACCCTGGACGGCCGATGGAGAGGGCACTCACCTCACGCACTTACCCACGTCGATCGACTCTGCTTTCTCGCCGTGTTAAACTTTGTACTATATTTATCGACTTGCATTTTATTGTAATTATTGAATAAATCAATTAAAACCTTCTGCTGGGTTTGCTGTACATTCTCTCTGACGTAGACGACGAATACATACAGTGGTGACCCCGAAGAACACACGCAACATCGCCTTCATCATTGCAACCAACCACTGGACACTTGCAACCCGCTACGCGATAAGCAGTTAAGTGTACTGGGTGCAGGGTCATCACTCACTTCCTAACATTACGAACCTCTAAATAAAAATGGATGCTAATCAATGTATGGCGAAGGCTCAGGAAATTATTAACCAAATACATTTAATAATTACCGACTCATCTAATAAGTTCAATAAAGAACAACTTGCTAAAATAATGCCAAAAACTACCGAGTTACTGGGCGTCGCGGGACAGATGGCCGTAAGGATGGGGACTATGGAAGGTGAACTATCCGCATACAAAAATATTATCAATAACCAACCTGCAATAACTGGGACTACTCAATCCACTTCAATGGAAATATGTGACGCAATTACCGAGATAACAGAAAGGAATCTACGTTCGAAAAATCTTATTCTGCTGAACGTACCTGAAAGTGAAGACGAGAATCAAACTAACAGGATATCTGATGACAACAATAAAGTATGTTCTACGTTGAAAAGTATCGATGATACATTACAGATAAATATTTCTAAAATATATAGGCTTGGCGTAAGAAAAACTGACAAGATCAGGCCCTTAAAAGTAGAACTGCAAGATTCATACCAAGCTCAGCAAATAATCATAAATAAATATATACTGAAGAATGGCGTCAAAGTTAAACAAGATCTCACGGAGCTGCAAAGGAAACAAATGACGGATGTTTGGAAAGAGTTTGAAATGAGAAAAGCGGATGGGGAAACAAACATAACAATTAAGTACATAAACTCTGTTCCAAAAATAATAAAAAATGTGCCAAAAAACTTAAACAGCACCTAAAATTGTTTGGGTATTACCAAAATGTTCGCGGAATGAGAACCAAATTACAACATCTCAAAATAACTTCTCCCACAATCCCACATGATGTATTGTTATTAACAGAAACATGGTTAAATGAGGACATCAATTCATCGGAATTAGGCCTTAACCAATACAACATTTACCATCTTGACCGTAACCCCATTACGAGCAACAAATCAAAAGGAGGAGGTGTAATGGTGTGCATATCCAAAAACATTTCATCTAGAAAATTGCCAGTTAAACACCAAAACGTTGAACACATCTTTGTAATGCTAAATATTTCATCAACAAAAATCATTATAGCCTGTACTTATATTCCACCAATGTCAGATCTGTAAATATACAAGAACCACATCGAGGATGTAGAAACACTAAAATATAAATATCCTAAAGCCAAATTTATAATTGTAGGCGACTACAATCTTCCGAAAATTGACAGGTCTTTCGATAAGAACAATGAAGTGATTATTAACGAAACAGAAGTGCAGTGTGCCAAATCAAAGGAAATGCTCGATATGTCTTTTTTCCTAGGACTAAAACAGTTAAATAAAGTGCATAATTCTTATAACCGAATGCTTGACCTAGTATTTTCTAGTGACTTAAGGACAGTGGTAGAACAATCGGATGAATTGTTTTTACCTTTAGACCAACACCATCCAGCGTTAGATATTATTATTACAAATGTGTCTAGAAAATTGGAGAAATTAAAAACTTCATCGTACAATTTTAATAAAGCTGACTACACAATATTAATAGAGAAAAAGAAAGAGATAAGATGAAAACAATATTGAAAATCAAGTCCAACAGTTTTATTCAATCCTAAACACTTCAAAAGAACGTCATGTTCCAAAATTTAATTTTAATGCATCCTTTTACCCCACATGGTTTTCAAAAGAATTAAAAGAATTAATTTATACTAAAAAACAAACTCACCGAATATATAAGCAATCTAGAAACGTAGATGATTATATAACGTTTACTAACTTAAGAAGACAGTGCAAAGAATTGTCCAAAAATGTTATAATGATTATATTAGTTTAATAGAAATGGAGGTTCATGATAATGTAAAAAAATTGTGGAACTTTTCTAATGCTCAGCGAAAAAATGACTGTAGTTTACCAAATATTATGCATCTGAATAACAATTGTGCGGACAGTACCGAAGGCATTGTCAATCTTTTTGCAGATTTATTCAAAAGTGTTTATGATGATAGTATTCCTGATAATGAAATCCCAAACGATATATCACTTGAAGAATCACTTAACCTAAACCATTGTTTTATTGAAATAAACGCTATAGAAAAGGCTATAAAAGCATTAGATACTAATAAATCCGCTGGACCGGATGGTTTCCCTCCAACATATTTAAAATCTTGTGTTCGCAGTTTGACTTATCCACTATTTAAACTATTTAATAAGTCTTTGTCGTCAGGGTGTTTTCCAAATCAGTGGAAAAAAAGCTATCTTACGCCTATTCATAAAAAGGGAGATAAAAGCGATGTATCTAACTACAGACCAATATGTATATTGTCCGCTATTCCCAAACTATTTGAATCGTTAGTCCTACATGTCATTATTAAACAAATTAATAATATTATTGTACCCAACCAGCATGGCTTTATCACAGGTAAATCCACTCTAAGTAACTTGATCATATACGAAAATTACATAACTGATTCTCTTGCCTTGAAGCATCAGGTGGATTCAATTTATACTGATTTTTCCAAAGCCTTTGACAAAGTAAGGCGACATATCCTTGTACAAAAATTAAGTATGTTGGGCATCAAGGGTAATCTATTAAGTTGGATTGATAGTTATCTTAGTAAAAGAGAGCTATGTGTGAAAATAAATCTGTGGAATCTTACGTTTTCGAAGCCACAAGTGGGGTTCCTCAGGGGTCTCACCTGGGACCAATTCTTTTTTTGTTATTTATTAATGATATTGTTAGCATATTTAAAGATGTGGAAGTTCTTCTCTTCGCAGATGACTTGAAAATATATAAAACAATACGTAGTTTAGACGATTGTTATACTTTGCAACTTAATTTAAATAAACTATATCGTTGGTGCATCATCAACTCTCTGTTTCTTAATATTAAAAAATGTCAGGTCATTCGTTTTTGTAAAATACGAAATCATATAATTTATGTATATTCGCTATATAACGTAAAATTGACAGCTGTCACTCAAATCAGGGACTTGGGTGTTATATTTGATGAACAGTTAACATTCAATCCGCATGTAAATGAAATCACAAATAAAGCCTTAAAAATGCTTGGTTTTATATGTAGAACCGCATGCGACTTCAAGTCATTAGAATGTTTGAAAACACTGTACACATCTTTAGTAAGAAGTCAAGTAGAGTATAATTCGCCTATTTGGTCCCCCTTTTATAAAATACATTCCAACAATATTGAAAGGGTACAACACAAATTTCTACGATTTATTAACTTTAAACTAAATATTCCAATCCAAAATATAAATTATATCCAGCTGATGCACCAACTAAATTTGATTACGCTATCAGATAGGCGAATTATCTCCGACCTTGTTCTACTAAATAAAATTATTAATAGAGAACTCCAGTCCAATTTTTTTTATTTTTTTTATTGAATAAAGACCTTCAAACTTAAATAACTGCATTTTTATTTTTATTTTTATAGTTAGTTTTAATAGTTAAAATAATTGTCAAAGTTTTAATTTTTCTAGATCATCAGAAAAGCACCATATCTATGGTGGATTGTTAATATGGTGATATGGTCTTCACCCACCGGTAGTTTATTTACCTTCAAGTTGTCATATTGAATCAGTGATGTTATGTCGAGGGAAATTTCCCTAGATCTAGGGGAGAAAAATATTTTTTAGGGATAAGGGAAATCAGGACAAAATCTAGGGAAATTTCGAACTCCGGGAAAAATTTTATTACATATGACAATATTACTGGTATTATATATATTATATATATTTGTTGGGATTCCTATGAATCTTAAGTATTGTTCATGTACTTACATGCAATGTTATTTTTAACACTGACATCTCAAAATGGTATTAGGGAACGTACCCATACTACGTGACACGTTCGGGGGGGGGGGGGTCTTCAAAATACCACGCTTGGTACAAATGAGCGGTGGGTTGCTTAGGTTTTTGGTCACGGTGGGTGGGGGGGGGGGTTAAAAAGTGCAAAAAGTTTGTCACGTAGTATGGGTACGTTCCCTATGTATCTAAAAAGATAAATGGGACCTCTGAAAAAAAAAAATATTTATGTTTTAAGTTCCGTTTTTTCGGTGATTGCGGTTGATTTTTATTTTGCAAAGTGTTTTTTTATTTGGAATTCAGTTTCTAATTCAGTGGAATCACGTAGCAAAAAGTGTATTTGGAAAAGCACAGTATTATTAGTATATTTACCAAGTTCCGATATCTTTCCAATTAATCAATCATATTAATTAACATATAACAGGATTAGTGTTACACAATCAGGTGGCTACGTAGGTGATTGCGTAAATGTGAAATTCTAGGGAAATTTCACTTCAAAATCTAGGGAAATATTTTTTTTGGGCAGAACATCCCTGTTTTAAAATGGTGGACGGAATGATGGCCAATGAATACTATGACATTTCGGTGTGAGAATTCGTTTTTTATTCAAGATTAACTGCTTTTAATATAGAAAAACATTGGTAAAATGTCCACATTTCACCGCTACTGTTATTGTAGTTAATCAAAGTGCAATATAAAAACAAATCATCTCTTTCATTGCAAATACATGACATCGTATTTTGTGTCGACTTTAACCTCAAATAGGCCAAATTTATTCCAGATTGTCCGCAAATATAGCCCTTTTCGTAAATTGTTGAGGGCCTAAATTATGTTTCAATAAACACAATAACTATTATTTATCTAAATCTCTATAAACAGTATGAAAATAAACCAAAAACACGAAATGTTGAATAGTTGTTGAAGTCATTTCAAATGTCAATACAATACTGACATTACTGACTACTGAAAATACAATACACGCGATCACCAGGTGACAGTGGGTGAGTGGTGACGCGTGACGTCACCATTCACCATTTCAGTAATGCCAACTTAACGCTGTGTTTTGAGGAGAGGTTAAAAAATGCATTTTTTAATAATTTTTTAAAAACTCTGCGTTTAATATTATGAAATAAAAGTTATATATTCAGAATCAGCGTTTATTGGTCTATATGAACATATTTTTTTATAGTCATAATATTTTTCACTGGAGTTCCTTATTATAGAATCGACAGCCCTGAAATTCTGGCCACAATAAAATTATTTGTACCTTCCAAAAATACGAGACAAAATTCCACGTTTTTCTGTGACAATTTCAAAACAAATTATCAAGCGCACATATCCCTAAATCGAATACAAAATTTTGGTAATAAATTTGGTAATTAGTCCAGTAAAGGAAGGAGTTGTAGAGTGCGTGAGCAGGAACCTAAGCGATTCTTTCAGGACTTGTTTAGGGTGCTTAGGGTGTGAACATACTAAAAGTCCTGACGTCTAGGTGGTGAGCTAGGGGGGGGAGGGGGGGGGGGAAGGTCCCGATTTTCGGGTTTCCGTGTATATCTCAAAAACGGTGCGTCGCAGAGGAAAACTTTTTTAGAATAAGTAAAAGCTCACAAAATTATCTACAACTTTTATTCTATACGTAATTTTGGAAATCGAAGCCGTTTTTGAGTTATACGCTCCACAAATGTCAATATTTTCGAAAAAAATCATTTTACCTCAAATTTTTCATCAAACATTCCTTCGTATCGTCTAAAATATTCATCCAAGAAAGAAATGCGTTTGAAAAAAGTTGTAGATAATTTAATTACCTTTTAGAATATATATACATATCTAAATAAATCTCCAACCAGTAAATATTTACAGCAATTTTAAGTTAAAATATCGTCATTTTCAGAAAAAGCTGTTTTTTCTTACCAAATTATTAAGACGGGTTTTTTCTTCATGGGAATTTCCTTATTAATTTTTGCACGCAAGAAAGCAGGTAAATTGTTCTCGAACAGATGATTAGTGGAATTCATTTTATAATCATTATTATTGTGATGGGTGATTAGGTTAGTCGTCGGAGATGCTACAATAACATGCTACGATGCTGTTCGAGTTGGTGAAAAGGCAATGAATGCGATAGTGGGCTTGAAATTCTCAGACATCAAGTTGTCCCGCAAAGATCGGGCATTCCCAATGTCTTCTGTCAGCTCGTCGATAAAAATTCACGATGAAAAGGTTGCAGTTGACCCAACATTGCTGTTTCAGCGGATGTGTATAAGTAAACGATCAGATAAGGATTCGATGAAATTTTTTGAGTATGAGTTGGCCCCATTTCCCTTGGCACTGTTCTCAATAACATCAAGTTACACTCTCAACTTTATATGGATTCACGTTTTCATATCCTCTTTGGACGTGAGGGTCCTGACAAACGTTGTTTATCCATGGCATCGTCATTCTCAGTGGTGGATGGTTCTTGCTGAAAGGGCTCTACGTCGTCTTCATCGTCGCCCTCGGCAACAGGCACGCTATTGAGGCATCTCCCTTGGCAGTGAAGGCACGCTGCAGAACAGGTCAGCATTGCTTTTAGGCATCCACATTTGCCAATTGCACAATCCTTGGTGCAGCGGCAAAATATCATTTTCAAAAGGACCATGTTTCCACCTCCATTCTTCAGGGGCAGCTCAATCCCGAGCCACTGCTGAACTTGGTGGTATGTCCGCCGGGAATGCTGTTTAGCTGCACTCTCTGTTGGAGGGAGGGAGCTGATGTCAGACTTCATATTTGCCACGGACCTTTGTGAACGACTGGAAGCGGTACTGGTTAAGGGAGGTCTGTCTTTTTGGCGCCGCATACCATTTCAGGAAGCATTTATTTACAGCCTCTTCAACCTCGTCGTGAGTAGAGGAGGGGTTGTAAAAGATCATTGCCGCTTGCTTGATCATTTCTGACTCCAAGTACAATTTTGAAAAGCCCACCTTGCTTCTCCTGAAAGTTGCAGACGTTGTATCGCATCCGGTAAATGAATGTAAAAATATGATGTATTCAAATCCACGATGCTGCATCTCTTGGGTGGACAGTGCCATTGTTTTGGTTTTCCCTCGTCAGGGTTTCAGCAGCAGAATATCTTAGGCGGGAGGAGTGGAAGCAATCAAAAGGACACTGAGGTGAACACCCTCACTAAAGATAGCCACTGAGTTGTGAAAGGATAGTTCCACAGCAGTCTTCACGATAAGGACGTCAGCATCATCGGTGGCCTGAAGAATCTGTATCCCATTCTCCCGAAACTTTGTCTGTAGTAATGAGATGAAGTTACTTTTGTTGGTAGGATTGGATAAAAAATCTTCCTGTTTAACGAGTATTGATTTGTTACATGTCAAATTGATGTTGGCTGACCTTCTCAGTCTGTATCGTCGCATCTGTTCTTGTAATTTCGTACTATTGACTGGATTTGCGTACCCATCAAATACCACAGTGCGAGTCATACCAGGATAGTGGTGGTTGACATAAGTGATATAACGATCACAAATTGCGGCAACGGAGGCATCTTTTTGTCAAATTACTCTGTATAGTAGAAATCCTCCGTCCACAACTATGTTCATCTGAGACAGTAGAACAGTTTTTTTGGTAGGCTCGAATAAGCTATACAGAACAGATTTAGTTGTCTTTCGCATCCCACTTTCATTGAACAGTGCCAAGGGAAATGGGGCCAACTCACACTCAAAGAATTTCATCAAATCCTTTCATCGTGAATTTTTATCGACGAGCTGACAGAAGACATTGGGAATGCCCGATCTTTGCGGGACAACTTGATGTATGAGAATGTCAAGCCCACTATAGCATTCATTGCCTTTTCACCAACTCGAACAGCATCGTAGCACGTTATTGTAGCATCTCCGACGACTAACCTAATCACCCATCACAATAATAATGATTATAAAATGAATTCCACTAATCATCTGTTCGAGAACAACTTACCTGCTTTCTTGCGTGCAACAATTAATAAGGAATTTCCCATGAATAAAAAACCCATCTTAACATTTTGGTAAGAAAAAACAGCTTTTTCTGAAAATGACGACATTTTACAAAAAAACTTAAAATTGCTGTAAATATTTACTGGTTGGAGATTTATGTAGATATGTATACATATTCTAAAAGGTAATTAAATTATCTACAACTTTTTTTAAATGAATTTCTTTCTTGGATCAATATTTTAGACGATATGAAGGAATGTTTGACGAAAAATGTGAGGTAAAATGTTTTTTTTTGAAAATATTGACATTTGTGGAGCGTATAACTCCAAAACGGCTTCGATTTCCAAAATTACGCATAGAATAAAAGTTGTAGATAATTTTATGAGCTTTTACTTATTCTTAAAAAGTTTTCCTCTGCGACGCACCGATTTTGAGATATAAACGGAAACCCGAAAATCGGGACCTTCCCCCCCCCCCCTCCCCCCCCCCTAGCTCACCACCTAGACGTCAGGACTTTTAGTATGTTCACACCCTAAGCACCCTAAACAAGTCCTGAAAGAATCGCTTAGGTTCCTGCTCACGCACTCTACACCTCCTTTTGGACCATTCGTTTACTGGACTAAATGTCGTTGATATATTTAGAGATTCCGTAGCAGTGCTTAAACGAAATCTACATAAACACTTTGCTGAAATGTATGACTTCACCATTCCATAGTGAAAAACCCTTTTTAGCTTCTATCTATTGCACTCTTTTCTTTTAGACTTTTTAACTTTAATATTATATATATGTAACTTTACAAATTAATATTGTAATTTAATTTATATTTCGATTATGCTTAAGTCCCTACTAATGCTGATTAATTTCAATCCCGTTATTTTTGTTTGTAAGTACAAAAAAAAAAACTGTTCTCCATAATGGTATTCTATATTATTTGTAAAACATTTATGTAGTTACTACACATATAATAATTATTTTATTCATATATGTACTTAAACTTTTATATGCCATATAGTTAATGTAATAATACTTATAACAATGTATGTAAAAGCCCAATGGGCGTTTAAATAAATAAATAAATCATCAGCCGAAGAGCCAACAAGAGGTCCAGTATACAGCACCAGCAGCGAATTGAAACAGCACCAAAATGGCACAACCGAAATCGAGCGGAAGCGCGGCGGCCGAAATCAGCAGAGTAGCAGTGAGGATCCCGCCGTTCTGCCCAGACGACCCGGAAATGTGGTTCTGCATGGCAGAAAGGAGTTTTGAAGCTTCGGGCATCGTCGCCGATCAAACCAAGTTTGGGTACATCCTGGGAGCCTTGGAGCCAAGGTATGCTGCCGAGGTACGAGAAATCATTCTCAAACCGCCTGAGACCGGTGCCTACCTCCTGCTGAAGACCGAACTGACCCGCCGGTTAAGTTCAACACAGTAACAGAAGACGCGCCGGCTCCTAGAACACGAAGAGATGGGGGATAGAAAGCCGTCTCAATTCCTGCGCCACCTACGCACCCTAGCGGGTGTAGCAGTACCAGACGACGTACTCCGAACGCTGTGGATGGGCCGTCTTCCTCACACCATGCAGATGGTACTGACGACACAGAAGGACGCCGTACTGGATAAAGTGGCTGACTTGGCGGACGCAATCGCAGACTCCACGAGCAGAGCCCATATCGCAGAAATAACGCCCGGTTTTGACGCACAACTGGAAGACCGACTGCAGAGGCTGACAATGACTTTAAAGGCAGAAATACAAGACCTACGGGCGACATTAAGAAACGAGATACAAAACGTCAATGCTCCCGAGCCAACTTATAGTAGACGTGCCCGCGAAACCTTACGCAGTCGGGATTGGGTGAGGACACGCTCGAAGAGTAGAAGCGAAGGCTACCGCCCACGCTCGCAGACCAGGAACGGAGAAAATGAAGAGGACACGTGCTGGTACCATCGCACGTTCGGAGAAAACGCTCAAAAGTGCAGAGCTCCCTGCGCATTCCGCCCGGGAAACGAACAGGGCAAGCACTGATGGCGGCCAGTAACTCCAGCCCGACTTCCAGCCGCCTATTCATCACCGACAAAAACACCAAAATCCAATATCTGATTGACACGGGCGCAGATCTCTGTGTTTTCCCCAGAAATAAACTCCGTGGACGTTACGACAAGCAACCGTACGAATTGTCAGCGGCCAATGGAACCATTATTTCTACGTACGGAGATCTCACATTGACATTGAATATTGGACTCAGGCGGGACTTCACCTGGAGATTCGTCATCGCGAATGTCTCCAAACCCATCATTGGCGTTGATTTTTTAGCACATTTTGGACTACTAGTTGACGTCAGAACCGCCGCTTACGAGACCAAATGACGAAATTATCAACCCAAGGAGGTAGCAGCACCTGCGGAGTTGCTTCGATAAAAACCGTAAGGGGATCGACCATCTACCACCAACTACTACAAAAATTTCCCGACCTAACTCGCCCCGATGGCCAGATGAGAGAGACTCGGCACGCAACGAAACACTACATCCGAACGACTCCAGGACCTCCAGTCAGCGGAAGACCCAGACGGCTCGCACCGGACAGATTCCGCGCCGCCAAGAAGAAGTTCGAGACCATGGTGCGAATGGGAATCGCCAGACCTTCCGAAAGCTGCTGGTCATCACCACTCCATATGGTCCCTAAAACCGATGACCAGTGGAGACCCTGTGGCGACTACCGGGGTTTGAACGCTAGAACAATACCAGACAGGTACCCTGTTCGCCACATCCAGGACTTCGCCCAATCACTCCGGGGCAGGAAATTTTTTTCTACAATTGACCTGGTCCGGGCGTATAACCAACTTCCGGTAGCGCAGGAAGACATCGCAAAAACAGCAATTACAACCCCATTCGGACTGTTCGAATTTCCTTATATGTCTTTCGGACTACGGAATGCCGCACAAACATTCCAACGCTTTATCGACGAAGTTTTGCAAGGACTGGATTTCTGCTATGCGTATATTGACGACATACTGATTGCATCGACTTCGGAAGAAGAACATCTGCAGCACCTAGAAATCCTTTTCCGCCGCTTACAGGAGTATGGAGTAGTCGTCAATGCTGCGAAATGTAACTTCGGAGAATCAAGTGTCAAATTCCTAAGATACTTGGTCTCCAGCGAAGGTACGCGACCACTACCCGACAAAGTAGAGGCAATCCGACAATACACACGGCCGGCAGCTACAAAGGACCTGAGACGTTTTTTGGGTATATTGAACTTCTACAGACGGTTCATACCAAAAGCCGCAGAGTCTCAAGCACCCCTCAACGAATTTCTACAAGAAAACGCTAAGGGCAAAACACCAGTGCCCTAGACACCTGAAACCATCAAGGCTTTCGAAGAATGCCGAGAAACTTTGGCGCAAGCGACATTGCTGGCACATCCGGAGAGCGATGCCCAATTGGCCATCATAAGTGACGCCTCCAATACCACCGCCGGGGCAGCATTGCAACAACGAGTGGATGGCCAGTGGGAGCCCTTGGCATTCTTCTCGAAAAAACTGAGCCCAGCAGAGAGAAAGTACGGAGCGTATGACCGAGAGCTACTTGCTATTTATTTAGCGGTCAAGTACTTTCGCCATATGGTTGAAGCAAGGACATTCACGATATACACAGACCACAAACCAATCACGTATGCTTTCGCCCAAAAAGCAGAAAAATACAGTCCACGGCAGTTCCGACACCTCGATTTTATCGGACAATTTACAACGGATATACAACACGTATCCGGCAAGGATAATATAGTTGCTGACGCATTATCCAGAATCGACGCCATCGAGACACCTATTAACTATGCCGAGTTGGCAAAAGAACAAGAAACCGACGAAGAGGTGAAAAATTATCTTCTGGAAGGATCGTCTCTACGACTGGAAAAAGTCATTATTCCTGACACGAACACATCTGTATACTGTGACGTGTCAACTGGGAAATCGAGACCATTTGTTACGACAAGATTCCGAAGAGCCGCATTCAACGCGATACACAACCTTTCTCACCCGGGAATAAAAGCCACGACCAAACTCATAACACAGCGTTATGTCTGGCCTTCCAGTAAAGCAGATTGCAACAAACGGGCAAGAAACTGCTTACCCTGTCAACGTAACAAAGTAACGCGACACGTAAGCGCTCCACAAGGCAACTTCCCACTGAGTTCGTCAAGGTTCGAACACGTACACGTCGATATCGTCATTATGCCAATATCAGAAGGATATAGGTATTGCTTGACGTGCGTGGACCGATTCACAAGATGGCCTGAAGCTTTCCCCATCAGAGATCAAGAAGCGGAAACGGTCGCCCGCACATTCTATGAAGGATGGATTACTCGTTTTGACGCACCAATCCGGATAACTACCGACCAAGGAAAACAATTCGAATCTAAATTATTCAGACAACTTAATCACTTGGCGGGGACAAAACAAATCCACACGACAGCCTATCAAACGGGATGGTAGAGAGATTACATCGCCAGATGAAAGCTGCTATCAAATGTCACCAGACCAACCGATGGACAGAGACATTACCAACCGTGCTAATGGGGATTCGAGCTGCTTGGCGAGAAGATTTGAAATGCACATCAGCAGAACTTGTATATGGAGAGCCGCTTCGCCTTCCAGGAGAATTCCTGAACGCGAGATCTTCCGACAAGGATGACTTAACCGGTTTCGTGAAAAGCCTAAGTCAACAAATGCATAATCTCCGACCGGTAGAAGGAACACGCCATAACAATAGACGAACATTCATATTCAAAGATCTTCATTCGACAACCCACGTTCTGCTAACAGACGACACTATTCGTGGACCATTACAACAAGCGTATAGCGGTCCATACGAAGTTATAAAACGCAATAGGAGAACTTACGTCATTCTCATAAATGGAAAAGAAAAAACAGTTACCATAGACCGTATAAAACCAGCATACATTATCGAAGACGAAAAATCATCTATAACTCCTGCTATTATGCTATCAGCTGTATCAGTACCAGATAAGAAAACAGCGATAAAAATAACGAAACAGGAACCAAGTTCAAGGACAACAAGAAGTGGATGCAGTGTCAAGTTTCCCGAGAAATACAAAGCATAATATCGAAGAAAGAATAACAAACCTTACAAGGCAGAAATGTGTTATGCAAACACAAGAATGCGATTACATAAGCGAAACCCGAAGCGAACCATAATAACAGCTGACGATACAATGACCGTTCATTCACCGAACATGACGACACCAGGCAACGTAAAAAAAATAGTAGTGCGATAACAAAAAGACGCACACAGCGGTTTAAACAAATCTCAGAAACGCACATACAGGATGTTCTGTCAGCAAGTTTTAATAAATTATTTCGAAACGATTTTGGTATAAAAGAAGCTACAAATCGAAAATTGCTTCAGTCAACAACCAGCACGCCTTACATCATGGGACAAGCATCAAGCAAAGAAGAAGTCATCATCGCCCAGACAGGAGACATTCATGTGGAAACACACAAATTACAATGGGCAACGCTCAGCATACTATCAGTAGCAGTGCTACTGGTGGGAGTATACTACACTTGGAGGAGATGCCGGAAGCATTACAGAAGTCAGGCATTGGAGGAGCTGAGGGTCAGCGGCGGACCAGTGCAAATTTAATGAATCGTGAGGCTTCACCTCACTGGGGGCGGACCCTGTAGCAGCCGCGTCACCTCTGCTAAAAATACCGACGCAGGACGCCGACCCCAAAACAAACCATCGATCAACACGGGCAGGCGAAGGAAGCTGATTCAACAAACAGACGACAATGGAATTTGAAACATCAATATCGATCAATGACACGCGATACGAAAGCCGCGGACCAAGCAAAGGCATACCGAAAAACATCCGTCCAAACGACGAGTAGACAAAATACTCAACCCTTGTAAAATTGACAAATAATAAAAATGAACTATGGAGTCACCGTCAACAACTCTGGGGGTCAAGACACACGCGCTTCACCACACTCAGAAATTCGGGAACAAAGGAATCACCCGGTATATAAACCCTGGACGGCCGATGGAGAGGGCACTCACCTCACGCACTTACCCACGTCGATCGACTCTGCTTTCTCGCCGTGTTAAACTTTGTACTATATTTATCGACTTGCATTTTATTGTAATTATTGAATAAATCAATTAAAACCTTCTGCTGCGTTTGCTGTACATTCTCTCTGACGTAGACGACGAATACATACATAAATATTTAGGATACCTGCAATCAAATAGATTAGATCACACTAGTATTAAAAATGATATTAGGATTAAATTTCAAACTAGGATCAGAAATTTTTTTGAATGCAATCTATCTGCTAAAAATTTAGTAAAAGCAATAAATACTTGGGCAATACCTCTATTAACGTACTCATTTGGCATAATTAAATGGTCCAATACAGATTTAAATAGTTTAGAACGATTAATTAGAACTACGTTAACAAAGTTTAATTGCCATCATCCAAATTCAGCTATAGAACGAATTAATTTACCTAGAAATTTAGGAGGTAGAGGTGTAGTCAAAATAACATCTTTGAAACACAATCCGGTAGAAATGCTTAGAATTTTTTCCATGGGAAAGCTAATAGCTCAGAAATGCACAAAATAATTTGCAAGGCAGATATAAACATTACACCTTTAAATTTATATAACGAGAATGCCAACATTCTTATAAATACTAACCAAGAATTATAAGATTCCTGGTCAAATAAAATTATTCATGCAAAACACTTCAATTATCTCAACCAAACATATGTTGACAAACTTTCGTCAAACAAATGGTTGAGTATTGAAGAGTTGAGCGCAGAAATAAAAGGATTTATGCTTGCCATTCAAGATAGAGTCATTAATACTAAAAATTATAGGAAGCATATAATCAAAGATATAAATCAAATTGATGATTTCTGTAGAAAATGTTTGGCTTTTCCGGAAACTATAGAACATATGATATCGGGATGTTCTATATTAGCGCCGTCCGAGTATAAATTTAGGCACAATCAGGTTTTAAAAATAATTCACCAAAGTTTGGTAATTAAACATAACTTGATTGATTGCCGTAATGTAGTACCTTATTATGAATATGAACCAAATTCATTTATAGAAAATGAATTTTATAAAATATATTATGATAAAACTATTCTAATGGACCGAACAATTAGTCATAATAGACCTGATATAGTTTTACATGACAAAATTAAAAAAATAACTAATACCATTGATGTAGCTATTCCAAATTCCTGTAATATTCAAAAAACTGTTTCTGAAAAAATTAGAAAATACACAGATTTAGGAAATGAGATTAAAAGAATTTGGCACTCTCAGACTATAAAAATAATACCATTTGTTATTTCGACTACTGGCATTATACCTAGGTCTCTGATTCAAAATTTAGGCATATTAGATTTGTCAAAGAATTTATATATAAAAATGCAAAAATCGGTCATTTTAAATACATGTAGGATTACAAAAGATTTTAATATTTATTTTGAGGGATCAGTAGGATTTATAGGTTCAATTAGGAATTCCAGAGAGCCGAACCCTCTGATATGAAAATATCTGGAGTCAATGAATTATTTTCCCATTTAGTCTATGGTAGATTGACATGTTGTTCTTGTATTGTTTTGTATTTATAATACTTATATAGTGCAATTGCATAGCGTGGATTGACTAGATGATCATTTGGGGAAGTGTGTGAAAGGGTTTAGTTTTTCCTTTGGGGAAAATTTAACCCGGACATTTAAATCTGGTGCGTAAAAAAAATGATTATGGTTAAATCCGCATAGTTGGCGGTAAGAACTGCTTCATAGCTTTGAGTGATTATTGTTTATAGAATTAACGACAGTTGTCTCGGCCTCTTTTGTTTCGGGGATTCTAAAAATGTAGACTAGGTGAACTATTGTGAATTTCATGATTCTAAGTCTTAATAAAAGTTAAGTGCTTGTAAGTCAATGGTGTATTTATTAACCAAGTGAAGACATTACAAACTTGTCCGAAACGTTGGCTAAAGAAGGAAGTAGCGCAACACGGCATAACACCCCAAAAACAAATAACGAAAACATTTAAGGTGTCTTAATAATAATAATTTTTCTGAGTTCGCTAACCATATCATTGAAAATAACCATAGTTTTGTAAAAAATACGGGGATAAATATTCTTCATATTAATCACAAAGGAAAACGCTTAGATAACTTAGAAGCCTTGGAAATAAAATAAAAATCCCTTAAAAATAATGAATCTATTATCAACAAACCAAAAATATTATCTTACAGCCCAATCATGGATATGTTATCCCACCCACTCTTCATTAATCCCTAGCAACGCCTCCACCCCTACCACAATCCTTGTAACAGTTTGAAATTACAATGCGAAGTACCCAATAATTAAGTTGGTTGCTACGTATCAATTCAAATTTAAATTTGAATTCCTAATTGGAAATATAACTTTGAACAAATGGAATTCAGCATTTCTTTTGTTGCCCAAAACATACTACGAACAAGAGAATTTTTCATTGAGAGTTCCAAGTAGGCAGCCGGAGAGTCCAAATGTTTGTTTCGACGAGAGAAGACACATACTTCGGTGAAATCGCCATTACCTGTGAGCTAATACTTCGGTTAGTTTGGAGTTTATTGATTTACCATTTAATTCTGTTCTATTTGAATTGCCCCCCCCCCCCCCTCTCTTTATAGTAATTTTAACATCGTGATCATCATTTTAAAACATTTGATTTTATTTTTAACACGCGACAAGCTAACATCAGAATATCAAGGTGTAGCGACTAAACGCTTACCAATGACACCATCCCTGAAAAGTGAGTTTAGTTGTGCCATAAGTATTATAATGGAGTGCTGGTACCTACCCTGATGTGAGGCATGGAACTGAATGCTGTTGATGAGGCGTGCGTATTGTAAAACCATGTATGATCATGTGAGAAATGTGGAGATCCGCAAAGAATATAAGACTGAAGTAAGCGTAATAAGTAAGATTAAGAAATAGACCTTCAGGTGGTACGGCATGTAGAGCGAATGAACGAAAAAAGTAGTGTAAGAAGAATATATTACGCAAATGTGAATGGTAGAAGAAGTCGGGACAACCGAGGAAGACATGGCACGATCAAGTGAATCAGGTACTTGAGACGGGCCATGTCAGGAGTCAGAATAATAGAAGAGTGTGTATGAGACGATGTAGGAATGTGGCAAAGAGTGTGTGCCAAGACCGAGTTGTTTGGCGGCCTGTCCTCCCTGCCTACCCCTGCGGAGAACAGCATGATGGTTACTTAGTTATAAGTATTATAGAAACTTAATATCTTAACAGCATCTCGCAAAGTGTTTCAATACATTTACATAAACTATCTACTACTTACTGTTGAAGTAACACTATATCATCTATGCCTTGTCTATGCTATGTCTAGTTCTTATGATTGTCTTTGTACAAATAATATAAATACTTTATTTTATACAAAAAAAATATTACTATTGACAAGATTTTGTCTTATGTCATTATTAACCTGCCCAACATTTTTAGGAAAATGTCCTCCGTCAATTTCTTGGAGAATGACAGCAAAATCTGGCATTGTTGTCAGTGCATGTTATGCAAGACCGTTGTGGCAACGATCACGGCTTCCACTCTTGTGGCATCGATTCTTAATTTCATCCCCACTGCGGGAAAACGCCTTTTCCATATCCCGAAACTCCTTTCTACTACATTTCTGGTCCTGTTTTGGCTTTCATTGTATAAAAGTTCAGCATCAGAAAGAGGATTTGCCAGTGGGGTTAATAAATAAGGTTTTACCGCATAACCACGATCGCCAACCAGGTGTCTAGCTCCGTAGAGCCCGTCTTCCAGTTTCCTTTAATTCTGGAACTGTTAAAAATGGTGCTATCTGGCCATCTTGCCACAATGTTGGTTATTTTGCAGTTGGCATTCACTATTGCTTGCACATTGTATGAAAAGTAATCTTTACGGTTACAGTAATATTCAGCATTTTTCCCTCCAGGAGAGAGAATTCCTACATGGGCGCAGTCGCTGGCACCAATTGTATTAGGAAATCGAGCAATGCTGTAAAATTCATTGACACACCGGCGGGTATGGGTACCGCCGCCCTGGGAACCATTTATTGGATGACCAACACCTCTGCCACAGGTCACCCCAAGTGGTTCGCTACGTTTGGTGACTTAGCAGGGGTGCCCGGGTTCTTGGGGTAATGTTTGTCCAGGTCTTGATGGCGGGTGCGTCGGCCCACCTTCTGCGTGGCGGGCCGGATTGGGAGATGCTGGTTGAGGGAGACCCTTTACAACCGGTTACCGCTGTCCGGGCCGCTCGGTAGTACAGGGGCCCGACCCTCAGGCTCACGACTGAGGGTGGGCTGCCCCATCAACGAGTGCAAAAACCCCGCCGCTGCTGTTGTGCCGGTTCGTGACCGGAGGGGACCCAGCAGTAGCGTTTGGGGCGCATTGGGCGACCTCTCCAGCCGGACTCTCCCTGCCCATCGCCTTGCACCGCAGTGGGTGGGTTGGATACATACGTCCGTCACTCCTGGAAACTCCGAACCCCAGCATCCTACCCACCCCTTATACCTTTTCCCTCCCAGACCTTCCTTCCTCTCATATCAAAAAAACAAAAAACCAAAAATTAAAATCATGAACTTGCAACCTACAATAATTAACGTCATTACAGCGGCGAGACGTAGGCGTCCCCGGTGCGGGCCAAAACTGTTGGTGAATTACACCAACATTCGCGGCCTGCACACCAATTTAAACTCTGTCCACCACCACCTTTTTTCTCAACGCCCAAACCTACTCTTCCTGTCTGAAACTCAGATAGCTGGGCCTGTAGACACCTCCTATCTGGACTGCCCGGGCTTCACCCTCGCAGGCAAGTTCAGACCTAAAGGAGGTGTCTGTCTCTATAGTCGAGCTGACGTCAACTGTGTGCGACTGTTGAATCTGGAAAACTCCAGATTCGACGTAATGTGGGTACGCGTCAATCTTGCCAGTACGGTAAGATTCTACGCGTGTTTATACCGCTCACCGAACCTGAGTGAATCAGACACGTCCGAGCTCTTCAAACACTTAAGCGACACTATTGATGACCTCTTGCCCCGCTACCCTACGGCAGAGTTTGTGGTCCTGGGGGACTTCAATGTTCATAACGAACCTTGGTTGAAGTTCTCAGGATCAACAGACTCGGCTGGACGCCAAGCGGAATCCTTTGCCCTTTGCTACGGATTGGAGCAAATGGTTCAGGAGCCTACAAGGGTTCCTGATGTCCAGACTCACCGTTCCAATCTGTTAGACCTATTTTTAACTACTGTGCCACACGGTTACAGGATTGAAGTCACAGCGCCTTTAGGATCGTCCGACCACTGCCTGGTGACGACATCAATCCCTGTAAACTTCAGACCACCAAACGAGAGGCTGAAGAGAAAAGTGTGGCACTATAGGTCAGCAGATTGGTTCGGTCTGCGGGCACATTTTAATGCTTTTCCGTGGTCAGCTGTCTATTTTCGGACTTCGGATCCCTCAAGATGTGCCCAGGAAATTGGTGAAGTCATCACATCCGCGATGGATGGCTTCATCAAATCTACTGTTAAGGAAACTGGTGTAGGCTCAAAGCCGTGGTTCAGTCGACAATGCGCTGAAGCAGTGCGACGAAAAAACGCGGCTTACCGAGCCTACAACACATCTAGAACATCCGAAGACAGATCAGCTTACAACAAAATGGCAAAGGAAACCAAGAGAATCATAAATAGGTCAAAATTCGAGCACGACCAGCAGATCAGCAGAAAGCTGACTGCATGCCCGCTCTCTTCTTGAAGCTGAGGAGACTCTCCACAGCTGAGTGGGGATTGCGTAATCCGGCTCTGCGAACGCTATATAGGTGCGTGTACGTGGCGCAAGTCTCGTATGCCGCCTCTGTGTGGGAGCACCGCCTGGACAATTCGCTGATTCTCTTAGCTCTCAGGCGAGGCCAACGAACCCCCTTGCTGGCACTCTCTGGTGCGTATAGAACCGTTGCTTCGGACGCTTTACCCGTTTTGGCTGGCATTTTGCCAATCGATCTGGAAATCAGGGGAGTGCTCACTAAGCAGAAATTAACCAGAGGAACCCCGGCCACTCACCTAGGCGTTGTTCTGACACGGGGCGGGCCGGGGACTCTCCCTGGGCTGCTTCGTCAAATGAGGGATCTGTCGCTCCAAGAGTGGCAGGTCCGTTGGGATAGAACGAATAAGGGAAGATGGACTTTCTCCTTCTTCCCATCAGTTAAAGTCAGAATGGAAGGGGTCTTTCTCAAGCTGGACCACCACATCACCCAGCTTCTATCCGGCCACGGGGAATTCAGGGGGAGACTTCACGCCCTCTCCCTGTCCCCTCACCCCAACTGCGCCTGCGGGTGCACGAACCAGTCGGCGGAGCACATTCTGTGGCAGTGTGAGATAATGACGGACGCAAGAGAGGAAATGCTCGATGGTTTGGACGTACCTATCAGACCAGTGTGGAACACTGATCTGGTATCGAACAAGAAGAACTTCGAGTGCCTGAGGAAGTTTACAAGGACCTGGGTTGAGAGATGGCCTGAGCTTAGAGTCGCTGATTAGTAGATTTTGACACCAGGTGTACTTGTTCCTGACTTATCACGGACTTTCTTTGCTTCTTCTCTACGACCAATATTGCCCAGGATGTACAGTATTTATGTTTTCTTTCATGTTTATTTGTTTTTCATGTCCTGCGTCATTAAACGCTCATGTTTTTATTTCAGGTACTTGGTTTAATGCCTTACACTTTTATGTTATTTTGTAACATATACTTTAGTTATGATTACTTTTTTAGTTTTTTTAGAAACGATTATTTTTTTTTAGTTATGATTACCGCGTAGAACTGAACTCAGTTGTTTGTTCTGTGCCGTCCTTCTCCCCATATAAGGGGTTGGACCCTGGACCGAGTCCCCGCCTACTGACCATGGACGGTCTTATGGAACTGGTGGAGTTGCACCTGTCTGCCGCGCCACCCCCCGTGACATGAAGAGGCTGGGAAGAAGGCTGAACGGCATCCGAAAGCTGTCCGTCCCGCCTCCGGCGACCCGACGCTTTTCTCCCTAGGGTCTTCTTCTATGATTTCCAGTTACTTTCGTCTAGGCACCACCGGCTAGCTGGCTTAAGGACGACGCCGCCGGTTATCGGGAGGCCGGACAATTAGCCTTCTTCATTCTCTCGGGAACTGCCGATAGTCAGGTTGCGGTGACACCAGTTCTACTCTGTATATATACATTATTTTTCTTTTGTTTATTTTTTCTTTTATGTACAGTGCCCGGTGCTGCCCACCGGATTGTGTGTGGTCTTTCGCTGTCATGAGCTGATTACTCATGACGGCTGCTGTCATTTTGGATTACTTTATTTTTTATTTTTTGTTGATGTTACTAACAACTTGTTTGACTGTCCATGAGGCTCACTGCTTTTGCATTGACACCTCCATGGGCTTTAGAATTGTAGAGATTGAACATTACAGTACAGTCCTGTAGGCGCGTCCGCATACCGCTACCTAACACAGTATGAGGGGACATTGAAGGTCTAGATTCGTTACATTAAATGTAGAGTCATTTATTCAAAAAAAATTAGATTCTTGCGAGAACTCCGAAGGGGCGACCATAAGTTGCCTATACCGGGGTGGGACAGTGGTGGGTACTTCAATGCATGCCCGCATGGCAGCAGGCAATTCTGGTCACTTGCGGGCTCAATAGGTCGCAATTTCTGCAAATCCAGTCTGCCACCTCTTACCAGACCTGACGGCTCACTAGCAAACACCGCCACCGAAAAGGCTAACTTACTAGGTAAAATGTTTGCGGATAACTCAACCCTCGATGACCAAGGTGCTGTCCCGACGTCGGTTCCTCACTGCGGTTTTCATATGAAAAAGCTGAGGATCCGGCATCGGGAAGTACTCCATGTTTTACGAGGGCTTGATGTTAATAAAGCTAGTGGGCCCGACGGAATACCTGCCCTGGTATTGCAGAGGTGCGCTGCAGAATTAGCTCCAATTTTGACGAAGCTTTTTAAACTGTCCCTGAAGACTGGCTCTGTGCCCTCTGGTTGGAAAAAAGCGGTTATCCATTCTATTCCAAAGAAGGGTGACCGCTCCAACCCGGCCAACTACCGCCCCATAGCGATCACATCAGTTCTGTCTAAGGTGATGGAACGTGTGATCAATGACAAACTGCTCACATACCTCGAGAAGAACAAAATTATCAACGACCGTCAATACGGATTCCGGCGGAACCGCTCGTGCGGTGATCTTCTCGCGTATGTGACGCATGTTTGGGGGCGATGCCTGGAACGTTTCGGTGAGACCCAAACGGTTGCACTGGACATCTCCAAGGCCTTTGACCGGGTTTGGCACCGAGGACTTGTCAACAAACTGCTTTCTTACGGACTTCCCGCATCCTTGTGTACGTGGATTGCCGACTTCTTGAGGGGGAGGTCGATTCAGACGGTAGTCGATGGTTTCAGCTCTTCCTCACACTCGATAAATGCTGGCGTCCCGCAGGGATCGGTTCTGTCTCCAACTCTGTTTTTGTTGCACATCAACGACCTTTTGTCATGTGCACCAATTCACTGTTATGCGGATGACAGTACAGTTCATGATAGCTTTTTGTTTGACAAGCCCCCAAAGGGCTCACAAACTCCAACAGCTCGTAGGGCTTTGAAGCAAAGAATGGACGGCTACCTCGAGAGTGTTTTCTCTTGGGGTAAAAATAATCTCGTTGAATTTAATGTTTCAAAGACCCAATCTTGTCTGATTACGTCCAAAAGGGATCGAAATGAAAATCTAGTCTCTTTCAACGGAAGCAATCTTCCGAACAGGCCCTCCATTGATATGCTTGGTGTAACCCTAAGTGACCAGCTCAGGTATGGGGGCTCCATTGAAGCCAGAGTAAAGCTAGCCTCCCAAAAACTGGGCGTACTGTACAGGGCCCGCAGATACTTTAATAGTACACAACTGCTAACCTTGTACAAATCACAAGTACGCCCCACGGTTGAATTTGGCAGCCATCTCTGGTCTGGAGCTCCAAAATACCTGAAAAATACCCTCGACTCTGTGCAGAAACGGGCGGTCCGTTTGATAGATTCTCCCATCTTAACAGACGGATTGCAATCTTTAGAGCACAGGCGTCGGGTGGGAATGCTATCCTTGTTCTACCGGTATTACAATGGAAGATGCTCCGAGGAACTAGCATCATTGATCCCTTCGGCACCGGTGCATAGTCGGGAAACACGCAAAACGCGTGCCCAACATTTGTACACGGTTGACATTTGTCACATGAGAACGGGTCGTTTCTTCGACTCGTTCTTGTGTTCAACAGCTCGGCTGTGGAATGATTTGCCGGCCTCTGTGTTTCCTCCTTCCTACAACATGGGTCTCTTCAAGACCAATGTTCATTCCTTCCTCTCCTCAAAAAGACCCTCCACACAGCATCCCAGATGACATAGGCCCTGAGGGAAATTATTTTCCTCAGGGCCTCCTGTGTGGAGTTAATGTAAAAAAAAAAAAAAAAAATTTCATTCTCTGTTTGTGGAAATATAATATATTAAGGCCGAAGGCTCTGCTAACTCTGTCTACTATACGCGAGACAGTACTTTTATGCAGCCCAGAGATGTCTCCTGAGCATCTTTGCATCGTTCCTGTTGCATATAAGTGCATTATTATTAAAATCTGGTCCGCAGCACAAACAGCATAATTTCTGAAATGACAAAAGATAATTTTGTTTCAGTGCTATTGCATTTATTATTGCGATAATAATATTTTAAAGACTCCGAATCCAGTATCGCTGTGTGTGACAAACTCGTACTTTCGTGAAAATAAAACAGTACTTTTGGGAACCGCCGTTTGTTTAACCCGAGATCTTAAGGGTCAGGTACAGACAATACGTGCGCTAATCGATAGCGGCTCCCAAAGCGACATTGTTACGCGTAAATGCTGTTCACGTTTGAATCTTACGGTACAATCATCTCCCAGCACTCATGTCTCGGGAATAGGTGACTTAAGTGTTATGTTGGTAATAATAATAACCAGCTGTCAGATGCTGATAGTTGGCAGGTCTGTCGCGTCACTTGATAGTTAACCTTGAACTTGTCAACAGTGTCAATGAACGTCTTACATATGAATCAGTTTCTGTGTTTAATTATAAACCTCAAACATTATAATTGGCGACGAGGATGGGATAGAATCATTTAAAAGTGATTTCGCCGTGGAAAAGACATTTTTTTCAACATGTCAAATAGTACTTTGCCAGTGCCTCATTTCGAACCAGATTGCGAAAGTTTCAATATGTTTTGGAACGCATACAAATGTATCTAAAAAATATTAATATCGCAGAGAAAGAAAAAATTGGATATTTGTGTATATTGATCGGTGCGTAAAAATTTAAAATTTTAAAAGAAACAAAGCATCCGAAAAATCTAGAAGATTTAACCTCCAACGATATTTTAACAACACTGAAGATTAAATATGAAGAAAAGAAGTGTACAATTGCGTAAAGATATAAATTTTATAACCGGAAACAACATTCTAACGAAGGAATCGATGATTATATTACGGATATAAAAAGTCTGTCAATATCATGCAATTTTGGTGCTTTTCTAGACCAAGCTCTGAGAGATAAGATACGACCTCCGTAGTCCAGTGGCTAAGACTCTTGACTCACATTCCGGAGGTCGCGGGTTCGAACCCGGCATGCGCAAATAAATTTTATTTGATTAATTTGTGTTATTTCACAATTAATTCATTTAAAATAATATATAGTATATTTGCGGCATGTTCCAGAGTGGAAGATACTATCAGTATCGCCCTGGTGTAAGACCACCATTCAGAATTGAAACGTTGCTTGAAAATGGCTTTAGCCGTGTTTAGTGACCAGATCTGAATAGCCAGGTACTTCCCAACCTTCCTCTTCCCCACCTCCTTCCCCTCCCCACTACCTTCAGCCTCACAACATACCCCAATTGGGGATGCCATAGTCTCACTGGCTCCAGACGGGAGCAGTTGAGATTCTTGTGCGGTATTCACTGTAAAAAAAAAAAAAAAAAAAGATAAATTGGTGTGTGGTTTAAAAGACGATGCAATGACTAGAAGA
Organism: Limnephilus marmoratus; assembly: GCA_917880885.1. Taxonomy (NCBI): domain Eukaryota; kingdom Metazoa; phylum Arthropoda; class Insecta; order Trichoptera; family Limnephilidae; genus Limnephilus; species Limnephilus marmoratus. The sequence continues at coordinate 22,541,616 of OU862930.1, read as the reverse complement.
TTGCTATCTGAAGACGAATCGTTAACTTTTGAGAAAGCAAAATTAATTGTCAAAAATATTGAGACAGTAAGTCACAGCTCAGAGCAAATTTTACACAAAGAAAATTATACATCGGAAGTTATACATTGTCATCGGCTCCTGCCGTTTTTCAAATGGTAAATGATACAGTTTTGGGTGGCATAAAAAACTGTGCTGCATACATTGATGATATTTGTGTAGGTGGTAAAGACGAGAGGGAGTGTTCTAATACTTTGGATAAAGTTTTGTCAAAATTAAATGAGTTTAATATAAAAATTAATGTGTCAAAAAGTAATTTTTTTGTGAATTCTTTTGAATTTTTAGGTTTTACTTTGTCAGGTCAAGGCAAAAGTCCGTCTTTGTCGAAAGTTGAGAAAATTAAGTCTACTGGATGTCCAGAAAATGTTACTCAACTAAAGTCATATTTGTCAATGTTAAATTTTTATAGGAATTTTATTCCTATGTGTCCTACAGTGCTTGAATCACTTCATAATTTATTAAGAAAAAATGTAAAATGGTGTTGGTCTGATGAATGCGAAAAGGCATTTGTAAATAGCAAGTCTCTTTTGTCAGATAAAACTATGTTAGTTTTATTTGATCCGTCAAAACCATTGTATCTTACAGTCACTAGCGAACTGTCTACCGTTAATATAAACCGCGCTTCATTATCGTATCTCGGCAATTTATCCTTAGCAGACAAAACTTTCAGTATGCCTGGTGAGATTGATATTATTTTGGGATGTGACACGTTTGCTCGCATTTTAAAGGCTAACAAAATATCAGGTCTGCCTGGTCAGCCGTTTGCAATTGAAACTACTTTAGGATATTTAATCTTAGGCACTGCTCCGACGATGATTGAAATCCCAAGTAACCACGACACGCAATCATTTTGTACGTTCGCAGAAAAAAAGGATTTTTCTCTTCCACGCTTCTTTGAATTGGAAGACATTCCGGACGAGAAGTTTTTAACGCCTGATGAACAAGAATGTGAGAAACAATTCAAGCTCACAACTTCTCGTGACATGACAGGTCGTTATATCGTCGCGTTACCGTTTCGAAAAGGTCCATCAGTCCTTGGCGCGTCGTTGTCGGCAGCCGAGCAGAGGTACCGATCTCTCGAACGCCGCTTAAAATCCAAACCCGCCATAAAAATTGAATATGACAAAATATTGCGCGAATACCTTCAGAAAGGTTACATTTCCCCAGTTGACAATTCAGATTTACCGCATTACGTAATCCCGCATTATATCGTAGTTCGCGAAGATAAACTGACAACCAAAATCCGGATGGTGCTGGACGCAAGTATGAAATCCGATTCTGGTTACTCGCTTAATGATATTCTACACATCAGTAATAATTTACAAGGTGATCTGTTTCGCATTATCCTCAATTTTCAACTATTCGCCGCGAGAGGATTCGATCTTGTAAAATTCTCTCCAAACTTTTTGTCCACTATTCCTTCAGATCGCCGTGTCAAGGAACATGTGGAATTTAATCTCGATGAAAACCTAAAAATACTAGGTCTTCATTGGATTCCCGCTTCTATTAATTTTATATTTGTTGTAAATTCTGATGAAAGAGCTTGCATCAAACGAAACATCCTATCGACGATTGTTCGTCTTTGGGATTTGATGGGTTTCGTCGCACTGGTTGTTTTATTAGCTAAACTTATAATTAAATCTCTATGGGAATACAACCTGGATTGGGACGATCCTCCTCCTGACACCATTGTCACGCTTGGGCGTCAGCTTGAAAAGGAATTGCCATTATTGCAATCGATTAAAATTCCTCGGTTTTTAGGTGTCGAATACCAATATGTATTAACACTTATCGGGTTTTCTGATGCAAGCGAACGCGCATTATACTTACATGTTTACTATCCAAATACTAACAAAACCACAATTAGCTTATTATGCGCCAAATCTAAGGTCGCTCCTGCGAAGACGATTTCATTTGCGCGTCTAGAATTATGTAGAGCGCTGGTACTTGGCCGATTAATGCGTACGGTCAGTAAAACCTACGCATCAAATTCGATAGTACATACGACTTTAGCCTTTTGTAACAGCACGGTTGCGCTAGGATGGATAAATTCACTGCCCGCTAAATGGCAGCCCTTCATTGCTAACCGGGTATCACAAATACAAGATCATCTGGAGGCTGAATGCTTCCATCATACAAAAGTATAACAAAATCATAACTATAAATAAAATAATCATAATCATAAAATAATATAATAAAATCATAACAAAATCATAACCCGATGACTGCCTGTCGCGTGGTCTAAATCCCGCTCAGCTAATAGACCATATGTACATTATGGTTTAAGGGCCCCGCTTTTGCTCTGTTACCTAAAAGTGATTGGCCCCTACAACGTTTTGATTCAAAATTTGTATCTGATCCGCCCGAACTGAAAACGAAAATTTCACTAAGACAAAAAATCTTTTCTTTGCGTAATCTGGTTAGGAAGCGCGTGCATCGGTTCTTTACGTGCTTTAAAATTAATCCCAACCGCAATTCCCAATAATGGGAGATTTACCCGCATACCGCATACCCTTTAACCTCATACCGCACTCCGCATACCGCATACCCCTTACCTCAAACCGCATACCGCATTTCGCAAACCGCATACCGGATACCGCATACCGCATACCGCATTCCGCATTCCGCATTCCGCATTCAGCGTATCGCGTATCGCATACCGCATACCTTATACCGCATTCCGCGTACCGCAAATCATATACCGCAGGGCAGTGGTAAAACTTTGCTCTTTACCTTCACAATAACATAGTCCGTTGATTTGGCCATCAGATATTCCATTAGCTTTAAGTACCCTTTACCCTTCTTTTAGCTTTAAGTTTCACCAATTTTTTAAATTTTGTTTATAAAGTGATACTTAATGCACTCTTATGGTTTTTGGAAGTGGATTCTTTCATCCCCTTCCAGGCGGGGAGCATGGTTGGGCGTTTACACAATCATAGCTACACTCACCTACATACATCTACATATATCATAGACTCTGTGCTTGTAGTATTGATTGTCACATATTCCATCCCTATCATGTTCCTTTTACCCATCTTGTCCCATTCCTATGAACCGTTACCATAACAAATTCAGTGTCATCAATTGAAACTCGCCGCGTAAGCGTATAATTTTCCGCTCCCCGCATTTCAATAACTCAATCCCATAAATACCGCAATTATTAACTGTATAAGTGTATGAACAAAGCCATGAGACCGGAGAAGTGCCACAAGATTCTACAGTAAGTCCCTTCCATCCTATCCCTTTCTGTGCATTCATTTTACTTGTGCAGTGGTCTCTCATACATTACAAAACACATAGAAAAACATGCAAGGTTCTTCGACAAACGCATTCCCACCTAAATCACACATCATTCATGGCGCATTCTCGCAAAATCATTCACAGATGGTACCTGAAAAGAAGGAAGAATTTATCAAGACTTCAGTGTTGAATTTGTGTACCGCAGTCAACTATCCACAAAAAAAAACTCATTAAGTCCTACTACAGAACTCCTCATCATCCAAACGCCGTTCAAGGTTCTAGACCTAAAAATATTGTTCTGGCCCTACCCAGCCCTCGTATACGGGATGAACTTCTAACAGGGGTGAAGGAATTTAATCGAAGGAATAATGAGAATAAATTAAATCGTTAACATCTTGGATTCCCGGACTCTTTCCCAATTTTCGTGTGCGAACATCTCTATCCACATAATAAGGATGTATACGCAGCTGCAAGACGAACTACTAAAGATTTTCGATTCAAGTACGTGTGGGTCAAGCATGGACGCATATTTTTAAGAAAAGATAACACATCTTCACCACTGTTTATAAAAAACAAAGAATCACTTTTCAAACTATACTAACATCACTTCATATCATATCATATACTTACAAAAATAATACTAACCAACATGGCTGATTACATGGAATACATAGACTCGGACAACCAACACTACTGTGTAAGTACAAACGATCTTAATATATGGACCGACATCACAAAATAAAAAAATAGATTCAAAATATTACACCAAAACATTAGATCGATTAATAAAAATTTTGCTGAATTTACAATATACCTTCAGCAGAGGACTGGTGATCCCTATTTATAAATCCGGAGACAAAATGGAAATAACTAACTATAGACCAATCACGTTATTAAACTCGCTATCAAAGATTTTAGAAAAAATCATAAAATATCTGGAAGAAAACAAATTCATCTCTGATAAACAATATGGATTTAGCGAAAAAAGAGGCACAAAAGAAGCTTTGGCATATACCACAGATTACATACACAGCAACTTAGATAAAGGATACAAATGCATAGCGATATATCTAGAAGTATTCAATCTGCCACAATACGCTTTTTAAAAAATTAGAAAACATGGGTATCAAAGACAAGGAACTCGAACTACTAAAAAGTTATATGAGTAACAGAACACAACAAGTCAAAATTAACAACCATATTAGCAATCCACTTCCGATAACATACGGAGTTCCACAAGGAAGCATACTAGGGCCCGTTCTTTTCACTATTTACATAAATGAACTTTGCAACATGGAAATAAACGGTGAAATAGTTAGTTATGCAGACGACACAGTTTTACTCTTTAAATCCAAGGATTGGAATAATGTATTTAACATAGCAAATTTAGAAATCACGCGAGTGAAAACATGGCTAGACTCAAACATACTTACACTTCAAATCTGTGATGTTTTATTATTATTTAAAATTATCAACGGATATTTGGATAGCCCTGAACTTGTGAACATGATAAATTATCAAGTACCTAACAATTACAACACCAAACTCCATGCTCCATTTAACGTAGTTGCTTCTCGCACTAATTTTATGTTTAACTCTTGTCTTCAGAGATTGCATCGTGTGGGGAATGAAACTTGCTCTGTCGATATATTTTTTTTATAAAAACATCGCTTCCTTCAAAAAGCGTATATGTATGCAGATGCAAAAATCCTTAAATGTACCAGATTGTTAAAAGTAACAAATTTAATACCCATTGCTCTGTAACTACTTTCATAGTATCTACTTACTTCTTTATACATATATGTAATTGCTGTGTACCTTTTATTTTATTTTTTTCCTGATAATAACAAACTAATGTAAAAATCCTTAAATGTTTCACATTGTTAACAGTAACAAACTTAATACCCACTGCTCTGTAACTACATTCATGATAACTACATTCATAGTACCTACTTACTTATTTACATATGTAATTACTGTGTACCTTTTCTTTTTTTTCTTTTTCATAATAATAACAAACATACGTACATTTATTATAACAAAAAAAAATTATAATTAAAAAAAAAAATAAATAAAAATAATTAATTACAAGAAAATTACCTACTTTTATATTAATCGTTAAAAATGTTTTACACCACTGCAATACCGGTATGCTTCAAGTATATTTGGAATCACATTTTGTGTGATATTGTGACAATAATTATTGAATATAATGTAGCGTGAGCCCAAATACGAATCCGCTTGTTGAACTCCTTTGTAAACAATTACTCGAATATTAATACCTACTTATGTTAAGCCTACTTATATCTTTCTAGCTCTGTTTATCATTTTATGTACCATATACTTATGATACTGCATACTTGTTATAATTCTCCTGTACAATTTATTTTATATGTAAAAGCCATCAAGGCGTAAACAAACAAATAAACACTTAACATATCGAAAACAAAATTTACAACGTACAGTTGGGGACAACCAAAAAACAACACAAACACCATAAAAATACACGAATGTTTAAATAACAACATCTGCAATTGCCCTTCTCTAGAAAAAACAGAACAAATAAAGTATCTAGGAATCGTAAAATGGACACATCGTATCAAACAAATCACAAATAAACTCCTCAAAACAATACACATTTTCCTAAACATAAGGAACATATATAAAATAAAACAAATGAAAACAATATATTTTGCACTTTGTCAATCAATAATAGAATATGGAATAATTGTCTGGGGAGGAGCAACAAACTCGGCTATCGTTCACTTAGAAATCGCGCAGAAAACTATCTTAAAGGTAATTCTTAAAAAACATAGACTAACTGATACAGACCAAATATTCAACAGTTGTGACTTACTAGATATACGCCATTTATATGTTAAAATTCTACTAAACTACATTTTCGACCAAAAAAACAAATTTCAACAAACTCAAAATATAACTAACAGACCGGTAAGACAATCGTAAAAAATAACATAAAAACTCTGACAGTGAATACAAGCTTTGGAAAGACACTATAAATATCATGCTATAAAAGCATTCGACAGTCTTACCCTTGAAAATAAAATAGAAGAAAACAAAAATAAATTCATACTCAAAATTACAAATTGGATTAAAGAACAAAAAAGACAATATTTCCAAAATCTCATTACATAATAAGAATAAAACACATGCACATAACACACAAAAATAAATATAAAACACATCATTAAAAAAAATACATTTTACCTAAATTATAAATTTTTATTTTTAGTTTAATTTTAGCTTTTTTTATGCAGCATTATTTTTAATGTAATATGTATAAATTTTTGATTTATAAAATGGAGGCCTCAGCACGGGTGAGCTACCCAGTGAGGCCGACATTGCTGAATTGTATTTAAAAATGTTAGAAATTATGTCAAATAAATAAATTTCTTTTAGCAATGAAACTTCTTGAGGCCAAAAAAAAAAGAAAAGAAGATACTGGGTTCACCCTATAAACAGAGAGAGACAGAACAAAGGAGAATTTCATCGTCTTGTCTTGTTAAAGAACTAGAGAGTGACGAAGAGAAATTACATCAGTACTTTATATATAGTTACCCTAGCAACCGATTTAACAGTCCACTTTTACGATTTGCTCCCGATTATTTTTCAATTTATTTTAAATTATATCGGAAAAAATGACTGATCCCGTGCTCGAAGAATTAATAAACATTATCCTCGATCAAGGCGAGACAATAAATGAATTGTTAGTACGATTAAAAATTGTTAGTACGATTAAAATCAGTTGAAGCAATTTTGAATCGACAAGTGACAAATGTAATATTACCTACACCAACTGTCAGTGACATCGCGCAAGATACGAGTACCCATAATGCGAGTACCTTGCAAATAGTGCCAGGCCCCAGTGCCAATGTAAGTGATACTAAAGCATGTGTATGCGTCAAGCGTCCGTAATCACGCCGCAGCCGTCTAGCCCACCGCTTCCCGGCACTTCGGGCCTCCGCGCTATCACTACAGCGCCTGTAAACAACAGCGGTCAGGCAATTAATGCACGCAAAATGACTACCAGAGCCAGCGCTAAAAAATGTACACCTGAGGAAAATACACATACCTCCTCTACGCCTACTGCAGCAGCATCTCATACTCAAACAATATCGGCACTATCTCCGACGTCCGAACAACCGACACCGCCTATAAAATCGTACAGCGATGCCGTCGTCAACGGCAGACGATTACGTTCTCGACCAATATCTAAAGGAACAGGTTCTACGGATGACAACTTGGTGGCCATCCCTAAAAACCTCCATTTACACGTATTCATGTTTCACCGAGCGACCACGGAAGAGCAAATATCTTCATTTCTAAAAAAGAAGAAGCCCGATCTGGAATTTACGGTTCAAAAACTCGTTACGAGGCACGAACGATATGCTTCGTTCAAAATAGGAATTCCGGAAAAAAGCTTCCATTTTTTCCTGGATCCCATGATCTGGCCTGAAAACGTGGCCTTCAACGAATGGTCATTTCGGAGGCCACGATCCCAAACCAAGGCGGTCGGTACCAACACACAAGAAAACAAGCATTAATGGAATATATCAGAACGTAAGAAGTTTAAATAATAAAATTTTAGATTTTAAGACTAATATAATGTCCCAGAAACCACTTTTGGTAGTTCTTACTGAAACATGGTTAACTTCGGGGACCTATTCGTCGGAGCTATTCGGAAATCTATACCATGTCTACAGGAAGGATAGCGGCAGTCGCGGAGGAGGGACACTCCTGGCTCTCCGAGCTGACAGCCACTCTCATGCCGAAAGACTAGAATACTTGGAAACACAAGGTGAAGACTTGTGGGTGAAAGTAACACACAGAAATGTCATCATCTACATATGAGTAGTATATTTTCCTCCAAATACAAAATCGGAACAATATTGTAGTGTACGAGGTACATTATCACCGCGGAAGGGGATCGGTTGCCGGAGATGGCCGAACGTAGCCGAAGGTTCCTGATCCCACCCACACAGAGAGAGTGAAGGGGCAGGCGAAGCCGCCGGCAGTAACGGTTCCGCGCTGCCATTCCGTCGATTAGCTTATCAGAGCAAACAGTGTACGTCTTTCTCAATTGACTTATAATAAATAAATCCGTCGTATAAACGAAACCTATTTTATTAAATGTAATCGTAAGTGTCAAGGACATTACAATTTGGCGCAGCCGGTTATTTATACGAAAGAGAAGTTTATTTAAGGCGCAGTCGGGTTTTACACACAAATGGTTTGGGTGTATGGATGACTCGACAGTTTTTTTCTCAGACGGTTATTGTCGTGGGGAACTTCGCAGAAGGGCCAGCCAGAGAAAAGCGACACTTGAGGAAAGGTTAAAAAGTACAGGCCAGTACAAGGCGGGATCCCTTTATATCATTGAAGGAAAGAAGGAAGGCGATCACTCCGACCAAAATATTAGGAAGGAAAAAAGGAACACGGTCACTCCGACCAAGTTATTAAGAAGGAGGGAAGGAAGACGGTCACTCCGACCAAGAGGAAATCCATTAACCAGCCAAGCAGCCATCGCCGTGGACCCTTTGTTGAGTTAAGTAGTTTGTCCTTTTGGAGGTTATTGTCGTCGGGCTGTGTTTTTTTTTATTTTCGCTGAGTCACTGTTGGTTCGGGTGCCGGTCGGGTATCGGGTTAACAATGGAGACCAATGGTATATCAAGGTTTTGCCACATTCGCGATGATTGGGGAATTTTCCGATTCAGACCAGAACAATTCCTACTGATCCGTGATGAAGCGAAAACCGTCAAATTAGATGCTACCCAGAAGTTACCCAAGTTCAATGATGACTACGCGAATTGGTTAAATTTTAAAGATACTTTTATCGCAATGATTGACAATAACTCGTCTTTGGAGGTAATGCAAAAATTTTATTATTTAAAGTCTTGTCTGCAGGGAGATGCAGCGAAATTAATTAATTCATTACCTACCCACCAAGATAATTACTATACAGCTTGGCAAATGTTAACAGAGAGATTTCAAAACTCTAAATTAATAGTTTATAAACATGTTAACGCTTTGCTCAAATTACCGGAGATAAAATATGAGAAGCATGTAGCATTAAGAAACCTATTAGATGAAACTCAATTAAATTTAAAATCTTTGAATAACTTGGACATACCAACCTTGCTGTCCAACAAACTGGATAATGACACCAGGACTCACTGGGAAACATTTACAACGCAAAATAAACTTCCTACTTTTGCTGAATTTATTAAATGCCTGTCGGATCGCGTTCAGGTTTTAGAGTTTTCGGCACCAGTTGAAAAGAATTTCCTTTCAATTTTAAGAAGGAGGCCATGGTCTCTCTAACGCCACAAAAATTTAAATGTATAAATTGCAAGGGGGATCATAAAATCTATAATTGCAAAAAGTTTTTAATTTTAAATCCAAAGGAAAGAATTGCAAAAGTACATCAGTTAGGAGCATTTCTAAAATGTTTGTATGTTGGTCACAAATTGAAGGATTGTAGAGATAAATATAATTGTCGCCAATGTAACAGCGAAACTCACAACACTTTATTACATTTCAAAAAAGAAGACGAAGGTCCCAAAATTCCCAAATCACGCGACAGCTTCAACATCAAATCATGATACTTTAGTGTCTAATCATGCTACAGTTTTATTATTTTTTTTATTTATTTCATTATTTTCATATTACATTTGGTTATAATAATGACGTATTGCCCATCTCACTAGGTGAGAAACGCCTGTGTTGAGATGGCAATTTATAGAGTGGTTATCTAAGATTTTGTTTAAGTAATATTATGAAAATGACAGGTTGTTATAAAATCCTTTTTTCATTAAATATACAATTCAAGTATGTTACATATAAGTATAGAAGTTTGCAGTAGGTACATGGTTACATATATACACACAGTAGGTATAAAGGTAAGTATGTTATTAAATACTCGTGATGGATATGTTTATTTGAGGTGATCAATGATTTTACTTTTAAATGCACTTTTGGTTTGCGTGTTTCTAATTTCAGAAGGTAGAGAATTGAACAGCTTTGTTGCATTATATTTAAAACTTATTTGCGATGTTAAAAGATTTTACATTTGACCCTCATAAGGCTCTTGTGCTTATTCGTTCTTCAAACATGTGTGTATTTTTTATTTATTTAAATGCAGTATCGAATAATTTTATTTTACTGTCAACAGAAGTAATTAATGTGCAAAATAATAATGGAGGTATAATCAAAGCTTGTGCTTTATTGGATTCCGGAGCTCAATCAAATTTTATTCGCGAAAATTTCGCAACAAGACTTCAGTTAAAGTCTAAACGGACTAATATACCGATTACAGGAATTCAAAATAAAGTTTTGCATATTAAAAATATTGTAGATTTAAAAATATTTTCGAGTTACTCCTCTTATGAAAAGGAGATTGAATGCCTTGTTTTGCGAGAAGTAACAAGTAATCTACCGCAAATTTCTTTCCAGAAAAAGGATGCTGGCATTCCTAATGGCCTGCAGCTAGCTGATCCTAATTTCAATGAAACTAGTCCCATAGATATGCTGATTGGAGCTGATACATTCTGGGAAATTTTGCAGCAAGATCAACTCAGGATTGGAGACTCAGATCCCATACTACAGAGGACTCAATTCGGATGGCTGGTGTCAGGACCTATCTTCGCTCCACAAATGAAAAGGCCTGTAAACTTTTGTCATCTTTCATTGAATTCAATCCATAAACAAATAGAAAATTTCTGGAAGTTGGAGAAATTACTTCCAATAAAACACAGGAATCATGAGGAGCGAGCGTGTGAAGAAAATTTCAAGGACATGCATAGACGAAATGACGAGGGTCGTTTCACGGTAAGATTACCGCAGCGCCCCTGTATTAAGCAGTTGGGCGGAACACTGCCTATGGCAGAAAAGAGACTCTATAATCTATAGAGGAAGTTTACCCTAAATCCTAATTTGATGCAAAATTACAAAGAATTTATGCAAGAATACCAAGATTTAGGACACATGATACGATGTGAAGCGCCGCTTCCGGACAATATTTATTATTATTTACAGCATCATGCAGTTTTGAAAGAATCTAGTACAACCACCAAGACTCGGGTGGTATTTGACAGATCGTCAAAATCAACTACTGGAATTTCTTCAAATGATGCCCTCATGGTAGGGCCGGTTTTACAAAAAGATTTATGCGCGCAATTACTATTTTTCAGAAAATACCAGTATGCATTAACAGCTGATATTGAGAAAATGTATAGGCAAATATTGATGCAACCTGAAGATAGGGATCTGCAACGCATACTATGGAGAAACTTTTCGGAAGAAGAAATTCAACATTATCAACTCAATACTGTCACCTATGGTTTGGGTCCTTCCTCATTTTTAGCAACGAAATGCCTGGAGCAATTGGGAAACGAGACTCACCAATCAAATTATAAGGTCAGTCAAATTATAAACAATAATTTTTATATGGATGATTTAATTAGTGGCGATGAAAGTGAAGAAAATTGCTTATTAATTAAAGAACAATTAATCTCCATCATGGCATCCGCTGGCATGAATTTGAGAAAATGGCGATCAAATATACCTTCATTATGTTCAAAACAAGAGGATATGTCAGATATTATTATTAGTGATGAGTCAAAAGACAGAAAAATATTATGTCTGTTGTGGAATAATCAACAGGACAATTTCTAATACACAGTGGAGCCAATAAATAAGCAAATTTAAAGAAAGCGGCAGAGATTGTGGCAGACAAAGGTTCAGTGGGACGAAAATATTCCAACTGACATGTTGAATGCATGGGAATCTTATATAAATGAATTGCCAAAATTAAATAACTTACAAATACCTAGAAAAATAATTTGTCAGAATCGAGTAAACTTACAACTGCATGGATTTTGTGATTCTTCAGAAAAAGCATACTCAGCTTGCGTTTATATGATATCTACCGATGATTTGGGGAAGAAGTATTCCAACTTAATAATGTCAAAGTCGCGAGTAGCGCCACTGAAGAGCATATCTCTCCCAAAATTAGAACTCTGCGTAGCTGTATTATTAATAAGATTAATGAATTATATTAAAGTGGCTATGTGTGTACCTGATATGGATACGACTTATTGGTGTGATTCCCAAATAGCATTGTGCTGGGTCAGAGGGCAGCCAGCAAAGTTGAATACATTCGTTGCGAATAGGGTTGCAGAAATTCAAGAATCGAGTCAGCCAAGTCAATGGAAACATGTGAAATCTGAAGACAATGCTGCTGATATACTATCAAGAGGTGCTAGCGTTTCACAATTATTAACTTCCAGCATTTGGTGGCATGGACCCATTTGGCTAACGCTGGAGGCTTCTAGCTGGCCGAATACTGAAGTTGCATGTACTGATCCACCCGAAATCAAAACAAAATCTGCACTGCTGTCAGCAGTAAAGCAGGACTGGGACATTTTTTCAAAGTACTCTAGTTTAACAAAATTGCAGAGGGTAATTGCTTATATAATTAGATTTTTATTTAATTGTAAAAATTAATCACTAAGACGAAGTGGTCAATTAACCGTTAGTGAGTTAGGCAATTCACTAAATATGTTGATATCTCGTGCGCAATCTTACGCCTTCAGTGACGAAATTCTAACTTTGAATTCAAACTGTAATATAAAAAAAAATAGTTATATAAAATCATTAAATCCTTGTATTGAAAAGGACTTACTTCGGGTAGGGGGTAGGCTTTCTAGAGGGAAAATGATATTGGAAAACCATAAGCATCCCATTTTACTACCTTCACATCACAAGTTAACAGAGCTTATTATAAAAAAACTATCATTATTTAAACTTACATGCGGGTACGCAAGCTCTATTAGCATTGATCAGAATGAAATTCTGGCCAATCATGGGTAAAAATGTTGTGAAAAGGAAAATCAGAAATTGTATAATCTGTTATAGATGCCATCCAGGGCCAGAGCAGCAGCTGATGGCCGATCTTCCGGCTGAAAGGATAACAGAATGTAGACCGTTTCAGTTAACCGGAGTGAACTACTGTGGACCAATAATAATCAAGTCTGGTATTCACAGAAAGACGCATAACGTAAAATCTTACATATTTGTAAAAATCACTAACTTTGTGGCTCGCCATAATTTACAATAAAAAACACATAAAAACGTTTAAGACCACTTTTATTTTAAAACACTCTACCGGTTTCAGAAGCACCCTTCCTTTCTCAGGAGAATATTTTAACTAAACTATGAATGTTAGGTGTTTGAGTGGGAGGTGAGCAAAGGGGTGGGGGTAATTGCGGGATTCCGGAAATAACAGAGCGGTTAATTGGAAAAATATTTAGAATGGGACTGAAAGATAAATTAAATTGGTTATTCAAAATACTAGCATTATTATTTAGGGATTTTTTGATTTCTAGTGCTTCTAAATTATCTAATTTTTTGCTTTTATTGTTACGGTAAAGAATTTTAACCCCTGTGTCCTTATTAAAAGTGTGATCTGTGGAAATCAGGTGATTAGCTGAAAAATTATTGTTATTTAAGCATCTTAAATGTTCTGTGATTCTAATGTTTAAATTTCTCGTTGTTTTACTTATGTAGAACGAAGGACAATCATTGCAACATAGTTGGTAAATGCCTGAGTGGCTTAATTTATGATCTCTATCTTTAGTGTTTTTTAGTAATTTTCCTAAATTGTTATCAGTATAGAACGCGGGTTTAATGTGGGCAGGCAAGTTTTTTGTACTAAGTGAGGAAAAGTTAGATATATATTAAATTCTGCCCCATTGAACGGGATTTATATTAACTTTAGTTCTGAAGAGCCAACTTACACTGCTAATTATTTTAAACTAACTGGTTCCCGGCATGCGTTGCTATGCCATTAAATAAAGAAATTTTCCATTCGTCCCGTTCCTCTTCCGCCTCCTCTTCCTCTCCAGCGTCCCTTTCCCTTCTCGCTTTACCACTCCGCCTTCTCCACCTTCTCTCACCCTACTCCACTCCCCACCCTACTCCACTCCCCGTGAACCCCCTACTCCTCCTCCCTCCCCCTCCCCCTCAAAAAAAGAATTATCCAATTTGGTGCAGTCGTTCGGAAATTATGCGCGTACATACATTTCGGCGATTCATTTTTATTTATATAGAAGATAGAAGATAGAAGAAGAAGATAGATAGATAGATTAGCAGACCCAACCACACGTTGCTGTGACTAACGAAACACAACGCCATCTACTGACAACGCAATTACCCAACCTTTAAAATCAACGCCATTTGTTAATTTGCATACATATCAAATCCAGATCGCCCGCTTGCCAACCCGCTGCCTATCGCCCGCAGCCCGCTGCCGCTGCCACATATATTATATATTTCAACCAATTTACACACTTGACAAATTTTTATGCCTAAAAACCTTCCTCATGAATCACTCTATCTATTGGTGAAAACCGCATGAAAATCCGTTGCGTAGCTTAAAAGATCTAAGCGTACAGACAAACGGGAGCGATTTTACTTTATACTATGTAATGACGTAGGAAGATATCATAAAAAATCACAAAATCATAAAAACTAGAGCCAATATCCCAAAATCATTCATAGTTTCATAAATTTTAAGCATAAAATGATTCAGAACCACTTTCATATCAAGGGCAACAAAAGCATTGTTGACCAGTGAATAGAGTCTGGCTGGCTCTTCTCTGCACATGACAAGAGCGGCAAATTAACAAAACAAGAGATTTCAACACTGACCATAGACGCAAAAAATGAGTTTGCTAGTTTTATTTTATAAAGAAAAAAACTGGTAAATTAAGGGCCGGTTTTATAAACGTCAGTTCGTTACGCTTGATATCATTTTTGGTTTACCGCCACAAATATTTGTTCTACCGCCCGATTTTGCCGTTTTATAAACGTTCGTTAGGTTATCGGTAGATTAAGTTTCGGTTAATGCTTAACTGACTGATTTTGACCAGTTAAACGGATAACGATCCGTTTTGTTGCTTGTCGGCGCTCAAATGTTATTTGACAGCTGTCAGTAGTAGTTGGTTGTTGCCCGACGATCGTTTATTTTAAAGAGACAGTATTATATTATTTGCATTTGTGACATGGATTATTTATCGAGCAGCGAAAGTGAGGATGGGCGTTTGGCAATGCTTGAAGATGACACGCCATCGCCGTCATCTAATAGCAGTAGCAGGGAAGACGAAGCTGCGGGAGGACGGAGACGTCTACGTGTTTTTATGCATAGACCGGATTATTTTAATTATGATGCGGACATCGATTTTAAAATGAGATTTTTTAAATTTTAAATATAATTGAAGCTCAATTAGTGCCGGCGACACATCGAAACCAGCCAGTTACGCCCGCACAGCAGTTGTCACTGACACTACGATTCTACGCTTTGGGATCAATTCTGGCGACTTCACGGGAGTCTCCAAGTCGACAGCGTGCATCGTTGTATGGAGAGTTACTAAAATAATAGCCTCCTTGAGAAACAATTACATAACCATGAATAGTGACACAGTTCAGGACTTCTGCATAAATAACAATCAACTTTGACAGCTAAAGTAATACCCATAGATAAAAACAATATCAGAGACAATAATTTGCCAAAAACATTGCCAGTAAAAAAACTTTAGGACTAAACGTAACCGATGACCGCTAGTAATGCAAATTTGTTTATAGTACGTAAAATAAAATAACGATCGGATAGCGGTCCGTTAACGAAAAATGGTTCGTTACTTAACAGAAATTTGGTACATCGTTTATAAAACCGGCCCTAAGCGTATCAAACTCATTTTTCCCGTCGATAGAGTCTACTATCAACAAATCGAGTTTTAAGTTTACCTGTTTTGAACTCTACTTTCTGCTTATGCTTTTTTGTCTCAGCGTGCTTCTTTATGTCAAATAGTTTAGCAAGAATTTCCGCAGAACAATATGTACAAAACGCTTTGCTTGATTCTCCCCCTGCCGATTGTAAACAACCTTTAAATTCGTCCATATTTTCCCACTTTGGTCTGTATTTCTGTGCGTACGTTTTCTTTCTCATGGGTAAATCCATTTTCACATTAAATTAAAACAGCGAGGTTTTATATGGATAAAACAAAACAACACAGGGTAGAATAAGAGTAGTGCGTACTATTTTGGTTGTATTCTGTCTGTCGTAGCTAGCTAGCGTACAGAACAATGTCACAGTGCCAGTAATATTGTTCTGTGCACGGTGTTCCGGTGGTGGTGTCGCTAGTTCCCTAGTTGTGAACAAATATGTCATAGAAATATCAAAGTTTGTGGCACTGTACTCCAAGGAGGGAGAGCTAGTGCAGCAGGAAACGGGGATTTCCCGGCCAACGCCACTTATACCATAGCGTCTATGACCATAGAGTCGGGTTTGGTTTTTACTTTTTACTGTACGACGTAGCGTTTTATATTCTCTTTGCTCGCTAGCCTCATGTCTAAATCGAACGATGAAATCGAAATGTCGAACAATGACGTAAGATGCTATAAAAAGTAGCTAAAAACTTTAGCTACAAATTTCATTAAAATGTAGCAGCTGTCTGACATCAAATAAAAGCTAGATCTAGCTATAAAGTTGTTAAGTTGGCATTGCTGGCTGAAAGAAAGAGAAAATCCCAAAATGAGGTATTAGAATACGCAACGTCCAGTCCCCGTCCTATGTATTTTTTTAGAAAAGTTAAGCCAATTGTTCATTAAAACTATTAATACATAAATATTAATGGAATTACTCAAATTATGAAAGTAATCACAACTACCAGCATTACTCCAAAGTAAAACTATTATTAGTTCCAAATATACAAAATCAAATCCTATATGGTAATTAAAATACAAATAATTATATCATATCATACGTGTTAAACACTATTTATAGTAATTAAATAAGAATCATATTAAATAGAAATAGAATTAAATAGAATTTGGTCAAAGGTAGATTTACTTACAGGGAAAGTAAATATAACTACAAAACACAAATTGTATTTTACACAATACGAGATAATATACCTCTGATCTGCTAAAAATCAAAACTACAAGTTCTAACACGTTCTATTTATACATACGTATAAGTAATCAATATACATATATATACAAAGAATATACAAGCATTAAATATGAACTCAATGTTTGATGAAATTCTCACACAATTGTGATGAGCACATTATTCAAAATATATACGATATTTGAATATAAAAACAACAATTGAATCTTTAAATTTGAATCATTAAACTTGAACATACAATTATTACCAACAAATTCGTCAAAAAATTTCCCGACGTCATGGAGAATTGTAAAAGGAATAAGATTTATTTAGAAGCCTCACTAGTAAACAAACTAATCCTGAGTGCAAAGTATTTTGCAAACAAAAATTCTAATTATTCCTGAGATTCTCAGAAAACAAAATCATGCGTAGCTTCCCAATAAATCTTCTATAACCGAGATGGAAATACGCATATTCTTCCATATCTCTCTGCTGAGAAAATGCGTTCCCATGAAAATATTAATGTTTTAATTCAAATATTCATTTTTCGAATATCGTCAGACCATAGTTCCTCTATATCATGAAGGAATTAACCACACACATGACCTAACGATATAATGAATAGTATATTGAAAACGCCCACGGTGTCTAGTATACGTAATAAAATTCCCAAAATGCTGTATTTGGAAATAATAGCCCCAAGCTAAATTCAAAACTTGATTATTCAATAATTAGAACTAATCAAAATAAACCGATCGTTGAACAGACAAAATTGTTCACCGCTCCCATATAAAATCCTCAATAAAGAGATGGAATAAACGGAAAATTCACACAAAGCCAAACATATAAAAATTAAATTTTCCAAAAATTAACGCAAAACGTTCTTTAAATTCCAATTATTCATCTTACTTGCTGTGGGACAACAGACCTATCCTCATCATAGGAAACACATCTACGCCAAGGATTCCTCTGTCTTCCCGCGATTTGAGAAGGTAAAGGATAAACCTCAAACAATCTCCGTTATCAATTCAATAAAGAATTGTGTTCGTGAACCAGGGGACGCTACTGTGCGTGGAACCCGAAACAAAAAAAGCTAAACGACCCAGAGGTTATAAACATGGAACGCGGCTAATGGCGGAAACACATTATAAAAACCCGACGCGACCCGACGCGTCGGGTCGCGTCGAAACGCGATGCGTGTTGAGTCGAATCAAATGTATTGTTTTCTATAGACCAGAATCACACTATGAACATCCGACGCGACGCCATGCGCGCACACGCCACCCGATCCAGACGTGCCAGGTCGGTGTGTTGCCCATGGTGGGGGTAAACACGCCATCCGACGCGGCGCGCGCGGTATGTTTCTAGACAACACCCGACGCCACGCGTCAGTCGTTCGAGAACTGTCACAGAGCATATTCGGAATTTATGCCAAATTAATATTATTTTTTGCATTTATTTAGCGAAATGTCTGACGAACAATTAATTGAGTTGGTAAAACGATATCCTGTTTTATATGACACGAGTTTAGCTATATACAGGGTTCATACTGTGAGAAATAATGCATGGGAAGAATAAATAAAAATAATGGGTTTTAGTAACCCAAAAATACATATGAAATCCTACATTATCTTGAAGTAAGTCTGGATACAGAGTATGATAATTATTCACCACAAATACTTCTCTTTTTTTTATATGAATACCGCACAAGAGTCCCAACTGCTCCCGTCTGGAGCCAGTGGGACTATGGCATCCCCAATTGGGGTATGTTGTGAGGCTGAAGGCAGTGAGGAGGGGAAGGAGATAGGGTAGAGGAAGGTGGGGAAGTACCTGGCTATTCAGATCTGGTCACCAAACACGGCAGAAGCCATTTCAAGCAACGTTTCAATTTCAACGTTCTTTTGATTTATTTCATGTACCCAGTAAAGCCTAGTTATTCTCTTTTTCTTGAGTCGTTTAAGTATCATATATGTACCCAAAATTTGCATCAAATCTTCTTCAAAGTCTGACTCGTTATTTATTAAATCCATAGTACATAACCGTACACTTCCACTGCTGTTAGCTAACTGTATTCAGAAATTGCTAGTATGTCGTGGCGTCGCGTGTTGGTAATGTGCACGGTGAGTATCGGGTGTTGACACGTTGCGTCGCGTCGGGTTTTAATAATGTGTTTCCGCCTTAATGGCGGAAACACATTATTAAAACCCAACGCGACCCGACGAAACGCGATGCGTGTTGAGTCGAATCAAATGTATTGTTTTCTATAGACCAGAATCACACTATGAACATCCGACGCGACGCCATGCGCGCACACGCCACCCGATCCAGACGTGCCAGGTCGGTGTGTTGCCCATGGTGGGGGTAAACACGCCATCCGACGCGGCGCGCGCGGTATGTTTCTAGACAACACCCGACGCCACGCGTCAGTCGTTCGAGAACTGTCACAGAGCATATTCGGAATTTATGCCAAATTAGCGAAATGTCTGACGAACAATTAATTGAGTTGGTAAAACGATATCCTGTTTTATATGACACGAGTTTAGCTATATACAGGGTTCATACTGTGAGAAATAATGCACGGGAAGAATAAATAAAAATAATGGGTTTTAGTAACCCAAAAATACATATGAAATCCTTGATTATCTTGAAGTAAGTCTGGATACAGAGTATGACATTCACCACACATACTTCTCTTTTGATTTATTTCATGTACCCAGTAACGCCTAGTTATTCTCTTTTTCTTGAGACGTTTAAGTATCATATATGTACCCAAAATTTGCATCAAATCTTCAAAGTCTGACTCGTTATTTATTAAATCCATAGTACAAAACCGTAGACTTCCACTGCTGTTAATAGCGAACTGTATTCAGAATTTGCTAGTATGTCGTGGCGTCGCGTGTTGGTAATGTGCACGGTGCATATCGGGTGTTGACACGTTGCGTCGCGTCGGGTTTTAATAATGTGTTTCCGCCTGTATTGTTTTATATAGACCAGAATCACACTATGAACATCCGACGCGACGCCATGCGCGCACACGCCACCCGATCCAGACGTGCCAGGTCGGTGTGTTGCCCATAGTGGGGGTAAACACGCCATCCGACGCGGCGCGCGCGGTAGGTTTCTAGACAACACCCGACGCCACGCGTCAGTCGTTCGAGAACTGTCACAGAGCATATTCGGAATTTATGCCAAATTAGCGAAATGTCTGACGAACAATTTAATTGAGTTGGTAAAACGATATCCTGTTTTATATGACACGAGTTTAGCTATATACAGGGTTCATACTGTGAGAAATAATGCACGGGAAGAATAAATAAAAATAATGGGTTTTAGTAACCCAAAAATACATATGAAATCCTTGATTATCTTGAAGTAAGTCTGGATACAGAGTATGATATTCACCACACATACTTCTCTTTTGATTTATTTCATGTACCCAGTAACGCCTAGTTTTTCTTGAGTCGTTTAAGTATCATATACAGGGTGTTAAGGGACGTACTTGACTTACTTTAACCAGTGATTCCTGACATTATTTGGAGTAAAAAATCTAAATGAAATTTTGGTCTCCGGTGACTTTTTTTGACGATTTTTTTTTTTTTTCAAAAATTTTATTTTCAAAATAAAACAAAAAAAAATTTCTTCTGCATGTCGTCATTGGTCACTCAGCCGGGTGTCTGACGAACCCCTTACCCCGCCTCCAGCTGTTCAACAACTACCATTTTTTTACATTTTTGTAGAAAAAAAAAAAAAAACATCAAAAATGTCACCGGAGACCAAAATTTCATTTACTTTTTTTACTCCAAATAATGTCAGGAATCACTGGTTAAAGTAAGTCAAGTTATAGCAGTGGCGATCGCATCTCAAACATCACTAGTGAGATTGGACATCACTATGACGCAACCACGTGACCTTGCCGGCCTACGCGGGTCTCGACAGCGCATTTCTCGGCAGGGAGTGTTAAAATATACAATGTAATACATTATTTTAACAATAATAATATTGGTTTAAGGGTTGGCAACATTTTGTATGTGGCAACCCATTTTAGTTCTTTTGTTTTTTTCTCTGTGCTCCAAGCGTTCTTCTCTTGTTTTCATGTAATACGTACATCTTAAAATAAAACCAGTTATTAAAGTGTTATATTTCTTTTTATTAACTCAGTAGATTACAACAGGTTATGGGGCCCAGACACATAAACCTTGATTTATAATATAATACATGCTGAGTTGTGGATAACTGCTGCAAATTGATTGACCGGCGAATTGAGGTTAAGTTGACACCACGCCGCGTGCATCACTTCATTTTTTGCAGGAGGAAGGCAAAAAGAAATAAAAAAAAACATCTTGTTAAGTGTAGTGATCAAGATGGAAGGAAACCAAAACGTGTTAAAACTGGAAGGTTCGAGAAACTGGAATGTTTGGAAGTTCCAGACTACAGTGCTTTTGCGTGGACAAGGATGGCTCGATGTAGTTGAAGGCCGAAGTATAAAACCTGAAGAACAGGCACAGAAAATTCTTTGGGAAAACAATGATGCGAAGGCTCAGACCTTAATAGTCACAAGGATGACAGAAAATGTTATGTTGCACATTATATCCTGTTCTACTTCAGCGGAAATGTGGAAAAAGTTGCAGAGTGTTTATGAACAAAAGACGGAGACTAGCATTCACATTGTTCAACAGCGATTTTTCCAGTACAAATACGAAAAAGGTACAGAAATGTCTGTGTTTTTGTCAAAAATCCAAGAAATGCAGAACCATTTAAAGCAAATGGGGGAAGAGATTTCCGAGAAATTTGTTATAACTAAAGTACTTATGTCGCTGCCAGAAGAATATAAACATTTTGTTTCGGCTTGGGAATCTGCCCCTGATGATAAGCAAACCTTGGACAACTTAGTGGCCAGGTTATTGATGGAGGAAGAAAGGCTTATGGATAAGAATAATGAACATCAGCAAACTTCATCATCGTCAGCTTTTTTAATGAAAAATAAAAAGACTGGGAAGTGTTTCAAATGTGGGAAAATAGGACATTTTCAGAGCGAATGTAAGAATAATAAAAATGATAGTGAAAAGAACGTAATTAAACAATGTTTTTATTGCAATATAATTGGGCACAACAAGAGTGAGTGCTGGTATAAGAAACGAAAGGAAAAAAATGCGTTTGTAGTACAACAAATACCTAAAGAACTTTATCAACAGTCAAAATGGTTGGTGGACACAGGTGCTAGTCAACATATGTGTCAAGATAAAAATCTGTTTTCGACATTTTCACCAGAAGTGTCACAAAAGTCTGTGATAATAGGTGATGGTACTGAAATAAATGTTATTGGCTGCGGACGAGTGGAGCTAGAGATATTCAATGGACACCAGTGGGTTGAGACAACCATAGATAATGTACTGTGTGTGCCAGACTTACAAATAAACTTGTTTTCTGTGAATTGTACGGCAGACAAAGGTTATGTCATGTTGACAGATCAAAACATTTGCAAGTTTTTCAAGAATAATAAAGTATGTGCGGTAGCAAATCGTGTTGGAAATATGTATATTATGGATGTTCGTTATAAATATAAAAATTGCTTTGCAAATGTAACTACAGTTAAATCAAGCTTGAGTGAGTGGCATGAGAAACTTGTACACCAGAATATACAGCAGGTGAAAAACGTGTTAGAGAGCAATAATATTAAAGTCTCAAGTAATTCTCTTCAGAATTGTCAAGGCTGCTTACAGGGTAAATCACACCGGCTGCCCTTTATGAACAGTGAGACAAAAACTGTTGAAACATGTGAACTGATATATGCCGATGTTTGTGGGCCGATGGAGGCAGTATCTGTAGGCGGGGCGAGGTATTTCTTGATTTTAAAAGATGATTACTCTTGCTATAGAACTGTATACATTATTAAAAAGAAGGATGAAGTGATTAATTGTATTAAAGATTTTGTAAACAAAGCTGAAAATGTCACGGGTAACAAAATAATCACATTTAGAAGTGACAACGGATTAGAATTCATTAATAAGGCTGTGTCAACTTTGTTCTCAGACCGGGGTATAGTACACCAAACTTCTGTACCATACACGCCACAACAGAATGGCAAGGCGGAACGGGAGATAAGAACCCTGACAGAAGCGGCAAGGTCAATGCTATGTGCCAAGAATCTACCAAAAAAATTATGGGCAGAAGCATCAACACTGCAGCCTATGTTCTCAACAGAACCAGTAGAAGCAATGAACCAGGAAAAACACCCTATGAATTATGGACAGACAAACAATTTGATCTGAGTAATCTACATATCTTTGGTACGCCCGTATCTGTCCATATTCCAAAGGAAAAACGTAGAAAATGGGATTCCAAAGGAGAAAATGGAATCATGGTAGGGTACGGAGAAAATGTGAAAGGATTTAGAATTTTTTATCCTGATAAAAATGAAGTTCATATAAAGAGGGATGTCATTTTTCTGGAACCTGTCTTTGAGGAATGCGATAGCTTAAACCTAGAGTCTGTAACAGAAACACTCAACAATGAAAACGAAAATAACCAGCAAGAGTTAGTAGAAGATGTTGTGAGTGATCCAAACATTACAAATCAGATGTCAGATGATGAGCAGCACAGCTTATATGAACCCGAAGAAGCAAGTGATGAAGACAGTGAACGCGATAATGATAATACATTACAGCCAGCTTCTCCTCGTCGAACCAAACGTGTCAGAAAGGCACCACAATTCTATACTTGCCAAAATGTGTACACTGCAGAGACAGAACCAGGCACCTATAAGGAAGCTATGCAGAGGAGTGATGCCTGTCAGTGGGAAGAAGCTGTCAAACAAGAACTGGATACTCTCAAAGCAAATAATACTTGGACAGTGTGCGCTGTACCTCAAAAACAAAACATTATTAGTAGTAAGTGGGTATTCAAAATAAAGAAAGTTGATAATACTATCCAATATAAAGCAAGATTGGTTGCCAGAGGTTTTGAACAGAATGATGCATTAGATTTATATGAAATCTACTCACCTGTTGCCAAATTGTCAACATTTAGATTATTTGTTTCAGTTGCTACAAAATTAAAACTATCAATACATCAGATGGATGTCACTGGGGCCTTTTTATATGGGGATATAAAGGAAATTGTGTTTATTAAATTACCGGAAGGGGCGTATGATGGTTGTGATAATATTGTTAAACTAAATAAATCATTGTATGGGCTAAAAAAATCCCCTTAATATTGGAATGAAAAATTTAACCATGTAATAAGTAAAGCAGGCTATGTAAAGTCAAAGAATGATCCTTGTTTGTTTACCAAGTGTAATGGAGAAAACCAAACTTATGTTTTATTGTATGTCGATGACCTCTTGATGTTTAGTAATAATGAACAGGAATTAAGTGATCTTAAATTAAAATTACACAATGCATTTAAGATGAAAGATTTGGGACCAATTTCAAATTTTCTTGGTATCAGTGTTAAACAGAATTTGAAAGACGGTGTAACTGAATTATGTCAAAAATCTTATTTAGAAAATGTATTAAAAAGATTTAACATGGAAAATTGCAAACCAATATCTACCCCTATTGATCAAAATTTTAATGTAAAAATCTTAGAATCTAAAGAATGTAAGTCTGACAAGGATATTGAAAACACTTGTAGGAAAATTATTGGAAGTTTAATGTATGCTGTCTCAGGCACTAGGCCAGACCTTTGTGTAGCTGTATCTATATTAAGTAGGTACCAAAATAATGCAAGTGATGTATTGTTGACTCATTTAAAAAGAATTTTAAGATATGTAAAATATACTCTAGATTATAAGCTGATTTTCAAATGTAATGATGATGGGCTTGTTGGGCATTGTGATGCAGATTGGGGTGGTGACACACGAGATAGAAAGTCTACCACTGGCTACTGTTTCAAGTTCTCCAATTGTCTTATATCGTGGTGTTCTAAGAAACAGTGTTCCGTAAGCTTATCATCAACCGAAGCAGAGTATGTTGCAGTCAGTATGGCGGCTAGTGAATCTTGTTGGCTGTCAAGTTTATTAAAAGACTTTAATAATATAAATGTTTGTCCCGTACCTATGTACTGTGATAACCAGTCTGCTATAATGGTTGCAAATACTGATAATATTAAAAGACTAAAACATATCGATATACGTTATCATTTTGTCAAAGATTTAATTAAGGAATCTAAGATATGTTTAATGTATGTTAAGACTGAGGATCAAATAGCTGATATGTTTACTAAGTCATTGAACAAAAATCTATTGTTTAAATTTATTACTCAATGTGGACTATACTAGATAATGTAAGAATGTATTACATTGAGCGGGGGTGTTAAAATATACAATGTAATACATTATTTTAACAATAATAATATTGGTTTAAGGGTTGGCAACATTTTGTATGTGGCAACCCATTTTAGTTCTTTTGTTTTTTTCTCTGTGCTCCAAGCGTTCTTCTCTTGTTTTCATGTAATACGTACATCTTAAAATAAAACCAGTTATTAAAGTGTTATATTTCTTTTTATTAACTCAGTAGATTACAACAGGAAGATCAGTTTACTCTCTGGAAGCGGCACGGGCAGCAGCGGTACTACCAACGCTCTACGGTACGGCTGAGGGAACCGGTCACGGGATCTCACTTACAACAATGGAATTCGCTCATGGAACCTCGGTCATCTTTCGTAATGTAGACTTAATTAACTTATTTATTTTACAATGGTTTATCCATCATACTTAGCTTGTAGTTTTCCTAGTTGATCTATAAAATTAGGATGGCGCTCAATAATCTCATGTAACTGCTTTCATTCCTTTTATATTTAACACACGTGTCATAACTTATAAATACAATACCTTGTCTCTTCGAGAGAAGGCACGCCCTGCAGATTGATCTCACATAATTATAATATTACAATATTTACACCTTTTAATTATAAATTAATAAATATTGTTTAAAGTTGAGAGTTTTTATTTGGTCTCATGCTCTGGTTTAATTTACCTTTGTTATTACACATACACATAAACATACATATTTAATCCTAGCATCTCTTATCTTGTAAATACGCTTCAGTGGCGACCCAACGTGATAGAATCTTTTGTTTTATAAGTTGTGCATTTTTAGACGTAGGTTATGTCACGTTTCGCGGTAGGAATATATTAATACATTGGTTTATGGGGGGTTCCGTGATCTCAGCCGTTCCGTGGGTGTGTTGGTAAGTATGCTCAATAATTTATTTTATTTATTAATTTTTTTTCTACCGCCTCGTTTCCAGATAGTAAACTCAATTTTGTGTTGTGGGTAAATAATTTGTTACCGTTTAAAAATACCTCTGCTTGCAATATTTTGTGTTCCCTGGTTAATTGATACATTTGAATTCTACATCAGTTTAATTTCCTTCAATTCATTTATCTAACTGAAATACTGATTATTGTACTGATAATTATACCTATCTTGCAGCGGGTGACATGCAGCATACAGCCGGCGAATTATTTTCATTAGTTGCTAACGGTGGAATCCGTTATGCTTACTGTCTGTTATACTATAATAAATGCAACAATATATTGCTACAATAATTGTAAGTAATTTCACATAAATATTTTTTTCTCTTGTTTAATTATCATTGGGTTAATTCATTGTGCGATTGTTTCTAACTTTTGGGTTTTTAATTTATTGTAATCATCCTGGGATTAAAATTTGCTTTCGAATGTTATGCTACTCAATAATTTTATATTGAGAGACGGGGGGGGCTAAGTCACTTACATTTTCGTGTAGTTTTGAGCACGGTTTTCAAGTTGGATTGATTTAATTATTGAATGAAAGTGGTGTTTCTTTCGTGATATTATTGTGCAAAATTATGTTTGAAATTTTAATTTTGTTTTTTTACCTTACTTAATATACCTACAATGTTACAATTTCCTGGGTACTTGTTATATTGGATTTTAAATTTTGTAGGCAATACGTTTATTACGTGCAATGGGTATGCTCAGTTGTATTATCAACATTTAATATTGCGGCGTATTTATGTTACAGGAATGTTGTAATTTATAATTTGTTATTGCAGCAATCTCTATTTTAAAATCAAGCAAAAATTTCTTGTTATGCGACACCAGTACTTATTCGATTTTGGAATATTTTTTTATACCTTCAGTATTGTCTTGTAACTTCAGATTATTGTCATATTTTTTTAATCCACGCGTTTCATTAATTAATTTTGTTGCTGTAATTTCAGAATACCTGCTTTGGAAATGAAATTTAATTTTTAAATTATAATTTTTTTTTTTTAAATCTTATTTCATAACTTAATATTTATATGGGCTTCTATATCGACTTCTAATCATGATTTTATTTCAGGATGGGGAGAATTATAAATTATTTTCTGGGGTTTTTGTTTCAAGGTTATTATTATTTTATGCGACACAAGTTTCAACATTATTAGAACGGGTTTCTTTGCTGCAATATACATTTTAATTTAATTTCGGCTAATAATTTTAATGACTACCTGACGATATTTCGTACTTGATTAATTATTGTGACTATTGTTACAGGAACTTTAGGTAAAATTTTATTGCAACGGAGTTCTAGAATAGTTTTTTTTTCTAGATTACTAATTTTCATATTTTCTAAATTTACTTTAAATTTTATATACCACTCAAGTTTATTAAAAATTTCACGGACATCTTTTGTAACTTCAAATGGTTTCTTACAACTTAGGCTAATATTCTGATATGAATATTTTTTTCAAAAAAATATATATATTTTAAATATTTTTTTTGTCTTTTCTTACTTCTTTACTTTCTTTATTTCAGTTTTGGGATAATCCTCGTTTGCTTCATTATAGTAATTGGTTATAACATGTGTTTACAGTTGGTGATATAGTTTGCTGTGGTTTTCGACATGCCTATTTGCATAAGTGATCAATATGCGGATTCGGATGTTCAATCCCAGAAGCTGTTTTCCGGTTGTACGCGGATATTTGGTGATTTATTTTTATAATTTCATTGTTCCTGGCTGTATTGGCACTATTGACGTTATCGACGTTTCACAAACCCACCTTGATAATTTCAATAGCTTCATTAGGTATAATATTTTATGGGAATATTCATTCTGATTTGATGGATTCTCCATATGCGCTCATTTAAGTTCATTATCCCTGAGTGAACTATTTAATGATCGTTTGTGCAGCTTTACATCACATTACATTCTCGTTTAGTGTTGAGGGGTTAAATTTCGGATTTAAGACGTCAAGTTCAATGGGAATTACCAAGGTCCATTTTAAAATTAGCATTTCAAATCTGCTTTCTTAAACAAAATATTTTAAATTCATGATAATTTTTTTAATGATCTAATTGCGTTTCATTTACAAAAGCGCTGTGCATTTGAGACGGCAAATTATTTTATTATGAACATTTATCATATTGTATTTCGATTTTAATTATTGTCTAAAGAGGATTTATTTTTTTAAACTATTGGAGAAATTAGTAATCTTTTGGGGTTATATATCTAAGTTATAGCGCTAACTTTAGGTTATTTTCTTAATTTCTGTGGGAATTTAAATGCTATACGAGTCAGATATTGTTAAGATAATTTATTTATTTATTTTCGGGAAATCGACAGTTTACATTTTTACAGTTTGTACATGTTTGTATAGCCAAAATAAAACCAATTATGGATTTCCTCCATGTGACTTTACCTCTGATTAACAGCATAATAAAAAAAATTAAATAATAAATTTATAATAAAGCAGTATGAGATCAAAAATTTTATAAAACAAAAGATTAAGTATATAAAACTAAAATTTACATAAAACATAAAATATCAATACATTGGTAACCATAAGAAGCCAGATTGTACATATAAATCAAATCATAACAGAATTAAAGATAAACGATAGAAACATAGACACATAACATATTCATGAAACATCAGAGAAATACTCTTTTATGTACCCCTTATATTTGGTAGGTTCGGAATTGAAAATGTCCACCTTGGATAATATGCTATTGTAACTATTGCATAGTCTGTTCAGACAAGAATTTTGCTTGCAGTTTGTCTTGCATTGATCAACCCTGAACAGGACAGAAGAGCGTGTTGTACGCGCAGGTACATTAAATTGAATTTTATTTAGCAACTCTGGGCATTGAATATTATTGTTAACTAATTTATACAGGAATATTGCATCCTTATGATGCCTTCGTACACTCAATGAATTAATTTTAAAGTATGAGGCTGCCTCTGCATAATTATTAAATCTTACATATGACTTGTAACAAAGATATTTGAGGAATTTGTTTTGAATTGCTTCAATTTTGTTCGTATGGATTTTATAAAATGGAGACCAAACAACTGACGCAAACTCCAAATGACTTCGTACGTAGGCAAAGTAGAGTTGCTTAATGACGTTGATACTATTAAAAAGTTTTGTGTTTCTCATGATAAAACCTAACATTTTAGCAGCTTTATTTGTGATTTGTTGTATATGAAGGTTGTATTGTAGTTTACTATCAAGGGTTATTCCAAGATCACGAATATCTGAGACTGTTGCAATGTTGTTGTTATTTATAGAATAATTAAATAATTTTTTATTTTTATTTCTTGAAAAGGTAATATGATGACATTTTGAGACATTTAGAAATAGTTGATTTTGTTGGCAATAGGTAAATATATTGTTTAAATCATGTTGTAAATTGACGCAATCGTTTAGACTTTTTATTGGCTTGTATAGCTTGGCATCATCAGCAAATAATTCTATTTCAGAGTATTTAACAACATTGACCAAATCATTGATATATAAAATGAAAAATAATGGTCCGAGATGTGAACCCTGTTGGATCCCAGAGGAAATTTCACTGAAATCTGATTCGAAACCCTTTATTGCTACTGCCTGTGATCTCTTGAGTATATAAGATGTAACCCAACGAAATAAATTACCACGTATACCTAATGACCAAAGTTTTCTGAGTAATAGTTTTTGATTAATTTTATCAAATGCTTTGGCAAAGTCTGTATAAATGATATCTACTTGAGTGCGGTTGTCCATGTGATCGACAATGAATTCAGTAAGAAGAACGAGGTTACTTTCCACATTTCTGCCTTTTGTAAAACCGTGTTGCTTTGTTGTAATGATGTGATTCAGTTGTGGGCTTAGATATTTGTAAACAATTTTTTCCATTAACTTACTGAATATTGTTAGTTTTGAAATCGGCCGATAGTTTTTAACATTATTTTTTTCACCATTTTTGTGGATTGGTGTTACATAGGCTCTTTTCCATATTTCAGGTACCGTGCCTTCGTTCATTGATTTATTATATATAATGTCATCACACCCCGCGCTTGTGTTTATGTCAAGAGCTTTTATTTCTTTTAAGATTATTTCTCGTGTGAATTTGACCGTGGTGATATTTATGTTATTTGTGTTTTCTGGTATGTCGAAGTCTGGTAGGTTATTATCGTTTTTGTAAACTGATTGGAAATATTCCATGAAAATATTGCATATGTCTTGGCCATTTTCTGCTTTTTTGTCATCTAGGTGCATCGTCCTTGGAAGAGACGATTGTGTTTTTTTCATGTTATTAAAATGATTCCAGAAGAGTTTAGGATTACCATTTATGCTATTTTCAGCAGTATGTATGTAAAGAAAAATATAATTTTCTTTAATTTAACACAATGCCGATCTTGACTGGTCATTGTGTATGTACCATAGACTGACACTGGTATGTGCCTCAGTTCCTACTTAACAGTCGACTCAATGTTTTATAATCTATGGATAATTGAAAATATAGTAAAAATAATCTATGGCCATGATAAAGCAAATTTAGCAAATTGATAAGATTGATTTCAATAATTAAAAGTGATTACTATCGTGATTGTGATATTGTGATCGACATTGCAATTAATAACATTAAATGTCGTTTCTTTCTTTACAGGTTTGTTTTGTTACTAGATACTTTTATTTATGTAAATCTTGTGAGATTAACAAAATAAACCTCCTCTTTCTTTACAGAGAAACTCAATTGTGTTTTAATTGAATGTCATCAAAATCACAAGAAAAATACGATTATAAAACGACATTTTTCGTAACCAAAAATGGAGAAACTTCAATTTGAATTTACGCTACTACCTGGAGGCGATTACAAGTCAAATATTATTAGCATTACAAAAATAGTCACAAGTGATGAAAAAGTGTTTAAAATACCAGAAATGCTACAATCCGCCAGCCATCACCAGGAGATTATGAAAAGTAGTGCTTTTGCAAAAGTAAAAAATAGTTTTAAAAAAAGATACCAGGTTAGAAGAGTCTGGTTAACAATGGAGGAAGAACTAAAAAAAAACATATGTAGATGAAGATGGAAACCTACAGTTCGGAGACCAATACCTCGAAGAATTGGAAGAAGAAAATTTACAAGTACATCAAAAAGAAGATACATTGGGAAGATTGATGGTAAAATTAATGGAAGATAAGCAACAGAGCTTAAAAAACATTGCTGAGAAGTTTGTTATAGAAAAATTCTGTAGTAAAAATACAAATGCAAGCCAGTGGATAGAAGTGTTTGAAAAAGAATGTTTACGATTTTATGTGATCACGGATGAAAAAAAAATAGAAATACTCAGATTGTTCATGGATAAAACTTGTGTAGATTGGTATAGTTCCATGATTATTAAACTAACAATGAACTCAGAGTGGTCAACATGGAAAAACAAATTCTGTGAATCATTCGCAAACAAAGGATGGAACCCTGTCACATACGCACAATTATTTAGATACAAAGATGGTTCTCTGTTGGATTATGCTATGAGAAAAGAAAAACTTCCATTGGATATGAGAAGATCAATCGACACCGGTACTTTGATAGATCTTGTTGCTTCCGGACTACCAGAATTCATACTTAACAAGATCGATAGAGAAGGATTACAAGATACTGTGGATTTGTTTAATGAAGTAAACAAGTATGAACATATGGTCAACAAAAAAAGATTCATGAACAAGAGAATATTTGGGAATGCAGAAAATAATAAAAATGGGAATAAAAATCCATGTAAAATTTGTGAAAAATTGAATAAGGGCACTCGTTACCACCCTGAAGCCACATGCTGGTTCAAAACAAAAGAGGGTGAAAAATTTAAGAGAAATGCCATTAAACATGTTAACAATTCAGTGATAGAGACTGAGATAAATGAAAATTATCAAAAAACTAATAGTAACACCATTAATAAAAGTCAAACTATTACTAAATGATAAATTAACAATATACGGAATTTATGATTCGGGTTCAAATGTTTCTCTAATTAATTCTAAGTTTTTGAAACTAAAAAGAAAAGGAAACAATTTGAATGAAGCAAATTTAGTAACGATTAATGGTGTTAAAAAGACGAGTGGTTTGACAACGTTAAAGATTAAAATTTTTGAATTGGAGAAAAATGTTGATGTGTACATTATTGATGAACACAATTTTAAGTATGACCTTTTGATTGGATTAGACATGATAAAAGACTTCAAACTTATCCAAAGTGAAGACTTACAAATACCACAGAAAGTCTGCTTGAATAATACAAATAAAAAAGAAGAAACTTCTACAAATATGAAGACGAATACTGAATTTAAACATTCTGAAAATAAGAACATTATAGAAAAACACCAAATTAATTTTAATGAACATGTTAACGAAGAAGATTTTAAAATAACAATAAATCATTTAAATAATGATCAAAAAACAGAAATAAATGAACTAATAGGCAAATACACATCAGTGTTTGCGAAAAGTAAATACGATGTTGGTACTGTTAATGGATATGAAGCGAAGATAGACTTATTGGTGGATAAATATTGTAGTAAGAGGCCTTACAGATGCAGCGTAGAAGATAAAAAGGAAATAGAAGAGCAAATAGCAAAATTATTAGACAACAAACTGATAGAAGAGTCGTACAGCCCATTTGCTGCACCGGTCACTCTGGCATTTAAAAAAGAAGAAAACAAAAGATCCAGATTATGCATAGACTTCAGAGACTTAAATAAAATAGTAATACCTCAAGCTCAACCTTTTCCATTGATTGAAGACTTAATGACAAAGACCAGAAATTGCAATTTTTTTTTCAACGCTGGATATAAACTCAGCTTTTTGGTCCATTCCGTTGCGGATTGAAGACAAAGAAAAAACAGGATTTGTAACACAGGAGGGGCATTATCAGTGGACCTGCCTACCTTTTGGATTAAAGACCTCTCCGGCAATTTTTCAGAGGATATTAAGCAATATATTGAGAAAATATAAACTAACCGATTTTGCTGTCAATTACATAGATGACATACTTATATTTTCAAAAACTTTTTCTGAACACATCGATCATTTAACAAAGTTGCTAAATGCAATCAAAACAGAAGGTTTTAGATTAAAATTTACAAAATGCACATTTGCATCAGACATGGTAAAATATCTGGGTCACATAATTCAGAATAATTCAGTCAAGCCAGTAAAGGATAATTTGATTTCAATAAAGAACTTTCCTATTCCAAAAACACAGAAGAATGTGAGACAATTTCTAGGAAAAATCAACTTTTATCATGAGTACATTCCGAAGAGTGCAATAATACTAGATCCTTTGCATAACTTACTAAGGAAAAACCAAAAGTTTATTTGGACTGATAAATGCCAAAATGCTTTTGAAACGATGAAAAACCTACTATGCTCACAACCAATCCTGGAAATTTTTGATCAAGATTTACCAATTAATATATATACAGACGCTTCTCTAGAAGGCCTTGGAGCTATTTTAAAACAGACACAGTCGGATGGAAAAGAAAAACCTGTAGCTTACTTTGCGAAAAAACTAAATAGCGCCCAGAAAAAGAAAAAAAACAATTTACTTAGAATGCTTAGCCATAAAAGAAGCAGTGAAATACTGGCAATACTGGTTGATAGGTAAACCATTTACAGTTTATTCAGACCACAAACCACTGGAAAACATGAATCTCAAATCTAGAACCGATGAAGAGCTGGGTGATTTAACATATTATCTTTCTCAATATGACTTTAACATAAAATATGCTCCAGGAAAACAAAATTTGGAAGCTGACTGTCTAAGCAGAAATCCAGTGCTAGATTCAAATGAAAATACAGATGAGCAATTAAAAGTTGTCAACTTAATAAAATTAGAAGATATCTTAAAAGATCAGGTCAAAAATGAGAAGATACAGTACAGAAGAGATAAATTAATATCGAAGAATAATGTTTATTACAAAAAAGTAAAAAAAAAGAGAAAAAATAATTCTATCAGAAAAATTCAGCATACACTTTATCAGAAATGTTCATACATACCTAGGTCACATAGGAATTACACAAATGCAAAAAATGATAAGCTCATGGTACACAGCAGAAAACATGACAAACAATACAAAGAGAACCTGCGAAAGTTGTGCAGTATGTTTAAAGAACAAATCAAGAGGTCAAAATAAATATGGATTGATGTCTCACTTGGGTCCCGCAACAAAACCTTTTGAAATATGTTCCATTGATACAATAGGCGGTTTTGGGGGTTCACGGTCAACAAAGAGATACTTGCACCTGCTATCAGATCATTTCACGAGGTTTGCATATATTTTGACGTCAAGAACTCAAAATACCAATGATTTCATCAAACTCTTAAACTCCACAGAAACTAATAACATTGGCATGATACTGTCGGACCAATACCCGGGTATCAATTCTAGAGAATTCAAAAAATTTTTGGATGAAAAAAATATACCGATAATTTTTACTGCAGTGAACTCACCTTTCTCAAATGGATTAAATCAAACGCTGGTCAATAAAATTAGATGCAAAATTAACGAAAATGATTCAAAAGTAGCTTGGACAACTATAGCGCGTAATTGTGTAAAAAACTATAATGAAACGGAGCACATTGTAACTGGATATGCGCCACAGTACCTACTTAACGGCACAGATGTTACGATTTTGCCAAAAGAGTTAAAACTTAAGAAGACCGACATCGATTTGATTCACGACAGAAAAAAAGCTCTGGAAAATACTCTGAAATCACATAATTACAACAAGATAATTTACGATAAAACCAGGAAACACTTTGACTTCAAAGTTGGTGATACTAAATAAATTAGTTGGTGATAAAAAATTATTTTTCCATAATGTAACTTTATATACGCAATATGGACATGTTAAAATGAAATGATGATATTTCTCATTGTTCTTTTTTGTTATTTTTTGTTGTGATACACAAAATAATTGTATGTTATTTTTAGGTTTCAGTTTTTAAGTTTTTATTTTTTTTTATTTTTTCCATAATGTAACTTTATACACGCAATATGGACATGTTGAAATGAAATGATGATATTTCTCACTTTTATTTCTTGTTATTTTTTGTTGTGATACACAAAATAATTGTATGTTATTTTTTAAGTTTAAAACTACTATTATGTAATGATATTACTTTTCTTACTTTTGTACTCTATTATATGTTTATTTATAAAAGGCAGTATAGCCGTTTATGTATTTAAAATAAAATAAAAATAAAATAAATACTGTTTTTGTGGAGAATGGAAACAAACTTAATAGGAAGAAGCTCGACGAATTGAGAATCGGACCCTACGAAATCATAGAAAAAATTTCAAACTCAATTTACAAGATAAACACTGGTCGACAAAAATCAGAATCAAATTTTTTCCATATCTCGAAGTTAACTCCAGCACCTTTAATGAACAATGAAGACGATACATGATAGGTTTTGGTTTATTATCTTCCCTAGGGGGGGAGATGTAAAGAAAAATATAATTTTCTTTAATTTAACACAATGCCGATCTTGACTGGTCATTGTGTATGTACCATAGACTGACACTGGTATGTGCCTCAGTTCCTACTTAACAGTCGACTCAATGTTTTATAATCTATGGATAATTGAAAATATAGTAAAAATAATCTATGGCCATGATAAAGCAAATTTAGCAAATTGATAAGATTGATTTCAATAATTAAAAGTGATTACTATCGTGATTGTGATATTGTGATCGACATTGCAATTAATAACATTAAATGTCGTTTCTTTCTTTACAGGTTTGTTTTGTTACTAGATACTTTTATTTATGTAAATCTTGTGAGATTAACAAAATAAACCTCCTCTTTCTTTACAGAGAAACTCAATTGTGTTTTAATTGAATGTCATCAAAATCACAAGAAAAATACGATTATATGTATATAATTAATGTAGAGTTGTTGTGCGATACGTTTTTGTCTAGATCTTAAGAGAGAAAACGTTTGATAGTCACGTGGATTTTGAAATTTTTAAAAATTTTTATGGTGTTTATTTTTCTCTTTAATTATTTTTATGAGAGATGATGTGTACCACGGCGGATAATTACAATTTTTAGCTGGTTTAGTTGGTACATAATTTATTTTAATGTTGTTTAATATGTTGTAGAAGACGTCAGTTGCGGGTTGAGTATTCAAATGGTTAAGTTTATGATCCCAATCAATTTCGTTTAATTTTGTGTTTATTATTGAATATTCCGCTTTTCTGTATAGTAATATGTGTTTTGGTTAGTTTTCAGGTTTTTATTTATTTTTTTAATAGGAATTGAAATTAGCAGTGTTTTATGATAAATATCTTCTGGTACTAATGACTAATATTATTGTGCCTAATTTTCAGTGGTATGTTGCTTACAGCTAAGTCGAGAATGCGATTATTTATACTATTACTCTGAGAGTTATATTGTTTCAGATTATTAAATGATAAAAATTGTGTAAAGTTCAAATGGGCGGGATTCAATGAATTGATTGGTTCAGTACACATATAATCACAGTTCTCATTAATTGGTAGCCAATGTAAGTGAGATAGGTTGTAATCTCCTACCAAAATGAAACTATGTAGCGCGCCGTTTTTACGCTTGCCACTACACCATCTCTTTCCCCCGTACAGCGCCATCCTGCTCACCCACCCCTAAGCAAACCAGGATGCGCCGACGCCTTCTGCGCATCTCCCACCCTCGAGCCGCTACATAAACCACACCCCGCAACAAGGAATGGGCTATATAACAAGCTGCGCGCCCTAAATTAGTCAGTTCGTCTGCAGCTCGCTTATGGCTAGTACGCTCTCTTATTTGCGCTTCGTCCTCTGGCACGACCCTCTAAGGAGTATTCTACTACCATAAGTAAAGCACCGACCAGACCCCCGACTGCTGCCTTAGTTGCGCTTCGTCCTATGGTACGACCCTCTAAGCAGAACCACAGTCAGCTTTTGTTGTTCCCAAAGCCTAACGGCAAGGTTCCCTCCGATCCCTTGCTCAGTTAATTAGTGAATTGATACATTGTGACTATTTTTACCATATTATGTGATCTGTGAACTTACTTTCTTAAATAAATAACCTTTTACCAACAATTGTGTTATAAAACTGGCGCCCAACTTAGTGGCCAGACACATAAAGTAAAATTAAAATCAGTGCATCTACAAAATTTCGTCGCTACCACGTCGAAGTCCTCGTTTCACAATGCAGGCCAAGGAAAGTGCTGGCATCTGCTTCACGCAGGAGCAGTTCGCGGAACTAATGAACTCCATGAAGCGGATGCAGTCGGAACCAACACGTACGGGTACATTCACCACCTGTACGGCACGCTTCGATGGTACCAGAGACAGGAGTGCGGTCGAGAGTTTTATTGCCGCCGCATCCATCTTCAAGTGCGCCGAGAACATCGAAGACGCAAGCGCTCTGGAAGGATTACCACTGCTGCTTACGAAAGACGCCGCCGCATGGTGGCTCGGCATAACAGGAGAAGTACGAGACTGGGAGAGCGCAACGACCCTCCTCAGGCATGCTTTCGCCCCTAAGAAGCCAGCGTACAAAGTGTACACAGAGATATTTTTATGCAAGCAAGACGCATTAACGTCAACCGATGTGTTCA
Source organism: Limnephilus marmoratus (assembly GCA_917880885.1). Lineage (NCBI taxonomy): Eukaryota > Metazoa > Arthropoda > Insecta > Trichoptera > Limnephilidae > Limnephilus > Limnephilus marmoratus. The sequence continues at coordinate 22,503,478 of OU862930.1, read as the reverse complement.
TTGCTAAGCAGCGGATGTTACTCGCGGAGCTACCACCGCCCAGCCATCCAGAGAAGGTCCAGATAGACCTAATATTCGGACAACTGAATATCCGGATACGAGACAGAGTGCCGCGCGAAGCGATCAATACCTTCGCCGAACTACTACAAAAAGCCCGTGCAGCGGAAGAAAGCCTGTACGAGAGCACGAAGACCGTCCCACTACGCGCGATGGAAAACCGAACAGACGGCCGCCTACGCTGCACTAACTGCCGCAGATTTGGGCACCGTTCCGAGGAGTGCCGTTCCCGCTACGATACAGGAGCGCACGTAAAGTACACTCCTCCAGTCAAGAAGCTGGAGACACCCAGTGATGCGAAGTTCGCATGCTACGGTTGCGGTAAACCAGGCGTGGTAAGAAGCAAGTGCCCGCAATGCAGCCAAGGGAGAATAGACACCCCTCACCCACGAGCCGATTTTTGCTCGATACATGAAATAGGCCTTCCCCGAGCGAGACCTATACTACACATCGGGATTGGAAACTTCCTGGGCACTGCTCACGTAGACACCGGAGCAAAATTGAGCGTAGCGTCAGCTGAGCTACACCGGCGGCTAATCGCTCAAAATTTCAAAACCCAGCGAACCATCATGGACATCGTATTGGCAGATGGTGTCCCTAAACGTCAGGAGGTCGGGACAATAGCCGCCACCTTGACACTAAGAGGCCGACAGATACCCACCAGCTTCATCGTGCTCCCAGGAGGACACGAGAATCGAACACTCCTAGGCGTCGATTTTATCGAAGACGCGGGGATCGATATAAACATTCCCCAGCGCGCATGGGCATTCACGGACAGCCCCGAAGTACGGTATATGCTGCATATGGAAAATGATGCCATACCACCAAACCGAGGTATTCGACAACGTCAAAAGACTGGCGAGATAGGAGAAGTGAGAGCACACAAACTCCCTAAGGTTTGCCTACCCGCCCCACCAGTACAGGACAATGAATGCGAGATCTACGTGCCGCCGTTCATGAGTCCTCTCCCACAGACACCGCCTAAGGTTCGTCTGCCCGCCCCACCAGTACAGGACAATGAATGTGAGATCTACGTGCCACCGTTCATGAGCCCTCTCTCACAGACACCGCCTCGCACTAACATTTGGGCTAAGATGATAGCCCTGAATGAGCTGTTTCCTGAGGACGCGATGGAGGAAGACGCCCTAAGGGAGGTAATGATACGCTCCTATCGGCTCTTCGATGACTCCCCAAGAAAACCCAGAAATGAAGTGGAGCTCTGTGCCTTGGACGCCGAAATACTAAGCCTCCGACCAGATGAAGCCACCCACCTTATACCTACCCAGAGGGACCAGCTGGACCGCCTGCTGTGCGACAACGCCGCTGTCTTCTCAGCCACCCTGTCATCTACGACAAAAATTGAGCACCGAATCGAGACCGGACAACACCCGCCGATTTCAGTAGCCCCTTACAGGCTCTCGCCAGCCCGCCAAGCAGAACTCCGCGCCGAGATTAACAGTATGTTAACCCAAGGGATTATAGAAGAAGCAGATTCACCGTGGGCCGCACCTGTGGTTATGGTGCCCAAAAAAGACGGAAACAAGCGCATCTGCATTGATTTTCGCCTTCTCAATGCGATAACAGTACCAGACGTGTACCCCCTGCCCAGAATGGATGACCTGCTACACTCGGCAAAGCAGTCAAACTTTATGTCTACAGTAGACCTACGATCTGGCTACTGGCAGATCAAGATACTGGAGAAAGACCGTGACAAGACGGCCTTTATAACCCCATTCGGACTCTACCGCTTCTTGAAGATGCCATTTGGACTTCGCAATGCGCCCGGGGCGTTCCAGCGCATGATTGACCGACTTAAGATCGAGCTAGATGAAGTCAATATCCTAGCATACCTGGACGATATAATCATACTTTCGCCCACCTTCGATAAACACCTCGCCGATCTACAACAGGTGTTCACCAAGCTACGAGAATTTAATCTCACTGCAAATCGAGTTAAATGCCACTTCTGCTGTCCAAGCATAAAATATCTAGGACACGTAATAACCCCCGGAGGAATCAGCACCAATCCGGAGAAGATAGAGGCGATCTCTAAAATGAAGGAGCCAAACAATGTCAAACAGCTATAGACATTTCTTCAGACATGCTCCTGGTATAGGCGATTTGTACCCGAGTTCGCCAAAACCGGCAAGCCACTCAGCGACTTGATAAAGAAAGACGCCACCTGGGAATTGAAATCCCCACAGCAGAATGCTTTCGACACCCTGAAAGCACTACTCACTAGCGCCCCCATACTACGACAAGCCGATGGAAGCAAGGAATTCATCATAAAGTCGGACGCAAGCAGCTACGCAATAGGAGCAGTTTTGGTCCAGGGGGAGGGACTAGAAGAACATCCGGTAGAATACGCGAGCCGCCTGCTACTACCAGCGGAGAGGAACTATTCTACCACAGAACGAGAAGCCCTAGCAGTCGTATGGGCAGTTGCAAAGTTCCGAGGATACATTGTAGGAACAGCAATCACCGTGGTTACCGACCACCAAGCGTTGAAGTGGTTAATGACGTTAAAGTCTCCCACAGGTCGCCTTGCAAGATGGGCCCTGCAGCTTCAACCCTACAACCTGAAAATCCAATACACACCTGGACGCTCAAACCTGGTGGCGGACACACTATCACGACCACCATTACTTGAAGACCCACCCTCTATTTGCGCACTATGCACGATAACCCTCGACGTTCCAGTACGCAACGCGGCTGACATCCGCAGAGAACAATTGAAAGACACTGCATTGAAGAAAATTATCGAGTGTTTTGAAGCCAGCAATCCAAACGAAGACCTTAGTTACTGGACAACTAAGGGCTACCTGATGCAAAACGGTGTATTGTACCGATATGCACCCGATATCGAAGAAGAGGACGCTCAACTAGTCGTCCCCGAGCATGAGCAACACCAAATAATCATGGCCTATCACGATGCCCCTACCGCTGGGCATTACGGAGTAGAACGCACGATTCGACGAATTGCCAGACGATACTTTTGGAAGAATATGCGGACCTACATACAGAAATACGTCAAGAACTGTCTGGAGTGCCAGAGATACAAGCCATCAAACCTAAAACCCGCTGGCCTCCTACAGACTTCAGTAATGAACCAGAGGTTTGAAACAGTAGCCTTCGACCTCTTCGGACCACTCCCAACTTCCGAGGATGGGAAGAATTGGATCTTCATCATCGAAGACGTGGCCACACGCTGGATAGAACTATTTCCCCTCAAAGACGCGACTGCCGAGACCTGCGCCCGCGTCCTGATTGATGAAGTATGCCTACGCTACGGGACCCCACGCCGACTGATAAGCGACAACGGTACCCAGTTCGTGAGTGCCGTGATGCAGCAGATGACTTACTGCCTGGACATCAAGCACACCTTCACACCAGCCTACCACCCAGAGGCCAATCCTGTCGAGAGGAAAAATCGAGACCTCAAACCCCAACTAGCCATCCTGGTTGGCACAGAACACCGAAAATGGGCCGAAAGCCTTCCATCAATACGCTTCGCCATGAATACCGCGTTCTGTCAGAGCACCGGATACTCCGCTGCCTATCTCACATTTGGACGTGAGCTAAGGTCAGTCGATGACGTCGGAAGAGACTTGAGAAGCATTATCTTATCGGAAAACTTCATCCCCGAGATAACGCCGCATCTGCTACAACTAGCCGATACCCTACGTCTTGTCAGGACCCACAATGATGAGAAACAAGACAAACAAAAGAATTACGTGGATAACAAGAGGCGAGAAGACCCCCATTACCAGCCCGGAGATCACGTCTTTGTCCACTCCCACGCTCTTAGCAAAGCCGCAAGAGGCTTCGGCGCAAAATAAGGACCACGACGCGATGGCCCCTACCTGATCCTGAAGCAACATGGACCAACGAGCTACGAGATAGCTTCAATGGAAGCACCAGATGTCTCGCTAGGCACCTACCACACCTCAGCACTGACTCCATACCACGGGCACTTGACACCGCTGCCCGCTCCGGTTATTCCTCTGCGCAAACGAGGTCGACCAAAGAAGAATAAGTAGCCGCCACGCTACTACAGACCTGGATCTTCGACGGGACGTTCCTCGATCCAGAGGGGGAGGATGTAGCGCGCCGTTTTTACGCTTGCCACTACACCATCTCTTTCCCCCGTACAGCGCCATCCTGCTCACCCACCCCTAAGCAAACCAGGATGCGCCGACGCCTTCTGCGCATCTCCCACCCTCGAGCCGCTACATAAACCACACCCCGCAACAAGGAATGGGCTATATAACAAGCTGCGCGCCCTAAATTAGTCAGTTCGTCTGCAGCTCGCTTATGGCTAGTACGCTCTCTTATTTGCGCTTCGTCCTCTGGCACGACCCTCTAAGGAGTATTCTACTACCATAAGTAAAGCACCAACCAGACCCCCGACTGCTGCCTTAGTTGCGCTTCGTCCTATGGTACGACCCTCTAAGCAGAACCACAGTCAGCTTTTGTTGTTCCCAAAGCCTAACGGCAAGGTTCCCTCCGATCCCTTGCTCAGTTAATTAGTGAATTGATACATTGTGACTATTTTTACCATATTATGTGATCTGTGAACTTACTTTCTTAAATAAATAACCTTTTACCAACAATTGTGTTATAACTATCATTATTGTTGTTATCTGTCATAATTTGTGATGTTTTGTTTATGTGAGACATAATATTTATGAGGTGTTTACTGTCAGGTGCAATATATGAAGTGCATATGTGAATTTTTTTACCGGGAAGTGAAATTGTTACCCATATGTCTTCCGCCTCTGATCCCCATTCTATTTTTTGTTCAGAAATTAATTTATTTTTTACTGCAATCAAAACTCCACCACCGCGATTCTGTTTGAGGTTATGGTAATCTCTATCTCTTCTGTAAACATGGTATCTTGGATCGAAAAGTTCCTCATTAAATATTGAATTGTTAAGCCATGTTTCAGTGAGACATATAATATCATAGTTGTTTAATAGTACATTTTGAAGAAAGGTGTTCGTTTTAGTTCTGAGGCCTCTTAAGTTTTGATAATATAATTCTAGAGATTCCATTTTAATGATGCAATAAGTTAATATGATGGTTCTTATGTTAATATGAATATGCGTAATATGAATGTTCTAAGCGTTATTGATGGAAATATTGTATTTTTTTAGTTTTTCTAGGTCGATAAATGAGTTTATGCAATAGTGATCTGAGTTTTCGTTTAGTCTTACATAAATTTTACAGTTTTTTATCCAGCAAAATTTATATTTGTTAATTTTGGTGAACTCTCTGACCTGTTTGTAGAGTATTTTGTTTTTGTGTGTTAAATGTTCATTAATATAGATCCTTTGTTTTCCATTCAAGTTTATATCCTCTGCTGTTAGGCCCCTTCTCGTTCGGATTGCTGCCATGATATCATCTTTTTGTTTTCTGCACTTCAGTTTAACGATAATATTGTTTAGCGGTCTTCCTTCGATCTTCTCCTTGGGGGCTACTCGGGTGGCGTATTCAATTTCTTCAGTGCTTACTTACTTATAATACGAAGCGACGTGAGCTCCATCTATATGAAATTGTGAGTACTTATAACTGTCAATTGTGTGTCGCGGCTCGAACTCTGAGCAATAAGATTGTCTCCCGATATATTTGATTAATATAAATAAATTCATTGCTTTAAAGAACTGTTGTTATTCATAACCCTTCAGGTTATGGGCCCAGTAAGTGAAATATAAACAATTTCGTGAACAATTAGTGGGATTTGCAGTGTTATAAGCGAGAACAGTATTTTGCGTAAACAAAATTATAAAACGGCGCCATCTTTGTAGTGAGCATCGCTAAGGTGACGCGGACTTAGAAGTTACGTTCCGCATTGTTTTCATCGTTGGAATGCAAATACGTTCAATTGTTTTGGAGTTGAAGAAACTTCGAAATGGCTGCTTCTATTAAAATTAATCAATTAACTGCAAATAACTATTTTTTTTTTTTTTTTTTTTTTTTTATTTGAATTTTATTTTAGTAATTTGTACATTTAAGTTTACAAATTTCTAATTGATTATAATATTTCATATTGCAGTTTTTTTTTTTTTTTTTAATTATAATATTTTAAATTCACAAAATTTTTGAATTCACAAAATTTTTGAAATCACAAAATTTTTTGTTTTTGTTTTATGTAGCTCCTACAATCCATCTTGAACTTTTCAATTGGTGAGGACTTAAGAGTTTCTGGTAGTGTGTTATATAACTTAATTCCTTTGTATAGCAGACTGTTTTGCGTATTCGTTTTGTCCTTTTTGTTTAATCTTATTTCCTTGCAAGTCCTTGTGTAATGACTGTGAATGTCCTTATTGTATACGATTTTATTTGTGAAGTATTTTGGTAACATGTTGTTTAATATTTTGTGAATAAATATCAACGTGTTCAAGGTCAGTATTTGTTTCACTGTTAACCAATTAAGTTCCTTTAGCATTTTAATTATTTTTGAAAATCTATTTCTTCGGAGTATTATTCGCATTGCTCTGTTTTGGAGAATTTGAAATTTATTCTGTTCTCTTTCATTACAAAGGAAAAGGATACTTGAACAGTAGTTGAAGTGTGGGGCAATAATTGAATTGTAAATGGTGATGGCGGTTTTTCTGGAAATTTTAGGCCGAATTCTTCCCAAAAAAGATATCTTTTTGCCAATTTTCTTGTGGGTATATTCGGCATGTCTATTGAAGTTTAGTTTGGAATCTAATATGACTCCTAAGTATTTCATTTCAGAAACATTTTCAATAATTTCACCATCAATTTTATTGCTTTCACTGGATGTCTTCTTATATCCAATCACCATACATTTTGTTTTTTTTTGTATTTAATTTAAGCTTATTTATTTTTAGCCATCTTGAAACATCATCTAGTTCATTAATTAAAATATTTATTAGTTCTTCATAGTTATCACCAATTAAGTATATAAGTGTATCATCGGCAAAAAGTCGTACTTTGCATTTTGAAAATATTTTCACCATGTCATTAATATAGAGTATGAACAATAGGGGTCCAAGGACCGATCCCTGCGGTACTCCTAATTTATTTTCCATTGGTTTTGAGAATTGATTATTTATTTTTGTTACCTGTTTTCTGTCTTTCAAATACTCTTCTATTAATTTAATGGCTATAGATGAGAAACCAATTTCTTTAAGTTTTCTTATTAAGATTTCTCGATCTATAGTTTCGAATGCCCTTTGAAAGTCTAAAAATATTGCTAAGATAAATTTATTACTATTCATTCCTTCCTTCCATTCTTCGACAATTACGTTTAATGCTGTTTCACACGAGTTATTAGATCTGAATCCTGATTGCTCTTGGCATAGAATATTGTGTTTATCTAGGTATTGTAAAATTTGTTCTTTTATTATCACTTCAAGAATCTGCTCATATTTTGGTAAGGTGTTGATTGGTCGAAATTCTTCACATTTTCTGGTATTTTTAACCTTCGGAACCGGTATAATGGTAGATTGTTTCCATGAATGTGGAAATTTTCCTTCTTCAATCGTCTCATTAATAATATTTAATAGTGTAGATCCAATTACTGGAAAAGCATCCCTTATTATACTAATAGTTAATCCATCTGAACTATTCTTTGATTTAATTTCATTGAAGACTTTAAATAAATATTCTGCATTTATTTTTCTGAAGACCAATAATTCTTTGTTTGAGTCGTTATTTTCATTTATGGGGTTAGCAACAATGTTGGGTATTAATTTGTTGATTTGAGTGATGCTTTCAATAAAATATTTATTAAAGCTATTAGCCATGTTTTCTTCGTTTATCTCTTTTGGGAAGTTTACAATTTTTATGTCGTCTTTGTTTTCGCCATGTACTAATTCTTTTATGCTTTTCCAAATTTTTTTGGGATCCCCTTCTTCTGAGTTAATTTTATTTTTTATGTACTCATTATGCGTTCTTTTTATGTCTTTGGAGTATTCGTTTCTCGCTTTTTTGTAGTTATCCCAATCCATAGTATTATTAGTAAGGCGTGCTCTTTTGTAAAATGTATCTCTATCGTGCTGCATTTTGCGTAGTTCTTTTGTGTACCACTTATTATTATTTATTTTATGTATCTTCTGTTCTGGGACTACTTCATCAATAGATTTTTTTAAGTTTAATATCATCTGGTCCGCTTTTTTGTTATATTCCATTTGATTTATTTCATTCCAATTAATAGCCTCCAAGGTCTGAATGAAAATTTCTTTATCATATTTTTTGTAATTTTTAAAAGTTATTACTTTTGTTTCTTTGCTGGAGTTGTATTTTTCTCTGTCATTTAATAGAATCTGAATGATGTTATGGTCGGTAATTTTAGGATTATCTAGTATATTAATATTTAAGTTGAATTTATTTGAGATTACAAGATCAATCACTGTTTTCGAGGTTTTGGTAATTCGTGTAAAATCTTTAACCAGTTGTTTCATCCCTGCAGCTTGAATAATATATTTCAATTTTTTTGTGTATATGTCTTCTTTGCTTTGACATTTATATTAAGATCTCCAGCTATAATGTTTACATTTTCGTCTTGTAAATTTTCCATACACCATTTTTGAAAATATGTTAAAAAGTCGCTATGACACCTGGAAGATACATATGCGTGCTATTCTAAAGAAAAATGATTTGTGGGAGTACGTATCGGGATCATTACCTAAACCGTCATCAATGGACCCTAAGTGTGGTGAACGTATGTCTTGCGGTATAAGAGAGACATGCATGTATGAGTGAGACAGCATGAGTAACGTATAAAAGGGTGTGATTGCTGTCTACCGTCCTCTTTGCATTCAGGCTTCCTACGAAGCGCAACTGTACAATCTCGGAATAAACGTCACTAGTCTACCTACGACTTATAATTGTCAATCACCCTGTACTGAGATCACCATCCCAAGAAGATCTGGATCCATACAGCAGGAGTCCAGATGGTAATGTTGATAACCGGCCACGGTCATCACACTAAGTATGCAGAATGGATTAAAATGGACGGAAAGGCCGAATCGGATATATTATTGGCGGTCAGTCCGAGTGAGTTAGCTGCATTGGATGGCTTAGAAACTTCTAAAGCTATATGGGACAAGCTAAAGTCTATGTATCAGTCGAGTGGACCCGCAAGGAAGGCCTCTTTGTTGAAAAAATTGGTTTTGACTCGTATGCAGGAAGAAAGTGACCTACGTAAACATATAGCGGATTTCTTTGATGTTATCAAAAAACTCAAAGAAATCGGATTGATCGTTATTGATGAACTTTTAGCCATATTATTGCTGTATAGTTTGCCGGATTCTTTCGACATGTTCAGAACGGCAATCGAATCTCGTGATGATTTGCCATCAACGGAAACGCTGAAGATCAAAATTATCGAAGATTTTGAGGGTCGTCAATCTAAAATTGTTGACCAAGGGGCTATGTTTGTCAAACGTTTCAATAAAAATGCCTTTCAGAAGAAGAATCATGACCACCGCGATAGTAAGAATTACATTGAGTGTTACCGGTGTGGTCGTCGTGGGCATTTAGCAAAAGAGTGTAAGGTCAAAAATATCAGTGGCAATAAGTATAAACAGAGTGCACAACAGTTAGAACGCAATAGCAATAATGAGCAGAAGACAACAATGTTATTAAGCACCACTGAAGAGGTGATGTTGGGTGAGCAAATTAATCCTATTTGGTGTATTGACAGCGGGTGCACTAGTCATATGTGCAACCAAAAGCAAGTGATTAAGAATTTCACACAGATAAACTCTGAGCTTAATTTAGCAACTAATAGTGAAAAAACACAAATTACGGGTACGGGTAAAGTCAGTATCTCAGTGGACACGGGCAGTGAAGAACGCCAAATAGATATAGAAAAAGTGTTCTATGTATCGGATCTACGTACTAATCTATTATCAGTGTCAAAAATGACGGATTATGGGTTTGAAGTAAGATTCAGAAAAAATGACGCAATCGTGATTGATAAAAATGACAAAATTCACATGCGTGCTGACCGTGTTGGTAATTTGTATAATGTTCGGATGAGCGAAAATGCTGTCAATATAGCTGCGACCCCAGAGACACTTATAGATATGTGGCACCAGCGTCTCGGACACCTCAATGAGCGTGATTTGAAAACCATGGCAAAGAGTGGCTTAGTACATGGGATAAACATCAAAGACAGTGAAAAATTGTCTCAGTGTGAGATTTGTATAAGAGAAAAGCAGACATGCACGCCTTTTTCTAAAGGATGTGAAGATCGCACAAGCGAGTTACTAGAAATAGTGCATTCGGACGTGTGTGGTCCGATGAGACATGAGTCTTATGCCGGTAAGAAGTACTTCGTTACTTTTATCGATGACAAGTCTAGATGGTGCGAAGTCTACTTTATAGCTAACAAAAGCGACGTGTTAAGCGTGTTCAAATCGTACAAGGCTTTTGCAGAGAATTTGACAGGGAAGAAAATAAAATATCTTCAGTCAGATAATGGGCGAGAATACATCAACAATACATTCGACGAGTACTTAAAAAAAGAAGGAATTAGAAGAAGATTAACAGCGCCTTATACGCCTCAACAAAATGGGATTGCAGAGAGGAAAAACCGTACTCTGGTCGAGATGGCGCGCTGTATGATGCGACAAGCAGGAAGCCCTCCTTCTTTTTGGGCGGAAGCAGTGAATACTGCTAATTATGTGAGAAATAGGTGACCAACTACAGCTTTAAGTGGCAATATACCATATACACTATGGAATGGGAAGAAGCCTACAGTAATCTACATGCACGTGTTTGGTTCTAAAGCATATTATAAAGATAAAGGACCTCAAAAAGGCAAGTTTGATTCAAGGTCACAATTAGGAGTTTTTGTGGGCTATGATACTCAATCTAAAGCTTATAGAATACATGACCCTAAGACGAGAAAAATCGTTGTAACTCGAGATGTAAAATTCATAAATGAAACGGCATTCAAATTCATTCACGGATGAGTACAAAGAAATACTTGATGAAGAAGAAGATACTGACCATGAACAAATAAATATAGAATTAAATGATCCAGCCACAAATGATGAAATGAGAGAAAACAGTAGAACGCCTGTAATAGAAGCAGGTGAAAGTAGAGAAACTGGTCTATTACAAAGAAAAAGAAAATCAACAGTCTCATGGGAACGATTAATAGGACCATTAAAAAGAGGACGAGGAAGACCACGTATAATACGTTCCGGTTCAGTGGGAAGACCGCGAAAGGAGCACAATTTAGTAAGAGATAATACTGAAAGTGAAAATGAATCAGATATTGAAGAGACTAATGTGCACATGATAGCTGGGATAACTATTGTAGAACCGATTACATGGCACGAAATAGAAAAGAGTAATGATGTTGATGCATGGAAAGGAGCCATAGAGGACGAGTATTTAGCACAAATAAAGAATAAGACATGGGAAATAGTTACAAGGCCAAAACAACGAAAAGTGATCGGAAATCGATTTGTATTTAGCACTAAAACTACTGGGAAGAAAGTACGTCTCGTCGCAAAAGGTTGTTCGCAACGGCCAGGGGAGGATTTCCATGAGACATCGTCTCCGGTCGTGAGATCTTCATCAATAAGACTGATAGCTGCTGTATCAGCCGAGTTAGGATTAAATATCCATCAAATGGATGTAGTAACTGCATACCTGAATGGTACACTTGATGAAGAGGTTTACATGGAAGTGCCGGATCACCTGAGCGATGTTTTGAATAGATTACTCGCAAACCAAAAGATTGGTTCCCAAAGAAAAGTTATTAAAGATAAGAATCTAATTGAAACAGCTAAACGCTGGGACAAAGCATTGAGTGAATGTAGTGATAGTGTGTGTTTTTTAAAGAAATCTCTGTATGGTTTGCGTCAGTCAGGGTTACAGTGGTATAAAGAATTAGTGAGAACGCTGATGAAAATAGGTTTTGAAGCGTTAGCACAAGATCCGTGTGTATTCATAGCACAGAAAGGTGAGCGACTGATGTTGATTGCTATTTATGTTGATGACATTATTTTGGCAGGAAATAATGATGTATGGATGAAAAATATAAAGAAACAGTTATCAAGTGAGTTTGAAATGAAAGATTTAGGAAAGATAAGTAATTGTTTGGGTATTGAATTTAGTCGTGATGATGAAAACAGAGTGTTTCTTAATCAAAGGGTTTATATAGAGAACGTGTTAGAACGATTCCATATGAGTGAGTGTAAACCTGCAGTGACGCCTCTAGATGTTAATGTGAAATTAGAAAAACCGGTAAGTGTGAATGAGGACATAATGAAACAGTACCCATACCAAAGCTTGATAGGAGCGTTACTTTATCTGGCTGTATCGACTAGACCAGACATAGCGTTTGCCGTAAATTATTTAAGCCAATTTAATAGTAATTATAGTGTTGAGCACTGGAAGGCGGCTAAACGTATCATGAGATATTTAAAAGGTACATCTGACTACGGTTTAGTTTATGAAAGAACTGGGCTGCCTTTGTTCGGTGTGGTCGATGCAGACTGGGGAGCAAATGCCATAGATCGTAGATCATATTCTGGATTTGCATTTATTTTAGCCGGTGCCCCGATCAGTTGGGAGGCACGTAAGCAACGGAGTGTTGCGCTATCGAGTACGGAAGCCGAATGCATGGCACTATCCGAAGCTTCAAAGGAAGCCATGTATTTACGTGATGTTTTGGGTAACGTTGGTGGTATTGAAAGTGAGTGTGTGACGTTATTCAACGATAATCAGGGTGCCATAAAACTTGCTCAGAGTAGAAACTTTCATCCTCGCACAAAACATATAGCAGTGAGACACCACTTTATTTGAGATATATGCGAACAAGGTGTAATTGATTTAAAATACTTATGTACTGATGAGATGCTTGCTGATGGTTTGACGAAAGGTTTGAGTGGATCAAAACATCATGACTGTCTGCGTAACCTAGGTATGATGGATGAGAGTATGTAAGAATAGGAATAGGAATACTCGCTCACGACTTCGAGGGGAGGTGTTAAGATAATACGAAGCGACGTGAGCTCCATCTATATCAAATTGTGAGTACTTATAACTGTCTATTGTGTGTCGCGGCTCGAACTCTGAGCAATAAGATTGTCTCCCGATATATTTGATTAATATAAATAAATTCATTGCTTTAAAGAACTGTTGTTATTCATAACCCTTCAGATATAAATTTATTTTATTCAGTAATTAATTTTTTATCGCACCTTGTTTCAAATAAATATACAGATGTCGGGTTAAATTTAGTTGGGATGGTAAATAAATTAAATTAATAAAATTATTTAATTAATTAAATTAATTAATTAATTAATTAATTAATTATTAAATTAAATTTATAATAATTAAATTTGGGTTAAATTTAGTTGGGATGGTAAAGGAATTTTATTTTCTACAATACTTTAAGTATTTATCAATGTTATTTTAGTATGGCTCCTTGAAAGCATTTTTAAGTTCACACAAGAAATGATTGGTTTAGTTATTTTATATTTAAATTGAATTTCGCTGGTCATTCTTGGCTTTGTTATAACTTACCTACTTTAGGGATTTTTAAAGGTTAGACAGATCCTTGGTTGAGCAGTAAGTTTTATTTATTTCTAAGATATGAAAATCATCATAACTTTCTTCCTCCATTCCATTTTAACATGAGTGGTTGATTTATTTATAATTGATAAATTTATTCATGAATCACAAATTCAATTTTTAAATTAATTAATAAATATTTAGAAGACAAACCTTTACAAGTATTATTTCGGTAATCAGCTGTAGTTTGTTTGTAGATACATTAAGGGATTTTATTGTCGATCGGATAGCAGTTGTTTTCGTTATTCTACAAGTACATACGTAAATTTATCATTCCTGGTGATTTCAGTCCATTAAGAATTATTATTATTTCATACGCAGTTCTCGGTACGCGGTGCATTCGCTATTAACTGTATTATTATTACATATAGGTACATCATTACGTCGCCTTATTTACTTTTATTTGAAATTATAATCATGATTCATGATTTATGGTTGTCCCGAGACTATGCGTGCATTGAATGAATTATTTTATCAATTTGGGTTTAATTGTAATATTATACTCTGTTGTTATGGAATACATAATTTTGATTCAACTATCATTGTAATAGATGACATACCTAACTTGGTTTTTTTTTAATAATATTTTCATACAACAAATAAAATACCTACTTACCGGTGAAATGATTTATACACAAATCTTTCGTCATACAAATTTATTCGACGTAATATTGCAGATGCTATTAAGTTTGCTTAAGTGAACATATTTATCTATTTAATATTTTCTGTTGCAACTTAAGTTTGCTATATTTAACTTTTATCAACTTTTCGTTGGATTTTTATAGAAGTTTTATGCAGCTTAGTTGTTTGCTGAAGTTTAAAAAAAAAAACAAAAAAAAACAAAAAAAATTTACGGGAACACAAAATTTCTTTTCATGGTTGCAAGTGCTTTCAACTATTCATGTTGTCCTTTCAATGGAGATTTATAGAACGGTAGTTGTTTTGATGTTTTGGTCGTTTCCAAACAGTAAGGAAGCTGACATCGATGTTTTGTATATCCTATACTTCGTGGAAGTTTATCTTCGGATTTAAATTTCAATTTTTTTTATAGGGTTCAGATTCTTTACCATCTATTATATTTATACGTAAAATAAGGAGCATTTCTCTTTCCGGTTGAGAGTGATGTGAATTGTTTATAAGAGCATACATTCAACGTTCATATGTGAACACGAATATGAACCTCGAATGGATGTTTTGTGCTGTCTTGTTGTCTTGTCGGTTTTGTGATTTGTCCATGGGGTTTTCGCGGCTTATTTTTCGGATTTAAACTTTTAAGCCTCGTCTTTAATCATGGTGGAAATTATTTCACTATTTTTTTATTCTTATCTTGCAGCGGGACGATATTAACGCGTGACATGTTAGTTTTCTAATCCTCTGAGTACGTCAGTTATTTGTTTTCGCGTTCCATGCTTTAGTTTTAGGGCCTCTGAGTTCGCAGCACAATTCTTTATGGGAATTGATCGTAGAGATAGATTTAGGTAGCTTATCCTAGTCTTTCTCAACCGCAGGAAGAGAGAGGAACCCTTGGCGTAGATGTATTTCCTATGATGAGGGTAGGTCTCTTGTCCTCCGCAAATAAGATATGCATTTTGATATACATAACGTTATGTTATGTGTGGGTATTTTCCTGTATTTCCATCTCAATATGAGGTTTTATAATGGATATGGTGAGGAAAATGATATAGTTCAAGCTTTACGACGAGTTACGTTTTGGATAATTTTCAGTTCATATTCTATAGGAAGTAATTCCGTTATCTCTAGATAGAGGATTTGTGTGGATTATTGAACATTTTGGGGTTCGATTTTAATTTATGGGATATGTCAGGATAAATGCTTTCAGCAGTCGTTGGGTTTATTTTGTTCTGGTAATTTTTTTCGATTTAAAAGTTAATTGGGAGATATACATTTCTGATTTGAATTATATACCGGTTGGTATGTTTGTATACAATAATTCGTACATCTTGAACAACTACGTTCTATCGGGTCATTATCAGAACAAAAATCTTTATGTTTTATATTTCGTGTTCACCTTCTTAAGCACTTGTCCTATTTTAGGATAATTGCTTGACAAGCTAATTTTAAAAAAAAATATATATATACATATATAATAATTTTAACCCGTCTAATCACAAGAGACCCAAGTTGTCTCAAAACATCATATGCCGTTATAATAACAGGAGACCCAGATTGTTCCAGAGCGACAGTGCATTATTAAAAGTTAGATATCTCTCTTCCTGTCATGCGAATATTTGTGATTTCTTTTATGTTAGAAACGGAATGAAATAATGCTTCACATTGTCTCAGAATTATATGAGCTAGGTTTTTCAGATATTTTACAAACCCGATCAAAAGTGACGGTTTAATTTTTCGCCAATTTGTGACGTATCACACAATTAATTTTAAAATAAAATTGTATGAAAGTGATAAAAAGTGAGGTGACAGTTTTATTACAAATTTTATTTAGAAAAAGAGTCTGTATTTTAAGTTTATTCTATTTTAATTACTTTAATTCGAATATTTGCAGGTATGCATTTTTTAGCCAATTTAAATTTCCAATATTAAAATTTTAATATTTAGAAACAAAAATGTTGATTTCTAATAAACACACCGGAAAGATTATTTTATCTAGATTTTAGAACAATTTTTGTTTTTGCAAAAGCGTTAAAATAAACCAATAAATAGGAACATTTAAAATGCATGGGAAGAACCAGGAATTTTGCGCGCTAACCTTGACAGGCAAAATTTGACAGAAAATTATTTTCTTATTATTCGAAGGGTTAAAACAATAAAATAATATTAAAACTTTCTTCGTCATTCAGGAAGAATTTCTTTCCTTCTTTGTTTTGAACTTAAATAATCTTATTATATACCTTTGGTATTTTATTCACAATTTCATTTTTCTAAATAATAGATCTTCAGTGGTTAATAAAATTCCATAATAATGATTGACAGTTTCAATTTATTTTGAATATATTTAAATTTTGTGTAGGATAAAATTTTGATTTTGATCTTAATCTCGGGAGTTGCCATATACAGGTTAGGTAATTCTGTTGTAATATTTTTTGCGAAAGGTTTCGCGTACTTAGGGCTTATTTTAGAATCTTTCCTGAATTTTATACCAAATTTAATATTTTGGTTAACATACTTCAACTTTTATAGGTCTATACAACTTAATTATTAACTTTAATTTTGATGTTAATGGCTTTATTTCATTAGCGTGCTTGCATTTTACATTTGCTGAGGTCAAATGTTTATAGGTTTTCATAGGTAACCTTTCGGTTTGTTTCTTTAATAGAACTCTTATTATCTAATCATATTAGCAATGTGTTCTTCAGTAGTTCTTTTCTTGCGGATAAACCATAAGGTAGGCAGTTTAGCCATAGAGAACTTCAAACAAGAATGGACGCGTTACACGCTTTTCACAAGAGGATTTCACCTTGCCATCTTCGCTCCTCTCTAAGGTCTACTCCAAGCCATTTCCATTTCCACCGAAGAAGTCCACTACACTATATTGCATATCTCGAAGATCACACCAGGCATTCTCACATTCTGGATGGAGTGCATCTCGGACATTATCCCTACTGGACATTTCATCATCCTTTCAAGATTGCTAATGAGGCGCATTGACACTCTGGGCTGTTAGATGCCTCAAGAATTTTCTTCACTTTCGTTTCTTACAACACTTTCGGGCTATAACCACAATTAAGTGCAGCAAAGCATGCAGAAGTCAAATTGTGAGGCCGTTCGCCGAAGACTTTCCTGAATCTGTTCTCCAGCAACGTCACCTTGAAGGAACAGCAATTACCAGTGGACATCCTGGTCCTGGGTTTTATTTTTACAGTCATTGGGTCAATTCCGTCACCATAGTCTGAGGGGTTCACGTCTTCCTCTGGACAATTTTCCTTCACATACTTCGTGGACTTGGCACTTTCGCTCAACAGCTACACATCGCTTGGGGTACCTTGGCTACTGACGGACTTAGCAATCTCGGCTTGCGGCATCATCACAATTCTGCAAGTGACTTCAAGATTTCAGACGCCAGGAGGCTAATGGAAATTTCCCGGGAAATTTCTTTTTGGCTGAGGGGGTAATATAGCAGTGGCGATCGCATCTCAAACATCACTAGTGAGATTGAACATCACTATGACGTAACCACGTGACCTTGCCGGCCTACGCGGGCCTCGACAGCGCATTTCTCGGCAGGGAGATCAGTTTACTCTCTGGAAGCGGCACGGGCAGCAGCGGTACTACCAACGCTCTACGGTACGGCTGAGGGAACCGGTCACGGGATCTCACTTACAACAATGGAATTCGCTCATGGAACCTCGGTCATCTTTCGTAATGTAGACTTAATTAACTTATTTATTTTACAATGGTTTATCCATCATACTTAGCTTGTAGTTTTCCTAGTTGATCTATAAAATTAGGATGGCGCTCAATAATCTCATGTAACTGCTTTCATTCCTTTTATATTTAACACACGTGTCATAACTTATAAATACAATACCTTGTCTCTTCGAGAGAAGGCACGCCCTGCAGATTGATCTCACATAATTATAATATTACAATATTTACACTTTTTAATTGTAAATTAATAAATATTGTTTAAAGTTGAGAGTTTTTATTTGGTCTCATGCTCTGGTTTAATTTACCTTTGTTATTACACATACACATAAACATGCATATTTAATCCTAGCATCTCTTATCTTGTAAATACGCTTCAAAGTACGTCCCTTAACACCCTGTATGTACCCAAAATTTGCATCAAATCTTCAAAGTCTGACTCGTTATTTATTAAATCTTCAAAGTCTGACTCGTTATTTATTAAATCCATAGTACATAACCGTACACTTCCACTGCTGTTAGCTAACTGTATTCAGAAATTGCTAGTATGTCGTGGCGTCGCGTGTTGGTAATGTGCACGGTGAGTATCGGGTGTTGACACGTTGCGTCGCGTCGGGTTTTAATAATGTGTTTCCGCCTTAATTATCACAACGCTGCAAAGATAAGAAAAATATTTCCATTTTAACGAAAGGAATACTATCAAAATTCAAAAACCCAAATTTAAAATTACGACGTGAAACAATTACATAACAGACAGAACGAAACAAGAAAAAAAACACACATTCAATGTGAAAGCATATGCATTCAATGTTTGCGCATTGAATTTGCGTAAGAAAATTATCAGATTTCCTTTGCGGTGATCAAAAGAAATCCAAATTTTTCGAAACAGTATATAAAAAAAAAATTACCCGTTCGATAAAACTTCGTACGCAAGGTGACCATATACAACGTACCATTTGTAAATAGGCACCACCTTGGCTGACAGATATTTATATAGATATACTATTTGCCATTACGAGTGATCCGTTGTTCATCTGACATAAGGCGAAACCTAGCTTGTATAGATAAAACTCCAAACCGAAACAAGAATAATATGAAATAAAAATTAATAAATTATTTCTGATTTACGAAACGAAACCAATGCAAAAAGATGCATTTCCAAATAACCGAAAATAAAATGAATTCCAATTGGAAACCAACATTAATAGTTGATTTCATAGAAGAAGAAAACATAAGAACCTGATTTCCAAACACTACAAAAAATACACAAGCAACACCTCCTGTAGAATGTTAATATTTTATCACATCTAAACAAATTAAGTCCCTTCACGAAACTGTAAAACCAAACCATGCGTTTTTATTTAAACATGATATTCAATTATTAACCAATAATTACGTTGTTAAATAAAATACCCATTTGAGAAATTACCAAAACACAATCCTCTTTTAATTAAAAAATATGAGAAAATTCTCAATACTTTAAACAACAAATCGCTAATGACGTCTTATTTCAAAACTTAACAAACAGAAAATATTTCACATTGTAGATCCTTAATTAAAAGAAATGTCAAATAATATTCCGATTGTTAACTTGAAAATAAAAATGACCGCGATTGAAGATAATATTAATTCAAAATGAAGAACATATTTTCACGAATAAATATTTTACATCTAAAATCCAAGTCGAGGAAACGATGCAAAACAGTATTTAGGTTTTCATGTAAATGTTATGCAAAATAAACATTAGAAACCCAGATTCTATTTTCAATCACTTCCGAAATAAATTTTCAAAAAAAAATAATGTCTTGATATTTAAAAAATCCCTACTTGAGAAAACATCAGCGAGTCAAAATTAAAATTCAAAATAAAAATTAATTCCGATTTTTAAAGAAAACAAAAGCATAAATTAATGCTTTATCAAACAGAAAATAAATCCGATTTGAATCTAATGTCAAATTATTTCCTAGTAGAATAAAATAAATAGTCCCAATTTTGAAACGCAAATCAGCACAAAACGAAAAAAAAAACGAAAAACCGTACGAAATATGCCGCCAGCAAAAATATGTAACGAATATTTTGACGAACGCGAAATATTTCGGAGTTCCAAATAAAAATAATTGTAAAATATCTTACCAGAGAATTAGGAAGTCCGTTCAACGTAGAAGGCACGTACAATAAGGTGGGTCATTTTAAAAAAATTATAATTTTAGATTCTGTTAGCGATAAAAGGGTGCCAAATGGGTTCAAACCGACGTGTTTAAAATTTTTTAAATTTCTGATACGATCTTCTTCCTCCGGATTCACTTCAAAGTTTTGAAAATTTTCATTTTTAGAGGTATTTTCTAGTGTGTATAAAAGTTACTACGAATCCTTTATACTATATTTTTTGTAATATTCTATGGCAAATATGGTACGTATTTACGAATTCATTTACAAAAAATCCGAGTTTTGATTATTAGTGGCTCGAGGTGAGGGCGGGGGAAGCACCGATTGCACTAAGCGCAGCGACTCTGCGCAACCGACGTCGGCGTTTGGAGTCAGTATCGCTACGGCTCTTTAAGCGGTAGGTCGCGTTGCACAAGTTTTCGCAATGGAACGTACTCGGAATGCGTTAAAAAGTCCCATATTTGTTTTACGTTTACCCATAATGTTTTACCAACTTATTGTGATGTTATGAAGTTTTTTGAGTGGACCAGGCATCAAATAAAATTAAATCAAGAGACCAAACTAGAACCCAAATTTCAGCAAATAGAGTGTACTGTGACAGCACGAATTGAAGAAATATGGAGAAAGGCTTCTATTCCCATCGTTACACACTCGCGAGTAGCACGCATGTTGAGGTCATATCATTTAAAATGCAAAAACCTTCTTAAGTCACATCCTAAAATACCGGAGAAAAAAATGGAGGAATTCCGTCGCAGAAGTAAAGTGCTGTTTGATATTTCGTCTTGCAAATGCAAAGATATAAGTAAATGTGACTGTCCGAAAGATAAAAAAATACCTGTAAATGAACAGAGTTTCATTAGTGACCAACGTACTACACGAAAAATGATAATAGAAAATGTGGATACCGCTACAACAAAACGAATGAAAACTGCGTTGAAAAGAAAACTTCTGAAGCAAAAATCCTTGCGTACGTCTAAAAAGGAAAGCACAGGTAAGCCAACTACCTCTCTAATCGATATTTCTACGTCTTCTTCATCAAATGAATCCGATTGCAATGATGTTTTCAAACCAAATGTTGTATCTCAAATGCCTCAGAAGCAGGCTGCGGTCACTATTGATTATTCTACACTGTCGAAAACTTGTGATAGATATGGAGTTTCGGATAGAGCAGCGGCAGCCATTGCCTCAGCAGTTCTGTATGACATCAAGTCTAATACTCCAGTTATTGACAAAAGTAAACTTCGCAGAGAACGAAAAAAAACAAGGGAAAATATTAAGGCACAACACATAGTTTTACAAATACCCGCATTATATTTTGATGGCCGGAAAGATAAAACATTAATTATCAGGGAAAAGGGGGGGAGGCATTACAGAGAACTAATCATTGAAGAGCATATTTCAATGATAAAAGAGCCAGACTCAATATATTTGGGTTATATTGCACCAAACTCTGGCACATCGAAAGTTATAGAAAGAACAATTGTCGATTATTTTTTAAAGGAAGAAATACCATTTGAACCATTAATGGCTATTGGATGTGACGGAACGAATGTGAACGTTGGAAAACATGGAGGTATAATACGTTTGCTTGAAAAACGTTTGGATAAACCATTGCAATGGATAATTTGCTTGCTTCACATGAACGAGTTACCATTTCGTCATTTGTTCACACATCTTGACGGTAAGACATCTGGACCTCAAACATATTCAGGGACAATAGGACTAGCCTTAGAAAACTGTGAAAAAAAGCCTATTGTTCATTTTCAGAAAATTGACGGAGAGTTGCCTGAATTATTAACTAAAGACCTAAGTACAGATCAGTTATATTTGTATAAAATCGTATCTGTAGTTACGGTGGGGGAATTACCTGAAGATTTAGGCCACAAATCTCCTGGAAAGATGTCTCATGCCAGATGGCTTACGCGTGCTAACCGAATTCTTCGTCTTTATGTTGCAACGGAAGCTCCTACAGAGAAATTATTATTTTAGCAACGTACGTTGTTAAAGTTTATGCTCCGACTTGGTTCAGTATTAAAACTCATCCCACCTGTAAAGATGGAGCACGTCACCTATGGCAGCTAATTTCAGCGTCTAGATACTTATCCCCTGAACTAAAAACTATAATTGATCCAGTCATAGAAAGAAACAGTTACTTCGCACACCCCGAAAATTTACTACTTGCAATGTTAACTGACCCTCACAAGCATATCCGGGAATTAGCTGCGCGTCGTGTTCTAAAAGCACGCAGTAAGAAACTAAGTAAAACAAGGCTGTTCCAACTTCCAAACATAAACCTCGATGCATCATATTACTACGACCTTATTAATTGGCAGCAAAATGTAACCGAACCCCCAACACTGAAGAATATAACGGATGAAGATCTTCAATTATTTGTAGCACAGGGGGGAGAAGGTAAATTGCCTCTTCTGCGTCTGCCATGTCATACTCAAGCAGTTGAAAGAGCTGTAAAGACTGTTACTGAAACCTCGACTACTTTATGTACGAAGTCTGCAAGAGGTCTTATTAAGGCAAAGATTGAGTCTCGCAAAATAATGCCGAAATTTGAGAGTAAGAAGGATTTTGCTGGTATTTGAATACACTGTCTTGAGATAATGTTAATTATAATCATATATTTTTTTAATAAATAAGTCAGAATATTCTCTCTAATTTGTGTTTTATTGAAAAAAAGTTCATTTTTAATTGTTTATCTAATATTTTTTAGAGATTTAACAAGGGTGGGTTTTTCTCTATTTTGTGAAATTTCAAACTCAATCCGGAGGAAGAAGATGATATCCAAATATTATTAAAAAAATTACGTGATTTTACATCTTCATTTAACACCCTTTTATCACTAACAGACAAACCAAAACAAGTTTTTTTTCCCCCATACAATCGTGACCCGCCTTAACGTACAATCGCCTTACCCGTAAACGAATACTTATTATCAATATTGAAACTATTCTATTAAAAACATGTTTTAAATTACCACCTACAATGCTATCAAAGCTAACCAGGTTCTACCACGATGGGCCAGCCAATGTAATGCTGTACAAATCAATGTAAAGCTTAATAAATATAATTAAATTAACCACGGTGGACGCCAATGTAATGGTTTAAAAATATGCGTGTAATACTGCATAAAAGGATAAGTACAACACAAGACTTATAGTTAAAAATAAACCCACGCCCCACGTTGGGCGCCAATGTAATGGTTTAAAAAACATGTGTACCTAAATGTAATACTTTAAAAAATAAAAGTGTACACCACACTTGTGCATTAATGTAATGGTTGAAAAAATAGAGAGTGTAACACTGCATATAAGAATAAGTACAACAGAATATTTATAGTTAAAAATGAAAGAGTTGAGGCAACAATCAAATTACGAGTATATTATTAAATAAATAAAACAGAACATGAGACTAACAAAATAATATTTAATACTTCAGGGTCGTGTTTAGTCCTTAGAAGAAGAAACTAAATAGTTAAAATCTAATAAAAGAATTGATAGCTTGTCGTGATTTACAAAAAAAAAAGATCTCAAGATGTTAAAATAACTAAGGGGGCAAGTTCAAGTAGAACAAAATTAAAATGGTAAGTCAATAAACTCAAACTAACAGAAGTTATAAGCTCACAGTAATTACGATTTCACCGAAGTATGTTCTTTCCCCACGTTGAGACAGACTGCCGGATCCTCTGGCCGCTAGCTTGGAACACAACTCAAATCCAATTGTTCCTCCTATCTTTTGGGAAACAAACGAAAAATGCTGGATTCGACTTGCTCCTAGAAAAATTTCAATTAGGAATTCAAAATTCAATTTGAATTGATACGTAGCAACCAAGTTATTGGGTGATTGTTAAATGGGTGCTTACTTCAACGACTGAATATTTGGCCAGTATAAATACAAACTGTTACAGATGCTATAAAAAGTAGCTAAAAACTTTAGCTACAAATTTCATTAAAATGTAGCTGTCTGACATCAAATAAAAGCTAGATCTAGCTATAAAGTTGTTAAGTTGGCATTGCTGGTTGAAAGAAAGAGAAAATCCCAAAATGAGGTATTGGAATATGCAACGTCCAGTCCCCGTCCTTCAACAAGTCAATCTGAAGAGCCAGAGAAGATAAAGAAGGTAAAAAGTCTGAACAAATTTAACAGTCTGGCTCCAAGAACCGGGTTTTAAAAGTTGGATAGGAAAAGATTAGATTAAAGACGGAAATGAATTAGCATCGTGTTCAGTTTGTTCAATATCAATCATAGCACACAAAAGTGACTTAATTCGCCACGTAAAATCAGACCGTCACAAGAGAAAATCTGCGGAAATACAGGATGTTCAAAAAATTTCATCTTTTATATGTTCTCACGGTTTGGAGAAGAATGTTAGAATAGCTGAATTAAAATTTGCCGGTGCTTTAAGCACGGGTCACATTATGCTGGTTGCCAGCCGCGAGTTGAAGAAGCCGCTTCTGCCAGCCGTCGATCAGCTTGGTGTGACAACAAAATTCGGCGCTGGCGTCGCCAGCCGGCGAGTATTTGTCAGCGGCTGACGAAGTTGGACATGTTTAACTTTTGGTAGCAAGCAGCGGCAAATAATCAATCACGTGACCGCTGGCACCAGCCGGCAGCGCAGTCTGACCACTATTGCGTCTATCAGCAACGAGAAAGCACGTGTTTTTTTTTTGTGAAATTGTTTAGTTGTGACTATTTTATAATTTGTAATTTTTAATTGATATAATTAAAGTTATTTATAATGTCTGAGTTAAAGTGGACTGCGAGACAAATAATAACATTCTATATGTTTCTGGATCCTCTTTTTTCAGTTCTTGGAGAAGTCTTGACGATGCCCCTAATTCTTCCCTTCTTTGTATCCATGGCCTGACCCACCATCGTCTCTGTTTGCGGTGAAGCTGGTTAAGCATTTCTAAACTAAGTTCCCTGACACCCTCTCTCAACAACTGCTTTATTAGCTTTTTACGTGAAACGACAGACGACATATAGTGAATGACTAACTGGAGAGTGCGAGACGCGAGTAGCAGCAGCAGTAGTGTGACCAGATTGCCCGCCGCTACTAGCTGGTAGGTACTACTACCAGCCGCTGGTAAGCAGCAGCTGGCAACCAGCATAATGTGAGCCGCGCTTTAGCTGAACACAATATACCGATGTCATTTATTGGGTCCCCTCTGCGCAAACATTTTCCCAGATTCAACTATAGCTAAAAATCTGAACTTGCGCAGAACCAAAACGACAGCTGTATTAAGAAATCTCTTAGGAAATTCATTTATAAAGAACATCAGTGAAAAATTACGTACCAAAGGACACTTTTTTTCACTCATAATGGATGAAACGACTGATCAGAATTCCATAAAACAATGCTATTATATATGATCACAAAACAAACAAGGTAGAAACCTTATTTTTGGATATGGTTGATATGGTAACATCAGGAACGGCTTCAGGACTATATTATGAGTGTTTGAAACAAATGTTACTTAAGAAAAATATTCCAATGGATAACATTGTTGGATTTAGTTCAGATACCACAAATGTGATGGCAGGTCAACATTGCTCTGTATTTGCTCTTCTAAAAAAAGATTTACCTCATATTTCTTTAATAAAATGCTCATGTCATGTGATAAACCTGTGTTCTTCCAGAGCCTGCCTCAAATTACCGCGAAATGTCGAAGATTTCTTGTGTTCCATTGGAGCTCACTTCAGTAGAAGCTCTCAAAGGCAAAACAAGTTTAAAGAGTTCCAAGAGTTTTTTGAGTGGAAATCCATAAAATACTCGCACCGGCTCAAACTCGATGGCTTTCGTTAAAGGCATGTGAGGATCGTGTTTTAGAACAATATGTTTACTCGCACCGGCTCAAACTCGGTGGCTTTCGTTAAAGGCATGTGTGGAACGTGTTTTAGAACAATATGTTTACTCGCACCGGCTCAAACTCGATGGCTTTCGTTAAAGGCATGTGTGGATCGTGTTTTAGAACAATATGTTTACTCGCACCGGCTCAAACTCGATGGCTTTCGTTAAAGGCATGTGTGGATTGTGTTTTAGAACAATATGTTTACTGGCACCGGCTCAAACTCGATGGCTTTCGTTAAAGGCATGTGTGGGTCGTGTTTTAGAACAATATGTTTACTCGCACCGGCTCAAACTCGATGGCTTTCGTTAAAGGATTGTGTGGATCGTGTTTTAGAACAATATGTTTACTCGCACCGGCTCAAACTCGATGGCTTTCGTTAAAGGCATGTGTGGATCGTGTTTTAGAACAATATGTTTACTCGCACCGGCTCAAACTCGATGGCTTTCATTAAAGGCATGTGTGGATCGTGTTTTAGAACAATATGTTTACTGGCACCGGCTCAAACTCGATGGATTTCGTTAAAGGCATGTGTGGATCGTGTTTTAGAACAATATGTTTACTGGCACCGGCTCAAACTCGATGGATTTCGTTAAAGGCATGTGTGGATCGTGTTTTAGAACAATATGTTTACTCGCACCGGCTCAAACTCGATGGCTTTCGTTAAAGGCATGTGTGGATCGTGTTTTAGAACAATATGTTTACTCGCACCGGCTCAAACTCGATGGCTTTCGTTAAAGGCATGTGTGGATCGTGTTTTAGAACAATATGTTTACTCGCACCGGCTGAAACTCGATGGCTTTCATTAAAGGCATGTGTGGATCGTGTTTTAGAAAAATATGTTTACTGGCACCGGCTCAAACTCGATGGATTTCGTTAAAGGCATGTGTGGATCGTGTTTTAGAACAATATATTTACTCGCACCGGCTCAAACTCAATGGCTTTCGTTAAAGGCATGTGTGGATCGTGTTTTAGAACAAGTTTACTCGCACCGGCTCAAACTCGATGGCTTTCGTTAAAGGCATGTGTGAATCGTGATAAAGTCCAGACAAATCTCTTATTCCTTCAGATGAAAGCCTGATGGATTATTTGCCTCCCGGTAAGAATGAAACTTTCTTGAATCAATGTTGGATACTTTTATTTATTAAAAACTCATATCCATTAGCATATTCCACAGTTAAGACATGTTTTTGCATCTTAGGCTGGCCGCATACACACGTTTTCCGTATTCGGACATCCAAATGCATGGAATCAGTAGAAAATACATTAACTGACGCACATGTTTACTTTTTTTCCAAACGGAACAAATTCCGTATGTACGTTTCGAATGCAAGCCGGCGCGTTCGGAGAAACCTACTGGAAAAAACCTAATGACGTCATGTAGAACGCAGAGCTTGCATACATTTTGTTTGTGCCGGCGCACACGTTTGGAAATTTGTATTCAGTATCGCATCCGCACCGCGTGCATCGGACGTATTCTTTGTATTCGCTAGGCATAGAATCGCAACACGATAATGTGTGAGGCAGAAACATTAATATTGGCTGTTGAAAAATACCCCTGCCTGTGGGATATTCATGATACCGACTATCACAACAGAGATGTCCAAGATTTGACCTGGGAGAATGTATTTAAAGAGGTTATAAAGGATTGGGACACATGCACTAAAGTGGACAAAGAAAACAAAGGTAAGATATTTTCTATATACTTTTTATTACAATAGTGGCCACATTTATTCTTGTAAATTATTTGTAAACTTGACAACCAACCCCGGACACTATCGGTTGGCAGGAATGGGAGGCGGACAACATCCTGCGGGTGGCGAGACTGGACCGGCCTGGAAGGGTGGCTAGCTACCCCACCTGTTGCTTCCGCCCTCTTCTCTCTCAACAACGCAAGACGCAAGCAAGCACGGAGACGAACAATTTATACTTATGCGATAGCCATTTTGTTTGGATTGAATACACGAAGTTTAAAAGTGCCCAGTGTTTAATTCATCTCTCTGTTTATAAATTCAGAAGTGGGATAAATCCAAAGTGATTACGACAGTGACGTTTGTTTGCTTATTTTGGTGAGATTTGCGCGCGAAATTGACGCTTTGTTATTGTTTTGTTTACCTGGATAAAAATTACGATAGAGACGTTTAATTCATTGTTAACATACACGTGCGAAATTGACGTTTTATGGTTTAGTGATATACTGTGTATACGAGAGAGACGTTTCCATAAATTTGATAAATTATATTCGAGCGCGGGACTCGGTGAAGGGACGCTACCGCCGCCATCTTTGTTGTGTTAGCTTTGGCGCGGAGATACAAAATGTCTCGAAGCCCAAGCCGAAGCCGTAGTGGCCGTAGCGGAAGCCCGAGCAATTCGGAAGATGCAATGGAGCCTACGCGTGTAGTGTTCGAAAGATTACTGGAAACCAGACTCGAGGGCATGCTAGCCAAATACTTTAGGACTAGGGGTGGAAGTTCCGGTTCCAGCCGTGATGGGCCGAGTACTTCGTCGGCACGAAGCGGCGGTCCGACGGTGAAAGCGGAAATAATCCCTTTCTTCGATCCGGAGGACAAGACCGTCACGGCAGGATTCCTGGCATCCCAGGAAAATTACCAACCCCCTGGAGGCAGTTCATCGAAGACGGACAGGGCTACTGTGCGTGTCCCACCAGCATCGCAGACTGGATCTTCGCATCGCTGGGGAAAGCAGGGGCGTAGGCGTGACCAGCGGGACAGCGCCAAAGCAGACTAGGCTTGCTTGAAGAAGACGGAGGATTGCCCGCATTGCGGCAAGAGCGGACCTGCCAGATGTTACAAGAGGCCCAAACCTCAGGAGAAGGCGGTTAGCCTACTTAAGCTGGCAGGCAGGACAGATGTTTTCAACAAGGAGGTAAAGGTAAACGGGTTGACTTTCCGTGCCTATATAGACACGGGAAGCCAATCCAACATTATATCGGGAAAAGCCACCAGGCAGTTAAACTTGACGATAACACATTCTGCAACCATTTTGAAAGGATTTACCGGTGGATCGGTAATGGCACAAGGTGTGGTAGAGTTTATTCTCGAGGTGGACGGTTTGAATCTAGTCACCTCAACACTTGTGACCGACTGTATTATGGGCAGCATTGATGTTTTAATAGGACAACCCTTTATTTCACAGATTAGAATCACCCTGATTGTAAATGATGGGCAGGCGATTTTTAGAAAGGATGTAGAAATTAATCCCGTACAAACTATTGATCTTGCAATAATTGGAGATAAGTCATTTCAGGTTGCATGTGCCGGAGATGTGACGATTCCACCATCAACCACGGAGGTGGTTAAGGTGAGGATTACATGAGCAGTGCTAGGGGAGAGCTACTCCACGGCCCCGCGCTGTTTCGAACTGGGGGCCACCACTTTCATGCTGCCAGCTACGTTTTTGGGTGCTGAAGGAGCGATGAAGGTGCACAACCTCGGGCGGGAAGCCTTGAGGTGGAAGAAGGATGAGCTGATCACTCGGGCTGTACGGAGTACTGAAGCTCCAGCAGGTCAGACTCATAGCCGAGGAGAAGTAAGTGACAACTTTGTTTGTTTTATGGAGACATCAGATCTGCAGGTGGGAGACATAAGAGAAGCGGAGAAGCGGGACCTGCTGCAGGTGCTTCATGAGTATGAATTCTGTTTTGCTAATTCTACCAATGATCTAGGTTGCACCACCTTGGGAGAGATGTCGATTAAAACTACTACTGAACAACCGATTCACTACAAGCCGTATAGGTTGGCGTTTGCAGAACGTAAGGTAGTACAAGAAAAGATTGATGATCTTTTGGGTAGTGGTATAATCCGAGAGTCGGATTCAGACTATGCTAGTCCGGTGATTCTCGTTAGGAAAAAGGACGGAGACTTTAGAATGTGCGTTGATTATAGAGCACTTAATGCAATCACTATCAAGGATAGATTTCCATCGCCGCATATTGATGACCAATTATGCAAGCTGGCAGGGAACATCTATTTTACCAGCTTAGATTTAGCTCAAGACTATCATCAGGTACCGATGGCTGAGGATTCCATCAGAAAAACTGCATTTGTAACGCCAGATGGGCAGTTTGAGTATTTGCGTATGAGTTACGGATTAGCTAATGCACCCTGTGCATTAAGGTGGTCCAAAATTTTTTTTTTATTATTTGTCATTTGGCCACCCCGCGAATTTGTTACACGTATTCATAGATATAACATAGTAAAATTTCAGCGAGATAGCTCAAGTAGAAAGGGGTGCTCAATCGAGTGTTGTTTTTGAAATTTTTGTGTAAAATGCTTAATTTTTACTTTTTGCTACAGGCCAGTTTCGTGTGCTAAACTATTAAATAAATATTAAAATAAACTACAGAAGAGTTTTACAGACAAATTTTAACAGTATTTGATACTTATTTAATAGACTGTGTAGTGAATCTGAGTAGTAAAATGTTTTCATCTACTCAAAAAATATACGAAATTTTTCTACTTGGGGTTCGAGATATTGAGCCATTGATACCAACATCCTACTCTTCGGCAAGTTTTACTCCGTTATCACTACATATTAAATAATTCCAAAAATGTAAAAGATTCCGCGCATGTACTTATTCAAGAACTTATAAAAGTATGGAGTAAATCTAGTATTCCGACCAGACAACAAAATCATTGCATTGAAAAACTGATTAAGTTTCTTAAGAACTGGCTGCTATTGAATAAAAATAGAGGAAGAAATTCTGAAGCACAAAAAAAGGAGAGTATTTGTTTAAAAAATAACTAGACACACTTTTTGATACTGCCCATGCAAGCGCTTTGAATTTTAAGAAAATTGTGGAAGACAGAGCGTTTTTCATCGATCAAAGATGAGAACGTAAGATGATTATGACCTCAATCGATAAGAAACTAGAAAAGGTCAAAGAAAAGTCTCTAAAACGGAAACAAAGATCTGAAGAATTGAAAGAAATGGCTGCTGAAAGTAATGCTTCATCTTCGGTGGTGTCGAGACAAGAGTTAGAACTTGAGTGCAGCTTCAGTAGCTCTTCTAGTAATGCTAGCATATAAAAGGATAAGTCCAAAGATGAGTTTGTAGTTCGTTGAGCTGTCTACAAGTGACATATTTACACAATACATTACCAGTGCGCTTGATCGTAATAATATTTAAACTAATCAAGAGAGAAGAAAAACAAATTGTTCGATTTGTTGGTTATCATCTACACCAAAGTTTGAATCGAAGCGTCTTTGGCAGCAGATGCACCAGGAAATGACTTAATACTTTGGAATAGCTTAAAATTGTACGAAGCCATTGATTCCAAAATCAGTATAGTAGGGGGTGTCTTAGAGCGTCACTTATGGTATTTGTCAGAAAAACTAGTCTCATTTACCTTGTTTTCTGAGAAGCTGTCTGATGCTGAGAAACAGGCCATTGTTCAAAAGATAAATTCTGATGGCGGTAATCGTTAGTACGAGGTGATTCTGCTAAGCTTGCCTCAGAGGTTACATTAAAAGCTTTTGCAACACAAAGAATGTTGAAAACGCTCTTAGTTCTTGATATCAAGGACTCTTTCTTGTAATTACCTCCTAAGACTTGGAATAACAATGTTGATAACCTTCAAGGCAAAAGCTGAGTCAAAAATTGCATGTTGTTGATCATACAGCGGAGAGAGGTGTTAAACTATTTGAAGATTACAACACGATACTCACTAAGAATGAGGAAGAAAAGCAATTTTTACTTCACATCGTTGAACAAAACAGAAAAATCGTTTCTTCTGAAACATTCAAAATGGAGTTAACAAACATAGTTTTGAAAGATCGCGACTTATATTATGTTAATTATTGCTTTGTTACCAAATTTTGTTCAAATTTAAATACTTTTTATACTTATTTGACTAAAATACTTGTAATATTAATAAACCTTAAATTACGTGTTTTACTTAAAATCCAGAACTTTTGTCAGAAACTTCAAATTCGATGAGCACCCCCTTGTATATAAGATAGGGGGCTGAAATTTTTTACACATAATACGAATGATAGGCGTAACAAATAAAATGGGTGGCTACATCTATATTTGAAAAAAAAAATTACTATACAGGCTTGGACCACCTTACTGTGCATTTATGCAAATTATTAAGAAGGCTTTAGCGAGAATACCAGGTGATGATATTCTAGTGTTCATGGATGACATACTGATACCATCTAAATCAATTCCCGAAGGCATAGCCAGACTTAAGACAGTTTTGACTTTATTAGCGGAAGCTGATCTTCGAGTCAACCTGAGTAAATGTTCTTTCCTGCAAACTAAAATCACTTATTTGGGACACGAGGTGTCCGAGAAAGGCATTGCACCAGGCAATATCAAAATTGAGGCAGTTCAGAACTTTAGGCAACCTAGGAATATTCATGAAATTAGGCAATTTATGGGATTGGCGAGCTATTTCAGAAAATTCATTAAAGGTTTTGCTACCATAGGTCGCCCGTTGACTGAGTTGACAAAGAAGGGTGTCGAGTGGAAATGGGAAGATTCCCAGATACATGCATTTGAAACCCTAAAGGAGAAGTTAGTTAGTCGCCCTGTTCTAGCTATATATGATAGAGAACTAGAGACAGAATTGCACACGGATGCCAGTAAATTAGGGTTAGGTGGAATTCTAATGCAGAAGCAGAGCGACGGTGAAATAAAACCAGTAGCTTATTTCAGTCGTGTGACTTCAAAGGAGGAAGAATTCTACCACAGCTATGAGTTAGAGACTTTAGCGGTAGTTGAATCTGTAAAAAGGTTCCGCATCTATCTGTTTGGTATACATTTCACTGTTGTGACAGATTGCACTGCTGTAAGGGCAACTCTGGTTAAGAAGGATATGATTCCTAGGACAGCTAAATGGTGGCTCACCATACAGGAGTACGATATGAATGTAGTATATCGTACGAAGTAGTAAGAAGCAGAACTCTGGAGAAATTCGATACAAAATCAGACCGACGCTCTAAACAAATCGCTCACCCTGGGCCCGCGTCCAAAGGGGAAAAGGCGACCCAAAAAGGCAGTGAAGATTGCTGACATGGGCACGGACACTGATTCCGATATGGACACGGAGATCAATAACCCCTTCCTGGACCCAGTGGGGTCTCCATTATCGGAATCCACCCCCCAACCCCCATTGCTGGCAACAAAAAACGTGCGAGAATTAGCGATTCTCCTAATAGCCAACTGGCCCTCGTGGAGTCCACCCGTAGGGCCATCCCGGCAATGGAGAAGTGCCAAAAAATAAGAGGCATTGTCACTGATGGGACCAATAAACTGAACAAGTCGGACAAGGGTGCTCTTAACCTACTCCTGGATGACTTAATGAATGACATCACGCATTTAATGCTTGAAATTAACACCTTGTCGACCAGGAGCGCCATGATCGAACAGGTGTTGAACATCCAGGCCTCCATGACGCAGAAGCTGGACACGGCCATTAAGGCTCGCCCAACCTTGAGCGCTGCACCTATGTCCTACGCTTCAGCAGCGGCTGGCTTGCCTTCCTCCAAGAAAGTTGTGGTGAACGGACTTGAGCGACCTTTGCCCCCCAAACCGCTGACGGTTCTTGTGTACCCGGAGATTCCTGAGGGGAAAACCTCCGAAGGAACACAGAAGGACATGGAGAAACTGATAAACCCTAGGACCGATGACTTCCAGGTCGTTCGCGTACGAAAAATCAAAGGCGCTGGTATGGCCCTGCAAGCCAAGGGGAAAAAAGACCTCAAAAATATCCTTAAGGCAGGAACCAAGTTGGCAGCAAGTGGGCTGAAACTTGTGAACCCCCTGGGTCGTCTGCCCAAAATCGTGATCTACAATGTCCCCAAAGGCGATCCATCAGCTGACCAGGCCCTCTTTGGCGAAATTTACACCAACAACCTGGAAGGACGGACCACGCTATCCCGGGAAGACCACCTCCGCACCATGAGGAGAATACCCTCTTTGGGAAGCGTGATGGAGGTTTCATGAACATGGTCCTGACGTGCCACCCGGCCGCCAGGAAGGTACTTATTGACAGCGGGCTGTGCTATCTTGGGTGGAACGCTTGTCGGACCCGCGATTACACTGGCGCCACCAGGTGTTTTAAATGCCATTTATATGGCCACATTTCAAAGAGTTGTACGCAAGAAAAGGAAACTTGCCGCCACTGCGCCGCAGTGGGTCATGGCTTCGAAGATTGCCCCAAGAGGGCACAGCCTGCTGCCTGCGCCACCTGTTCGCGCAAGAAGCCGGCGGATCACCCGACGGGTGACAGGGACTGTCCGGCTCAAAAAGCAGCGGTGGAGGCAGCATTCCGCATGACGGACTATGGCTCCTCCTAATCCCCTTTCCCTAGGTCAGGTGAACCTTCAGCGATCCCGGATGGCCACACTGGAAGTACTGAGGGTCATGACTGACCTCAACATCGACATCATGCTTATTCAGGAGCAGCACACCTGGGAAGGTAAGACCCCCATTAATTTTCCGGGTGCGGTACTCGAAGTTGGCCGCTCACCAGGGGCGGGAGTCCTGGTCAACACTTCATTGATCAGTCCCCTCCTTCTGGCTGGTCTTTCTGATGAATACCAAACCTGTGTATGTATTAGATTCGGCGACACTGAGATCTTCTTGATCTCAGTTTACTTTAAATTTGGGAATCCGGTAGGACCCCACATCCTGAGTCTGACGCGCGCGCTCAACGCGCTTAAAGGCCGTAACATAGTTATCGGAGGTGACTTTAATGCACGCTCACCATTATGGTTCGACTCTAGCGATTGTAGAACGGAGCGATAGACGCCGTTGAGGACCTGATTGCTGCGCAAGGTCTTAGTATCATCAACGAACAGAGTTCTTTTTGTACCTTCTCGAACATACATGGTGAGAGCAACATTGATCTAACTCTTTGCTCTGGATCAGTTGCGACTAGGATTTCAAAGTGGACAGTCCATGAGTGCGAGATTAATTCGGATAATAGGTTAATTACTTTTACGATTGGTGTCAGAAAAACTGAAGCTCCAAGATCCTCCTGGAATTTCAACACCACTAGGGCGAATTGGGATAACTTTGGGGAAGCGCTACGAGATACGTTAAGGGATTTTCACCACGTAGCAGCTACGGATCCGGATAATTTGGGGAATTTCTTCAACAGGGCGGTTGTATCTGCTGCCAACTCGTCTTTGGGAAGATCAAACCCAAAGACTAGTATTAGGACGCCGTGGTGGTCACCTGAGCTGACTTCGCTGAAGGGGGCCTACAAGAGGGCCTACAGGGCGCTGGGGCTGTCCAGGAGTGGCAACTGTACGGAGGAGGAGACGGTTGCGCTTCAGGCGAGCCTCAGGTCTGCCAGGTCGGCTTTCAAACGGGCCGTTCTCCTAGCGAAACGAGCTGCTTGGCATAATTGGGTTAAAGACGTGGGTAACGCCAACCCGTGGGAAATCCACAGCGCGATTGCAAAATCCGGTAAAGGCTCTGACCGGTACTTGTCAACCGTAATTGGGATCACAGATGGGAGGAATGCTGAGACGGTGGATGTGGCCTCTACCCTCAAAACACTTTTGGGTGAGTTAGTTCCTGTAGAGTCAGTAGTTGGGGAAAGTGACCACCATAAACAGATCAGAAATCTGTCACGGCTGCCACCTAGAGACCTCGCCCAAGAGGATAACTTCATTCGAGTCACTAAAGCGGAAATTGAAGTGATAATTAAGGGTTTGGGTCCTAAGAAGGCACCAGGGCATGATAGGCTCAATGGCATAATTGCGAAGCAAGTCTGGGTCCACGCCAAGGAGGAGCTCTTCCAGGTGATAGACACGTGCTTGAGGAGGGGATTTTTCCTCTCTGAGTGGAAGCGTGGCGTGCTCCGGATTATACCAAAGGGGAACGGAAAACCACTAACGGAAATCAAGGCCTACCGGCCGATTACCCTCCTTCCCGTTTTAGGCAAGATCCTTGAAAAATTGATTAGGCAGCGACTCTGACAAACCCTGTCTCCGGCCAGTGACCTGCAGTTCGGCTTCGTCCCCGGTAGATCCACGGTGCACGCCCTGTCGTATGCGCTTGAATGGGTGAAGGCTTGCCCAAAGAGGTATGTAGTTGCAATCTTCCTCAACATCACTGGTGCCTTCGATCACGCGTGGTGGGCAATGATACGTACAAAGGTGAAAAACAGGCAGTGTTCCAACTTATTGTTCAAAGCCATCGATGACTACCTTTCTGATCGTACCATTACGATCAACTTCGGTGACTTTTGTATCCAGAGGGAAGCAGACATGGGATGCCCGCAGGGCTCCATCCTTGGACCTGACTTGTCGAACATCTCCTTTGATGACTCCTCCAGGTTACCCTTGCCTGAAGGATGTATCGCTGTCGACTACGCTGATGATAAGTTGTATCTGGTCGCTGCGGACAGTAGAAAGGAAGTGGAGAGCAAAGGCAGTGAAGGTTTGCAGATGTTCCTGGACTGGGGTGAAAGAAACAAGATGACCTTCGCTCCCCATGAGACCAAGGGCCTCCTGATGAAGGGCCGTCTCAGTAGAGAAAGAAATCCTACCATCAGAATGGGAGATTCTAACATCCGGTTTTTTGAAACAGTGAAATACTTAGGCGTCACACTAGATCGATCGTCCTCTTTTCTGGCTCACGTCAAAGAAGTATCCAGCAAGGCTCAGGCTCTCTTCTTGAAGCTGAGGAGACTCTCCACAGCTGAGTTGGGATTGCGTAATCCGGTTCTGCGAACGCTATATAGGTGCGTATACGTGGCGCAAGTCTCGTATGCCGCCTCTGTGTGGGAACACCGCCTGGACAACTCGCTCATTCTCTTAGCTCTCAAGCAATGCCAACGAACCCCCTTGCTGGCACTCTCTGGTGCGTATAGAACCGTAGCTTCGGACGCTTTACCCGTTTTGGCTGGCATTTTGCCAATCGATCTGAAAATCAGGGAAGTGCTTACCAAGCAGAAGTTAACCAGAGGAACCCCGGCCACTCACCTAGGCGTTGTTCTGACACCGGGCGGGCCGGGGACTCTCCCAGGGCTGCTTCGTGAAATGAGGGATCTGTCGCTCCAAGAGTGGCAGGTCCGTTGGGATAGATCGAATTTGGGAAGATGGACCTTCTCCTTCTTCCCATCAGTTAAAATCAGAATGGAAGGGGCTTATCTCAGACTGGATCATCACATTACCCAGCTTCTGTCCAGGCATGGGGAATTCAGGGGGAGACTTCACACCCTCTCCCTGTCCCCCCACCCCAACTGCGCATGCGGATCCACCAACCAGTCGGCCGAGCACATTCTGTGGCACTGCGAGATCTTGACGGATGCCAGAGAGGAAATGCTCGATGGTTTGGACGTAGCTATCAGACCAGTGTGGAACACTGATCTGGTATCGAACAAGACGAACTTCGAGTGCCTGAGGAAGTTTACAAGGATCTGGGTTGAGAGATGGCCTGAGCTTAGAGTCGCTGATTAGTAAATTTTGACACCAGGTGTACTTGTTCCTGACTTACCACGGACTTTCTTTGCATCTTCTCTACGACCAATATTGCCCAGGATGTACAGTATTTATATTTTCTTTCATGTTTATTTCAGGTACTTGGTTTAATGCCTTAAACTTTTATGTTATTTTGTAATATATACTTTAGTTATGATTACTTTTTAGTTTTTTAGTTATGATTACCGTTATGATTTAATTATGATTAGTTTTTGTAGTTATGATTACCGCGTAGAACAGAACTCACATGTTTCTTCTGTGCCGTCCTTCTCCCCATATAAGGGGTTGGACCCTGGACCGAGTCCCCGCCTACTGACCATGGCCGGTCTTATGGAGCTGGTGGAGTTGCACCTGTCTGCCGCGCCACCCCCCGTGACATGAAGAGGCTGGGGAGAAGGCTGAACGGCATCCGAAAGCTGTCCGTCCCGCCTCCGGCGACCCGACGCTTTTCTTCCTAGGGTCTTCTTCTATGATTTCCAGTTACTTTCGTCTAGGCACCACCGGCTAGCTGGCTTAAGGACGACGCCGCCGCCGGTTATCGGGAGGCCGGACAATTAGCCTTCTTCATTCTCTCGGGTACTGCCGGTAGTCAGGTTGCAGTGACACCAGTTCTACTCTGTATAATTACATTATTTTTCTTTTGTTTCTTCTTTCTTTTATGTACAGTGTCCGGTGCTGCCCGCCGGATTGTGTGTGGTCTTTCGCTGTCATGAGCTGATTACTCATGACGGCTGTTGTCATTTTGGATTACATTATTTTTTATTTTTTGTTGATGTTACTAACAACTTGTTTGACTGTCCATGAGGCTCACTGCTTTTGCATTGACACCTCCATGGGCTTTAGAATTGTAGCGATTGACCATTACAGTACAGTCCTGTAGGCGCGACCGCATACCGCTACCTAACACAGTATGAGGGGACATTGAAGGTCTAGATTCGTTACATTAAATGTAGAGCCGTTTATTCAAAAAAATTAGATTCTTGCGAGAACTCCGAAGGGGTAACCATAAGTTGCCTATACCGGGGTGGGACAGTGGTGGGTACTTCAATCCGTTGAGGTGAATGTTTCTATGATAGAAACGGATGATTGGTTACTTTCCTTGCAGCTTCAGGACCAAAAGATTATATCTATCGTAGAGCAGCTTAAGAGTGGCAAGGCTAATAAGGACTTGACAAACGATTTCTGCATCAGAAATGATAGATTGTACCGCAAAACGTTGGCGGGTGAAAGAGTAATGGTTCCAAATAATGCTAAATGGATGTTAGTAAGGAAATATCATGATAACATTGGTCACCCAGGTTTCGAGCGGTGTGAGAAACTGATCAAGAGTGAGGTTTGGTTCCCCAAGATGACTCGTTTCATCAGGAAGTACGTGGCCGCGTGCATAAATTGTGCATTTGCTAAGGGCCAGTACGGGAAAAGGGAAGGTAAGCTTAACGCTATACCGAAGCCCGACAGATCAATGCACACTCTGCATATAAATCACCTGGGACCATTTTCTAAAAGTAAGTCAGGTAATAGCTATTTACTTGTGGCTACAGATGCTTTCTCCAAATTTGTGTTTGCTTTTCCATCAAGAACACTAAATTCGGTGGAGACAATTAGAAAGTTGAATGAAATGTTCAGTACATTTGGAGTACCTACTAGAGTTATCTCCGATAGAGGTTTGGCTTTTAATAGCAGAAGGTTTAAGCAATTTTCTGTAGAAAAGCAGTTCAAACACATCTTGACTGCAGTTGCTACTCCCCGAGCAAATGGGCAGGTTGAGAGGACCAACAGGACATTACTCGAGGCGATGCGTGCCATGGATGCAGATCCTAACCTATGGGATGTAGGATTACCTGAGATTATCTGGGGTATTAATAATACCATCAATGCCAGTACTAGGTCTACCCCATTTCAGTTGATGTTTGGTCACAAGAACAATGTTCTTGCTGAAGCACGAGAGGATGCCAGTGTAGAGCACCTCTCCGTGGAGGCGCAGGTAGCTGAGTGTCGCGAGGCGGCTCAGCGTAATATGGCAGTGGCTGCTGAAAGAATGAAGGCGCAGTACGACAAAAAGCGAAAGGTAGCACGCAAGTATGGAAAAGGAGACCTTGTCTTGTGGAAAGAAGGTGTGGTTCGAGGAGGAGCAGGGATCAATCATAAAACTGACCCCCTCTATAGTGGACCATACAAGGTAACTAAAGTATTTCCAGATATTGACCGCTACGAGATTAGCAGTGTCAAGGGTATGCGTGGCTATAAGAAGTTCACCGCCATGGTTGCCGCTGATGCGTTGAGGCCCTACAAGGGAGCCCCTGGAGACTCTGACGAGTCTGACAGCCAGGATAGTGAGGTAGGTCGAGATGATCTATTGGATTTGCTGGAGAGCTGAGTCTCACCAGGTCGGCACGTTGCATGATTAATTGTTGATTAATCTGAGTGACTGTGCATAAGTGACTGCGGGTCACTAGGGTAGTCATCTGACTGCTGGAAGTATTACAGTTTGGCAGATTATATTCTATTTTTCAGCCTCTAAAATTATCTGTGTTTGTGCATCCTAGTGGTGTGTTGGATTCGTTCAGTAGAAACAATCCGAATAATTGGGTATGCTCAGTAGAAGCTATCCGGGATTCGTTCAGTAGAAACGATCCGAATAATTGGGTACGCTCAGTAGAAGCTATCCGGGATTCGTTCAGTAGAAACGATCCGAATAATTGGGTACGCTCAGTAGAAGCTATCCGGGATTCGTTCAGTAGAAACGATCCGAATAATTGGGTACGCTCAGTAGAAGCTATCCGGGACTGTTCAGTAGAAGCAGTACGAATAATTGGGCATGCGCAGTAGAAGCTATCCGGGATTGTTCAGTAGAAACAATCCGAATAATTGGGTACGCTCAGTAGAAGCTATCAGGGACTGTTCAGTAGAAACAGTCCGAATAATTGGGCATGCTCAGTAGAAGCTATCCGGGATTGTTCAGTAGAAACAATCCGAATAATTGGGTACGCTCAGTAGAAGCTATCCGGGACTGTTCAGTAGAAACAGTCCGAATAATTGGGTATGCTCAGTAGAAGCTATCCGGGATTGTTCAGTAGAAACAATCCGAATAATTGGGTACGCTCAGTAGAAGCTATCCGGGACTGTTCAGTAGAAACAGTCCGAATAATTGGGTATGCTCAGTAGAAGCTATCCGGGATGGTTCAGTAGAAACTATCCATGTGATTGTAATGCTTGTAACTAATATGTTTTTCTTTTTATTCTTGTGAGGTCACAATGGAGAGTCAGGATGGTCGAGTGTAAACTTGACAACCAACCCCGGACACTATCGGTTGGTAGGAATGGGAGGCGGACAACATCCTGCGGGTGGCGAGACTGGATCGGCCTGGAAGGGTGGCTAGCTACCCCACCTGTTGCTTCCGCCCTCTTCTCTCTCAACAACGCAAGACGCAAGCAAGGCAGATCACGGAGACGAACAATTTATACTTATGCGATAGCCATTTTGTTTGGATTGAATACACGAAGTTTAAAAGTGCCCAGTGTTTAATTCATCTCTCTGTTTATATATTAATTCTCTCGTTATATTGGTACGATATTTCCCCTGCCGTTGTTATAAAGTACTCAGCAAAATTGTCTCTTATGTTTCGACCTCGGTTTGTGGATCTGTGTTGCGGACTACGGAAAGGAATATCTTCGAAGTAATGTGTCAGAGTATCTTCCAAACCAAATTCAAATCAAATCTCTTCTGCGTACAAAATTATGTAACACACACGCTACCTTTGTTACTAATACTGCAAATCCTGGTGGAATCGTCATGCTAGTGTGAAAAATTCTCCATTTATTCGAGAGAATGCCGAAGGCGGTTGGCCTCTGCTGAGGCGGTAGTTAAAGATTCTGCGTTGGGTATTGAGATTACTTCTCGGATATGGTTTCATAAAATTGATATTCAGTAGAAACGCTCCATTGCCAAGAAACACAAAAGGGGTGAGTCATTGGTATTCGGCAGAGGTTTTGCTTCAGGCATATTAAGGCGATTTTGAGTTATAGTCCAGTCAAGTTAAACATGAAAAGGGGTTTGTGCTTGCAAAAGGTCCAGTCATTTTGAATTTTTTATATGTTGTTAGAACCTAAACCAGTAATAAAAAAAAAATTTTGCAACTTCGAAAGTGCTGTGCGAGCGGCAGTGGACCCAAAAAACCAAGAAATTTTCGGATTTTTTTCAGTTTTTGCTCAATATCTCAGTGAAGGAAGGGTCTGACCGGTATAGTTTGTATACATACTTTTAAAGTAGACTAAATTTGCTACAATTTGAGACCAAAGTAAGCTATATACAAGCA
This sequence comes from Limnephilus marmoratus, assembly GCA_917880885.1. Lineage (NCBI taxonomy): Eukaryota > Metazoa > Arthropoda > Insecta > Trichoptera > Limnephilidae > Limnephilus > Limnephilus marmoratus. The sequence continues at coordinate 22,461,705 of OU862930.1, read as the reverse complement.
TTGGTTTTCAAGATACAGTTCTTCGAAAATTAACCGTTTTTTCCAAAAAGTGAAATTTTTTCGAAATGGTCACTTATTTTGTAAAATAGATCCATCGTGGTGGGGATGGGGGTGAGTTCTTGAGAAGACAGCTTCCACCCCCATTCAGTGTGATTCAAGTTGATTCTTCGCCACTTCTGTACTTGGAGGTAGCACCTTGCTGCATGCGGCATCTTCCGTCGGTGGCAAACGGACGAGGTTTATGCTTGTTGAAGTGACAAATGTCTTATACCACAGGAAATCCAAAGTATCCCTCGCGATGTCACCCCCATATAGAGCCACAAAGCACTTGATGCCTGCTTCACTTATGGCTTGTGGGGTGGTACTATTCACCCACCCGGTAAACGCGTGGGTGAATAGTACCGTTCCTGGTAATCGCCGGGAGCCCTGGTGATTGTAGGAGGTCGTAGAGTAGTGACAGCAACCAGCTTCACCCTTGGTGCTCTTCTGAAGATAGACGTTTGTCTCTTCAGCACCTAAACCATTGAGAAGAACGAGCAGGTCGACGTCTTCTCCCACTATGACGACCCGATCGGCTACTGCTCTTTTTGAAAGCGCCATCATGACGATCTCTCGATCCGCATCTTCTTCGGCAACAGCCATTTCTACTCCATCCTTCTGAAAGGCATCACAGAGAAGAGTTATAAGGCGTCTCTTATTGTTCTCATTGTCCAATACATGCTCTTGAGCAATTTGAATTACTGTGGATTCATCGAACGTCAATTCGTAGCTGGAATGAGCTGCGTAGCGCCGGAGTCTTTCCGATGTTTTGGTGTTTTTTTTTGGTAGCATCTTCGGGGTAGCTGTCAAAAACGATGGAGACGTTCTTCCCAAAGTGGTTTCGGACGTAGGTGGTATAACGCGTCAAAAGTGCTCGAACCGTACTCTTCCGCTGCCACACGACCTTGTGCAAGAGGTAGCCACCATCCAAAATGACGTGAGTGCTGGCATCTATCGGCGTGTGGCTGGAAAGAGGAGTGAAGGCAAAGTACAGAGTAGATTTTGTGCCCTTGCGCATCCCTTGTTCATTGAACAGAGACATCGGGAACGGAACCAACCCATACTTGAAGTCATCCTGTAAATTCAGTTCAGTTTGTGACCGTGTAGAACAATATGTTTACTCGCACCTGCTCAAACTCGATGGCTTTCGTTAAAGGCATGTGTGGATCGTGTTTTAGAACAATATGTTTACTTGCACCGGCTCAAACTCGATGGCTTTCGTTAAAGGCATGTGTGGATCGTGTTTTAGAACAATGTGTTTACTCGCACCGGCTCAAACTCGATGGCTTTCGTTAAAGGCATGTGTGGATCGTGTTTTAGAACAATATGTTTACTCGCATCGGCTCAAACTCGATGGCTTTCGTTAAAGGCATGTGCGGATCGTGTTTTAGAACAATATGTTTACTCGCACCGGCTCAAACTCGATGGCTTTCGTTAAAGGCATGTGTGGATCGTGTTTTAGAACAATGTGTTTACTCGCACCGGCTCAAACTCGATGGCTTTCGTTAAAGGCATGTGTGGATCGTGTTTTAGAACAATATGTTTACTCGCACCGCACTATGGTTTTACCATTATGGGAGCATTGGAAACAATTCATAATTTCAAATTATAGGGACCACTAAATTTTGTTGCTATATCTTGACGACACATCCTAGCGCATCTTTCCCCCCACCACCGAACTCGGCAAAATGTTTCGTCGCTGCGTACCACGTCAGTAAAAGTAAAGATCGGCTTCCCGAGCAGGCAAGACGTTTGTGTGAAAGTGCAACATTTATAATACAATATATAGGGAGTGATAACTTTGTATAACGCTTGCTGGCATATTTTTTTCAACATGGATCCAATACCTTCAGGTATGTACTAAATACGGAATGTTTTTTTTTTTTCATTTTCTAATGTGACAAATTTGCGATATATTTTTTAAAAACATCTGGTGAAATTTGAAAAAAAATACGATAAATTCTTAAACAGTTAAGGTTATAGTTACATATTTCCTAGAATTTCGTAAAAGTGCTGATACACTTTTGTAGCTAAACTATTTTAGAATCATATTAAGAAAAAAAATCTTGCTACTTTTATGCCCCTTTTCGGTCAGTAAATTTTTGTGCTTCATAAATATTATTTTTGTCACAGGTTCGGTTTCAAGGGATTTGTTCCTGAGACAAAGGGAGTTATTTGACATACTGATGAATTCAAAGTGCCAACAGATGGACAGACGATTTTTATATTTGAAAAAAAAACTTATAAACCTCACCAATTGCCCTAAAGAAGGGTTGGATAAACTCGGTAAAAAGATCGCGGGCTTCAAATTTCGCTTTAAAACAAGATGGATAATTTGCTCGTCGAATTAAGGCTAAATTTGTGATGCAAAATAAAAAATGGCTTGAGACGCCTATCAGTTTTACATTAAGGGTTGGATAAACTCGGTAAAAAGATCGCGGGCTTCAAATTTCGCTTTAAAACAAGATGGATAATTTGCTCGTCGAATTAAGGCTAAATTTGTGATGCAAAATAAAAAATGGCTTGAGACGCCTATCAGTTTTACATTATATGGGAAACAACATAGAAGCGGTCGCCTGGAAATACAATTTGAACAGAGTTCTGACCGATCCAAACGCTTAAAAACTAAAGATCTTCGGAAAAATTCACCTCTTTCTCATTTGGCGTTTGCAACAAAAATGAATTTGAGAGCTTCTGGACAACCGGTTGCATCAAAATTATTAGAAGACATCATTCGTTCACCTAGGCGTGCATCTAAGTACAGACAAGCGTACGAGGTATTCGAAGATACTCACTCTAGACCATAGGTTCCCAACCTTTTTTCGCCCACCGCCCACTTTGAGAATATTTTTTTTTCTAGCGCCCCCTACCTAGCTCGTAAATCTGAAACAGCAATTGTCGTCACGATTACATTTACCACAACGGGCGGGGGGGGGGGGGGGTGCAGCATAAAGGTCATTAAAAGTGATGATAAAAAAATATTGTTTAAGTTAGGTTAGGGTTACCGGCCATTTTAAAATTATTTTTTCACAGCTTTTAATGACCTTTCTGAGGTGTTTCTGAGTTTAATTCTGAGTTAGCATGGAACCGTTCTGAATTATTTTCATTCTTTTTACTTGGGTTTTATTGCTCAGAAAGATTACACTTGTGCAGTAATTCACATGACACGCTACAGTGGTATTGTAGACCAATTTCTGTGTTTTGACCTCTTACTTTTCCTTTATCCTATATAAGTAATTAACCTTTTCTGCAATTTTTTTAATTTTACATTTCAAAGTTAGTGTTTAGTTTTAATTTGTTATAGATTATCTTTTACTTACCTATTTCTACTTCTTCAATATTTTGATTTTCTATATTTAGGGTAGTAATTTCTTTGAGTTTCTTCTCTAATACCATAAATTTACTTTTAGTTACATTTATTTTCAGTTTATCCGAAGAAAAAAAAACTTAATATATTATATAGAAATATTCTTTAAAAAAAATTTTTTTTTTGACAATGCATCTTCGATATTATTTGGTATAATATATAAAAGTGTGTCATCAGCAAAAGTTTGATGGAACAGTACTTTAGGCACTTCACTATATCATTAATATGTATACTTAATCAATAGGAGCGGTCCCAACACAGACCCTTGAGGAACTCCGAGGTTTACTTGTTGTTCTTCCGATATAGCATCTCCAATTTTGTTTCTTTATTTTTTTTTTTTTAATTTTATTATTAGTATTTCTCTGTCTATCATTTCAAAAACACGTCTAAAATCCAAGAACACTACTATTGTGATTTTTTTCTGATCCATACTGGTTTTCTATTATGAATATTAATTTGTTTCTAAACCCTGTTGTCTTACAAGAATGTTATTTTTTTTTCAATAAATTTTCTCATCCCTTCTTTAACTATGGATTCTAGTATTTGTTCATATTTAGGTTATCCATTTATTTTTCTGAGGTCTTCGAAATTTTTAGCTTTTATTATTTTAGGCACTGTTGTTATTATGCAAGTTTTCTACGACTTCGGAAAAATTCCCTTTAACACAGATTAATTTATTAGTGCAACTACTTAAATTTAATTATGCCTATAGTAATTCCAGACGTGGATGATTTTTGTGTCATCGTATTAAAATTTTTCATTAAATACTCACTGTTACCTGAAAATATTATTATTCTCTCTTCTTTCCGATGATTGAGAAGAAGTATCTGTGAATAATGAAATACTCTTATTTATGTTTTCGACACTTAGTATTAAATTTAGCTATTTTAGTTTTATCATCTTCAACTCCATCGGGAACCGAACTTCCTTAATGTTTTCCCTCTGTTTGCCACTTATAATTTCTTTAAGTGTAGTCCACATTTTTCTTGAATCTCTTTGAGAGGTAATAATTTTTTACCTAGAATACGAATTTGTTATGTTTTATTTCTGTACCTATACATGTTTCTGAGTTTCTTACAGGTTTCCCACCTTTCTTCTGGAAATTGTATTTTACAGGCTTTATAAGCTGTATCCCTTTGTTTTTTTAGAAGTTGTAGGGATTTCGTAGGTATACTATTTATTTGTATCTTTTAATATATCTACTATTAGCTCGTTCCCGGCATGCGTTGATATATCATTTTTAAAGAAATAAATTGTTTCTCCCTGCATGTCCTTTCCGTGCGTCCCTGTTCCCCTCCCGCATTTCCTTCCCCTCCCGCGTTCCCTTTCCACCTTCTCCGCCTACCACCTCCCCTCTTCCTCTTCCCCGTCCCAATCCCCCTACTGCGTTCCATATAATCAGTCCCAGTACATTCAATTTTCAAACATTTCGCGTGCCACCTATTACAATTTTTTTATTCAAATTTTCGCTTTTCATTCAATACAAATATTCATTTTTATATATTACTAGCTGGTCCCGGCATGCGTTGCTACGCCATTTAATAAAGAAATTGTTTCTCCCTGAGTGTCCTTTCCCATTCGTCTCGTTCCCCTTCCGCCTCCCCTTCTTCTCCTGCGTCCTCTTCCCCTCTCACGTTTCAACTCCGTCACCTCCACCTCCACCTTCCCTCTCCCCACTCCACTCCCCCCCCCTTCCCCCGTCCCGCGAACCCCCCTCCCGAGTTCCCCTCCCCCCTCACACGTCCCCTTCTCCTCCCGCATTCCCCTTCCACCTTCCCCGCCTTCCCTCTTCCCTTTCCCGCTCCCTCGTCCCGCCAACCCTCCTCCGGCGTTCCATATATTCAATCCCAGTACATTCAGTTTTTAAAACAGCCCGCGTGCCACCTTTTACAATTTTTATTCAAGTTTCCATTTTTCATGTATTTTAAATTTGGTACCTAACATAGTTACCTATGTAAAATATCTAAAATTCTTGATTCGATTCAAACTATTAGGGGAGTACCTACTTTAAATAAATTTATCAACTAAGGATTTTCAAAAATAGAATCCTGATTTAATAAATAATCAAAATGTCATTCTCAAACACGCAATCTGTCAAACGTGCGATGTTTTCTGAAATTATCCAATTTTCTGCGCAATTTTCTTAATTATTCTCTCCGTAAGAACTATCCTCGTACTTCAATGAATATTCTAAAAAAAGAATTAGCGAAATCGGTTCAGCTGATCTCGAGATTTGCGCTTACCAACACATTTAGCGATTCATTTTTATATATAAGAAGATAAGAACAATCAATCAAAATTGGTACCTAACGTAGGTATCTATTTAAAATATCTATAATTTAAATAATCCATAGATAATTATTTTTTTACGAAAAAAAAGTTCAAAAACACAATTCAATTTCGTCAAACGCGCGAACTGTCAAACGTGTGAAGTTAAAATAGTCGTTAAGTTTTCTGAAATTATCCAATTTTCTGCGCAATTTTCTTTCCGGAAGAACCTTCTACAAAGTATTAGGAAACTTTAAAAAAAAGATGAAATGAAGGCGTGACCAAGGGAAACAGGAATTCATTTTATATATAAATATGTAATAGTTGTAGGCATTAGTTCATTTACTACCTACTGTTTTCAGGTGTCCTATTAGTTCATCGGCTTTTCTGTCTAAATTTCCTTGGTTATCGCAGATCCACTTTTTGTTTTGTAATGCCGTACACAATTTATCCTTATTATAGTTCTTTTTATTCCTGTATATATATATTATACTTCGTGTTCCCTGAGGCTTCGCACTATTATATCTAATTTTTGTAATAATTGTTTCGTGATCAGATATTTTAACTTCTTCTGCTGCATTAACTTCCGCGTAAAAGTCATTTGAAATTACCAAATCAATCATGGTTTTAGAGTTTTTTCATATTCTTGTATAATTTTTGACAAGTTGCTTCCTACCTAGGCAATTTATGATGATTTGTAATCTTGCGCTTTTTGTATTGAATATTAAAATCTCCACAGATGATTTTCAAGTCTCTTGTATTTATTTGCTAACGGCACCATTCTTCAAAAAAATCTGAGAATTTTGTATCATTTTGATTTGGGGAATGATAAATAGCTGCATAGGTTCCTAGCTTAAAATCCTTCAATAGCCAGTAGGTATCCAGGTATTATTTTTATCTAATACCGCATTTGTTGTGACTTTGTAAGAGATATTGTTTTGAATTAATGTGATAACTCCACCTGTATGCCTGCTAAATGAGTCGCATCTAATTGTCGAATAGCCCTGAAATGTTGTTTCATTTTGGTTAATTTCTTCGGTAATACAGGTTTCGCTCATCATCACCATCGTATTCTTTTAGCATGTCTTCGACTTCTTCGATATGTGCTATATGTGTGTAAACTAGCTATGGGTTTCTCTGGGTCTCCTACCGCCCCCCTGAAAGTCTGAAACGCCCCCCAATTTTCTCTTTGCCTTCTACCGCCCCCCTGAAGGTCTGAAACGCCCCCAAGGGGGCGTTATCGCCCACGTTGGGAACCTATGCTCTAGACCAACGATACTCAACCTTTTTTCTCTTCGGGCCACATACATGTATTTGTAAATTTAGGCGGGCCGCAACACTATACTGGTATGACGAAAAAAATCATCACCCCCCCCCCCCCCCCAACAAAGAAATATTCTTCTTCCCATTTGTATTGAAGCACTCTCTTTTCGTCGAACATTTTTCGATTACATTTTGAAGACACTCCCGCCAAATAATAATTTGTAGAGCGCCATTTTTGAGAAAAATCACCTCATTATGCGTATTTAAATTATAACAAAACAGTACTTAATACGACAGCAAAAAATGCTGATAAAATTAGTAGGTACCTGACGAAACAGTGACATTAACCAGTTTTTATGTATTATAATTGATGCGGTTGTTTCTAGAAGTGGCACTTTTATTTATAAATAATTTGCGCGCGTTTGTGTCAAATATTTGTTTTTTTGGGAATAAATCTAGCGTGTGTAAATAGCAACACTCTTACACATCTGCCCTGATGATGGACACTGTAACGCTGTCCGAAACGTTGGCTAAAGAGGAAGGTAGCGCATCACGGCATAACACCCCAAAAACAAAAAAACCTTTTGGCCGTGAAAATCTAAACAACGTATCATATTTTACTCTTGTACCAGATCATGTGGACCATAATGACAATCCTTTTCGGGTGTCACTGTGCGTCAAAGTCGAAACGAATCTCAAGAAATAAGAAATTTAGAATGATAGTTTTTTTTTAAATTAAGTTCCTGATGAAAAAGTGTTTAGGGCCGCGCACAAAAGCTTGGCGGGCCGCAGGTTGAGTATCGTTGCTCTAGACGGATGTCTGGGGAGGAAGCCCTCTCAACCATGGTGGAAGCCAAGCTTACAAAGCACCAGTACAGTGTCATAAGATCCAAAGATCCTGAAAGGTTTCCACCATACAATATAGTACTTGAAGCAAAAAAAGCGTGCTATCCAAAAAAAGAAGACATAACAATCACTGCTACATCTGCAGAAGTAACTGTTCAAGCTCTTTTGAATCACACTTCTGAACGTGTGATCAATGTGCAAAAAGAAATCATTTGTGGTTTAAAAAGTAAACAATCAAACAATTTGCGGTTGATTTCAAAGTGGGGCTTTGATGGCAGTTCAGGGCATAGTTCTTACAAACAGATGTTCATTGGGACGCAAGCGGATGCGGATGATTCAAGCGTTTTTATATCTTCAATCGTACCCATACGTTTAGTATGCGGGAAATCTGACAATACAAACGTTGTGTGGCAGAATCCTCGCCCATCGTCCACCAGATATTACCGCCCAATTAAGATAAACTTTGCCAAAGAGTCGACACAACTTGCGATTGCTGAAAAGAACAGAATAAGTGCGCAAATAAAAGATCTTATGAGTTCACCCGTGGCACTTGATGGAAAAATTATAATGGTGTCGCATGAACTCATCTTAACAATGGTTGATGGGAAAATTTGTAACGCCTTGACAGATACAGCTTCTACACAACGTTGCTACATTTGTGGTGCCAGTTCTAAAGAGTTTAATGCTATAGATAAAATTAATGTTAACAAGACCACATAAACCTTCAACCTTAGAGTTTGGTTTGTCAGTGTTACACTGTTGGATTAGACTGTTCGAATGTCTTTTGCATGTGGGTTATAAACTTCCAATAAAAAAATGGCAAGCCCGAAATTAAGACAAGGAAATTGTGGCGAAACATAAAGCTAATATACAAAAGGAATTCAAAAATCGAATGGGGTTAATAGTCGATCAGCCTAAGCCTGGTTTTGGAAATTCCAATGACGGCAATACAGCCAGGCGATTTTTCCGCAATGCAGATTTGGCATCAGAGATCACAGGCATAGATAAAAAAATTATAGAAAGAATGCATGTCATTTTAGTAACAATATCAAGTGGTTACGATATTAATATTGACAATTTAAGGAAGTTTTCTCTTGATACTGCTAAGTATTTCGTTAAATTGTATCCGTGGTATTATATGCCCCCTACTGTGCATAAGTTATTAATCCACGGGCCAGACGTAATATCGAATGCATTGCTGCCGATTGACCAATTATCAGAAGAGGCTCAGGAAGCTCGGAACAAAGATTTTAAAAAATATAGCGAAAACTATTCTCGAAAATGTTCTCGAGAGAAATGTAATGAGGATATTTTTAATTTAATGTTAGTAACATCTGACCCTGTCATAACTAGTTACAGGAAACTCCCAAAAAAACAGTTAAATCGTTTTCCTAAGGAAGTTTACGACTTAATAATTCCTCCGAATCTTCAAGTATTTTTAACACCGATGATGATGATGATGATTGTTCATCGTCTGCATCAGAATGTTAAAAAAGAAAAATTAAACATTACTCGGCCTGTATTTTCCAAGGATGTTGACTTTTATATTTTTAATTTAATTTTATCATTTTAAATTTTATATTTTTGTTAATAAAATGCAGAAATCACAGTAAAACTTACTAAAACCGAATATTTTTATTTTTTTTACCCATACCAAAAAATAATATCACCTTTTATTTCCTGTAAATCCATCCTGTGAATTGTTTCCAAGTTTTGGGGTATTTGGAATCACTGTGCACCGGCTCAAACTCGATGGCTTTCGTTAAAGGCATGTGTGGATCGTGTTTTAGAACAATATGTTTACTCGCACCGGCTCAAACTCGATGGCTTTCGTTAAAGGCATGTGTGGATCGTGTTTTAGAACAATATTTTTACTCGCACCGGCTCAAACTCGATGGCTTTCGTTAAAGGCATGTGTGGATCATGTTTTAGAACAATATGTTTACTCGCACCGGCTCAAACTCGATGGCTTTCGTTAAAGGCATGTGTGGATCGTGTTTTAGAACAATATGTTCCACTGAATGCCTACCTAACTGAATCAGTGTTTTCGGATCCAAAATGCTCACCACAATGAACAACAAATTTACATTAGTATATTTGGAATTAATGAATTCCTATTGCTGGTAAGAAATTTTAATACATTGTTTCAATCAGAAATGCCACTACTTCATATACTAAAACCTGAGGTAGAAAAAATTTTAAGAACTCTTTCATCCAATTTCCTAAAGATCAATTATGTCAGATCCTGTGATGATATTCTAAAATGAGACTTCAATAACACCGCACATTTTGTGGATTTACATCAGATATATGTTGGAATAAATGCTACAGAAAGCATGAAAAACTTGAAAAATGATATCAGCGATACAAGATTTCTATAAAACATGCCAAGTTTTTTATGTTGAATTGACAACGAACATTAGCAAGCGATTCGAATTTAGTGATTCTTTATTTTCATTTACATCTATAGTGAATCCATTTGAAGCTCGACAGTTTAAAATTAATTCTTTGCTGCCTGTATTTATTTATGACTTATTAAAATTCAGCTATTTCCATTTTTCAGTATTAATTTTGTAATAGCAGACAATCTGAACGACGAGTGGCGGGCTCACACTATTCTGGATTTCTCCCTACACGGTCTGAATGTAGATGACGATGCTGAAAGTTACTGGGCTAAAGTCTTTCGCCTAAAAAACAATACAGGACGATACTTGTTCCCAAATTTAAAAATTGTAATAAGTTTATTGCTCGTATTGCCGTTTTCCAACGCTTCCGTTAAGAGGAAATTCAGTGTACTGAAAAATTTAAAAACAGAAAACAGAAATCGCCTTCATACAGATAATATGGTAACATTGATGGCTACTCGAGAAGGAATTAAAAAAGGAGGAAGTATGAAATTTAATCCGTCAAAAAAAATGTTAAACAAAAAATAAGGCATGATGAAGTAATTGACGAATGTAGGTAATTACTTTACATCACCTGTATGTACGCTTATTCCATTAATAAGCCTAAGCATGTTGATAATTGTAATTATGTCAACTGCTTACTCATTAACTTAACATCACTGTTTAAAATTATTGCTAAAACATTAGAAAAATATTATTATCTAAAACATTAGCCAGCCTCTGCTGATGTTTTAGATTGTTTTCAAAAAGTAGCGATCTTTCCAGAAGCATATAAAAATAATATTAAAATATTTGAATTGAGAACCATTGACAGTTAAACGACGTTCGTTTGGTTTTTTTTCTAGAGACCGGTGAGTTGTGTAAATCTGTAACGTTGTCCATACATAAATGCATTTTTGCAAAATTATATTTTTTAAAGCAGAACTCAATAAATATCTTACAACACCCAACCTATCAGTTCTACAGTGGTGACCCCCGACATACGAATTTATTAAGTTTTTCAACGTATTACGATTTAAATTAATTATAAGGAAACGTACCCATACTACGTGACCAACTTTTTGCAATTTTTAACCCCCCCCCCCCCCCTCCCGGTTACCAAAAACCTAAGCCCGCCGCCGCTCATTTGTACAAAGCGTGACATTTTGAAGACCCCCCCCCCCCTAAACGTGTCACGTAGTATGGGTACGTTCCCTAAATAATTTATGTCCCAATGTCTCTCCCAATTGGATCATCGACATCGACGGATAGACCGCCCGAAGTAAATCGTGTGGCAGTGCGAATACCTCCATTCTGCCCCAACGACCCCGAGCTCAGGTTTGCTATGGTTGAAAGAAGTTTTGAGGCATCAGCTGTAACCGTGGATGCCACGAAATTTGGATTCATCCTTGGGGCCCTGGATCCCACGTACACTCAGGAGGTCCGGGACATCATCGTAAAGCCCCCAGAGGTTGGCGCCTACGCCCTCCTTAAGAGCGAACTAACAAGGCGTCTCAGCTCTACCCAGGAGCAGAAAACAAGGTGACTCCTGGAGCACGAGGAGCGGGGAGACCGAAAACCTTCCCAGTTCCTCCGTCATCTACGCACCCTCGCGGGCGGCGCTATGCCCGATGAGGTGCTGAAGACCTTATGGATGAGCAGACTCCCTCGGAGCATGCAGGTTGTTCTGGCCACACAGCAGGAAGCCTCGCTGGACAAGGTGGCGAACCTCGCGGACGCAATCGATGACTACGCCGGCAGACCAGGGATTAATGCAGTTGCCGGAGAAAATATTGAAGACGGTCTGGTTACCAAGATGGAGAAGATGATGAGGCCACTCCAGGAAGAACTGACCACCCTACGACGAGAAATATCGGTGCTGCGCTTCAAAGTTCGGTATTCGGCGAATACGTGATGGACCGAGTATAAATTTAATTCGTTCCTGGGTGGAGAGATTCCGCGCAACTGCTTCGGCTGTGAATGCCCCACGGCCAGGGCCCAGTCGATCTTCAAGGACTCCCGAAAACATTGAACTGGTTGAAAGCAGTTTACGTGAAAATCCGCGACTTTCAATACGGAAAAGAGCAGCCTTACTGGGACTTCCAAGAGCGATTTATTCATGAAATTTCAAGAAAGGATCTGAAGTTCCATCCTTTTAAAATTCAAATCGTTCAAGAACTGAAAGAAAGTGACTTTGATTTGCGCAAAAATTTTTGTGAAACAATGTTGGAGCGTTTTCGCACTGTAAATCCCATTTTTTGGAGCGACGAGGCTCATTTTCACTTAAACGGCCACGTCAACAAGCAAAACTGCCGTTACTGGTCTCCAAGAACCCGCAACCCTCGATTGAAACTGTCACATCACTATTGTATGTTGCACATCACTAGTGAGGAACTACTTCTATAATGTTTGTCATCTGTGGTTTATCTATTGGGAACTAATGTCAATCAAGGTCAATGGTGTAAACACGTCTTCAATAAAAAGTCTTTTATAAAATAATAACAGTGTTTTCCATATTAAATATATAACTAAACATGGTGTCAGAAGTGGGATGCTAATATTAATAATATAATATATTAAAAATTTGTGGTAAAAAAAAAAAAACAAGATGTCGAAGGATGTGCCAAAGTACGTACAACATGATTTTAATGCGTTGTCAAATCTGCACGTATCATCAAATAACATAAATAACGATGGAATATGGAAAAACTGGTGGCAAAATTATGAAATATATTTGGTGGCATCAGGTTTGGAAGAAGCCCCAGAAAAACGAAAAATAGCAATTCTACTTCATTCCATTGGCTCCAAAGGTATGGAAATTTTCAAGTCATTCAACATGAATATGGAATCTATCACGCTAAAACAAGTCAAGGAAAAGTTTGACAATTATTTTGCACCACATAAAAACTTAACAGTGTTAAGGAATTCATTTTTTACACGAAAACAAAATATTTCTGAAGACATCAACAATTTTCTACTGGACCTAGAAAACAAAAGTTTGGAATGTGAATTTGGAGAACTAAGAGAATCTCTGGTAAGAGATATATTTATTGCAAACATGAGTTCAAATTTGAACCACATTCGTCAACGCCTACTACAAGATTCTGCATTGTCATTGCAAAAAACGATAGAAATCGCAAAAACCATATTAATGTCACAAAACAACGCTGAAAAAATAAATCAACAAATACACACAGAAAACATTCTTCAAATAAATCACAAAAGTACATCAAGACAGTCAAGATCACCGTCACCATCATCACATCGTCATTTTCACTCAACGTCAAGTCAGTATGGATTTTCCAATCGTCATGGATCACCGTCATCATCACATCGTAATTCAACGTCAAGTCAGCATGGGTTTACCAATCGTCAAGGGTCACCGTCACCATCATCGTCAAGGTCAAGTGGTCACAACAATCCATGTGGAAGATGTGGACAACATCACCGCTTCAAATGCCCAGCTATAAACATCAAATGCAGGTCATGCAATTCTTTTGGTCATTTTGCAAAATTCTGTTTTAAAAATAATTGTTACAAGAAAATCAGATATTTAAAGTCAGAAGATTCAATACCCAATGATGACAGTGCTAATTGCTCTGAGGGACATTTCATTGCAACAATAAGAAATATTAACAACAGTGAGTTTTCAAGTCAAGCATGGCATTTAGATATAATTATTAATAACATAATTTTAGACTGTATTTTGGATACAGGAGCAGACATTAACGTAATTTCAATATCAGACTTTAAAAAGTTAAATTTATGCAATACTATTTTACAAAAAGTTTCTACCAAAGTGTCAGGTTTTGGTGGAAATAAAATACCCATTATTGGTCATTGTGATCTTATGTGTGAAATACATGGAAATATAAATAACATAATATTTTTTGTAACAAGTTTAGATTGTCAATCTGTCTTAGGTCTTCCCACTATTGAAAAACTTGGGATTGTAAAAAGAGTATTTAATGTCCAATGTAATCGTAACACCATATTAACTGAATATAATGACATATTTCAGGGTCTCGGATGTCTACCACCTGTCGTTCATCTCAAGCTTCGCCATGATGCTGTACCGTGCGTCGATCCTCCGAGAAAAGTCCCATTTGCCTTACAAAACAGTCTTCGTGAAGAATTAGATCGCATGGACAAGATGAAGGTCATTGAAAAGGTTACTAAACCTACTTCTTGGGTAAATTCTGTCGTCATAACTGTCAAAGAGTCAGGTAAATTGAGAATTTGTCTTGATCCTAGAAAATTAAATAACTGCATAATGAGAGAATATTTTCCATTAAAAAATATTGATGAAATTAGGTCAAAACTTATAGGTGCTGCATATTTTTCACATTTAGATGCTTATTCTGGATTCTGGTCACTAAAATTAGATGAAGAAAGTAGTGATTTATGCACTTTTCAAACTCCATTTGGAAGGTACAGGTATTTAAGATTACCATTTGGAATAAATGCAGCAACGGAAATTTTTTATAGGATTATGGTAGATTTGTTTGGGGATCTGGAAGGTATTTTAATTTTTGTCGATGATTTTCTGATTTATGGAGAAACTGAAGAAATTCATAATATTAGATTAAGAAAAGTCTTGGAAAGGGCTAGAGAAGTCAATTTAAAATTAAATAAGTCAAAATGTAAATTTTTAGTCAAGGAAGTATGTTTCCTAGGTTATATTTTTAGCAAGGAAGGTGTAAAAGTCGACAAAGAGAAAGTCAAAGCTATATTAGAATTACCGTCTCCAAAAAATGTCAAAGATTTGCAACGATTTTTGGGAATAATAATAATAATAATAATGGTAAATTATTTAGGTCCGTTTATTGAAAACTTGTCTGATAAATCACAAATTTTGAGAAATTTATTAAAAAATAATGTAGTATGGTCATGGGACGAGAATTGTGAAAAATCTTTTAAAATTTTGAAGGAAGCTATTTCAAATGCAACAGTTTTAATTCATTATGATCCAAAAATACCATTAACCTTGTCAGTCGATGTATCAAAATCAGCTGTAGGTGCAGTCATCATGCAAAATAACCGTCCAATTGCATATAGTTCAAAAACAATGACACAGTCGCAGGAAAATTATGCTCAAATTGAAAAAGAATTATTTGCCATACAATTTGGTTGTAATAAGTTTCATCAGTATGTTTATGGTAACAAAGTGACAGTACAGACTGATCATAAACCTCTTGTCTATTTATTTAAAAAACCTTTACATGATGTACCAGCTAGATTGCAACGTATGATGTTAGCTCTTCAGTCTTATGATTTAAATGTGGTACATGTCCCAGGTAAAGAAATGTATATATCGGATACTTTATCTAGAGCTGCTTTGAAAGATCATTATATACCCGATTATGAGTCTGATCTACATTGTCATGTAAATTCAATCTATATGAACGTAGCTATTAGTGAAGAATATCGTAAAAAATTGAGTAATGCTACTGCTTTCGATGAAACTATGCAAATATTAAAAAAATATTATTACGAAGGTTGGCCAAATAGTAAAGATAAAGTCCATTGCACTTTAAAATGTTATTATAATATTCAAGACGAGATTCATGTTATTAATGACTTCATATTTAAGGGTAATAAATTATTAGTACCTCAGTCTATGAGAAAAGAAATGTTGAATAAAATTCATGAAGGACATCAAGGAATAAACAAATGTCTAAGATTAGCAAGAGATTCTTTATTTTGGCCTAGTATTTCAGTAGATATAAAAAATTTAATTGAGCAATGTCAAATATGCAATAAATTTAAAGTTTCGAATCAGAAGGAACCACTGCTAACTTATGAAATGAATAAGTTTCCATGGCAACAAGTAGGTATTGATTTAATGTATTTTGATAATCAAACATACCTTATTGTAACAGATTATTATTCAAAGTATATAGAAACTGCTTTTCTCAATAATAATTCCACTGCAAAAAATGTAATAATTCACTTAAAGTCTGTTTTTGCACGTCATGGAATACCAATGTCTTTAGTGTCTGATGGAGGTCCTCCTTTTCAATCAATTGAATTTAAATCATTTTTATATGATTGGGACATAGAACATGTAGTTACTAGTCCATATCATTCACAGTCTAATGGTCAGGCAGAGAGTTCTGTTAAAATTATAAAAAACATTCTTAAAAAATCTAAAGAAACAAATACAGATCCTTATATAGCATTATTACATTATAGAAACACACCCAAAGCTAATTTGCCGTCACCTGCTCAATTATTAATGCCCAGAACTTTGAGAATGAATATTCCCTTAGCTAAAATTAAATTAAAACCAAAGGTTGTAAGATTTTCCGATTACAGAAAGTGTATTGAAAAAAATAATGCAAGAAATTCCAAATATTATAATGTGAATGCAAAACCCATGTCTATATTACAAACAGGAGATAATGTGTACTTTAAGAAAAATCCCAAAAGTACTTGGTTACCAGCTATGGTCAAAGAAAAATTAAAATGTAATAGGTCCTATATTATTCAAGATTATTATGGTAACACGTACAGACGAAATAGAATTCACTTAAAACTGAGATATAATGAAAACGTTAATAATGATCATCTGTCCATGCAATCTAATCCAGCACTTGAAGAGGCAAAAGCTGGAGATGAGAGACAGGTGGGAGAAAATAACATTAACATTAACAACCCTTACATTACCAGATATGGTAGAGTTGTCAAACCACCGGATAGGTATAATGTGTAATGTTAATTTAATTAAAATTTTATTGTATAAATAAAGAAAGGGGATGTCACATCACTATTGTATGTTGCACATCACTAGTGAGGAACTACTTCTATAATGTTTGTCATCTGTGGTTTATCTATTGGGAACTAATGTCAATCAAGGTCAATGGTGTAAACACGTCTTCAATAAAAAGTCTTTTATAAAATAATAACAGTGTTTTCCATATTAAATATATAACTAAACAGAAACATCAAAAACCATTGCATTGCTCCAGGGTAACTGTTTGGTGTGCCTTATCCACGCATGGGATAATTGGACCATTTTTTTTCGAAAATTCTCGAGGTCAGGCGACGAATGTCAATGGTGAAAATTATCTACGCATGATTACGGATTTCTTTTTGCCAAACCTGCGAGCTCATCCATCGTACTCTTCACACACGTGGTTTCAACAGGATGGGGCGACTGCACACACAGTCAGAGCTTCGATGAATTTGCTTTGGGAAAATTTCCCCCAAAAACTGATCAGTCATTTTGGGACACCCATGGCCACCGAGGTTGCCCGATCTAACTCCATGAATTTTTTTTTATAGGGCTACCTCAAAGAGAGGGTTTATAATGACAATCCCCAATCTCTTGTGGTTTTAAAGGAAAATATTCGTTGAGAAATCAGCTCAATTGAACCAAGTTTACTGCTGCGTGTGGCGCAGAACACAAGGCTTCGTTTTGAACAGTGCGTGCAACTAGATGGAATACATTTGGATGACATAATGTTTAAAAAATGAAATCCGCATTTCTATTCTATCGTTCAATACTCTTAATAAAACTTTGCGTCAATTATTATGTTTTTTATTTAAGTTTGAAAATATAAATCTGCCACCAGACACCCACCCTGTAGCATACTTCTATTTATTATAAACTCATATCTATTTGCATATTCCTATTTAACTCCATATTTAATTGCATATAACTCTTCAATTAAATGAATAAAAATTATTATTGTGTTTTACAGAAAAAGTTCCAGTTGCTATTGATTACACCCGGGATGATAATATAATAAGCATTGAATTCAATGAACTTATTGCAATGGATGATACACAACAGAATAATATCTGTAATCTTGGTATAGTTCCTGCATCTGTACCGGCTGCACTGATTGAAGGTAAAATTATTTATTAATTTTTGGTCAAGTTCTGTTTTCAATATGAATTGTAAATATCCACCATTATTCAGATAAATATAGTTTGGCAAATAAGTGTAGAAATTAAATAAATTGGAACTAAACGTGTTCTATGGCAGCACCGAATTATATGACGTTTCCTATGGCTGTCATGTTATCGCATGTTACGGTTGATTTATTGTCTTAAATCTGAGTAGAAGATCGCTGATTTGATAATATTTTTATTCATTGTTTGCCTGAATTTAATTAAAATGAATAAACCATTACCTAGTGAAGCAAGAGGGGTTATATTCTGCATTTTTCAACGTTGCCTAGCCGAGTGTCACGCGAAGAAGATTCTGTCTAATTTAGAAGATGTTTATAGACGAACTGCAGAAATGACTGATACGTAGTACAGTTTGTTTAATAAATTTCATTAGTATTACAAGATTTATGCCAATTTTCGAGCGATAATAACCATTACAATCTGATTTGAGGTTATGTTAAAAAAATCCGGATCTGACACTTCCATTTGACAGTTGATATGCGGCCACAGGAAAAAGAGAATAACTCAATAAAAAAATAATAATATGCAACTTCTTTAAACTCGTAGAAAACTCGTTTTCTCTTTCTTTCCAAGTGAATATTATCTAGTGTGTGTTTTTAAAACTACCTTCTATAATAATAATTTTAATGATTTTTCACAGGTAAAATCTGAATCAACGGTAAGACGAATCGTCAAGGAAGGGGAAAAGGCAGATGGAAAATTTGAAACACCGGGAAAACGAAAAATGGGCATAATAATAATAAAATATGTAATTTTAAATACATGTAGGATTACAAAAGATTTTTTAAATATTTATATTGAGGGATCAGTAGGATTTATAGGTTCAATTAGAAATGCCACAGAGCCGAACCCTCTGATATGAAAATATCTGGAGTCGGTGAATTATATTCCCATTTGGTCTCTAGTGGGTTGACATGTTGTTCTTGTATTGTTTTGTATTTATAATACTTATATAGTGCAATTGCATAACGTGGATTCACTAGATGATCATTTGGGGAAGTGTATGAAAGGGTTTAGTTATTCCTTCTTTTTTTTTTTTTTTTTTTTTTTTTTTTTTTTTTTTTTTTTTTTTTTTTTTTTTTTTTTTTTTTTTTTTGGGGGGAAAATTTAACCCGGACATTTAAATCTGGTGCATAAGTGCTGATGATTGGAAAAATTGTTGCAAACACGTGATGAAAATTGAGGCAGAATATTATTCACGAGGCAGTACTATATATGATGAGCGCCCTTGAGGTGTTTTTTCACAAAAACGGCACTCTATAAATTGTCCAATTATTATGATATCGATGAACTGCGTTTAGATGAAGATAAAGATACGGAAGAAGAAGAATCACACGAGGACGAAGACAATAATTACATGTCGGGTGTTGAATTAATAGACTTAAATTTTTAAGTACCTACGTTTTTATATTGAAATAAACGCCCACTTAAAACTTGTTTTGTTTTATTTTACTTCTATTAAATTACAGTTTTTTGTGCAAAATTTTTGAAAATACAAATACGCTATGAAATATGCATTTTGGCAGAAGTGTTTTTTAAAACATACATTCATTGTCTTATGAGCCATCTTGGTGTTGCCATTTAAAACTAGAAAACGATTGCAGCGCCATCATTTATTTTCTACACTTAATTGCAAAACTGTACATGCATTATTACCTACCTGTCGTTGAATCACAATTTTTAAAAGTCTGAAGATAAATTCTTAATAATAACTTGCACGGCAGGAAATTGATTCATTGTTCTTATTTTACAGAAGTACCAATAACTTCAAAGTTAGCAGAGATGGGAATTGTCGGAAGCCAGGGGAAACGGAAGTAAAAGAAAGAGAATAAACAGGTCTCTAGAAAAACTCAGAGTATGTAACAAAAAACAAGATTGTCATGCCAGCTAAACGTGTGCAAGATGATCCATGTTTTAGAAAAAAGTGCCAATTCCAATGTTCGACCAAGTTTACAGATTATGCCCGACAGGAAATATTTAAACAGTATTGGAAATTAGACGGTAACGGCAAAAAGTCTTTCATTATAAATTTTGTTGAGAGCCGTCCGATAAAAAGGCGTTATAAAGATCCAAATGTCTTAAGTTTAGGGTTCTCATGAGAAATCCGACTGGTGTGTTTTTCCCATTTAATAATGTTAAGAGTACAAATGAAAACTTTAGACATTACTCCTTAGTTTATTCAGTACACCATTAGAAATAAAGACTATATTAAATAAGCCTAAAGTGGATCAACGGGGAAAAAAGGATCCGCCTAATAAAACAAAAACTGTGATGAATTCACAAATCAAAAAGTTTATTCCTTCCAGCTTCCAGCACTTCCCTCACATTATAGTGG
Organism: Limnephilus marmoratus; assembly: GCA_917880885.1. Classification (NCBI taxonomy): domain Eukaryota; kingdom Metazoa; phylum Arthropoda; class Insecta; order Trichoptera; family Limnephilidae; genus Limnephilus; species Limnephilus marmoratus. The sequence goes on along the minus strand of OU862930.1, from coordinate 22,441,283 downwards.
AGCAAATTCAACTAAACTTGCTACTTACTTGGTTATGTTTTAAGATTTTCATGGCAAAAAGTATTTTCGTTATATACTCTTGAGCCGCTAGATTTTTTTTATTTTTTTTTATTTACCGCGCGCGTAGTAAACATATAGACATCCGCTATCACTTCGTGCGTGAGAGAGTTGCTGCGAAACAAATCATGGTTCAATATAGATGCACTGGAGATGTGGTCGCAGATATTTTGACAAAAGCACTCCACCGACCGAAGCATGAAAACTTCACTTCATCAATGGGTTTAATTTTAAAGCGTCTGCGTTCAGGAGAGGATGATGGAAGTATGAACGCCTACGCTGAATTTATTAGCAATGCGTCTAATACACCTGACTGCCGTTAACTGTGTGTGGCGCTCTCTCGTCTACTAGATTGTGCACTGTCATTTACGTTGTCCAATTACATTTATAAAAATAAATAGTTCTAGAGTTCTAACTGCTTTTTCTTTCATTTCATCTTTCTCGGCATAACACCCCAAAAACAAATTACTTGCCCACGGACGTATAAAAATTATACAAAGCTGTTTAAAATTTACAAAAATCTTCTAGTGTCGCAGAATGAGGTTCCGGTGAGTGAAAGAGTGTTTAAAAATTATTTAAAAAATAATTATAACATTGGGATTCACACTCCAAAAAAGGATAAGTGTGCCATATGTGGTGTTAGTGAAGTGGCTACCGAAGAAAATCTGTCACTTACCATTCACCTGAATGAAAAGGAGTCAACGAAAGCAGCATTCGATGTGGATCAACAATTTGCAAAGAATGATAAATCTTTTGTACGCGCTTCATTTGATCTCCAGAAGGTCCTCAACACAAAGTATGCTTCTCTATTATTCGAGGAAGTATGCAATGTACAACCTTACATTCTATGAAAGCGGTACAAGAGACTGTGCTTATGTGTGGGGTGAAAAGGACGGCAACAGCAACACCTCTTGTTTAACTATTTGAAGGATCTAGATACTATGATGATAGATGTTGAAAAAAAAGTGTGGCTTTATATTGCGACATTTGTCCAGGGCAAAACAAGAACGGTCAAATTATTTCAATGATTTATTATTTTTTAACAAAATCTGTGAATATTCTAGATGTTTCTCTAAATTTTTTGTTACCAGGTCATACGTACAGTCCAGTTGATTCGATGCATCTCAGAATGGCCCACGATAATTACAAATGCCAGGTCAAATCCTGGATCTTATGAGGTTAATGTGTTGGACCACACCTACTTCCCACATTGGAAAGGTGTGCAGGAGTATATTTTCCCCATGGACCTATGAATATATCTGGGGTCCTAGCATGGTCGATCGATAAAGGATTTACCAATATTCTCGGTAACTTGTCATCGTTCCTGTGCATGACTGCAAGTAACCAACGAACAAACAAGAGTTCACGTCAAATAAATTAGGAACTCTTAGTTGTTGTGAACTGTTGTTTGTTCGTTAGCGGCCTGCAGTCGTGCTCGGGAGCGATGACAAGTTACCGACATTTTCGATAAAATCTATATCGATCGACCATGCTTGATACCCTGAACCTGCCTTAAGTGATAAAAACGTATTATTTCCCCCTCCCCATGGAGCTGGCTAGAGCTCCGCCTTGGAGCCAGCTCGCTCCATGGGGAAGGGAGAGAACCTCGCTTGAATCTAAAATATTTGACGTCATCATTCTTGTCCTGAACAGCGCGGAAGTAACATCCATACATTTTTCGAAATAACACGCCAAAAACGGTAGCTTGTGCTATACATTTTACCCACATATTATATGTACTGCTAACAACCTGGCAGCGGCTACATGGTGTCAGAGTTGCGCTCGGGGACTACGCCCCGTATAGGAACCAGAACCTCGCTGGGCCCGGGTGCCACCAGGAGGGCGGCACCACAGGGCGGGCTCCGACCTACCTTGCAGGAGGCTAGCTCGAACCAACGGCAAGCAGGGGAGACCCTCGTCATCAGGGTGGTGTGGTCGCCGGTAGGCTGTTTGGAATGTTTTACATGGGGGGAAATACTGGCCGTGATCACCCTCGAACAATCTCCTCAATAAAAGAACGGTATTTAGGTAAAACAAACAAAATGTATTGTGAGAAAACACAGAAATACAAGGTTAAAAGGCAGTTCCTGGCTAGAATGTCCCTACACGGTAAGTCTCTCAACCTGTCCTCTCTGGGGTCGTCATTGCTCAGGTAAAATCGCGAGGGCAAATAGAACACATTAATTTAAGGGGGCTTACTGCGATGGAGGCGGCAGGTCCAATCCTCGTCCGCAGCAGAGGGGATCTCGTTCCAACAGGAGACTCCAGGTGAAACGTCCCACACACGTAAACATTGTCACTGTACTTTAAATTACGCCTCGGCCTTGTCTGCCGTAGCATCTAGAACACGCATTTGCGTATTAAATTCCCGACGCCATATTGCGTCGCGGATGACTCGGGCCCCAAAGTGCCCTGCGGAGAGAATTTCTCCTTAACAAAACAATCGACTGTTCGCGGAGCGCTCTGCCTAGGAAGTGTCGAGAGTCGGCGGCTTCGCCGACCGTTGCTCGCATTTGGCTCCACTAGCGCGCGCGGCGCGCTTGCGGCGAAAGAGCGAAACTGTAGTCTGTGCAGTGGCGTGGGTGAATAATTAGTAGGGGCTTATTTGTGCATCGTAACAGTACATAGCGAATGTGGGCGGTTCTCCAGTGTGCTCGTCGCTGGTTACAGGGGTAAGTAAATTATGAAACATTTGTAAAAGTGTCGTAAGCAGATATATGCGTTAAAAATACGACAGCAGTCAAGTACAATAAGCGTGTTTACACGTCAGCGCGTGTGTCTCCATAGAAACCGTTATAACTCCGTTATTGTTTTAGTTACATCCGTAAAATAAACAATGAAAGGTCGATAGTGAATCATGCTGCACATCTCTATTCAAGTTGTCCATAGAAATACATAAAAAGAACATTCTGTCAGACGCGCAGTCTGACACATAATTTATCCCGCCAAATTTCCTACGGGCGCCCGACATTGTTAATTTTTATTAAATATTTTTATATGAAATGATAAAAAAGTGAGGTGACGAAAGTGTTTATTACACATTTATACAACAGAATAAGTATTGTTGTTTACATAATCTGTGATTTTAGTACCGTTTTTACATAAAAACATCACGTGAGTCATTTTCACATTTTTTTAATGTTGCATTCTAAATTTTAATATTTACAAATATTAATATTTATTTGTAATTATAACACAATTGTTGGTAAAAGGTTATTTATTTAAGAAAGTAAGTTCACAGATCACATAATATGGTAAAAATAGTCACAATGTATCGATTCACTAATTAACTGAGCAAGGGATCGGAGGGAACCTTGCCGTTAGGCTTTGGGAACAACAAAAGCTGACTGTGGTTCTGCTTAGAGGGTCGTACCATAGGACAAAGCGCAACTAAGGCAGCAGTCGGGGGTCTGGTTGGTGCTTTACTTATGGTAGTAGAATACTCCTTAGAGGGTCGTGCCAGAGGACGAAGCGCAACTAAGAGAGCGTACTAGCCAAGAGCGAGCTGCAGACGAACTGACTGATTTAGGGCGCGCAGCCTGTTATATAGCCCATTCCTTGTTGCGGGGTGTGGTTTATGTAGCGGCTCGAGGGTGGGAGATGCGCAGAAGGCGTCGGCGCATCCTGGTTTGCTTAGGGGTGGGTGAGCAGGATGGCGCTGTACGGGGGAAAGAGATGGTGTAGTGGCAAGCGTAAAAACGGCGCGTTACATAATATAATAATTCGAAAGCTTATTTTGTAACCTGTCTAAAACAGTTTTTACTATTTGGCTACGTTCAGAAATGTTTCATTTATAGAGCTTTATTTGTGAAGCGGTGATAATACAAAGTTTTCGTAAAATGTCATTTCGTTAAAGACATTAAAAGTGCATATTGGCGATTTTCTGAGGCGTTAACTAAACACGGCAACAAAATATTGCTATGTGAATTGGGGCGAATCTTTTCGGGGCAAGCATTTGGCCTTAGCAAATATGTTATAAACGTGGCAAGTAATTCGCGCTCCCATGTAAAAAGGTCTATTCATTCAAAGCAGATTTTGCTTTTAAGAACTAAATGGTGATATTATAATGCGAGATGCCTATATACTGTCAGATTGATTTTTTAACGAATCAGTCATTTTTCCTCTCTTCGCCCCCATAGTTTGGTTTTACCCCTCATCTGTATGTTCTGGTCTATTGAATTCTGATGTCTATGATTTTCCCCAATAACGCCAAGATATGGTTGAGAAGTTGGGCACAAAATGTCGATAAGGAATATTAGAAAGGTGTTTTTAAAAAGGGTGAGAACGAGATAAAATACACATTTACCAATGAAGGTGAAGGGAAGGAGAAATTCAAGTGCACATCAACTTGCCTTTCCACTAGGCATATACCAAAGCCCCCTGGGAATCAATAAAGCTTGTGGCGACACCCCTGCTCTGCACCTTTGCGACAGCAATCGGCAGATCCCCACACGGAGCGCTACTGACAACTGCTTTCAACAAACCGCTCCCGCATCTTACAATAAATTAACTTTCATTGTACCTTGTATGTGTTTTGACTTTGGTTCTGTGAGCTTCACCTCTGAACACAATAAATATTTACTGCATTATCTTTTATTCCTCACCTTTCGATCCTTATCCGTGGATGACCATTACCCGTAAGTTAAATACCGGGACCTGATGAATCTATGTGAAAAAAATATTATTACTGAGAGGTGCGCAGGGTTCAGGATATGGTCTCCAGATAGTCTGCAGTCAGGGTGTAAGTTGAGCTGCCTTATAGACTTCCTTCTGTTCCACACCGAGGAACCGTACAGTGAGATGAGATAGTTTGAGGTGGTTTGAGGTTATCCTTTGTGTAGTAAAAACACTTGTGTTTTGTACTGGATATTTGTAACTGTTTATTCTGTTGAATAATTTTACAGAGAGATTCTGGTCTAAGCACTTGACTGGCAATAATTTAGACTAATTAACAATAATTTAGACTAATTAAAGTTTAGCAGAAGCGAAAGACGACTTGATTTCAAGGGAAACAAGCAGAGTTTAGGAAAAAGAATGACAAGCGAAATGACATCAAGCCATTTTATAAACATTGAAAGAGAAAGTTTACGCAGCCACAGACAAAATAGATTATAGACAGGCAATTCATAGCAATATTTTAGTAAGAGGTGGCATAGACACGAAAGTTTAAGGTAAGAGGCTCTACAGATCGAGATTAGAATAAACGATAAGTAAATGTGTTCAGTGCTAAATGAATTTAAATATAAAATAGGACAATCACAACACACAACATCCAACAAGAGGTATCACGCAGAATTTAAAAACCTTGGGGAATCGTGCGATGCTCCCGATACATTAATGGAGAGGGATGATGAGGACGTTATGACTGACCCTGTAGATTAGTTTGCACTTGATAATAAATAGTTATACACGGTGTCCGAAAACTCGTAGTACAAGCGGGAAACTGGTAAATCTACATCACATTCGGAGTTGATTTGTGATATAACTTTTTTGATTTGAGCTTTCGTTTTCGAGTAAATCGGGTCCGAAGTTGGATTTTTTTTGGTTAAATTTGAAAAAAAAATTTCACTAGGGGGTTGATTTCAGCTGTGTAATGTCTTATAAAATGCAAGAAGAGTAAACCGGGCTCAAAAAATTTTTTAACCCTTTAGTTGCCGAAAAAATGGAGAAATAGAAAAAAATAATATTAAAATCGAAATGCTCAGATCGAAAAAAATAAGTTTTTTGGGTTCTCTACGTGATGTAGATTCACCAGTTTCCCGCATGTACGAGTTTCCGGACACGTTGTATTTCTTGTCATTTTACTATGTATCTATAACTAGGACAAATGTGGTGTGTAGAATCAAATCCAGCATTCTCCACTTTTTTTCAAAAATGGACTAATGATGCAACTTTGTTAATGATTCACTCTTTTACCTAGAAAAGCAGTTATTTCGCATTAAAACCAACTCTTTATGCTTTAAAAATCCATTTTAAAAACTGCGTTAGTATCAAAGGCAGCAATCTCCAACGCACTTAAGAAACAAAACCAGCATTCTCCAATTTGACCAATGGTAAGCCTCCATTTGATCACGTGACAACATGGCCGCCCATACAAAATTGTACGGTCGTGTGTTGAATCTGTCGCTCTAATTTTACTGTTTTAAATAGTTCGGAGTGAATTTAGAAATAAAAACAAGATGCCAGTGTGGTTATGGACTCTTACCCTTCATCCGTGCCCAAGAAAAACGCAAGGAAGAAGTCAAGGAATCCAGAAAAATGGAAAGCAAAAGTAGTCAAAATTCTAAGATGAGCTGTCATAAAATACCGTTTATTTCAGAGGCGTGGAGTGGCAAAAGATTTTTTTAGGTGTTAATTAAAATTCATAAATTAAATTAATATGCATAGACATGTTTTACTTTTATAATTAAATCTAGGATTCATAGCCTTGCACATAAACATTCCGAATTACATGTTTAGTGTTGAAAATTTTGCGAGTTTCAAGCCAATTTTGATCAAAATAATTAACCTTCATTATTTTTTTTCTTTTATTTAAATTTTCTCTGTTAATATTATTATTTTTTGAAGTGAAAGCTTCTTTAGCACCGTTGTGATTTGAAACTCGATGAAACAAAAAAGCGACACTAAAAATAAACAAACGCATACATCTATAGGATTAAGGCTGCGAAAGAATAAGATAATTATTGATCTCCTCTTCGTGCAGTGCTTGTCCCCACTCTTGTCTACTTTAGTTTTCTGCAGGTTTCATTTGTACCACGTGCGAAATGCACACTTGTATTTTTTTACATTAGCTCCACACAGGAGGCCCTGAGGAAAATAATTCCACTCAGGGCCTTTGTCTTCTTTGGGGATACTGTGTGAAGGGTCTTTTTAGGAAAAGAAGGCGAGAAGGTTCTGGGAAGGAAAAGGGTATTACGGGTGGGTAGGAATCTGGGGATCAGTGTGTCCAGAAGTGACGGATGTATAAATCTATCCCTCTCACTGCCATGTTTCGAGAGATCACAGCTGGAGAAGTCAAAGGGACTCCCACAACTATTCTCTCCCGATCCGGCCTGCAATCCAGCAGGTGGGCAGACGCATCCGCCGCCAAGACCCGGACAAACCTCACTCCATAAACCCGGGCATCCTAGCTAAGTCACTAAACGTAGCGAACCACTTGAACAGAGGTTTTCGTTATTTGTTTTTGGGGTGTTATGCCGTGTTGCGCTATCTCCTTCTTTAGCCAAAGTGCCAAAGCAAATGTTTGGGACAGCGTTGCAGTGTCCGAAACTTTGACTAAAGAAGGAGGTAGCACTACACGGCATAACACTCCAATAACAAAAACGAAAATACTTTTGGCTGTGAAAATCTAAAGTCATATCTATGGCAGAGGTAGATATTGTTTATCCAATAAATGGTACCCGGGGTGGCGGTACCCATACACACCTCCCAAATTCAATACTGTATGAGTACATTACAAAACCTATTTTTATTTTAATTATACTAAAATTAAAATCATAATAATAATCACGAACTTCCCTGTGATTTTGTCGGTCCATTATTGTGACGTCATATTTATTAGTCAGTATCAAAGTCAGCTTTCTCCACACGTGTGAGAAACAAAAGCAGCATTCTCCTTAGGTGAGTATCAAATGCAGCAATCTCCATAATTAAATCCGTTATAACTAATCAATCAATACAATAAACAAATTCTACTTTGGAAATTATAATAGATACGCAGTTTCCCCTTTTGAATAAAATTATAAACTTATAAATACGTGAAAATTGTTGAAATGAAACGTTTTTTTTGGTTTTCTCAAAATAACACTTTTTGGAGAATGCTGCCTTTGATTCTATACCCCTCAAATATTGTTTCAAGTTTTTTTTTAATAAAATTATTTATTAAAATAAAATTATTAAATTATTGTTTTTCGTGATGTCACACGAATCACAATTCAGTAATTAAAAGAAAATTAAGTTCAAAAGGTGTGTTGGCCCGAAAGGAGTAGAAATTTTTAATTCATTTGGACTCACAATTGAGAAAAGTACGCTTGAAGGAATCATACTACTCCACGATAAACATTTCATACCCACAATAAACGTAACAGTGGAAAGATTTAAAACCGTAAATACATGGAAAGTTATTATATACCAGGGGGCCAAGTCTCTATCTTTTATTGTTTTCTAACAGCCTGTTACTTAACATTAATTACGTCACAAAATTCCGCATTACGAATTAATAGAGACTACAAAAAATAGCGTTAAGGTCAAAATACGTGTTTGTGACGTAATTAATGTTAAGTAACAGGCTGTTAGTAAACAATAAAAGATAGAGACTTGGCCCCCAGAATACATTGCTTTGTAACATTACACTAAGAGAATAACTAAATAACCATCGCACCATTTCACCGCAGGGGTGGGCAGAGAGGACAGAGAGCCACTCACTCCTTGCTTCATTCATATCGTCTCACATACACTCTTTCATTATTCTGACTCTTGACATGATCCAAATCAAGCATTTGATTCACTTGATCGCGCTACGTCTTTCTAGGGCATCCCCGACTTCTACCTTTCCCTTTCACATCACACAACTACGTCAGTTAAAATTTTTATTTTTTTCTCCATTAGTTTTAGATTTATCTATGCCCCACGAAAACCATATTTAACCGGTCAAAGGCCAGAAAAAACACAGAAATTTCCTAACAAACGATTTATCTATGCCCCACGAAAACCATATTTAACCGGTCAAAGGCCAGAAAAAACACAGAAATTTCCTAACAAACCACCACTTTGAGTTTTGAATTGAATGTTTTGTGGATTAATTTTGAGCTATCGTATATTTTATTGACCGAAACACATTCCTAGAACAATAAACTATGTACCAAAACAACATTACTTGCGTTAATTACGTAAATTTATAGGTTTTACGATGTTTTCGTCAAGTAACACGCATCGACTTTGACAGAAAGAATCGCAGCAAATTTGACATTTTTATGCCACAGATAAAATCATTTAAAAATATTCTAGGGTTGCCAGGTGAATGAAATTTATGCCCATCTTATGGGTAAATGTTGGTGCAAGCTATTCTGACCTTGTTCTTCATACAAATTCTGTACATAGAAGGATCAAAATCGCAGACAAACATATTTTTTTCAAAATGTTTTCCGCACGCATGCGCACAAACTGCGCGTGGATTCGTGTCTCCGGCCAATTAGAGTTTAAGTTATTACTCTATCTCGGCGAGATATCACTAGTCTCTTTTCGATGGGACCGCTTATTTCATCAATCATTATTTGTTTTCTAACTCCTGTAAAATTTACTTTTTTGACATTTTGACAATCCTTTTCTACAGGATGTGCGATATCACATTTCTACAGCATTCTACGTACTTTCATCCTTCCGCAGCCAGTTCCATGCCTCACTGCCCCACGTCAGGGTTGGTTTCAGCAATCCATTGTGGACTGCTAGCCTCATTTCTTTGGAAGATTTTCGTTAGCGACTACCGCATTGAGTTCCTTGCATTCACCGATACAATATCCTCTTAACCCTTAAGTGGCGTGGTGAAAAAAACTAACTCTCTTAAGACTCATAAAAAGCGAGCTGAACATTCTCCTGTGTGATCTCAGTCACAATATAAAATGTTAGTGAAACGCAAGGGTCCCAGCAGTGATATTTAGAATGATAGAGGGGAGAGGGGAAGTTTGGATATTGGTGTCGGGGAACCACGACGCCACTTAAGGGTTAAAATAAAATAAGCCGATAATAATTCTTCAGTTTCATTAAGTTATCAGTATATCGAAGAACATATCGTGTATGAATGTGTGTCAATACATACATATGTACAGTAAATGGAATCAGAGAAGCATGTCCGAGGAGCGTCCGGCGGAGTTGTGTATGGAGACCAGCTCGGGGGACGTGACGTTCCACTCGTACCAGACTTTTCGCGGGTCGCTGCAGCGCCAGAAGTTGGCCTCCACCGTGTCACCCGGTTTTATGTTGATGGGGCTCTGGAACAAACAAACACACACACATTCATTTAACTGATTAACTGTTGGACCAACTACTAACTGATATCTTAAAAAACCAAATAATTATTATTATAGAAATGACGATTGTCCAGATGATTAGTCAGACATTCTTAATACTAAGTTTTCAGATAAGGAAGAAAGCAATATTCAAATATTCACCATAAATCAAATAATGTTTATACGTGTCTGTGTTTTACGTATTAAATATTCTATAAAATAACACTAGATTGGCTTCGATCCATTTTTGTTACTCTCCCAAAGAAAGCAAAAGCAAGAAAATGTAGTGACCACCGCACAATTAGTTTAATGAGCCACTTATTAAAGATATTTTTGCGAATTATACATGGACGCATATATCGCAAAGTGGAAGAAAAGATAGGTGTCACACAATTTGGCTTTCGAAATGGGTTGGGTACTCGGGAAGCGTTATTTAGTATTCAAGTACTAATCCAAAGATGTATACATGCATGCTTCATTGACTTCCATAAAGCATTTGATAGAGTTAGACATGACAAAATGATTCAATTTTTGAAAACCTCCGGGATAGACGATAAAGATATAAGGATAATAGGTAATCTTTATTGGAACCAGAAAGGAGCAGTAAGAGTAGAGCAATGTCTAACAGACGAAGTAGAAATAAAGAGAGGCGTGCGACAGGGTTGTATTCTTTAACCTATGTTGTTCAACTTATATTCAGAAAAAATATTCAATGAAGCTCTGCAAGAAGCTACTCAAGGACTTGTTATAAATGGGAAGATTCTGAACAACCTGCGTTATGCAGATGACACAGTACTTCTAACATGTAACATTGAGGATTTACAACTTTTGCTGAATCAAGTAGTGAAGACTTGTGAGAATTTTGGGCTAGAACTGAATATAAATAAGACAAAATACATGCTCATAAGCAAAAATAACGCATTGGATGAAAATCTCTATATTGCTGGAACAAAACTAGAGAAGGTACAGAGTATTGTATACTTGGGCTGCAATGTAAATGATAGATGGGATCCTTCAGTTGAAATCAAATTGAGCAAGCTCGTGCAACCTTTATTCGCATGAAAAAAATATTCTACAGTCATGATCTCAACCTTGGATTACGAATGCGAATGGTCAGATGCTACGTGTTTTCGATATTATTTTATGGAATGGAAGCATGGCGCTTACTGAAGAACTAATTAGGCGACTTGAGGCATTCGAGGGATCTACAGAAGAATACTTAAAATAAGCTGGATGGACAGGGTTACAAATGAAGATGTTATGGTTCGATGAATAAAGAAAAGGAAGTAATTAAAAGTATAAAAATCCGAAAACTTCAATATCTTGGACATGTGATGAGACATCCAGAGACGTATGAGATCCTGCATCTCATAATGCAGGGAATGATTGCCGGAAGACGGGGCCCTGGAAGAAGGAGAACCTCATGGCTGAAAAACCTGAGACAGTGGTTTGGCCAGTCTACCGTGGAGCTGTTCCGGGCCTCAGTAAACAAAGTCTGCATAGCCAACATGATGGCCAACAAAACATCAACATTTTGTTCAATTCACTAAAAGTTTTTGTGCATTATAATTGATTTGGTGGTGTTTATGAGTAATCTAAGTATTGTACCAGATAGAGGGTACACTTTTACATATAACTGCAAACGCAACTCAAATTTCCATTTTTCAGAGATGTCGACTAATCAACTGGACTATGGATATGTGATGTAATGGAGGGTGTCATACCTTGATGGGGATGAAGACCGGGAACCAGGAGATCATGCCGGGCGAGTGCTCCCCGGGGACGATGCTGAGGCAGTGCTGCTTGTACAACACGGTGCTGAAGTAGCCACAGAAGCCATGCATGACACTGGAGCGTGTGGCCTTGAAGGTGCGGGCGGCCCACCGGCGCCTGTCCACCGCCTGCCCGGGAGGGGCGGGGTGCGTGAACGTGAACAGAGCTTGCGGCTCGGCAATGTCTAGCTTGTTCTGCAGGTACACCACCCAGAGGGTCTCCATGTGGTGGTTGATGGGCTTGTGCAAGGAGACGGTGTCGCTGTCTGACCCCTTGACGTGGCCCCAGAGGCGCGCCGACATCACGGGGCAGATGTACGAGGTGTATGAGGAGGGGATGCTGATGCCATCGGCGCGCAGCAGGTGACGCGCACCGTCCAGGCACTCTGGAGACAGCTCATTGTCGCCAAAGGACCCTGGAACAAACAACACATCTACTTAATAACCATTGTAATCTGTGTGTATTCCCAGGTTAATTTAATTGAATGGTCGCATGGTTAAGATCCTTGGCTACTCCAGGGGATATGGCTTCGGGAAAAATAGTCAGCTAACCCTCCATGAAATAATCTTATATTCATTCCATGTCATACGCATGCAAATAAGAGTGATAGATACTCTCAGTATTGCCCTGGTGACAGCCCACCATACAGAATCGAAAGTTTGTTTGAAATTTGATGACTACATCTAAATCCCTATATTGAAGTGTTTTTAATGTAAATACATATTAACCTCTAATAGGCCAGAGACGCGCGGGCGCGCGCAAATTGTGCGCATGCGCAAGAAAATAATTTGAAAAAATATCGAACAAAAAATGTTTGTCTGCGATTTTGGCCCTTCTATGTACAGAATTTGTATGAAGAACAGGGTCAGAATCGCTTGCGCCAACATTACACCATAAGATGTGTCAAAATGTCATTCATCTTGCAACCCCAGAATTTTTTAACGATTTTATCTGTGACATAGAAATGTCATTTTTGCCGCGAATTTTAGCTGCCAAAATTAATGCGTGTTCCTCGACTAAAACATCGTAAAACCTATTAATTTACGTAAATAATGCAAGTAATGTTGTTTTGGTACATAGTTTATTGTTCTAGGAACGTGTTTCAGTCAATAAAATATACGATAGCTCAAAATTAATCCATAAAACATTCAATTCAAAATTCAAAGTGGTGCTTTTTTAGTGAATTTTCATGAATTTTCGTGAAATGGCCATGGCCTCCCAGAGGTTAAGATCGCTTTTAAGACTTGTTCTTGAGTTCAATAGCTAGGCTGTGGAATGATTCGCCGGCCACTGTGTTTCCTCACTCCCAGGCGTAGCGCAGGACTGCCAGTAGTGGAGGAGCATTGTCCACCAGGGAAATTATCCTCAGCAATGACGAAACAACTAAAGGGGTATATGAAGTGTATGAAGATAGAAATACCAACAGACTATGACGTACCGAGCAACTCGGAGACGATGATGTCAGCGAGCTGCGGTGGCCGGAAATCTCTCATGTCGCTGGCCACCACAGTGACCAGACTGCGCCAGATCTCCCTCTGCTGGGCGTAGAGGGCCAGCAGCGCCGTGGGGTTCTTTTCTACAGCGTAAACCTGAAATTAACAACAAATACTGATAACAACAACTAACACACAGCTATGCACTGTTTATAGGACTTCTTCAACAAGTAACCAACCTTCAAGTCTATATCCACAACTGTAGCCGCATTGATAACCGCCCTAACCAGGGGACCTCTACCTGCCCCCAGCACCATCACGATGACCTGGTTCTTGCATCCGCATTTCCCGTCGCTCTTCACGCGGGGACACCTGACGGCTCCACTGCCGATAGTCCCGATGGATCCAACACTCCTCACCTCGCGTTCCCTGTGGGGATCCTCGCCCACCACGTCTATACGCATCTGCGCGTTGGGACTGCAAGCCGTGGTGCCTTCCACATCAATGCCCACACTACTGACTCCGCTCTTGGCCAAGCCAATCATCGTAGTTCCCGATTCTGGCACTTTGACAAACTGTTGGTCTTTCTGGCAGGACTTTGATTTGGCGGCGCAGACGGGGGGGTTTGGGTAGCGGTCTCGGAGTGCGTCCACGATCGCCTTCTGGTAAGTGTCGTACTTCACAGGGTCCTTTTCAAATACATTGTAGGTGTGCGAGTCCAGGTTGTCAGAGAGCGGCTGCAGCGGGGTCTGGAGATAGTCTTCCCAACTGAAGGAGGAAATAATAACATTCAGTATTTGACGTTAACTTATAGCAAGCAAATACCAGAGCAGAAAACAAGACCACCCCATTGGCGACGCGATAACCAATCAGAAATTTTAAAATCAGCACTCATCACTATCCAAGCTGGCCAAAATGAAACCATTCCCCTCCTGATTGTCAGCAACATAGCAACTCCCGTATTAGCTTTCACATATTATCCATCTTACTTCTTATCTTACTAATATTATAAATGCGAAAGTTTGTATGGATGTGTTTGTTACTTTTCACGCAAAAACTACTTAACTTTTAATGAAACTTTACAATAATATGAGTCGTTCAATTTCTATATCCGCTATATCAACTTTCACTGATTCGGAGAAAACCGCAAAAAACTGTCACATCTTTAGTTTAAATAAAAAATTGCTTTTTATTTTTTTATATAATGAAATGGAGTATTATACATTCTAAAAGTGTTCATTTTTTAATGTATATCTAGAAATACTTAAGTAATTTGGATAAATAAAATTGATATAGCGGATTTTGATACTCACTTCATGATTTGTATGGAATATGGAGGTTTTGAAACTCAACTGACCTGAGGGGCGTGTTTCTACACCCACCATCTTGACAAAATAAAGGCTCGTGATTGGATGAATTCCGATATAGCGGGTTTCGATAGTAACTTCTTGAATGATTTAGCGGGTTTTGTTTCTCACTCGCAGTTTTAACATGGTTTTTGGTCGTAATGAAGGAGGTTTTGAAACTCAATTTTAGGTTAGTCTTGTTCCTCGCAAAAATGTGAACAAGATGTCATACTCATATCATTTTGTCAAAAAGTCGGATATAGCGGGTATTGAAATTATAGGACTCATATAGCTCATAACATCAGAATAACATATAGGCTATAATTTATGTTGCTAGTTAGGAAGGGGACGCGGGAGGGGAACGGGGACGCACGGGAAAGGTGATTCAGGGAGAAACAATGTATTTCTTTGAATATGGCGTTGCAACGCATGCCGGGAACCAGCTGGTCTTAAATAATATAGTGTACCTAAATTTAATTTATTAACCGGTCAGCTGCCGGGATATTTCGCGGAAATTCGCGGAAATTCGCGGAACTTCGCGAAAAAACACTAAAAAACCAACACTTTGAATTTTGAATTGAATGTTTTGTTGATAAATTTTGAGCTATTGTATATTTTATTGACTGAAACACGTTCACAACACAATAAACTACCCATTAAAATCACATTACTTGCATTTATTACATAAAGTAATAGGTTTTACGACGTTTTAATCGCGATACAAATACATCGCGATAATGATAACAACCGTTAATTTCACGGTAAAATCTGACAGCGCATTGTCATGGAAGAAATCGTTTTAAAAATAATCCAGTGTGGCAATTCGAGTGAAATCTTTAGCACTACCTAGAGTACTGATGGCGCAAGCGATTTTGACGCTGTTCTTCATACAAATGTCGTACATATAAGGGTCAAAATCGCAGACCAAAAGTTTTTCAAAGACAATATTATTCAAATATTTGAATTATTTTCTGCGCCTGCGCATTAGGACCCGCGCGCCGGCGCGTCTCCGGCATTTGACCGGTTAAGAAAGCTTGCAAGTGACCATACAGTTTTCTTTATTTGTTATAATTAAACCTATAATCTTCACACAAGAGTCTCAAAGTGAAATGATTTCGGTTTGTCATCTTTGAGGAAAGGGGGAGTGGTAATCTTATTAAAAATCAGGGTCTTGAAATGACCCATGTTGTAGGAGGGAGAAAACACAGTGGCTAAAAAAATGATTCCAAATTATTAGCCGAACTGTTGAACACAAAAAAAGAGATGAAGAAACAAGTCAAACACTGTTGACATTTGCCACACCAGTCTGGTGTGGCAAATGTCAACAGTGTATAAATCTGGAGAGAGTGTTTCCCGACTGTGCACCAGTGCCAAAGGGATCAATGATACCAGTTCTTCTTGAGCATATTTTATTGATATACCAGTAGAACAAAGATGTCACGTCTGTGCTCCAAAGTTAAAGTTTCGACTTATGGAACTCAAAACTTGGTTTGTGTGAAAGCACTTTGAAACAATACCTCCATGGCATAAGCAAGGGATGTGCTCCAAAGATATTTAAAATAAAATAGGAGAATCTACTTGTTTATATATTCTGTAAGTTAACTCACCCCCTGGCGAAGGAGGTCAGTACGTCTTGCATAGTGGTGCTGCGGCTGTCCCACAGGTGGCAGAGGTAGCTCAGGTAGTTGGAGTAGTCGGCGTGACGGAGCGCCCCCGTGACCATGAGATGCACATCTCGCTCCATGAGGCGCTTCACAAAGTGCTGGTGTGCCTTGGGCAAGATGGGGAACCTGAAGCAAACAAAATTTTTCAATTACTTTTGTTATTTCTGCAGCATCAATATAAAGTGGCAGACATCAAACAGATTCCTAGGGATAATAATGAACAATTTAGCCTGGGTACATAATTAACCACATAATAAATCTATATAAACCATTTACTGTTTCAACATTATAAATTTCAATTGGATTGTCATCTTGGGATTTTTAAATCGGATTATGTTCAGAGTTTGGTTATTTAGTAAAAACTTAAGAATCTGGGGAACTCTACAAACAAAAACTGAAAATTATAGAAAACATACATTTACGTCAACATCATTCACACCTTCCAACAAAAACAACAAGGAGAATAAATACATTTTATATAAGGAATAACAACACAAATATGGAATATTTTTCTCTCCTTTAGTGATACTATATGTATAGTATCGCTAAAGGAGAGAAAATATACATACTAACATATTTCTCAATTCCATACTAACGTATTTCTCAATTTCCTCTTAGGATTTTGACACTACTGTAAATATTTTTTAACATAATATAGATATACTAGATGTGGTTACTTTTTTGTAAAGTTATTTCTTATATGAATTAGAACCAGTGGAGGCTCATGGCTGTTGTGTGTGCTAGAGTGCTAATATTAAAAAAATGGAATTGCATATTGATATACGCGAAAAAAAAAAAAAAATTCTAAAATCAGTTTTTTTGTGAAGATTTTCAGGAAATCCGTGTGGCACAGGACCAAGCTGAAATTTCCTGAAATTTTTATACAAAAAATCGATTTTCGAAAAAAAAAATTGACTAAGACAACATCAAATGCCGTTTTTTTCTTAATATTAGCACTCTAGCACGCCCAAAAGTCGCGGGCTGCCACTGGTTAGGACCCTCCAAAAATCGTTAATATTGTCTGGTTTAAACGCCATCAACAGATGTTCAGTATACAAACTAGACAATGTATTTTTTTAAAAAAGGAAAACGTACTGACATACACTACTTTTACACTTGTAAGTTTTTTCCCATAAGTCGCTCACGTAAGCGATTTATGGCCAAATTACCAATGTAAACGATGCCAAAAGTCACTTAATGTAATTTAAAGTAAGTTACACAAGTTGTTCTTCCGCGAGTTTTTTGACAGGTCTATTCGCGTCCACGCAAATTTTCAGCCTTCTCACAGCTTATTAAATTAGTTTGATAAGTTGAGAGAATAATCTGGTAAATTATAGTTATATAAACACGCATTTTTTCCACTTCCAGAACAAATCTAACATTACTTTCATGTAACATTACTTTCTTTCTGTCAAATGAAAAAGTATCAGACACAAATGATGCAACGCGTCGCATGCGATCAGCACCACCGATTGCGTGAAACTGATTTAAAACCGATAGACGTCGCATAGCACCGTGTATGGGCACCAGCAAAATCTTACTTACGATCGGCGCGTATGATACGCTCACAAGGATTGAGTAGCTTGTAAGTAGGGTCATTTACGGAGGCACTAAGAGAGTAGTTTAGTCAAGTAGCGAGTAACTTGCTACTTGACTCGCCGAAAAACATTCGCATCACTTTAAAGTAAGGGTCGACCGAGACAGGTTATTCGTTCTCGGCCGAGACCGAGGCCGAAAATAAATGAAAATCTCGGCCGAGACCGAGAGCCGAGACCGAGAGCAGAGACCGAGAATAGATAAATTGAGAAAAAAATGAAAATGCGCTATTTTTTCATAGTACAGCAACAACAAAACATTATACCTACTTAGTAAACACATTAAATCGAAATAAAACACCCTAACAAACCCTAGCCGACCAATCACAATCGACAGCTCTCTCATGCACTGACACCAAGTGACGAATGTGGACGCGCGCGGTAGATTTGAATCCAATTATCCTATACCGTACCTACTTACAACGGTCTCGGTTATGGCCGAGAATCTCGGAGATTTTACACCGAGAACTGAGACAGAGTTCTCGGTAGAATTTGTAGCCGAGAATGCCGAGACCGAGACCGAGATCTCAGTCGACCCTTACTTTCAAGTAGAGTACATTAGTGTCCGCCGCCCGTTGCAAGATGATGAGCTGCTACACAACAAAGTAGACATGGGCAAAATTGAATGACTGAATTAAATGAATAAATTCAATCTTGTGATACACTTGATCTGATTCTCAATTTCAAAAGGAATTGATTCTTCATTCCTTACCTTTGGCCTTGTATCGTACCATTTTTAACGGCAACATAAATGTTTAATTTCCATTTATTTTACTGTTAAATTATTTCAATGAATAATGTGTTCCGTAAACGATTTAAATATTATAATGTTTCATAGGTATTTAAATATTATTCAATGGGCGGCGCGCCGCGAAGTTGTCGACGGTATTGTGAACGACTCGTATCCCGCTACCGCCGCCCGGCCGCCGTTCTAAAAACCCGTAGATCAAAACGCGGCCGCGATTCAGCCGAATTGTCCGAGCGTCCCTTTCATGCAAGGAATTAAACATTTGTCGTAGTCAATAGTCCTGAGATTGTCCTAAGGTCCCCGCGCGTCCCGTCCAGTTCCGTCCGCGTCCCAGGTACTCGTAGCTAGTCTGTCGCTATCGGAAATTGTCCGAAGCGCTGTATTCAGGAATTAAAACTAAAAGTCTTTTTCACTTGTGACGTTGTTGTCTCTAGTTAATCTCAGACCTAGAAATGACGTCAGATGTCATCGTCTTACATCGCCATCGTTTCACGTCAATCTCGGCTCGGGTGTATCCGAAACGCAGCTCCTCGCGAGTCTCTGCGGGGTAAGACACAAGACACTAGTCAAAAGTGACTAATTCATTGCTCAATGCCGGCCCTTAATCCGTCCGAGCGCAGCGGTTCACCAATTCCTCGGCGGGCCAAGCCTTCAATTTCATTACATAGTTAGCCGAAAACTTTCGACATGAATCCGAACATCGCGGCATCGGCTAGAAAATTGAGAAGCAAAAATAGTGCACTTGTAATCGTTTTTTTGGCACGTATGAAAGATATTGGAATACAAGTACCTACCTACTTTTAGACGTGGATCTTGGGTAGATGTAATATGTAAATTTGCATATATTATAAGGCCAATCAGCTGTTGTCAGCTGTCATAAAATACTTTTAAGTTTAATAAATAAAATAAGTAAAACTTTAGGGGTGAAACAAAAAACTGTTTAATTTAAAGATTTAATTGCTAGCTATAAATACATTTTACATACGAAAAATAACGATACTAAAAAAAGACAAACATATACTGTTACGTTACAAAGTGACAATGTTTGCCTTAGCTCACTGTTCCCCCATTTTACGCCAGAATAGTTCGTAAATTCCCCGCACCGCGCTGAGCCGACACGGGCAACCGCGCCGGCCGGCACTCATTCATCCGCTTGCCCCGGGGGTGACAACAGTGTCCCGAGTGATTGCGTCAAGGCGCTCTCCGAGAACCTAAATTCGTGATGTTTCTATAGTGTGAATTGTGCACGAGAAGGCTCCCGCCCACCAGAAGCCTGGCTACGGACTACCGCATTTCCTGCTGGCTGTGAGTAATGTGAACCCTTGTCTTTTGTGTGCCACGTCCCGCCCTTTAAATTCACTAATACGTGTGGAGAGTCGAGAGAGAAGTTCCCCCGTCAGGATAGAATTCTAGCCCTAGCAAATACCCATGTGTAGTGTGCCGAGGCTGGCAATTGTAAAACCCTGTCTCTTTCTAAATGAATAAACCCTTTTACGTGCAAAACTGTGTTCTGATTGAGGAAGGAGACCTGGAGATTGTGAGGAAAGGAGGAGGAGGTATTCACCAGCGAACCACAAGCACTCGCCCTGGTTTTGAGAGAACCTTGCTTGCGCCGGCTTCCTGAGCTAGTATTGTTGGCCTATTAATTGCGTGTCCTTTCCAGGTTTGGTTTAGTAAATGGCCGTATATGCGGTAATGCTAACAATACATCTAAGTATAGGATTTAGCCTGCGAGATAATGAGATAGAATAATCGGTCCTCTCTTTGTGTGGTGCTTCGTAGCCTCCCCACTTATTGTGATTTCAAATGAAACGAAAAAGCGACTCTAAAAAGAGACAAACACATTAATCTATAGGTTTTAGCCTGCGAGGTAGTGAGATAGAATAAACGGTCTCCTCTTTGTGCGGTGCTTGGTAGCCTATCAGTCTCCTCTTTGTGCGGTGCTGCGGTGTTCCGTAGTCTCCCCATTCAATCTAGTTTTTTTATTTATTTTATTTTATTTTTTATTTTTTTGAATTAATTGAATTAAAGGAATGAATAGAAGGAATCAATTCAAAAGGCCGGGGGAATCAGACGGGATCTATTCACTCCTGGGAATCATTTTGCCCACGTCTACAACAAAGTAAATATGCTAATTAGCCGATTTTAATGCTTATTTTAGAAGAGGTGGAAGAATAAATGAGTGAGATGAAAATAAATAAACTATAATATAAATAAATATATAAAGATTAATAGCAGCAAAAATAAAGAATTTCAGAGTAGCATCTTGGCTACCACGGCACGACATATCTGAGCGGATGCTAATGAACTCTGCTAAAACGACGGGTTCGCACATGTCAGTGCGCTGGGACGTGTGGTGGGGGCGCTACTCCTATTGATTAACTACTAAAGAACTGACAAGACTACTCTACTAAAATTGTGATGTTCGGGTGCGTATAGTTACTGATATACTCTCTACTCGACTAAAATACTTGCTGTGTGCGAACGGCTCTTAACATTGGGTCTAAATTAATTTTTAGATAATCGTGATTGAGTTTGTGCAAAAACTGGAACAAAGAAAATACACGAAAACCACTGCTGTCCAAATTATTCACCATGAAAAAAAATTTGGTAAATATGCAGTTAGTCCACCTCACGGATAATACGGAACGTTCGTGTTGTCGAAGTTTGATGCACAGATAATACCGAATATTTCTTTTTTAACAAATAGATAATAGACAATCAAATGTGACATTTACCGAAAGTACCAACATCATAAAAAAAATTTGGTAAATATGCAGTTAGTCCACCTCACGGATAATACGGAATGTTCGTGTTGTCCAAGTTTGATGCACAGATAATACGGAATATTCCTTTTTTAACAAATAGATAATAGACCATCAAATGTGACATTTACCGAAAGTACCAACATCATAAAATAAATTTGGTAAATATGCAGTTAGTCCACCTCACGGATAATACGGAACGTTCATGTTGTCGAAGTTTGATGCACGGATAACACGGAATATTCCTTTTTTAACAAATAGATAATAGACAATCAAATGTGACATTTACCGAAAGTACCAACATCATAAAATAAATTCTTGTATATTCTTGATTCAACTAGTTATATTTTCCTAGCCAGGAATTAATGACGTACAGTACCTACCTACTCACTGGTTGAGCGGTAAATTTTTGAGATCGCTGGCAATGGTTAATACGCACTTTTTTTTTTAAAATCTTTTGATTCACCTTAATTACATTAAAAGACAACTATTTGCATTGGGGGAAGTGGAAAATATTTCATTCTAAATTTCGATTACGTAAAATTAAAATTAGCTTTCATTCTGTGAAACTAGACCGTCCATTTTCAAACATTATTTTCAAAAGGAAAGTCTTAGCATGGATAGCTAGTTATTTACATGAAAGACCACAACAAGTAAAATTACTAAATCAAGTCAGCGATTCAAAATATAGCGATTTTTCAATACCCCAAGGTACAGTTTTGGGACCATTGTTATTTATTACATATGTCAATGATATATTCAATATTTCTAAATATGGAGACATTGTCTCCTACGCTGACGACACAGTCCTATTACTAAAAGCAAACACCTGGTCTGAATTAAACAAAATGGCAAATACAGATATCAATGCACTAAAATTGTGGTTTGATAAAAATCTGTTGACTTTAAATTCTAAAAAAACCTTTTATTTACCATTTTTCATTAAAAAACAAGAAACACCTAAAGAAATAAACTTAATAATCCACTCTGTGACAAATACAGAAAACCACAAATGTAATATATCATGTTCAAAAATAGAAAGCAAAACTGATATTAAGTACCTGGGCATAACAATAGACCAGCGTTTAAAATGGTCTCCACACATAAATATTCTGAACAACAGAATAAGGAAACTAACATATATATTTAGATGTTTAAGAGATATTTTAAACGAAAAATTACTTAGAACCACATACTTCGCTTTCTGTCAATCAATTATACAATACGGCATTATAGGATGGGGCGGTACATATAAAAATCAAACACAAACAATTTACATATCACAAAAACTAATAATAAAAACAATTTAAAAAAAACCCTACTCATATTCGTCAGAACTTTTATTCAAACAATTTAAGGTCAGAAAATTAAGTGCATTATACTTTTATCATGCAACATTACAAATTTATAAAGATAATATTAAAAATCAAGTTGCACCCTTTAAAAATAACAGAAGTCTTAGACAAACATCAATACTTCCCACTCCAAAATGTAAAAAAAAAATTGGACAATTGAGTTATAAATATCTAGGAGCAAAATTTTTTAATTCATTACCAGAAAAAATTAGAAACATGAATACCAATATAAAAAGTTTTAAAACTCACCTAAAAAATTATACTGAAAACTTAAACTGAATGATATTAAAAAAGCAATACAATAACACCCCCCCATACACACAAGCCTTGCTTAATTATGGGGGTACATCAAATATTCTACTATGTAATTAATTACTGTATAAAATTTATTTGTAATTTATGTACCTTCTATTACTAATAAAAAAAAAAAAAAATAAAAAAAATGTCATTTTGTTATGTTGGTATAAGTTTGTGTGATACGGTTTATGATACAAAAGAAAGTGCCCCCTTTATACCGCCTGCTCGCGTCAAGGCAAGCAAAACATCCCAGCTTTCAAGTAGTTTAGCGGCTACGCTAGGTTTGTGTAACGTGGTTTGTGACACAAAAGAAAGTGCCCCTTTATAACGCCTACTCGCGTCAAGGCAAGAAAAACATCCCAGTTTTCAAGTAGTTTAGCGGCTACGCTAGGTTTGTGTAACATGGTTTGTGATACAAAAGAAAGTGCCCCTTTATAACGCCTACTCGCGTCAAGGCAAGAAAAACATCCCAGCTTTCAAGTAGTTTAGCGGCTACGCTAGGTTTGTGTAACATGGTTTGTGATACAAAAGAAAGTGCCCCTTTATAATGCCTACTTCGCGTCAAGGCAAGAAAAACATCCCAGTTTTCAAGTAGTTTAGCGGCTACGCTAGGTTTGTGTAACATGGTTTGTGATACAAAAGAAAGTGCCCCTTTATAATGCCTACTCGCGTCAAGGCAAGAAAAACATCCCAGTTTTCAAGTAGTTTAGCGGCTACGCTAGGTTTGTGTAACATGGTTTGTGATACAAAAGAAAGTGCCCCTTTATAACGCCTACTCGCGTCAAGGCAAGAAAAACATCCCAGCTTTCAAGTAGTTTAGCGGCTACGCTAGGTTTGTGTAACATGGTTTGTGATACAAAAGAAAGTGCCCCTTTATAACGCCTACTCGCGTCAAGGCAAGAAAAACATCCCAGTTTTCAAGTAGTTTAGCGGCTACGCTAGGTTTGTGTAACATGGTTTGTGATACAAAAGAAAGTGCCCCTTTATAACGCCTACTCGCGTCAAGGCAAGAAAAACATCCCAGCTTTCAAGTAGTTTAGCGGCTACGCTAGGTTTGTGTAACATGGTTTGTGATACAAAAGAAAGTGCCCCTTTATAACGCCTACTCGCGTCAAGGCAAGAAAAACATCCCAGTTTTCAAGTAGTTTAGCGGCTACGCTAGGTTTGTGTAACATGGTTGGTGATACAAAAGAATGTACCCCTTTATAACGCCTACTCGCGTCAAGGCAAGAAAAACATCCCAGCTTTCAAGTAGTTTAGCGGGTACGCTAGGTTTGTGTAACATGGTTTGTGATACAAAAGAAAGTGCCCCTTTATAATGCCTACTCGCGTCAAGGCAAGAAAAACATCCCAGTTTTCAAGTAGTTTAGCGGCTACGCTAGGTTTGTGTAACATGGTTTGTGATTCAAAAGAAAGTGCCCCTTTATAACCGTTCGTTATACTATATAAATATATAATAAAATGTCGTTTTTATTATATATTTATATAATATACATGCATTTTAATTCTTATATAGTACATTTACTTGAGTAAATAATTTGCTTTTTCAGAACATAAAAACTCTACAATAACTAGTTGGTGTACCTTCCTAAAATATTTGAGAATCAATTTTTCCGCTATGGCAATCTTTTTTAATATTCTAGCTATTGGTACCTTGGAAAATGTGAAGGATTGATTGTCTATGAACATATAAGTTGTTGATATAAATAGAATATGGCGAAGAATTTGTAATCGCTTAAGTGAATTAATTTAAACAAAATTAAAATGTTAAATGCATATATTTTGCATGTTTTTTGGTCTCCCCCGACTTAAATACTCATTTTCCGTGGTAATAAAGCTAATTACAACAGTTTGAATAAAAAATATTCCGTATTAACGAGTAAGCGGTTTAATGCATAAATAATAATATTTTTTCTACGATTGGCAGCATTGATTGAAATGTAAAATAAAAACGATGAATAAACAATGGCGTTACCGCGTGAGTGAAATTAATTTCAACAAAATTAAAATGTTAAATGCATATTTTTTCCATGTTTTTTGGTCTCCCCCTCACTTTTCGTAATAATAAAGCTAAATCTTACTGTTTGAAAAAAAAAGTATTTCATATTAACGAGTAAGCGGTTTAATGCATAAATAATAAAATTTTATATCAGCTGACGGAAGCTTTGCGTCACAACACAAACTAATGCGAAGTAAGAACAGAACTTTACTGACCCCTTCTTATTGGTGATGAAGACACTGGTGGGCACCACCAGACACTTGACGGGCTCCCCGAGCCAGCGTTCCAACTCGGTCTCATCAGGCAGCTGCGCACACAGGCGGAGCGCCACCCCGCAGCGGCGATCCCACTCCAGCAGGCGGTGCAGGTCCCGCCACCATGCCCAGGAACCCAGTTCGTCTGCAGGGGTACAAGTGTCATCAGGGTGCTGGTGGAACGCATTGGCGGAGGGATCCTCCATGGGGACTTGGATCCATAAAAGGTTGTTGGTGGGACTGTAATGAGAGCATACCCCAATAAATAGGTGTGTAAGTTGATTTATATATATTTACAGTTATTTAATATAGATGATAATTGAAATTGATGATAAAACAAATTAAATGATTGGCTCAAACGGCAGGAGAAAATGGAATAACGAAAAAATGCTCTTGTGTAGCTTTTGTTTGTGTTCCAATATTTGAATAAAACTTTTAATTCCTGAAAGCAGATACATAGTTAAATGTAAACCTATTATGGGCCGTTCGTCACCCGGTAGACGCGAGGTGGCAAACGAAATTAATCCATAAAACATTCGATTCAAATTCAAATTTTATTCAAATGTTGTTCCGGAAAAAGCCAAAGCCTGGCCCATAAGAGGGCCAGGCCTGGCCCATAAGTTTTGTAATATATTTATACGTATTATGTGGTTCCATGCGACCAAACAATTTATGATTAACAAAAAGGCAAGAACTAACTTGGTTATGGTGATGTTTTGCAAAACTCTGGCCAAGTTGGTGTTTTTGGGCCCCCGCAAGGTTATCATGACGGCTGACAGTCCTAGACATCTCGCATGGTGCAATTCCTCCACCAAGCAGTCCTCGTGCTGCTGCCTCAGCTCCGGAAGGACGCAATCCACATCCAGATACGGAGACATCTTCCCAACTACTTTCACGTTCCAGTCCATCGGGCTCAGCAGCATGTCAGTGCGGGAAAACATGGTGGTCAGCGGTTTCCCTGCCTTATATTCACGCCGGTGCCGAGGATGAACGATCGGCATACAGGTAAACTGGAACTTCCAGCTCGTAGCGTCGTCCATGGCTTCCTGCAAGTCTCGGACATGGCTGAAGTCCAGACCACAAGAAAAATGTGACGGCATCCCAAAATATTATTATTGATAACACTGTTTTCCGTTTTGCACTGTTTCAAAAGATATCGCTACCTACAAGAAAACACGAGCCCGCCGAATATCGTTCAGTTTTGTTTTTTGTTTTTGTCTTTGGAATAATAATATTGCCACCCTACTTTCAGTAAGTAAAGGGGCCTACACATGTACGCCCGATTTGATTGAAGAATGGGGAGGCGTCTACTAATATCTACAGGAATTCCAAAAACTGAAAAAATCGAACTAATATCTATGAGAATCAAAGTGTTGACGAATATCTACAGCTCAAACTGTTGATTAATATCTATGAGAACCAAAGTGTTGACGAATATCTACAGCACTGGCAGAGGTTGGATTTGCAATTATGTATAGCATTTGGAATAACGTAATATTGCGTAAGCAGTTTAAAAAACTTAATTTATGTAAGTATGTATGTAAAAATCCCTAATATCGGACTCTTGGACACATTTAGCTGATTAGTCCAACCTACGCTCTGTAGATATTAGTTCAACCTACGCTCTGTAGATATTAGTCAACACTCTAAAGTTCGTAGATATTTGTTCAACATATTATTTATTATTTTCATTATTTTTCATCATTTTTGTGTGATTTTTTTTTTCCAGCTTCATATCCCAAGGAACACTATTGATTCAACTAACATACTCGACTTTTTTTTAGTTTGTTTTGGTTTCTTTGTTCTCTTTTTCTTTTTAGTCTCACAGTGCTAATTTGCTTCGCTCAGAAGGCTGAACTGAACTGCATCTATCTATTTTGTTATGTTTCTTTTTCCCCTTCTGGGGGTGCGCTAGACCTCGTCCTTGCATCAACAGGAGTCGTTGGACGATGGTACGGTGCCCTCTAAAATTAATTGCGCCACCCCCAGCAACATGTGCAGGCTTTAGGTTTGGGGGGGCAACCTCGGCTCTCCTTCGCCTTGCCTCCGGCTACTCGACGCTGAATTCCTTAGGGTCGTCGGGTATTTCCCCCCAATCTCCCATTTACTTTTCTTTGAGGCATCACCGAGGAACCGGCTAAGGGGCGCGGAAGCTGAGTGTGGTTCACGGCTAGACCGAACGCCATGCGCATTCTTGCTGGGACTGCCAATCGATTGGAGAGGACTCCCAACCGTTTGCCTTCCCTTATTACTTATCTACTGTGTCTTCCTCCCAAACAGGTGCTTGTAGGATACGCTGGATACAATCACCCAGCGCTTGCCACCTCGTGGACTTTCACCAACCTGTCCCATTGTCTTGTCTATAATTTGTCATACTAACACATATTGTATCTGTATTTCCCGCTAAGCACTTGCATACTGCTTGCTAACAACGTATGCAGGGACATTGGAGGTTTAGTTTCGTTTTCAAATGTAGAGTCGTTTTTACCAAAAAAATTAGAGTCCTTGCAAGAGCCTTGAAGGGGTAACCATCTGTTACCTATACCAGGGCGGGTAAGTGGTGGGTCCTCCAATGTTCAACATATGAGCTGTAGATATTCGTCCGACATACAGGCTGTAGATATTAGTATCTGGAGTCGAAGAATGGTACGGGGTTCAAGAATTGGATGTAAGGTTCCGTGGTAGTTTGTGAGGACATGATTGGTTATTTATGGTGAGGACAGCAAAACGTTGAATAATAAACTCCATTGATAAATATTATTCCTCGGATATATAATGTTCACATTCAATATTCCCACATTTCAGAGCATCTCTAAAATCTTCATTAAAATCCAAGGTCCGGCTAGGGTGGAATCCGAGCGTCTTGATTCGAGCCATTCGAGAATAGGTCGTGTGTTCGAGTTCTTTTGCGAGCTCCGGCTCGCGGTCCGGCTAGGGTGGAACCCGAGTGTCTCGGTTCGAACCATTTGCGAGTCGGAAGCAGGTTGCGTGTTTGAATTCTTTTGCACACTCGGGCCACTGGCGAGTCGGGTGTGGTTCCCGGGACCTGCTCCAAGAACTCAAGTACTTTTAAAAGGAAGCACGTCTCGGAGGCCTCCGAAAAAATGCAGAACTTACCAATCTCTAATCCACACAATCATCCAAATGTTTGAAGTTGGCCTCAGTGTGGCCGTCCTAAATTCTCCAGTCTTTCAAAATCAATATAAACGTTACTTTTGCCACTAATCTTCTCCCACATTATTTATTTATTTATTTAACGCCATAAAATTACTTTTACATTAAAATGATAAAATTATAAGTTACATTGAGTGGTACGCAGGAGGGTATCAGTAATTTTAAGGGCAAAATAAGAATGAATGAGACAAAAATAATATTTAAGAGATGTAATTGTTTTTTTAGAAAGCATTCTACATAAACAGAATGAAAATATGTAAAAAAAGGTAAATTGATAGCAAGCATAATCGCGCAAAATTGTCAACATCGAGTAAATCTTTTCATAAAATAACATTCTTATTTGCACATCGTTGAGTTCTACGAATTGACTTGTAAATAAAGTAATTTTGTATTGAAATTATAATTGCCTTCAAAATTATATTTGCTTAAAATGGTTCTGAAAGTTAGCTCTCTCAATTCGGCTGTCAGTTAGAGATTTAATAATAATTTTGGAATAAAAATAATAATTATTAATCCGTAATGGAGGACATCAAATGTAAAATCAGGCAAAGTCGTATCTTCTCCAAGCATAAACTTCCTAATAAAAGTGTGTTTATCGGAAGTGATCTGCCAGGTAAGTAAGTTTTCTGTATCTATTTGTAAATAATAAAATTAGACAGATTGTAAGAACTCATAATTTCAGTTCCATTTTTTCATATTTTCTACTCTTAATTGACAGACTATACTGTGAAGCTTTTTAACCGAAGTTAACCATTAACCTCAAAGACGCGAATCGCGATTAATCGGGACCAATTATTTGAAAAACATTAAACGAATGCGGGAAATGGCTGAATATTAATCGCAATGACAATAGTGACGTGTGCAATTAACTTTTAATGTGATTAACTTTTTTCGTGGCTCGAAATTTATTACAATGATCTTCAAAATGTTTTTGTGCAGGGAGGGTTTTAGAAAAATATATTTTAGATTAATTTTTAAAATCTATACGATTATTGGCGCGTTCAGACGTTTCAATTTTTGTTGATCCACTTTTATTTAACGTAAAAAGTTGAACGAGATTATGTTCACACGTTTCAATTTAAGTAGAACCGAATTTGGCATTCAAGAAGGCGTCAACTGAAATTGTCAGTGCGTGCGTCTCTCTAACTTCTGATGTTTTGCGAGATGAGGATATGGATGACAGAAAAACAATTTGATGAGCTGCTTTCCAAAATTGGCGATAAAAATTTTCAGAGACGTTTAAATTAATAATAATTACTACTAACTACAATAACCGGAGAAGCAAGGAAATAATCCATATTTCGTTAAAATTAGCTTTACCATAACCTAAAAACAACAACGCCAAACGTCATACTTTGACATGGGTAGTTATTGTTATTAGATTTGTACAAAGTTTTTTTTCTTTTAATTTATGCGTATTAATGGTGACGCATGCTCTGAATATTTACCGTTATTTTTTTGTCATTATCATAATATATTGGGCAGGTAGTGTAAATGAAACACTATTATTTATTGCAGTATCACGGGCATTTCTATTTGTGTACACTTCTTGCTTTTGATCCCAAAGACAGGGATGCATAAATCTGAACATCAAATCATCCGACCATTTCAAATATTTTTTCGTTGAAACGGATTCCATGACGGTAGAACTAGGAATGTCTAACGAATATGGACATAAATGTTTGACGTCTAGTTGTGCACGCGAGTAACTATGGTAACCAAGATGGCGCGATCATACTTGAACGTCAAAAGTAGACGGGCTATCAACTTTAGCTAGTCAACAAAAAACTTGTTCAACTTTGTTGAAAGAAGGTTCACACCTGTCAATATGCTTTCAAGTGTCGAGTTGATCAACTAAAGTTGAACCGTGTGAACCGGCTATATGCGCTCCTAATACTATTCTGCACTGCGCACTGGCGATTTCCATAACACGTGTGAACTGCGTTTTTCTATGGTTCTAGTCTGAACTGTCACTTGTCATTTGAGATTGAGGCGTTTGAGTTGAGTTTGTTTTGTCGGTATTTTTGTGGTTATTATTTTTGTAAAAGAATATAATTCTTTATAAAACATGGTTCGAAAACTTAAATTTCATGAGCAAAAGCTCCTGAAGAAGGTGGACTTTATATCATGGAAGGTTGACAACAATTTACACGAAGTCAAAGTTATGCGTAGATTCAACATACAAAAGAGGGAAGATTATACCAAGTTAGTATGATGTATTAGAATATTATTAATGAAATATGATATTTCAGGCTTTATCTGCCTACTGTTCGACGAAGGTCTTCCATTATTATACACTGATCTCCCATAAAAAAACACGATGCAAAATGCATACCCTTTCTTAATGATATTTTTAAGATATGCGGATAAGGGAACGTACCCATACTACGTGACCAACTTTTTGCAATTTTTAACCCCCCCCTCCCCCCCGGTGACCAAAATCCTAAGCAACCCGCCGCTCATTTGTATGGAGCGTGACATTTTGAAGAACCCCCCGCCCCCTAAACGTGTCACGTAGTATGGGTACGTTCCCTAAAGGTCGAGATTATTGTTTGGAATAGTTATTAATTTAATTAACATACCTGAACTTGTCAGTTTGTTTAAAATACTTATTTCGTAGTTAACATTGCAATAATAAATATGTTGTGTTACCTACTTTAATCCGTCAATTTGTCATAGTTCGAGGAAAATATATTTTGGTAAATGTAAGGGTGAATAATCCACAAGTCGCCGCATGCCGCTACACTTATGTGAAAAGTAAACTATTTTTAAACTTAATTACCAAAAGAAACATCGGTTTCAATCGGGATAGACGGAAAAGTATGCATTAAAATTCGATTTTCATTCAAATTAATAAAATTTCCATTGCCGCCATTTTTTTGGATTGAAATGACATTTGCAAAGTTTTGTTCCAAACTAAATACGCTTGAATTACTTAGTTTACCTGGACTTAGAACCTGATAACCTATTTTGTGTATGTGAAAAGTTGTTTCTTGTAGTATGAAATGAAGTGTGTTTTCCATAATCCGTGCTTAAAATGCGGCGGCTTATGGATTATTTAATAATATAAGATTTTTTAATTTGTTTAGCTAATATTTCTTAGTTTATTGTGATTGCTTATAATATGATTCATTATTTAAAGCAATTTCTTAAATTATTTATTTAAAATGCTTTTTAAAAATGTAGGTCTCTGGGACCCAAATCGTGAGTTACCCAAATATTTTCACAATGTCAGTTAAAGGATAAACTGTCCAATAAAAAAAAGTACTGTTAACCTTTTGAATGTTGAGTGGTATTTTAGATTGATATTGGCGCAAGCAAGACCTTGTCCTTCATACAGTTTCTTTGTACATAAGGGTTAAAATCGCATAAAGCAAAGCCCGCCAGCGGGCTTGCGACAGATAAGACGTTAATGTTTAAACGTAATGAATATGTTTCAGATACAATAAATTGTCCCGTGAGATTCGAGAGTTGGCCAGAAAGGTGAAGGACATAGACCCCGCGCATCCTTTCAGGACCCAGTGCAGCGCCAATCTGCTGGAGAAACTCTACGTCATGGGGCTGATTCCCACAAGATGGGACCTCAGTCTAGCTGATGCAGTCACGGCCACATCCTTCTGCAGGAGAAGACTGCCTGTTGTTATGTACAAAAGTAAGTCGTAGACCCTGTGCCCCCATTTATAACTGTTTTTATAAATTGAATAATAATATTATTGAACGTGTAAAAGAAATAAAAGTGATATGTTTTTTACATATACATATAGTTGGGACCCTAACAAAGAGATTGGTGTACAACATTGTTTCTTAACCATATTTAAAGAATCGCTCCCTTTACCACAATAAAATTCCCCCCCCCCCCCTCCCCCCTCAGAGGGTAGAAGACTTTCACTCGTAGGTGATATTTTGAATCTTTTTGAAAGGTCCTTTATTTTGTATGAATCACAATGACATTGAGTATTATGCCTCTGTTTAAGTTTTTGTGCGTGAAAGTGTAGTTTATTTAACAGAACTTAAAAAATCGTTGCGCCTAAAGAAAGTGTATCAGTGTGCATAGCTCAAGAATATGCTTATTTTCTATATTGACAAAATTCCCACTTTAACTTCTGCAGCGCCCCCTAAATTCTCAATATTTAAAAACGCCCCCCAGACCTCCAAAACGCCCATAAAGCGCTGGTGCCCCCGTTAAGAATCACTGGTGTACAGTATTCATATAAAACTAGCGGTTTAAACCCGCTCTGCAGGTTTTTGCTGCTAGGCCCTGTGAGCGGCATTTAGTTTGGCTTCGTCCACTTTGAGTGTAGGTGACCATTTTATAAATCCGATAAGAACTGATTCCAAAAATTGCCAGTTCCTCGGATTCACTGTGATCCAGAGACAGCTAGTCACCGAGTTAAAGTAACCGTGACAGGCAATGACACCATAATGTAATCTCTCCAAATCCGGAAAGACACTTAAATTCTACAAATCCGTAGTAGTTATATCTCGGGAGCTGCTGACGGAAGTGGCGACATCTTGTGTCGAATTCTTGAATTAGAAAACAGAATTATAACAGTAGCTTTGTGTGAAATTCCACATACACATATGTTAATTGTGACGCGGCGCGTATGGCGTGGCGTCCGAGATGCACTCGTAGCTGGGTTCTGAAATTCAACCACGCAGATGCAAGCCTGTTCATACTGTTTGATATTTGACAGCATTGCCTTTCCGAGCATTCAAGTAGGGTTCGTGGGATGAGTTTGTCCGGGTCTTGTCGGCGGATGCTTCTGCCCACCAGCTGCATGGCAGGCCGGATCGAGAGAGAATGGTTGAGGGAGTCCCTTTAACTTCTCTTCAATATTGCCTTGCACCACAGTGGGAGGGTTGGATTCATACGTCGTCACTCCTAGACACACTGACACATCCCTAAAGAGGACATAGGGACCTCCTGTGTGGAACTAATGTAAAAAAAAAGTAGGACCGGCGTAAAAGATAGAACTACCCTTCCTGCCTAAAGTGTGTTAATAATTGTTGTTTTTTCATCCTCTGTTGTACATTATATTAGTATTAAGATTGTTTATGTTCATAAATGAAGCTTATATAAATAATTATAATTGTAGATAAAATGGCGGAATCAGTGTCAGGGGCAACCAAGCTGATACAGCAGGGCCACGTGCGAGTGGGCCCCGAGCTGGTCAAGGACCCCGCCTTCCTGGTCACCAGGTCTCTGGAAGACTTTGTCACCTGGGTAGACACCTCCGCTGTCAAGAGACACATCATGGAGTACAATGACGCTGTAAGTATTCATAACGTAGCGAGCTTTTGAGCTTCTTCGACTCGCTCTTGAGTTCAACAGCTCTCGGCTGTGGAACAATTTGCAGGCTTCTGTGTTTTCTCCCTCCTACAACATGAGTCTCTTCAAGACTCATATTCTCTCCTTACTTTCCACAAAAAGATCCTCCACACACAGGGAAATTATTTTCCTCAGTGTGGAGTTTTTTTTAATAGTAATACCTCACAAGAATCTCAGCTGGAGCCAGTGAGACTATGGCATCCCCAATCGGGGTATGTTGTGAGGCTGAAGGTAGTGGTGAGGGGTAGGAGATGGGGAAGAGGAAGGTGGGGAAGTACCTGTCTATTCAGATCTGGTCACTAAACACGGCTAATGCCATTTCAAGCAATGTTTCAATTCTGAATGGTGGTCTTACACCAGGGCGATACTGAGAGTATTTTCCACTCTGGAACGTGCCACAAATGTACTATATATTATTTTAAATGAATTAATTGTGAAATAACACAAATTATTCAAATAAATTTATTTGCCCAAGCCGGGATTCGATCTCGCGACCTTCGGATTGCGAGTCTAGAGCTTACAGCTAGACCACGCCGGCTGTCTAATGGAGTTAATGCGGAAAAAAAAAATTAAATAAAATTTACATGCACACACCATGTTTTCTGAAAATAAATTATTTTATTTGTAAATTATTATAAATTTTATTTTTATTTCAGAGGGACGATTTTGACATGATGTGAAGATCGAACACACCATCCAACAAATTGTATATAAGTTATTTTTAATTAATTAAATAAATATTATTTTCTAAAAAAATGGGTTTCTATGAATTTAACAGCCTTCCACACTTACGATCGAATCTATGATTCAATTGAAGATTTAAGCTATTATAAATACATAAAATGTTTTTCTTTCAATTTCAGTATTTTAATTTGTATTTTAAATTCGCTAAATATTTTTAGAAAAAAAATATCATCGGACAGCAAAATGACATGTACATCTTTTACTCCAAAAATGCTCAGGAATTGCTAGTTAAAATCCTTTGGGTACATGCCGTTACACCCTGTTTACGAGTCAAAATATTTAATATTCTCCAAATAAGCTAAGATTCATGCTTTTATAAATTTGTCAATTTTTTATAATTTATGAATCCTAAAAAATATAAGATAAACAAATAAATATAGGTGCATTCAATGGCTCTCTAACACTATAAGCAGTTTATGTCTCCATATTAAATATAGGTGCATTCAATGGCTCTCTAACACTATAAGCAGTTTATGTCTCCATATTAAATATAGGTGCATTCAAAGGCTCTCTAACGTTATAAGCAGTTTATGTCTCCATATTAAATATAGGTGCATTCAATGGCTCTCTAACACTATAAGCAGTTTATGTCTCCATATTAAATATAGGTGCATTCAAAGGCTCTCTAACGTTATAAGCAGTTTATGTCTTCATATTAAATATAGGTGCATTCAAAGGCTCTCTAACGTTATAAGCAGTTTATGTCTCTGTATTAAAATTCGGAGGTATAATTTTTTTTAACCCGGCAGTACTCGCTAGGTATTTACGAACATGAACACTCACTACCGGGTAATTAATACCACAGAGTTTAATTGCCGTTATTTTCAAAAATACGCTTGAGTTTCAATGTTTGACAATGTATTTGTGTTATTTGTACTATTGTTCATAAATAAAACTAAAAATGCAAGTTTTAATGTTTATTTATTGGTATTTGAGTTTATCCTAAAAAATAATCAAAAAATCATTTTTTTCTTAGTAATCTTACGAAAATCAACAAAAAATTTTTTTTTTCTTACAAATTTGGCAAAGTTGAGATCGGTATCGAAAATAAACTAGATACACTGCTAAAATACTAAAAAATAATGATACCTTTATACTGAGTGAACATTGAGATAATCAACACTAAACAAACTGTTTCAAATATTTTGCTAAAAACGAAACTACTTCACTCTATCATAGTATGCTCGCGGCATATCTTTTTGGAGCACAATTCGCAAACCAATTTCTGAATCTGAAGGTAGACGGTCAAAAACATTTTCTGAATTTGAGGGCGCGCCTGAACTATCAGCTTCCTGTTCAGTTTCACTTTCGTGTTCACTATTCTCATCAAAATCTTCTATTTCTGACACATTTTCTTCTCCGCTGTCTTCTTCTTGAAGCAGCTCTTCTATTGTACTATCAATTTGAGGAATACTCATTTTATTACAGCTCGAAAACAAAAAACATAGTCATAAAAATATCGAAAAATAATGGAACAAGGATCGTCGCTACCGGGTATTTTTTACCCATACTCACTTTACACGTCTGTCATTAACAAGCGCCGTGCGTGAACTGACCCCCCGTGGGGTGAGGGTGTGTGAACTATCGGTTTGAAGGTACTTAGAATCTTAGGTTGCCAGAACGCGTAGAAAAAAAAATACAACCAATTTTTTGTACTCTGGTATTTTTTACCCGGTAGCGAGTATCGCCGGGTTAATGACGGCGGGGAATTTCCAAATCAGACTCAGAAATCCCAGATGCTAACACGAACACCCGAGTGGTTATGCAGTACCTAAAAATGCTACTAAATACTACTACATATCAATTTTAATCAAGGTGCTTAGCGAAAATAAATTAGAACATTGAAACCAACAGATAAATTTTGCCAACCATTTAATAGAAACTAGTCATACCTTTAATTTTAACAGTGGAATAGAATTAATACATTGTAATGTCAATGGCATTCAGTTGGACAAATTAGAAATTTTAGAGATTAGAAAGAGTATTAATGCAAATTTAAATATTATTAATAATCAAAAATTGTTTTTAAATGACCCATTATTAAATCTATTCCCCTTTTAAAATTTTTTAATTGTTCTATATTGCCCCTTGTCCCTTAAACATCATTTTCTTTCTAATTTTATTATTGTTTATGTCGATTATTTTTCTCTATTACCTATATATATGTCTATTTTTAAATTAGTTCGGTCCAGTTCTGTCAAAACCCTGAAGAAGTCAGCTTTGCTGACGAAACATGTCGGTTTTATAAACAATAAAAGTGGTAAAAACGAAGTAATCTATTAATTTCAATCATAATGGTGCCACAAAATAAGTTTGCTGTGTTAGAAGAAGATAAATGTATTTAGGTTTTCCAATGTCGATAACACTTTGTCCAAATAAAAAACTCGTCATTATATAAATATATTTTATTTAAAATATACAAGTTTTAATAATAATATTATATACAATAAATTAAATGGCACAAAGTATATCATAATATGTTTAATTTGGTATAAATGGCAATTACCTGGAACCTATTATGAAATTATGAGGTTTAATATTTGTATTTTTGATACTGACAATTCATGGTAGAATTCCATTATATGAAATAATTTAATATTACAAGTGTAAAACTTATTTCCACTTAATTTATTTCGGACCGTAACCAGTTTCAGCCTGTTAAGGCCATCTTCAGACTGGTACAAACGTTTCTTAGTCCACAGTTTATATACATGACATGCGGGGGAGAGAGGGGGGGGGGGGTAGTCTACAAGAATTTTATTCAATTATAAAATAAACAAATAATTATGTAGTGTATGTAATCGTAGATGTGTTCGGATATTATTGCCGCTCATAGCAAAAAACGACATAGCAACAGGTGAAACGACACAAAACTGCGCTATACAAATATGACATTATTATTATCCTTCGGTTGAAATCAAATGCCGCATTGAGCCAGCTCGTATAACCTGTATTCGTATGAAAAAGATGTTCAGCAGTCATGATCTCAATCTTGGATTATGAATGCTAATGGTCAGATGCTACGTGTTTTCGGTATTATTTTATGGAATGGAAGCATGGACGCTTACTGAAAAATTGATAAGGGGACTTGAGGCATTCGAGATGTGGATCTACAGAAGAATACTCAAAATAAATCGGATGGACAGAGTTACGAATGAAGACGTTATGGTTCGGATGAAATTATCAAAACTATAAAAATCTGAAAACTTTAATATCTAGGACATGTGACGAGACATCCAGAGAAGTACGAGATCTTGTATCTCATAATGCAGGGAAAGATTGCCGGAAGACGGGGTCCTGGAAGAAGGAGAAGATCATAGCTGAAAAACCTTAGTCAGTGTTTTGGCCAGTCTACTGTAAACAAATTCCGCATAGCCAACGTCCGTTGAACGAACAGAGTACGAGAAGACGAAGATTATTATTAACAAATATTGAAAAACCATATAAATTGAATAAAATCCTTGTAGACTCCCCTCGCTCTCAAAGAACTCGAATACTTTTTAAAAGGATGCACGTCTCGGAGGCCTCCGGAAAAATGCAGAACTTACCCATCTCTATTGGGAACCACTGATATAGACTATAGATTAAGAAACATTTGTACCAGATGGCCTTAACAGGGTGAAACCGGTTACGGTCACAAATAAATTAAATGGAAATAATTTTTAGTATATATTAATATAATGTTTATTAGAAATTATTATTTAATAATATTCTAAGCAAGTTTTTGTACTGTTTTTAATACAAAAACATTTATGTACTTAAATAATGCATGATTTATATGTAATTGGTTTGTGGCAAGAGATGTGTATAAATAACATTATAGAAGAATTGGTGTCTTTGATTATCTTTGGTCTGAAAAAGTATTATTACTAAAGATTTTTTGGTCTGCTATAAATTAAATACATACATTTTTCATCTTAAATATGACTTAAAAGTGAACATTTGTAAAATTCTTATTGAAAAACTTAAACTTTGGTTTTGAATTTCCTATTTACAGTGACTTGCTTTAAATTAAAATTAAATAGGAACATAGTATTACATAATATATTACTAATAATTTGTTTTATGCTTACAAAGAATTTTTTCAAAGTAAATGGTTTTTGGTAAAATTTTTATATTTGGTAGAGTTTAAGCAGTCTTAAAAAAATTAAATTATAAATTTTTAAATTTCAATAAACTAATATTTGATATGCAAAGGTATATTAAAACTACATACAGTACTCTCTCACTAATCTGCCATCTCAAAAGCCAGACTTTGGTCCAACTAGTGAAAGTGGCGGATTATGGTGCATGCTTACAAAATATGCTCCAAATTAAAGAACAAAAGTAATTTCTACAAACAAACAAATACGTCTTGTCAATCTTTCATAAAATTTCCAATTTTTGGTTGAAAGAAAGAAACATTTTGTAAACTTATTCGAACGAAATGAACAGAAAAACAGAAAGTTGCTGAATACACCGCTAACTAATCAAAATGTCATAAAACAAAAATAATAAACCTTGGCAGTAATCTCGGCGGTAAAGTAACTAAATGTGTAAAAGTAAGATAACCAAACTAATCAGTGTACAAAGCTTGATGTTTGAGTCTAGGTACCCGGCGGACTACTGAATTTGACATACGAAATAGAGAGCTTGATTTTGTGCTCTCAACTAGTAAAAATAACAGCAGATTATAGTACTTGTCGGATAATGGAGCGGCGGATTACTGCGAGATTATTGTATTTATATATGTATATTCAATTTGGAAGGCGGGTATGGGCAACAGATGACCAAAACTCCTGCTATAGGTCACCCCCAGTGGTTTGCATAGTGGGATGAAACAGGAGAGACTAGCTGAGGGAGACTTCTCCAGCCGGACTTTCTCGACCCATCAGCTTGCACCAGTGGATTCATATGTCCGTCACTCCTGGACACATTGACCCCGACCTACCCACCCCTCATACCTTTTTTCTTTCCAGAACTATTTCTCCTCAAAAAGACTATTCACACAGCATTTCCAAAGATGACATAGGCCCTGAGAGAATTTTTTTTCCTGAGAGCCTCCTGTGTGGAACTAATTTTAAAAAAAAAGGTATTATTGATATGAAACTTGTGGGTTGGTGACTTTTAACTGAATGATTCAATGTTGTCTTGCGTTTCCACAACACGCTACAGTCTCAGCTGTCCAGGTTTCCGCGTCTTCTTCCCATCGAGACTGGACACTGGCACCGTACTTGAAATATACTAAAGATGGGTTGTTTCAAACTTCATTACATTTGATGACCACCTAACAGACCATCAGCACCATATTGATTTTTAAA
Organism: Limnephilus marmoratus; assembly: GCA_917880885.1. Classification (NCBI taxonomy): domain Eukaryota; kingdom Metazoa; phylum Arthropoda; class Insecta; order Trichoptera; family Limnephilidae; genus Limnephilus; species Limnephilus marmoratus. Next base: position 22,401,446 of record OU862930.1, on the reverse strand, counting down.
AATTTTAACGACCTGTTAAACTACCCACATGTGTGGGACAGTGTTCGGTTGAGTCCGCTGTTGTAACTTCGCACCTTCCACAGGAAAACGTTAGTATCCGACACTGATGTCATGTTTTCACCTCGCAAATAACTTGTCCGTATACCTCACTACTGTCCATATACCTCACTACTGAAATCACAAGACCCGCGTCATAGCTGTAGAATATAAGTGATATAGATCCGTCGTAGAAGTGACGATAAGACCTATCATTTTTATTAATTGCTCCACCACATTTAAACCAACTATAAAAACAGTGGGTGGTAAACACTTGGACCAGCCAACGTGAGTGATAAACACTTGGACCGGATGGTCGCGGGAGACTCGCATCACCGACAAGTTTTCTAAATGTTGGCAATATCTACCTGTGTACGAATCTGCGCGCAGATGTAAACATACTTGAATTATAGAGAATAGGACACTTTCGAATCCCTGTGGAAGAAGAGTCTTGCAAACGTTTTGTTGTTGATTTAGGTTTTATCTCAAACACTTTTTAAATGATTTTATAGTAACAATTAATTGTATTTTAAATCTTTGTTAATACCGAAGTTCCCTGATATCCATAATTCTTGTGGTGTATAGGTTAGTCATGTTGTTTCAACATCCTTCAATAGATGTCATTAGTATAGTTAATTATACATATTTTGTGGTATCTCAAAAGAAGTCAGTTAAGTATTATTTTAGAAGAGTATCATCTATCGTCGTTCATGTCTAATGTACGAACGGTAACAGAATAACTTAGAGCCTCCTCTAGAAAGGACATCAGGTCCAGTTAAATATTTATTGTACACATTACGAAATAATATGTAACTTGTAGTCTCAACGAACCTCGATCTTATTTGGAAATTTCCCATAAGCGTTAATCACTGTAATTAAAAAACACTACAATTCATAATTGTTGATTGTTGGCCTGTTTCAGCTTTTGATAAAATTGTGAGGACATGTCAAGTATAACGGTAATTTTATGCATCAGCTAATCACAATTCGATCAAAGTGTTTCAAATCGCCTTTTAATAGGAACCGTTTATATGTAAAAAACGATGCTGATTGTCAATTTTATAGTCATCCAATGGTGAAGTCTTACGAATGCACAGGGACTTGTATGAGATTTTTTTCAGGTGTCGCCAGTATCACTTAAGGCAACCGCCTGAGATTGTTGGCGGTCAGAATCAAATCTTCATGTTCTAGGAATAAGAACTTGCCCTAAATAAGTAGTCCTTCGCTCCAAAACTTGGATCGTATATCTATACATGTCAAAATAACACGAAACTTAAACAGAGTCCATGCTTTGGCGAGGTATAAAAATAAACTTTGAAAGTAGGAAGTGGACTTTTTTAACTGTTCATTGTAGACAGAGACGAGACAGCATTTTGTCATGACTGCGAACCCGCACATTGCTTGGGTTGTCTTGAGGGTAAATTCTATACTGCGGATTAGATCGTTGGTCTTTAGAAGCAGAATGGCTTGTCTATCAACTTTCTGAAGGCACAGAGCTATCTTGTCTAGAACTTCGGGCATTTTGCTTTTTATCGTGTCTCTCTGTAAGAAGAAAAGTTAAATATGTATCAATTTGGATGATTGTTTAAGAAACTTGTCTGTTCTATTTGGAAACGATTGTAAATTAAACTGATCCATTCAAATTGGAAATGACTATAAATTAGGTCAATTCATTGAAATTAAAAGAAATTGTAAATTAGACTAGTTCATTAAAATTGAAAATTATTGCAAATTAGACTGATCCTTTCAAATTAAAAGTGATTGGAAATTAAACTGATTCATTCAAATTGAAAGTGATTGTAAGTTAGACTGATTCATTAGTGATTGTAAATTAGACTGGTTCATTCTAATTGAAAATGAATGGAAATTGACTGATCCTGATTTCAAATTGATAGTGATTGCAAATTAAACTGATTCATTCAAAATGATTGTAAATTAAACGAATTCTTTGGAATTGAAAATAATAAATCAGACTAATTAATTAAAATTTAAAATCAGCATTTTGCATCAAGTAGTAATTTTTTTAGTCTTGGCTTTGTACAATCAACATAGTAAAAAATAATAAAAAATCGCAGGCAAAACTTTAGCTAAATAACTATATTTAAAAAAATAATATAATGTACCTTCGTACACAGAAAATTCTTTTGAGCTAATTTTAAATGCACAAAATGTAATAACTAAAGCATGACAGAAAACAACCGAGCACAGTGTAATAAGCATTGCTAAGCGACAAAACATTGTTTAAGTACAGCAGGTACTTGCATTATTTTCTAGCATAAAGCGGCCATATAACTCTATCTCTTTCTGGTATGGAAAGTTCACACACACAACAGCATTTGAAGGTACACAATACATGACATGCAATAAGTAAAAAAAAATATTAATTCAAATAAAAAGGATTGTAAATAAGACTGCGTTATTTAAGTAAAACTGACATTCAAACATAATGTTTACAAAATTATATAGTATTAAAAATTAACCAGCAAAATTTTTTTTTACTACAATGACTTTTAAAACTAAAAAAAAAATTGTTTGATTGAGGACTGAACCTTCCTACCCAGGAACTGAAGTTGTCAACTCTACCAACCGAGCCAAATCCCGATTGTATAAGACTGACATTTATTGCGTATATTAACTGTCGTCGAATTTCAGAGAAATGCATATATGTCCACAAGTGGCGGTCCGTGATTTTTCAGTGAGCTTTCCGTGGGTTTCGAGTGCTAAGATTGAAAAATACTACGTTATTGATGTTGTCGTAGCTTAAAAAGTGTTTTTTTTTTATTTTTAATTTCTATAATTTGTATGAAGATCTTCATGATTCAGTCAGTATGTGGATGCGCCGCATTCAAAAAGTTGAAATTTTGAAAAAAAATAAAATTCATTTTCAGCTACAACATATTGATGTAACATCAATAACATATTGATGTTACATCAATATGTTGTTGTACATCAGTAATGTGGTATTTTTCAATCTTAGCACTCTCTCTGAAAACTCACGGAGTCACTGATGTCCACGTGTGCATGCATGATTGCCACCAAAAGTTGATAGAATGCATTGTCATCGACAACAAGTCTTTCTGCCGAGTCTTAGCTCGATCGGATATTAAGAAGTGGGTTAATTTCCATTTCCAAGATTGCACTTCATTCAAGCAAACAAAATTAAAATTCAAAAAGGTGCAGTTAAAAAAGTTGGTTTTAAAAATAAAATTAATGATTGAAAAGCAGAACTACTTTACCCGTCTGCTTGTTTAGGAACAAATACATCCCAAAACACATAATCGCGTTATACTTTCATAAGACCAAAAACATCCCGAGCGACCTTACATTTTAAAAGCTACATATCTCTCTTCCTCTCATGCAAACATATGTATTTTTTCTGAAATAGAATGAAATAATGCTTAATTTTTCGAAGAAAACTTCTTCTAAAAGGTTGTTACTTTGTGATGTCATTATTTATTTATTAAATAATGCTTCTTATTGTCTTTGAAATATGAAAGCTATCTTGTATAGATATCTTTATATTATCGATCCAAAGTGACGGTTTCAGAATATACGCGCAAAACTGAGGCTTCCGGATTGTGAGGTGCGAATATATTGAACCAAGCAGACGGGTTAAGCACAAAAAAATTGTGAATACTTTGAGAAAGATCTTTTATGTTTGTGTAATGTCAGTTGGTTCCAGGCGTAGGTCTTATACTTATTATAAATATTATGTAAAAACTTTAAATTATGGCAGTTTTGATAGTATTACATTAATTTCAATAAATAAATACTATATAACGACATCTAATTAAATAAACTCTCAAGTAGTAACTCGAAGTAGCTCTAGAAGTGGCAAATGTTAAGAAGTTCATTATAAAAAAATATTTTTGACTGTTTAACCCCTAAAATGCGGAGTGGCCCGCCATACTTTACTAAACTATTTTCATACTTGTTTTTTGCAAAATATTGTTTTTCAAATTGTACTCTCTTACCATTTATGTATTTATAAAAATGAGCATATTTTTTCCTGTGTAGTTTTCCCAGAATAGCAAAAAGTAGCAAGTGACGACATGACAAGCTAGAATAATATTAAGATACATTATTTCCTTGCCAAGGGAATAATTTTAGTATGGTAGGAGCATTTTTTAAGGTTCAAGATTCAAAATGCCATAAAATTGATGTGATGTGAGTTCAAAGCAAATCCACTACGGATATGCTGACATTCCAAGAGTTAAAATATCCACATCCAATAGATTAACAACCCTGCACTGTTCCCCTGAGAAACTTGGCTCTTAAATCTATACAAGTCATAACGAGATAAAACTTAAACACCGTCCAAGCTTTGGCTACTCTTAAAAACATCTTTTGAAAAGAGGTGTCGGATTTCTTCAATTGTTGGTTATACACTGACACGAGGCAACACTTGGTCATTACACGAAATCCACACATCTCTTGGCTGGTTTCAAGTGTGTATTCAATGCTTCGCAACAGATCGTTCGTCTTTAAAAGCAATAACGCCTGCCTGTCGATTTTTTGCAAACACATTGAGATCTGATTTATCACATCTGGTAGCTCCTTTTTAATTAGATCCCGCTGGAAAGATAAATTTAGATTTAAAATAAAACAATAACTTTGTAAACACCACTTTTATTTTTTATACTTTATGCCGACCGGGTTTCACTACAACCGTAGCTTCGTTAGGGCAGTATAATACTCTACTAACATTAGGTTACATTACAAAGTTATTGTTTTATTTTAAATTGATAATGTCACATCACAAAGTATCCGCTTCATATGAACAAAGATAAATTTAGAGTTGTAACGGAAGTGTTATGATGGAAGCAGAAGCAGAATTGGATTTTATTTTGCGGATGCGAAAGCGGGTGTGTAATTGGTATTAGAAATTCAATGAGGACAGATAAAATAGAAAGTCTTAAAATACTTTCATTGGATGATGTGCGGTACATTATTTTAATTTCCAGAAAGCAGAGAAGAAAAGCCAGAGTCAAGTTAGCCTCTCAGAAGCTGGGCGTACTGTACAGGGACTGCAGATACTGCAAATAGTACACAACTGCTGACTCTGTGCAAATTGTAAGTGTGCTCCACTGTTGAATTTTGGCAGCCGCAAACAAACCTGAAAAAAAACCCTAAATGTGCAGAAATGGGTAGTCCGTTTGATATATTTCCGTATCTTAACAAGCATATTGCAATCTTTAGAGCACAGGCGTCAGGTAGGTATGTTGTTCTTGTTCTACCCGTACTACAATGGACGATGCTCCAAGGAACTCAGTTCAGTTTCAGTGCCGGCAACCCGGGCGTTTATTTAGTTTCATGGTTATTTACATTGTTTTCTTTTCTTTTACCCGCCTCACTAGACAAAGTCTGTTCCGAGGCGAGTAAATCACATATTATGTTTGTTCCAAAAGAAATGTGTGTATTTAAACAAATATATATATGTATGTAAAAAGATAAATTATATGTTGGTATATTAAATATTTACATACATACTTTGTTTTTTAGATAAAATTAAATTAACATTTTGTGACAGTTGAATATAGCGGTTACATAATAGAAGTAATAATTAATAATTACTCATAATAATTAATGTTGCAAAAATTGCAGTTTCTCGTATTTGTTTTATTTGTATATTATATAATTTCGTGAGAACTTGTATGAAATGTTATTTATTTAGAATATTTTGAATGTCTGTTCTTTCCTTTTCATTCAACCATATTACAAATCTTTTGAAAAGCCAATTCAAATTATTTGGGGTGACGTAAGTTTTTGTTTGTGTTAGGAAGGTATTGAAAATGTGTGGTGCTAGGTAAGATTCGTGTTTTTTTGCAAAAGTTGATTTGATATGGGGAACTTGAAAGTGCTTATTAATTTTTGCTCTTGTGTTTTGTGAGTGAGGTATGTGGAGATGTGAAGTTTTGATACAGTTTTTGTAAATGATCTTCCTTATGAATAGTTTATTTACGTCTAGTAATTTGTTTCTGATCATTAGCTGTTCCGTCGGATGTTGGTAAGGTTTATAAAACATAATTCTAATTATTGTTTTGTGATTTATTTTAAGAGAATTGAGGTAAGTATCTGCTGCTCCTCCCCAAACTGAAATTCCATACGTTAAAATACTTTGACAGAGTGCGAAATATATATTTTTTAGTTGATTTAATGACATGATGTTTCGTATTGTTTTGAAGATGTATGATAATTTTCGTATTTTTTTTGATAATATATTAATATGGAGATCCCATTTTAGTTTATGGTCAACAGTTAAACCTAGATATTTAATATTGTCTGCATAAACAATTTTGTCACAAGTACAGCATGTGTTATTTGACGAAATATTGGTGCAGGGGTTAAGATGTAGTTGTGGTTGGCTATGTGGTTGACCAGCCTTTGTTTTGCTAAAAGTTAAATATTTTGTTTTTGAAATGTTCAGTGTTAGTAGATTATTTTGTAGCCATTTATTTACTACAGTCATCCCTGTTTCTGTGTTTTTGAATACCTTTTCCCATGATTGTGCCTTGAACAAAATTGCAGTGTCGTCTGCATAACTGATTACTTTGTACTCAATTTTTCCTAGGTTTATCTCAGTTAGACTATTTATATAAATGAGGAATAGTATGGGACCCAAGACGCTGCCTTGCGGTACTCCATACCTGATATCTGCTTTGTCACTGCTGTATTTATTTATTTTTACTATTTGTTGTCTCTTTTCAATGTAGCTGACAAACCATTTTAGCGGTTGACCAGTTATACCGATATTTTTGAGTTTTTGTTGTAGTAAGTTATGCGAAATAGTGTCGAAAGCTTTTGCTAGGTCTAAGAATACCCCAATCACCTTTGATCCGCCATCTATGCTTTTCACTATGTAGTTGGTTAATTCTGATAAAGCATCTTCTGTACCCATTTTGGCACGAAATCCAAATTGGCGGCTTGAGAGCAGGTTGTGTTTTTCAAGGTACGCAAGTAATCTTTTTTTCATGGCTTTTTCTAGAAGTTTAGATAGTGAGTTTAGCAGAGTGATTGGTCTGTAGTTTAATATCAGAGTTTTGTCTCCCGATTTATGTATTGGAGTGATACATCCTATTTTTAAATGATCAGGGACAATTCCGAGCCTAAAACTTTGGTTGAAAATGTGTTGAAGCGGTATAAGTATGTATTCACGTAGATTTATCAGTATTTGATTGGAAATGTTATCCGGTCCCATCGCGCAATTTGGTTTGAGAGATTTAATAAGATCCGATATTTCCTTTGTATTTACTTGATAAGCATTGAACGAGTGATTTGGTCGTATGGAAGAGCAAAGTTTGTATAAAGAGTTTTCTGATGTACAGTTTTTTTGAAGAATTTTTTCCGCTAGGGTAGAGCCAACTTTTGCGAATTCAGTGTTAATAAAATTAGCTATTTTATTAAGTTCATTGTTTGTTAAGACTTTGTCTCCGTTTATTAATAGTTCTTTGATATGTGAATCTTTCTTCGGAGTGGAATAAGTAATATTTCTTACAATTTCCCAAATTTTTTTAGTATCATTTTTGGCGATTTTTATTTCTTTTTTGTAATATTTGTATTTGGCTTGTTTAATTAACTTATTACACAGGTTTCTATACAGTAAGTAATCTTGCTTTAGTTTGTTATCATTCGGGTTTTTGTGGACTCGCATATGCATTGCATCTCTTTTATGAATACTGTTGACTATTCCTTTCGTGATCCATGGTGTTATTTTTTTTTCTTTATGTGTGTAGTTCTTTTGCGGATTTTTTGTGGTGTGTTTGGTTATGTAGGTTTCAACCGTATTTATAAATGTGTTCAGCGCTGTGTTTGGGTCTATTTCATTTAGTACATTAGTCCAAGGTTCATCATGAATATCCGATTTTAGGGACTTAAAGTTTATTTTGTCTTTCATGTTGCCATTTTTGTTTTTACTTTGTTCTTTGTTAAGAAGTATGTTTAATGTAGTTGTGAAATGGTCAGTGACAGTTGAGCGAATAATGGATGAAAAAGTTTTTTTTCTGGTTTTAGCAAATATATGATCGATGCAGGATTCGGAGTGTGATGTAGTTCTTGTTGGCGAGTTTATTGTAGATTTAAGTCCGTAGTGAGTAAAAACATTTAAGAATTCCGTAGTTTTTGGTTGGCAGTTTAATATGTTAATATTCATGTCACCAGCAATAATTATTTGTTGAGTTTTTTTATGTTGTTCAAGAAGTTTATTTAAGGAATTTAAGAAAGGGGCGAGATTGTTGTAGCATGGTGGTCTGTATATAGCAAATATAGAAATACATGGGCCAAGTGATATTTGAATGCAGTTTGCTTCAGTTATGTTAATTTCTGATATGGAAGATTTTATTGAATCTTTGACAAAGATTACTATACCATCATTTTGATTTAAGTGTCTTGTGGTCTGGAATGTGGTATAGTCATTTAAGTTTAAGTTGGTGTGAGAATCACCTAACCAGCATTCACTTAGGATAATGATATCGAAACTTATATCTATTTCATTTAGAAGGACACAGAAACTATCAAAGTTCTTTTGAATACTTCTTATGTTTTGACATATTATGCTTAAACTGTGTTTTCCTGAGACAAGGATTTTGTATTCTTTTGCTTGGTTAAAAGTGTATTCTATGTTATTTATTGTTTCCAAGTCAAAATTCAGTGCAGAAACCATTTGTTACAAGGATGAAAAATAGAAGTTTTGGATGGAAAGCCATACATGATAACGTACATAAGATTTGGGAATGTTTAGAGTTATTATTAAGTACGAAGTAATATAAGGATACAGTTTGGCGTCATTGATCCCTTCGACACCGGTGTATAGTTGGGAAACATGCCAAATGCGTACCCAACATATGTGTACATGGGTGACATTTGTCACATGAGAAAGGGTCGCTTTTACGACTCATTTTGAGTAAAACAGCTTGTCTATGGAACGATTTGCCGGCCTCTGTGTTTCCCAGGCAACATGGATCTCTTCAATGCCCTTATTCCCTCCTACCTCTTTTCAAAAAGACCCTCCACACAGCATCTTCAAAAGATGTCGTAGGCCCTGGGGGATATTATTTTCCTATTTGTCAAAATTTAATAACTATATAACTTAACAAAAATTAAGTTTGCGCATTTTTACCCTGTAATAGAGAAAAGCGAGTGAAAAAAAACATGCAAAACGACATACACTTAGGGAAGTTACTTAATTATCAATTAAAATTAAAATTTCCACATTTTCGGAAGAGAAAGTAAAGGTCCGTTACATCACTAAAGATAATATGAATTGTGAAGTAGCATTAGGTAGATCATTTAAAGCTTATTTTAGAATTGTTTGAACATCAGGGGTCGTAAAGTTCTGTGTAAAGAATGTATATTGTGATTGCTGGTAAAGTGATGTTACATTATGGATAATTATGGATGGGGTATAATTGGATAAAGCAGAGGATTTGTAGAATGTAGGCGACATGTTTATATATCGTTGCCCTCAAGGAAAAACTCACCATCCTTCTCTTAGAATGAACTATTTCTTTCTTCCAAATCTTTGTGAATACCTAAATTACAACAAGTACAACAATTTTAGAAGTTTAACTCGAAACAATGTACAGAAACATAAACTATTGAAAACACTCAAATGAAACAACAGTGGTAAATTGATAAATTTGGTAAATTGATCGAAAAAGTCAAAAGTCACTAAGGTGACTTGTCGTAAACGCAAATGTTAAATCATATGGTAGTTTGTGACTTTAAAATTTTTCTGTTCAATCTTAACCCGTCTGCTTGTTTAGGAATAAATACATCCCAAAACACGTAATTGCTTTATACTTTCATAAGACCAAAAACGTCCCGAGCGACCTATAAGCTTTAAAAGCTATATATCTCTCTTCCTCTCATGCAAACATATGTACCTATTTTTCTTTTAACCAGAAAGAGAACAAAATAATGCTTCTTATTGACTTTGAAATATGAAAGCTATCTTGCATAGATATTTTACAATCTCAATCCTAATTGACAGTTTCTGAATTTACGCGCAAAACTGAGCTTCCGGATTGTGAGGTGTGAATATATTGAACCAAGCAGTCGGGTTAAAACAGATTCTCTATTTAGAATCCTAGATAGAGCTCAAAATTATAAGATTGTCGGTATATATAACTAGATTTTGAGAAAAAAACGTAATAGGTGAGTTTTTCATTGAGGGGACGAATTAATGTATATTACATACACAGTTTAAAAACCAACATATATTTATAAATCCTTTGATAAACAAACTAAACTAATAGGTAGGTTACACATAGCCAGTAGCAAGGACAGTGATATAAATCACTGTCCTGGGAAAAGTGACAAGTGCCGTCCACACATGTAATTAGTAAATGATTTAGTAAATAGTATTTATAATAAAAAAAAAATTATTTTTTAAAAAATACCGTTAATGAAGTAATATTTATTTAGAAAAATGAAACAATACAACTTTGTATAAACCACTTATATAATGCGTAAATCCTACCGGTTTCAGAACAAACTACAAGCTTTCCCTGAAGAAGGAACGTTTGTTCTGAAACCGGTAGGATTTACGCATTATATAAGTGATTTATACAAAGTTGTATTGTTACATTTTTCTATAATGGAAAACCACAAAGTGATAGCTACATTCAAAAATATAATATTTATTTATTTAGGTATACATTAGTTCATCAATTTTCTACATCATTTTAAAATATGACATTTTTGCTGCCAAAAAAACATTTTGTTTGTCTGTGGATTTAGCGGCGTCGACGTCACGTCGGCCAACGTCGATGACAGCCGTCTTACCAGAGATTGGCATTTTCTATGTCATAATGACATTGGACCCAGATTAATATTAGATATTTTTAGTACGATGTTCAGAATATACATATATTCCGCAAATTTTTAATGTTATTCATAGTTTGTGAAAATACCCCTTTGTGTGCGTGTCCTACCAGCATGAAAATAGCTCCCATGTAAGTACAAGGATGCGCATGCAGTATGGAGTTTTAGAAAGAAAAGATTCTGTAGCAGCCCTGCTGCTGTTCCTCGCAGTTCTGCGGCAGCCCTGTAACGTACCAATGAATCATCGACCTACTAGAAGATACGATAGCACCAAGTTAGGCCGACTTGCAACTTCTGGACGTGTGGCGATCACGGGCTAACCTTCGAGGGCATGGAGATTTTTCAGGAAGTTCGTTCTCCAAGGTACTACACCGTGGGAGCACCTATATAAACGCAAACAACGTGTCTGCCGTCCACTAGTCAGTCTTGTAATCAACGTGAATCACGATACTCGCGTCACCAGCTTTTGGCCGCGATGGTCTTCCGAAACCGACATACGTTTCAGACCTAGCGTACTGCCAGAAGCCTCCGCCTGCACGGCATCGGGCATCAACCTTGGGTTGGGGTTGGAAGTTCCGAGATCTTCACCTCCAGATGATGACATACGCGTGAGTCAGATTTCGGCGTGACTCCTCTACTTTTCAATCAACTTTGAGTACAAACTCAATGCCTTGTCATATATCAATTATTGTAACATTGTGTAACCTATAAATAAATGGTTCATCCAGTTGATTAGTCAGACATCTCCAAATACTAAGTTTTGAGATAATGAGGGAAGCAATAATCGAATGCTCACCATAAATCAAATATTTTTACACGTGTCTGTATTTCACATATTAAATATGCTATAAAATAACACCGGGAAGCATAACCTAATAAATATACTATAAAACAATACCGGGAAGGTCCGGTACATTAGTGTGACATTTTGTGACCCAACTCTCCGCTTAACGCGATGTCCACATGTGTACTGTGACTTAAAATTAACTAAACAATTTAGTTACCACTTATTACTGTCCTCGCTACTGGCTAAGTGTAAATAAATGCTACCGTAAATACAAATAAAAGCTTTAACCCCATAAAGCATGGTATTTCTGTTAGCTGGTATAAGGCAAGAAGTTAGGTTAGGTATTACCTCAGTGGAATCGGGCTTGACCTGACCGATGCCATCAATGATGGCCGTCCAGGGTCTGCCAGTGACCATGCAGGCCAGCGCGCCATACATCGTGTCGTCGATTCCCATCTTGGCCGCGTGCAGCTTCATGGCCATCTGGTTCCTGTTAATGATGGACAGCCAGAACTGCGAGTAGTGATAGCGAAAGTCATCCGTCAGATTCTGAAAGGATACAGCAATAAAAAATAAATAAAATTGAGGTATGTCAATGCTTTCTTAGGCCGCCTCCTGTACGTGTACTTTTTAATAATTTTTACGCTTTTCATTTTGTTACCTTTATGTTTTCAACAATACTAGATTACTAGAAGTAAAGTCCAGTCTGACAGAGAACAATGAGGATCCAGCAGAAATCAGAAGGAGAATCACAGCAGCCAACAAAACATACTTCTCTTTGCTGCCAGTATTTAAGTCATGTAGTGTCCACAGACAAACCAAAATAACCATAAATAAGACCATTGTTAGAACTGTATTGGCATATGGATGTGAGGCGCTGACACTAACGGTAAAGATGGCTGAAATGCTGGATACTTTTGAAAGAAAAGTGCTGAGAAGAATATGTGGACCCGTGAAAGAGGGTGAACAGTGGCGCATCCGGCACAATACAGAATTGTATGATATATATTAGGCCCCTAGCATCTCAGCACATATGAGACTTCTCAGGCTGAGATGGGCTGGGCATGTACAGAGAATGCCGGATACACGCGTCCCAAAAAGAATTTTGACTGGACACCCAGGTGGAAATAGAAAAGTGGGAAGACCCAGACTGAGGTGGGAAGACGAAGTAAGAGGGGATGCAGCACAGCTTCTCCAGGTACCAAATTGGAAGACAGCCGCTGAGGACAGGAAGAGTTGGAGGCGACTGTTGCAGGAGGCCAAAGCTCGATATGGGCTATAGCGCCATCGAAGAAGAAGAAGTAAAGGTTTTTTTCAATGCAGAAATTCTAACTACCATAATATGTACATACTCCTCATTGCCCAGAATACTAATGGAGGGTAATAATGTGGAAATCAATCAATCAGATCGGCATCGGTGCATAGTCAGGAAATACGCCAAACACGCGTCCAACACATATACACGGTTGATATTTGTCACATGAGAACGGGTCATTTATACGACTCGTTCTTGAGTTCAAGAGCTCGTTCTTGAGTTCAACAGATTTGCCTGCCTCTGTGTTTCCTCCCTCCTACAAAAATTCTCTTCAAGACTCGTGTTCACTCCTTTCTCTCCTCAAAAAGACCCTCCATGCACCATCTTCAAAGATGACATAGGCCCTGAGGAAAATAATTCCCCTCAGGGCCTATGTCATCTATGGAGATGCTGTGTGGAGGGTCTTTTTAGGAAAGCAAGGAGAGGAAATTAAGGTTTTGTTCCCCGTGGGCCCCGACGTTTTTTGACAGTTATAGCCCTAGATGAATTTCCCATCATTGAATATCTTGGCCAAATTAAGGCAGGATTTTCGTTGGAAGAATACTTAAAAAGAAGAAGAATGTTATAACCATTTTGGACATTTATGTAATAATATCTTTTTAAAATGTTGAATAGAGTTTTAAATTTCTTCAGAATGGGGCTTAAGGCGATGGGTTGACAGAGTATAGGAGGACTGAACGCGGTTGGCGCTAACAAAAAACTGTCCAAAAAAGCGTCAAAAAACGTCGAAATGCTGATAAATTGCCAATTAGCGACCAAGTATTCATCATTCACAACTATATTGCACTATGCATTGCTAAACCGTTCATCCGATTACGATGAAACTTTGGGGATTTGATGTGCGCATCCCCTCGATTCTTTCTGTATAAAATAGTGAGCTCTTTTGCGTACATTTTGTGCATGCACTGTTTGCTTTTAAGTTCTGGGAAGCAAAAGGGTAACATGAGTTGGTAGGAATCTGGGGGTCGGTGTGTTCAGGAGTGACGGACTTATGAATCCATCCTTCCCATTGCGGTGCAAGCGATGTTCCGAAAGAGTACGGCTGGAGAAGTCAAAGGGACTCCCTAAATCATTCTCTCCCGATCTGACCTGCCATACAGGTGGTGGGTGGACGCATCCGCCGCCAAGACCCGCACAACCTCCCCCCATGAACCCGGGCACCCCGGCTAAGTTACCAAACGTAGCGAACCACTTGTGGTGACCTATGGCAGAGATGTTGGTTATTTAATATATAATAAATGCGGGACCCGTACCGCCTCCCAAATTGAATAATGTAAAAAAATTGTTTCATTGAATGTAGAAATAGAACATGGTAACAACACGCTACTTTTATCTAAAAAATTATTTCAAAATATATGCAGGTTAGACAGTTGTATTTAACCGACTAAATAAAATAAGTCGGTAAATTTGCATGTTAAAAATATGTAGCATTCCAATATTCTATAACACATAAATTTAAAAAAAAATCCAGCATTACTGTGGCGGAAGACATGGCTTTGATTTGTTTACAAATTAGTCCTAGGTCGGTCGTGAATAACCCGCTCATTGAAACCCGCTCACGGACCACCAAAGAGCGAGCGGGTAATTTTTTTCGTCAGCACCTGGGTCTCGCGACCCACTTCTCGTAACCGCTCTACTACTGCAACCTGGGTTTCGGGTGCGGATGTGGCGGGGCGAGCGACGATAGATAGATGTATGAGAGAGCGAACGGGTTGTAAACACCCGGGTTTCGCCACCTGCTCTCTCGACTCAGGTAGTAGAAAGTAGCTGGGTGAAGCGTAATCGAGTTTCATATTTTGTGTCGCGAAAAGAGCGGGTCTTCATGACGTGAGCGACCCGGAGTGTGTCGTGAGCGACCCGGGTCGTGTAAAATGATCGATCAACCCAGGACTAGTACAAATCTATAGTTTTATTCGGAGATTGATGAAATTTTGCACACTAAAAAAGTAAGGTCACTATCAACATTAACTTACGGAAAAACTCTGCTTGAAGCTCAGGCAGCGCCGGGGACTTCAGTTAGTTATAATTTAAATAAAAAAAATTTCAATATTATTTGTTTCGTTATGGCGTCACAGTACACTTTCAACTTCACAAATCTTACATTTAATAATATCTTGAGATTTTTCACGGGTTTGCACTTCTTCTTCTCGTGCCCTGTCCCTTCAACGGATGTTGGTTATCATGTTGGCTATGCGGACTTTGTTTAGTCAGTAAAATTAATAAAAAATAAATAAAAAACACAACTGACCGCGTACAGGCCATGGTCGAGGAGGTACACCGTAACTTCCTTGTCCTGAGGTTCCTTCTTGATGAGGATATTGCCGGGGTGTGGGTCACTGTGTACGAAGCCGTTCACAAAGATCATGTGTGAATAGAGGTCGCCCAGCTTACGGCAGAGGTCAAATGGGTCGATCTTATGCTCCTGAAATATGTATTTATTTATTATGGTCTCAATAAAAAGGTTATCCAAAAATTGTTAAAGTAAAATTACAATAATGTCTAGCAAAAAAGTACAGAAAAAAGAAATGGTACAAAATAAACACAAACACGTAAACTCAAACTTCACCATACTCCTGATAGCTTTTCCGTAGAATAATATACATTAATAAATAAACAAGTAAAAGCTCGCAATGGGTAGAAAACTTGATTAAGGCGATCCAATAGTCCAGGAAAAAATCGATATCGGAATTCACGCCCTTTTATGAGAGGAGTTTAAAAATACTTGAGAAAAAGCTTTTGGAAAAGTTGGAAAAGGAATTTGAGAAATTTTTTTTACAGGTTGATTTCTAAAGATCTGTAAAAAACATTAACTCCTTTTTTTATGCATTGTTTATTGTAATAAAATGGAAATTTAAAATTGATTTCACGAAACCAAACGACGTGGAGCCTAACGTATGTTCCCCGCTACAGCCGGGGGAGGACTGACTAGAAAATGGGTGTGGCGTGTGAGGTATAAGGTTCACTTTTAAAATCCTCTCATCGACTAGCGGCCGTATTGTAAAATAACAATGCGAAAATGCATATTTTATTTTATTTTGGAAAGTTCGGGCGTAAATATATAACTGGAAAAACTGAATATTGGATTAAGGATTCCACAGATCTGATCAGTAAACTTAAGAAACTGATGAAAGGGATATTCTTGTCAGTTTTGACGTAGAATCTCTTTATACGAATGTGCCTCTAGAAGACTCCATGACAATGCTCAGGGAGATATATGAGGAAGACATTTGCAAAATTTTTGAACACTCTCTCAAAACAGGATAGTTTGCATTTCAGAGTGAAAAGGCTGTGCTTTCCTGCCTTACGTTCACAATGTGACAGACAGAATTGCCAGACTGTTGAAGAAAGAAAGCATCAAGACTGTCTTCGGAACCACAACTAAAATACAAGACCTACTGAGGTCTGCAAAGACCAAGTTTCCTCTGGAAACAGATGGAGTGTACAAACTCAGCTGTTCCGGATGTGATCAGACAGAGTGTGGGCCAGACAAAGCGGACGATCTCCAAAAGGATATCAGAATACTTTCGAGCGTGTAAACTTGACCACCCTGACAAATCGGCAATCGCGAGCATTTACTTGAAACCGGCCATTACTTTGGATTTCTTCCTGAAGTATTGGGAAGACCCAAAACTTATAGAGCACGCCTAATTACAGAGGCAATTGAAATTCATAAAAATCTTATTAACATTAATAGAGACGACGGAGCTAAGCTCGCATACCAAATCGCCAAAATGGGAGATTACTTGACCAGGAAACGCTTCATTCACAATATCCAATATGGCTTGTGTTGTGTGTGCGGTTACACCGTCTTATTGAAACTACATGTTCACCAAGCCCCGCTCATCCAATTCCGGCAGTAATGCGGATTTTCAGTGCCCCAGAAACGAAGATTTTGCTTATTGTCCTAACTGCTTAAGTGGGAATGCGCCTCGTCGCTCATGATGACTTTCGACACAAAATCGCTAAAAGTGTTAAAGCTAAAATCGACACAATTATTCCATGCTCTTGCGGAGTATAGCGCTCCATTGCTTGTCTGTTTGTATATACTGCAGCTGTCTAAGAAAGGAAATAATAATAAATTCTTAAGATATATTAATTTCAGAATGGGTATCACAAGTGAATGTATCAACTATGATTATCTACTATGTCAACTTAATTTATTAAAATTGTCCGAACGCAGAATAGTATATGACCTAACATGTTTAAATAAAATCATAAATTCAGTAATTGACAGCCCTGAACTATTAAACTTGATTTCCTTCCATATACCTCGCAATTCAACATCGAGGCAGTATCTACCATTCTATTGTGACAACTCCAACACAGAATCACAATTGTATACCCCCGTTCGCCGTATACAAAATTTGGGTAATGACTATAAAGATGTTGTTGATATATTTAACACATCATTCACTAAATTCAAACAAGTCTTAGTAGAATTTATATCTAAAAGAAGAACAACAAATTTAATTAATCCAACTGAATAGCTCTGCTTCGAATCATTTCACGTGTACTTTACTTTTCTCAGTCTACATCTTTTTCCATCTTGCATGGTGGAGTATTTTGTTTTTATTTCAATTTGTTTTTTTATTGTATTTTTGTTTTAGATTTGGTTATGATTTTGATTTTGTTTTTGTTTTGTTTATGTATTTGTTTTTTTGTTTTTTAAAATTTTGTTATGCTTATTTAAATTTAGATGTTCTTTGTAAAAAAATAAAATGCATGTAAAAGCCCAGCCGGGCGTGAAATTCAATAAATAAATAAATAAATAAATAAATAATGTAATATATTACCTATACGAGAATTAATAATAAAATATAGCTACCTTAACATAATTCACATCATTAACTTGGCCACCTTCGACAAACTCCATAACAAGCACCCTATCCGTGCTGTACTCCCAGAAAACCTTGGGTATCTTTAACCAGGGATAATTCCGGAACATCACGGCTATCTTCTCCGAGTTCCTGGCCTCCTCGAGGAAGTCCAGTTCCCTGAAGATGTTTGCTTTGGTTTCGTTGACCAGCCACTGCATGTCGAAGTCAGGGAAGGCCCAGGACATAAACCGGACCAGATATTCCATGGAGCGAATATCGGCCCGAGTGTTTCCCTTCACAAAGTAATGCTGGACTTTGACGGCGACGGTGGTGCCATCTCGGAGCTGGGCCTTGTGCACTTGGGCCAGAGAGGCGGTGCCGAGGGGCTGCTCTTCAAATTCGGTGAAGATATCATTTGGCTACAAACAAAAAAATTTAATGCATAATCAAAAATTTCATCCACTTTGAAAAATTTGTATCCGTTGAGCGCTAGTGTAGTGTAACTGTGAAGTATAGTGTAGCTGTGACATAAGGTGTCAAATTTGTTAATATTAAGACCGGGTTGTTGCACAGAATTTAAAAAATCCATCAAATTTCAGAAAGATTCATCAAAGTTTTCATTGTAGTTTTTGTTAATTTTTCATCGCGGGCCGGTTATTTTTCAGGATAATTGGATAATAACAGAACTTGAACTGGACTTTCACATTTGGTCGATGACTTTCATGGAACTTAAATATGAACTTTGAAATTTGTGAATAAGTATAAAAGTGTTTAGTAAGTATAAATATGTAGTAAATATACAGAAAATAGGGACACCTTAAACGCACATTTTATTTTAAAAATCCTTTGTAGTAGTTAGATAATAATGGCAAGTTAAGTGTTTTAGTTTCCAGAAATGAAAAATAATGCATTTTAATAGTTATTTCTTTAAAATTAAAATCGATTGTTCACGTAGTGGCAATTATTTTCCTCAGGACATCTGTATTGTAAAAATAAAATCATGACAGATAGGGCAAGTCCATCTCGTCTGGCGTCAGGGATTACATTTTAAATTAGAGTTGACCGCGGTAATCCGACAAATGTTTTGCAAGGCGCTGGCGGGGCCAGATTACCACGGGTCAACTAAATGTTTACTGTTTGAATAGCTTTAATAAAAACTAATTAAGATAAATTAAAAATAATAATACCTCTCGCTTCAAGTCCTCTCTTATGACTCTGAACAACTGTGGAATGGTATTTTGTGGAGCGTCTTTGTGAAGAACTTTCATGGTGTTTACATATTCCATCGGCAGCAGATAGTCTAAGGCTCCGATGTGCTGGCCAACCTTGATGTACACCCCCTTGTTCTGCTTGCACAGTTCCAGGAGTTTCTCCGCGCAGATCTTGTGCACTTTATTCCTCAGTTCGAAGTATTCGTCGCTGGTGTTGTCCAAACCTTTGCTGTACAATTGAGTTTTGTAGCAATAGCCGATTTGTAATACAGTCGATGCTGCTCTGGAAACCCTCACCAGAGCTAAAGCATCGATCTGATATTCATGTCTGTGTAAAGAAACCGCAGTACCCACAACAGTGGCTCCTGTCACACCGTAAATCAACACTTTTCTGAACATTTCGTAAATAAAATTTTACTATTACTAAAGAGTTAAAGAGGTATATACATTTTAACTAAGTCTATCTGACTAGATAACATAATAGGTCGAAAGGTTACTAAAACCTTTGGTATACCACTAAGAATAATTGCAATGATATTACATCACAATTATTATCATTTGAATTTGACAGCAGAACTGTCACTGCCGCAAGGTTCAAAATGTTGCCATCGTAGAGATAAAAAATGGTTGTTAAACGGAAATATTTGCAACCATACGAGTATTTTAATTAGTTCTTAATCGATTGCATGAATTATTAATATCAAAATGGGTCATTAGAAAGCTTTTTGAAAAAAATTGTCTAATGTTTGCATAAAGCTAAGGACTGGGTAAATTTTAGGCCCACTCTTTCAAAATTGTGAATTATCATTTAAGTTAATTAGAAAATGATAGAATTTCGGAAATGCACCTACAATTGAAAAAAAAATTTATACCCAAAAAAATTAAATTCGTTATCTAATTTTTAACGAACTCCAGTTTATTAAAAATGTACTAAATTCTCACAATCTAAATCAAATGTATTTTTTTAAGCAACCCTTTAGGGGCCGTTCATTTATTACGTAAGACGAATTTTGCTAGTTTTCGACCCCCTCCCCCCCTATTATAAGAAAAAATAAGAATAGGCCGACCCCTCCCCCCCTGTTTAATATTTATTACGTAAGAATCTAAAGAAAAAAAATGAATTCACGCTTGATTTGTTTGTATGCTTGTTTGCGCGGGTCCGTTGCCATGGAAATGGAAATCGTTTACCTATACGCATCCAAGCGAACCTCGGCATTCGCGCGGTTGCCCGCGCTTTTTCAAAGTATAATTTTAACTTTGCGCATTTTTGTGATCTTACGTAAGAACTATCGAGACTCCCTCCCACCCCATTGTAAGAAAAAATAAGACATGGTCGACCCCCCCCCCCCCCTAAATCGTCGTACGTAACAAATGAATGGCCCCTAACGAATGCATATAACAAAATTATTAACTCAAACCTCAAAAAAGAACGTCTTGGATAAAAATTATTAAAATATTTAAAAAAAAAACTAACTAAACATCGCTTTCGCCGTTTCGCCGCAGGGGTAGGCAGAGGAGACAACTCGGTCTTGGTACACACTCCTTGGTTCATTCACATTCATTCATTGTTTCATACATACACTTCTGTTATTCATGGCACCCAAACGCGATGCCCACTCAGCCACTGACCGGTCGAAGTTATTTGTACATTTAAGTTTATTTTCTCACATTTAAGTTTATTTCAAGGTTGAGTGTGCAAAATTTCATTAACCTCGAAATAAAACTGAATCCTATCCACCAACCACGCCGCCCGCCCGCCACAAATAATGAACTTTATATGTTATGATAGAAGAAGAAGAAAGTTTTTTTTTTATTTGTAAGAAACAAACAGCTTATACATATAGACAGATAAATACACATGTGAACTGCAGTGAAGCCAGAAGAGTTTCTTATGCTAATATTGTTTGAAGATGGAGTTTTAATTTAACTTAACCTAAATTTTAGGCTCAGGAAGGGGAGAGGAGGGGGAGGGGAGGGAGATTATAGGATAAGGATATGAGATGCTCTCGATACCTTCCACACCCCCGTATCAATCCAATATCGCACGCGTTACTTCTATTCGATACTTCTGAAGGTTTAAATTAAAAATGTCTACGCTGTGAAACAATTCGTTGTATTGCGCACATATTCGAGGAATCGGGGAATTTTTTCTAAGGTTTGTTCTACAAGTGGGCAAATGAAGTAAATTTGATTGTCAGGTTAATCTTGAAGGAATATGGGTTTGTATTATATTGGTTAAAGCTCTGGCGAGTCCAGGCCATTGTTTAGAATTTTAAATAATAAAATTTGATCAAAAATTAATCGTCGTGTATGAAGGGAGTTGAAGTGATGACATTTAATAGAATCGGTGTAATTTAGAAAGTGTAAGTTAAGTTTATAATTAGTGTTTAAATTTTTTTAAATTCTTTTGATCCTATCAATATGGGCTTGGTAGAAAGGAGTCCCAGCATATCGGTGTGCAGTGTTCTAAGTGTGGGCGGATATATGCGGTATAAAGCGAATATAGAGTAGGTATTTATGTTTCGAAAAGGCTTCGATATACGAATAATAAATCCCAGCATTTTGTTGGCTTTGTTGATGACTTCATTAGTGTTATGACTGAAACCCCCGGTGTTGCTCTGGCTTTACAATCAGTATAGATGTAGCAGTAATTTTGCTCTTGTTTCGAAGGTAATGTTTGCAAAACTTCATGAAGTACCTATTCAAAATTCTGCTTGGGGTTGAGTGTGGGTTTTCGAAATGTTATGTTGACAATAACCTTCACCTTCCTTCTGTTTTAATCTTAATTATAATTAAAATTTCATAAATCTCGGAATAAGTTATATTTTTAAACGACTTCAAAAAGGAGGAGGTTCTCAATTCGACTTTTATTCAATTTTTTTTTTATGTTTGTTACCTCAGAACTTTTGACTTGGTGAACCGATATTGATGATTATTTTTTTTATTTGAAAGCTGGTGCTTCCCGTGTGGTCCCATTTAATTTGGTCCAGTTCCGACAATGGCATCCATGAGCAAACATTTTGCATTAAGTATGTGCGCGACAAATCGACGAATAACTCAATATCACGCCAACCGATTTCGATGATTCTTTTTTTATTGGAAAGGATGTACTTCAAGGGTAATTTGATGAGAGTTTGGTTAGGTTCTGATTATCGGATCCATGACAAATTAACGAAACTCGGCCGAATCTCTTAATTTGATACTAAAGTCGCTATGGTCAAATTATGTCTGTCTCATATGAGCAGCACGTTTAGTAGGTTTACCCATATTCAGAAAAATTAGTTAGTGTACTTCAGATTCACTAAAAATCAAAAAATAAACAAAAATTTTAACAAAACAAAAAAACGACTTCAAAAATGCACTATGTACAGTAAAAAAAATATTTGGTATTCTTCTACAACTTCATAATCAACTTACTTTTTCTAATCATCAATATGTAGGTACGATTGTTATTTTTGGAGTCGGTGTCAGCAAAGGTACCCGGCCCGGCGTGTTTACTTGACAGCTCCCCGCGCCGCCGCGGCCCCGCTCTCGCCTCTCGCCTCGTCAAATCGCTTGTGCGACACAAGCACATCTCACCTATAACTATGTATGTAGTTACAAACCTACCTTGACTGACACCGACTCCAAAAGTAACAATCGTACCTACATATTGATGAGTAGAAAAAGTAAGTTGATCATTAAGTTGTAGAATAATACGAAATTATTTTTTTTTCTTTTTAGTGCATTTTTTGAAGTCGTTTTTTTGTTTTGTTAAAAAAAAATTATATTTAAAAAGCAAACCCGAAAACTTACACCTACACCTGGACAATGTTTTTCTTTATATTCTGAATACCCCTTGTGTAACCAGTGTAACACAATTCATGTTACAAATTGTTCAGGAGATGAATAAAACTTTTTATATATTTAATTTTGGATTATTTAAAAATAGTTTTTTTGTAACCAAAAATCAAATAGAATATTTTCTTAAATTAAAGTAATTTAATAAAAATATATTTGGGCTGACATAGTCCCACTGGCCCCGGGCATACGCCCTGTCATGAGCAGTTCTGCCTGTTCACATTTTAAAATGATAATTTTCGTATTTACCTACAAAGTTTACGGTCGGTTTCGGTTTGATTATATTTTTTAACATTTTGTAAATTGCAACTGTATCATCAATGTTTTTTTACATTAGCTCCACCAAGGAGGCCCGGAGGAAAATAATTCCCCTCAGGGCCTGTGTCATCTTTGGGCGTGCTGTGTGGATTATCCAGGAGTGACGGACGTACGAATCTCATTACGGTGCAAGGCGATGTTCCGAGAGTTCTGCTGGAGAGGTCATAAGGTCTCTATCAACCAGTGTCTACTGATCAGACCTCCGCTGCCAAGACCCGGGCGAACCTCACCCCTTGAACCCGGGAACCCCTGCTTAAGGCTCTGTAACCGAGCCCGAAAAGAAGAAGATGAAGAGATACGAAATTACGAATGTTAGAGGAGAACGCTAACATTTACAGCGACAAAATCGATGCGAAAATTGCGAAAATGTTTAATAAAACACGACTCGTTTAAAATAGAGCAAAAATCTCGCGGGCATTATCTTAAACAGCATTTAATGAAACACTGAACTTTTTTGAAAATAACTGAAACAAACGTGTTAATAATAATTTTTCGAGCATACTTTGCGATTTTTTTCTTTCGGGGGAATTTTATATAATTTGCGTTTCGGCGCGGGCAAAGTCTAGATATTATCTTCAAGAATAACATTTATTTTTTAAGAGCTTTAAAACTTACCGTGTTTAAGGGAAATATGTAATAAACCGGTACAAATCCGGGTTGCGGGCCCTTAAGCCGCCGCTACCCGAATTTCTCGAATCTCGAATCTCCCTTAAACCTTTGAAGTTTTTAAGCTCTTAAAAAATATATGTTATTTTTGAAGATACTATCTATACATTCCCCACGCCGAAACGCAAATTATATGAAATTCTCTCGATAGAAAAAATCGCAAAATATGCTCCGAAAATTATTATAAACTTGTTTATTTAGAACTGTTATTTTTCAAGTTATATGTGTGAAAAAAGTCACAGTGTTTCTTTAAATGCTGTTTTAGACAGCCCCAAGAGATTTTTGCTCTATTTTAAACGAGTCGTGTTTTATTAAACATTTTCACAATTTTCGCTTCAATTTCATCGTTTTAAATGTTAGCGCGCTCTCTCCAACATTCGTAATTACATAAAATCTCTCCATCTTCTTTTTGAGCGGGGATACGGCGCCTTACGTAGCAAAACACGGGTGACCTAGGTACGGCAGTTTTGTAGGTTATCGTTATCAAATGGTTCCCGGGCTGCGGTTCCCATACCCGCCTCTCAAATAGATTGTATCCACACGATTCAAGCCATTTAAAGTTTAGTTTTATTAATTGATTTATAGGCGAATGCAATTTTTTAACCAATAAATTATGTTGAAATACATTTTAAAAAATATTAGTAATATAATAAAATAGAGCCTATGTAATTATGTTTATACAAAGCCCTTGGGGTAATTTTCACGAAAAGGCGTCCTATATAAATTATTATTATTTTTATTAGTAGCAAAACGGCACGAAAATACTAAGGAATTTCGAACTCACCTATCGCCTCACGGCATTCCGAAGTAAAGGTAAAAATCTCGAAAAACTTTAATACACACACGTAGTATTGACACAGTGTACGTAAAAATGCACTGAAATCTACTGTCTTATCGCTTTTATTCAAAGTAAAGATAATACCTTTTTACGACGTGCATCTTACTGTTCAGATTATTTGCAGAACGTATCCCATATCTAACAGCAATAATGCCGCGGGAATTTTTTTATATTAGTATTGGTCGAGTGGCGTTCGTGAGCGGTTTGCTGCGGAAGCCGTTTCTTTGTTTAGTAAATACGGGAGATTCGAAAATATAACATAACCGCTAATTTCGAAGTTAAAATTATATAAAAAGTTTTGCAAAGTGGTCATGAAGAGTCGCTTAGTGATTTTTAAATGTCTTTTGAGGCTTAAAAGTTAATTTTCCCCTTGTATTTCAAAAAAATCATTTGACAGTTAAACGAATTCTTGCCGAGTTTTGTAAATGTCATGGCGGTTACCGCGCGCATATTTTGTTTACCTCTCGCTATTTGAAACGTTATCTTGTAAAATGCTAAATATATCGAATATTTGCGGATTTGTTTTAAATTCTGTGTTGTTTCTGTGAGCGATTGATCTAGATATGATCAAATAATTTTATAAAAGTGACGAGAAATTTGTGTTTTTGTTTCACACCTGTGATTTTCTAGTGAGATTTGTTTCGCAGAAGTTTTACTGTGTTCTGTGTCGGTGTTGTTTGTTTTTTTGTGTTGTCTTTACCCAAAGGATAAACCCATACATGGGTTAAAATGGCTGGCAATCTTTTAATGGTGAGTTTACAATACAAATTATTTTTAAATGATTCATATTCCTGAAGTAGGTACATTATAACCGTACGTTATATTTATCATAACCTGTATTTTATACGGCCACTTCTCGGCTTATTATTGCTCTGGGCATACTAGTAAACTTCTATGAGCATCCTGAACGCCACGTACAAAAATATGTCTTGTAGGATGTTGTTACTAGTCGCAATTGCTTTCTTAGTTCCCTATACCTACTAATATTACAAATGCGAAAGTGCGTGTGTTTGTTTGTTACGCTTCCACGCCTAAACCACTAAACCGATTTTAAAAATTCTAATACCAATAGAAAGCTACATTATCAGCGAGTAACATAGGCTGTATTGTATATAATGGTAAGCTTTGGCGTTATGAAAGTTGTACAAATGAAAGTGTGTGTATTTCATATATTTTAGCGGCAGGTGGGAAAGGCATGGGGAGGTGGGGTTCGCGGAGAGGGAAGAGACGAGTGAGGGGGAAGGTGGAAAGGAACGGGGACGCAAGGGAAAGGACATGCAGGGAGAATCAATTCATTTCTTTGAATGGCATTGCAACGCATGCTAGGAACCAGCTAGTATTAAATAAACGGTACCGTATTTCCCTAAACCGACTTTATATTGTACATAAGTATGCAGTGGGGGGGGGGGGGGGAACTGTAAGGGGATCAACTGTCGGAAGCATTTCGCATACGCAAACTAAATATAATAATGTAACTATGACGCTGCAGTTTTTTTAACTGTGTTAAATTATTAAAATATAATATTATTTGCAATGATTGCAATGCACTAGATCATTTATAATAGTGTGCCTAAAATAATGACGTTATTTTTAAACAGTTGAGTAGGTACCTAACTTAGTAACCATTTCTTTCGAGAAATCGGAACAGTTTCGGACAAGGGCGGATCCAGGATTTTTTCAAGGAGGGGCACACGGGGCGGATGGGCAAAAAAATCGGGGCCAAAAAAGCCTTCACTATTCAAAGCGAACTTCATTATTTTCATTGAAGAAAATACTACGAAATCCAAACTAAAATATGAAAAAGAACAATACTCGGAAAAATAACTCTCTTAAAAATAACTGTCTTGCGACGTTAAGCGCCTTAACCAACTCGGCCATTGAGACTTCTTAATTTTGAATAATTTTTGAGTCATTTTTTTAACCTCATATTTTAAATGCACAATTAACAAGCAATCTTCGACATTTTTTTTTTCTTCATATTTTTGGCAACTAAGTAAACACCTTTATAAATGTTAACAATGTTCAAAAAACTGGTTTGTAACTTAGATAGTGTCTCGGAAAAACATATCCGATTTTATTTATATGGGACATTTAATCACCTTTTTCTAAAAGTTTTTTTTTTTTTTACATGAGCTCCACACAGGAGGCCCTGAGAAAAATAATCTCCCTCAGGGTCTATGTCATCTTTGGGGATGCTGTGTGGAGGGGTTTTGGGGGAAAGGAAGGAGAGGAGAGTTCTGGGAAGGAAAAGGGTTTAAGGGGTGGGTAGGAATCTGGGGTTCAGTGTGTCCTGGTCATCCGCCTCCAATACCTCGAGAAACCTACCCCATGAACCCGGGCACCCCTGCTAAATCACCAAACGTAGCGAACCACTTGGGGTGACCTATGGCAGAGGTAAATGATGAATGAATATTCAATTTTTATTAGAATATCTCTGTCAGAATATCACAGGCGTCGGGTGGGAATGCTATTCTTGTTCTACCGATACAAGAATATATCTAAGGTAAATGCTGCATAAGCAACGGGACAGGTTACGTTAAAAATACTGGGGGGGGGGTGGCTAGAGAATTTCAGAAATAGGCTATTTTCGTCGGGGTACGAAAATATAAATAATAAACACCCTATTCAATATTTTTGTGACCGTATCCTTAGTAGTGTCACCTGCCGGGCGGTCTGCTCCCCCCTCGCTAAGCTACTGCGTAAAATAAAAACACTTATAGTAAAATCTAGTTTTTCGAGATCTTTCTGGTCATACCCTCGTTCTGCCAGTTTTTATACTATAGATCGGCTTCTTGATTAAAATTAAGTAAATCGTAGTATAGGCAAAAACTTTGTGCTTTTTCTTTAAAATCAATTAACGACATATTCAACATTGTACAGGGATGTAGCGACATTAATCCGAAAGCAGGCAAATTTTGGTCACCAAAACGCTGCTCCAATGCAGATATTAGGAAATCTAAATAAGAATTGATAACCGATCGCTTCCAAAAAACGCATGGAGTCTCAGCAAAGTATTTGGACCTTCGACCAAGAGATTTGGACCGATGTTGTTGGCAAGATACAATGCGTGGGACTTGTATTTCAGTTCCAAAGGCAGCAGCAGTTCTAATTGAAACATCTAAAATATTTTGGCTCTCTATGTCTACGTTGCTTCGATGATCATTTATAACAGAAATTATACCTCTCCTACTCCTACCCATACATTCGTACATATTGATAGTTTCCGATCATAAAGCATTGGAAATAGGTTCCAATATGTCTGAGTACTTGGCTATCAGTTGAACACATTTTTTATTTTTTTTTATTGTAAATTTTTTATTTTTTGGTACAGTACATACAATAGATACATAAATATAATGAAAGTATATAAAAAATAAAACTTAATACAATTATTAAATACATATTTTTTAAAAATATTCTCCCATAATAAGCAGATGCTTGTGTATACGGGAGGAAGTATTATTTGTTAGGTTATTTTGATTTTATTTTTTTGAAATTTAGTTTATATAAAGAATAAGAGAAACTTATGTGTATATATGTATACATTTTTTAAAATTTTTATTTATTATTTTTTTTTTGTTAAGGTTTTCAGTATATTTTTTAATTGTATATAATGAAACTGATTTAATAACAGCGCAATGTAACTGATAGGCACGTTTTCTTGATTTTTTTTAAGATACATAAATTACAATAAATTTTATACAAGAATTAATTACATAATATATGTATTTGATTTACCCCATAGATGTATATAATATAACTGGATGGATGACTCTCTTTGCCTCAGCGAATTTTGAGCGGTCCACCGGAAATCGACGTCCGCCATCTTGGAATGGTGCATAACAAGCGCCCAGTAAGCCATTTCTATCCAGCAGCCGTCTAGTTTGAAGCAGTTTTAAGTAATATTTAATTAGTTTTAAGTAATAAAAATCTCACATTGTGTGGTGGGTCACTTCTCGGATAAGAGGTACATGTTCCCACAATTGCCGCACGATCTCGAAGCTGAATTTCACGGGGGTGAAGACCTCCATGAAACGCAGATAATTAGAAAAATTTCAGAGAAATTTGCGCTATTAAGGTTAAAGACATATGCAAGAAGATTTTCTCTAGAAAATGTAAATAATAATAAGGCAAGCGTTAGACAGAAATTAGGGAACGTACCCATACTACGTGACCAACTTTTTGCAATTTTTAACCCCCCCCCCCCCCCCCCCCCCGGTGACCAAAATCCTAAGCAACCCGCCGCTCATTTGTATGGAGTGTGACATTTTGAAGACCCCCCCCCCTAAACGTGTCACGTAGTATGGGTACGTTCCCTTACATAAACTTATTTTATTTAATAATGTATAAAAAAATTGTCTGTGTATAAGTTGTATAAAATTTTGATCTGTATGTAAATTGTATAAATTCTTTCTCTGTATATAAGTTGTTTAAAATTTTTGACTGTATATAAGTTGTATACATTTTTTGTATGTATATAAGTTGTATAAATTTTTTGTCTGTAAATTTTTGCTGTATGTTTGTTGTATTTGTTGTTGTATAAATTAAGTTGTGCAAATTTTGTTGTATAAATGTTGTACGACTGTTATTTTTTACTTTTCTTTGTCGATACATTTACTGCTTATAAGTTAATGGCACATGATGTTCCCATACTAAATATTGTAATTTTTTAAGAAATAAAAATGATACACCTATTAAATCTTGTAGTTTTGTTTCTGTTTCTCAACATATTTTGTTACCTACCCTACCTTCTCCAGTGTTAGGGGGCATTCATTAATTACCTGAGCACAAACGAGGGGGGGGGGGGGGGGGGCAGCAAAATCTCACGTTACTTGAAAAGAATATAAGAAGTGGTCCAAATTTATCTCACCGAGGGGGAGGGGGGGGGTCTAGATTGGAAGAAAAACTACTCACGTAATTAATGGATGCCCCCTTACTGATCTAAGACAATGGTAAGATTATCACAATATGTAGTTATAAAACAAAGTACAACTGTAGACTTGTAATGCCCTGAAAGAAGTTTCATTATTGAAGTTTACTTCGAATGGATTTTTTTTATTTATTATTGAATTTTTAATTTTACAATATTTTATTTTATTTAAATCTTACAAAACTGATCAGTTTTATTGTAAGAAATCTCTCATTTTTATTAATTATTTGCTTACAATAATATTAAATATTAGATATTTTGGTGCGTAATACATATTAATTACTTAAAAGTGTAACTTAATTTAACATTAAAATACTTAACTAATTATTATAATGCTTATGAGCATAATGTACGATAATTATTATTAATATACAAAGTCGCAGTTTTACTTTATTACAATTCGTTATGCAACACAAAAAAAAAACAGAAAGAAAAAATGTGTAATAACATTCTTTAGTAACAAAAAACTGGGAATTTGCAAGTTCCCTCTAAGAAGTTCCCTGAGTTCTTGTATCTTTTGCCCATTTTGCATATGGCGGCCGTCGAAACCGGAAGACCGGCCAATTTACGCGACTCATCCATCCAGTTATATTATATACATCTATGATTTACCCCCATAAATAAGCAGGGCTTGTGTGTATGGGGGGATGCTTCATTAACCATGATCAACTAAAAAGGTAATAATTAAAATTAAATTGATTCTCACAAACGTAAACTTTACGGTTTGTGAGCATTCCTGCACCTTCTAGGGGGGGGGGGGGGGGGGGCAGCTGCATTTTTGTTTAGGGGCCGTTCAAGTATTACGTAACGCACTTGGGGGGGGGGGGTCTTGTGAAACGTTACTTTGCCTTACCAGGGGGGGGGGGGGGGTTCGAACAATGCGTTCCGTAACATGTTAAATTATAAAAAAATAGGGAATTAAAATCTTCCAAATTGGCAACTCTTTTCGTTCTCGAAATCTCATATTTTATTTATTGCCGCAAATGCGATTAAAACAAGAAAAAGGGGTATTTATGCGACTTTCCAGTACTTTGCGCAACTCAATTGTGACTTTCAGTTAAAAATTGTCACTTGGGCGTTACGTAACGTGTAAGGGGGGGAGGGTACCAAAAAACGCTACGGCGCGTTACATGGGGGGGAGGGGGGGTCAAAAATCTTCAAAAATTGCGTTACGTAATACTTGAACACCCCCTTAGATTTATTGTTCTTCAGTGATTTGTGTATTACATTGTTGAAAATAACCCTCAAAAGTTATTATAAAAGAGAGTTATTCTAATAAAAAATAGACAGCTATTTATGATTGAATCATGGATTTCCTAAATAGAAGTGAACAAGAATTTGGTCACCGGTGTGGAGGGCAGTTTATAATAGTAAGTGTGTGGTGCCTGCATTGTTCTCTGGTATTTGCATAAAGCACCGTCTCTTTGCGGTTGAGAGGAGCCGATTGTGGTTCGGAGCCGGTGTGCTTGGTCGACCGTGTCTTACTCTACCACGTTATGCCAGCGGGCACGTTGATCCATCCATCCATCTATCTGCAGTCTACACTTGTGGTCGGTGGTCTGCCCATGTCCACCGATAGCAGACAGGCAGACATGAACGGTATAATCCCTTCACTCAGGAGGTCTGGCATGAACGATCAATAAAAACCCTACATCAATACGATATTGACTAACTCCGTCATCTATGCTAAGTCATCAATATTTGCAATCACGGTCAACAATTTGTGACAGATATTCCGACCGACCCACAAATTTTAGCGTGGCCTCCCGAGTAGTGTCAGTTAAGCTGTCAATATACAAACCATTTTTAATAATGTCGTTCGTTATGCAAAATAACTGGCTTATTAATCAATGAGTGTGAACTAACGAAGCTCGTATATCCTAGCGATATCCCTACGCCTGTCTAGACGCAGGTATATCCTAGTGAAAAAGGCATGGAAAAACTTAATGTAAACTTTATGTATATATATAAAAATCTCGTGTCACGGTGTTTGTGGTCGCACTCCTCCGAAAAGGCTCGACCGATTTTTATGAGATTTTTTTATTTATATTTGGTAGGTATGAGAATAGGTCGTAAAGTATAGATATTTCATACCGTTAGGTGATTAGGGTGTCCCTATCCAGAATTTTTTTGTATTTTTTGACATTTTTTTTTTATTTGACATCAAAAATACATATAACCCCAAATTTTCTCCTTCCGACCCCCACCCTCCCATTTTTAATCACGATTTTAGTATTTTTGTACGAACAAATTTAACCGTCGTTCATATTTCAAACAGAACGAAATTATTTATGTTGTTGAATGACAGATGGCGCTACGTTTTATCGGCGGTCATCGTCTACAGCGCTCCATTCCTCTTTCTCTCATAGATCCCATCCCCACACACTTACAATACATTCGTTATTTTTTATTTAAGGGCCCGCAACCCGGATTTGTATCGATTTATTACATATTTCCCTTAAACACGGTGAGTTTTAAAGCTCTTAAAAAAATATATGTTATTCTTGAAGATAATATCTAGACTTTGCCCGCGCCGAAACGCAAATTATATAAAATTCCCTCGATAGAAAAAAATCGCAAAGTATGCTGCAAAAATTATTATTTACACGTTTGTTTCAGTTATTTGTATGAAAAAATTCACAGTGTTTCTTTAAATGCTGTTTAAGATAATGCCCGCGAGATTTTTGCTCTATTTTAAACGAGTCGTGTTTTATTAAACATTTTCGCAATTTTCGCATCTATTTTGTCGCTGGAAATGTTAGCGCTCTCCTCTAACATTCGTAATTTCGTATCTCTCCATCTTCTTCTTTTCGGGCCCGGTTGCAGAGCCTTAACAACCAAAATATTCACTAGAAATAATTTATATGGCAGAACAATGTTTTCCGAGTCAACTTGTACTTTATAGATAAATAAATAAATAAATTGAAAGAAATCATATAGGTACGTGATCCATAGACTTTATTAATTCATCCCATTTTTTAAGTCCTGCCACCATTAAAATCTAATCTTGTGTGCTTGATCCCTGGAATACATTGCGTTAGCTAGCTTTACACTCGTAAGTAAAATTTACGACTTAACGTAAATTTTTGACATGTTACCCGCAGGAGCGTTTACATATGCATCCGACTTGTGGTAATTAATGCTCACGGAAGCTGTTCGGAAGTTAAACATGTGTAAAAGCTAATACCTACGACCGTTTACATCTGTAAATTCATTTGCGGTAAGATGGTTTCCTATCAACAACGATCTGCTACTGTCAAATTTACGCCATTTTGTCAATAAAGACGAAAATAAAGTGTTGAAATAGAATTTGGCTTTAATTAAACTATTCTCCACGCGCTTTTGTGTCGAAATTAAAGGAGTTCTTTCATTTTATTTGAATGACAGCTACCTGGCAGCAACCGGCTTCGAATTCAAATACGTAAAGTTGAAAACAGAAACATTAAGATTAGAAAGGATCGGACCTATAATTGAATAGAAGGATGCTCATTTACAAAACTCTTAAATAAGTCTAAATAATTACTAGTTTTAAAGGAACAAAATCCTACGAAAACAACTGTCTTTTAATTTTTGACATGTCGAAACGGCGCATTTTGGTACTATTTCTTGCGGCGAGTCTCTCATCTTATCGAACTGATTTTATAAGCTGGAAATAAGGTGGAAATTCGCGCGAACGCGAGTAGAGTGTCAAAAAACTTCCGAAAGAACGAGTTCTGTAACTTGCTATAAATTACTTCAAGTGACTTTTGGTGTCGTTTACATTGGTAATTTGGCCATAAATAGCTTACATGAGCGATTTACGGGAAAAAACTTCTGAGTGTAATGCTAGCCTTATACAATAGTAATCAAGTTGGATTGGTTGAGCATCTCTGCCTTTCACTACCAACAGTGATCACCCAGTAAACAGTAACAGTACCAGCAGCGTCTTCATATAAATATTTTGTTATTGTTGTTTTTCTATTCAGTGTTTGCCGGCGCCGGTTGTAGAATTATGCTGATTATTTTGATTTCTCTTTTACGACTTACCTACATTTTACACGCTGTTGTATGTGTGAAATAAAGTTCATTATATTACGTACTTAAAATAGGATACTGTTAGCAATTATACCTAGTCAGTAGAGATGGTATCCGGTCCGGATCGCCCTGGTGAAGGAAATTTGTATTTTATAATACTCGCCTCTTTCAGTCTATCCCGTCATGATGCAATCATCCTTTACTAAATCCAGTCATCTCTTTTTCGCTGAAGTCTCTCAAGGTCTGGGTCGCTTCTACCAGGGCACCCGTACAGTCATAACTTTTGGGGTCCTGTCATCTGGCATTCTTTCCACAAAATCAGCCCATGGCAGTCTTTGGAATATACAGAACCTTAAGGCTCCGCAACCGGACCCGAAAAGAAGAAGATGGAGAGATACGAAATTGCGAATGTTGGAGGAGAGCGCTATTCGTTTAATATAGAGCAAAAATCTCGCGGGCATTGTCTTAAACAGCATTTAAAGAAACACTGTGATTTTTTCATACATTTTTCATACAAAAACAAACTTGTTTATAATAATTTTTGGAGCATACTTTGCAATTTTTTTCTATCGAGGGAATTTTATATAATTTGCGTTTCGGCGCGGGCAGTGTCTAGATATTATCTCCAAGAATAACATATATTTTTAAGAGCTTTAAAACTTAACGTGTTTAAGGGAGATATGTAAGAAATCGGTAGTAATTCGGGTAGCGGGGCCTTATTGATATCCAAATTGAAAGGCCAGCCCATCTACGGGTCAGAGGGGATGTACACATTGCTACACAGTTTTTCACATTGCTTCGTGGGTTGTTTGAAAACTCAGCTATCACGAAGACGTTCATTTCTATGTCCCCGATGGTTATCTCCGTCACCGACAGCATAGACATAGACTGTTCTGTTTCCCAGTCTGCAGGACTAATTTGTCAGTGGTCATGCCGGTGGGGAGAGCAATCTTGTTGTTGAGCAGAATCAATTAAATTTTTTTCAATCGAATTTCAAGAAAAAAAACACTTCTTTGGTTTTTAAACGACTTCAAAAAGGAGGAGGTTCTCAATTCGACTGTATTTTTTTGTTTGTTTTTTTTTTTTTTTTTTAATGTTTGTTACCTCAGAACTTTCGACTGGGTGAACTGATTTTGATGATTCTTTTTTATTTGAAAGCTGGTGCTTCCCATGTAGTCCCATTTTAATTTGGTCTAGTTCTGACAATGGCATCCATGAGAAAACCATATAAGTCTTATATTTGCATAAAGTATGTGCGCGACAAATGGACAAATAACTCAATATCACGCCAACAGATTTCAATGATTCTTTTTTTATTGGAAAGGATGTACTTCAAGGATAAATTGATGAGAGTTTGGTTAGGTTCTGATTATCGGATCCATGACAAAGTAACGGAACTCTTCAATTCTTAGGAGTAAATTAACGAAACTCGGCCGAATCTCTTAATTTGACCCTAATGTCGTTATGGTCAAATTATGTCTGTCTCATATGAGCAGCACGTTTAGTAGATCTACCCATATTCAGACAAATTAGTGTACTTCGGATTCACTAAAAATCAAAAAATAAACAAAAATTTTATCAAAACAAAAAACGACTTCAAAAAATGCACTAAAAAGTAAAAAAATAATTTCGTATTCTTCTACAACTTCATAATCGACTTAATTTTTCTACTCATCAATATGTAGGTACGATTGTTATTTTTGGAGTCGGTGTCAGCAAAGGTACCCGGCCCGGCGCGGCGTGTTTACTTGACAGCTCCCCTCACGCCGCGGCCCCGCTCTCGCCTCGTCAAGTCGCTTGTGCGACACAAGCACATCTCACCTATAACTATTTATTTAGTTACAAACCTACCATGACTGACACCGATTCCAAAAATGACAATCGTACCTACATATTGATGAGTAGAAAAATAAGTCGATTATGAAGTTGTAGAAGAACACGAAATTATTTTTTTACTTTTTAGTGCATTTTTTGAAGTCGTTTTTTGTTTTGTTAAAATTTTTGTTTATTAAACAGACTAGTTAAAATTGTACTTGCTTCCGAAAGGTTGAGGAAAAAGTAAATGCTAAATCACTCTTTTCAATAAATCTTTACTATGAATCGGTTTACATTTTAAATGTAGAAAAGATATTTTGTTTGGATATTCTACTCGTTCCCATTGGGTGGAATTAAAATAAAATTGTTAATTACTTTATAAAAAATATAAGCCTGAACTACTAAAAAAATGTGTATTTTCATTAGAAATGCATAAACGTAATAAGAAACCACGTTTAAAAACATTTGTTTATAATTGAAGAAGAAGATAACACTAATAATCTAAACGAAAATATGAAAGACAACAAGACACAGAAAAATAGAAAAAGATAAAAGTCGCAACTGGGACTCGAACCCAGAACCTCTGGTACCCAGCGCCGGATCTGCCATACGTTCAAAAACGTGCAAAAAACCTGTCGCCAACTCCGAAGGGGCGCCGTGAGAAAATAAATATTGTATTAAAAATTTGTTATAATATTCCCTGAATCGTTTAAAAATTACCCATAGTACGAAATAATTATTACGCTCTAGCAACACTTTCCAAAGATACAGACTGCGCACGCATCTGGTTTTCATTCAACGAAATTCAACGATTTACGAATTTATAGTCAGTTACAGAATTTTTTTACAAATTCCATATATTTAGTTTAAACGTAAGATCTATTTTTCCATATATCTTTTACTGTCTTTTACGACGAATGAGTGCGATCCAAATTCATTAACCAATCACAGCGCCGTACTTTTATTCAACAGAACAAACAAACCGACGGCGCCTTTCAAAGTGCTTTTGCACGATTTAAGTCTCTAGGAGAATGTGGTTAAAGACCATTTTCTTATGAAATCTTCAGTAAATTCAAAATTTCATTAGCATAAACATCGCACGGTTTGCAAGGTTGCAACTTGTTAACAGTTTCATCATTGTTTTGACAGTTGAAGTTCCTTAAATGTACCTATAATTAATTTCTATTAGATTTGTTATTTTACAGTCAGTAATAATCAGTATAAGCGTCTTTCGTAAGCCGTTGATACCATAGATACGTTCGTGTTTGTTCGCTCAACACAGAACACAGGGGAAATGGAAATGCAAGGTACAAATTTGAGGTTATATTATTAGATTTTTTAATTTATAACTACATTTCTATTGGTTGTTAGAGGTTGTGGATTGTGGATTACAATGAATAGAACAATAATTAAAAAAAAACTTTCAGGCTCGCAGAATCTAAAACTTAGAATTAAAGAGCATAATGACATAAAAAAACTCGTTTCCATTGGGAATTTTTTAATTCCAATTTCTCCAGCACCGATAAAAAATGATGTCCCGCGCAATGACGTTACAATGGTCCCGAGCACATCTAAACAGATATCTATCGCACAAATTCCTCCGGTCGAATTATTAGAAGATAAAAATAACGTTACTGATAGCAGTTTAAATTTAATTCTGTTTTCAGAGCTTGAATTGAAAGATCCCGGATGCTGGCCAAAGTTATCTCAAAATTCCATTAGTTTATTAGTTCAGGAAGGTCCTGTACAATTGAAAGGTTTTGATTTTCCTATTACGAACAAGCATAAATTTAATACTAAGTAGGTATTATTACAAGAAACTGCCTAATGGAGAAGAATTACATAGATCGTGGCTTATTTATTCGAAAACTTTAGATAGGGTTACACCCTTTATATGTCTTGATTTTATTTGATAAATTAGTGTAAAAAAAAAAAATTAAATAAAAAAAAATGGGGTAAACGAATTTTTAATCAAAATAAAAATGTAGGGGGGGGGGGGGGGCGCCATCGGTACCTACTGCACAGGGCGCTAGATTTCGTAGATCCGGCCCTGCTGGTACCTCACCTTATTAACGTTATCTTCTTCTTTAATTATGTATTTATATTACATTGATGGGAATTACCTTCAAAAGTTATAAAAAGAGAGTTTTTCTTATAAAAAATTGAATATGTTATTACGGCTAACATTCTGTGACAGTTTCCATTGAGCAACTTTTTTCTTCCTTACAAAATTATTCACAAATTAAATAAAAACCGTTTTTGCGCTTGAAATCGTGACTAAGCGATTTTTGTGCCTATTACCTATATTCGTGGCGATCTTCGATCAAGGGTCGGAGGTGGCGATACATGGCGTAATATGGTACACTAAGAATGCAAACACTTTTTGCTTGTGGCTTTCTCTTAATATTATATTTTGGTGATAAGTCATAGTAGGAATTTTGGTTGGCCGTGGTAAGCAAAAATGCGGTATCTTCCTCGAGTGAGTAATTATTAGTAGGTGCTCATCCTATTATAACTAAATGTGTAATAAAACAGGCTATAAAAAGCGCTGGAGATAGAGTTTGGTCAAAACCACATCAACACGTGGTTTTGGTTAGAGCCAGGAGCCAAATATGTACATTACAACGCCAAATCTGTTTATTCATTTAGACAACATTTATTATGCGAGGGATGTTTAAAAAATAAGTGTGACCATAACGGGATGTGGTTTTTTGTGTTTTGGGGGTTGGCAGCACTGAGTGGTAGAGGGGGTCTCTTGACCAGAGCGAGCATTGTAGTACGTAAATTCACGTTGTATTATCCAGTTGCGTGAAAGATGTCCTGATCCGCTTTTTACTCACTGAAGGAATAACCATCATCATCATCACTATTGGCTCTACAACCTTTGGTGGGTCTTGGCAACCTCAAGAGTCTTTCTCCACTCATCTCGGTTTTTTGCCTGCTCTCTCCAGTTTGGAAGCTCCAAGATAGATATGACTTTGAGGACGTTGTCGCTCCATCTTAGTCTTGGCCTTCCCAGGCTCCTTCGCCCTATTGGTCTTGAGTTCAGCAGGGACTTTGGTGCTTGATGCTCGGTCATTCTCTCCACATGACCCAGCCACCGAAGTCTTCCCAATTTTATAAATTTTGCGACGTTTAGCTCCTTAAACAAAGTATAGAGCTCATTGTTATAGCGTTTGCGCCAAAATCCATTTTCTAGAACAGGTCCGAAGGAATAACACCTACAAGAAAAATGGTTGGGATTTCTGAGCTCTATTGTGAATGGATAGTGGGTGACTACGCCTGGGGAAAAAACAGTCGTCAAAGTGGCGCTACACCAATTCCCCATCTGCCAAAAACTTCAAAACACAATTTCGGGCAAAAAATCATGGCATCAGTGTTTCGGGACCGAAAATGCATCATTTTGGTCGAATTTCTGCCTCAGGTGGAGACCATCAATGCAACGAAATTGTGATACCCTAAAAAAATCAAAAGACATTCAAATTCAGAGCTCCACATTACCTTGTTTTTTAAATACAGCAATTGTATTTCAAAGTTACCAATGTCAAAGCCAGAATGAGAAATTTTCAATGTGTTATCGAAGCATTAAGATGGTGTTTGAAGAATGCTAAGGTCGCTATGTTGTTTTGCCGCGCCGGTCAAATGTGATCCTTGGAAAGGTTGTCACAGCTTTGATGACCGATAATAGGCCAAGTTTTAGCTCTAAGGAGCAAGTTGCTTCCTGGTACTTACCGCGCTACTTCAAGTGAAACTCTGGCAGGACTGACCCAAGAGACGCTTTGTAAACCGTCTGGAATTCAGCTAACACAGAGAAAAAATACTCGTTGAAACCCTTTTGGTAAAACGAACGGTAGAGGAAACCGAACGGCGTTTTGTCCATACAAATGTATTCCCCAATTTCGTCTCTGGATTTTGACACCACTGAAAAAAATATTTTTTAATATATTATAGATATCGACCACCAGAGTGTACGTTTTGCTTTTTTAAACGACTTCGAAAAGGAGGAGGTTCTCAATTCGACTGTATTTTATTTTTATTTTTTATGTTTGTTACCTCAGAACTTTCGACTGGGTGAACCGATATTGATGATTCTTTTTTTATTTGAAAGCTGGTGCTTCCCGCGTGGTCCCATTTTAATTTGGTCCAGTTCTGACAATGGCATCCATGAGAAAATCATATAAGTCTTAAATTTGCATCAAGTATGTGCGCGACAAATGGACGAATAACTCAATATCACGCCAACCGATTTCGATGATTCTTTTTTTATTGGAAAGGATGTACTTCAAGGGTAGTTTGATGAGAGTTTGGTTAGGTTCTGATTATGGGATCCATGACAAAGTAACGGAACTCTCCAATTCTGAAGAACAAATTTACGATACTCGGCCGAATCTTAATCGAATTAGTTAGTGTACTTCAGATTCACTAAAAATCAAAAAATAAACAAAAATTTTAACAATACAAAAAACGGCTTCAAAAAATGCACTAAAAAGTAAAAAAATTATTTCCTATTCTTCTACAACTTTATAATCAACTTACCTTTTCTACTCATCAATATGTAGGTACAACCAAGGTACCCGCGGCCCGGCGTGTTCACTTGACAGCTCCTCTCCCGCCGACACCGACTCCAAAAATACAATCGTACGTACATATTGATGAGTAGAAAAGGTAAGTTGATTATAAAGTTGTAGAAGAATACGAAATTATTTTTTTACTTTTTAGTGCATTTTTTGAAGTAGTTTTTTTGTTTTGTTAAAATTTTTGTTTTTTGATAAGTTAATTCTTATATGAGTTAGGACCCTCTAAATCGTTAAAATTGCTTGAATTGAACGCCATCAACAAGCGTTCAGTATACAAACTAGAAAACGCATTTTTAAAAGAAAAACACACAGACATATAGCATTTTCTGCTAATACAGTTAGTAAAAAAAATCTTAAAAATCGGTCAAGTTTTGGAGGAAAAAAATCCTGGATTTTGATGATTTTATTTACTTACGTATTATCAGTCTAGCGTCCATTGTCCCTTTCGCTCAGTATTGGGGAGAAAAAAAGCCCAAGGACAGCAATAGTTTGGTAAAATACCTATTGTTCATATTTTTCGGCGACCTGGTTTCCTCTTGGAACTCGGGAACAATTAATTTTCCTTTGGAAGGACCGACACCTTTAAAGCTTATTTATACTCTCTAGCTTATTATTGAACTGCTGTAAATAGTGTGGTACTTGCAAATTTGTTGTACCCAAAATAGGGACTATTTGTGTTAATCGTTAAAATTGTGCGTTTGTATGATTATCCCATTACATATTATCTAATATATAAAATTCTCGTATCACGGTGTTTGTTACCATACTCCTCCGAAACGGCTGGACCAATTTTTATGAAATTTTGTGTGCTTATCTGGTAGGTCTGAGAATCGACCAACATCTATTTTTCATACCCCTAAAAGTAAAGGGTGTTCCACTCCGAAGAAAATTATTTTCCCATACATTTTGTATGGAACGAATTCTCCTATTTTGAAAGAACTGCAGCAATATTGTAAGGGGTATAATATTGAACTGTGAACCGTGGGAGGGGGGAGGGGGAAAGGAACTCAGGAAGGGTGGTTAGCGGGACGGGGGAAGGGGAGAAGTGGAGTGGGGAGAGGGAGAGGGAACGCGAGAGGGGAAAGGATACGCAGGGAGAAACAATTTAGATCAATTCAGCTAATAAGTTGACAACAGTTTTTGATTCTGAGGCGGTACGAAGTTCGCCGGATCAGCTAGTATTATTATGTATTTGTTAGCGACCATCTCGATTTGATTTGTTAAAAAATGTATCTCCGAGGTCACATCTGTTACTATACTTAGTTGACTCATTTTGTGCGCTCGGTGCGAACTTACGAATCGGTGATCTCATCATTATCATTTTCCGTGATTTCTTTTATAATCTGATCTCGCGACTTCTCGCTTTGGAATGTTTTACAGAAATTCTAATATCGGCTAATCAGCGCCATTTTTTTATATATAAAAAAACGCTCCGTCAAACGCGGATTCCAGGTACGTTTCAGCTTTCTATCAAATTGTGATCAGCTTCGTGGGATGAGGTTAGTCTAGATCTTGGCGGCGGATGACCTGGACACACTGAACCCCAGATTCCTACCCACCCTTCATATCTTTTTCCTTCCCAGAACTTTCTCTCCTTCCTTTCCTTAAAAAGAACCTCTGCACAGCATCCCCAAAGATGACATAGGTCCTGAGGTAAGTTATTTTTCTCAGGGCCTCCTGTAGGAAGCTAATGTAAAAAAAAAAACAAATAACATGATAGCTGTGCTATGGCTGCTGGTCACAATTTGTTAATTGACCAGTAACGTAAAGAATGCTGTTTTAGCCCCAACTGCTCCCAACCGATTGGAGCCATTAAGGGTTATCCATCACTTACCCGCCCTAGTATAAGTAACAGATGGTTACTCCTTCAAGACTCTCGCAAGGACTCTAATTTTTTGAATGAACGAATCTACATTTAATTTTGAACGAATCTAGACCTCCAATGTCCCTGCATACGTTGTTAGTAAGCAGTATGCAAGTGCTTAGCAGGAAATCAAGATACAATAAGTGTTAGTATGACTATAGACAAGACAATGGGACAGGTTGATGATAGTCCACAAGGTGGCAAGCGCTGGATGATTGTATCCAGCGTATCCTTCAAGCACCTGTAGGGAGGAAGACACAGTACATAAATAATGAAAGTATAGCACTGGAAAACGGGTGGGATTCCTCTCCAATCGATTGGCAGTCCCAGTGACACTATGACATCCCCAATTGGGGTACGTTGTGAGGCTGAATATAGTGGGGAGGGGAAAGAAAAGGGGAAGAGGAAGTTGGGATATTCTGACCTGCTCATCCAACACGGCTTAAACCATTTCAAACAATATTTCAATTCTGAATTGCGAAATAACACAAATCACAACCCGTGAACTTCGGTTGCTAGTCGAGAACCTCGACCACGAAGGCCGTGTACTGCATATTACGATGAAAATATCGCATAATGGCCGTTATACACGATATCTTTTTTCAGCCCGATTCCAATTAGAGACAAAAGTCAACATTTTTCGCTTTACGCGATCGCTATTTTAATCTCTATTTTCATATCTACGATTTCAATTGTCATCACTGCTAACAACACACGAATCATGCTGTTTGCTGTGATGCCAACTGAAATCGTAGATATGAAAATAGAGATGAAAATATCGATCGCGTAAAGCGAAAAATGTTGACTTTTGTGTCTAATTGGAATCGAGCTGAAAAAAGATGTCGTGTATAACGGCCATAAAAATGCAATTGCGTACTGATTTGTCATCATTTTGGGACTATGCTGATCAAATTGCACGATTTTTTTAATTGCTTTGTTATATTGCTTTTTCCTTTCCTAGAAGTTCAAGCAGTTAGACCAAAGGTTCCCAACCTGTAATGATATTTTTATTCCGCGCTTCCCCCTTCCCAAAATGTACATGACCAAAGGAGAAAATAAAAAAAACTAATTCTGCCGATTCTTAAGGTTTCTCTTTCGTTTTTATTAACCTTTAAACCTTTCAATATAAATTAATTAATTACGTGAGCAGTTTATTTTTCCAAATTAGACCCCCCCCCCTTGGTGAGATTTGGTGGGAACCCCCTTCCCTGACGAGAGATTAGTGGTGTATCGGGGGTCCCACCCTATCCCATCCAGCCCAATGCTATCCCATTACGCCACCCCCCCGTTGAGGTAAATATGATCGCGACAATACGCTGAAAAACTGTTCTAGATTTGGTGAGATTTTACTGGACCCCCCCATTTTGAGCTCTCGTAATAAATATGTGCCCCCTTAAGACGACAATATACCCTAAAATATATTCAGAATCTTAACGACGTAAGTAAAGAATCCGTGTATACAAATTGTCGAATTTGCCGTATCAAAGAAAATAAGATAAATAATTTGGTAATCTTAACGACGTAAGTGAAGAAAGCGTGTAAACAAATATACGCCGCGCCAGAGCGTATTGTACGAACGTACGGTCGAGTTCACCCTAGCAGGCCTGGAGATTCGACCTTTCTGCCGCGTTCATTTTAATTAATTCTGAAGAACGTATTCCAATTTATTTAAAATGTGTCTCCATGTTGTCCTCCCGAAGTTATTAATTCATCATAGAATAATGAAATAATTTTACTTTGTATAAACTACTTATTTGATGTGCAAATCCGACCGGTTTCGGAACAAACGTTCCTTCGTCAGGGAAAGCTTATACTTTTTTCCCTGACGAAGGAACGTTTGTTCCGAAACCGATCGGATTTGCACATCAAATAAGTGGTTTATACAAAGTAAAATTATTTCATTATTCTATAATGGATAACCACAAAGTAATAGCTACATTCAAAAATATATATTAATTCATCGTCTAGAAAAATAAAATCTGGTGCTTAACGCTAACTTTATAGTTGAAAAACGGGTTATAAAGTTTTAAAATCGTTGTACGTAAAATATATTAATGGTAAGGTACTATTTTTATTAATCTAAAATATAAATAACTTGCATTCCTTGTGCGGCATGGGAATAAAAAGTTATTATAGTTACGAATTCGACCGAAATTATTAAAATGTGAGTTTTGAGCAAACAAAAATTATAAGGGTTGTGTAGGTACCGCCTTAATATTAAGCTAAGACCACATATTTTTCAATTTATCAGT
Organism: Limnephilus marmoratus; assembly: GCA_917880885.1. Taxonomy (NCBI): domain Eukaryota; kingdom Metazoa; phylum Arthropoda; class Insecta; order Trichoptera; family Limnephilidae; genus Limnephilus; species Limnephilus marmoratus. The sequence goes on along the minus strand of OU862930.1, from coordinate 22,357,345 downwards.
ATTTTTTATTGTTGTGTAGGCGTTTGACGTTTAGGAATGTTAGTCAATGGACAGATCCGCCATTGTTGCCGTCGTATAACGGTTTCTTATTTATACCCTGTCAATATCGGTTCGGCTACAGTCAACAGCGCAACCGTGCAGGAGATATCGCCACAAAATCTACGGAAGTTGTGCCTCTATCGATCCGGTTTTGTTAAGTTATTATTTTGATCGTACTAGAACCCCTTTTTGGGAATCGCTGAGTTAGATCATTGTTTTGTGTTTCGTTTTACTGTTGCAACTGTTCAACTGTTATTACTCCATTGTTCTTCATTGACAATATTATTATAGTCGTAAAAATATTATTTTTATATCTCCCGTCATATTTTAATTTATTTATCATCTTACTGTTTTTTGTGATGTGAATACCTCACAAGTGTCCCAGTGTTTGGCTATTAAGGCTCCGCAACCGGGCCCGAAAAGAAGAAGATGGAGAGATACGAAAAACGAATGTTAGAGGAGAGCGCTAACATTTACAGCGACAAAATCGATTCGAAAATTGCGAAAATGTGTAATAAAACGCGACTCGTTTAAAATGGAGCAAAAATCTCGCGGGGGTTGTCTTAAACAGCATTTAAGGAAATACTGTGATTATTTTCATACATATAACTTGTAAAACAATTGAAACAAACTTGTTTATAATAATTTTTGGAGTATACTTTGCGATTTTTTTTCTATCGAGGCAATTTTATATAATGTGCGTTTGGGCGCGGGCAATAATGTCTAGATATTATCTTCAAGAATAACATATTTTTTTAAGAACTTTAAAACTTAACGTGTTTAAGGGAGATATGTAAGAAATCGGTAGTAATTAGGGTAGCGGGCCCTTAAGATATATGATCAGTGATCACCAAACACGGATAAAGACATATTAAAATAAATTTCGATTCTGAAATATGTCTTTCTCACGAGCGGTATTGTGAGTTTTTTTCCACAATGTCTTTTTTTTACATCAACTCCACACAAAAAGCACTGAGGAAAATAATTTCCAACAGGGCCTATGTCATCTTTGGGGATGCTGTGTGGAGGTCTTTTTAGGAAATGAAGGTGAAGAAGTTCTGGGAAGGAAGGGGCATAAGTGGGTAGGAATTCGGGGGTCAGTGTGTCAAGGAGTGACGGAGGTATGAGTCTACCCCTCCCACTGCGGTGAAAAGCGATTCGGCCGCAGTTGGAGGACAGACGCATCCTCCGCCAAAATCCGGTCAAACCTCTGAACCCTGACAACCCTGCCAAGTCACCAAACGTAACGAACCATTTATAACCAGATAACCAAGATAATCCAATAAATGGTTCCCGCGGCAATGTTAACCAACCCGCCTCCCAAATTGTCTGTGAGAATTGTACAACATATGATAAAAACAACCGGTTAGTAGTAGCTGAGTGAACAAATGCGCCTGGTTTCCACTGGGTTTAATTCATCTGCTAGCTCAGTTCTCCATCATTGCACAACCAACATTTTTCTCTTGTAATGATGTTATATTTTGACAATATATTGTGTTTATCCCTCCTTCTGTTCGCCTGCAAAGTTACCCTTCTTTTTCTAATGTCCGAGTTCCATGGAGTTTAAACGGTGAAGTGTTTTTTATCGAAACAATTGACATGATGTCACCACGCGAATTAAAGAATTGACCAATTGAAGGACTTGTGGATATAAAATAAATTAGGTTGTCGGACCTACCTCAGGACACTTGACCCAAGCAATAAAAAAGACACTTTTGAGGCCTTCAAGGTGAAGTTTTAAAGATTACAGATTTAGTAAAGCAAACAATTTAATTATGTAGGTAGCAAATTTGGGTTCCATGACGGTTGATCTCCTGACAGTTGGTCCCCCTTAATTTCCTGTATGTTTTCCTGCATGCTTACGTACAATATCCAGTCGGTTTAGGGAAAATAAGGTATACCTACTTAATACTCTATTGTACACATCCCTTGTTAGAAGCCTAATAGAATATAACTCCATAGTCTGGGCGCCCTTCTACAAAATTCATATTCGTACTATTGAAAGAATTCAAAGAAAATTTCTACGTTTTGTAAATTTTAAACTTAACATCCCTTTAGAGCACATAAATTACCCGTCGCTAATGAATACTTTAAATATTCCAACATTAGAAAACAGACGACAAATAAACGACCTGACCTTTTTATTAAAATTATTAAACTCTAAATTCAACAGTTGTGAACTTCTGCAATTAATAAATCTACATGTACCTACACGAACAATAAGACAAACATTGACATTTTATATACGTACATCTCATTCGAACTATGATTTACATTCTCCAATACAACGTTTACATAGTATTGGTAACAAATACTTAAACAAATGGATGTATTTGACAATAATTTGAACTTAGCAAACTTCAAACGCCATATGTGCCAACTATTTATTTCTACCTATCCCATAAACCAATGTGAACAACAATTTTAACCTTACCTACTTTATCTCAACTCCTATATTTTATTTCTTATATTTTATGTTACCTGTATTTTGTTAACGCTTATATTTTATATAATCTATATTTTGTTTTTAACATATATTATGTTACTTATAATCTTTTCACTGTAATTAAAAAAAATGTACTGCATATGTAAAAGCCCTATGGGCATTTAAATAAATAAATAAATAAATATAACTGTCTCCGAAAGGGTGTTCAGAAAGGATTTACCGCCGAATGACAAAGTATGAAACATATTTTTCTGTCAAATACACCAAGGAAACCTGCTTATCTATATACTGTATATTTATATCAGTATTTATTTATTTATAAATTACACGATAACACATTAAAACATTTTCATATATTACGATACATCACCATACTAGGCGGCTGCCTGTTTCATGGTGACCAATGGAATATACTCGTGTAGTTACTTTGTGATGTTTAGTGTGAACAAGTGGATTAAATATTATGTAAACATGTTGAAAATAAGAAAAAAATATAGTATAAAGTTTATAATGAGAATTATTTTCTTTAATAGAAACTAGAAAATAAAAAAAGAAAAGAGATTATAGTAATTATAATTAAATTTGTTTGAAATCCGTACCATCTTATAATTAAATCATTTTTGAAGTCGCTTTTAGGTTTGACATTGCTGAAATAGTTATAAATCACGAAAAATTATAATTGTATAGTAATTATGATTTAGGGGGGCCAATTGTCAAGGAATCAACTGTGGGGTCACCCAAATTATGATAAACACTCATTTTATTTTGTTTTAGTATATAGAAGAGGCACGATGTCCAAATATTTACATACCTTGGTGTTTGGACATAGTAATAACAACTACAAAAAAATAATTAGCTGAATATACAAGAGTAAATGACAAACAAGAATGGGTAATATATGTATCCTAATTATTATTTAACCCCTCAGTCCTCGATCATATTTTGTCATTAGGTCAGACTATTTCCGCTATGTATGAAAATCCAAATAATTGGAATATTTGTGAACGTTTCCGAAAATCAAAAACTATTTATGAAAGGTGAGAAAATACGCTTTCAAATTTTATTGTTAGAAAAAATCATGTTATTTTTAAATACGAGTATAAAACTTATTGATTCAAACGTTTAAAAGTTTTTAAAATTGGAACATTATTTAAGGGGTCGTCCATTAATCACGTGAGGCTCGAAAGGGGGGGGAGGGTTCGGAAAAAATCACGAAATATCACGACGGGGGGGGGGAGGGTATAATGAGATATCACGTGTATTTATTTTTCGTGATAATATTCTGAAAATTTCTAAATACTTTGTACTAAAAAACATACACGTGATTTTGGGGGGGGGGGGGGGGGGGGGGTGGTTAGTCTAAAACCTCACCACATACCACCAGGGGGGGGGGGGGGGGGGGGTTAAAAAGTTGCTAAAAAAACATCACGTGATTAATGGACGACCCCTAAGGCTCCGCAACCGGGCTCGAAAAGAAGAAGATGGAAAGATACAAATTTACGAATGTTATAGGAGAGCGCTAACATTTACAGCGACAAAATCGTGGTGGTGAGAGGGGGGGAGGCGGAGTGGGCGGAGTGGGCGGAGTGGGCGGAGTGGGCGGAGTGGGCGGAGTGGGAAGTGGAAGTCCCCTTACACCATGCGAGCGAAGCCGCGGGAAAAAGCTAGTTAATAATATTTTTTTTATTCAAGATGGAAGGAAGTAGCAAACCGGTACTTAAATATAAAAGAATTGCTTTTTCAACTTGCTAAACAAAAAGGTACAACATCACCCCCCCCCCCCCCCCGAATTCACAAGTGTGCGGCCCGCGGTGATACCTCACAACGTCCTATGTGGCCCTTGACCAGAAAAGTGTGACGACCGCTGGTTTAGATAAAATGATTTCTATGATACCTGCGTTTGAATTGTTCAGAAAAGCAAATGAATTAGCGTGGTTAAATAACTTTTTTTACGTCACCAGTTTTTCACTGGCCGCTTTTCACCAAACTGTAACGTATTAATTTATAAATAATTTCTTATTTTTCTAGTAGATAACACACAATGGGGGTCGCCTTGAGTACTTTTTATCTAAGAAATATACTGATAAGAAAATAATAAAGCGAATCTAGGTGGGAAATATTTCTCCGTTTGGTAAAACAGTAGCTTGGCAAACAAATCTAATACGTACGATATAATGCATCTGATTTGCAAATTCTCGTTGGAGAGAATGAACGAGAAAAGGAGTGTAAGGAGAATATTATGACGCAAATGTGAATGGTAGAGGAAGACGGGGACGCCCGAGGAAGACTTGGAACTACCAAGTGAATCAGGCCATGTCTAGAGTCAGAATTATAGAAGAGCATGCATGAGACGATTGTGAATGAGACAAGGAGTGTGTGCCAAGATCGAGTTGTTTGGGGGTGCGTCCTCTCTGATTTCTCTCTCTCTCTCTCTCATTTCTTATAATAAATAATATGAAAAGTCATGTAAAACTATGGTACATACTCTTAGAATGTCCCTGGTCAAAGACTACCATTCATAATCGAAACGTTGCTTGAAATGGCTTTAGCCTTGTTTGGTGATCATATCTGAATGTCCAGGTATGTCCTGACCCGTTTTCTTCCATTCCATACTCCTAATCCTAATTTACGGTCATATGTTGCTGGATTGCGAACCGCGATCACCGGGTCCAGAGCAAAGGTTCTTACAATTGTAAGTAATGTACATATCTTTAATTTTAAGAAATCTCACAATAATCTCCTGTAAAATCGATCATGTTGATCTCTAAAGACACTATGTATATATATTTTTAAATTCTATTTTAACCACCACTGTTTAATATCCACATAATATAATACCCACGCACAGGCTTCGCCTTTGTGGGATCTTTTTTGTTACTCTCTTATATTTTATGTTATTATTTATTATGTTTGTACATATTCCCATGTATCAAAAAATTTTGCTAATAAAAAAAAAAAAAAAAAAAATAGCTTATATAAGTTAACAATTACCTAGCCTTTACGTTTTGTTACAAGATTACGATTTACAGTACACCTAATCGATTGAATCTTATAATTTGTAATTGTTTCATCGTTATTGTTTAACCTTTAGATGCCGCTTACAAATTAATAACATGTTATTTTCATTTTTAAAGTGTTAGTCAGATGTCAAAACATACGTATAAATTAATAAAGTGTGCTCATAATGTTAATAGGTACATTATAGTTCTGCTTGTTTTATTATCATTTATCATAATGCGATAGAAGAGAACGGATATAGAATAAAATGACTTAATAATTATCACGACGAATAATAAATTATTCATTAATATTAATTTTAATACAAATTTAGTTTGAAAAGAGTGTCCGTAATTTATTTATCGGAGTTAATTATTGTATATTTAATATTATTTATTTAGTGAAATTAAATGATGATATTAATACAACGTTCTTAATCAAAATTAATCATCGTTATCTGGAAATAATTTATTGGTAACTAACGAGTTCCCGGCATGCGTTGCAATTCCTCTTAAGGGCCCGCAACCCGGATTTGTACCGATTTATTACATATTTCCCTTAAACACGGTAAGTTTTAAAGCTCTTAAAAATATATATGTTATTCTTGAAGATAATATCTAGACTTTGCCCGCGCCGAAACGCAAATTATATAAAATTCCCTCGATAGAAAAAAATCGCAAAGTATGCTCCAAAAATTATTATAAACACGTTTGTTTCAGTTATTTTACAAGTTATATGTATGAAAAAATTCACAGTGTTTCTTTAAATGCTGTTTAAGATAATGCCCGCGAGATTTTTGCTCTATTTTAAACGAGTCGTGTTCTATTAAACATTTTCGCAATTTTCGCATCGATTTTGTTGCTGTAAATGTTAGCGCTCTCCTCTAACATTCGTAATTTCGTATCTCTCCATCTTCTTCTTTTCGAACCCGGTTGCAGAGCCTTAATAAAGAAATTGTTTCTCCCTTTCTGTCCTTTCCCATTTGTCCCGTTCGCTTTCCACCTCCCCTTCCCCTCCTATGTCCCATTCCCGTCACGCATTCTCCCTCCACTTTCCCCGCCTTCCCTCTCCCCTTTCCCGCTCCCACGTCCCGCCAACCCCCCTCCAGCGTTCCATATATTCAGTCCCAGTACATTCAGTTTTCAAACAGCTCGCGTGCCACATATTACAATTTTTTTATACAAATTTTGATTTTTAGTATATTACAAATATTTATTTTTGTACAATCAATCAATTTTGGTACCTAAAATGGGTACCTATTTAAAATATCTATAATTCTTGATTCGATTCAAAGTATTAGGTGAGTCTTCAAATAAATTCGTTGTATATAACGTATCTGGGTCTAAAAATTGGACGAAACTTTAAATGGACCGAACACATTACCTATTTATATAATAAAATTAAAAAACTAAGTTATTTTTTCAAAACTATCAGGAATGTCCTCATTAAAAAAGACTTTATCTGCCAATCACTGTTAGAATACGGTATTATCGGATGGGGTAATGCAAATTAAAACATACTAAATCCACCAATTAAAACTCAAAAAACCATAATGAAAATTATACTGAATGTTCCTATAAGAACTAGCACTGACGAAATCTTCAACAATCTTAACATCATGTCAATTAAACAACTATACTCATTTACATTCATTAGTACAAAACCTAAGAAATAACAACTAACACGTACTTTAGAAACACTAGATCTCATGGTCAAAAACATATCCAACAAGTAACTACTAACACAACATCTGGGCAAAAAAGCTTCTTATATTATGGCATTAAACTCTATAATAAAATACCACTCTCACTCAAAAACCTCAACATTATAACATTTAAACTTCAAATAAATGACTGGATACTAAATATAGGGAGATCAGAAATAGAAAATATACTGATGTCAAATACAAACTAAAACCGAATCTAGTGAACTGAATTATAAAAAAAACACTATCTTATTCTTTATAATTATTTTTTAAAAAATACTACTAATATTTCACAAGAGTTTTTGCAACGATTTAAAAACTTTTCAGATGTGGTTGTAATATTCCAGAAACCTTCGCGGGGGTTTAAAGAAGGTATTTTGAAAGTTTCAAACATTTCCTATGCTTAATATAGCAATACATAGACAACTCTTATATTCATGTAAATATTTATAAGCAAGCATATTTTGATTTTGAATTATTTGGGAACTTCGATTTTTATCCCTACAAACTAGTAACGTTTTTAAGTTTTCACGGTGTATTCCGTAACATTTATATCGACAACGTCTTTGTAGGATAGCTTAGGAAACGTCCCCGTACTACGTGACCCACTTTTTGCAATTTTTAACCCCCCCCCACCCCCCACCTCCCCCCTCGGTGACTACGTGTAGTATATTCCAAGACACCCACCTCCCCTACAGTTTTCAGGTAATAAATATGGTTTGAAGCATTTATTGCTAACAAAAAGCTTAAAAAATAAATATTTGGCTTATATTTATCTTTATTAATATGGCGCGGGCGCTTGCTGCGTGACAGTAAGAGTGCATGCATATCTATGATTATTACGAATGGAAAAAATATTAAAAAGTTAGAGGAAAAAATATAAAAAGATTTCTGGATTGACTACGTGATAAAAACCTAAGCCCCCCGCCCCCCATTGTGACCAAGTGTGGTATTTTGAAGATCCCCCCCCCCCCCCTAAACGGGTCAAGTAGTATGGGTACGTTCCCTTAGTATTTGTTCGTTTTGATACTGTGCAACTTGTGATGAAGATATTCTAGTTTTATTTTTCTTTTTATTAATGTCTATTTTAACAAACATAATGCAATCCTTAGAGCACAGGCGTCAGTTGGGAATGCTGTCCTTGTTCTACCGGTATGTCAGTGGAAGATGCTCCGAGGAACTAACGTCATTGATCCCTTCGGCAAAGTCGAGAAATACGCCCAACATTCGTACATGGTTGACATTTGTCAAATGAGAACGGGTCTTTTCTACGACTCGTTCTTGGGTTCATCAGCTCGGCTGTAGAATGATTTGCCGGCCTCTGTGTTTCCTCATGTTCACTCCTTCATTTCCTTAAAAAGACCCTCCACATACCATCCCCAAAGATGAAATAGGACGTAAGGGAGAATTTTTTTTGGCAAAGGCTCCTTGTTGAGTTAATGTTAAAAAAAAAACTGTTAAAATACATAGTGTACTAATAATATATTCACAGTACCCCTCAGCAGTGATTCCTATTCCGAGGCGGACTGTAGGTTGTTGTGTTGGTGTTACATCATGATTCCTCATCTTAAGAGGGCATTACCAGAGAAAGCCGGAAATACGTCATTTTCAAAAAAGTTTTTAGACGTATTGACTCTTTTCCACAAAAAATTATAAATGGATTTCGAAAGATTGTTCTTTTATCTAGCATTGATTGGTATGTAATAAATTTTTAGATTTTTTTAAAAATTTTAGTATAATAAGGTTATTCCATAGATCGTTGGCAGATTTGTTAAATTTTCAAAAAAGTTTTTGTATTATACCACACCCATTTCAAATAATGTAATCATGCAGTAAAATAAATCAATACATTATCTAGCAGAGTTATGTATTAGAATTTTAATTTTAGTTTCAATAAAATCATTAAAAAATATGTGCGTACATGTGTTTCTTGACGAAAATTGGTCCATTTATGTATTTATTTGCGCACTTACAAACTAATATATTTCAGATTTTTTTAACATTCTTATTAAATTTAGACATTATTGAAAAATGATAAATACTTATAATCAAAAAATAACTACAAAAAGTACATTATTTTAATAGTTTTATCATCACGCCTTTCAGCATTTTTGGACGAAGGTATAAATTAAAGCTAATTTGGATTGAAATAAATTCGATATTGAGTTATAATTTAAAAAAGCTGGTACGGAGAATAATTAATCTTTCTCATTGTAACCGCCCTGCACGATCGGAAGAACAACTTTCGACGAAATGTGGATTTTCGTCCGCTGGCTGGTTAAACGCTCTTAATGTTTGTTGATTCCCTCATCTTTGTATTTGTTGATTTCCTCATCTTCACATTATTAGTAGACCCCACTTTCATGTTTGTTGATTACCTCATCTTCATCTAACGCCATTATGTTGATGTTGTTTTAAACTTTTTTATCTCCATAGTATTTTTAATTTCACTTAGAAGGGCATTATACAATTTTGTAGCATTTTATATGTATATGGCAAACTTCACTATTTTTGCTATTCAATTTAGAACCACTACATTCGCCACCTAATCTGTCCCTTGTTTTTAAGACCGAGTTTTTGTATCTGAATTGTTCACATTAGTGAGAACATCTGTAAAAACCTAATATAAATTAGTAAATTAAGTTTCATTAATGAGTTTTTTTAAAGTTTACTTCTGTATCTTTGATATTCATACTATGCTAGCTAATGTTATTTGCTTTGTATTTGCTTAAGCATCTGTATTCAATCTGTTGGGAATTATAATAATGTGCATTTGTACGTTTTCAATCGACGAGAGACTAGAGTCGCTAGAGTATTGCAAGAGGCTTAAAAGTAACTGGTTACGTAGGTAATTTGAAAGCGGGTTTACATACATTAAAATAGCTGGGCAACTAGTTGCAGTATCTATCATACCAATCTATTATTTCAGATTACGGTATCTATTTTTACAGTATATTCTTCTTTTTATTATTTTATTTTTTCATCCTGACTTATTTTATTTTTAAAATAGTAAATAATGTGTTTTATTTAGGTATAATGTTTCTTCAAAAAAGACTTGTACCTTATCATTCCAACAAACAGGATTAAGGGAAACTGAGTTTTTAAATTGCAGGGAAATATAAAGTAGAACACAATTTCCTATATGGGCACAAGTTGCAGTGTAATGTAATGTACACAATTTCCTCAACGTGTATCGGTATATAAAAGCAATGTGGACAAAATTTCCTTCACTTGCGTGTACACAATTTCCTTATACATTTTCCTCAAACACAATTTTTCTCGTATACAATTTCCTCATACAATATATATTTTATTATTATATTTTCTTCACTTACCCTACAACGGACCGTAATGTGGATACAACTTCCTCCAACCACACAATGTAGCATAACATATTGTGTACACAATTTTCTCCAACTACCCAATGCAACGTAACGTAATGTGACCACAATTTCCTCCAATTAATCAATGTAACGCAACGTATTGTCTACATAATTTCCTCCAATTACACAATGTAACGTAATGTGTACACAATTTTCTCCAACTACTCAATGTTACGCAACGTATTGTCTACATAATTTCCTCCAATTACACAATGTAACGTAATGTGTACACACGGACGTAGGAATATATGGACCTGCCCTAAGTAATAAAAGCGTATTATTTCCCCCTCCCCATAACGGTTCCATGGAACCGCCTGGGCTTACGAGAGCCGCCTCCCTTGAATCTAAAAACGTGACGTCATCATTCTTGTTCTGACCAGCGCCGAAGTCACATAGTACATTTTACGAAATAACAAGGCAAAAATGGTAGCTTGTGCTATGAAAACGTGTAAAAATAGAAGTGAAAAGGAGAATAAACCAAATTGTCGTATTACATTCCATAGGGAAGCATTATTTTACTTTATTTTAAGCTTATTCGAATTATATTATTATATTATCAGTTTTGTTACATATACTATCATGAACGTGTTTACACACAGCCGTAATATGCGTGGGATGGCGTATTTCAGCATATCGCTCGCCATATATTCCGATTGGGAATGTACGGCGAGCGATATGCCGAAATACGCCATCCCACGCATATTACAGTTGTGTGTGTGAACACGTGTTAACGCTCAGAGGGCGTGTTCATACACAGCTGCGACGTAAAACACACAGCCATTTGCAAAAGAATCAGGGGTGTGCCTTCGCCTTTTGCGCTCTGCTAAAATAGCTAATCGTATCATTTGGAACGTCTATCTTTTCATGTGTTATTTCTTGCTGGAAATCCGTGGTATTAATAAAGGATAATAAACCAATAATTTTTAAATTTATCACACTTTAAGGGCCTTATTACTAAACGAGTTTTGAATTTTACGCAACTCATAAACGTGGAATAAAGTATGGTTTTTTTTTATTAGGCGTTATTGTATATTTTGCTTTCTTAATTATGTACTCCATCGTGGTATGTTTAGAAGTAAAATGTAGATACAGTGAGCATGTTTGGAATGAAAAATGTATGTGACATTTTGCTGTCCGATGATATTTTTTATCAATCAAAATTTAAAATAAAATATTTTTCTAACGCACGTCGCCACCGATTATATTATCTTTGGATCACACTGTCACGTCTCAGCGGACCACGTGTTAGGTAAGCGCGTTGTTTCGTATTTACGGTATTGCTGAGTGCTGGAACGAGAATGAGTGCTCACGGCCATCATCACAGTCAACAGATTAATACCTTCTTACTATGTTGGCTCATCTTTTTAATATATTCAGCTGTTATTATTGTACTATTTTTAGCATCGATAATATAACTCCTGTACATGTTATGTTGTTTTCTCTTAAGCTGTGCTGTTATTTTTGTACGTTATTTAAACCTCTGTAAGTTGTTTATTGAATGCTGTTCTCACAAATATAATGTTATCCTTAACCCTTTTTGTCTTTTTCTTTTCACTTCTTCCATTGTCCATAGACAATGTAAGAAATAATTTAATGGAAGTTATATATATTATATAAATATTATTTCTTTAAACAATATTATGCATAGTCTGAGAATACTGTTACTGTGTCGGTGTAGGTATATAATACAGTTTTACTAAGTTTCTGCTGATATATGCTTAAATGTAGCTAAACAAAAAATATTATACCCAAAAAATAAATAAAAAGCACCTTCGTCGTCAAAATATTCCAATTAATACCCCACTCCTGGCTACGCACGATCCGATTTGCAGAACCCAGATAAGTCGGGAGGTTTAGGGGGGAGGGGGGAAGTTGTTGCCTATACACAATGCGTCGATGTGGTGGTGAGAAGTACCTATCTATGTAAATCTGGTCACTAAACACGCCTAAAGCCATTTCAAGCAGTTGGGGCGATACTAAGAGTATCTACAAAAAGGAGCAAATAATAATGTAACTGCTACGTGCTACGTATTATTGTAATTAAATAACGTGTGAAATAATTTAGGTAAAATAATTTTAATTAAAAGAGATAATTACATTATTTTTATTAACTAGCAGACCCGGCCACACGTTGCTGAGGCTAACGAAACACAACGCCATTACCCAACCTTTATAAAATCCTCACCACCCGCTTGCCTGCTGCCCGCTGCCTGAATTGAATATTTGAATTTCTCGGCTTTTCTCTTCTATAATAAGCATGTAATATACACATAAACCTTTCTCTTGAATCACTCTATCTATTGGTGAAAACCGCATGAAAATCCGTTGCGTATTTTAAAAGATCAATGCGCACATACATTTTGAGTGACTTCATTTTATACTATGTAATTATATAGCAACAGAGGAAGGCGTCTACTAATATCTACAGGAATTCCAAAAACTGAAAAAATCGAATTAATATCTATGAGAACCAAAGTGTTGACGAATATCTACAACTCAAACTGCTGACTAATATCTATGGGAACCAAAGTGTTGACGAATATCTACAGCACTGGCAGAGGTTGGATTTGCAATTATGTATAGCATATTGAAATAACTTAATATTGCGTATGTAGTTTACAAAACTTAATTTATGTATGTATGTATGTAAAAATCCCTAATGTCGGACTATTGGATACATTTAGCTGATTAGTCCAACCTAAGCTCTGTAGATATTAGTTCAACCTACGCTCTGTAGATATTAATCAACACTCTGAAGTTCGTAGATATTAGTTCAACATATGAGCTGTAGATATTCGTCAGACATACAGGCTGTAGATATTAGTAACTGGAGTCGCAACAGAGCGGTTGTGATAACCCTAAAATCTGTTGACCATCACGAATGTGGGCGGTTCTCGAATTTGCTCCTCGCTGGTTACAGGGGTAAGTAAATTATGGAACATTTGTAAAAGTGTCTTAACTAAATACGGCAACCAAATAGTTGTCTGTGAAAAGATGCGAACTTTACTTTGCTTATTCAGACTTCGCAAATATGTTAATAACGTAGCGAGCAATTCGCGCTCCCACATAAAAAGGTCTATTCATTAAAAAGCAGATGTTATTTTTAAGAACTAAATGGCGATATTATAATGCGAGATGCCTATATACTGTCAGATTAATTTTTCAACCAATCACAGTCATCTTCCCCTCTTCGTACCGCCATAGTTGATTTTTCCCCTCACCTGTTATTTCTGGTCTATTGAATTTGGATGTCTATGTGTGTACACAATTTTCTCCAACTACCCAATGCAACGTAACGTAATGTGAACACAATTTCCTCCAACTACTCAATGTAACGCAACGTATTGTCTACATAATTTCCTCTAATTACACAACGTAACGTAATATGTACATAATTTTCTCCAACCATTCAATGCAACCGATGTTATATGTGTAATCAATTAATGTTATGTGTACACAATTTTCTTCAACTACTAAATGCATCGTTACGTAAAGTGAACACAAATTCTTCCAAGTACACAATGCAACCCAACGTAATGTGTACCGATATATTCATATGTCCGTGTGTGTACCCAATTTTATCCAACTACCAAAGCAACTTAACGTAATTCCTCCAAGTACACATTGCAATCTAACGTAATGTGTACACGCTTTCCTATATAAGTTATTGTCTAAGGTAATGTGTTTTCTCGGGGTTAAAACGGTAATTTAGAAAGTATGCTATGATGACAGCATCAGTGATTATGAATTGATGACGAATAAGATTTTAAATGGAAGGAACAAATTTGTCAAGTTGTAAAAAAAATTAGAAAATTGATTTATATATTTTTAAGAATCAGAAATTTTTTATCTGTAAAAAACTTATATCTAATATATTACGCTTTGGTTCAATCAACTTTACAATATGCTATCATTAGCTGGGGATCCGCATACAAAACTAATCTTTCCCCAATTGAAGTTGTGCAGAGGCTAATAATTAAAATCATATTAAAAAAACCTTCTGACTACCCAACGGATCAATTATTTAAGGAATTCCAAGTACCATCTTTCAAAGATCTATACAATAGAAATGCATTGATTCAAACTATAAAAGAAAAAGAAAAATATCAATTTATAACTGAAAACTGTACTAGACATAAATATATTTTCTCATGCCCAAAATTAAACACTTTCTTTGCACAAAATTATTATACTTATCAAGGAAGACTTATTTTCAACCGATTACCGGATGAAATTAGAAAAATTAATGATAAAATCCAATTAATAAACACTGTTAAAAAATATTTTAAAGATAATATAAAAAAAAAAAACTAAAAAAAAAGTTTCCGACTAATCTAATCTCAAGAACAACTACTTATAACTCAGTTTCCAAGTGATACTCTGTTCTTCAAATAAGTTAAATTTTGTATTGTTTTTAGCAACTATTTACATATCACCGAACTTACAACTTATTGTTTTTTACATTCACATTGTAATTTAAGAACTTAAATATAGCATTAAAAATGTACACTACTCTTCCAGACACAAGCTAATGCTTCCATGGAAGAGTGGTATTAACGTATTTTAAAATGAACATGTACGCAAATTGCTACATTATCTAAATGTATATTATATTTTATATGCTAAAATAAATAAATAAAAAATAAAAAAAAGAAATAAAAAAAAGAAATGATTAATTTATATTGATTTAACACGATTATTTCACGAACGTCTACAACTTTGACTTAAAATTTACGTTATCATCGAACATACTTTAAGATACGCAGGTACATAAGATTGCGTTAATGAATAGGTACCTGCAACGTTTTATCAGAGATTTTCGCTAATGTAATCTTCAATTTATTATCAATAATAATTGTTTATCTGCTTTTTAAACAGTGATATATACACCACGTACTTTCGATATATATATATATATATATCTTTAAAGATTTTTCTTTTAGAAGTGGACGAATCACGTTGGAAATTCATATGATTCATTTTCAACAAAAGAGAAAAATTCTTGTCATCGTAAATTGATATTATTACATAGCGCTAATAATAGTAATAATAATAATAATCATATATAATCATTGCTAGTTAATTTAAAAGGTGAGAAAATAGTAGTTCCGGGCATTTCAATAAAAAGAGGGATTTTTCAAGGAGACTCATTGAGCCCTCTTTGGTTTTGCTTAGCATTGAATCCCCTTTCTAAAATGTTAATTAAAAGCAAGTTTGGAATAAAAATTAAGGGTAATACAAGAGAGAGTAGTATAGTTTCACATCTATTATATATGGATGATATAAAATTATTTTCAAATTCTGAATCAAATTTAGAGAAAATGATTAAGGTAGTTAAAATTTTTTCAGATGATATTAAAATGACTTTTGGTTTAGATAAATGTAAAACTATCCATATAGAGAAAGGCAAAATTGTAGATGGAGACGAGGGTATATTTAGAAATTTCAAAATTCAAAGTATGAAAGGGGATGAGGTTTATAAATATTTAGGATACCCGCAATCGAATAGATTAGATCACACTAGTATTAAAAATGATATTAGGATTAAATTTCAAACTAGGATCAGAAAAATTTTAAAATGCAATCTATCTGCTAAAAATTTAGTAAAAGCAATAACTACTTGGGCAATACCTCTACTAACGTACTCATTTGGCATAATTAAATGATCCAATACAGATTTAGATAGTTTAGAACGATTAATTAGAACTACGTTAACAAAATTTAATTGCCATCATCCAAATTCAGCTATAGAACGAATTAATTTACCTAGAAATTTAGGAGGTAGGGGTGTAGTCAAAATAACATCTTTGAAACACAATCAGGTAGAAATGCTTAGAAATTTTTTCCATAGGAAAGCTAATAGCTCAGAAATGCACAAAATAATTTGCAAGGCAGATAGAAATATTACACCTTTAAATTTATATGACGAGAATGCCAACATTCTTATAAATACTAACCAGGAATTATTAGATTCCTGGTCAAATAAAATTATTCACGCAAAACACTTCAATTATCTCAACCAAACGTATGTTGACAAACTTTCGTCAAACAAATGGTTGAGTATTGGAGAGTTGAGCGCAGAAATAGAAGGATTTATGCTTGCCATTCAAGATAGAGTCATTAATACTAAAAATTATAGAAAGCATATAATCAAAGATATAAATTAAATTGATGATTTATGTAGAAAATGTTTGGCTTTTCCCGAAACTATAGAACATATTATATCGGGATGTTCTATATTAGCGCCTTCCGAGTATACATTTAGGCACAATCAGGTTTTAAAAATAATTCACCAAAGTTTGGTAATTAAACATAACTTGATTGACTGCCGTAATATAGTACCATATTATGAATATGAACCAAATTCATTTTTAGAAAATGAATTTTATAAAATATATTATGATAAAACTATACTAACAGACAGAACAATTAGTCATAATAGACCTGATATAGTTTTACATGACAAAATTAAAAAAAATAACTTATATCATTGATGTAGCTATTCCAAATTCCTGTAATATTCAAAAAACTATTTCTGAAAAAATAAGAAAATACACAGATTTAGGAAATGAGATTAAAAGAATTTGGCATTCTCGGACTGTAAAAATATTACCATTTGTTATTTCGGCCACTGGCATAATACCTAGGAATCTGATTCAAAATTTAAGCATGTTAGATTTATCAAAGAATTTGTATATAAAAATGCAAAAATCAGTAATTTTAAATACATGTAGGATTACAAAAGATTTTTTAAATATTTATATTGAGGGATCAGTAGGATTTATAGGTTCAATTAGAAATGCCACAGAGCCGAACCCTCTGATATGAAAATATCTGGAGTCGGTGAATTATATTCCCATTCGGTCTCTAGTAGGTTGACATGTTGTTCTTGTATTGTTTTGTATTTATAATACTTATATAGTGCAATTGCATAGCGTGGATTCACTAGATGATCATTTGGGGAAGTGTATGGAAGGGTTTAGTTTTTCCTTCTTTTTTTTTTTTTTTGGGGGAAAATTTAACCCGGACATTTAAATCTGGTGCGTTAAAAATCGTAATAGAATGAAATCATTAACCTAAGCACGCTTATTCTCTTGCCTCAATGCCGAAGTGTGAACGCAACGAACATATCTGTATGTATGTCATTTTAGAGGTTATGTTGAAATAATTTATTTTATTTATTTATTTATTGAAGGAACATAAACAGTCTTAATAACATAATATACATAAGAGCATAACAAAAAACAGACCAATTATTAATGTTCACAGATAGGTATTTAGAAACATAAAAGTAACAGAATGTAAACTAGAATATTTAAGAAAAAGAAACAGGACAAAGCAGCAATTAAAAAAAAATATATATATATATAATACAGGTGTAGATTCAACAAGTGATAAACCTAAATATAAAAACACAACAATAAAATAAATGCGATTATAACTGTAAAGAAAATAGGGTGCAAAACAGGTATTTGGATTGGGACGGGTAAGGGGAGGACAGGGATAAGGGAAAGTTGCCACGCAGGTAATTTAAAAATATTAGGTACAATTAAATTAATCATCATGAATATGTGTTATGTATTATTCGCACGTAGAATGTTATACAAAGAAATTCTGTAGCGAAAGTAACTAGCAGTGAATATGTCAGCAAGTGTTTCTAAACGTGCAAATTTAATATTATAGTGGTTACATGTCCATTGCATAAATTCATTTTGGTTGGAATTGGTGTTGCATCTATCAATGTAGAAAAGGGTATTTATTATGTCTGCTATATCGAGTCGGCGCGTGGAATTTTATTTTATTTAGCAACTCCGGGCAGTCAACTTTCGAGTTAATAATTTTGCACAGGAGCATCTGATCAGCGACAAACCTCCTGTTG
The DNA here is from genome assembly GCA_917880885.1 of Limnephilus marmoratus. Classification (NCBI taxonomy): domain Eukaryota; kingdom Metazoa; phylum Arthropoda; class Insecta; order Trichoptera; family Limnephilidae; genus Limnephilus; species Limnephilus marmoratus. The sequence goes on along the minus strand of OU862930.1, from coordinate 22,338,896 downwards.
AGCAGTTTCGTGATTCGAAAATGTTTCTCGATTTCATCGTAAGAATTGTATACATTGAATGATTTAAAATTGAGGAATTTGAGAAATCGCTCCTGAACTCTTTCTAACCTGTTAGTGTCTGTATAAAATATTGTACATAATTTAAGAGGAAACCGGCGCCGTTTTGTCTACACAAACATATTCCCCAATTTCCTCTCTGTATTTTGACACTAGTGCAAATATTTTTAATAAATAAATACCCATACTACACGTTTAGGGGTGGGGTGTCTCCAAAATGTCACGTTTAGCACAAATGAGCGGCGGCAAATTATTGGGTAGTTTCAGTATGGTCTTTATGAGTCCTTATTGAATTGTATTCAGTTTGTGCATGTAGCAGAACCCCATTCTATAATTCCATATTCAATTCAAAAATGCCGTAACACGTAATAGATTTTTTCTCTCACATTTCTTAGATTTTTAAAGAAATGTATAATAAGGTTTGTAAGTTTTGTAAGTTTTTCGAATCATTTGTTATTTTTACATTAGCTCCACATAGGAGGCCCTGAGGAAAATAATTCCCCTCAGCGCCTATGTCATCAATGGGGTTGCTGTGTGGAGGGTCTTTTTAGGAAAGGAAGTTCTGGTAAGGAAAAGGGTATTAGGGGTGGGTAGGAATCTGGAGGTCTGTGTGTCCAGAATTGACGGACGTATGAAACCATCCCTCCCACTGCGGTGCAAAGCGATGTTCCAAGAGAGTACGGCAAAGGGACTCCCTCAACCACTCTCTCTGGTGGGCAGACGCATCCGCCGATAAGACTCGGACAAAATTCATCCCATGAACCCGGGCACCCCTGCGAAGTCACCAAACGTAGCGAACAACTTGAGGTGACCTGTGGCAGAGATGTTGGTTATCCAATAAATGGTTACCCATACCCGCCTCTCGAATTGATTACAATAAACATAAAATCTAAACAACATTTGGCAGTCATTGCACCAAGGTTTTACAATAGGAGAATCCCATACAATATCCTATTTTGTATTTTTTTTTGCTGCGGTATAACCGTGGTTTCCGATTTAATCCGATCTCGCTATAATCGGGTTCCACTGTCAACTAAAAATCTGATAGGACAATGTAGATACTTACGTAGGTAACCCAGAATTCGTGTCGGTAATGCCCTATTGCCTTGATTCCGACTTCACCGCTTATACAGCTAAAAGTAGACAGTGCTTATAATGGGACCACTGATACTAACTTGATCCAGTTCACTATAAGATCGGAAATGCGGAAATAAAAGTCGGATATAAAAATGCTGCTCAACTTTCAATTCGGGCTTAGCTCTAAATTCTAAATGAAACCAGAGAAAACTATGTCACGGATAAAGACCTAAACATTGAGATCTCTTTATTGAAATATTCAGATTATTATTTTAAAAACACTTTAATTTAATTTTTTTATGTGACAATTTACATTTGGACGGAAGGAGAAAGACTCCTTCGAACACCTCTCACCCCAGAAGATAGGTGGAAGCTTGAGTGGCCAACGTCAAAAACGCCCATCTCGTGCAAGACCCCACTGAGAGACAGCCTGGGTTCTCATTGCCTCGCAAACTCTGGACTGCCATCAATAGAATAAGGTGCTCCCATAGCCGTTGTGCTCACATGATGCATAGATGGGGCCTTATAGGCCAGTCAATAAAGGCTCAAAATGAGGCAAACTCAAACATTAATTCCCCCGTCGATGAAACTTTGCAGTCACGTGGAGTATCATTTAGGGATGACGAATGACAAAAGATCCAACAAAATATTTAACGGGAAGTTAGTTATTTTTAGCAAAAACTGAAAAAAAATTATAACTCTCGCGGGAAAAGTATTTCTTTCGAAAACTCTTCACATATTGTTAGTATTAATTAATATCCACCTGATTATTTAGAAATCCAACAATATTTTTGTTGGGAAAGTATGTTTTTAAAAAGAGATTTGTTTTTTATTTCTATTGTTGCCGGGAAAATTCCCCCCCCCCCCAATTTTTGATCACGAAGTGTCTTTATATTGGTGTTTGCTTTATTTAATCAAAAGATCCAACATTTTTTTCTTTTGGAACATGCTTTTTTGATATGAGTCAAAAATATCGCTCCGGAAAAATCCCCCGTCCAATTTTTTAAAGTCAAATTGTTAGGATAGCTATGTTAAAAAGATTTCTGCAAAGATCCAACAAAATTTTCAACGGCAACCTATTTTTTTTAATTGATTTCGATCGCACGCTGATTTCACGTGACTTTTGTATGAACAGGAGCCCGAGGGGTAAGGGTAGGGGTGGGGCTAGTCGCATTCGGGACTGCGCTACGCGACTAACGGCCGCGAAGTCTGCCTGTGTAAAATTAAGAAGGGCATTGTTTGCATGGTTGATTGACAACGCTTCGTTTGTCAGTGTTGTGTTTTTAGTTAAATTATTAGATTTGCGCTATGGCTGATGATTTAAGTATTCTGGAAAGTGATTGTGTTTTTTGCAAAAAAAAAAAATGAATGATGATGTTGTTGTTGTTAAAGAACGAGGGCTCAAAACCATATATGAGTGTAGTTTAAAAAGAGATGACAAAATCGCAACAGCGATAGAAGGGGTGAACGAATTATCTGTGCACAAGAAGTGTAGAAAACAGTATATTAATGCTAGAGTCATCAATGCTTTTATAAGGAGGAAAACACTTGTTTCCAGTGAAGAAGCCGCGGTTGCAGAATTTCAATATGAAATGAAATGCATTTTCTGTGACAGTGATGCATCAGACGAATTTATCTGTGCAGAAAATAAAAAAATTGCGGCACTGCGGTCATATGTTCGCAGAATACAATTGCCGCAAACAAAAGTGTCGATCGCAGAATTAGCATCGCTACGAAAAGATACATGGGCGAACAAGGTACTTTTAATTATTTTAATTTTATAATGTTCATTATTACGATCTCTCTATTCTTCTAATCTTAACCCCTCGGGTATTTTTAGTATGTATTTAGTTTAATACAGTAATTTTTACCGTGGTACAAATACTTAATTATGTATCTATATTTTCGACTAGTTTCGTGAATATAATTACATAATTAAGTTGTTTAATACTAAGTTATTTGTATTTATTACTAGCAGACCCGGCCACACGTTGCTGTGGCTAACGAAACACAACGCCATTACCCAACCTTTATAAAAAACTCACCACCCGCTGCTTATTTTTTAATTTTTTTTATTGAAAGAATAGATAATACATATTATAATCAACAAACAAGTCCTGCTAAGCCAATTGAATTGGCTTGTCAACAGGTGGTTATATTTGGTTACATATAGATTTTTTACAATTAAAATTGAATATTTGAATTTATTTGCTTTTCTCTACTATAATAAGCATGTATTATACATATAAACCTTCCTCTTGAATCACTCTATCTATTGGTGAAAACCGCATGAAAATTCGTTGCGTAGTTTAAAAGATCTATGCTCACAAACATTTTGAGCGACTTCATTTTATACTATGTAATGTAATGATATATGTATAATGAATAACAACAACAAAGTCAATCAATTATTTGAATTTTTTTTTTTTGCTAAAAACATTCATTCAATAAGCCACGGACTTTATTGATTTATATGCCTTTTATGATTTATTGATCTAGTTACCCTCGTACTAAACTATTCTTTTGCATTAACAATTCTATTATTTTCTTATAGGTATTGCGACGGATTCATGACGTTGATTTAGTTGCTGTGGCTGCCAGATATCATCGAGCTTGCTATGATACGTTTCGGAAGGTAGAAATACCCCTAGAAGGTGATCGAAAACGAGGGCGACCAGAATCTTCTAATACTTACTCAGCAATGAAAGAAATTTATGCAGTTTTAGAAAACAATCGTGAAGAATGCCAGTTCTTACTTATTAAAGAGTCGGCGACGTGTGTATGCGGTGCGGTGCAGACCATCGAACATGTGGTCAACGAATGCCCGCTCCATGCCCTAGACTGGCTCGCAGACCTAGATGTCCCCCTCTGACCCCCCCACCATACGAAAGAAGAAGAATATAGTATTAGATGAAACTAATTAAATTCTTCTTAGAATCTATTTCTATCCCAAATACGACTTTTCAACCACAATTCTCAATTCCATAAAATGTTAGAAATTATAGAGACGCATGCCCTAATACTTTCATTTGACGCCATCTTGATTAACAAGATGTATTTATATTGAACGTGTGAACGAAATGTTGTTCAATTTTTATCGTTCAATAAAAGTTGATAACTAAAACTGAAACGTCTGAACGTGGCAGAAGCGAGACAAAGGTAGGCGACATTACTGTCACAGTCTACACAATAAGTGGGACGTGGGAACAAACAGAAGATACATTCCTTTTTTTACTAATGGTACAGTTCAGTCACATGCGATACTTTCGTTAGAACACGCGAATTAAAAAATAAAATGTTCTATCATGGATTTCTCCATGTACTTTAAAAAAAATCTAAAGCACTGTAGAAAACAACTGCGCTTGGTGTACAATTCGAATGTTATCATTGAAATCGGACGCATTCTTGTGCGATGCGATCATAATATATTTTTTTTATTTTTTTTTATTAACCAATACATATAATATATAATTAACCAATGTATATAATATATAATATTAGTGGTAACAATACCTCCCTAATTGAGAAATTCTCGTGTTTAGAGAGGGAGCACTATCAGATTGACAGTACTATACATACTTAACAGTTGTTACAATTTGGATGTATGTAGAACTACTTTTTTTATAACATATGAATAATAAGTTGACATTTTTTTTTGTAAATAATGGAAATTTTTTATACATAATGAAAATATAAGTAGGCATTTTTTTTGTACATAATAAAACATAATGTAAAATTTTCAAACATAGAGAAATATAAGTTGGCTTTTTTTTGTTCATAGCGGAAATATAATTGGCACATCGTAACACATAGGTACCTAAATCTAGTTAACAGTAAAATGTTTTTTAAGTTTTTGTTTAAAAATTTCATAATTCCTTTCAGATTGAATTTCTTTAGGAAGTTCGTTAAAGCATTTTATGGCAGAGTATGTGTAATGATGTTGGGCTGTTGTTGTATTAAGTTTAGGGATTATTATTTGTCCTAAGGTTCTCGGCCTGGTGCTAAATGACTTTGTTGTTAGTTTATCTTTGTGGATTTGAAGTAATGCATTTTTTCGATAAATTTTATTTAGTGGTAATATTTTGAATTCATCGAATAATTTTTGGGTTGAATAGTCTAATTGTTTCTTTAGAATAATTTTGATGAGTCTTCTATGTACTATTTCAAGTGGGGTTAAGTTGGTTTTAAACGCTCCTCCCCAGCCTATTATTCCATATTGTAGAACTGATTGTGCTAATGCATAGTAAACCTTTAGTAGCATAGATTTATGTAGAATATTTCTTAGTTTGAGGAATACGTAATAAAGTTTTCGTATTCTGTTTACGGTTTGTGCAATATGTTCTGTCCATTTAACATGTTGATCTATAATTATGCCTAAATATTTAATATTATTTTTTTTTTTGAGATTTTTGAGCATTTAGGTGAATTGCAGTTGTCCGTATAATTATTACAAGAGTTATGAATAGTAATATTGGAATTTATTGTTGGATGGATTTTGTCTGATAATGTAAAAGTCATGAAATAGGTTTTGTCAGAGTTTAAGGAAAGGTAGTTATCATCTAACTATTGTTTTAGGTTGTTTATTTCTATATTCGCAGTTCGATAGGCTTCTTCCCAAGTTTTTTTTTCTATGATTAAAACTGTGTCGTCGGCGAAAGATATGATTTTTCCAATTTTTGGTACTGAAAGCATTTCATTCACGTAAATGATAAACAATATTGGACCTAGAACTGTCCCTTGAGGAATTCCAAATTCGGAATAGGTGGGTTCACTCAATATATTGTTAATTTTTACGTGTTGGTGTCTTTTATGAAGATAACTTTTAAACCATTCTTTAACTGTTCCTTGGATTCCAATGTTTTCTAATTTTTTGATTAGCTTCATGTGGCTTATACTGTCAAATTCTTTTCTTAGATCGATGAAAATACTTAAACATTTATTTCCCGAGTCAAGAGCATTATATATTATAGAGGTTATTTTTGCGATTGCATCTTGCGTACCTAAATTTTAAAATTTATTTATTTGAAGTGATATGTTTAGTTAATTGTGACTTTACGACTTTTTCAAATATAATATCTTTGTATCTTTCTCGAAACACAATTTTTTTATCCCAACTGCTCCCAACCGACTGGAGCCAGTGAGACAACGGCATCTCCAATTGGGGTATGTTATAACGCTGGGGGAAGTGGACAGGGAAAGGAAATGCGGATGAGAAAGGTGGGGAAGTATCTAGCTATTCAGATCTGGTCACCAAGCACGGTTAAAGCCATTTCAAGCAACGTTTCAAATCTGAATGGCGCTCTTGCACCAGGGCGGTACTGAAGAGCTGTTCGCACTGGGAGAGTAGTTAAGACGAGTAGCGAGTATATTATTAGTAACTAAACGCGTCCGAACACCAAAATTTTAGTAGAATAGTTTAGTCGGTTCTTTAGTAGTCAATCCATTTCGTTGTATTTACTAGTCGAGAGCCTTACCCCTCTACAACGGAGGCCGTCATTTACATTTCAATTAATCTTTTGAATTTTCGCAGCTCGTGATGAAAAAGATAAATCAGAGCAGTGGTTCTAAAATTCTATACAGAAATCCATATGCAAACTTCAAGATCCCATAGCTCGCCGTTCGATTGAGTAAAAGATTTTCACAATAATATTGAAACCCTTATTTACATGTTAATCCATAGTTGGTAGATACCTTAAATTAATAACCTATGTTTAATTATAGTTAAAATTTTGGTTTTAATTTTCTGATTCACGGAAGTTGACCTATAAATTATTTTTATTCATTCTTAACCGTAGAAGTATAAATTGCACGGAACGAATCAATTTACTACCAAGAAGAAGAAAGAATTATTACCTTTCTGTTAAACTTTCACTAATATTTTATAATAAGTAATTTGAAAGTTTTCAACAAATTGATATATTGAATTTAAATTATTAATAATGCGTGTCGAATGAATTGACCGAAGCACGAATAAAGATGAAAAAAAGAACAGATTTTCCTTGTCACTAGCTTCTTCATTTTATTGACCTAGGGTATTTTTTCAGGTCAAATACATCGGCTTTACAATAAAACTCAAATAAATAGAACATTTCTGAACACTTTCGAAAACTACTCGTAAAAACTGTTTTTTAAATGTGATGTGATGATAGACGCTTTTAAATTTTATAAATCGAAAAAATACAATTCTTTAAATAAATAAAAATAAATGCAAACATAAAAAACTTTTAAAAATGGCTCCCCCTACGTTTCTCTAATGCACACATATTTTATTAGGCAAACGTATTTATTGTTAAAAGTCATTATCAACTCGCTTTTTTGTCGTTTCATGTAAAAGTAATTATTAAAAAATTCTCAAAGTTTTTTCTTGTCATTTCTTATTATTTTTCATTGATAAACTAAGTTTAAGACAAGATTTTTATGTATAGCACAAAGGGTAACAATTATTATAAGAAATAATTATCAGCCTGAAACACTCATTCACTTTGAAAAAATCTTCCGAGAAAAGATACATGACGCCAACGGGACTTGAACCCGTGTCCTTCTGATTGCCGGTCAGGTTCTCTCACCACTGAGTTATGGCGGCTTGTCTAATACCCGCCAAATAATTCAATAAATACTAGTGTTTCATTCAACAATTACTGTTTAATACATTTTTCCACCTGAAAACAACCAACTTTATTTTTGTGAGAGAGGCATTGTTAGTGCTAAATCTCTCACCACTGGTGTGGATGAGTGTTTCAGGCTGATAATTATTGTTTATAATAATTGTTACCTTTTATATTTGTTTTTCAAATTGCGGCATGAAAGTTTGGATCCTTAAGGGTTTAAATTTTATTTATTTTGTGGTTAGTTTTAGGATTTTAATGTAAATCGTGGTGTTTTCTATTTCTAACACCATTTATATCATATTTCTAACCATTATACTAAGTGAGACACAAAGATTTCTACGACACCTACATGAGTTGTTCCGAAAACCGAACAAATTAACGGTATAGCTAAATATCGTTAAAGTTTTGCGAATTCTAAGGAAGGATTGTTTCAAAAAATTTGACGGATTGATCAAATATTTGAAGTTAATTTTCACATTCTGTGTATGTTCTATTCAAGTTCTGTAATTATATGATTATAGGCCAGTTGCTCCATAAAACTGAAATAATCACAGAACTTGAATAAAACTTAGGTACCTACACAGAAGTGAAAATTAACTTCATATATTTGATGAATCCATCAAATTTTTGAAACAACCCATCCTAAGATTTAATCGAATATCTAAGGCGTAAATCACAAATGCAGTTCTCGTTCGTAATTAACAAAATAGTTATAAAAAGTTAACATCGTTCGAACTTAAAAGCGTCGAATGGCTTTTGACACTACTTATCACAAATTCGTGAGATTTCTTTTTGGAGTGTCTGAACACAACATAAGTCTGAAGACGAGTTGTTTCGGAGAATTTGAACAATTCATCAAATGTCAAAGACAAATATCAAGTTCTGTGAAAGTTTTTTAAGCCCCAACATTCTGAATTTCTACCGATTTATAACACATTTCTCGTAAACACTTGTTATCTTGGAAGATTTTTTTTACCAACTGAGAAGAATTTAGAAGAAAATACATATTTATGTCTGTACTTCAAAAAAAAATACCTTCTTTAGTTTATATACTGAACGTCTATTAAAAGCGTTGAGACCGGTCATTTTGGCATTTTTGTAGGGTCTTAACTCCTACAAGAAGTAACTTATCAAAAAAAGCAAAATGACGTGGTTTTGGCCGATAACTATTTTATATTGAAAAACATTTGCACTGGTGTCAAAATTCATAGAGGAAATTGAGGAATACGTTTGTACTATAGACAAAACGCCGCGCGGTTTTTTCTTAAATGCAAATATTAGGAACTGTTAATATATTTGACACTCCTTGCTTTTACAACATTCACACACGTTCGCCACCTGCCGCACCTCTGTACTCTGTACCTCTGTTGTACCCGAGTCCTTGTAACACGACTGGTCTGTACTTCTGTACTCTGTACTTGAAACCACTCGTTCATGAATGTTAAATTTCCACCTTGGGTTCACAACACGACTGACGACAACCGCGCCCAACCAGCAGACTGGAATGAACAGAATTATAGAATGCTCTCCTCATTCCTCTATGCCAGAGATTAAAAACCTATTTACGAATAAATTACTTTATTTTTTATATCTAGAAGGCACAATTTGTTGCCATTAATCAAGGTTTGAGGTGTGGGTAGGAATCTGGGGGTCAGTGTGTCCAGGACTGACAGACATATGAATCTATCCCTCCAATTGCGGTGCAAGGCGATGTCTGGAGAGTCTGGCTGGAAAGGTCAAAAGGCCTCCCTCAACCAGTCTCTCGAGCCGACGCAGCAGGTGGGAAGACGCGTCCGCCGCCAAGACCTGCACAAACCTCACCCCATGAACCCGGGCACCCCTGCTAAGTTGCCAAACGAAATGAACCACTTGGGATGACCTATGGCAGAGGTGTTGGTTATCCAATAAATGGTTTACCCGCCTCCCAAGTATGAGGGATGGGTAGGAATCCACGGGTCAGTGTGTTCAGGAGTGACAAGCGTATGAATCAAAAGGTCTCCCTCAACCTGTCTCTCGATCCGGCCTGCCATGCAGTTGGTGGGTAGATATTCACTTCCAAGATCCAGACAAACCTCATCCCATGAACCGGGCATTGGAGGGGACCCCACCACTTTCCCAACGGCGTTATAAGGAAACATATACTCCGAACCAAAGAAAATATTTATCAGACCTACGTCAATCAATGGAAAGTAGGATACAGGGAGGTGAAGTTGGACTAACAATCAAATATATCAACAGCAAGCCGACAATAGTTAAGAAAAATCCAAAAAACTCATACACATCAATGGATACGGTCAAAACATCCGCGGCTGCCGAACCAAACTCTTAGAGTTGCAAACTTCTATTCCTTTACTTCAAAACGTCGATGTATTTCTCCTTACTGAAACCTGGCTTGATCCTGATATTCACACCGAGGAACTTGGATTCTCATCTTATAACACCTACCGCCTTGACAGGAATCCAGCCACCAGCAATAAAACCAGAGGAGGAGGAGTTCTCATATCCGTCAAAAAATCACTGTCATCCACTCGATTAATTTGCAAACATCTAGACGTAGAACAGGTATTTGTATTACTAAAAACTAAATCAAGTAAAATTTTACTGGGATGTGTCTACATTCCTCCTGGATCCAACATCACAGTCTACCGAAACCACATTGATGACCTCGAAACCTTTAAAAATAAATACTCTGTTGCCAGAACAATTTTATTTGGTGACTATAATACCCCTAGCATTGATTGGATGAATAAAAACTCTTATAACAACTTAAGCCTACCAGAAAATGCTCGTGAAATAATAGATATGACGAACTTACTCGCTCTACATCAAGTCAATCAAGTCTACAATACCAATAACCGGCTGCTGGATTTAGTGTTCTGTAGTGATCTCTCAATTCACATTGTTAAATCAGTTGACGAGCTCCTCCCCCTAGACTGCCACCACCCCGCTTTAAGCATAACCATCTTGATGAAGAACTCACCAGACGACACAACTATTCTTCCTAACTTGACTTATAATTTTTCCAAAGCTGACTATCCTAATATGAACCAATATCTTACAAATGAATACTGGTCATTTCTTCACCTCAACAATAATATTAACTACAATCTTGAAATTTTTTACACAATTATCAACAGGGCCATTGAAAATTATGTACCACTTTCACATTTCAAAGAAGCGAAGTTCCCGAAATGGTTCAACAGCGAGTTAATAAAACCTGATTATTTGCAAAAAAACTGCACACAAAAACTTTAAAGAATCTAAATCCCTTAATGACTATAAGTTATTTCACAATTACAGAACTCAATGTAAAAAACTGTCAAAAAAATCATATTATAATTATATAAATGGAATCGAAAAATCTATACCCTCTAATATACAAAACTTTTTCACACATGTAAACTCTCTTAGAAAAAACAAACAAGGTTTACTCATTTCAATGCACTTCAAAGATAAGAGTAGCACTGATATGAAAGTAAAGGTTAACTATTTTGCCGATTACTTCAAAAGTGTATATGACGAAGATATCTCAGAAAATTACATACCACCACCTTCCCTTATTGAGAGCATGCATATCCCCGCTGTACACATCAATATAAACGACGTTAAATCTAAAATTAAATCTCTAGACAAAAACAAAAAGGCCGGACCTGATAACGTGCACCCCAATATTCTCATAAATTGCATTGCTTCACTGGCTGAGCCGATTTGTCTATTGTTTAATCAATCGCTTGACACAGGTTGCTTCCCGGACATTTGGAAACGTTGTTATCTAATGCCTATACTAAAAAAGGGTAATAAAAGTGATGTCACTAACTATAGACCTATATGTAAGCTATCTGTAATTCCGAAACTTTTCGAAAAATTACTTCTTGATAAAATTTCCCCATATATTAACCATCTCATTGTTCCAAATCAACATGGATTTTTGTCAGGCAGGTCAACTCTGACAAATCTCTCATTATATGAAAACTTTATATCAAATGCATTAGCTAACAAAACTCAAGTCGATTCCATATACACAGATTTTATCAAGGCCTTTGACAAAGTGTGCCATAAAATTCTACTGGTTAAACTACGTAAGCTCGGTATTGATGGAAAACTTTTAGACTGGTTTGCAAGCTATCTATCTGATAGAGTTCTACTTGTAAAAAGTAATTTGTTCTATTCCAATCAATTTATAGCTACCAGTGGTGTACCTCAAGGGTCCCATTTGTTTCTACTGTTCATTAATGATATTGTTGACATATTTGATAAAGATGTAGATGTATTGCTTTTTGCAGATGATTTAAAAATATTTAAAATCATCAAAACCGCTGAAGATTGTGCCTGTCTACAAAATAATCTAAACAAATTAATTAGTTGGTGTTCCATTAACAAACTTTATCTGAACATAAATAAGTGTTATTCAATAAGTTTTTACAGAATAAGTCAACCAATTATTCATCCTTATGAACTTAACAACTCTACCCTTACCTCTGTCGAAGAAATTAATGACTTGGGCATAACTTTCGACTCTAAATTAAACTTTATATCCCATATAAACTCAATCTATAATAAAGGTATCAAAATGTTTGGCTTCGTTCTTAGAAATTCCAGAGGTTTCAAGAATATTTCAACTTTAAAAATTTTGTATACATCCTTAGTACGTAGTCAAGTCGAATATAACTCCTCGATCTGGTCCCCCATTTTAAAATACATTCAGATTCAATCGAAAAAATTCAACACAAATTCTTAAGATACATTAATTTTAACCTCGGTATTCCCATTGAAAACATAAATTATAATTACTTGATGAAAGAATTAAATTTACTAAGACTGTCAGATCGAAGAATTATATCCGACTTAATATTAATGTTCAAAATTGTAAATGGTAGAATAGACAGTCCTGATCTAACTAAGCTCATTGAATTTCATATTCCCACGAGAACCACTCGTTCTAAAATCCTTTTTAAATGTAACAATAATCGGACTGAGTATACGAAACACTCACTTTTACCTAGGTTGCATGAAGTTACTAATAGATATGCAGATGTGATAGATCTTTTTAACTGCACGGAACATAGGTACAAGAAGGCTATGCTATCATACTTTTTTAATCACTATTAATTTTATTTGTATTATGGATTTTTGCATGTAAATGTATCTCTGGTGTCACTTCTCAATGTATCGTCACAATTAACTGTTATACATACACTGTTTTACCATTACTAATATTTTGAATATGAATTTGTGACATGTAATTAATGTTTATGGCATACTTATGCCGTTTGTATTAAATAAATAAATTAATATGGTTTCCTCCTTCACTGCACACGTCAAGACTCTACTTTTTTTTTTTGAACAAAGTTACATTTATTTGAACGACTCTAGACCCTCCAATGTCCATGCATACGGGGTCAGTGAGCAGTATGCAAGTACTTACATTAACATTATACAAAAGATAAAAAGAAGTAGTAGCCCGTGGAATAATTTTTCTGAAATAGGTAACATCAAAAAGAGAAAATAGTGTTAGTAAAAGAAAAAGAAAAATAAAAATAACGGCTATGACCAGTCGAAGAAACCTTCTGAAAATAAAATAAATTATGAGGAAAAAACAGACAAACATAACCCCAAGAACCCGGGCACCCTTTCTTTGGCACCAAACGTAGCGAACTTTTTGGAGTGACCTACGGCAATCCAATAAATGGTTCCCGGAGCGGTAGTACCCACCGTAGTACCATAGTACCATACCCGCCTCCCAAATTGAACGCCCTGCACGCGTGCTATAGGTTTGCAATCCCTGATCAAGGGAATTAATTACGGCATGTGTAACTTTATTGTCATTAACACAGCGGGCTTTTTCGTATTAATAAAAAATGCAAATGTTTGTCGAAAATAGAGTTGTAAAATGAGTTTTTATGGTCTCGCCGTTTTTACTTCACGGTACGTTGCATTGTTAGACTCGTGTGAAGGTATTTCACAAAGCCGCACGTTTTTAACTTGAACATTACCAGACGATGCACGGTGCGACACTTTTAGTATATAGCCGAACAACAATATGTACATCATCGATATTTATTTTTTATTTTTAACTTTATGAGTGAAATCTCAAGTAATAATTTTTAATTAAATGAAAACATTATTAGCGAAACTCAATCTGGAGACAGAAAAATCAAAAAAAGATATCGGCACCTCTGGTACTCGAACTCAGGCCCTTTGCTTACATGGCAAGTACTACAGAACTAAACATATATAAAGATAGTAGCAAACAATATGTGCGTTAAGAAAATAAAGATAATGTTGGTAGTTCTTAGTCAAAGTATGATACAGTTAAAAGTGACAGCATTGAATATAGAGACAGGTTGGTAGAGCACTTGTCATGTAAGCAAAGAGTCCTGGGTTCGAGTCTCAGAGGTGCCAATATCTTTTCTGATTTTTCTGTCTCCAAATTTTTGATTCAGTTTCGCTAATATTGTCTTCATTTAATTCAAATGACATAATGGACATACGTATTAACAATATAATAAACATAATATAAACAATAATAGATATACATTTTTTTTTATTATTCCCGGGTCGCGAATAACCCGACATTGTTTGAAAAACTCCGACTATCATCCTTATGAATGGAAAATATTTCTTTTGCTATAAAGGTGTTGGGAACCGGAGGGTTTGTCCCACCAAAAATCTTGTCTGAACATTAAAAGTCGGCAGCAATTTGTATGTTATCAACACTGACTTACTACGGCCGTTGTTCCCAACTTTTCGATCGATAGGTCCGATCAGCTAAGTGACTTGTTTAGTAACGCTCGATTTGCCCGTTGGCTGGAAAGTTGCGTTGAGAAGAGAGTATTTGTGCCTTTGAGGAGTGTTGAGTCAAAATTTCGGCTCAACAATTGATCAGTATTGACAGATTGGGAATAATGGCCGTTAATAATTCTATTTATTACCACTGAATACGACGTTACAGCGACAAAATATATGCACTGGTATACGGTATGTAAGTTTTTGTGAAATGCAGAAATATTTTTTCGGTTTTTTGGTTTTATTATAGTTGCACGTAAAAATACGAACCTAACCTAACTAATTAATTTAATGGTAATGCTGGCATTGCTGGCGTCATGGTATTACTCTTCGATATATTAAATCTAGATATGTGGTGTGTCTTACAAATTCCTATAGCCCACCTATGAGTAATTTGATTACCAAACGATCTGATTTCAACGCCTCGAAAGCAATCAAAATCTTGGGAGATAAAATCATTGCGGACCAACAAAAGATAAAAGGCATTGCTACTGGCGAATCTTTGACTGCAAAATAATGCACGTTCTTTTTTATAAATGTTTTCTTAAGCCAATTTTTGGATTCAATGATTTCGTTTTCGATGTCATTTTTAACATCCGTACTACCTGTCTAGACTGTTGGTCGATTGGTAGATTTTATTATATGTTTAGTATTCACTCGGTTTGGTTTGGCGATCGATGTAGGGAGGGTATCTAATTCATTTTCAATAAATTTGTGTTCGGTATCTACCTCAAATTTAGCACTGTGCGCCGGAGGAATGCATAATGTTATAATTCTCCAGTAAGTGATACTTCTTTATTTTAATCCATTTTTAACGGTGTGACTTGCATTATATTTTCCCAGCACGATATGTTTTGCTCATTGAATTCGACTAAAAAAGGAGAAGGAAATTACTTCCAATGAGATTTTTTTTTGCTATATTGCATTATGAAGTTACTAATAAGGTAATAAGGCTATGAAATGTTTGGGATTTATTTTAAGAACAGTTAGAGATTTTACGTCATTTATGCATTTAAAATTCTCTTGACTGCCTTAGTAAGAAGTAATTTAGAATAAAATTCTACTATTTGGTCCCCATACTATATAGCACATCAATTAAAAATTGAGAGAGTTCAACATAAATTTTTAAGGTTCATTAATTTCAAACTCTCCATACCCATTGAACAAATTAATTATGGTAACCTAATGAAAGTACTTAATTTAACTGATTTACCTTGTAGAAGAACCAAGAGCGATCTGGTAATTTTATTCAAACTAGTTAATGACTCAATTGACGCACCGGACTTAACGAAACTAATATTGTTCCGATTACCAAATCGTGACCCGAGGTTTCCAGAGCTGTTCTTTGTTTATCCGTCGAAAACTAACTATTTAATTAACTAAATAAAAAGAAAACCCTTTGTTTTACGTCACTTTATTGATATTTCTTCCGTCTACCGGTTTCGGTACCTCCGTACCATCATCAGGACTGAATATAAAATACTGACAAATACAGGGAAATATACATATATATATATATATATATACAAATAGTAAAAGAAAGAGACAGTAAATTAGAGCGGGACAGTGCTTCAGTTGTGGGAGGGAAGTGGGGGAGGAGCGAGTGGGATAACGGGAAACATGCTTATAAATAGGGCTGAATGTTAAATTAAGTTGATTATTAATGATTTCAGCCTTTGCATTAACTGATTTTTTTTTATTTCTAAAGCCTCTAAGTTATTAAATCTTAAGCCTATCCCATTTTTGTGTAGGACTTTAATACCTGTATCCCGGTTAAAAGTATGATCTTTATTAATTAGATGCTCTGCGAATTCTGAAAACCCTGAACTGGTTAGGCATCTTATGTGTTCCTTTACTCTAGTTTCCACATTGCGTGACGCTTGTCCAATATCCAATATCCAATGTCCAATGTCCAATGTCCAATGTCCTGATGATGGTACGGAGGTACCGAAACCGGTAGACGGAAGAAATATCAATAAAGTGGCGTAAAACCAAGTGTTTTCTTTTTATTTATTTAAAATGTCAAGTCACAATGTGTTTGCTTCTTTTGAAAAATTTAATTAACTCCTCTATCCGCAAAGAATGTAAGGCTGATGTAAGTATAATGAGCAAAATTAAGAAAGGGACCCTCAGATGGTTTGGGCACGTAGAGCGAGTGAGCGAAGAAAGTAGTGTAAAAAGAATATATGATGCAAATGTGAATGGTAGAAGAAGTCGGGGACGCCCGAGGAAGACATGGCACGATCAAGTGAATCAGATACTTGAGACGGGCCATGTCAAAAGTCAGAATAATAGAAGAGTATGTATGAGACGATGTATGAATGTGAGTGAGGCAAAGAGTGTGTGCCAAGACCGAGTTGTTTGGCGGTCCGTCCTCTCTGCCTACCCCTGCGGGGAAACGGCGTGATGGTTAGTTAGTTAGTTAGTTTCTCTATCCAAAGACTACATAGGCTTGGAAATAAATTCGGTTTCGTTGATATTTTCATTTATTCCTTACCAAAATTTATATCTAATTTTTTTAAATTCTGCTACACTTCTATTAATGTTAAGGAAGAGTAACAAAAATATAAAATTATTTATTTGGTATATGATTGTTTCTATTTCAATTATTATTCTATTATATATGCTTTATGTAAAAGCCCTAAGGGCGTAAATAAAAAAATAAATTATAACACAATTGTTGGTAAAAGGTTATTTATTTAAGAAAGTAAGTTCACAGATCACATAATATGGTAAAAATAGTCACAATGTATCAATTCACTAATTAACTGAGCAAGGGATCGGAGGGAACCTTGCCGTTAGGCTTTGGGAACAACAAAAGCTGACTGTGGTTCTGCTTAGAGGGTCGTACCATAGGACGAAGCGCAACTAAGGCAGCAGTCGGGGATCTGGTTGGTGCTTTACTTATGGTAGTAGAATACTCCTTAGAGGGTCGTGCCAGAGGACGAAGCGCAACTAAGAGAGCGTACTAGCCAAGAGCGAGCTGCAGACGAACTGACTAATTTAGGGCGCGCAGCCTGTTATATAGCCCATTCCTTGTTGCGGGGTGTGGTTTATGTAGCGGCTCGAGGGTGGGAGATGCGCAGAAGGCGTCGGCGCATCCTGGTTTGCTTAGGGGTGGGTGAGCAGGATGGCGCTGTACGGGGGAAAGAGATGGTGTAGTGGCAAGCGTAAAAACGGCGCGCTACAAAATGAATTATGTCTTAATATACGTTCCGCCAAAGGGAAATAAGCCTTTGTTAAACAATGATAATAATAATAATGATAATAATTGGATAATTTATAGAGCGCCGTTTTTGTGAAAAATCACCTCAAGGGCGTAATAAGTCTTTTAAACATATTTATTTTGGTATAACATCTACTGACTATTGTCCAGCGTTGCAATGCTAGGCAGTGGCGTAAGCGGGGGGGGGGGGGGGGGGGGGTGGGCGGTCCGCCCCGGGTGCCACCCGACAAGGGTGTGATACTCGACCGTGGAAAAAATTTATGAAGGATATTGTCACCAAAGCATTGTATACATGAACAGTTTGAACACGGTCTGTTATTTTCTTTCATTTGTTTCCCGTGGAGTGCCCCGATTTTGTGTCTAGGTATTTTTATATACGAACATAGCCTATATTTGTGGAGAAACCTGAAATTCTCTAGCCACCCCCTCCCCCCCCCCCTCAGGATGCACCAATTTTATGAAGTCGAAATTAGCGTTTTGAATTTTTTCTAAAGTCAACTTTAATAGGGGGGGGGGGGGACACACCATGCCCCGGGGGGTGACATCCGCCCCGGGTGCCACCCATGCTAGCTACGCCACTGATGCTAGGTAGGTACATTACACATACCTGCCGCCCCGGGAACCATTTATTGGATAACCAACACCCCCGCTGTAGCAATCACCCTTAGTGATTTGCTATGTTAGGTAACTTAGCAGGGGTGCCCAGGTTCACGAGGTGAGGTTTGTCTAGGTCTTGGCGGCCGATGCGTTTGTCCATCTGCGTGGCGGGCCGTATTGGGAAAGACTTATAGATAGACCTTTTGACCTCTCCAGCTGTACTCTCTGGGAACTTCGCCTTACACCGCAGTGGGAGGGATAAATTCATACGTCCGTCATTCCTGGATACTATTAATAATGACACTTCACTATCAGTCTGAAGGTGCTCGTAATAAAATATAACCGGGCCGGTCATTAAAAAATGGAAGAAAGTTAAAAAGGTGTTTTAGAAAGTCTCATTAAAAATAATCCACCATCAATTGAAGGTTTCATAATTAGATACTTTGTATCTGTTGGATTGGTTTGGGTTAGGTTAGGTTAAGGGGGGGGGGGGGGCAGTTCTCTTTTCAATTATTTTGTGTCTGTAGATATGACAGTCGAGTATCCAAGTACCTTTTCACTGTCAGGCATTGCTAGATCATGGATAATGAAAAGATGTCCGAAATGTTGGCTCAAGAAGTAGTAGGTAGTACACGGCTAAACGCCCCAAAAATTACAAAATGCTGAGGGTCGTGATAATCTTAAATAAATTATTGTTTTAATTAGCACAGCACTTAATCAAAAACATTTTAATTACCTTTGTTGTATTTCTCTTAATAAATGTAAACACGGCTTACAAACCAAGTATGCTGTCATGGCGTTTTCAGTTTTGCAGTCCAAACGGAAAAAATATACTTTTCAAAGCATTCTCGCTTTATATATATAGGGGTATAGAATCAAAGGCAGCATTCTCCAAAAAGCGTTATTTTGAGAAAACTAAAAAAAACGTTTCATTTCCACAATTCTCACGTATTTATAAGTTAATAATTTTATTCAAAAGGGGAAACTGCTTATCTATTATAATTTCCAAAGTAAAATTTGTTTATTGTATTGATTGATTAGTTATAACGGATTTAATTATGGAGATTGCTGCATTTGATACTCACCTAAGGAGAATGCTGCTTTTGTTTCTCACACGTGTGGAGAAAGCTGACTTTGATACTGACAAATAAATATGACGTCACAATAATGGACCGACCAAATCACAGGGAAGTTCGTGATTATTATTATGATTTTAATTTTAGTATAATTAAAATAAAAATAGGTTTTGTAATGTACTCATACAGTATTGAATTTGGGATGTGTATGGGT
This sequence comes from Limnephilus marmoratus, assembly GCA_917880885.1. Taxonomy (NCBI): domain Eukaryota; kingdom Metazoa; phylum Arthropoda; class Insecta; order Trichoptera; family Limnephilidae; genus Limnephilus; species Limnephilus marmoratus. Next base: position 22,319,255 of record OU862930.1, on the reverse strand, counting down.
ACCGCCACCCCGGGAACCATTTATTGGATAAACAATATCTACCTCTGCCATAGATATGACTTTAGATTTTCACAGCCAAAAGTATTTTCGTTATTTGTTATTGGGGTGTTATGCCGTGTAGTGCTACCTCCTTCTTTAGCCAAAGTTTCGGACACTGCAACGCTGTCCCAAACATTTGCTTTGGCACTTTGGCTAAAGAAGGAGGTAGCGCAACACGGCATAACACCCCAAAAAGAAATAACGAAAACCTCTGTTTAAGTGGTTCGCTACGTTTAGTGACTTAGCTGGGATGCCCGGGTTTATGGAGTGAGGTTTGTCCGGGTCTTGGCGGCGGATGCGTCTGCCCACCTGCTGGATTGCAGGCCGGATCGGGAGAGAATAGTTGTGGGAGTCCCTTTGACTTATCCAGCTGTGATCTCTCGAAACATCGCAGTGGGAGGGATAGATTTATACATCCGTCACTTCTGGACACACTGACCCCCAGATTCCTACCCACCCGTAATACCCTTTTCCTTCCCAGAACCTTCTCGCCTTCTTTTCCTAAAAAGACCCTTCACACAGTATCCCCAAAGATGACAAAGACCCTGAGTGGAATTATTTTCCTCAGGGCCTCCTTTGTGGAGCTAATGTAAAAAAATACAAGTGTGCAGTTCGCACGCGGTACAAATGAAACCTGCAGAAAACTAAAGTAGACAAGAGTGGGGACAAGCACTGCACGAAGAGGAGATCAATTATTATCTTATTCTTTCGTAGCCTTAATCCTATAGATGTATGCGTTTGTCTATTTTAGTGTCGCTTTTTTGTTTCATCGAGTTTCAAATCACAACGGTGCTAAAGAAGCTTTCACTTCAAAAAAAAATAATATTAACAGAGAAAATTAAAAAAAAAGAAGAAAAATCATGAAGGTTAATTATTTTGATCAAAATTGGCTTGAAACTCGCAAAATTTTCAACACTAAACATGTAATTCGGAATGTTTATGTGCAAGGCTATGAATCCTAGATTTAATTATAAAAGTAAAACATGTCTATGCATATTAATTTTATTTATGAATTTTAATTAATACCTAAAAAAATCTTTTGCCACTCCACGCCTCTGAAATAAACGGTATTTTATGACAGCTCATCTTAGAATTTTGACTATGACCTTGACTTCTTCCTTGCGTTTTTCTTGGGCACGGATGAAGGGTGAGAGTCCATAATGACACTGGCATCTTGTTTTTATTTCTAAATTCACTCCAAACTATTTAAAACAGTAAAATTAGAGCGACAGTCTGTCACGTGATCAAATGGAGGCTTACCATTGGTCAAATTGGAGAATGCTGGTTTTGTTTCTTAAGTGCGTTGGGGATTGCTGCCTTTGATACTAACGCAGTTTTTAAAATGGATTTTTAAAGCATAAAGAGTTGGTTTTAATGCCAAATAACTGTTTTTCTAGGTAAAAGAGTTAATCATTAACAAAGTTGCATCATTAGTCCATTTTTGAAAAAAAGTGGAGAATGCTGCATTTGATTCTACCTACACACTTCAATATATGCGTCAGAACTGTGAGTAGATTACACTGCATCCCAATGGCAAAAGCTTAGTCGCTTACAATAATACTTATATCGTAAACTGTTCCGCCTCCTAAAACTGCAGCTCTTCGGAAATGTTCCTGGAGGGACGAGTGCACACTTTCAGAGCACTTCTCCGCCACCGCATGGGAAGCTTATGGCGCAGACTATAATACGCCAATCGAAGAATACAATCATTACCGCCATGATTGCTTGGATGGAGTTCACCCTGATAGTCCTCTGCAGATGGGAGGTGGTCAAATAGCCTCCACAAACGGCTGCGTGCATTAATTTTTGTGTTTAATATTTTTCAGTTTCCTTTTTCATGTTTTATTATTATTATTTTTAAACACTAGAAAGACCAGAGTGGTCAAATGACCCCAATGAAGTTTTTGATCAATCATATTAGGGAACGTTCCCATACTACGTGACACGTTTAGGGGGGGGGGGTCTTCAAAATGTCACGCTCCATACAAATGAGCGGCGGGTTGCTTAGGATTTTGATTTAGGTACCTAAAAAGACTGCAGTGGTCATTTGACCACTGCGGTAAATATTTACGGTTCGTTGAATAAACTTGTGTCGTGGGTAGTGAGTGGGTAGTTTTTGTATCTTATCGTTTTGGTTTATATCACTTTATTATTTTTTTTTTAATAACTATCAAGTTCTTTTATTTAGTATTAAATTTATCAATTAATAAAATATAAAACCATAACACACGAATAAAAGATTACAACCCATGAATGAGTCATTTGACCCCACTTGGTCTTTATAGGTATTTAGTTCAAAATTTCAGTCTTCCTAGTGTTTTAAAGCCTCGTATTCATTTTATGTGGTATTATATCTGCCTGAGGTGCAGTCGTCCCTTTCGCTCAGTATTCGAGGGTAAAAGCGACAGTGACAGCAACAATTTGTTAAAATACGTATTATTCAAATTTCTCGGCGACCTTAATTAATAAATTAATTTTGTTACCTATTTTATCGTTTGTCCGATATGATTTATACTTATCTCATTTTACGCATTACGCAGGAATACAATTTTAAAACACACACGCACCCATGAACCAACAATAGAAAATTAGTATATTTATTGTATTATTTAATAAAATTGTCACAGTATGTCTACACACCTACTTCTCTTGCCATTATAAATACATATTATAATAGTATTTATCGTTTACAAAAAAGAAGAAGAGGTTGCAAGTTACAGCGTTCTCTCAGCGATTCTGGCGACATTCTTTTGGATAAGAACTCAACTAACTGTACATAGTGCGTCATATCCACCGGTATTTCGACCCTAATTTCACAAAATAATTCTACTTTTGCGATGGCTTACAAATTTCTCAGAATTAATTGGTAAATACAACGCTTAGAGTAAATTAAATTTCGGATTAAAAAAGCGCATACGAATAATGTTTATCATTTGATTGGGACGGATAAAGAACCGGTTTTCCTTCATTAAAAGTAAGCGGCTAAGTCTGCAGTCAGCACCCTGGGAACTGTCGGTTTATTTTTAATTTATTGACCGAATATAGTTATTATTTAATTATTTTATAGTGGTGAGAGGTACCTTTTTTGGACACTGGTCTTGGTCGACTCAAGGAAACGCCACTCCACTCCTGCCGATCTCCTCAGAGAGGCGATTCCGTCTTCCTAAGGATAAGGTATTGTTCTTAACCTTAAAATTAAACACATTTTCGCTGGAGAACATGCATCATCCATCAACTCCACACAGCATCCCAGATGACATAGGCCCCGAGGGAAATTATTTTCCTCAGGGCCTCCTGTGTGGAGTTAATGTTAAAAAAAATCACAGAGAACTGGAATCGCAGTTAATGAAAAATCCGTTAATTTTAAGGATAAGGACAATTCTTCATACTTAGGTAGAACCAGAATCGCCTCTAGAGTCGTTAATTTTAAGGTTGATGACAATGCCTTATCCTTAAGTATAACCAGAATCGCGCCTAAAGCCAATAAAAAGTTGTTTTTTTTTTTTTTTTTTACATAAGCTCCACACAGGAGGCCCTGAGGAAAAAACTTTCCCTCAGGGCCTATGCCATCATTGGGGATGCTGTGTGGAGGGTTTTTTTAAGGAAAGGAAGGAGAGTTCTGGGAAGGAAAAGGGTTTAAGGGGTGGGTAGGAATCTGGGGTTAAGTGTGCCCTGGTCATCCGCCTCCAAGACCTAGACAAAACCTCAACCCATGAACCCGGCCACCCCTGCTAAATCACCAAACGTAGCGAACCACTTGGGGTGACCTATGGCAGAGGTGTTGGTTATCCAATAAAGGTTCCCTGGGCGGCGGTACCCACATTCCCGCCTCCCAAATTGTGTAATAAAGTCGTAATTTTAAGGTTCTCCTTTAAGGATAATTCCTTGTCCTTAAAGTAGAACCGGAATTGGTAATAAAGTCGTAATTTTAAGGTTCTCCTTTAAGGATAATTCCTTGTCCTTAAAGTAGAACCGGAATTGCCCCTCTGCTGCTTCCTTCCCGTTCCTTATGGCTAATGCAGCGATTTTGGCCTCCTCAATATCCATATCCAGCCACTTAAAGCCTGCAGATTTATTAATGGAAGTCTCTACGGAGGTTACATTTCTTCCATTCTTGCTACGTGTCCTGACTAACCTTACCAACACACTTTTTTAAACCTCGCTGTTGACCATTATTGACGAATCTTCAAATAATTAAAATAAGAATCGTTCGGTGTGAATACTGTGCTCGTTCTTCATGTATTGCAATGCGACGTACTCCGAAAAATTAACACCATTAAGCCCTTCGGCATCGAGGAACAACCGCGAGATATGCCAAACAAGGGCCAAAATTTGTACTAGTTTGACACTATTTGCCTCATGAAAACGTATCGTTTTTATAACAGCTCGGCTATATGGAGTAAATTCGTGTCTTATGTATTTTCTCCCTCCTACACATAATTTAATGTAAACTGTATGCAAACGACCGATACGACAAACAATGCCAGTTCTTGAAATTTATGAAATATAGTGTTACTAGTTTACTTTAGGAATATGGACTACTGACACACCTACTGCTGATAGATCCTGTAAAATCATCTCACCCTTTCTCACAAACAACGGAACTATCAGCAGCCGAATTATATTGCCAAATGTGAGGGTCATTCGGTTCCGCATCTTCATAGTATTCGACTAAACAATTATTGAAAGTGTTTCGACAGAAAGGTCAATAAAAAAAACAAGTTTTCAATCAATACCAGAAGGTCGCAATGAGGCGAATAAACTAAACTTGCTGTACCTACTCAATGAGAGCAAATTGTTCAAGGATATGCGGAAGGTACGCTAGTTAGACGAATTTAATTGTATCTATTGTACCGTGTTTTGTATTCAAATTCCTGATGTCACTGGTTTGAAATGAATAAAATGTGTCATCCATATATTATTTTAGTAATTTATAATCAAACTAGTAGACCTGGCCACACGTTGCTGTGGCTAACGAAACACAACGCCATTACCCGACCTTTATAAAATCTACACTACCCGCTTGCCAGCTGCCAGCTGCCCGCTGCCTTTCTCTACTATAATAAGCATGTATTATACATATAAACCTTCCCCTTGAATCACTTTATCTATTGGTGAAAACCGCATGAAAATCCGTTGCGTAGTTTAAAAGATCTATGCGCACATACATTTTGAACGACTTCATTTTATACTATGTAATGATACGGGTGCCTTTTGCCAAGTTAAAATGGGAATACTCGTCTCATGCATGCTCTGTTATTATTCTGACTCTTGACATGACCCAACTTAATTATCTGATTCACTTGGTCGTGCCATGTCTTTCTCGGGCGTCCCCGACTTCTACCATTCACATTTACGTCATATATTCTCCTTATACTCTTTTCCTCGTTCATTCGCTCTACATGCCCAAACCATCGGAGCGTTCCTTTCTTAATTTTACTTATTAGCTTGCATCAGCCTTTCAATCTTTGCTGATCTCCACGTTTCTCACACGATCATAAATGGTTTTACCACACGTAGGTACGCCTCAAGGATCTCATTTCAACAGCATTCAGTCCACTTTCATCTTTCTTCTGCCAGTTCCATGCCTCACTGCTATACATCAGGGTAGGTACCAGTACTCCATTATGGACGGCTAGCTTTACTTCTTTGGACAGTTTTTTGTTGGTGGCAGTCGGCGTTCAGTCCTCCAGAGAGAGAGTTAGAGTTACCTGCATTCACCCTTCTTTCAATATCTCTATCAGCCTTCCCATCTCCAAACATACTTCCCAGGTAAACAAACTCATTCACCTGCTCCAAGAATTCATCATTCACGAATCTTTGTTTACAAAAATAAAGATGGTCGCCTCTCACAACAAAACAAGTAGGTAGGTACCTATTAATTTTATTATTTCGAGAAATAATGTTGTTGACAAAAGCCACACCTTTGAAAGCGGGTTCGGTTGCAGAATTGGCAAAACGAACTCGTTCGGCAAACGAGAGATTCCGAGATCAATGATAATATTCTCAGTTGCACCCATTTTTTTTTCTTTTCTTTGTGTTTTTCTGATTAGTATTGTTTTTAAATCTCCAAAATACGAATTTGAAGCAATGATGCTGGTAGATATAGCAAAAGTATTAACATGGCGCAACTCTCAAGTAGAACAGGAGTTACTCAAAGAAGTACAGATAAAGAATTCAACAATGGATACCTTGCATTTTAAACACATGCACCTGCAGCCAAATGGGTTGTTATCACCTGCAGAGTGCAGACCAGCTGATGTAATCTATTGCACAATGTAATTGGTCTTTTTGCACGCGGCAGGTGAAAACCATCCGTTGCCTGCAACTTATGCAAATGCAGCGGTTCCCGAAGTGTTAAGAGATCGTTAGGGTTCCGTGACATTTTCAGAAAAGCGCAACAGGAATTTTTGAACTGCTTGATTAAATGTTATATTTGACTAATGGTGTATGGAACAAATCATTTCTACATCGGTGAGTCATGTTAAGGTATCACTTACGAAATAAACTTTTCTTGCTGATATGCCTTATCTTGCCAAAAGAAAGTTGATATTATTTGGTTATGATTTTAGATTTTCACGGCCAAAAATTTTATGGTTATTTCCTTTTGGGGTATTATGCCGTGTTGCGCTACCTCCTCCTTTAGCCAACGTTTCGGACAGCGTTACAGTGTCCATCATCAGGGCAGATGTGTAAATGTAAGAGATGAAATGTGTGCTTAAGTACTTCGAAGCAATACCGTGTTGCCAGCACCAATCCACTGCGGGCTGGTATTACAGTATACTTCAAGATGGTTTTTTGCATTTACCTTTGGTGTAGCCGTCAATTACCGGATACCAAGAACTATTGAGCTTAGCTCCGTCGTCTCTATTAATGTTAATAGGATTTTTATGAATTTCAATTGCCTCTGTAATTAAGCGTGCTCTATAGGTTTTGGGTCTTCCCAGGACTTCAGGAACAAATCCGAAGTAATGGCCGGTTTCAATTAAATGCTCGGCGATTGCCGATTTGTCAGGGTGGCCAAGTTTACATGCTCGAAAGTGTTCCGATATCCTTTTGGAGATCGTTCGCTCTGTCTGGCCAACATAGACCTTATCACATCCGGAACAGCTGAGTTTATATACTCCATCTGTTTCCAGAGGAAACTTGGTCTTTGCAGACCTCAGTAGGTCTTGTATTTTGGTTGTGGTTCCGAAGACAGTCTTGATGCTTTCTTTCCTCAACAGTCTGGCAATTCTGTCTGTCACATTGTGAACATAAGGTAGGAAAGCACAGCCTTTAGACTCTTGTTCAATTCTGTCTTCGTTTGGTGTAGATTTGGCTCTTATTATTTGCCTTGTCTGCCTTGCCGGGTAACCGTTACGCTCCAGTGCATCGGTGAGCTTAGTAAGTTCCGCTCCGATTTTTGTTTCTTCACATATTCTGGTCCCTCGGGTTACCAGCGTATGGATAAGTCCTCTCTTCTGCGCTGGGTGGTGATGCGAATCAGCATGTAGATACCGATTCGTATGAGTTGGTTTCCTATACACTGTGTGTCCTAGGCTACCATCTTCTTTTCGCATCACTTCCACATCTAGAAAAGGCAGGATTTTGTGGTTATTTTCCAACTCCATTGTGAACTTAATTTTACTGTGAAGTGAGTTAAGATGGTCTAGGAATTCGTTCAGTTTCTCTATTCCATGAGGCCAAATGGCGAAAACATCATCGACATAACGCCACCATACCTTTGGAACAGCCGAAGCTGTGTCAAGTGCCACTTCTTCAAACTTCTCCATAAAGAAGTTAGCTAGAACTGGCGACAACGGACTGCCCATCGCAACTCCTTCCACTTGCTCAAAAAGCTCACCCTGAAATGCAAAATATCCTGTTTTGAGACAGTGTTCAAAAAGTTTGCAAATGTCTTCCTCATATATCTCCCTAAGCATTGTCATGGAGTCTTCTAGAGGCACATTCGTAAAAAGAGAAACTACGTCAAAACTGACAAGAATATCCCTTTCATCAGTCTTAACCTTCTTAAGTTTACTAATCAGATCTGTGGAATCCTTAATCCACGATTCAGTTTTTCCAGTTTGCATCTGCAGTAGTCTAGATAGGTATTGGGACAGTTTGTAAGTAGGTGCACCAATAGCACTGACAATCAATTGGTGCACCTACTTACAAACTGTCCCAATACCTATCTAGACTACTGCAGATGCAAACTGGAAAAACTGAATCGTGGATTAAGGATTCCACAGATCTGATCAGTAAACTTAAGAAGGTTAAGACTGATGAAAGGGATATTCTTGTCAGTTTTGACGTAGTTTCTCTTTTTACGAATGTGCCTCTAGAAGACTCCATGACAATGCTTAGGGAGATATATGAGGAAGACATTTGCAAACTTTTTGAACACTGTCTCAAAACAGGATATTTTGCATTTCAGGGTGAGCTTTTTGAGCAAGTGGAAGGAGTTGCGATGGGCAGTCCGTTGTCGCCAGTTCTAGCTAACTTCTTTATGGAGAAGTTTGAAGAAGTGGCACTTGACACAGCTTCGGCTGTTCCAAAGGTATGGTGGCGTTATGTCGATGATGTTTTCGCCATTTGGCCTCATGGAATAGAGAAACTGAACGAATTCCTAGACCATCTTAACTCACTTCACAGTAAAATTAAGTTCACAATGGAGTTGGAAAATAACCACAAAATCCTGCCTTTTCTAGATGTGGAAGTGATGCGAAAAGAAGATGGTAGCCTAGGACACACAGTGTATAGGAAACCAACTCATACGAATCGGTATCTACATGCTGATTCGCATCACCACCCAGCGCAGAAGAGAGGACTTATCCATACGCTGGTAACCCGAGGGACCAGAATATGTGAAGAAACAAAAATCGGAGCGGAACTTACTAAGCTCACCGATGCACTGGAGCGTAACGGTTACCCGGCAAGGCAGACAAGGCAAATAATAAGAGCCAAATCTACACCAAACGAAGACAGAATTGAACAAGAGTCTAAAGGCTGTGCTTTCCTACCTTATGTTCACAATGTGACAGACAGAATTGCCAGACTGTTGAGGAAAGAAAGCATCAAGACTGTCTTCGGAACCACAACCAAAATACAAGACCTACTGAGGTCTGCAAAGACCAAGTTTCCTCTGGAAACAGATGGAGTATATAAACTCAGCTGTTCCGGATGTGATAAGGTCTATGTTGGCCAGACAGAGCGAACGATCTCCAAAAGGATATCGGAACACTTTCGAGCATGTAAACTTGGCCACCCTGACAAATCGGCAATCGCCGAGCATTTAATTGAAACCGGCCATTACTTCGGATTTGTTCCTGAAGTCCTGGGAAGACCCAAAACCTATAGAGCACGCTTAATTACAGAGGCAATTGAAATTCATAAAAATCCTATTAACATTAATAGAGACGACGGAGCTAAGCTCAATAGTTCTTGGTATCCGGTAATTGACGGCTACACCAAAGGTAAATGCAAAAAACCATCTTGAAGTATACTGTAATACCAGCCCGCAGTGGATTGGTGCTGGCAACACGGTATTGCTTCGAAGTACTTAAGCACACATTTCATCTCTTACATTTACACATCTGCCCTGATGATGGACACTGTAACGCTGTCCGAAACGTTGGCTAAAGGAGGAGGTAGCGCAACACGGCATAATACCCCAAAAGGAAATAACCATTGATATTATTTGTTTTGCTTTCTGTGTGAACGCAACTTGTCCGAGGGGCGCGGGGGGTATGTCAATCAGTAGTCTGGCTCTTGGGAATTTAGTCGCTATGAAGCATTTCTCGGGAGCGACCGCGCGTTGTGCGTGCGTGAGTTTTACAAAAATGGTGATTCGGCGACTGTAGCGCGTAGAAGATTCTGCAATATTTGAGGTTTTCGTCAATTCAATGATGCGCCAAGCATTCCTCTCATTCGAAAATGGGTCAAAAAGTTTGAAGAGATCGCTGGCAAAACCAAAATCCGGGCGACCAAGGTCATAGAGAGCGGTAGAAAACGTAGAGAGTGTTTTTTATCAGTCTTTTCGTGACGACTCAAACTTTTCGATTCGGAAGCGCGCAAGTGCTTTAAATGTGCATAGATCATCGTTACACAGCATTTTGCACAAAGACCTAATGCTGCACCCCTACAAACTCACTGGCTATAACCAAAGAACATGGTTCCAGCAAGACGGAGCAACATTACATACGTTCAATACGTCTCTGCCATGAGTTCGTGTAATTTTCCCTGGCAAATTGATCTCCAGGAGAGGTGACATAAATTGGCCTCCTCGTGGTCCTGACCTAACCCCCGGACTTTTTCCTGTGGGGTTATCTCAAATCTAAAGTGTACGCCAAAAATCCGACTTCCCTGATGCAATTAAAAGAAAATATCCGCCACGAAATGGCAGCCATCACGAAGCCTACCTAGCGAGCCGTCATAAGAAATTTTACTCTTCGTTTAAATGAATGCCGCGAACTTGCGGGTTTACATTTGGACGATATTATTTTTCAGAAATAAATTCCCAAATTGTGTATTTTAGTATTTAATAAACATTTTTTCGATAGAACCCTTACTTTTTTTTAAATCGATCCACTAAATATCAACTTTTTTTGGGACAACCTCTATTTGGGAACTTAACGAAGTTTTACCTAAAGTAGATCGACACCTCAATATCATTAACGGAAGGGGTGTTTTGACATTTCTCAGTTAAATCAAGACTTTCTGGATGCTGCGATCAAAATATTAATGAATTAGTTCTGGTTCACTAAATACTAAAAGATTTTGCGACGCGCTTTCTTCCGTTTTCGATGTTTTGAATTAGTCATCAAAAATTACAAGCTTGATCCCAAATACAGAATTTTTATGTTGTGATATGATACGTCTTACATACAGGGTGTAACAGCATGTACCCGAAGGATTTTAGGCGTAGTTAGGTACACCTAGCGGGTGACGTGATACGCAGTCCGTCTCGTTCCAGCAGCACGGTAACCTTCGAGACAGAGTGCTTACCACGTGATCCCATCTCGTCGTGTAAAGTTTGATGAAATTTTTGAAGTAAAACTTCTATAGCACGGCTGCGATTTGGATTTCGGATGAAACGGAAATGACGATTAGTGCACGTGCGACGAATCAACTGCGCTCATCGGCCGCTTTGATAATAATGATATCCCTTTTAAAGGTTGAGATATGAAACGAAAATTACGCGAGGTATGAGCTCATTGATCGCTTTCATTATGACCTCACTTTTCAAGTATTGGTTGAGATTGTTTTGGTAAAGTTTCGCTTCTACCGCGTGTAAACCAGACTAGATTTTTTTTTGTCTTCAATTGAAAAAAAATAGGACACAAAATGACATCTATGTTTCATTTTCCAAATATAATATATTTCCCAGGAGTCGCTGGCTAAAATCCTTCGGTATGTGCTGTTATTCTCTGTATATCAGAATGGTAAGAACGATAACATCCTGTATACAATTCTTTCACTGCTGGGGTCTTTTCAGGATTTCGTGGCCAAAAAAGTTCGGGAACCCCTGGTCTACAGTAACGGAAGGCCCTCGCAATGGCAAGTGATTGTCTTCGTTCTTTATCCATGCCAAGCTGTAATTTGAAGCGAAAGATTCATGGAAGATTATTGTAGCGATGTGCAAACTTCCGGTGATGGTTCGGAGAATTTTTTGAAAACATATCGATGAACAACCTCATGCCTGTAATGGTAATAGAGCACTCATAAATACGAGTATACGGTTTTTATAAATTTCTTTCTGTAAGTTTCCCCCAAAAATATATAGATACGAACAAATGGTAGTTTCTTTGATACGGCAAAAGTAAACGTGAAATATGTTTGTTGACATAAGTTGTGATATGTAGGTTAACTGTCGCGAAAGTAAGCCGAAGCCATTACGTTAATTGACTTTAATACCGTTTAGCAAAGCTTGAACTGAGTTCATTCAGAATATTTAAGCCAGTGAAAAATTTTGTGGTGCTCTGTACTGGAATATGAGAACATTAATGTACCCCAGTTTGTAACTTGCCGTTTTTGTTCTTTAATATTTGGGAAGATTTGCGTAGTATTATGTTGTGTTGCAGTAATCTAGACGTGACACATTCTGCGAGCTTACTAGTAATTTCAGATTGATGACCAGAAATTCGATTCATAATATTAATTATACATAAATATTATAATAAAAATTGCATCCACCGGTTCATCGATCACTTATCAAAGAACGCGATGCTGCGTAAAAATTGTATATTGTTTTAATTATTCTCTGTACAGGCAGAAAATATACAGGACCATACGTATCTGGGAAGTCACTTGTCTTTGGAGTAATGTCACTTCCTGAAATAGTTACTGGAGAGTTATATGCTGACGTCTGCTAGTGACGGTCCAGAAAAACTCTGCCTTTAAAGGTTTCATCATCCAGAAAGAAATTGCTTCTAAAAATTTATTTGTGCTAATTTTAGACTGTATTTTTACTACTTAGCCACAATAGTAATCTTACTGGTCTTTGGCGTAGCTGTGAGATAGAAGACCAAAATTTGGTCAATGGCTCAATTATTATAGCGACATAGATCAAGAGCAGTGGGCCCAGACTGGACCCTTGGGGTACTCCAAATAAAAGAGTTGTGGAAATAGCAGATTTATCCATTTGCCATCTCAGTACCAATTCTGAATACAGCAGGAAAATACGAATTATTTTGATAATGGTTTATCATGGAATAGTTTTCAGTCAGTATTTAAATTTCTTTATATTCATGCATCCAGTGGATCTATTCTAGTGGATATTTTCATGAATTCATAATTTTGCTGAACTGACAAATATCTGACCCACATTAAATCTACCGCAGCACAACTCAAATATTGCCTACGAAGATAGCTACAAAAAATAACAAACTACTATATTGAAATTCGGATGCTCCAAGAATACAACGCAGCGGTTTCGACACTGATTTAGCTGGTCCCGCCCGTCTTACGAAATAAATAAACGCTGTTCGTATTTAGAGTGTCAGATGATTTAAAAATAATTTTTCATTTCTGCACCGTATTTTTGAAGAATACTCTTCAAAATTTCTCTTTCATAATTTTATTTAGTTCCTAAAAAATATTATGAAATTGTATTAGCCATAAAAAAGACAACTCCAATAAGTTGTTCATTTTATAATCATTCGCTCTGCCCAAACCATCTGAGCGTCCCTTTCTTATTCTTATTCATTACGCTTACATCAGCCTTGCATTTTTTGCGGATCTCCACATTTCTCACACGATCGCACATAGTTTTACCGCACATACGCCTCAGGGATCTCATTTCTACAGCATTCAGTCTACTTTCATCCTTCCTCTGCCAGTTCCATGCCTCACTGCCATACGTCAGGGTAGGTACCAGCACTACATTATGGACGGCTAACTTCGCTTCTTTGGACAGTTTTTTGTTGGCGCCAACGGCGTTCAGTCCTCCATTAATAGAGTTGCCTGCATTTACCCTTCTTTCGATATCTCTGTTAGCCCTCCCATCACTCGTAAACATACTTCCCAAGTACACAAACTCATCCACCTGCTCCAAATACTCATCATTCACAACTATGTTGCACGTTGTTTTCATACTCTCTCTTTCAAACACCATGACTTTAGACATACTTACATTCATCATTAACTCATTCTTCATACATACTTCGTTCATCCTAGACCCGAGAGACTAGATCTTCCATACTGTTAGAAATCAGCACCGCATCATCATCATACAACAAGCAACATATTTCCAAATTACTCAATTTCGCGCCCAATCCCATCTCTTTCAATTTTTGCATACAAATTATCCATGTATAGATTGAATAATCACAGTGTCATTACCCCTCCTTGTTTAACGCCTTTTGTGATGTCAAATCATCACAAAAGGCGTTAAATGAACGAGGAAATGAGTGTAAGAGGAATATATGACGCAAATGTGAATGGTAGAAGAAGTCGGGGACGCCCGAGAAAGACATGGCACGATCACGTGAATCAGATACTTGAGTCGGGCCATGTGAAGAGTCGGAATAATAGAAAAGCATGTCTGAGACGATGTATGAATGTGAACGAGGTAAGGAGTGTGTGCCAAGATCGAGTTGTTTGGCGGTCCGTCCTCTCTGCCTACCCCTGCGAGGAAACGGCGCGATGGTTAGTTAGTTATTTTATAATCCAGGCGAAGATTGATGGAAGACATCTTTCATGGATTTGAAATCTACGTGACTCCTACGAGTAAAGTTTAGCGGAGTTGTTCCGAGCTTCAGTTTGCAGGGTGAAAATGGCGTTGATGATAGCTAGCCATGTAGTGGGAAACAGAATAATAAAGTATTTCTGTTATAGCTACTATCTACACTCTCAGCTCTGTCTGTAAAAAATACGTAAAGTACCTATAAGTATAAAAGATACAGTTTTCACGCAGCGAGAAGCGAGTTTAATTCCGAGAACCGACCAGAGGATGCAATTATTACGGCAAGAAAGTGGTGGCTTGTATCTTTTTAATATAATAATTAATCTGCAAGTTATGGCCAGTACCGTTGTGCAATTTATACCCAGGCAACAAACACGAACCTGCTACGGCTTGTGAATAATCAATCGATTCAACGGTAAGACGTGGTCAATTGGTCAAAACAAAACATTGTTGTTCTACACTCTTCGGTGTACCTACCGGGACAATCATTTAGGCCCCCCACTCTTTCAAAATTGTGAATTATTGTTGGTTATTGATAAAGAAATTTAATATTGATGGTTGCATGGGGTTGATCAATCCTGAGGTTTTTTCGGCTTTTAAAATTTTGTTCGGGAACATTTGTCATAGGGAAGTGTTTCCGTGGATGGGGATAGGGTTTGATTTAGCGATGTTTATTGGAGTAGGGGTCACGCTTCTCAGCAACGAGGAACAGACTTGAGAAGAAGAATACGATGTATTTCTTTATTTTGTTTTTAAATATGCTTTATTTTTATATTTTTGTTACCTTTTTAAGTTGCATTCTGAAGCGTTTGTCGAGATCGGGCCTACCTGTATTAGTGTAGGCCTTATAGCCCAGTTAAATTAGACAAAAAGGGCTCGAAGGTTGAAATTCTTACAAATCTGAATATCTGTTTTCATATATGTTACAAATAAGTATTTTAGAAAGACCTAAAAATAACATTCGAGTTAGAAAAGGTCACCAAAATTGATTTTTCGCGAATAAGAGGCCTTCTACGTATCAAACATCGATGAAGGCTTAATGAAAGTTGAAGAAAACATTATTATCTACAACATTAATTATATGTATTTTTTCCATATATTTATCCCTTTTCGAGATAATAGCCCGAAGAAATGGTAACAATGAATTCGTTTACTGGCTAACACTGTATAAACATTCGTCGACAAAAAGCTGCTTGCAAGATTAGAACAATTTGTCGACGAAAAGCTACTCGTACAGAGAATTGCTCTATTGATATTTTTAGGATTTTGTAAAATACTTATTTGTAACATCGATACTTAAGTGTAGATATACAAAAATTCACTTTAAAATCCTGATTTGACTGGACTATTATTGTTTTCGTTTGTTAGAAGATTTTTAACTCAAGTTAAGTCTCTTGTCAATTCGTCATCGTCATCAGGAGATGAATGCAGTCGTGAGAAAAACGTAACACTACACAATATTGTGACGTGATGTCAGAATAGTTTCTCTTCATTAAACAGTGTGTAGATCTCAGAGTAAAAACAAGAAAACCTTTCCGGTAGAATAACGGTAACTTTGCATTCCTTCAACAAAAGGCTCTTTCATCCCCTTCAATACCTTCCTTGCCCTAACACTCAAATTACGTCCTTTCGACGAAGAAGTAACCGCAGCAATAGAACCGGAATTAATCCATCTTTTTGCAATGAGATTGCAAACTGCAAAACAATGCCACGAAGCAAACGGTTAAGATGATTTCCATCTTGGTGGTGTAGCCTTCAGTTTTATGACCTTCACCTTTTGCCGTAAGACGTTTGACCAATCCTTGAATTGAGGGATATGGGAACAAATGGCAGCATTCCATTCACCGACGGAATGTTATGGTACGGCAAACTGTTTTTTATACGCGGACAGCAAAATTGTTTGAGAAAGTTCGCGGACCGGTGATGCAATTTATGGCATTCGGATCATGATTTGCAGTCTTCGTAGTTCTCAGTTCTCACTGCGCTTTGAATGCATCTTGTTTTGTTTTAGATAATTATTTATTTACGATATTGCAAAGAGAGAAAGAGTTGCAATTTACATAATTTTTATGACTTTTATTGCAACAAGCAATTATAAATGAATAATTTTAAATGTGATTCTGAGTTCAGCAAGCTCGCATCGAAAAAGACTCAGTATAACACATCGCGTCTGTTAATATTAGAGATGACAATCAATCAGCCCTCCTTTGCAGAGAACCTCACGTAATTGGGAGCTCCAAGATTTTATAAAAACTTGTTAGCCCTATAGAGAACGCCCAGTTTCTTGATTACTACGGCTTCTATGGAGCCCTGATTCTTGAGCTGGTCTGAGAATCATTTCAATGAAATCTTCAGAGGGAGGGTGCTTCTATAAAATTACATCAGAAAGATTTGTCTCCCTTTTTGCCGAAATCAGACACGCTTGGGTTTTTGAGTCGTTAAAGCTGACCAGTTGGCCCTACCCTAGGTATTGATGAACCTTTTGAAGGTGGTGGTCAACTTTTTTTCCCATATTCGTGATTATAAGATACTTTAATAGTGCACAACTGATGGCCCTGGAAAAATCACTAAGGTCGCACTGTTGAATCTAGCAGACACCTCTGATGAATCCCCAAAATATTTAAAAAAAAAACTCTCGACTCTGACTCTGTGCAGAAATGGGCTGTCCGTTTGATAGAATACCCTATCCCAACAATCGGATTGTAATCTTTAGAGCTCAAGCGTCAGGTAGGTATGCTGTCCTTGTTCTACCGGTATTCAATGGAATATGCTCCGAGGAACTAGCGTCGTTGATCCCTTCGATACCGGTGCGTAGTCGGAAACCACGCCCTTGTGCGTCATTTCTACGACTTGTTCTTCAGTTCAATAGCTCGGCTGTCGAACGATTTGCCGGCCTCTGCTCTCTATGTTCACACCTTCCTTTCCTCAGAAATACCGTCCACATGGCATTACCAAAGATGGTACAAGCCCTGAGGGAAATTACTTTCTTCGGGGCCTCCTGTGTAGAGTAAATGTTAAAAAATCATGTAGTAATAA
Organism: Limnephilus marmoratus; assembly: GCA_917880885.1. Classification (NCBI taxonomy): domain Eukaryota; kingdom Metazoa; phylum Arthropoda; class Insecta; order Trichoptera; family Limnephilidae; genus Limnephilus; species Limnephilus marmoratus. The sequence continues at coordinate 22,302,013 of OU862930.1, read as the reverse complement.
ATTCCATTCCAGTCATCTAAAGCTTCGTTTCTTATGATTCCAGGATAGTATGGGAGACGATATGGAGGAGCTCAGTTTCTCCGAATGGCCCGACCCGCCGGGGAGCCACCCCTGGCTTCCGGCATATGGCTTCCAGACCTCCCAGGACCACCAGCTCGAGAAAGAAGACTTCTTAGACCCTGCAGGTACAAAGAATTCATAATACAACACCATTAATAGAATTGTCTAATCACCCTCTGAAGTTTCGCGAGACCACCCTAAAACCATTGGATAGTTTGAACCAAAAATCTTCGAAGTCTATTATCTCAGTTTGAAACATTTTCACTTAACGGCAGTGTATTTCTATAAATGGTAGTATATGTACCTACTTCACTTTTCTGAATCACAGTTTCGACACAAAACTTCGAAGCCTATTATCTCAGTTTAAAACATTTTGACTTACGGCAGTGTATTTCTATAAATGATAATATATAAACCTACTTTACTTTTCTGAATCACAGTTTGGACATAAAACTTCGAAGTCTATTATCTCAGTTTGAAACATTTTGACTTACGGCAGTGTATTTCTATAAATGATATACCTACTTTACTTTTCTGAAACATAGTTTGCCACAAAACTTCGAAGACTATTATCTCAGTTTAAATCATTTTGACTTAACGGCAGTGTATTTCTATAAATGATAATATATGTACCTACTTTACTTTTCTGAAACACAGTTTGGACACAAAACTTCGAAGTCTATTATCTCAGTTTGAAACATTTTGACTTACGGCAGTGTATTTCTATAAATGATATACCTACTTTACTTTGCTGAAACACAGTTTGACACAAAACTTGGAAGACTATTATCTAGTTTAAAACATTTTGACTTAACGGCAGTGTATTTCTATAAATGATAATATATGTACCTACTTTACTTTTCTGAAACACAGTTTGGACCCAAAACTTCGAAGTCTATTATCTCAGTTTGAAACATTTTGACTTACGGCAGTGTATTTCTATAAATGATATACCTACTTTACTTTGCTGAAACACAGTTTGACACAAAACTTCGAAGACTATTATCTAGTTTAAAACATTTTGACTTAACGGCAGTGTATTTCTATAAATGATAATATATGTACCTACTTTACTTTTCTGAAACACAGTTTGGACACAAAACTTCGAAGTCTATTATCTCAGTTTGAAACATTTTGACTTACGGCAGTGTATTTCTGTAAATGATATACCCACTTTACTTTGCTGAAACACAGTTTGACACAAAACTTCGAAGAATATTATCTAGTTTAAAACATTTTGACTTAACGGCAGTGTATTTCTATAAATGATAATATACTTTACTTTTCTGAGACGCAGTTTGGACACAAAACTTCGAAGTCTATTATCTCAGTTTGACTTGGGGCAGTGTATTTCTGCAAATGATAATATAACTATTTTACTTTTTCTGTCCCATACATAAAAAAGGCAGCTATTATTGAGATGTCGTAAAATAACGAAATAGTATCCCCAGTAAAAAATACGACTGCAAATACCTTGAACGCCATGACAAGCAAAACATTAAATGAATGGTGAAGCTTGTGGTCATAATAATGGCATTCCGGATGAAGGTGTGGCCTGTTTATCGACAGACAAAACGATGACCCGCGGACAAATAAAGTTTTATGCAAGTTCTTTTGTGAAACAGCTGTTGCTGTTTTGAAACGAGGTAAATATGTGTAAGCTACTACTTGCTTTTTTCATACGGAATTGCTTTGAAACAATAAATCCAATTAAATAGTTCAGTCCGCTCTTCGAGGTAGCCAGGAAATGTTTATTATATTTTTCCCAAGTATTATCTGGACAAGGCTTGAGAACCTTAAAATTAACATGGTTAATGAAAATATTTATCAAAAAGATAATGCATTTTCTCGCAGTGGAATATTAGAAGAAGCATTGCTTTTTACCTGTTATCGGTCTGCAAGAAGCAAATTAGTCTTCCAGCAAGTTCGTCCCTACGCTCACTAGAAGATCTATGAAGATCATTTTTCTGAAGAGTCGAGGTAAAGTCAATGGCAGACCTCGGATACGAAAACAAACACCGTGTTTTGGACTCAGCTATTAACCAAATATTTTCCCAAAACGTAAATTAAATCGACTTGAAGAATACCAATAAGAAACTAAAATGGGAGTAAACTAAGAATATTACTAAATTATTAGCACCATATTTATTACAATACCTACGTCAACTCTTGTATATCTTCGACCTGCAGCAAATTACTTACATCGTTGAGTATTATCTCTATTTTATAACGACCTTCTTGTTCACGGTACTATCGAACGTGTCACGTTTTAAACATTAAAACTTACTGTAAAATTCTTTATTGCTTTTGTTTGAGTGTAATTAAATATATTAATTATTATTGTATTTTCTTTTAACAGACGGCCAAAATAGATACTAAATACACAATGATTTTTTGTTATTTCGTTCTCAAAATGTTTTTACTTCGTGTTTTGTTAATGTTTTTATGATAAAACGAAAAAATTGAAAACCCTATAAAAGAGAAGCAAAGAGAAACCTATAAAACATTAAACCTGCCCACACTAAGTACACAGCACGCACTATTACCACTAGCGTTTGAAGCAGTTTCCAACCAACAAAAAAATAGCAGTTAAGAGGAATATAAACGCTAGAAATATTTAGAATCTCATGCCTGCAAAATTTTAAAATCGAGCGTCTTTTTGCACGAGGCTAATAAGCGAAAAAGTGGTTTTTATTTATTTTATGCATAATTTTATATGAACGAAAAAACGTTAAACATGGAAAACCTCAAAAATAGTCTTAGCCATAAAGGGGTATTTTTTACAAATTGTTTCTTGTATTACTTCATAGTTAAGTCATGAAAAAACATTTTTTTTGGTGGTTTACGCCTATATTTTTTGTTACGTAAATAATAATTTTATTGTGATTCCAATACATAGAAAAGCTAGTAAAAGCTTCGATATATCCGTAGCATATTTTTTGATGTTCATACTGTAAGCCGATTCGTCGTAAATATTAATCAAAATAGTATCTAAATAGAATTTCACGTATATATTCATCTTAAAGGAGCAGATGAAGTCAATTATAACCGTAATAATTGCTTAACTTAGCTCTCTCATCAAAATTTAGACATATTAGATTTATCAAAGAATTTATATATAAAAATGCAAAAATCAGTCATTTTAAATACATGTAGGATTACAAAAGATTTTTTAAATATTTATATTGAGGGATCAGCAGGATTTATAGGTCCAATTAGGAGTTCTACCGAGCTGAACCCTGGAGGTATCTGGAGTGGCCGATATCTGGAGTCAGTGAATTATTTTCCCATTTGGTCTCTGGTAGGTTGACATGTTGTTCTTGTATTATTTTGTATTTATTATACTTATATAGTGCAATTGCATAGCGTGAATTGACTACATGATCATTTGTGGAAAAGTGTGTGAAAGGGTTTAGTTTTTCCTGTGGGGAAGATTTAACTAATTTTAAATCTGAAGTATTTTGAACGTTTGTTAATTAATTAATTAATTAATTGATTTATTTGTTTATTAATTAATTGATTTATTTGTTTATTTACGGACTGACGTCCAAATTCCAAAATAATAATGTAAATTTTAAGAGTAGGGGATGATATTATATAAAAGCAAAGACCAAAATCAGAGATTAACATAAGTCTAATAAAGTCAATAGTTAGCTGGATGTCAAAATAATTATAAAATATCTTCAATTATTGTTGACCGACAAAATTCATTTATACTTATACCAAACAAATCAAGGTATTGACTTGAGTTGACCAAACTACACATTCTGGATAATGGTGAATAATATCCATAATTAGTCGAGTGTTGATTGAGGAAGAGCAGTTCATTATTTCTGAGCCTACGGGAAGGCATATTGAAAGGGATGATTTGTAGTAAAGTCGGTAAATCAATATTACGATTGATAATTTTAAAGACACAAATGAGATCATTTTTTTTCCGGCGGTCTTCTAAAGGAGAAAGATTTAAAGTTAGTTCAATTTCATTATATGAGTACTTACCTCTTTCTAATCCTAGCCACCTAGCAATCTATCCTAAGAACTGATGTTGAACGGGTTAAATTTGACGAATATGGAGAACATAAAAAGGAGACTTATACTAATACCAAACAAATCAAGGTATTGACTTGAGTTGACCAATCTACACATTCTGGATAATGGTGAATAATATCCATAATTAGTCGAGTGTTGATTGAGAAAGAGCAATTCATTATTTCTGAGCCTACGGGAAGGTATATTGAAAGGGATGAGTTGTATTTTTTATTTTATTTTTTATTTTTTATTTATTTGATTCACCTGATTTATACATGTGTGTTACATATTTGACTAATGTGGGCCTCACTGGGTGCTTTACCCGTGCTGAGGACCCCATTTTGCAGTTTGATATGATTTTTTTTTTTTTTTAAATTTAAGATACATATAAAATAAAAACTAAAGAAAAAAGAAACTCAATAATAACATATGAGAATTAAAAGAAAGTAAAATAGAGCAAAATAAAATAGAGTAAAATAACACTAAAATAAAACAATAAAATAAAACTATTTAAATAGGATAGATACATATAAACCGATAGTGAAAGTAAAAGGGTTTTATATATTAGTGAGTATTGCAATGGTGTTTATGTCTATGTGTTTTTATTTTTTATGTTGTGATTTTTTTGTAAAGTTGCCTTTTTTGTTCTTCAATCCATCTTTTAATTTTGAGTGTGAAAAGTTTTTTGTTTTCTTCTTTTTTTAAATCGAGTGAAAGATGGTTGAATGCTTTTATTGCCTGGTATTTGTGATGTCTTTATCCAAAGCTTGTGTTTATCGTCGGTGTTTTTAAGTTTTGTATGTATGCTTGTCTAACTGGTCTATTAATGGTTTGTGTTTGTTGTAGTTTGTGTTTTTGGTCAAAGATATAGTTAAGAAGTGTTTTTATGTATAATTGTCGTATATCAAGTCCGTCGAACATGTTGAATATTTGGTCTGTGTCAGTCATTCTGTGTTTTTTTAGTATAACCTTTAAGATGGTTCTCTGTGTGGTTTCCAAATGAACAATAGCTGAGTTTGTTGCTCCTCCCCAAACAATGATTCCATATTCTATTATAGATTGGCAGAGTGCAAAACATACTGTTTTCATTTGTTTTAGTTTGTATATGTTTCTTATGTTTAGGAAAAGATGTATTGTTTTGAGGAGTTTATTGGTGATATGATTTATATGATGTGCCCATTTGAGATTATGGTCAATTATGATTCCTAGATATTTTATTTGGTCTGTTTTTACTATAGCAGGGCAGTCACAGTTTTTAGTGTTTAAACAATCGTGAATTTTTATGGTGTTTGTTTTATTTGTTGGCTGTCCCATGCTATTTATACTGTACGTTGTGAATTTTGTTTTCGATATATTTAATGTAAGTATGTTTGTGTCTAACCATGTTTTCACTCGCGTGATTCCTAATTCTGCTGTATTATACACATTGTTCCAGTCTTTAGATTTGAAGAGTAATATATGTCGTCCGCATAACTAATTATTTCTCCGTCTATTAAAATGGGTGAATCAAAATTATAATTGATAATTTTAAAGAAAAAAATGAGATCAATTTTTTCCGATGGTCTTTGAGAAAGATTTAAAGTTAGTTATAATAGTATTTACCTCTTTCTAATCCTAGCCACCTAGCAATCCATCTTAAGAACTGATGTTGTAAATAATAGAATTAGATAGAGCCTAAGAATTCATTATGAATTCTAAAGCGCCCTTGAGGTGATTTTTCACAAAAAACGGCGCTCTACAAATTATCCAATTATTATTATTATTGATGTTGAACGGATTCAATTTGACGAATATGGAGAACATAAAAAAGGAGACCAAACAACACATGCATATTCAAGATGAGGGCAAACTAAGGAACAGTAAAGAATTTTTATGGTATTTCTGTTTTTTAAGTCAAAAGTAATTCTAGTGATGAAACGAAGTAATTTGAGAGATTTATTAGCAACATTTATATGTTCCCGAAATGAAAGCTTGCCGTCTAGAAAGACACCAAGCTCTTTAATAGATTAATTAACGTTCCACTACTCCTTGAACCTGAGATTATTGATAAACAACCAATCGCGCCGAAATTCCATTTGATATTATGGTGTTTACATTTCTCGGTTTCGCCCTGGTCAAAGACCTTCTTTGAGAATCGAAGCGTTGCTTGAAATTACTTAAGCCGTATTTGGTGACCAGATCTACCCAGTATTCAGTATTCAGTATTCCCGCCTCCCACTTTGGGAGGCGGGAATGGGTACCGCCGCCCCGGGAACCTTTATTGGATAACCAACACCTCTGCCATAGGTCACCCCAAGTGGTTCGCTACGTTTGGTGATTTAGCAGGGGTGCCCGGGTTCATGGGGTGAGGTTTGTCTAGGTCTTGGAGGCGGATGACCAGGACATACTGAACCCCAGATTCCTACCCACCCCTTAAACCCTTTTCCTTCCCAGAACTCTCCTCTCCTTCCTTTCCTTAAAAAAAAAACCCTCCACATAGCATCCTCAAAGATGACATAGGCCCTGAGGGAAATTATTTTCCTCAGGGCCTCCTGTGTGGAGCTCATGTAAAAAAAAAAAAAAAAAAAAAAAGTAGGTACTTTTTTCCATCTCCCATCCCTTTCCCACCGCCTTCAGCCTCACAAAGTACCCCAATTGAAGATGCCGTAGTCCTCTGGCTCCGGACGGTTGCGACCGATATTCGCATTTTTTACGTTGGCTCCAAACAGGGGGCCCCGAGGAAAAATAATCCCGCAGGGTCTAGTCAAGTGCGCCCCACGGTTGAATTTGGCAGCCACCTCTGGTCTGGAGCTCCAAAATACCTGAAAAATACCCTCGACTCTGTGCAGAAACGGGCGGTCCGTTTAATAGATTCTCCCATCTTAACAGACGGATTGCAATCTTTAGAGCACAGGCGTCGGGTGGGAATGCTATCCTTGTTCTACCGGTATTACAATGGAAGATGCTCCGAGGAACTAGCATCATTGATCCCTTCGGCACCGGTGCATAGTCGGGAAACACGCCAAACGCGTGCCCAACATTTGTACACGGTTGACATTTGTCACATGAGAACGGGTCGTTTCTTCGACTCGTTCTTGTGAGCAACAGCTTGGCTGTGGAATGATTTGCCGGCCTCTGTGTTTCCTCCTTCCTACAACATGGGTCTCTTCAAGACCAATGTTCATTCCTTCCTCTCCTCAAAAAGACCCTCCACACAGCATCCCAGATGATATAGGCCCTGAGGGAAATCATTTTCCTCAGGGCCTCCTGTGGGGAGTCAATGTAAAAAAAAAAACTTTAGGGATGCAGTGTGGAGGGTCTTTTAAGAGAAAGGAAGGAGAGGAAGTTGTGGGAAGGAAAAAGGTATTAGGGGTGGGTAGGAATCTAGGAGTCAATGTGTCCAGGAGGGACGGATTTATGAATCCACCCTCTTACTACTGTGAGAGGTCTAGCATAGGTCTCTCTCAACCAGTCTCTTCCGATCCGGCCCGCGATGCAAACGCATTCGTCTCCGAGACCTAGGCAATGATCCCGGCACCCCTACTAAGTCACCAAACGTAACGAATCACTTGCGGTGACCTATGGCACAGGTGTTGGTTATTCAATAAACGGTTTCCGGGGCGGCCGTACCCACAACCGCCTACCAAATTAAAAGAATCATGATTATTCAAAATGTTAAACAAAAGCAGTGCAAAATATATTTTGATGCGTTGTTATAATACGATATTTCCACGTTACATCTTTTTTTAATGCAAAGTCGAATATTTATAGACATTTCTAAAACCATCACAAGAATAAATTACAATAATTGTTCAATACAATGAACACGTCCATCAAAGTCGTTCGGAGTAGGTGAAAAATCAATTTACAAAATACACATCGTCATTCCGATAAACTCTCCACACGAAGATATCGCAAAAAATTGTGAAATAGTTTTCTAAACATACGAGTAAATGAGCCACTTACATGTTCCTTTTTCAGTTTAGGAAGTATTTCTGAGACATTCAGTTAATATGTAAACTATTTTCAAAAACCACAATGTTAATTGTAAATGTTCTCTAAAATGGCCTGGAAAGGATCTCCTACTTGTGATCTCACTAAACAAACCACTCAAAGACGACCTCCGTAGTCCAGTGGGTAAGACTCTTGACTCACATTCCGGAGGTCGCGGGTTCGAACCCGGCATGCGCAAAAAAAATTTATTTGATTAACTTGTGTTATTTCACAATTAATTCATTTAAAATAATATATAGTATATTTGCGGCATGTTCCAGAGTGGAAAATACTATCAGTATCGCCCTGGTGTAAGACCACCATTCAGAATTGAAACGTTGCTTGAAAATGGCTTTAGCCGTGTTTAGTGACCAGATCTGAATAGCCAGGTACTTCCCAACCTTCCTCTTCCCCACCTCCTTCCCCTCCCAGCTACCTTCAGCCTCACAACATACCCCAATTGGGGATGCCATAGTCTCACTGGCTCTAGACGGGAACAGTTGAGATTCTTGTGCGGTATTCACTGTAAAAAAAAAAAAAATTCACTCTGAATTCAATTATTAATGTTCTACAAAATGACCTTGAAAAAAAATCACATCTTTGCGATACTTTCAAAGACATAAAGAAAACCATTCGTTCTTTCAGAATACAATTTTTAATGTTCTCAAAAGTTGTCTTTACAGAAGCAAATTCCTGTGATATCTTGAACGAAACCATTCCTTTATTAAGAATATTATGAACTAAATATACAATTTGGCTGTCCTGAAACGAGTATCCTTCCCAGTTGGACAGACATAGTGTCATTTTGTAATGTATTGTAATATATGTGCATGTATAAATAAGTAAATAAAAATAATTCAAAACAAAACATTTTAACACTTTCTAAAATGCAACTTTTTGAAAACCTAAATATCTCAGGGTCCGCGAACGTTGTAATAAATCAATAATTATATTGTGAGTTTTGAAAATGAAAAGGACGGATTTCAAAGATCGACCGGGTGTTGCGATATTTAGGTAAAGAATAGAGATTTTTATAAGCATAGGTATGTAAATACGAAAGAGCATAACAAATTTAAATGCAAACGCGTATTTATTTAATTTAACATATAAAAAAACTGTAAGAATAAAAAACATATTGTATTGTAACAAATCATCTAATTGTTATACATAGATTAGTTCTTCAATCTCGAACACTTTCCCATTCCCGCATCGTTTCGACTCTTACGCGAGCAAGGGATACTATTGGTTAATTTTGTAAGGGATGTCATAGCTGAGATGACCGATATAAGGTATTGTGTTAACTCTAGATCTAGAGAGTAAGTTGCTCTCCGGTTCTAACCCGCATCTTCAGATAAAACTCTGGCAGGACTGAAATGATTTCAGCTAACCTAGAGTGAAAATACTCGTTGAAACCCTTTTGGTAGAAGGTTAAACGGTTCAGAGATCTATTAAGTTTCCTTTGGGAGTGAACCCATAAAGTTATTGTTAAAGTTTATTATACTGCCCTGCTATTATTGAACCGCGTCATACTTGCAAATCGTTTGTTCCCCAAAATATAGTCTAATTGTGCTTACCGAAAAATTGTGCATTTTGTTTACTTATTCCGTTACAATATAATTTTTATTGTATAATTTTTTAGCCACTATTTTCAGAAGAAAATCTCTAATAAAAGTGTATGCAGGAGGAACATTGTACTCTCAGATAAACTCTTGCATAAATAATACGAGTAAATCGGCCTTGAAGTAATAATAATCACGTTTTAAATGATTTGAGCAAAAAAAGATAAGATGGTTTAAGATAACAAAAAACAGAGCGTCATAGAAACCAAGCGTAAATGATCAGACCAAATGTTATTCAATATCATTCAACAATGGCACTATAGTCCTATCGAGTTTCTGTTATTCTGTCTGTTTGACATGACCGGGTATTTGATTTGCTTGATTGTGTCATATCTTCGTCAGGCGTCTTCTACTTCTTCTACCATTCACTTTCGCCTTTAATATTACTAATGCAAAATAATCCCTGAAACGTTTCATTTGAATCGAAGTATAAATTTACGAATTTTCTAAATCTGTATCTGTATAAATAAAAATGAATCGCCGAAATGTGTATACGCGAATAACTTCCGAACGACTGCACCAAATTGGATATTTCTTTTTGTTGTGTGTTTGTTATTATCAGGACAAGGTTTGTATAAAACTATTGGTGAGCTCTGGCATTATGAAACTTATATAAAAAAAGCAGCAGTTGGCACGCGAGCTGTTTGAAAACTGAATGTATGGAATACGGGAGGGGGGAGGGGAACTCGGGTAGGGGGTTCGCTGGACGGGGGAAGGGTGGGAAGTGGATAGGGAGAGGGAAAGTGGAGGAATCGGAGTAAATGGGGACGCGGGAGAGAGAGGGGAAGCGGAACGGGAATGGGACGATTGGGCAATGATACACAGGGAGAAACAGTTTCTTTATTAAATGGCATAGCAACGCATGCCGGGAACCAGCTAGTTATTTTAAATATTTCATTTAAGGGTAAACTTAAAATAATTCGTAATCTGCTCATTAAATTAAATTTTAAATTGTTTATTTGCGCTCGTAAATACGCAACATGAATAAAATTAAATAGTTAATTCATATAAAAACTCCACTCTTTCAAGAAAGGCGTGCAAACACTCCACAGAATTGAATCACCGGTGCAATAATGTATATGTATGGCTTTCTTCATCTATGAACGAACAGATTATGAATTACTTCAAGTTAACTCTTATTACCATATACAAGGAATGGAAGAATACAACGAACGAATATAACGAACGAATACAACAAACCAATACGAAGAACGAATACAACGTACGATCGAAAAAATGTACAAATGAAAAATAAAATACTATAACCAAAATTTATTATAAAGTTTCCTACATCGGTAGGTAATTTATTAATTACTAGCTGGTTCCCGGTATGCGTTGCAATTCCATATTCAAAGAAATGCATTGTTTCTCCCTGAATCACCTTTCCCGTGCGCCCCCGTTCCCCTCCCGCGCCCCCTCCTGTCTAGCTTTATAAATTATAGCCTGCATCTAATTCTGATGTGTGAGCTAAATTATCGTAAAGTTTCATTAAAATCCATTAAATAGTTTTTGCGTGAAAGACTAACAGACACACATACATCCATAGAAACTTGCGCTTTTATAATATTAGTAGGATTTCAGCTTTCTACGTATTTATGCTTTTTTTTTAAATATATCTATGCATTCTTAAAAAAATAGTGTCCTTGGCGGCGGTCTAGCTTTGTTTTTTATACAATTTTATTCCGAGTTTGATGAAATTTTGCATACTTAACCGTCAAAGCAAGAGGAAGGTGACTGTCTACCAGAAATTTTATTTATTTATTTATTTGATTATTATAGAAATGACCCCATCCCCCTTTCCCATCCCTTGAAGCAGATTTTTGATATTTCTATACCAGTGTTTCGAAACATGTTGATAATTTTGATTAAATTGGTGCATACAAAGTGATTTGTTTTCATTTAAGGTTTACTTATGTAAAAACGTTATGAATAGATATATTTATCAATCTCTCCGGTTCAAACACCTCAGTTAAGGCGGCGGTTCGCGCGAGCGACCGCGGCACGCGACACAGACCAGTGACGCAAACAGGCGACCGCATCGAGTACTTGTCCTATAGCTTTGTATGGGGGCCAGTTCGTGCGCGCGACCGAGGCAAGCGACAGAGACGGGAGAGGGGAAACAGCAAGACGGTCGCTGCCCCGGACTAGTAGTGTCTCGCGTCGCGCTTGGAGAGCGCGTGTGAATTGTTGTAAAAAATGACTGCTTTTTCTGACGAAGACTGTGAGAAGCTGATTGAACTGATCAGACAGCATATACAATGCACAATTAGATTCCGAAAATAAATAATTAATTAAATTAAAAAAATTAATAAATTATTAATTTTAAAATTAAATTATATTAAATTTATTTTCAATGATATTCTTCCTTTTGTAAACATTGTCTTTTTGTAACTGTGTTTTATTCAGCCTGAAATAAGTTCTGAACATATTATTGTCAAACAATAGGTGATAGGTGAACGAAAAATCGCCTAAAATAAGTACAAATCATCGTCTTCTTCTTCCTTCATAAGTAACTCTACTTGGGTTTCCATTAGTGTAAATTGTAAATTATCAGTACAACACAACTGACTTCATCGACAGACTGCGCCATACTGAACTCAGAAGGCGAAGGCGGTCGCGGTCTTTGGTCTTCACCCACAGTAGTGTCGAAGAGACCGAGACACTTGTTGCGGTCGCCTGCCTCCGTCTCTGGCCTCGGTCTTCGGTCGCTGTCGCGGCGCGAACCGCCGCCTTTAACTATCAATTGAGTCCGCATAACTTATCTTATCATGAAAGACATCAAAGCCTCAGTTTCAGTTAGATTAACAATCTGCCATTCTCCCAGGTGAGTGGGATACAAGAAGAGAGTTGATTGATCACTTTTGAACCGGGCCGACCGAGTACTGAATCGGAATGCGTGATACAACTGATTGATAATGATTGCCGGATCGTCTAGAGTTCTAGAGGTACAGAGCAGGGGTACCCAAACGATCGATCGCGGTCAAGTATTCGGTAATCGAACTGCATTTAAAAATATATTTATAAACCGTTAATATTTTTCAAGATATTGATTACCATGAAAATATGATATATATAATAATAATACGATGAACAGTTACCGAAAGTTATCCTATCAATCGTTATCGATTGACAGTGCTAGGGGACCATGTTTTCACTGCCCAGTTTTTTAACAGAGTTGAAATTAAATTGCACTGAGAGATCAATTTGTTGTTCATTGCACAAGCTTCATTAATAGACTGATTTTATCATAATGTATTTTTATAAACGTCACACATGTAGGTATATTGGCCACACACTGTCAGATAGGGACAGGTACTTGGATAAAAGGTTTAATTCTTAATATCTATCTTTTAAGTGTATCAAGTTTTAGATGATTATTTAACCAGTCAGGCCTCTGGCCTATTTTTTTGGAAGGTCAAAATATTATGCCATTGCAATAAAATCCAAATAAATGGAATATTTCTGAACGTATCCGAAAACTAAACACATATTTATTACATATTTATAGCTGATGAAATACGCTTTCAAATTTTACAATTCGAAATAAACATATAATATTATTGAAATATACAATTTTTGAATATATACTTTAAAAAGTTTTAAAAATGGCTCTGAACCTAAAAAACCGGCAAAAAAAACTAAAATTACTGATAACAGTAATACCGAAACATCATCACCATCTTCTTCCCCTTATCCTATTCGGGTCGAGGACCCATTGCATCGACAAGGCTCCTCCATACGTCCCTGTCTTGTGCTGATTGCTCGGTCTCTGTCCATGGTAGACCCTCACACAGTTTCTGGACTCCTCACACAGTTTCTGGAGTTGCCTCGCCCAACTGTGTCTGGGGCGGCCCACTGGGCGTCTACCCTTTGGAATCGAACTGAGTATCTTCCTCGGAATTCGGTCATCAGACATTCGGTCATAAGCCACCTCAGTTGCGATTTTTCTATGAAGAGTAGCAGTGGTTCAATGTTTAGATCATCTCGGATCGTCGAGTTTCTTATATGATCCCATTTCGTAACCCCTGCCACTCCTCTCAAGTACCTCACTTCGGCAGCTTGGACTCTAGAGCGTGTTCATTCATTTAGCATCCATGTCTGGTGGCTGTAAGTGAGCGTCGGGCGGTATACCGTTTTAAACACTGCCATCTTTGTCTTGATGCTGAGCTCGGCTTTTCTTATCACTGAGCTGTAGAGAGGACGCAATACACTGCTTGCCGCACTTATTCTTCTATCAATTTCTCCGTCTTGCCGACCATCGCTGGAGAATTCGACCCCAAGGTATTTGAACCTTGATAACGAAACACAAAAATTATTAGACAAATGTATTATTAACGTTATTGCCTTTTTGTCGTATAAAATTAATTAATAAAATCGTGTAAAATTTATTAATAAAAAGTTTTCAATTTTTTTTTCCAAATTACGGCGGGAAGCTTTGGATTCATAAAGGTATACGTTTTATTTGTTTTCTGGTTAACTTTTACGTCTAAATATAAAGCGTGATGTTTCCCGACGCCATATTATCTAACATCATTAATTATTATTTTTTAATTGATAAACTAACGTTTAAGACAAGATTTTTATGCATAGCACAAATGGTAACAATTATTATAAGCAATAATTATCAGCATTAATTTGTCTTAAACGTTAGTTTATAAATTAAAAAATAATGATTAATATTTGACAAGTTAAAGTATTTCCCCAAAAATGTAGACATAATTTGTCTCGACGCCACCTAGCGAGAGATTTAGCACTAACAATGTCTCTCTCACAAAAATAAAGTTGGTTGTTTTCAGGTGGAAAAATGTAATAAACAGTAATTGTTGAATGAAACACTAGTATATATTGAATTATTTGAAAGTCGAAATCCTTGGGGTCGAGCTAGTTGAGAACCCCTGATTTAGTCTGATGGAATATGAACTATGATGAATCTAGTATATTATGCATGGACAGCTGGAAACGGGGGAAATTATTATTAATTTATTATTGATGACGCGTTGAACTTTGATATTGAGAACGATAATCTGTTAGTTGCACAAATTAATTAATTATATGCAAAGACTAGACGAATTCTTTCAAACACAAATAATAACGTGATTTAATAGCCAACACTTATTTTGATAAAATTGATTTGTTTTCACATAAAATTATTTTGACCTACTTTACATTTATTGACTCTGATGTATTATTTGTCATCCAGTTTTTTTTGTTCGATCGTCCAGTTGATTAGTCAGACATCTCCAAATACTATATAAGCAACGTTCTAATGCTCACCATCAATCAAATATTTTTACACGTGACTGTGTTTTTCATATTAAATCTTTATCTTTATTTTTATCTTTACTAAGTATAAAATGAAGTCGCTCGCGCTGTATGTGCGCTAAGATCTTTTAAACTACGCAACGGATTTTCATGCGATTTTCACCAATATATAGAGTGATTCATGAGGAAGGTTTTTACATATATATTTTGTCAAGGTTTTGTGTAAATTGGTTGAAATACATAATTAATCTGGCCAAGCGGCAGCGGGCAGCGGGCAGCAGGCAGCGTGGGGTGGATTTGATTTACCAGATGGCGTTGGTTATAAAGGTTTCGTTAGCCACAGTAACGTGTGGCCGGGTCTGCTAGTATTCTATAAAATAACCCCAGGAGGCATAATAGAACGGTACATTAGTATGACGTTTTGAAATATCCTACCAGTGACCCAGAAAACATCAAATTTTTGTTTAATTCACTGCAAGTTTTTCTGCTTTACTATTTATTTGGTGGTGTTTATGAGTAATCTGAGTATTGTACCAGATAGGGATTACTCTTTTATATATAATTGCATCAACTCAAATTTCGATTTTTCGGAGATGTCTGCCTAATAATCTGGACCATCGACATGTGAGATACCTTTAACATTTTTCCGAATTGATATTAGAATGCCGTCTTTTAGCCATTTATTATTCTTACATAATAATATTTTAACACAGGTATTTACTTATATTTCAAACACGAAAACATGTACAATGTGACCTTAGAAAGGAGTACCCACGGACATATGAATATATCTGGACCTGCCCTAAGTGATAAAAACGTATTATTTCCCCCTCCACATGGCGCCGGCTGTAGCTCCTCCTTGGAACCGGCTCGCTCAATGGGGAGGGGATATAGCCTCGCTTGAATCTAAAATGTGTGACGTCATCATTCTTGCCGTGAACAGCGAGAAGCTGACATCCATACATTTAACGAAATAACGGCAGCTTGTGCTATACAATATATCTACGTATCAATGTACACATAGCGAATGTGGGCGGTACTCCAATGTGCTCGTCGCTGGTTACAGGGGTAAGTAAATTATGAAACATTTGTAAAAGTGTTTTAACTAAACACGGTAACAAAATATTGATATGTGTATTGGCGCGAGTCTTTTTGGGGCGAGCATTTGGCCTTAGCAAATATGTTTTGAACGTGGCAAGCAATTCGCGCTCCCATGTAAAAAGGTCTATTCATTCAAAGCAGATTTTGCTTTTAAGAACTAAGTAAGGTGATATTGTAATGCGAGATGCCTATATACTGTCAGATTGATTGTTCAACGAATGACAGTCATCTTTCCCCTCTTCGCTCTCCATAGTTTGGTTTTACCCCTCATCTGTAATTGCTTGTCTATCCATTTGGATGTCTATGGGAGTACCCCAGTAATGACACATTTTCTCTAAAAAATTGTAAAACAAAGAAAAATAAATAAATAAAAATGAAATATTTTTAATACTCCGAAAAACTCCAATCTGCATAAGAAATATTACTGAAATATAATTGATAACTGCTACAATCTCCTACTACCACCACACTAAGCGGAAAATGTTGCTTGTGTCATGATGGAGGACTTGGGGGGCATACATTAATTACATGAGCAGTTTTTCTTCCAATCTAGACCCCCCTCCCCCCCGTTGGTGAGATAAATTTGGGCCACTTCGTATATTCTTTTCAAGTAACGTAAGATTTTGCTGGGCCCCCCCTTTTGAGCTCACGCAATTAATGTATGCCCCCTAAGCCAGCACACGAATCGAGCGCACGACGCCCGGGTGGGACCCAAACGCGATGCCCACTCAGCTTCTAACCGGTTCATTAAGAAGAAACCGGGCGGCATTTTGTCTCAATTTTCTCTCTAGATTTTAGTAACTTGACAATGTATTTAAAACAAAAAACAGATATATCGTCCCGAGGTACGGGTAACCGATCTAAATAAAATGACCACCTCAACTCATTCGGCTCTCCAAGATAGCCGGGAAATGTAACGATTTTTCATTATTATTTTAATTATTTAGCGATCAAAGTCTTTATTTTTTACAAAACATTTGTTAAGGCTCTGCAACCGGGCGTGAAAAGAAGAAGATGGAGAGATACGAAATAACGAATGTTAGAGCAGAGCGCTAACATTTACAGCGACAAAATCGATGCGAAAATTGCGAAAATGTTTAATAAAACACGACTCGTTTAAAATAGATCAAAAATCTCGTGGGCATTATCTTAAACAGCATTTAAAGAAACACTGTGAATTTTTTCATACATATAACTTATAAAATAACTGAAACAAACGTGTTAATAATAATTTTTGGAGCATACTTTGCGATTTTTTTCTATCGAGGGAATTCATATAATTTGCGTTTCGGCGCGGGGAATATATAGATATTATCTACAAAAATAACATACATTTTTTTTTAAATCTTAAAAACTTCAAATGTTTACGGAAGATATGCAAGAAATCGGTGGAAATTCGGGTAGCGGCGGTTTTAATACTATTTCTATCCATGGTTTAACCAATTTTAATCATTAGCGCTCAACTAACTTCACGGGCTGTCAGCATCGCCTAAACACCACTAAAAACTAAAAGTGTTTTGTAATTTGCCAACTTTGTTTTTTTTATACCTCTATTTGTTTGTAATGATTTACTGATGTAAATAACAGGATGCGGTGCGCATGTAGCAAGTTTCCGGAAAATACGATTTTTTTTGAAGCGGGTGAAATTTATTGACCTAACCTAACCCAACCTATATAAGTTTCTTAAAACACTAAAGAAACGCCTGGCGATATTTGAAAAACTCCTACTACTAAAATTACAAACGGGAGATGTTGTTTGTGTAGTGATGGAGGACTAAGCCAGTAAATTGAAGGCCTTCGTGGTCGAGGGGTAAAGCTCTTGACTAGCAATCCGAAAGTCGCGGGTTTTTGCTGCACGTTGCAGAGTGGAAAATACTCTTAGTATCGCCATCGTGTAAGACCACCATTCAGATTCGATACGTTGCTTGAAATGGCTTTAGGCGTATTTGATGTAAGCGTAAATTTGGTGACCAGTTCTAAACAGTCAGGTATTTCTCCACCTTCCTCTTCATTGTCTCATTCCCCTCCCTACTACCTTCAGCATCACAACATACTCCAATTAGGGATGCCATAGTCTCACAGAATAGAATCGAATAATATAGACCTAAAACTGAGAATACTCCTCATCAAGACCTATGTTCGGAGTATCTTGATGTACGGCTGCGAAACATGGTGCCTATCCAAAAGAGATAAACGGAGACTAGAGGCTTTTGAGATGTGGTCCTATAGAAGACTATTAGGAATTTCCTGGAGAGACCACATTACAAATGAGGAGATTCTCCAAAGAATCGAAGGAGGAAGGCACCTGCTCAGGACCTTGTCCGAAAGGCGTGCAAGATGGATCGGCCATGTAATACGACTAAAGGCGGCGGTTCGCGCCGCGACCGCGACCGGAGACCGAGACGGGAGACAGAGGCAGGCGACAGCGACAAGTGTCTCGGTCTCTTCGGCACTACTGTGGGTAGAGACCGAGACGGCGAGACCGCGACCGCCTTCACCTTCAGTATAGCGCAGTCTGTCGATGAGGTCGGTATTGTTGTACTGTTATTAATTTACACTAATGGAAACCCAAGTAGAGTTACTAATGGAGGAAGAAGAAGACGATGATTTGTACATATTTTAGGCGATTTTTAGTTTACCTATCACCTATTGTTTGACAATAATATGTTCAGGACTTATTTTAGAATGAATAAAACATAGTTACAAAAAGACAATGTCTACAAAAGGAAGAATATCATTGAAAATAAATTTAATTTAATTTAATTTAAAAATTAATAATTTATTATTTTTTTTAATTTGTTAATTTAATTAATTAATTTTTTTCGGAATCTAATTGTGCATTGTATATGCTGTCTGATCAGTTCAATCAGCTTCTCACAGTATTAGTCAGAAAAAGCGGTCATTTTTTACAACAAATACACAAACTTATCAAGCGCGACGCGAGACACTACTAGTCCAGGGCAGCGACCGTCTCGCTGTCTCCCGTCTCCCGTCTCTGTCTGCTGTCTCGGTCGCGCGCACCAACTGGCCCCCATACAAAGCTAAAGGACAAGTACCCGTTGCGGTCGCCTGCCTCTGTCTCCCGTCTCGGTCTCCGGTCTCGGTCGCGGCGCGCAACCGCCGCCTTAAGAAGGCCTCTTGCATGCCATAATGAAGGGTATGACCGAGGGGACAAACTCTAGGGGACGCCCCACGCCGAGAGTACCTGGAGGACCTGCTGGTAGACGTGCGCTGCTCATCATATGCAGACTTCAAAAGAGCCGCCCAAGACAGGGAAGAGTGGAAGAGACGAATAGAGGAAATTGCTGCAAACCAATCCCAGGATTGGAACCAGAGAGAGAGAGAGAGTCTCACAGGCTCCAGACGGGAGTAGTTGGGTTACATGTGCTGTATTCATATAAAAAAGACGAAATAATAAACCTATAGATGAACTCGGGTAAGTAACCCGACGCCTTTGTCAACTCAAGACACTGACTGCTTAAATAATTATGGATTCAAATAAAACTGAGCTGCATTTTCGAGTTTTGTGCAATAATATTTCATCTAAGAATTCGTAATACTTTTACAAAAATCTGGTTGCTGTCGTGAAGATCCGATAGCGACACTCCTTGATAAAAATCGATTTATTTAACTAGTGGGCGTCCCAAAATTGCTTATAAACGTCTCAAGGTCTTATTGTTTATTGGTAATTAAAAATGTTTTTTATTGACACTTGGTAGGTATCACGCTCAATGAAACAACAATAATTCGGTCTCAGTTCTGGACCAATCGAACAGCAATCATTTTGCAATAGTAATTATGTTGCTTCGTAGCGAATTAAGTAATGTTCGAGTTTAATGTGTCTATCTGAATCGGAATGCGACGGCTTTTGTATGGTAATTTTGGTTTATCGTTGTGAACGCCTATTGTCCTTGTGACAATCGATTGTTGCACAAATTATTGGTTTGCAGAATTATTTGCAACTATTGTTTTTCGAATGTGAGCCTGAAGTATGTAGTTTAGTCATGTAGTTTCAACATCCTTAAATAGACGTAGTTGGTATAGTTAGCTTTACGAAGTTTTTTTCAAAAGATGTAAGTTAAGAAAAAACCGGTCGGCGTTTTTTCTTACAAACGTATTCCACATTTTCCTCTCTGAATTTTGATACAACTGCTTGTTTCTTAAGTTGTTAACGAAAATCCTGACTGGTGTTTTTGCTAGCGGCGCGGCGCTGTAAATACAATACCTCAAGTATTGTAGCTTTTGCGAGTTTAACCACATAATAAAGAATGGAGTGGAAATTCCGCGTTAATAGCTATTCTGCTATTTGGGGCGGAGACAAATCCAATAAATCAAAGATCATAAAAATCGGTCCAGCCATTCTTGAGTTATAAATGGTGTAACTAACCGGACTTTGTTTTATATATTAATAAGATATAGGTATTTATTTCAAAGTTGGTACTCCCCAAACTTTTGTCTTTATCGTACTACTTACCGTAGTTTAGAACAGTTTATAGATTGTCATACCATAGTTATTTCTCCCGTGGTAGTAACTTTACTATCTGAAATAGTTTATTTCTTTCTTCAGCTTTCCAGCCGCGACCCACGACACGTGTCCAAATCCAAGGAAACGATTTCGAAATTCCAATAACTCGTCACTTTGTTAATTGGTTCTGACAATACGACAACCACAATGGTCGAGTCATAATATATCCTACTAGAACAGTCGGTAAATAATTCTGCGAGACAGGTGGACTCATGCACTTGTGGGTTGAGTCAGAGAGATGACTCTTGAGAGGTGTGCCGTGATCTGCTCTGAATAAACAATTAGTACTACGAACAGTACAAACGGTATTAGGTAATACTATTACTACTACCGAGAAGTAGTATTCAGGTATTATGCCCTGTGCCTACGATGAACTATGATGCTCTTTTGTCATCCTTTGCGTCTACGATTCTCTCCTTGAGCGTTGTGTAAGCTATTTCTCCGACTATCCAATCTGCATTACTTTTTATTTTTAAACGACTTCAAAAAGGAGGAGGTTCTCAATTCGTCTGTAAAGCAAAGGTACCCGGCCCGGCGTGTTCACTTGACAGCTCCCCTCACGCCGCGGCCCCGCTCTCGCCTCTCGCCTTGTCAAGTCGCTCGTGCGACACAAGCACATCTCACCTATAACTATGTAAGTTACAAATCTACCTTGACTGACACCGACTCCAAAAATAACAATCGTACCTACATATTGATGAGTAGAACAAGTAAGTTGATTATGAAGTTGTAGAAGAATACGAAAACATTTTTTTACTTTTTAGTGCATTTTTTGAAGTCGTTTTTTTGTTTTGTTAAAATTTTTGTATATATATAGTTTTATGTTAACTTCACAAATATCTTTTCCTTAGGGACTACGTAATCCTTGGGAATGCTTTTTTGAGGATCTTTGGAGACCCATGTTGTATGAGGAAGGAAATCCAGAAGCCTGCAAAACATTCCACAGACGAGGTCATAAAATGAGTCGTTACTCGTGTGAGCATCTGGAAAGTTAAAAAAACGTCCCTTTTAGTAATTAGTGTATGAAGGGATTTATTAATGCTTGTCTTGAAGATGCCAGGATTATAAGAAGGTGGAAAACAGATACCGATAGCTCGTTCCACTTGCGAACCTGCTTATATAATAAACGAGTCTAAAACGACCCGTTCTCACGAAGCCGACATCAAGTGTGGACGGATGTTCAGTTTTTCGTCGAGTTTCGCGTACGTGCACTGGTGCACAGGGGATCAATGCTGCTAGTTCCTTCTAGAATGTAATGTAGAACAGACTCAGCATGCCTACATTGCGCCTGTGTAGTGTGTATTAGAAATGGCAATCTGTCTGTTAATCCTTTGCGCATAATCAAGTAAGTTTATCAGGTATTTAAAGGCTCGAGTTGGTTCCCAAATTCAATTGTTAGACTATTTAAGATTTGTACAGGGTTATCAACTGTCCAATATTGAAAAATCTGCTAGCCCTATTATACAAGACACACAGTTTCTCGTAAGCCAGGTTTTTTTTTTTTTTTCTTTTACAGTGAATACCGCACAAGAATCTCAACTGCTCCCGTCTGGAGCCAGTGAGACTATGGCATCCCCAATTGGGGTATGTTGTGAGGCTGAAGGTAGTGGGGAGGGGAAGGAGGTGGGGAAGAGGAAGGTTGGGAAGTACCTGGCTATTCAGATCTGGTCACCAAACACGGCTAAAGCCATTTTTAAGCAACGTTTCAATTCTGAATGGTGGTCTTACACCAGGGCGATACTGATAGTATCTTCCACTCTGGAACATGCCGCAAATATACTATATATTATTTTAAATTAATTAATTGTGAAATAACACAAATTAATCAAATAAAATTTATTTGCGCATGCCGGGTTCGAACCCGCGACCTCCGGACTGTGAGTCAAGAGTCTTACCCACTGGGCTACGGAGGTCGTCAAAACTTTTTTTTTTTTTTACTCGGGTTTCTATGGAGCCCTGTGTGGAGTTAATATAAAAAAAAAAAAAAAGCCCCGATTCATCAGCCGGTCTGAATGAAAGGTGTTTCTGTATATTTTGCATCAGCGTAACGTGTGTTATATCCGCCGTATATGAAACATTTTGACAGTTTTCTTAAATGCGGTATTCTGTATCGCGGTAACCAGCTAAATACTGGTCTTTTTTAAGACTTTTCTAACGCCAGAGATGAAGTTTTGCCGGAAAATCCTCGTTAACGTCGCGTCGGCGATCTCCGTCAATAATCAAAATAATAAAACATAGTGATAAATAATTTATGAACGCCTATTGAGTTTGCATGTAAGTAGTTTTAATAACTAATAAATCGTCGTCCGTGTTTTTAAGTAGGTAATTAATTCATTTAACACACGACAGACATAGAAGCCATGGAAAATCACAGAACTTTTTGTCTCAATTGTCTCCTAACGCTGACTTAAGAGCGCTGCCGGTCGCTGCGAACATTTATGAATAGGTATTTTAAAAAATCTCTTTTATTTCACTCTCTGACAGTAGTCAGAATCGCGCTATAGATGTGTGAGTGAATGCAGGCCTTGTGTGTGTGGGCTACGCGCTTCACCCGTGTCGAATTATTATTTCTGCCGACCACGCATGTTCCAATCTGCAAATGTGTAGAGACAAGACCGCTCGCAGGGGCGTCCTATTGTAAGCGTCCTATGAATATGCTATTATAGCTACTTATCGTTGTTGCGCGCACAAAATATCCTGTGGGTATTTTAGAATATTAGGATACATAATAAAAAAAAACCGAAAAAAAAAATTGGGGACCCATATTTTTATTTATTTTCATTAATTGTAGAGTTATTTTTGATACCATGTTTGGGTGAAAACAAGTGGGCTTAATATACATTTTTTTATTAAAACCGACAATTTTTTCTTAAATTTTGCATTCAGGATTTTTGTGCGCACTTTTTATGCACATATGATATTTTGTGTAGCAAACGTAGGAAAGGCAACTTGACCTTTCTCATAGGACCCATATCCCTCAGGCCTCGGGCATATTTTTTCATAAGGTCGAAATATTTCCGCTTTGCAATAAAATCCAAATAAATGGAATATTTCTGATAGTATCCGAAAACTAAAAATTGTTTTTGAAAGGCGATGAAATACGCTTTTAAATTTTGAAATCCGAAATAAACCTTTGCTTTTCGAATATAAAAATTTTGAACGCACACATAATTTTTTTTAAAATGACTCATCTTACGTTTTTTCTAACTAAAATTACTGATAACGAAAAAAATAAAAACACGTACATATTTATTACACACATGTATTGTTAACATTTCCGTCACCTCACTTTTTTATTGTTTCATGTAAAAATAATTAATAGATACAAAATTCCATAAGTTTCATAAACTTTGGTTTTATAAAGGTGTACAATTCCATTATTTTGTGGTTAACTTTTGAATTTGAATATAAAGTTTGATATTTTCTCTTTCTCTTTCGAACACCGTTTAAAACTTATTTCTCAACATAATAGTAAGGGAGACACAAGATCGATATGAGTTGTTCCCAAAGCTAACAAATAGCCGAGGGGGGGGGGGGGGGGGGGGGGGTTAAATTTGGATTTGTGACCAAAACACCCAAATAAATTGAAATTGTATTTTTTTAGCAAAAGGTAGAGAAAATATCTTGTGCTGATAAATATGTTTTATTTTATTTATTTTTGTTTCAAATTACGAAATATTGGTCTTAAAAAAATGAATTTCGTATGATTTTGGATGCAACTTAATTTTTTGGTAATTTTTTGACAGTTAAATAGAAATATTAAAAAAATATTTTTGCTTTACCTACTGAGTTAATATTGAAGAAAATATATATATTTTAATATTTAATATAGATGTATAATTGTACAGTGGAGTTATATAAATTACATATGGTGTACATATGTACATAGGATACGGTTACATACTAAAATATTGTGCACTTGGGAGAAATTCGAAAAATCTAAATAAAATAGAGGTGAATATAGATTAATAATAAATAGAAAGAATGAGAAAAACAGGTAATTATTTAGTTAATTATTCCTGATGAAGTTTGAGTTTCAGTTTATTGATGTCTTTGGTTTTTTTTATTTCAATGGGAAGGTTGTTGAAAAACTTTATTCCTAAATAGATGTAATTGTTTTGCATTAGTTTGGTATTAAATTTTGGTATTTTGATGTTATCTTCATATCTTTTTGATTTTAGTTTAAAATTTTTTGATGATATTATCTTTGTAAATTTGGGTAATTGCATTTTTCTTGAAGATATTCTCTACTCGAGGCACCGTGAAATCTGCGAAAAGCGTTTCTGTTGGATAAGTGGAGGGTTTCTTTAGGATTACTTTAATGATTAGTTTCTGGATTACTTTGATCGGGGTTAGAATATTGTTGTATGACCCCCCCCCCCCCCCCATGCAATAATTCCATATTGAATTAATGACTGGATTAGTGCATAGTATACTCTTTTTAGATTGTTGAGATTATTATTATTTTTTTATATGAGCTCCACACAGGAGGCCCTGAGGAAAATAATTTCTCTGAGGGCCTAGGTCATCTTTGGGGATGCTGTGTGTATATTATTAAAAAAACATTTCTTTGGGTAATTTTAATTTATGTGCGACAAATTTGAGTTAAAAAAATAATACGAATTCTTGCACACAAAAAGACTTTTTTTCTCATTTTAATTTTATAGTTTTATATTTTTTTTATATTTCTGTAGTATATAGGGATTTAATTTTATAATTTTATATTTTTTTATATTTATGTAGTATATGTAGTATATTTTTTTAAATAATTACCATTAATTACAAGTAATGGTCAGAGTTGCCTCTAAAATGATTAAAAAGATGAATTTTTGAAAAATGGGATATATTTGTCAGATTATTTAGGAAACCGTGGTGAATCAAATGGTGTAAACAAAAAAAAATTTGGTCGAAAACCTCACATGGGATATTTTGTGAATGCAACGACGATATTTTCTCAAGAGTTTTGAGAATAAATATATATATATTTTTTATACGTTATTAATTTATCAAAAAAAACATTCTTGCATCTATTTATTATATACTTGATGTGGAAAATAACATAGTTACTATATTAAGCCAAATAATGTATATGCGGATATACAATTGGATATATGCATAATAATAATTATACCATAATAAAAAGTCATACAGCTTCATATGTGCTAGAGCTACAAAACTACACTACTTGGATGTTTTTGACCACAAATGTTTAAAAAACTGGCGTAAAAGTACTAATGACGTGTAAGCCCATAGAAGGGTTCTCGAGAAACACAGAAATGCATTGATTGAAATTGCACAAACGAATTGGTTATGGCGACCCAGCTTGAAATGCTGCAAATGGGTCCAATCTTTGTGGCGTCATTTTTAGTAAAATGAGAACAAATAACTTTGTAAAAACAGCTTTATGTAATCAATATTATCAACATATTTCGAAAACAGAGTATTCTCTTCGTCAGGATAAGATTAATATTAAAAGACAAACAAGTATAGGCATATGAGAATTATAGACAAAATATTAAAGGGAGAGGTGATTAATTACTTAAAAATATCACAAAATGCAATTATACATATAAAATGAAATATAAAAATTATTTTTAAGTTAAATACCCTTATAGTATAGCAAAGTCATTGGAGAAGCTGTGTAGAGGATATTTTTAATGAAAGGAAGGAGAGGAATTTCTGGGTAGGTAAAAGTATGAAATGATGGTGGAGAGAGTCCGGCTGTAGAGATCAAAAGATCTCCCACTTCCAGTTTCTCCCAATCCGGCCCGCCACGCAGTAAGTGGACAAAATCATCCGCCACCAAAACCCATGCAGACCTTACCCGTGAACCCGGGAACCCATGCTCAGTCACCAAACATAGCGGACCACTTGGGGTGACCAAGTGGCGGGGGTGTTGGTATCCAATAAATGGTTCCCGGGGCGATGGTACCTATAACGCCTCCCAAATTAAAAATTTATTATAGTACTTGACATAAACAATTTTAATTTTGCACAATTTTAGTATGAAAGCTCGGTCAGTATTGGTATACCGCGATGAGTCACTGAACAGAAAAAAAAACGAATAAAAAATATCGATTACTCGGGCAAGGACAACACTAGTCTACCGATAAAATTCGTTACATCACTACTTCGCTTTATATGTATTTGTCAACACCCTCGTTCCCCGGCCCCCCCAGGAGAACTGAGCGAAAGGGACACCTGCACGTCGGGCCGAAAATACCTAAATAAAATCTTCGAAATCGATGTTTTGTATTCCCCATTTTTCTTCTCCAAAACTGGACCGATTTTAAATTTTTTTTTCACTAACTGTATTAAAAGAAAATATTCTATGTCGGTACGTTTTGCTTTTTTTCAAAATACATTGTTTAGTTTGTATACTGAACGTTTTTTGACGGCGTTTAAATTAGGCAATTTTATTCATTTTTGGAAGGTCCTAACTTCTATAAGAAGTAAATTATCAAAAAAAGCAAAACGTACCGACACGCTAGTGGTCGATATCTATATTATGTAAAAAAAAATTTTGCTCTAGGGTCAAAATCCAGAGAGATAAACGGGGAATACGTTTGTATGGAAAAACGCAGCTAGTATTTCCTCTTAACGCAAAAGATATCACAAAGATACAGAATCACCCTTAGGTACTTACTCCGAGCATTTCAATGCAATCTTTATTGGGGAGGGTGCTCCCACAATACAAGTTTCTTATTCCCACCTTAGAAGCTTTCTGATCTCTGTTCTGATGTGACGATACCAAAGATGACTACCGTACGGCGTACAGTATGCAGTGTGTAACAGACTGCGGTAGATATTATAGATATAGGTAGGCTCGTGGCATCTAAAATACACACCACGCAACACATAGGTACTTGTATCGGATCTCTCCACAAACGGGTTTGGGTTCGACTCCCGGGGTCAACGTTTTCATCCATTACCTAAGGTTATCATCTCCAAGCAACCGAATCAAAATAACGCAAATTTTGCATATTATTTCAATTCCGTTTTTGTGTTCTTTGAATCAATAATTTGTTGTGTTATTTTTAAGGGTTTTGTACTTGCTGCCTACTGTAGATGTTATTTACTTGGTGATGTCTTTATTATTTATATTTCTTACTGATCATTTTTAAAAACTTGATGAAATTTCAATGGGAAAAGCAATAACTGTCATGTTGTTTCACTTGTCATATACTGAAACGGACCTTGAGAATATGTCTATTCTTAGTGTGTCGAAAGCCTCGATGACACACGGTGAGTTTGCAAGCTACTATCTCGAAATTCACTATTTGTTAGTAAAATCGCCCAGTGTCATCGTGTTACTTGCTAACTAGCAGCGACTAGCAGATTGTTGACAATTTACGAAAAAAAGTTGAAAGGTCGTCAACTTTACTCGCCTAAACGCTTGCTCCGCTTGCTCGTGATTGGTTTATTTATGTTTCCGACATGACTTCCGATAAACAGCTGATTTCGACTGTCAAATATCTGAAGAATTAGTTCACGCAGGCGTCGTTATTCTTGTTACAGCGGCCTCAGTTTCCTACGATTTTGAGCGAGTGGACAGTTTTGTGTGTCATCATGACAATCTCACTCGCCGATTTAGCCGCTTTTAAAACTTAGTAGATAGTAGCTTGTAACTCGCCGTGTGTCATCGAGGATTTATACCACGATTATAGGTATAAAAATCGCTTCACAAGTCGAGTCTAAAAATGGTCGATTTAACCCCATAGTTTTTTTTTTAAATTTTTATTGTAAATAACTTTAAAGGAAAGAAAAAAGTTGATCAAGAGAAACTGTCACATAATCATAGCATAAAAAATAATATTTTTGAAGTAGTTTCTTTATGCGTTCATATTTTTTTAATGAAAAGAAAAATTATTTCTGTTTATATATTATTTTTTAATTCTACTCTAGCGAAA
Organism: Limnephilus marmoratus; assembly: GCA_917880885.1. Lineage (NCBI taxonomy): Eukaryota > Metazoa > Arthropoda > Insecta > Trichoptera > Limnephilidae > Limnephilus > Limnephilus marmoratus. Next base: position 22,273,535 of record OU862930.1, on the reverse strand, counting down.
TTGTACTAAAAACTTAAATTTTTCTAAACATATTGTAGGTAGGTATCTATATTCAAAAAGTAAGGATATCTACTAAAATGAATTGAGACCTATTTAACATTTGGAAAACTATACGTAAAAGTAATATATCTACCATATCTCATGAATTTGAAGTTTCAAGTGGCGTGCCTCAAGGTTCTCATTTAGGTCCGATTGTTTATTGCTATTTATCAAAATAAAAAGGGATGTGATTACAAATAAAGCACTTAAATGTCTCGATTTTGTAATAGGATCGTCCAAAGATCTAATGTAGGTTTATTAAAACACAATAAACTGAAAACCCTATACTTACATGACACTAGTCGGAAGCATTCTTGAATATAATTCCTCTCTCTGGTCATATTTATACACCATACCTTCATCTAAAATTGAAAGAGTACTGAATACACTTTTAATGCACATAAATTATGAATTACATATTTCAATTGATGATATAAATTGTAATGATTTAATGCAATTACATACCACCCGAATTGTTGCAGCGAAGAAAAAATTATGATGTTTTCATTATTTTTTAAATCATTAACGGATATTTGTACAGCCCTGACCTGGCAAGTATGATGAATTAACGCATATCCATCTGACTCCATGCTCCATTTAATGTAGTTGCTTCTCCGTCCCGAAACTAGAGATGGTTGGTTAATTAAAATCTCCAGGCAGAGAATGGACTTCAAGCAACGTCACAACCGCTCTACCCCCCTGATGAGCTAATCTTCAATTTCTACGAACCTTGGCTTCGGCCTAAGAGTATGGATATAACATTACAATCATAGTTCCATGGCTTCAAACTTTCAAATGTCGAAAACAAAATGATGCTGATTGACCATTTGACGACATATGAATTTCTGTGAAACATTCCGTCGTTAGTGTTACTGCGTTTCTAGAAATACAGCTTTTGCTTCTTCATTTCGATTTGCCTTTACTAAATAGTTAATTATCACCCATTACACTGTTATTATCGTTACACTTTCCACGCTGGCTGAGTTGCTTTTCTACTTCCGACAGCTGTTCCATTGTGTGTCTGTGATTTACATGTGCATTCTTCAGTCTACACTCGCCTCTTCTTCACACATCTTATATATTATCTTCACAGTGCATGGTTGCCTGGAGAATTCTGCAGAATGGTGTGGAACGTTCCCATGGTAAGATATTGTATCGTGGGTTGGAAATCACTGTCTGCACAAATGTACCTAAGTACCTACAACCTACCTACCTGTTTTGTCAACTTGTTCTTGGTGTCAGGCAATAGTTTCTTAATTGAATTTCAAATAAAATATTTTTCTTCAGAATTCAAAAGAATTCAATAGAATCCAAAAGAGAATATTTAAAAAAGCAGTATGCTTAAAAGTTGACCACTTTTGCCGCCCTCTGTAAGATAAAACGCAAGTTTAGTTTGGAGCTTGACTAAACCCTGCTGTCATTTCTGTTAATTACTCGCTGTATGATAAAGCAGTTCTCTCAGTGTTATTATAAGCTCTACTGTAAACACATTATCATTTCGTTTGTTTTGGTATTAGTTTTTTAATCTGTTGTTTTATGGATACAATAGGATTCCATCAATCTTTCTTCTGTCTAATTCGCAAGCGGGACAAAATAGTGACTTCAGACCTAAGTACTGAGACCGATCCGGTCTTCAGCTAGGATAGAATTTTAAAAAGTGCAAGTCATCATGTGAATGTTTTATTGTGAATAAATTCTACTGTGCTTTTTCTACTGAAGTGATCTTACCTCTCGTAGACATACACGACCATAATACATTTCTGTCTGTTCTTTTCAATGGTCATTGGAAGATTCCGGTTCTACTTATAGGATAAGGAATTGCCCTTAAACCTTTAAATTGTTAACTGCGATTCCAGTTCTCTTGGATGATAGCGAAAAAGTCGTTAATTTTAGGATCGAGGCGATGCACCACGTCGCGTCGCGTCGTTTGGAATCGAGCCGTTAACAATAACACTCCTTTTGTAGGTGGTGATAAGGTTTAAATTCCCACTTAACACCTGCTGCCTTTACGCAAGTAAAAATATATATTTTATTTTGTGAAATTCAGGCACAAATATTTAAATGTTTTAAGATCATTTTCTAAAGAACTTAATTTGCCACATCATCATCATTACATAGTATAAAATGAAGTCGCTCAAAATGTATGTGCGCATAAATCTTTTAAACTACGCAACGGATTTTCATGCGGTTTTCACCAATAGATAGATTGATTTAAGTGGAAGATTTATATGCTTATTATAGTAGAGAAAAGCCGAGAAATTCAAATATTCAATTCAGGCAGCGGGCAGCTGACAAGCGGGTGGTGTGGATTTTATAAAGGTTGGGTAATGGCGTTGTGTTTCGTTAGGAATAGCAACAGGACACTTTTAAGTTTAAAGCAGTTTTCATAGGCCTGATACCGTATATTTTTCTGCGTTTATAAATAGACTATGCTCGATTTTTTCCAAGGCCAAGATATTTTCTTTTTTCGTTATTTGTTTTTGGGGTGTTATGCCGTGTTGCGCTACCTCCAGCTTTAGCTAACGTTTCGGACAGCGTTACAGTGTCGGCAGATGTGTGATGGGAAGGGGAAGATATTTTCTATTTAATTAACGATGGAACGCACACATTGAAGTAATCACAAAAAAACTCACCAGGTACATTTACTTCTGTAGAGCCATCCGTAACATCCTCAACATAAACGACATTAAGAAAGTGTACTACGCTTTATGTCAATCACAAATAGAGTACGGGATAACTGGATGGGGGTCTGCTTTGAGCACTCACACAGAGCGGCTCAATATAGCCCAAAAAGGAGTACTGAAGACAATACTGAAAGTTCCGCTTAGAACTCCGACGGAAGAAATATTTAATAACTTTCAAGTCTTCAATGTACAGAAACTTTATTCAAAAAATATTTTATTTAAACTGAAAAAAAAACATATATGTTTACTCCACTGCCCGACATAAATACTCAACCAGGTCAGTAAGCAATAACATCCTGGTTACTCCCAGTTTGAACACATCTTTTGGACAGAGAAATAATAAATTCCATGCTATAAAATTATACAATGCTCTACCAGATCAAATCAAAAATATAAAGGAAATGAATATATTTAAAACAAAAGTAAAAATATGGCTGAGAGATCAAAGTGATAATAAAATTACAAACATCATGAAGACGATATAAAGACAATCCATAACCAAATACAAATATTTTAAAAAACTACAGGCCACCTCAGAACAGGAAATCCTAGTGAGGAGGTCTGTGAAAAAAAAAGAATCTATACTTATTATATACATCATACATACACGTACTAACCTTGTTATTGAAATTAATAATAATAATTAAAGCATCTAAGATCTAAGCGATCAAATTTTCAAACCAAAAAGATATGATTTTGCAAAACTTCGTAGTGCTTCTCCGTATCTTCAGGAGTCTCAAAGTTGCACGTTTGAAAACTGATAATGTTTTAAATATTTCATGTTGCTTTTGGCTCTGTGCCAGAAAGCAAAATTATCAAAATAATTGTATTTTATTTTGACCATCCCAACATTATCAGCTATAGGTAGACTGATACCTAAGCGAAAGCCAAATACGAGTTTGAGATCACGCTTTCGGAGTATCTTAATAAGAGTTCCGGGACTAAGAGCATAACAATAACAAGCGCAATAGAATTTAGGTCCAAGTTAAAAAACCTTCTTTTTTGGGCGCTCATACCCTTAAATTAAATATACCTATCCGAGAGTATCATTCTTGTATTACCTGTAATGTATCGTGATTACACATTTCTTATTGGATTAACATTATTCGAAGCCTTTTACATCAATCTGTCTCTTACCGAGGGACGAATCACATTTAGGAAGATGAATATTCTAATCAAAAGCTTGTACTATTGTACCGTCCATCATAAAATTTTGCTTTTGCTATCCTTAACAGTTTCTTTAAAGAACATTTTGTTTTAGTATTTCCAATAACGTTTGTTCCCAATTATGTCCTCTGCGTACAAACTGTATCTAAATTTTTCTAATAAACAACAGTGTTATTTTCACAATAAAGTTACTTAAAACAAAGTATTTTCTTTTTGGTTACTTTATTTACATATACACAATCACATGTTTCATGAACAATGTTCACATAATCAGGAGTAAATGTACACTAACTCCTGATGATGTGAATATTGTTCACGTAACATGTAAATTGTGCATATATAAATAAAGTGACGTAAACTAAGTTATTTGTGTTTTTAATAAAACATAACAAAACTTAGGTTACATCACTTTATTTATATATACACAATGTAAAATAAATAATGCCTTCACAAAGTGAAAACATTTCAGAAGAAGTTTTCTTAGAAAAATCACAAGTGACCTCCCAGCTAAGTACGTTGCTTTATACATGTATTCTGCCTGTACAGAATATAAATAAATAACAATATTATATCTACATTTTAACGCAGCATCGCGTTCATTGGTCGAATGTATTTTTAAATATAATGTAAAAAAAGAAAATAACATTTTCACTTACTTAACTAGAATATTGAATTATGTACTTTTTTACATTATATTACATAGTTTTTACATTACATGTTTTTTACATTTCATAACCTTAGATTACATTAGATTGCAATACTAACATTTACATGATATTATATTACCATACGATATTATTCACTATCACTACTTTGTTTTTTGTGAATAAACATGAACAATTTTTTTTTGAATTTGCACACACTTTTTTCGTTTTTGATATCATCTGGAAGGCAATTATATAAATTGCCCCCCTCGTAACTAATTGATTGCTTACCGTAGTTCGTATGAATGGTGTTTAAACGTATGTTATCCTGTTGTCTTGTAAAATGTTTGTGTACTTGGGACGTTTTAATGAATTCTGTGTTTGTATGTATGAGTTTATTATTTATTTTGTATATAAGGACACATATATTGTACTCGTATAGTTTTCTTAATGTTAGCAGTTTTGTTTCCAAATATAATTTTTTTGTGGATGTTTTGGATTCGTAGTGAAATTTTGATTACCTTATTTTGAATTACCTGTAATTCATTGATGTATGTTTCATACGCATTTCCCCAGATTTCAATCAGATATTGTATATATAGATAACCCGGTGGATGCAACCTGTTAGTTACAGCACCCTTGAGGCGATTTTTCCCAAAAACGGCGCTCTATTAATAGAAGTTAACCAGTTATTATTATTATAAGTTTTTACAATAATTTGTCTAGTCTGTTGTTGGTAGTAAGATAGAGCATTGTAGAAATATATATAAATTTCTACAGCCCCCATGAGGTGATTTTTCGCAAAAACAGCGCTGTACGAATCATCAAAATATTATTATTATTGTATTATATGCATCTCCCGTTAGAGGCGCTGCAAGTTGGTATACTTTGAAATGGAAGGTACTGATGCAGGGCCGATAAATATAGAGGCGTCATTCATTCGTTTGTTGAATGTTTTCACAATTGCTTTAGAGAAAGGTATGCAGATAAAAAGAAGAACAAGGTATTGTTGTCAGGGAATGAGCGCAAGGTATTCTACAGCAGTGCTCCACAACCTTTTTAACTATTGTTTATTTATTTATTTCTAGTACTTATACATCTATTAACATATGAATAGTACAATAACACAAAGAATGTAACAGTGTAAATGCAAAGTAAAAAGGAAAAGGTAAATAGTCAAAAGTGTTAAGTAAAAAGGTAAGAAATAAATTAGTCGAAGGTGAAATGCATAAATTATAAAATATCAAAAAAAGGGATAAAAATAAAAAGTACAAACTGTATTGAATATGAAAATATATAAAGGTATAGAATTAAGTCATGCTCTTATTTGGAAGGCGGGTATCGGTATCGCTACCCCGGGAACCATTTATTAGATAAACAACACCTCTGCCGTAGGTCACCCTAAGTGGTTTGCTTCGTTTGGTGACTTAGCAGAGTTTCCCGGATTCATGGGGTAAGATTTGTCTAGGTCTTGACGACGGATGTGTTTGTCCACCTATTGCGTGGCGGGACGGATCGGGAGAGACTGGTTGAAGGAAACCTTTTGGCCTCTCCAGCCGGACTCTCTCCACCCACCGCGGTGGAATGGATTGCATGCATCCGTCATTCCTGGACACGTTAAACCACAGATTCCTACCTAAACCTCGTACCTTATTCCTTGCCAGAACTTCTCTCCTTCATTTCCATAAAAAAACCCATCACACGGCATCCCCAAAGATGACGTAGGCCTTGAGGGAATTTTGTTTTCCTCAGGGCCTCCTGTGTGGTGCTAATGTAAAACAAAAACGATTCGTAGTAAAGATTGATCTAAAATGGTGATTTTGTATGAAGCCTTTCATTTTTTTTTTTTTTTACAGTGAATACCGCACAAGAATCTCAACTGCTCCGGTCTGGAGCCAGTGAGACTATGGCATCCCCAATTGGGGTATGTTGTGAGGCTGAAGGTAGTGGGGAGGGGAAGGTGGTGGGGAAGAGGAAGGTTGGGAAGTACCTGGCTATTCAGATCTGGTCACTAAACACGGCTAAAGCCATTTTCAAGCAACGTTTCAATTCTGAATGGTGGTCTTACACCAGGGCGATACTAATAGTATCTTCCACTCTGGAACATGCCGCAAATATAGTATATATTATTTTAAATGAATTAATTGTGAAATAACACAAATTAATCAAATAAAATTTATTTGCGCATGCCGGGTTCGAACCCGCGACCTCTGGAATGTGAGTCAAGAGTCTTAGCCACTGGACTACAGAGGTCGTCATTAAGACTGTTTTAACGTCAATTTTAATACATAAAGTTTTTCACTATTTCGATCTTATTATCGGTTTATCTTTTAATATTTTTTGCTTATTAAAAATAATTTTTAGATTCATTTCACCACAATCGTGATAGAATATAAAGTAACTTAATTAAAAATTAATTAAATCTTGTCTTTTAAAATGAGAGGTGTGAACCAATCCTTCTGGCTTAGTGAGGCTTTATCTTTCTACTGGGATCGTGTTGAGTGAAGACAGATGACGAAGACATATCAACCACTCGGGACACGTAGTGCTACATCAACTAACTTATGCAAGTCGCATCTGGGAGCACGCTTCTGAGTCTCATTTGAAAAAACTTCAAACATTCCAGAATAAAGCCATACGCATAGCCCTGGGCGCTTCCAAATAGATAAAGGGTATCTTAACCCCACAAAGATTCTGAAATCCCCTTATTACAAAAAAAACACATTTAAAGTCTCGCGGAAACATTTTATGCGGGAATTCCCACCCATGAAAACGCGTCCATAAACTGCCTCGCCCGGTACGATGAAAACGTACTTACCACACATAAAAAAACCTAAGCAAATCCTCCGTAAAAACTGACCATATTGCAGCCATGTCCCCATGCAAAGAATTTTTCACAAACACCCAAATAAACAAAATTTTCAACAACCATTATTATAAATTCATGATGAAAGAGAAAGGGGCCTTTTTGGCCTGGAGCTCTGTATGCCAATGTTTCAAAAAGTTAAAAAAATAATGCTATATCTGTCACCAAATGATTTTTTTTTTACATGAGCTCCATACAGGTGGCCCTGAGGAAAATAATTTATTTTTACGTCATTGCAAACGAGTTATTGCAAACGTCATAAGAAAAGCAAACAAATTGTTGCCTTGGAAACGATGTTTTTTTAATTAGGCAATTCACCCTAAAAGGAGTGTTTGTTGGCGTCGTAGTTAATACCAATCTCTAAAATTGAATCGCCAAAATGTATGTTTGCGCATAACTTCCGAACAACTGCACCAAATTGGATAATTCTTTTTTTGTTCGTTATTTTATATAAAACTACTGTTGAGCTGTGGCATTACGAAATTTGTATAAAAAAATGTAATAGATGGCACGCGAGCACTTTGAAAACTGAATGTACCGGGAATGGATGTGAGGAATGCGAGAGGTGGTAGGGGTGGGGGGGGTGTGGGTAGGGGGAGGGAGATAAGGGTGCGGTGGAGGTAGGGAGTAGGGGTTGGGAGAGGGGGAGGGGTGTAGGAGGGAAGGAAAGACGGAGGAGGGGTAGGGGTGCGGGGAGGGGTGGTTGGGGAGGGTGATGGGGGGGGAAGTGAGAGGGGTGAGGGAAGGTGGAGGAGACGGAGTGGGAATCCCTCTAATACCATGCGAGCAAAGCCGCGGGAAAAAGCTAGTGTGTTATAAATAATATATTGTGCTTTCTAGCTAGTGTGAAAAAGCGAAAAAGCTAGTGTGTTATAAATAATAGTTGCAAAAAATGGACTGATCTCCAGTGGAGGAGATATGGGCAGGGGTAGGTGGAGGATTGGGAAAAGAGTGTTCTTTGTTAATAGGGAATAGCCTGAATCGGACTTTTATTTAGTTTTATTTAGTTATTGATTACTTTGCTATTAATGTTTTTAGCTTTCCTTAACTCTAATGCCTCTAAGATATCCAGTCTGATATACAATCCGTTTTTTATGTGGAAAAGTGACGCCTGTTTATATTTTCAATTCGAATTTTCGACTGAAAAGCATTTATAATATGATTTTGCATTACTTCGCATTGCGTCGTCTCGTCAATGATTTTAGATTCAGTCTAGTCTCGAGTGTATTTATGATGTATGCATCAACATAGTCTCGTAAACGAATTCAGATTTCTAAATATAATTTTTATATCTTGTCCGAATGCTCTGTAACAATTAAGGTAAGATCACATTGGCTCGACGCGCGACGTACGCTACGTAAGCAACACATTACGATGTCTGGACTACTTACGACTCATACATTTTCTATATAAATAAAGGCTTCAGAAATACACAAGCACGCGCATCGCAAACCCACATTCCCATCGCGACGCCGCGCCGATCTGGACCGGCCAGAAGTGAAGTGAAGGGGGTTGAGTCACGCCCCTAACGAGTTGATTTCACATTTGTGAATGGTATTATCTATGCATCTTAGGTTATTAGATTATGTTTATTTCGATGTATTGTTTTGACAGTTGGTTTAAAATTTGAACGAGCATTTATCGCTCATTCAACAAAATTGGAGACGAACAACTGTTAGATATTGTACGTCGTATCTTCTCACTTTTTATTTTTATTTTGTTTGCTCATTCAAATGTCAAATCACTTACCCAATAACTTTTGACTGTTTGTCACGTGGTCTTACGCGATGCGTGCGTAGAACCAGTGTGTACATTAGACGTGGGCAAAATGATTCCCAGGAGTGAAGAGATCCAGTCTGATTCCCCCGGCCTTTTGAATTGATTCCTTCTATTCATTCATTCATAAAAAAAATATAAAAAACTGGAGTGAATGGGGAGACTACGAAACACCGCAGCACCGCACAAAGAGGAGACTGATAGGCTACCAAGCACCGCACAAAGAGGAGACCGATTATTCTATCTCACTAACTCGCAGGCCAAAACCTATAGATTAATGTGTTTGTCTCTTTTTAGTGTCACTTTTTCGTTTCATTTCAAATCACAATAAGTGGGGATGTTACGAAGCACCACACAAAGAGAGGACCGATTATTCTATCTCATTATCTTGCAGGCTAAATCCTATAGATGTATTTGTTTGTCTTTTTTTAGTATCGTTATTTTTCTTATGTAAAATGTATTTATAGCTAGCAATTAAATCTTTAAATTAAACAGTTTTTTGTTTCACCCCTAAAGTTTTACTTATTTTATTTATTAAACTTAAAAGTATATAATGACAGCTGACAACAGCTGATTGGCCTTATAATATATGCAAATTTACATATTACATCTACCCAAGATCCACGTCTAAAAGTAGGTAGGTACTTCTATTCCAATATCTTTCATACGTGCCAAAAAAACGATTACAAGTGCACTATTTTTGCTTCTCACTTTTCTAGCCGATGCCGCGATGTTCGGATTTAATGTCGAAAGTTTTCGGCTAACTATGTAATGAAATTGAAGGCTTGGCCCGCCGAGGAATTGGTGAACCGCTGCGCTCGGACGGATTAAGGGCCGGCATTGAGCAATGAATTAGTAACTTTTGAGTAGTGTCTTGTGTCTTACCCCGCAGAGACTTGATCAACTCGCGAGGAGCTGCGTTTCGGATACACCCGAGCCGAGATTGACGTGAAACGATGGCGATGTAAGACGATGACATCTGACGTCATTTCTAGGTCTGAGATTAACTAGAGACAACAACGTCACAAGTGAAAAAGACTTTAGTTTTAATTCCTGAATAAAGCGCTTCGGACAATATCCGATAGCGACAGACTAGCTACGAGTACCTGGGACGCGAACGGGACGGGACGCGCGGGGACCTTAGGACAATATCAGGACTATTGACTACGACAAATGATTAATTCCCTGCGTGAAAGGGACGCTCGGACAATTCGGCTGAATCGCGGCCGCGTTTTGATGTACGGGTTTTTAGAACGGCGGCCGGCGGTAGCGGGATACGAGTCGTTCACAATACCGTCGACAACTTCGCGGCGCGCCGCCCATTGAATAATATTTAAATACGGTATTTAATATATTTTAAAAATACCTATGAAACATTATAATATTTAAATCGTTTACGGAACACATTATTCATTGAAATAATTTAACAGTAAAATAAATAGAAATTAAACATTTATGTTGCCGTTAAAAATCGTACGATACAAGGCCAAAGGTAAGGAATGAAGAATCAATTCCTTTTGAAATTGAGAATCAGATCAAGTGTGTCACAAGATTGAATTTATTCATTTAATTCGGTCATTCAATTTTGTCCACGTCTAGTGTACATGGACCTAGCAACGTAGCATTGCGTGCGTCGAAACAGTGTGTCTGTACCTTTATTATTACAAACGTGCATTGATGGTTCATAGACACACGCCACTACATCACCGCTATCATCAAGTTCTATGTTAGTTCTAAGCACCCCGCAGAGGGAACTACAACAGAAGGAAACTGCTTCGTATTAAAACAAGTTCTACAGGAAGGTTACCTGTCATTATGTGTTTTGTATCAATATTATTCGTATCGGAATGCAGTCGGAGTTTTCTCGCTTTCTCAATGCAACAACACGGAGTGATTGATACTTTTTGAAGGGACTATCTGAATAAATTATTCTTGTGGAACGCGTAGAAAACAGGCATAATATTATTAACACAAGATTTAAAAAAAAAATGTGCCCCTTAGTACATAGTACACTGACGGCAGTAGAGATATTCTTGTTTACCACAAACTAATACGGACTTATAAAAGTCGTTGTCTCCTTTCGTATTACTGTAAGATAAGTTATTTGATAAGAAAATAATTTTCCAAGCCCGATGCAATGACATCCATGTTCAACTGCTTTATACGACCAAAACTAAATACGCTTCTGCTGTTTGGGCCCCATACCATATGTAGGTATATCTTTCTACCAGAATGCATGGTGAATACCCGCGATTTATGCATATCCTAGATTTGCTCTCTGAAACGCGCTACACGTAAGTCTCCAATCTAGGAAGAATGGAATCTTACATTAACAGCTTTTAAAATACTAAACTATTTTATTTACAGACCATACCTCTTGGAATGCTATAAATTGTTGAACAACTACCGCCAGGGTCCTCCCAAGACTTGAAAAAAAAAAGTTTGTATGAAGTTCTGCAAATATTTTTGTTTAGTTCCAAAACAGTTTAAAAACTAAACCCATGTTCCCAAGTCCTTCATTCATTCATTATCCCTTTGTCTTCCTCCTTTCCTTGAAAGTCCCTACTTAGTTACTACAAAGATGAGGAAGATGTTTCCCACCTACATGGAACACAGACAATATCGCACAAAACTCTAAATTTACCTACATCAATGAGTTGAAAAATCGCAGTGATATCGTTTACATCTCGCTTTCGAAATCTCGCTATTAATCGTAAAAAATACTAATAAATTACCAAAAAGTATCGGTAATTGTGACCTATAGTCGTGCCGTTATCGTGAAGTGCAGCCAGCATCAAGATCGACCCGTTTCCTTCCAATTTCCTAATCCTGTGATTGAGGTTAAAAAACGCAGTCAACTGTCTTGTTTCACAAAAATTAGATTTACAGTCCACCATCTCTCGTGTTACGATATTGTTCGTGACAATTTTAGTATATATTTTTGTTACAGTTGTTTCGATTTACAAGACCGTTTTCAAACTGTGGTCAATCCACACTGATACGACCTATTTATACGATTTTAAATGTCGATGTTTTGAAAGTGTCTAAATTGATTTATTACCGGTTAAACCAATTTGCTGGACACTAATTTAGAGAGTATTATATGGGATTCGAAATCTGTTTCCCTAAGTGTTAGGGTTTTCTTAATTGTTTTATAATTACATTGTTATGACTCATTTAGCGTTACATTGGGTTTAATTAATAAAGTAAGGAAAATTATTTATTCCCCACTACTTAGTATGTTTACCAAACTTAAAAAATATAACGCACGTTCTAGATTAGTGTAAATTTTTTTTATTTTTTTTATTATTATTGTACAATGGAAAGTTATTCCAATTACAGTACAATTTAGTTACCATATCAGCATTTAGGCAGGACTAATACATAATAAATAATTTATGGCATTTTAAATACACAGAAGCATAAAACACAATCTTTGAAGTATTTATATAAAACTCATACATAATTTAACTTACTTGTTTATATAAGATAATTTAAAACAACAAACGCCCGGGTTGCCGGCATTAAAAAAAAAAAAATTACAAACTAGCATTACATAAAAATATATACGAGTATATACTTCCAACTAGTTGGTACAAATCGTGAAACGGTTTTCTTGTCTACGCGCGTCGATGTCTTTTCTTACGTCGCAGATTGCTTGAGACTATCACACATTAAAAGTGTATAGGTAAATTATTTTAAAGAGACCCTTACGCGTGTAGTGGTGTTTGTTTGTTTGTTTAATGGATTAAAAAAATAATTTACGTATTTTGATAATAATTTGGTTTTGTTAGGAAGCCGAAAAACGAAACAAACCAACACGAAATATCGAAATGAATCGCGAGTATAAATTTAAACGGAATTAAAAAACGTCGCTATGTACTTAGTATTTTTGGGCATTTGAGGTAAGAGGGGACATCCAAAGTGGTTCGAAAAACTTTTTTGGAGCTTTCAATAATGTCGTTATGCACGAATACATACACAAACTTGTCATCTTTAAAATGATTTGCCTGTAAAATTATGTTTCTCTTTTTTCGTCTTCTGTACTCTAAGTACGGATTATTTGACAGAATTTGAACAATTCAAGTTCTATGAAATAATAATAATATCCAAGTTCTATGAAAGTTATATTCAAGTTCTATTATTATTTCAACACAGCAGGTAGTTTCACAATACTAGGATAAAAATATAATATAGTCTCTTCAAGAACTAGCTTCACTTCTTCCTTTCCACAAAAAGACCCTGCACACAGCACCCCAAATATGTCATAAGCTTTGAGGCAAATTATATTCCTCAGGGCCTCCTGTGTTGAGTTAATGAAAAAAAATAACGGACCTGGAATACGACATCAAAAAACCGGAATTTTAACTTTGAAATTTGATGATTGCTAATTTTCATGTTCTGTGAAAGTTTTATTCATGTTTTGTTTTATTTGAGTTCTGAGAAAAAACTGGCCTATAATAAAATAATTACAGAACTTGAAATTTAACTTAGAAATTTGATGAATTATTCAAATTCTGTGAAACAACCCGTCATAAGACTCCTGGTATCATGTTGTTTCAATTTCGCATATTATTTTTGTGGTAATAGGATAAACAGAACACGATAAAAGAATAGGTTAGGTCATGTTCTCTTTTCTTCTATACTTAATCTGTTTTATCATGGAACATGTTTTTATATACCTTCATGATTCGCTCTCCCATGCTTGACCTTTCTTTAACTGGTTCACGCCATAGCTTGTGTGAATAAATTAATAGATTGGCGAAAACATCTCCTGCGACTGTGAAATAGCTGTTACACACGATCTTTGCTATACCTACGCTTTATACAAAATGTAGTTCTATCCAACCCAATCCGATTGTTTGCACAATCGTTTCTTTTTCTTTGGGGTTGTTTAAAAAAATTTGACAGATTCGTCAAAATTTGAAGTTAATTTTCACGTTCTGTATAAGTTCTATTCAAGTTCTCTGATTATTTCAGTTTTTGATGATGTAATGACAGAACTTGAATAGAACTTACACAGAACGTGAAAATTAACTTCAAGTATTTGATGAATCCGTCAAATTTTTTTAAACACCTGTCCTTAAACTACGATTTATATAGATAAAAAAATTTGGGGGCGGGGGGTTAACGGGGGTGGTATAATAGGATTTTATTCAAATTGTATGAATTTTCATTGTTATGTCGTTTTTAACGATTGAAATTCTAGTTATATGGTACAAAAAACTGTAAATTCAATCGTCGAAGACGACGTAGCAGCAAATTAGGGAAAATTCATGTAATTTTAATAAAATCATTGTATACCACCCCGTTAACCTCCCCCTTCCATCATATGTTATGTATATAAACCGTAGTTTGAGAAACAATTGCACCAGTCTGAAGATGGCTTTAAATTGGCTGAAACCAATTAAATTAAGTGAAGAGAAGAGGAGAGACAAGAAAAGCCACGAAGGGACAAGAAGAGTCAAGAAGCGCCGAGAAGAGACGAGAAGATCCAAGAAAAGACAAGAAGAGGGAAGAATAGCCAAGAAGTGCCAAGAAGAGACGAAAAACCCCAACAGGAAATAAGAAAAGACAAGAAGAGTCATGAAGAGACGAGAAGATCCAAGAAGAGGCAAAAACAAGGAAAAAGTTTAAAATGGTTTTAATAAATTAGAAATCCGATTTGGTTGGTTGGACGGACTTTTGACTCGGACAGCAGTGTGACGACAGTTTGTTGTTTGCTGTGTGGTGTGTGGTGTGTGAGGCCCGACCTTTATTCCGCAGCAAAGCTATTAATATACATTCGTCAGTCGCCTCCCACGGTATTTACCGCCTCCATCGAAATAGGACACATTAGAACACGATGACCTATCACTTTACTAAAAAGCTACACTTATT
Source organism: Limnephilus marmoratus (assembly GCA_917880885.1). NCBI lineage: Eukaryota > Metazoa > Arthropoda > Insecta > Trichoptera > Limnephilidae > Limnephilus > Limnephilus marmoratus. The sequence goes on along the minus strand of OU862930.1, from coordinate 22,258,479 downwards.
TTAGATACTTTGCAACGAAGCTATGCAATGCACTTCCACTGGCCGTTATACAGAATACAACTTATCTTACATAAATATAAATCCGACACGTCTTGGATCCAAGCCCTGGATCAACAGCCAATACAGATCTAATATCAAAGATTTTATCAAAATCCTGTCCAGTCTTGATTTGGGAACGTACCCATACTACGTGACACGTTTAGGGGGGGGGGGTCTTCAAAATGTCACGCTTGGTACAAATGAGCGGCGGCGGGCTTAGGTTTTTGGTCACCGGGGGGGGGGGGTTAAAAATTGCAAAAAGTTGGTCACGTAGTACGGGTACGTTCCCTTTATTACTTGCTAATTATTACTAAGTAGCTGGTTCCCGGCATGCGTTGCTATGCCATTTAATACAGAAATTGTTTCTCCCTGAGTGTCCTTTCCCATTCGTCCCGTTCTCCTTCCGCCTCCCCTTCTTCTCCTTCGTACTCTTCCCCTTTCGCGTTCCCACTCCGTCACCTCCACCTTCTCTCTCCCCATTCCACTCCCCCCCCCTTCCCCCGTCCCGCGAACCCCCCTCCCAAGTTCCCCTCCCCCCTCCCAGGTTTCCCTCCCCCATCGCTCCCTCCCTCCCGCTTTCCATAGCAATAGCCGCTTCCTCGCGTGCCACCAATAGCAATTTTTTTATACAAATTTCATAATGCCAGTTATAAAAACCTTGTCCTGACAATAACAAACACACAAAAAAAGAATTATCCAATTTGGTGCAGTCGTTCGAAAGTTACGCGCTTAGCAACACATTCAGCGATTCATTTTTATATTGTAGATGTACTTACCTTCCATATACCAACAAGAACTACTCTATCTAAAATTCTTTTTAATTGCAACAACAATACCAGGATTGAGTCATTTAGATACTAGCATGTACTGAGAGAAAGCATTTCCAAATGCAGGTAATCTAGCATTTGGAAATGCTTTCTCAGGAGTAGTAGATGTGTTCAACTGCACGGAATATTGATACATACAGACTATAATAACATACCTAAATAATAATAGTCAATGCTACTATAATACCTACTATTATTTTGCATGGGTTCTATAGGATTTAATTAGCATATTTTATTAATCCATGATTACTGTTTTGTTAACATAAGTAAATAAAATCAATTTTAGGTATGCATTTCCAATGGTTCATCGCTGATTGTCTTTTAATTTAAACCTTGCTTTGTGTTTTTATAAACTGATTATGTTATAAACTGGATTTGTGATTATTGCAAGAGTTTAAGACAAAAGTTCCTAAAGTATCTCATAGAAGTTAAGGTTGATTTTAGATAGTTTTTATAGTGTTCTATATTTGGAGTACCTATTCCATATATTAGATACCTTTATGTTTTGTTTAGAAATTAAAGTGCTTATAATTAGAATCAGAAGATCAAAGAATATGTGAGAAGATAAAAGAAGAGACCAGAAGAGACTAGAAGATCCGAGGAAAAACCAAGAAGATCCTAGAAGAGCCAAGAAGAGGCAAGAACAGTCAAGGAGGGGCGAGAGGATCTGGGAAGAGGTAAGAAAACCAAGAAGAAACGATAAGATCCCAGAAGAGACAAGAAGAAATTTGAAAAGCCACGAATAGCCACGAAGAGCTGAGAAGAGCCGAGATGAGAAGGGAAGAATCAAGAAGAGGCAAGAAGATCCAAGAAGATCCAAGAAGAACCGAGAAGAGGCAAGAAGAAGGAAGATACAAACAAAAAGAAAGTATTACGCTCAATCCATTCCTTTATTCCTGACCATCCTAAATTCCAATATTGGCTTATTAGGTTGCCATGTATACCGGTCGATTTAACTCCAACCTCCTTCCCATCCGCAGAGCATGTGTTCCAAGTCCTAACAAAACAGTGCCCCCTGGTGTACCGGTCTCACCGGGACAGGAGTGCTCCTGGCTGGGGTGGTACAATCGTATCGTATCGTATCGTAAAAACAAAACGATATTGCAGATTTGGTTGCTTTATTCTAATATAGTTTTGTGTTTGTATTTTTTGTTTAAAACCGTGCTTGCTCTCGATACAGGAATACCTAGTGAGACGAGTAGGTATAGCACATCTCCAATTGTAACATAATTAATAAAGATGAATAATAATAAAAATAATTTGATCAGTTAGGACAGGCGTATTTCTTGTCAGTGAAGTCACGGTTGCTTTTGTACCGCAAATACCAATCTAGCTCTTTTCACAACAGTGGCGACTGCAAACTTATAATAACGGGCTTTTTTAACCGAAGATATAGCCTGCCTCTAGCGGTACCCACGCCGCACTGGTCACAGACCGTAATGATTGTGGTTTGCTAATTGAAATCGTCACCTTCAGTAGTCGATAGTGCATTTACCATAGACAATAGAAACAAAATGAAGAAATGGCATGGAAACGTGCTGATCTTGACTGTCGCCGAACTGTGGTCAAAACTGGACGTTTTATTTTATTTTCATTATTATTATACAACAGAATAATTCCAATTACAGTACAATTTAGTTACCCTATCAGCATTTAGGCAAGTGACTCTTCAATAATATTTTTAAGGCATATAAAGAACAGTCACTTACATCCAAATGGTTTGCAATTTCATTTAACAGCACCACTCCCCTCGTCATGCTATGCTTTGCCAAGACGTCTGTTCTGTCGTTCGGTACTTTAAATAAGTCATGATGTCGACTTCGGTTGTAGTGGTCTGGTACATATAAATCATAGCATCCCAAGAGAAATGGGCTATCGATGAAATTGTTCCAAATTTTGAAAAACAGAATAGCAAGACTTGGTTTCCGCCTAGTTTCTAGACTCACAGAATCAGTTTCCTCAAGTAAGTCAATATGGTGCATGAAACTTGGATAGGTTCCATGCTTCCGCATATAAACATACCTGAGGAATTTCTTCTGGAATTGCTCTAACATATCAATGTACTTCTGGTGGTACGGTGCTCAAACATCGCTCGCGTACTCCAGCTTGCTTCTTAGTATGCCATCGAATAACGCTAGCATAGCTTCTTGGTTATCAAACTGCTTACAAGTCCTGATGATGAACCCAAGAAGTTTGTAGCAAGACTAAGTGAGCTGCGATATATGGCAAAAGAATGTCAGTTTGGGGTATAAGACGACACTGAGATCCTTCACGGATTTTACACGTGATAACGTTTCGCCTTTTATTTTATAATCGTAAACTATAATATTTTTACAACGAGTGAAGGACATTGTGACACATTTCTTTGTGTTAAAATCTAATTTGTTTGCCAACGACCATTCTTTGCCGTTCCTAACACAGTTTTGGATGTCATCTATAAGTATTAGAAACAACGTAGGTCCGATGTTAGACCTTTGAGGAATTCCAGATTGCGCTTGGAGTTTTTTTGAATTATGTCCATTTATCGATATTATTATTAAATACGATGAGAAAAAGTTCAGTGTTGGTAGATCGAAACCTATTTTAAACAAATTATTAGGTTATTTCAAATCGGGGAAACCAATAAAAGCCACGAGCTTTGCAATAGTATGTGTAAATGTAATGTTTCTTAATCCCAGTGATTTGGATTACTTGAGATATGTTCGGGAAAACTGCAATAAAGATCGAGGTTCGTCAAGATTACAAGCTTTATTTACGATCAAGTTTAAGTTTACGATTTAAGGTTTGTCGTAAGGTTTTAAGGTTTATTGTAAGGTTTTAAGGTCTGAGGTTTACAGTGATGAATATTTAACTGGACCAGACGTCCGTACTATAGGAGGCTCTAAGTTATTTTAAATGCGCCCAAACACTGTCGGAGCCCAGCGGTCTACCACGTGCCATCGGCCATTTCCGTAACCGTTCGCGCGTTAAACACGAACTACGATAGGTGATACTCTTCTAATGTACTACTTAACTGACTCTGTTGAGACACATAAAAATTAAATACTATTTTCTAACGATATCTGTTGAAGTATTTTGAAACTACGTGTCTAATGCGTATACTAGAGTATTTATTATTAATGGCCCATCTCCTTTGTTTCTATTGTTGCAGTGGTATTTACTAATATTGGTCACTTGAAAATTCAGTTTAAAAAAGTTTTGAAAATGTAATGCGTTGATTACATCTTGTTGTTAGAAGTGAAACTACACGACCCTCCTCCTCGGTGTTCCGTGTTCTGCGTCCATAGGGTTCAGTTTCGAGCCACCTCGTAGGAAACCGACCCGGACGGTGGTTGTGTAATTCCTCTTACATCTTCTCAACAACTCTCATTATCTGGTATGTCTGGGCTGTGACGTCACGGTGGTAAACCTGTATTGAACTAGGGCAGAGGTTGCAAACTGCGGCTGGCGAGCGAATGCGGTTACATTGCCTAGGAGCTTGCGGCTTTTCAGACATCAACTCCATTTTCACCTCCACTCATAAGATGGAGCTGCCGAACGAACTTTGACTCGATTCTTTTAGGGCTAGCTCAAAATCAAAGTTATCAGCACTAAACTTTGGTTTAGCTCAGATATTCTAGCTCTTTATTATATACCTACACAACTCATTCACGTAAAATAATAATTTAATATTAAACCAGCTTTTTATATAAGAAATAATATCGGTAATTTTTTGAGAAATACTAAAGATAAAGACCATCAATTGACTAATTCCGGAATATATAAACTCAAATGCAATGATTGTCCCTCATTTTATATTGGAAAAACGACTCGTAATTTTGAAATCAGGATCAAAGAACATTTAAGGTGTCTTAATAATAATAATTTTTCTGAGTTCGCTAACCATATCATATCATTGAAAATAACCATAGTTTTGAAAAAAATACGGGGATAAATATTCTTCATATTAATCATAAAAGAAAACGTTTGGATAATTTAGAAGCCTTGGAAATTAAAAAAATCCCTTAATAAAAATGAATCTATCATCAACAAACAAAAAATATTATCTTACAGCCTAATCATGGATTTGTTGAATACCTACCCACCCAATCTACATTAACTAGCAACGGCTCCACCCCTACCATAATAAAACATTGTTCGAAACTGTCAAATTAGTATAAGCTTTCCCTAAAGAAGGGACGTTTGTTCCGAAACCGGTCGGATTTACGCATTATATAAGTGGTTTATACAAAGTTGTATTGTTTCATTTTTCTATAATGGATAACCACAAACTGATAGCTACATTCAAAAATATAATAATTTAAAAGTTATGTCTCTGGGGAACTACTTACTTCTATTTTGAGAAAACTTGTTTTTATTCTACAAATAAAAAAAAGTTGTTTGTTCAAAACCACTTTATTTTATTCATGTACGTCGACCGGTTTCGGTTATTTTCAACCTTCATCCGGATAATAAACATATAAACTAAATTGCAGTGCAGAGGGAGATTATAAATTATAAGGTAAACAAAAGAGACAGGCGGATGGAGTCAGACTGTCAGTTAATTCCAACTGTTAAAAGATTGGCAATTATTTTTATTTGATTTTTCTAATACTTACAAATTATTAAGGAATATTTTAATGTTTTTTTATGTTTAACTTGGACTCCTGTTTTTCTATTAAACTTTCGTGTTTTTTTGGCTTTATTTCTATATTTCGCTATTATATGCCTCTATTAAAGCAATGTTCAATTTGGGAGATGGGTATAGGTATCGCCGCTGTGGGAACCATTTATTGGATAACCAACACCCCTGCCATAAGTCACCTCAAGCCGTTGGCTACGTTTGGTGACTTAGAAGGGTTGCTCAGGTTCATGGAGTAAGGTTTGTCTACGCCTTAGCGGCGGTTGCTTTTGCCCTCCTACAGCATGGCGGGCCAAATCGGGAGATTGGTTGAGGGAAACCTTTTCACCTATCCAGCCGGACACTAACGACCCATCGCCTTGCACCGGAATGGGAGGGCTGGAGGCATGCGTTTATCACTCCTGAACACATTGACTTCCAGATTCCTACCTATCCCTCATTTCCTTTTCCTTCCCAGAACTTCCTTTCCTTCCCCTAATTCTTTTCCCTAAAAAGCCCCTTCACATAGCATCCTCAAAGAAGACATAGGCCCTGAGATATTTTTTTTACTTAACATGGCACTTATTAAAATACCTCGGATTGCTTTGCTGCCAATTTTTGGAAAATTTTCCCTTTTTTGTAATTAATTAAGTAGAAGTTTACGATTTTATTATATTTTTTTCATAAATCCTACGAAAATGTGATAATCAACAAAAGATAGGTGAATTCATTGGTTATATAGAACTTTAATCAGCTTGTATGTCTCCATATTAAAATTCGGAGGTATGATTTTTTTTTAATGTGGGTGGAAAATATTCAAAATGGTCACCAAAAAATCTTGAGCAATCGGAGAAAAAAGGTTTAAATTGCGCTGTCGCTCCTCTGGCTAAGGGTCTCCTGTGTGGAGATAATATTAAAAAAAAACTGAAGCGAACCCTGACTAAACTGAAAATATTAAATTAGAACAATATGTCCAAGTCTCCACTCCTGCATCCATTTTAACACCAGTATTACTACCTACAGGTACCTGGAACGGGAAAGCTTCGGTTGAGAGGGTGGGGACTTTGAGACATGGTAATCTCTTTAAAAAATATTTTTCCTGCTTCTGATAAATTTGTTTGTAGGTGTGTTAAATGAAATTTAACCTCCGGTGACATTTTTGATGTTTTTTTCTTTCTTTTTTACAAAAACATTAAAAAAGTCAGTTGGCGGGTGGGTAAGAGATTGGGTGGTTACTCGGCTGAGTGGTTAACGAATGACGACGTGCAATAATTTATTTTTTTTTGATTTGGAAGAAAAAAGTTTTGAAAAAAAGGCATTCAAAAATGTGGCCGAAGACCAAAATTTCATTTACATATTTTACTACAAATTATGTCAGGAATCCAAAGTAAAGTCAAATACGTTCCTTATCATCCTGTATAATATATATGTTGATTTTAATGATTTTCGTTTTCTTTGTTTTAGGTGAGACAAAATCAACAATAACATGATGGGGTTTGTAATTTGGTAAGTTGAGAAATTAAAACAACCTTCATTATCGAGATTCTTATAATTTAATTCTTTAGAAAACGAACAGTCCTCGTGTGATATTATTGACCTTACAGTAAACACATTAATAATTTCATGACGCCACAACTCACCCATCGATAGGTTTGATTCTTCGTAAAAAAATATATATATACGCTTATTTTACTTTTTACTTTTACGTTAACACCACATAGGAGGCCCTTTTGAAAATAATTTTCCTCAGGGCGGAAGGAGTGAACATTGGTCTTGAAGAGACCCATGTTGTAAGAAGGAGGAAACACAGAGGCTGGCAAATCGTTCCACAACCGAGCTGTTGAACTCAAAAACGAGTCGTAGAAGCGACTCGTCCTCATGTAACAAAAATGTCCACCGTATCCAGACTGTGCACTTGTGCGAAGGGATCATAGACATCCAAATGGATAGACAAGCAGTTACAGATGAGGGGTAAAACCAAACTATGGAGAGCAAAGGGGAAAAGATGACTGTCATTCGTTGAACAATCAATCTGACAGTATATAGGCATCTCGCATTACAATATCACCATTTAGTTCTTAAAAGCAAAATCTGCTTTGAATGAATACACCTTTTTACATGGGAGCGCGAATTGCTTGCCACGTTCAAAACTTATTTGCTAAGGCCAAATGCTCGCCCCAAAAAGACTCGCGCCAATACACATATCAATTTTTTCTTGCCGTGTTTAGTTAAAACACTTTTACAAATGTTTCATAATTTACTTACCCCTGTAACCAGCGACGAGCACATTGGAGTACCGCCCACATTCTCTATGTGCATATTGATACGTAGATATATTGTATAGCACAAGCTGCCGTTATTTCGTTAAATGTATGGATGTCAGCTTCTCGCTGTTCACGGCAAGAATGATGACGTCACACATTTTAGATTCAAGCGAGGCTATATCCCCTCCCCATGGAGCGAGCCGGTTCCAAGGAGGAGCTACAGCCGGCGCCATGTGGAGGGGGAAATAATACGTTTTTATCACTTAGGGCAGGTCCAGATATATTCATATGTCCGTGGAAGGGATAAATGACGCTATTTCCTCGAAGCATCTTCCAATATAATACCGATAAAATAAGGAAATCATATCTACCTGACGCCTGCGCTCTATAGATTGCAATCCGATTAAATGTCCGTAGTCGAGGGGTAAGGCTCTTGACTCGCAATCCGAAGGGTCGAATCCCGGCGTGCGCAAATAAATTTTATTTGATTAACTTGTGTTATTTCAAAATTCGTTCATTTAAAATAATATAAAGTATATAATAATATATGACATAGTCTCACTAGCTCAAGACGGGAGCAGTTGGAACTCTTGTGCGGTATTCACATAAAAAATCCGCTTGTTAAGATAAGGGAAACTATCAAACGGTCCTCCCGTTTCTGCCCAAAGTTAAGGGTTTTTTCGGGTATTTTGGGGCTCTATACCAGAGGTGGTTGCCAAAATCAACAGTGAGGCTGCAAAGGATAAGAGCTGGGTTGCACCTGCGATTTGTATGGGTCAGCTGTGTCTGTGGGCCCTGTACGGTACTCCCAGCTTCTAGGAGACTAAATTGACTCTGGCTTCGATGGAGCCGAGTAACATTCGAAAGATAAATTTCTTCTTTTTACAGGCATTAATTAACCCAAGGCAAATATTATTTAGTTAACAAATGCTTTTATCTCCACAAATCCTACAATTATAATATCCCGCTATTTTTCACCGGTCTGCGCTAAACTTTATCAGTATAATATTGGCACCAGCCGCGTCTCCCACTGACCGTCTTGCAGCAGTTACCTGCCTGTCCAATCGACACCGCTACACCGATTACACTCCCGTGTCTCATGTCTCGAGACCTCTTCGCCTCTATCAGACCTATCTTGATTCTCCCAACATACATACTACATACTCGTACATGCATGCATAACTATTAAATATATATGTATGCACAGTATGTAGATACAGTAGGGTGGGCTGTCAAACCTTGTTGTTAAGTGTGGCCAATTGGTTTTCCTTACTTCTGATTAAATAAAATTGATAAAAAAATTTCAAATATCGACATAATCAATTTCGGTGACCGAACAACTCAGAATGAAATCAACTCAACACCTCCTTTGAAAAGTCATTTAAAGTGATGAAAAAAAGAGTGTGCTTTAGACTAGAGATGAAACGGATATCCGGTAACTATCCGGTATCCGGCCTATCCGGCATAAATTTACTATCCGCCCGGATTCCGGATAGTAACTCAATATCCGGCCGGATATCGGATATTAAAAAACTACGACAATTTCTTATGATAAAATGCAATACACTAATCTTTGTGAGGTAAATATCATTAAAATGGCTTATAATTATGACGGCTTTTATTTAAAGTCGAAAAGTTACAAAAAGCTATAAGGCCCTCAAAAAAACCAAAATTTTCTTCTGAGATATTCACTCTAATGATAAATACATAATTAGTAAATATCTAAACTAAAAACTTTAAGTAAAAACTTAAAAAAAACAAGTAGCGAAAACTTATGATTAACTAATCACAATCACCATTATGGTGAACTAAAAATCCTAAAAAACACAGAGATTATTGCGAGATTACAACGAGACAATGAGCCGAATATCCGGCCGCCGGATATCCGGCCATCCGACCTCGCAGCTCGCCGGATATTCGGTATCCGGTATCCGGCCAAACAACTATTCGTTTCATCTCTACTTTAGACCACACGACTGAAGTAAAACTTCACTAACTTATATCTTCCGTTCGCCTCGCCCGACCGTTCGCTTCGCCTGATCACACTTTTCATAACGCTCTCGTCACGCATTCGCCAGCTTACTCCCCAAGTCAAGCGTTTGTAAAGGGCCCGACCGTTCGCCTCGCCCGATCATCACACTTTTCGTAACGCTCTCGTCATGCATTCACCAGCTTACTCCCCAAGTCAAGCGTGCGTGAAGAAGTTTTACTTCAAAAAGAAAACTTGATTAAATGGGTTACGCTGTGGGCTCTTCACTTTCAATGACTAATGCCACTTTGTTGAGTTGTGATGGAACCTTATGGAACAACCTTTATGCATTAACATTAACCCCATTAAACTATATATCGTTGAAGAAGATAACACTAATAATTTAAACGCAAATATTAATACAAAGAGAACAAGACACAAAAAAATAGAAAAAGATAACGGTCGCAATTGGGACTCGAACCCAGAACCTCTCGTCTAATCGGGACGGGCAGCGTATTTACAATCACTACCGCGTTTCAGTCGCGCCACCGGCAATTTACGTTTTCAATATCAGTATTTAAATATTTAGAAATAAAATAATTAATTTCTAGTGTACACATCAGAAAGATTATTTTGTCTAGATTTTAGAACAATTTTTGTTTTTGCATAGTGATAATAAATTATCAATATAGAGGTGTATTTACAAAATACGGGAATAATATCAAAATTTAAATATTTAGAAATAAAATTATTAATTTCTAATATACACATCAGAAAGATTATTTTATCTAGATTTTAGAACAATTTTTGTTTTTGCAATGTGATAAAAAATAACCAATATAGAGGTATATTTAAAATGTAAATTGTCGCTACCGGGACCGAATCGGTATAGGTTTTGTAAATACGCGGACGGGCACCTTTATCAATTCGGTATTGCCACCTTCCATCAAACCGTCATAATTATTAATCTCATATTTCAAATTTTAGAATTAACAATATTATCTTCAATTAATTTTTCCATTTTTTAATTTATTTTTTATTTATTTATTTTATACATTTTACAAATATAAGACAAAAAGTCCCGATAAACTACTTTTTAGTAGTTTGTCTAACGGGTTCTTTACATTAAAGATCTTATTATAGTGATTTAAATAGTTACATTTTTACAGTTAAAGATATAAAATTAAATCATTTTTTTTTACAGAAATATACTTAGATACATTTTTACAATTATAGATATAAGATAAAATTAAATTTTTAACAGAAATATACTTACATAAAAAAAAAATTATGAAAACATGAATAACAATTTTAAAGTCTTTAGAATAAGTAATATGTTATTGTAAGCTAATACAAATGAATTCTTTCCGTAAGCCAAGTCTTCAGTAAGTTCACCAATTGTTTGTTTTGGGTACAGTTTTTAATTTCAGCTGGAAGCATATTTAAACAACTGGGAATCATGTAATTTAACGTTCTTTGTCCATATTTATTTGTATGTTTAGGTACAATTAGTCCTTCATTAAAGTTAAAACGAGTATTATGGTTGTGTTCCAGCCTGTTTATATATAAAGGGTTATTTATGTGCTGAAATATAATTTTGTACCACATAATTGCTCTCACTGAAAGAATTTTGAGACTTTGATAAAAGTATGGAATATTATGCCTTTCTTTGTATAAATTTTTTTCAGCTAATAATTTAACCAATGAATATAGACAACTACATTGGAAACAATCGTTCTAAGAACTGATTTGTAACCTAAATAGCGTCTCGGATAAATATATCTGATTTTATGATGGGAATAACCTAAAAAACTAACTAACTAACCATCACGCCGTTTCCCACAGGGGTAGGCAGAGGGGACGGACCGCCAAACAACACGGTCTTGGCACACACTCTTTGCCTCACTCACATTCATACATCGCCTCATACATACTCTAATGCTATTCTGATTTTTGATATGGCCTGACTCAAGTATCTGATTCATTTGATCGTGCTATGTCTTCCGCAGGGGGGACGCATCGTAACCTATTTAATCAAATTTTCATTTTGAAGTAAAACTTATTACGCACGCTTGACTTGGGGAGTAAGCTGGTGAATGCGTGACGAGAGCATTACGAAAAGTGAGATCAGGCGAGGCGAACAGTCGGGCCTTTACGAATGCCGTTTCCCACAGGGGTAGGCATAGGGGACGGACCGCCAAACAACTCGGTCTTGGCACACACTCTTTGCCTCACTCACATTCGTACATCGTCTCATACATACTCTTCTGTTATTCTGATTTTTGACATGGCCTGACTCAAGTATCTGATTCATTTGATCGTGCATGTCTTCCCCAGGCGTCCCCGACTTCTTCTTCCATTCTCATTTCATATATTCTTCTCACACTATTTTCTTCTTTTATTCGCTCAACATGCTCTAACCACCTTTCTTAATCTTACTCATCACGCTTACATCAGCCTAACATTCTCTGCGGATATCCACATTTCTCACACGATCATACATGATTTTACCACACATCCGCCTCAAGGACCTCATTTCAACAGCATTCAATTTACTTTCATGCCTCACTGCCATACATCAGGTAGGTACCAGGACTCATTGTGGACTGCTAGCTTCGCTTCTTTTGACAGTTTTTATTAGCGTCAACGGCATAACGGAATAACCTTCAAAAGTTATAAAAAGAGAGTTGTTCTTATAAAAAATTGAAACTCACTGTATATACCCGTAGTCTTAAGGGCCCGCAACCCGGATTTGTACCGATTTATTACATATTTCCCTTAAACACGGTAAGTTTTTAAGCTCTTAAAAAATATGTTATTTTTGAAGACAATATCTAGATATTCGTCGCGCCGAAACGCAAATTATATAAAGTTCCCTCGATAGAAAAAAATCGCAAAGTATGCTCCAAAAATTATTATAAACACGTTTGTTTCAGTTATTTTACAAGTTATGTGTATGAAAAAATTCATAGTGTTTCTTTAAATGCTGTTTAAGCCAACCCCCGCGAGATTTTTGCTCTATTTTAAACGAGTCGTGTTTTATTAAACATTTTCGCATCGATTTTGTCGCTGTAAATGTTAGCGCTCTCCTCTAACATTCGTAATTTCGTATCTCTGCATGTTCTTCTTTTCGGGCCCGGTTGCAGAGCCTTAAGCCCACCCTATTATACGATCATTCTGCATTCCTTCATCTCACAGACTACTTCACGGCCGTTTAGCCGTGGCAAATGTGAAACACACGAACAAAAGAAGTGGCTCATATCTGATATCTCATACATACCAGTATATCGGATCTGAACACTGAACGGCGTGCATTCATGCTGTGTAAAGTCGTGCTCTTTAAACAGTATGGAATTCTACTTGGGATGATGGTTGGTACAGGAGGTATGCCGATTGCTTGAGGAGGCGTCAATAACAGGATCTACAAGCAGAATCTTTGAAGCCAGAATTGAAAATAGTGTCTGGCAAACGAGATACAACGTATAACCGTGTTTGTTTATTTCGGATGAACAGAGCGGTGAGTGCAATACAATACTAGGGGGGGGGGGGTCACATGGTCGTGGTCAAGTCACAAGAAGTTTTATTTTTTTTATTTTTTTTTATTTAAATACATGTTACATAATTAGACATTTACATAGAATTGGATACATTGAATCACCATACTAGGCGGCTGCCTGTTTCATGGTGACAATGGAGGATATTTACTTTAAGTGAAGTCTATTGTTAACATATGGAACTATTAGTAATGTAATGATGTTGAAAATTGGTAAAGTTATAATAAAAAACTAGTAAAGAGAAAAAGAATTGGGTAAGGATAAGTTTGTGAGAAGATACATATCCTTATTTTAAAATTTATATGTGTGAGTGCATACGCATACGTATATACAGGTGCACACATCCATACACACATAGGCATATACACACACACACTTACACATATATATGCGTCTAGGTACATGAATACATTAATATGTATATATACGGCCATGGACACAGTACCAACACATTTACAGTTTGGCAAGAAAGTGTAGAAAATAAATGATGGCGCTGCGATCGTTTTCTAGTTTTAAATGGCAACACCAAGATGTCTCATAAGACAAAGAACGTATGTTTTAAAAAAACACTTCTGGCAAAATGCACATTTCATAGAGTATTTGTATTTTCAAAAAATTTGCACAAAAAACTGTAATTTAATAGAAGCAAAATAAAACAAAACAAGTTTTAAGTGGGCTTTTATTCCGATATAAAAACGTAGGTACTTAAAAATTTAAGTCTATTAATTCAACACCCGACATGTAATTATTGTCTTCGTCCTCGTGTGATTCTTCTTCTTCCGTATCTTCATCTTCATCTAAACGCAGTTCATCGATATCATCATATATATTACTGCCTCATGCATAATATTCTGCATCAATTTTCATCACGTGTTTGCAACAATTTTTCCAATCATCAGCACTTATGCTATTACATAATGCCCATTTTCCGTTTTCCCGGTGTTTCAAATTTTCCATCTGCCTTTTCCCCTTCCTTGACAATTCGTCTTACCGTTGATTCAGATTTACCTGTGTGTGAAAAATCATTAAAATTATTATTATATAAGGGAGTTTTAAAAACACACACTAGATAATATTCACTTGGAAAGAAAGAAAGAGAAAACGAGAAAAAGGTAACTTTTCTACGAGTTTAATATTATTTTTTTTATTGAGTTATTCCCTTTTTCTTGTGGCCGCATATTATCTGTCGAAATGAAGTGTCAAAATCAGATTTTTTTACCATAACCTCAAATCAGATTGTAATGGTTATTATCGCTCGAAAATTGGCATAAATCTTGTAATACTAATGAAATTTATTAAACAAACTATACTACGTACCAGTCATTTCAGCAGTTCGTTTGCAAACATCTTCTAAATTAAAAAGAAGCTTCTTCGCGTGACACTCGGCTACGCAGCGTTGAAAAACGCAGAATATAACCCCTCTTGTATCACTATGTAATAATTTATTCATTTTAATTAAATTCAGGCAAACAATGAATAAAAATATTATCAAATCAGCGATATTCTACTCAGATTTAAGACAATAAATCAACCGTAACACGTTGATACACACAATATGATAACACATAATATGACAGCCATAAGAAACGTCATATAATTCGGTGTTACCATAGTAATGAACACGTTTAGTTCCAATTGAATTAATTTCTACACTTTCTTGCCAAACTATACACACAGTTGTAATTTTTTTTTTTTTTTTGAAGTGTATGAAGGTGTAATTAGAATGGAGCTTGAGTATTTGCAGTAAGTATCTTTCCAAATAGTATTGAGATATATGTTTATAAAAGAGGTGTTATTTTCTAACATGGTGACAGAATATAATTATTTATTAATGTTTGAATAACTGTACTCATGCTGCTTTTGTAGGTTTATTATAATATTTTTATTAAGTTTATGTGTATGTTTCTTTCTTATCTTTTTTTTAAAATTACATTATTGTAAAACTACATTATTGTAAAACTTTGTTGTAAAACTGCACATCTCGATACAGGAATGCCCTAGTAAGATGTGCAGCTTATTGCTATATATATTTCTTATTTTATAAATAGATAAATGAATACAATGTAAATATGTACAATAAATAATTCAGGCATATACTCTTTCTATTATTGAAAAGTTTTGATTCATTGTAACAGTTATTAAAAAAAACATACAAATACAAGATAATACAAAAAATGGAAACAAAAAAGATTACAAAAGGCATAGCCTGTTCGACAATATGCGTTGGTATAATTCTATTTTTTAACATATTAATGAAGTGATTTTAAATTAAATTAAAGTTATAATTTAATTTTGATAATAATAGATACAAGTAAAAAGTAGGTCCACCTAGGTCCTGGACCCAGCCCAGGGGGGGGGGGGGGGGTCATGACCCCCATGACCCCCCCCCCTGGATCCGCCCTTGGGCATGCGTCCTCGGCGGTGGATGTACAAACTTGTCAATAATGCATTTACTTAATATCATGAATAAATTATTGCTTTATTTGGCAATAATATCTTTTATGTTTCATGCACCGCCGAGGGCGCGTGCCTCGTGCTGAACACGGGTTTGGAAAGAGAATTGGCGTTACAAACCCGTACACAATTGGATGCCGCTTGCCTTCTATTGAACACGGGGTTGGAAGGAGAAATGTGTTACAAATCCGTGTTGATTTCGAGGTATGGTTGCCTCCTATTGAACACAGAGAAGGAAATACGCGTCCCTGCTACTCTGTGGCGCATCAAAGCAATGCGGCGAACCCTTCCCTCTGCGATCATCTGCGAGGCGCTGCATCGCCAAGGGAGGCCGAACAGCGCCCTTTATGTGTGGTTATTCTGTACTCGGAGTGTGTTCATGAAGCCTTGTGTACACCGTGTCGACAGTTTACTAGTGTAAAACTCTATGTCTGTATGTTGTATGGTATGTCTGGAATGGTTGCTTCTTCACCAGAGAAATGCTCGTCTATGTACTATCAATAATACTTAAAGCATTATTCCAAACATCCACTATTCAAATGGATTGATGAACTTTAGTGAGATTGGGCTGTTGGGCAGATAAAAGCTTGGCTCAAGAGCTTTCATGGGAGAAAAGGCTTAGCCATTTGTCAGGATTAAGTGGCTAAAACTCAAAGCCTCTAATCAATAATCATGAAAACCGTATAACGTAGGCTCAGTTACATAATTGCCTTATTACTAACTTGTTCCCATCGACCCTCCAATCTGTAGAAATTCTTCGTGGGACTTTCTCATTTTTAATCCCTAGTACAATACACAATTCTTGATGAAAAATATTTGAAATGTGATGTGAACAATAGACAAAAATATTCTACTCTGTGAAATATAAACTAATAACCTAGATTAAGTTTTTATGGATTTAGGGAATGAAGAGTTTAAAACTTATATAAAGTTTCTTCGATCAATATTTTGAGAGTGTATTGGACTATAAACGCTTAAACAAAACATTAACCTAATCGTTAACTGTACGTGATTCTGTATCTTTGCGACAGCGTAACGCGTATTAAGGCTCTGCAACCGGGATCGAAAAGAAGAAGATGGAGAGATACGAAATTACGAATGTTAGAGGAGCGCGCTCATACATATAACTTGTAAAATAACTAAAACAAACGTGTTTATAATAATTTTTGGAGCATACTTTGCGATTTTTTTTCTATCGAGGGAATTTTATATAATTTGCGTTGGAAAATCGGTAGAAATTCGATTTGCGGGCTCTTAAGGGGGCAGTCTGGTCCAGCCGATCCAAAAATTACTTTTTTTTTCATGTATTACAACCTTTTTTTTTTTCATTTTTCATGTAGGTATTACAAACATTCATTTTTGTATATTATCAGAACAATCGATCAAATTTGGTACCTAACATACGTACCTATTTAAAATACTTGATTAGATTCAAAGTATTCGATTTCGGTGAGTTCCATAGGTGAGTACTTCGATTAAATTCATTAATTTAAAGAATTCATTCGAAAATTGAATTTTGATTGAACAATCGATGGTTTGCAAAATTTCATTCTCAAATTGTGACATTTTTGACAGTTTCGTAAGAGTTTTTGTAATGATTAAAAAACTTTTCAAATGTGTTTGTAATAATCCAGAAACCTTCGCGAGGGTGGAAAGAAGGTATTTTGAAAGTTTCAAAAATTTCCTTTGCTTAATATAACGATACATAAACAACATACATACATACATATATACATGCAAGCAAGCAAACTTAAATTGATTTTTATATGTGTATAGATTAGTATGCTCATCATCTGCAAAGTTAAGTGTGTCTTTGTGTCGGTGGATTGGAGTCAAGAAGTGTATCGCCATCAACTAAATAAGTGTTAAGTAGAGAAATCAACCGAATGGAAAGTGCTTTTCAAAAATATTTAAATGCCCGATATTTACCATAATTCATAAATAAATTATTTTTAAAGTGCTTGCACGAGTTTTACCATAAATAACAATATTAAATTTGCCTTTACAACGGCACATTGTTCATTATTAAGTATCAAGAATTATTTCGAATAGTTCTACCAATAAGAGATTTGTTCGTGTTGTCCATACAAAAATGCTCTTATTATTAGTCTGCTTCAGCAAAGAACTCTTTAATGAGGATGACTTCCTAAATTCCTAGTAAGTAATTTTTAATTAACTTTTGACTTTGTAATTCTTCATTGTTATGTAAAAAAAGTATTATGTTGAAGCTAAATAAAATTTTCAAAATTTTAAGAACAGATTTTCATGTATTATAGTTAAGAACCATCTCGATCACGTCAGTTTTCAAACAACAAAAAACGCATCATAATCGGTCCATTCGTTTAGGATCTACTATCACGATGCCACAGACACGTCAAACTTGTAACACCCTTTCTTTTGCGTCGGAGGTTAATGAAAAATAAAAATAAACTTCTAATAATATTGTGTAGAAGATACACGACAAGTATTTAAATTAAGCGCACTTGAAGTGAAATATCACAAAACTGCGCTATATAAATACTACATTATTATGATTATTAAATGTCTAGGTATTTTTCAATTTGGGAGGCGAACATAGACATCCGAATTCAATAGACCAGAAGATGCAGATGAGGGGTAAAACCAAATTATGGGAGGGGAAGAGGGGAAAGATGACTGTGATTCGTTTAAAAATCAATCTGACAGTATATAGGCATCTCGCATTATAATTTCACCATTTAGTTCTTAAAAGCAAAATCTGCTATGAATGAATAGACCTTTTTACATGGGAGCGCGAATTGCTTGCCACGTCAATAACATATTTGCGATGGCCAAATGCTCGCCCCGAAAAGGTTCGCCCCTATTCACATAGCAATATTTTATTGCCGTATTTAGTTAAGACACTATTACAAATGTTTCATAATTTACTTACCCCTGTAACCAGTGACGAGCTCACTGGAGAAACGCCCACATTCGCTATGTTCTAGGTACGTGTATAGCACAAGCTCATATATTGCCGCGTTATTTGGTAAAATGTATAGATGTTAGCTCTACGCTGGTCAGGGCAAGAATGATGACGTCACATTTTTTTTGATTCAAGCGAGGCTTTCGTAAGCCCAGCTGGCGCCAAGGCGGAGCTATAGCCGGCTCCATGGGGAGGGGGAGATAATACGTTTTTATCACTTAGGGCAGGTCCAGATATATTCATATGTCCGTGGAGGCGAACCATTTATTGGTTAACCTGTCAAAGGTCGCCCAAGTGATTCGCTACTTTTGGTGACTTGAACGGGTTCAAGGGGTGAGGTTTATCTAGGTCTTCCTGTCCGTCACTCCTGGATACATTGACCCCATTGACCCCAGATTTATACCCACCTCTCATACCCTTTTCCTTCCCAGAACTTCCTCTCCTTTCTTTCCACAAAAAGACCCTCCAAACCGCATTCCAAAAGTCCTGAGCATGGCATAAGTCCTGAGGGATATTTTTTCCTCGGGGTCTCGTGTGTGGAGCTAATGTGAAAAAAAAAATCTTTTAAACTTTATCACAAAACCTTCGTTTTTTAATCACCGTTTGAAGAAAAACCATAATTTCCATGCTACAAAATTATATAAAGCCCTTCCAATTGAAATTAAGAACACCATGGAGATACAAATGTTTAAAAAAGATATCAAATTATGGTTAAGTAAACAGGAAGATGAGGAAATCATTAAAATTATAAAGTAACCCCAATACAACCAGTAGATAAGAAACATAAATACTTTTATTTTATTTATTGTTATTTTGTGAAAATCAAGAAATTAGAAGACGAGGAAATAAAAATCTACACCCATTCAGCAACATACAGTCCGCCTCGGAACAGGAATACCTAGTGAGGAGGACTGTAAACAAACCACTTTACTTTGTATTTTTACTTATTTTGTAATTTTACTTTATCTTATATTGTCATTAAAATAAAAAATATAAAAATCATAAGATACCCAAAATGATTATGATCTGGAGAGAAATTGTTAGTTTAGTTAGTTACACTATGGATCGCCAACAACTCTCTCTCTCTCTTGGCACACTTCTTGCTCCATTCACATTCATACAACATCTCATTTTTTTTTTTTTTTTTTTACATGAGTTCCACACAGGAGGCCCTGAGGAAAATAATTTCCCTCAGGGCCTATGTCATCTTTGGGGATGCTGTGTGGAGGGTTTTTTTAAGGAAGGGAAGGAGAGGAGAGTTCTGGGAAGGAAAAGGGTTTAAGGGGTGGGTAGGAATCTGGGGTTCAGTATGTTCTGGTCATCCGCCTCCAAGACCTAGACAAAAGTCACCCCATGAACCCGGGCACCCCTGCTAAATCACCAAACGTAGCGAACCACTTGGGGTGACCTATGGCAGAGGTGTTGGTTATCCAATAAAGGTTCCCGGGGCGGCGGTACCCATTCCCGCCTCCCAAATTGTGGAGGCGGGAATGGGTATCCCTCATAATACTATTCCGTCATTATTAATCTTAACGTGACTCGACTCAAGTACATATTTAATTCATTGATCGTGCGATGTCTTCCTGATGTCGACTACTTTTATCGTTCACTTTCGCGTAATATAATATTCTCCTTAGACTCCTGTCTTCGTGTTTCTGCTCTGCATATCTAAATCATCTAAGCTGCACTTTCTTACTTTTTCTTATTCATTCGGCCCTGTAGCGACCCTCGTACACTCTAACCAAGGCAAAGGTGTTTCAGTTTGGGGTGTTTGTATTTAATCTTTGGAAGGTCCAAGTTAAAGACCGATTCTAGGTCCTTTTTAGCTTTCAATAACACTGTGACAAGCGTGACAACATGTCTGTTTTTGCTAAGCCGAATGTGTTCAAAAGTTGAAACGCACCCCGTTTAACGGGGACCTTTCAATTTAAAAAATGGTGCTGATTGGCTATTTTGATGACGACGTTATATTAGAATTTTTCGGAAATCCCTCCCATCTAAATGAATCAAACTAGAATAAGGTAGGGCACGATTTCAGAATGAGTTTATATATATGTGGTATTCAAATACTGAAATGAGGTGTTGAAGTGTCCCACCTTAATGAAGTGTGAAGTGTCAGGTGTGAAGTGTGAGGAAAAACATATAAGGGTGTGTGTGTGTGTGTACTTTGTGGTGTAGGTACTGCTGTTTCCTCTAGGTAACAATGCGACTGTGATGCTCGGGACTTTTCAATAATACTTCGATTTATCTAGATTGCGAGTCTTGTTTACTATCGTCGTATTTACAATGAATATCTAACTGAACTTAACGTCCATTCCAAACAATGAAAGAATATTCTGTCATAATAGGCCAGCGAACGCTTAACGTCCGTTCCATATGATGTTCTGTTATAATCTGTTATTAAAAAATTAAAATGAACATTTTGTTAAAAAAACTTTTTTTTTTTGCATTCTCACCAGCATTTGGTTCCTTAGAACGGGCAATCTGCCTAGCTAGGAACTAATATCGACCCACAAGACATAATAACACTTGTACACATTTTATAGTTATTTTTCAATGTTATTATTATGTTATTTTTGCCATACAAATGTATCAGATGTAATGTTATAAATAAATAAAATAAAATCCGTCTAATGCCTTATTTGCTGTCAAACGGATATCTTCGTAGACAAGTTGTCTCTCTCACAAGTTGTCTCTCTCAACAACTACTAACCTATGTTGAAATACATTAAAACCTAGATGTCCCCCTCTGACCCCCCACCATACGAAAGAAGAAGAAGAATATATTAAAACAACCTATAACTACCTACACTGACGACATCTGTTGAAAGACATTGAAATTACATACATATTCACATACACAAGATGGTTAAGCAAAGAAACTAAGTTGGGACAAATTTTTACAGGTGTCCGGGGGCAAAGATTAAAAATGATGGTAAATTATATAAATAACTTTTTTCGAAATTCCAACTTTTTTTCAAAACAATTAAACTATTTTACTCGAAAACTACCTTAAAACGTTGGAATTTCAGGAAAAGTTATTTTTCTTGTATTTTCGTACTAAACGTAGAATCGGTGACCTGTCAACTCAAAATCATGCAACTTCAACACCTCCTTTGAAAAGTCATTAAGTGATAAAAAAATATATACAAAAAATTGGTCAAATAGTTTACGTTGGGTAATAGAATTGGGTTGTAGAATAGTCACTTCCACTATATCAAACCAGAGCTGTGGCTGGTTGAATCACGTGCATTATCATCTTCTGTAGTAGTAACAATGTTTTCTCGATGTTCTGAGAATATTTTACCGAAGACAAACCGAAGAACTTTCATTTTTCGATACGCCCGATTTAAGCTGCTAATCTGCTCAGCGCATTACATCTATTACTTGCTGTGGTTATTTATTGTAAAGCTAGTCCGTAGTGTGGCTATTGACCTTTCAAATCAATTCATTTTCATGATTTTTCCATTTAAAAATATATATAAAAGTGTCATAAATCAATGAGCCTCATGTGATTGCGCCAATTCGTAGTATTAGGTTCAAGTTTAGTCAAATATAATCTCAGATCTCCTCTTTGGCTTATTTGTAACCGATTTCGGGATTTTTTCAATATAAGCATTACTGCGCTAAAACCCTTCTCTACTTAAGAGGGCATTACCAGAGAAAACCAGAAATATGTCATTTTCAAATCAGATTTTAGACGTATTGAC
Organism: Limnephilus marmoratus; assembly: GCA_917880885.1. Taxonomy (NCBI): domain Eukaryota; kingdom Metazoa; phylum Arthropoda; class Insecta; order Trichoptera; family Limnephilidae; genus Limnephilus; species Limnephilus marmoratus. Next base: position 22,236,118 of record OU862930.1, on the reverse strand, counting down.
TCTTTTCCACAAAAAATTATAAATGGATTTCGAAAGATTGTTCTTTTATCTAGCATTCGCATGTAATAAATTTTGATAAAATTTTTTAATTTTTAGTATAATAAGGTTATTCCATAGGTCGTTGGCAGATTTGTTCAATTTTCAAAAAAGTTTTTATATTATACCACACCCATTTCAAATAATAAAATCATGCAGTAAAATAAATCAATACATTATCTAGCAAACGTATGTTTTAGAATTTTAATTTTATTTTCAATAAAATCATTAAAAAATATGTACGTACATGTGTTTCTTGGCGAAAATTGGTCCGTTTGTGTATTTATTTGCGCACTTACAAACTAATATATTTCAGATTTTTTTAACATTCTTATTAAATTTAGACATCATTGAAAAATGGTAAATACTTATAAACAAAAAATAATTACAAAAAGTACATTTTTTCAATAGTTTTATCATCACGCCTTTCAGCATTTTTGGATGAAGGTATAAATTAAAGCTAATTTGGATTGAAATGAATTCGATATTGAATTATAATTTTAAAAAGCTGGTACGGAGAATAATTAATCTTTCTCATTGTAACCGCCCTGCACGATCGTAAGAACAGCTTTCGACGAAATGTGGATTTTCGTCCGCTGGCTGGTTAAACGCTCTTAAGTATTATGCCACAGTTTAAGTTTTCCTGTGTGAAAGTGTAGTTTATTTAACAGAATTTAAAAAATAATGTGTAGATATCAGTATGCATAGCTCGTGAATGAGCCGTCTTCTATATTGACACAATGCCCACTCACAGCAACTTCTGCAGCGCCACCAAATGCTGAAATTTTTTAAAACGCCCCGTCAGACCTCCAAAACGCCCACTGCTCTAGAGTTACCACAAGTGTTTTTTCACGTTTAAATTAGGCAACTAGACTTAGCAAGTTGTAGCACTAAAATTTGTGGAATTTTTTGCATGTAACAACTAGGCAATTCATCCCATTTTAGGAAATAAATACATAAAAAATGATTAGCCATTTTCTCATTTCCAAAATATAAGTATTACGGTTCCCAACATATCAATTTACGATTTAATAATACTTATCAGTATACAACAACCAATTTATATTGTCTTATAATTCAATTTCCCAACAAAGCTGATTTCAGCGATAAGTAAAGAGTTAAGTGAGTTAAGTATGTAGCTATTTCTTCTTCTTGTGCCCTGTGCGTTCAACGGATGTTGGCTATCATGTTGGACTTTGTTAACTGCGGCCCGGATTACAGTAGACTGGCCAAATCACTGTCTCAGGTTTTTCAGCCATGAGGTTCTCCTTCTTCCAGGGCGCTGTCTTCCGGCAAACTTTCCCTGCATTATGAGATGTAAGATCTCACACATCTCTGGATGTCTCATCACATCACATCATCATCATCATCATCTTCTTCCCCTTATCCTATTCGGGTCGGGGACCCATTGCATCGACAAGGTTCCTCCATACGTCCCTGTCTTGTGCTGATTGTTCGGCCTCTGTCCATGGTAGCCCCATCCTTTCCTCACACAATTTCTGGAGTTGCCTCGCCCAACTGTGTCTGGGGCGGCCCACTGGACGTCTACCCTCTGGAATCGCACTCAGTATCTTCCTTTCTCATCAGACATTCTTAGTACATGCCCAAGCCACCTCAGTTGCGATTTTTCTATGAAGAGTAGCAGTGGTTCAATGTTTAGATCATCTCGGATCGTCGAGTTTCTTATATGATCCCATTTCGTAACCCCTGCCACTCCTCTCAAGTACCTCATTTCGGCAGCTTGGACTCTAGAGCTTGTCTTGTCTTGTCTCATCACATGTTCAAGATGTTGAAGTTTTCGGATTTTTATAGTTTTAATATCTTCTTTTTCTTTATTCATCAAGTAGCTATTTACTTGTCGTAATTACACGATAATATAAGAATGTAGTCGACTTGCTTTATAATATAAATATTATTAGGTATTCTGTGATTCTACTCATAACTTTGTGTTTTCTCGCACAGGAAACAGGCAGTAACAATTTATTTACAATTGTTATCGATGCCGTGCCTCGAGTGAAAAATTGACCTATAGTTTTAATACCACGAATTTTCGTACAAATGTAAACGCGTGGTTATTTTACTTGGGCCTGCACGTGGTATACATAATTCATTAAATTAATGGATGTTCTTCGAACATGGGCGATGGGCGTGCTTGACTAAATGTACAGTAACATCTATAACATTAGCCTCCTCGCGCGAGATCACTGAACTCCATGCAAGACTGACCATTTGACATACATGTACGATGTACGTGCTAAACTTATCGCTTCTCCTCACACACGACTCAAAATACTAAGGCCCGACATGTCGGTTGATTTTAAGCTCGATTTGGTTGGTGTGTCGAGCTTAGCACTGTCGACCAACAAAGTCTAGACATGGCGTGTGGAAAAAATGACACCGAAATCAAAATTATTAATTGGGTTATGAAAACATTTATCAAAAAGATAGTGCATTATTTCAGACTCAAAAGATCACAAAAATCATTGCTTTTTATCTGCTAAGACTAAACTTTTCGCCCAAGATCTTATGCTTTCGAAGCGAGGTAAGACTATTGACGGTTTGGTTATAAAATTACTCTAGGTAGGTGGGTCGAATAAATTCGACTGAATTTGCAAGACACGTCATAAGTCATACCTAGAGTTGATTGATATATCTGATGTTAGTTTATATGTCTGCTGATGTTAGTTGATATATCTGATGATGCCTTAGCACACAATCCGTGTACGGGTCGTAAGCATTTTACGATTTTTGATGAAAAAGAAGTCCCCACTTTAATCAGCATCGCGCCTTATGAGAGGATACATATTGTTTTGCTGGAGTCAGTGCACTATTAATAAAATTATGACGAACTGACTGCTCAAGCAAACTGTACTCATATTATAATTATAGTTATAACTGACTGAATTTGTCTGTTCTAGGTTAAGTATCATCCTTTATCAATTATTATTATCGACATTCCTCAACGCTTGATCAATTATTATCGAAGTCCATACTGATAAAATTAGGCAATTCGCGTGAGATGAACGTATGCAATTTTATTTACATAAATATCAAATTAGATGTTTGTGACATGTGTCGCAGCGTCCAAAATGTCAATCATTTAAAAAAATATGCTTTGGATAAATTGAAGATTTTTCTACCCTTTCCATTGAGTAGAATTAAAATAAAATTTGTTAATTACTGTATAAAAATATAAGCCTATATTACTAAAAATTGTATGAACGCTTATTAGTCCAGTCAAGTTAAACATGAAAAGGGGGTTGTGCTTGCAAAAGGTCCAGTCATTCTGAATTTTTTATATGTTGTTAGGACCTAAACCAGTATTAAAAAAAATGTAACTTCGAAAGTGCTGTGCGAGCGGCGGTGGACCCAAAAAACCAGGAAATTTTCGGATTTTTTTCAGTTTTTGCTCAATATCTCAGTGAAGGAAGAGTCTGACCGGTATAGTCAGTATACAAACTTTTAAAGTAGACTAAATTTGCTACAAAAAATGGCCTATTTTCAAAGAACTGTATCTTGGAAACCAATGGATGTATGTAGCTCGCTTTCGTCTCTGACTACACCGGTCAGACCCTTCCTTCACTAAGATATTGATCAAAAACTGAAAAAAATCCGAAAATTTCCTGGTTTTTTGGGTCCACCTCCGCTCGCACAGCACTTTCGAAGTTGCAAAAAATTTTTTTAATACTGGCTTAGCGCCCTTGAGGTGATTTTTTACAAAAACGGCGCTATATAAAACTTCCAAATATGACAAATATTATTATTATTATTATTAGGTCCTAAAAAATTCAGAATGACTGCAAGCGCGGATGTACATCTTGACTGGAGTATATAAGAAGCGACTATTTTTAGAAATACAATTCGATGGTTAAAATTATCTCTGACAGTTCCCATTTTAACTTTTTTCTTTCTCTTAAAATTATTCACTCTCTTAAATTATGGTTGTAAAGGCACACTAAGAATACATACATTTGTCTTATGGCTTCCTCTTAAAATAGTCTGATTAGGCATTGCATTATATTACAAGAGGAATTTTAATCTCAATATTTGTCAGAGGGTCAAAATATTTCCGTTTCAATCAAATATAAACTCGTAAATTAAACCCGCGTAATAGTATTTATTCTAAGTAAATTGGATTTGCATAGAAAGTCCACTTGCATTATCGGTGATATTTATGCTTACGATTTTTATACGGATAGTGCAGCTAAGCTCGTCATAACAAGCGAGGATAAAGACCAACTTATTTACTGGATGTAGTATACGAAAGTTTAGGTGACATTTTTAGGAGCGCTTTAGAAGTTCTTCATCATTGCTCAAATATTTTTTTTGGTGATTGCGGTAGGAAGAATTCAAATAATGCCATTTTAGTCGTAACCTGCGAATGTTTCTCTAGCTTTTAAAAAAGTAGTCATAATGTCAAAATATATACACAATATTTATTTTTCAATAATCGCAAATTCACTTTGTGGCGTCATTTTAATTAAATGAAAATAAATAACACATCATCCACACATCTGCCCTGATGATGGACACTGTAACGTTGTCCGAAACGTTGGCTAAAGAAGGAGGTAGCGCAACACAGCATAACACCCCAAAAACAAATAACGAAAATACTTTTGGCCGTGAAAATCTAAAAACGTATCTGAAAATAAATAACTTTTTAAGCATCAATTTAATCAAAATAATTGGCATGTCATAATACAGGGTGGCGCAAAATGAATCATCCAATTTTGTTTTTGAATAACTTTCTTACTAAATAAAAAAAATGAATTTGAGTAACAAAAAATCTTTATTTGGACTTTTAAATTTTTTTCTGTTAAGTGAAAAAGATGATATCCGTCAATTGGCTGCCGCCAGTCAACACTGGCACACATACACATTTGTGCCCGTTTTATCGCATTTTACATGACTTTCCCGCAAGATTTCCGATGGTAACTGTTCGCATTCCTGTCGAATATTCTCCTTGAGGGCTGCGATTGTCTGAGGCTTGTTGGCATAAACCCGCGACTTCAAATAGCCCCAAAGAAAGAAGTCTGGGATGGTTAAATCGGGCGGTCTTGCTGGCCATACTAAATCGCCAAAGCGAGAGATCACGCGACCAGGAAATGCTTCCTTCACAATATCCATTGTGGCTCGTGCTGTGTGCGTGGTTGCACCGTCTTGTTGAAACCACATATTCACCAACCCCGTTCATCCAATTCCGGAAGTAAGAAGTCGTTTATCATGGCCCTGTAGCGTTCGCCAGTAACAGTGACCGTAATGCCAATGGCGTCCTCAAAAAATACGGCCCAATCACTCCTCCCGCGTTATCGCCGCACCACACAGTGGGTTTGAGTGGACGCAATGACTTTTCGTGCATCGCACGCGGATTTTCAGTGCCCCAGAAATGAATAGTGGAAATGCGCCTCGTCGCTCATGATGACTTTCGACACAAAATCGCTAAAAGCGTTAAAGCTTAAATCGATACAATTATTCCACGCTCTTGCGGAGTATAGCGCTCCATTGCTTGTCTGTTTGTATTCTGCAGCTGTCTAGTTCACAAATGCCAAAAATGATTGACGTACGACGCCATTTGCAAAAATTATAACATCTTCCGATAGGGTGATTAATTTTGCACCACCTTGTTTTAATGTTAGTTTTCACTACTCTTTTTATTTCTAGTGCTTTCAAATTATTTAAACGATTACCATGCCCATTTTCATGAGGGATTTTAGCACCGGTGCTATGACAGAAAGTATTATCCTTAACAATCAGTTGATTGGCGAATTCTGAAAAGCTATTATTAATTAGACATCGAAGGTGTTCCTTACCCTAACGTTGATTGCTTTCTACAATAGTGACATTTCTTTATATTCAATGCTAGTCGGTTGATAGAGCTCCATTCAAAAGATATTTGAAATTGTTTGAATTGTTGCACCTTCTCTTCACTTTAAATATGTATTTCGATTATATAACCTCGGCATTCAATCATAATCACATCCAGCCTTCTAATGATTGAAGATGTCAGATACATAGTAATGAGTTCATTTCTAGGTCGCACGTTGCACAATAACGCAGTGTTATTAGTTATTAGTTTTATGCAGTAATACAGGTAGGTACTATTTGCAATTGTTCTAGGCATATACTTGAAGGCAATCATTATGAATATATAGTAGGTACCTACCACAAACATATATTAAAATGATTCATTATTATATTGATTGCCTACGATTTAAAATGTATTGTATTCAGTAATTTATATTTTTCATCATCTTTAATTCTGTCAAGGGATACAGTAACGCTTCAATGTGTGTAACTGTCATCATCAATTCTGTCAAGGTATAAAGAAACTCTTTAACTCGTGTAACTGTCATCATCAATTCTGTCAAGGGATACAGAAACTCTTCAATGTGTGTACCTGTCGTCATCAATTCTGTCAAGGTATACAGAAACTCTTTAACTTGTTTAACTGTCTTCATCAATTCTGTCAAGGGATACACAAACTCTTCAATTTGTGTAACTGTCATCATCAATTCTGTCAGGGGATAAACAAACTCTTCAATTTGTGTAACTGTGTGTTATTATACTGATTTTGCGTTATTGTGTATTGGGAATTGGGAATAACATATTCGGTGTTTATATGTGTTGTAATTTTTGAAGAACACTTTATATATTATTTAATTGGATGGCCTACGTGGTCGAGGGGTAAGGCTCTCGACTAGCGTTCCGTGGGTCCAAATCCCGGCGTGCGCAAGAAAATGTTTGATTTGTGTTATGCTCTTAGAATCGCTCTAGTTTAAGACCACCATTCAGAACCTTGGATGAAATGTTTTAGCCATGTTGGGTGCCCAGATCTGAATAGTCAGGTACTTCCCCACTCCTCTTCTCCATCTCTTGCCCCTCCCCTCTACCTTCAGACTTACACCCCAATAATTGGGGTGTGTTGAAGAAGCCACAGTCTCACTGGCTCCAGACGGGAGCAGTTGGGACTCTTGTGAAGTATTTACATAAAACAAAAAAGAAAAACACTTTTTCCCTCAGAATTATGTTAATTAAGTACCACTTTATTGTGCAGATCAAACCTCAATAAACCGTCGCCATCTCGCATTCCCGCCTGCGCATGCGCAAGTCTGTCACCCGTCTCCGCTACACACAAATAGACTCTAAAAGAGTTCTCACGTTCATGTTCAGTACAAGTCCTTTCGATTTCAAAACTCCCCTAAAAACTAACAAACTTCACACCCTTTTACTTAAAAAATGCTTCGCGAAAGTGACCCTTATTCTAATAGCGCCTTAAGGTGTATGTTGAATGCTAAGTAGCCTCTCGTGACAGAAACCATTAGTTTTGTTTGACAGTATAAGAGACACGCAAGGGGCGTAGGTTTAGTTGGCATTCCCACCTGTCTCCAATAACGTCTGGTTATCATGAGGACGCACCTGTTTCTTGTGCCATTTCTAAAAGTTTCTATCTAAACTGGTCGTACCACTGAGAGTTCTGCTATAACCTATAATTTCTATCGCATTGTATTGTGTCATGTAAGAGAAAAGGGGATATGTTACATCGGATCTATAATATAATAAGGAACTCCAGTGAAAAATATTATGGCTTTAAAAAAATATGTTCATATAGACCAATAAACGCTGATTCTGAATATATAACTTTTATTTCATAATATTAAACGCAGAGTTTTTAAAAAATTATTAAAAAGTGCATTTTTCAACCTCTCCTGAAAACACAGCGTTAAGTTGGCATTACTGAAATGGTGAATGGTGACGTCACGCGTCACACTCACCCACTGTCACCTGGTGATCGCGTTTATTGTATTGTATTGACATTTGAAATGACAAGTGCACATACGCAATTCAACATTTCGTGTTTTTGGTTTATTTTCATACTGTTTATAGAGATTTAGATAAATAATAGTTATTGTGTTTATTGAAACATAATTTAGGCCCTCAACAATTTACGAAAGGGGCTATATTTGCGGAAAATCTGCAACAAATTTTGCCTATTGTCATATTTGACATTTGGTTGACGATACATCGATCGTATTTTCAAATTCTTTTTAGTATCAAGGGCTTTTTATACACACAATCGTCATGATCAGTATTAGGTATAAATACCAGTTTCTGTATGTGTTATACATAAAACAACGTACCTACAAAGTAACGCCTAACACAAAACACGATGTCACATGTATTAACAATGAAAGAGAGAGATTTATTGTTTTTATATTGCACTTTGATTAAATACAATAACAGTAGCGGTGAAATGTGGACATTTTACCAATGTTTTCCAATATTAAAAGCAGTTAATCTTGAATAAAAAACGATTTCTCACACCTAATTGTCATAGTAGCCTCATGATTCATGATTCCGCCATATTGTTTATCATTTAAAACAGGGATGTTCTGCCCAAAAAAATTATTTCCCTAGATTTCGAAGTGAAATTTCCCTAGAATTTCACATTTACGCAATTACCTACGTAGCCACCTGATTGTGTAACACTAATCCTGTTATATGTTAATTAATATGATTAATTAATTGGAAAGATATCGGAACTTGGTAAATATACTAATAATACTGTGCTTTTCCAAATAAAACACTTTTTGCTACGTGAAGTAATAATTTAAAAGTACGAATGCACTCACCACTGAATTAGAAACTGAATTCCAAATAAAAAAAAACACTTTGCAAAATAAAAATTAACCACAATCACCGAAAAAACAGAACTTAAAACATAAATTAAATTTTTTTTCAGAGGTCCCATTTATCTTTTTAGATACATATAATATCATTTTGAGTTGTCAGTGTTAAAAATAACATTGCATGTAAGTACATGAACAATAATTAAGATTCATAGGAATTCCAAAAAATATATATGTATACGTATATAATATATATATAAAAATACCAGTAATATTGTCATATGTAATAAACATTTTGCCAGAGTTCGAAATTTCCCTAGATTTTGTCCTGATTTCCCTTATCCCTAAAAAATATTTTTCTCCCCTAGATATAGGGAAATTTCCCTCGACATAACATCACTGATTCAATATGACAACTTGAAGGTTAATAAACTATCGGTGGGTGAACACCATATCATCATATTAACAATCCACCATAGGTATGGTGCTTTTCTGATGGTCTAGAAAAATTAAAACTTTGACAATTATTTTAACTATTAAAACTAACTATAAAAATAAAAATGCAGTTATTTAAGTTTGAAGGTCTTTATTCATTAAAAAAAATAAAAAAAATGGACTGGAGTTCTCTATTGTGACATTGACAGCCCTGGGCTTGTCGCAAAATAAAATTATATGTATAACCACCGCACGAGGCGAAATGCTTTGACAATTTTAAAACAACCTATTAGGCTCACACACACTTTAAAACGCCTGCATAATTTTAGTAATAGATTTGGGAATGTGGTCGACATAATTAGAGAATCCTTATTAGTGAAGAAACGAAATCTTCATAAAATTTTTGCTAAAATGTATGACTTTACTCTACTTTACTTTACTTTACCATACTATACTCGGTAATGAAAATATATATTACTCAATTTTTATTTTGTTTTGTAACATATTTCGTTTTATAAAACTTTTTTGTCCTGTGTATTCGTAGCCTTATACACCATTGTGCATAATATCCAATATCCATTATACACAAGGGTGCTTCAAAAACGTAAGATTTTTTTTCGAAAATTCTACGGGTCGCCCTTTCATATGTTTCGAAAAGATCACACAGTTTTTTTTCAGATTTTTTAATGGGGTTTTAGGGATCTCTACCAGCTGTGAAAATGTAGGGGTGTAACGAAAAAGTTGGTATTTAAACTGAATATTTATTTTAAGCCATCTTGTGTTAATTATATGAAATCTCTTTTCATACTCCAGGCAGGTCAGTCACAAGACAGTACCTACCATATTATTGTAGCAATTCTAAGTCAACAAGTCAATATTATACTCCTATGCGACGGATTCAACAGCTTGGAAACAAATACTCTGAAGTTGTTGATATCTTTAGTACATCAATTTTATTATATAAGCGCACCTTATTGAAGTTTTTTTCATCACATAAGGGAATAATACTTTGATAAAGCTATTAAAATTGACTAATTCATTGGCAGTATTTTGTCGGCTGAAAGAAAAAAAACTATTTCAGATTTATTATATTTTGTACCTACATACTGTGTGGTTTAAATTCAATACCTAATATTTTTACTTTGTATTTATTTTTGTGCAAGTGTTTTAAACAGTAGTTTCCTGCACTATTTACCAGTATAATTTTGTTAATATTGTTATATATATGTATGTAAAAGCCTAAATAGGCGTAAATAAATAAATAAAAATAATTACAAAATGTAGTTAACACAAGAATACAATCAATGAAAAATCACGTACGCTTGCAGGCGCCATTTTACGTCACGATTGAAAATTCAATCTATGAACAAAAAGTACATTATTACTCAAAAGACTCTTATTGCGTTACTACACGTTTAAATACACTTCTTATTGTTTGTAATGTACCAAAACCGCAGGGGTCGGGAGAGGGGTGTGTTTAACCTATCTACGGCTTATATATTTCTCCATGCAGTGACGTGTTTAGTCTGAAGCTAAACGTCGCCTATTTTCGATACTTTAATCAATGAAAAACTAAAACTTATTTAAATTGAAAAAAAATGTATATATTTTGTTGTTTATTGAAAGCATTTACAAATAAAAGGGTGCCCCGATAAAAAAGAAGAACTTGTACGTTTTGAAGCAGCCTAATGTACATACGAGTATACATTATTTTACCTAATACTGTAGCCTGTAATTTTCTATATTAAACTAGCTGGTCCCGGCATGCGTTGCTATGCCATTTAATAAAGAAATTGTTTCTCCCTGAGTGTCCTTTCCCATTCGTCCCGTTCCCCTTCCGCCTCCCCTTTTTTTCTCCCGTTCCCACTCCGTCACCTCCACCTTCCCTCTCCCCACTCCACTCCCCCTCCCCCCTCTCAGGTTCCCCTCCCCCATCTCTCCCTCCCTCCCGCTTTCCATAGCAATAGCCGCTTCCTCGCGTGCCACCAATAGCAATTTTTTTATTCAAATTTTGTAATGCCAGAGCTCACCAAAAGTTTTATAAAAGCCTTGTGCTGACAATAACGAACACACGAAAAAAGAATTATCCAATTTGGTGCAGTCGTTCGACAGTTATGCGCTTAGAAACACATTCAGCGATTCATTTTTATATATAAGAAGAAGATGTACAATAAATAATAATAATAATTAATATTTATTTTGTACACAACATTGGTTGCATATTTAATTTGCTGGTCTTATTATTTTTTATTTCAAAGAAGTTTGTTTTCTGTGCAATTTCACATGTACACATATCAACATACTTTTTTGTACTTCTGTTATTATACTCGTATAGTGAAGAGTCGAAGGAAAGCCGAAGGTCCTGGGTTCGAGTCTCAGAGGCGCCCATATCTTTTTCTGTTTCCAGATATTAGAGGAAAAAACTTACATCCACATTTGTTGTACCTTTGATTTTTTTACATTAGGTCTACACAGGAGGCCCCAAAGAAAATAATTCCCTTCAGGTTCTATGTTATCATTGAGGATGCTGTATGGGGGGTATTTTTAGGAAATGAAGGGGAAGAAGTTCTGGGATAGAAAAGGGTATTAGGGTGGGTAGGAATCTGGGAGTCGGTGTGTCCAGGAGTGACGGACGTATGAATCTATCGTTTCCACTGCGATGCAAGGCGGTTAATGGTGAGAGTACGGCCGGGGAAGTCAAAAGATCTCCCTCAAACATTTGGTGCAAACCTCACAAACCCCATCCCATGAACCTTAGATTAATAGTATAAAACTGCAACTCTGTGCAAATGGTAAATGCGCCGCATGGTTGAATTTGGCAGCCACCTCGGATATGGAGCCCCAAAATACCTAAAAAAATACTCGATTATTATGTACCTACTATTTTATTACAGAAATAAACTTAATTCCCTGCTAGATATTTTTAATACATTTGATTTTTTAAAAAGTTGGGGTATTTTAGATTTGAATCCAAAATAGGATTGGTCAAAAAATTGGATTCAAATCCAAAATTAAGTTTAAGTTCCTCGTAGGTGCAAATTCTTGATCCGTTCTATAGTTTTATATTTCTTTGAAATTGTGATCGGCTGACAAGATTAATAAAGCGATAATTATTGTGCTTTTCTACAGATCGTAATTGTTCAAAAGCTGAAACGGACCAATAATCGGTATTTAACGAAGAATTTTCAAATAATGTCCATTTGACATGACATTGCTATGATACTTGCAATATTATGTGATGAATTTATGCCGTACAACATAACAACGTCATGCGATTTTCCATTAAAATTATGACATGTAAATCATTAAACATAATTTTATTGCAATGAAGAGGTGTGTAGGTATCAACAATATATTTTCTCACCGTATTTATAGATCGCCTACGTTTTTGTAAAGCAAAAAGAAAACATCGAAAGATGACATCATATTGCAATGTTTTTGTTGTGTTGCGATTTGTGATCATTGTTATGTTCAATCTGTAGGCGTCAAGTTCCTAAAAAAGCGGGCATGACCAAGTCGGTCCAATTTTCAAAAGAGTCACACTTGTTAATAATTTATTGACGTGAGTCATGTAATGAAACGTGAATTTTGAAAATTGAATATTATTTTAATTATTTTATTCATTTTTATCGGAATAACTTTTGAAGGTGTGATATTTTTAATCATCGAAGAAGAAGAAAATACAAATTAAACAGAACAAGACACGAAAAATAAAAAATGTAACGTTTGTAACTGGGATGAAAGGCGATAGGTTGAGAGAGTCCGGCTGGAGAGGTCAAAAGGTCTCCCTCAACCAGTCTCTCCCGACCCGGCCCGCCACGCAGTAGGTGGGCAAACACCTCCGCTACCAAGACCTTGACAAATCTCACCTCGTGGTCCCAGTCACCCCTGCTAAGACACCAATGGGTGACCTATGGCAGGGGTGTTGTTTCTCCAATAAACGGTTCCCATACCTGCCTCCCAAATTATAAGATCGTATATACCTTCTCTCAGTTTCTCTCAGATTAAGGCGCCGCAACCGGGCTCATAAAGAAGAAGATGGAGAGATATGAAATTACGAATGTTAGAGGAGCGCGTTAACATTGAAGCGACAAAATCGATGAGAAAATTGCTAATAAAACACGACTCGTTTAAAATATAGCAAAAATCTCGTGGAATGTATCTTAAGTATCATTTAAAGAAACATTGTGATTTTTTTTCACAACTATAACTTGAAAAATAACTGAAACAAACGTGTTTATAATAATTTTCGGAGAATATTTTGCGATTTTTTTCTATCGAGGGAATTTTATATAACTTGCGTTAGATATTATCTTCAAAAATAACATATATTTTTTTAAGAGCTTAAAAACAATAAAGTGTTTAAGGGAGATATGTAAGAAATCGGTAGAAATACGGGTAGCGGCGCCTTAAAGAGACCTTTTAATTGTTTTAGCCGTGTTTAGTAATCAAATCTGAATAACTAGGTACTTCCCCTCTTAAATCTCTTCAGCCATAAAACGTAAAAACATTCTATTAACATTTTTGTGAATATTCACATCTCTACAATTCGCGATTGAAGTGGTGATGCGAGCTGAAAATGGTTTAGAATGTGTTCTAGAAATCGCAGACAAATCCCCAGCAAATTTCACGACGTCAGAGCTCATCGTTTGTAAGTTTTTGCTACTGCATCCATCAGTCGAACTAATAAAAAAAAAAACTAATAATTATATTGCTACTACACCTGTACTACATATGCTCTGTACTTAAGTTAACAAAGCGAAATATTATATTTCTTTTAACTTAATAATAAAAAAAAAAAAAAAAAAAAAAAAAAAAAAAAAAAAAAAAAAAAAAAAAAAAATTTTATGCAGTGATCTCTCTAGCTGACGCCATTGCTAACGTAATATCGGTTGAAATGTTTTAAAATTGTAGGTCACTAATACAATCTAGATCAGGGGTTCCCAACCCGAATTATTTGTTGGGCCAAAAAAAATATTACTGTTTAGGTGGACCAACTGGTGAAGGGGGAGGGGGGGGGGGGGGGGCAAGATGCGTCTATGAATATTATCGTAAATTTTTCCGGTCCAAAAATGCTTTTATTTGATACCACGACCTTCAACGCTAGAAGGCATACAGGTACTGACTGTACACGCGCCGTTGTGTGTCCTTTGCACTCACCCTCCACTTATTGAAATCAAGTCAGTTGCATTCGATCTTACGAGAAATGTGGGGAAAAATATACTGGTCGGAATCGATTTCGAAAATAAATTTCTAGTGCCGCCATGCGCCTGGCACTTTTCAAGTAACAAATTAAAACCCCCATCGAGAGTTCTAGCTCTAACAAGAAAGTTCTAATTTCAGAAAATCTTACTTACATTATAAATGTGATTGTTTGTATGGATGTATGTGTGTTTGTTACTCTTTCACGCAAAAACTACTGAATGTATTTTTATGAAACTTTACAAAAATATAGCTCATTCATCAGAATAACATATACTTAGGCTATAATTTATAAAGCTAGCTAGGAAGGGGACGCGGAAGGGGAACGGGGAAGCACGGGGAAGGTGATTCAGGGAGAAACAATCTATTTCTTTGAATATGGCATTGCAACGCATGCCGGGAATCAGCTAATATATTATAAACGTGATTAATTTGAGAGCACGTTTTTATTTTGTATGAATATCTAAATCCAAAACGTAGAAAGCGGAAAACTACATTTTGGGCCGCAGGTTGGGCACGCCCGGTCTAGGCTTTCAATTGTAAATTGTTATTTCAACCTGCCGGCGTATTAATTTTTTTCCCTTCTTTTGAGTCGTTCTGCCTCGATACGGTCTGCTGATTTGAGGGGGGAACCAGACACAGACAGGTATCAGATATTATTGTATTTTCTGGGAAATTATGAAGCCTTAACTACCAATGAAAACATTGACGTTGCCGACTACACTTCGCGGCGATCAAGTACTTTTAAAACTCTCGAAATCTATGATAAATCAAAGATTCAAACTAAGAAAATCTAAAAATATCGGAGGACAATAGAATTAAGTGTAAGCCACAAGCCAAAAATGTACGTATTCTTACTGTGCTTTATATCGCCATGAATACGGGTAATATGTATAAAAATCGCTCGGCAAACGGAGTCCAAAGATCACGATTTGAAGTGCAAAAAAGGTTTTTTTTAAATTTATTTTTTGAATAATTTAATAAAACAAAGCCAGTCACAGATGATTTTAGCCATTACATTGTATTTCGAAATGTTTTTTTTTTATTATTTATTTATTTTATATATATATTTCTTTTTAAAGAAAGACAAACATTCCCGGGTTACGAATAACTTGGCAATATTTGAAAATCTCCTACTAGTGAAAGCGGAAAATGTTGTTTGTGTCGTGATGGAGGATGGAGGACTTAGCCAGCTGAGGAATCGAACACACAAAGCCTGGGTGGTACCCAAATGCGATGTCAACTCAGCCACTGACCGATCGTTGTTTCTGTTTGATGTATTTGTTATTTCTTGTACGCGTTCTTAGATTTCTAATAAAAGAGAACTTTTATTAGCAGTTTAAGCTTATATGTTATACAACGTGTCCGGAAACTCGTAGTACAAGTGGGAAACTGGTGATTCTACATCACGTAGAGAACCCAAAAAACTTATTCTTTTCGATCTGAGCATTTCGATTTTAGTATTATTTTTTTTCTATTTTTCCATTTTTTCGGCAACTAAAGGGTTAAAAAAACTTTGAGCCCGGTTTACCCTTCGATGCATTTTATAAGACATTACACAGCTGAAATCAACCCCCTAGTGAACAATTTTTTCAAATTTAACCAAAAAAATCCAACTTCGGACCCGATTTACTCGAAAACGAAAGCTCAAATCAAAAAAGTTATATCACAAATCGACTCCGAATGTGATGTAGATTTACCAATTTTGCGCTTGTACTACGAGTTTTCGGACACCGTGTATAAAGTAACTAGCTGGGATCTTGCTTTATATACCCCTACCAATGGGTAGCCCCACCCATACAGAAAAGGCTTCGAATGGTTCACAATGTTACAGAACATTCTACAACATTCGAGAGTTTCCTGGAATGTTTTACAATGATCTGGGATATACTCATGGATGTTTCAAAACGTTCCAGGCTATTCCCGAACATTACACAACATTCCAGAATGTTCCGGGATCTTCTTAAATGTTGTGGAATGCTCTCGATTGTTTTGGACTGTTCTAGAAATTTCTAGAGGGCGAAACTTCCAGCCCTTACATCTTCAACAGCACGCCCTTCGGGTAAAAACGGGAACCTTCTTCATGGATGGGGGGATAGAGGGTTACCACACCATATAACACCCTTGATCGTACTGGGACTCGTTTCTGAGTTTTAGCGGCACGTACATTGTACACTTTCTTTTATGATATATATGTTTTTTGATTTTTTTTTTAGTTTTGAGTCAGAAGTGTCACTGTTTGTTTTAGGACTAATCATTAGAAAATATTTATTTTTTATATTTCTTTGTTTATTTTGAGGGTTATCATATGTTTTATCTCTCTGACATTTTTATCTTCTGACATTTCAATTGCCAGGTGACCTAATAACGATAGTATATTCGTGGCTTTATTCGTCACAATAATTTGTTGGTCTTTACTGAATTTTTTGTTGGGATCTTGCACTGCGAAAAGTAGTTCACTAACTACCACCTCCTTTGCTTCTTCCATGAATTTGTGAAGATTGGCCATATTTATTTTTTCACAACATTTACCCCACTTTACACTTTTAAATCAGTAGTACTGCATAATTATTATTATCACCAGTTTGACAGTTTCAGAATTTTCAAATATTTATTTATTTTTAACGCCAATCAATAGTGCGCACTTTGTTTCATTTAAATATCAGCTTCACTGTTTGTTTTCGCCAAATCTTTCTACTTTGCGGAGCACTTAAATTGGGAGCAGAAAAATATGCAGCCTTTCACGGAATTAGGTCGATAATTTTGTTTTAATTCTGCTCAATGGATACGGTAGGAAGAGCTTCAATAGGCCACTTGCATCAAATTTTTTTAAATTTTTTTCCGGTTTAGGCAAATATTCTAAGACATTCTGTATTTTTATTTTTTTTTTAATCGTATTTTTGAAACCCTGGGGATTTTTTGAAAATTTCAATCCGATAAATCAGACCATTTTTTATAAACCGGAAAGACGGGACATAATTTTACAGGTGTGAAAAAACGATAATTACATAGCCGAAAATCATTTAAAAAAAAATAACGTTTTCCACACGAATGGCACAGGAGAATAACGAGGCATACCAAAGATATTACATCTCATAAATATTTTTTTTCCTTGATCCATCTTATTGACCATAAATCATTATAATGAACAGCGTCTGTATTACTAAATTCAATGTAATATACTTGTACTTGTAAATTATAATAATAATAAGAATATTATAAAATTTAATTTTGTTAAAATCAGCACCATAATCATTATATCTCTAAAACACGTACCGACATCATCTGCACGTTCTGAAGAGAACCCCGTAGATCATTAAAAGTACGGGGTTCTCTTCAGAGCATCTGTCAAAAATTGAAACCAAATGATAAGTTCGCAGAGAACAAACAATAAATCTAGTGAACGAATTCAAAAATTCGCCTGAAATCAAAGTGATGCCATATAAAAAAATAAATCAATGTGGAATTTTAAAAAAATAATAGGAACATTTTCGGAGACGGGACATTTTCATGTAGTGACGTCACGAGCCTAAATAATGGATTTATTTATTTAAAAATAACAAAAACTGTACATTTCTAAACAATTTTACTAACATTTTCTTAATCTTAGTAAAAAGATCTATCCACATGATTTTTTCCAAGTCGTTATGAAATCCATGCAAGTGGCCTATTTATTCAAGAATATTTATAATGTTAACCGATTCGTAGTAAAAATTGATCTAAAATAGTGATTTTGCGTTAAGCTTCGCCTACACACCAAGAATACCTACATACATTTTTGACTTGTAGCATCCTCTGAAACATAAATTGGCCATGCTGTTGGGAGATATCGTCCAGGTTGGCGTTCACCTCTCTAGACTAACATATTACATTACACGAGTAGTAAAAAATAATTAGGCACTCGTATTTCGTAGGTACGGCTCCGCGTGGCTGACATAATGGCGATGGGCGGGAGAAGGGGACAGACTTCCGCTTCCTTTTCCATCTGCTGACATCCGGAGGGGGCCGCAGCGCCGCCAGACTACGTGAAAATGGGTGGAACTAGTCTGTGCAAATGTTGCTCGCATTTATGTATTCTGGCAATACTTCTGCAACCTTTCGATTACTTGTGCCATGTGTGAAAAAGAAAAAGCCTTTTAAAAATTAATCCCAAATCCCTCAGGTTCTATATTCAGTCCAGTAAGTTCTGAGAAAGAAAAAGGTTTGAGGGGTGGAGAGGTAACTGTCCCTCCCACTGCGATGCGAGGCAATTGGGTCGAGAGAGTTCTGCTGGAGAGGTTAATAGCCTCAACCATTATCTCCAGATCCGGAACCACCACGCAGTTTGTCAGTTGCACCCGTAGCCAAGACCTAAACAATTTCACTGCATGAACCCGGACACCCCTGGCAAGTCATCAAATGTAGCGAACCACTTGGGGTGAACTATAGCAGAGGTGTTGGTTATTGAATAAACACCTCCCATATTAACACAAGTATTTGATTCACTCGTTCGTGCACTTTCGCATCATATTTATATATTTTTTTCTTTATTTTGAATGTCAATACCGCACAAGAGTAGCAATTTTTCGCAACTCCGGGCAGAGACTAAGGCATATACTGCACAAGAATACCAACTTTTCGCAATTCCAGACATCCACTTGGGGCATGTTGTGAGGCTAAACGCAGAGGAAAGGAGATGGGGTAGAATAAGGTGGGGAAGTGCCTGGCTATTCAGATCTGGTCACCAAACGCAGCTAAAACCATTTCAAGCAACGTTTCAATTCTGAATGGTGGCCTACACCAGGGCGATACTGACAGTGTCATCCGCTCTGCAACGTGCCGTAAATACACCTTATATCATTTTAAATGATTAAATTGAGAAATAAAACAATTAAATCGAAAAAAATTTACTTGTGCTCGCCGGGATTTAAATCCGCGATCTTTGGATTACTAGTCAAGAACCTTTCCACTAGACCAAGGAGGCTGTCATATATTCTTCATATAAATCTTTTTTCATCCTTCGTGCATCCGTGTGTCATGCCAAAACCATCTAAGCGTCCCTTTCTTAATCTTAACCACACCCGAATCAGCTTTGCATTCGTTTCGGATCTCCACAATTTTAAAACACGATCATACATGGTTTTACCGTACGTACCCTACTTTAATACTTCCTCTTACAGTCCACTGTTCCACGGCTCACTGCCGTACATCAGGATTGGCATCAGATCTCCATTGTGGACTTCTAGCTTCGCTTTTACTTCCCACAACCTCCGAATCAGGTTTGGTTCAGACATCCAATTAACCTTGAACCTCTGTCCAAACAAATCCAGACGCACAAATTACTGTCGGCCATGACGGCTTTGCACTGTACGCTCAAATACATAATTAAGAGGAAACGCGGCCGCCGAGAAATTTTATTAATAGTTACTTTACCAAACTGTTGCTGTCATTGTCGCTCTACTCCCCCGAATAATGAGCGAAAGGGATAAAAGCACCTCAGGTTGATATTCTTTTCAAAGACTGGACCGCTTTTAAAGATTTTTACTAACTGTATCAGAAGAAAAAAGAACTAACTAAAAGAATGAGCGAGCACTGGACGTTTTTGAAAGAAAAAATTTGAGGCGCATCTTCGGACCGGTTCTAGAAAATGGATTTTGACGCAGACGTTATAACAATGAGCTCTATACTTTGTTTAAGGAGCTAAAAGTCGCAAAATTTATAAAACTGGGAAGACTTCGGTGGCTGGGTCATGTGGAGAGAACGACCGAGCATCAAGCACCAAAGTCCCTGCTGAACTCAAGACCAATAGGGCGAAAGAGCCTGGGAAGACCAAGACTAAGATGGAGCGACAACGTCCTTAAAGACATACTTGGAGCTTCTAAACTGGAGAGAGCTGGCACAAAACCGAGATGAGTGGAGGAAGACTCTTGAGGAGGCCAAGACCCACCAGGGGTTGTAGAGCCAATAGTGATGATGATGATGATGTATCAGAAGAAAATAGTGTATATCTGTACGTCTTGCTTTTTAAAAAAATACATTGTCTAGTTTGTATACTGAACGTTTGTTGATAGGTAGCGTTCAAACCAGACAATTTTAACAATTTTTGTAGGGTCTCCTAACTCCTATGAACTTATCAAAAAAGTAAAACGTACCGACACGCTAGTGGTCGATATCTAAAACTATATATATGTATATTATATCATCCCGTTACATAAGATCCCGGCGATGCCCGGGGTATAGACAGAGTTTTCGAAATCAAATGTAGACAGTGACCTTCCAGCGAAATCAAATGCATACAAATCAAATCCACACCGCCCGCTTGCCAGCCCGTTCGTCCACCACATACAGACATTCTCCGTTATATTGCAACCAATTTACAGATGACAGAACCTTGACACATTAAACACCTAAACCTTCCCCATAAATCACTCTATCTATTCGTGAAAACCGCGTGAAAATCCGTTCCGTAGTTTTTGAGTTTATCGCGAACAGACTGGACAGCCGACGGCCGGCGTAGTCCAGTGGTAAAGATCGAATCCCGGCGTGGCAAATAAATTTTATTTGATTGATTTGTGTTTTTTCACAATTTATTCATTTAAAATAATATATAGTATATTTGCGGCACGTTCCAGAGTGGAAGATACTATCAGTATCCATCGCCCTGGTGTAGGACCACCATTCAGAATTGAAACGTTGCTTGAAATGGCTTCTGCCGTGTTTGGTGACCAGATCTGAATAGCCAGGTACTTCCCCATCTTTCTATTCCCTATCTCCTTCCCCTCCCCACTACCTTCAGCCTCACAACATACCCCAATTAGGGATGCCATAGTCCCACTGGCTCCAGATGGGAGAAGTTGGGACTCTTGTGTGGTATTCATGTAAAAAAAAAACAAAACGAAAAATGCAAAGAACAATAGATCAGTTGCGAAAAAAGTAGAGAGAAGCAGAAGATGTGAAGAAAGAGCATCCCAAAAGAGTGCTTCTACGCCTACTCGCAAAGTTGATGAATTGACAAGAGGATATTCTGTTGATCCGGAAGTTCGTCTATTATTTGGCGAGGTGTTAACAACCCAACTAAAAGACACCATTGTCAAATTACCGAAAAATTCTAAACAGCGAGAGGCTCTTCAAAAATGCGTCAGTGGCAACCTTGGGAATGTACTACCTAGGGAACTTCGTCTCATTTTGGGAACATCCCCATCATTTTCGGGAACATCATATAAACGGCACGGGACTTTAATTTATATTATGTAGAGAAGTATTTGCAGTAAATCTAGAGAAAAGATTGGGTAATGTTTTTGTACGGCCAAAACGCCGCCCGGTTTCCTCTTAAGCGAGCAAGTTCATAACCAAATAAGGTAACTTGGTTTGAGCATTGCGAGTACACAAGATTAAACAAGTTATTACAATATTATATAGCTCTATAAAACAGTAATAAATCAAAACTAATTTGTACACACATGAATAATATATTATTTTTGGTGTTACGGAAATTACTGCTGAGCGGTAGTGACGTAGGATTGGTGTTTTATTGATTAACCTTGATTTACTTATAGTGTTTGTTGTTGGGTGATACCATTAATTATGTATATTGTCATAATAGTATACGTTGGCGCAGAACCGTGAAATATCAAGAAATATTATCGATCGCGGAAATTTAAATACTGTAAATGCCAAGGAGAGCGAAAAGACTGTTTGTTTTTTCCAAAAATCTTATCTCCTGTTTTGTAGACCTATAATTATGATTTTTTTAAAAATAACATTGAACAGATCTGTAGGGGCGTGTAAATAGCCCCAGACACGAGGGAATACTACCCTATGTAATTAATGAAAGATGAACTCTACCCTATGTGACACAAAACAGATTATACAGCAATTCCAAAATCCTCAGTGAAAACAAAACAAATACTCACTCAGAGAATGCAGCTCTCCACACGATGTCCAGACAAACGACACTAGTTTCCTTCGTATATTGATTTTGCCAAGGCGGTATTGCACAATCACAGGAAGAAAGTTCACACAATGAATATTAATTTGCAAATTAATAATACGTGCCGAAATTTCACAACAATAATTCAATTATGGGTCAATCATTTGATTAGGACTGACATATATTGGCTTTAACCAACACTCGCGTCGGAAGTAATTGCTTACTCCACAGAGGTCAGAAAATGCCAGAATTCACTGAATTTCAATGTCACATAGGGAAATTCAATATAATACATCCACCATAGATGGCGCCCCCATGGTCCCATAGCATAAATTATTAATTTAAATGAGATTAATGCTCAAATGTATTTAAATATATTTTATGGCGCGTATCTAAGATCTTTCAAAATAAATTTAATTTTTTTAAATTATTGTCATTTTTTTAATTAATTTTTATTATTTTTATTTTTCAAAAAAATGTTTGGATTTATTGTCCTTTACAGCATTTCAAATTTCCGCTATCGATATAATTGTAGGATTTGTGAATCTCATTGTCTTTCAAAAACAAATATTGTCAACAATCTTTATAATATTACTAGCTGAAGTCCCCGGCGATGCCCGGGCTTTACACAGAGTTTTCGTAATCAAATTTAGACAGTGACCTCCTCAAGTGAAGGTCACATGAGCAAAATTTCATCAACCTCGGCATAAAACTGTAGATTTGCATACAAATCAAATCCACACCGCCCGCTTGCCAGCCCGCTCGTTCACCGCATACAGACATTCTCCTTTATTTATTATATATTTCAACCAATTTACACAAAATCTTGTCAAATTATATACCTGAACCTTCGTCATGATTCAGTGAAAACCGCATAGATGATTATATTGGTGAAAACCGCATGAATATCCGTTCAGTAGTTTTTGAGTTTATCGCGAACAGACAGACAGACGCGGTCGATGACTTTAATTTATAATGCTTAGAGGTAGTTTAATTTTTTTTTTGAGAAATTATAGGGATCTAATAATATCAACAGTAATAATAATCACGTTTGTGATTATTGTTACCATGTGAGTCGTTTGGTGGTCTGCCCTCTCCGCCTACCCCTGCGGTGAAATGGCATGATGGTTAGTTAGTCATATCAACAGTAGTGGAGGGTAAATTAGGCAATATGTAATGTTTTTAATATAGTGTCCTCTGCGTGCGAAATCGTATCTTTTCCAAGCTTAAACTGTCTAATTAATAACGGGGTGTTGTCTGTATTCTCCTGCCAGGTAAATCTATCAAACATTTAAACAAAATAAATACACGAATTATTATTAAATAAAATAATTTTATTATCTATTTATGACTTGTCTGAAATGATTTATGTTTAGGTATCAGTTCCACTTTTTAAAATTAGAAGTTGTGATTTACTTCAATCGCAGTGTTTGAAATATGTCCGGGAAAACTCCAATAATGATTGAGGTTCGTCGAGGTTAGTCGAGTTACTCTTTTTACGATGTCATAAAATTTACAATGAGTATTGAACTGGACCAAACGTCCATACCATAGGAAAGTCTAAGTTCTTCTGAAGCTACTTCTGGGGAACTACTGTATTTCCGTTATGGTAAAGTTTACAATGAATATTTAACTGGACCAAACGTCCGTACTTCAGGTACTACAGGAAGCTCTAAGTTATTTTGAAGCTGTGGAACCAAACACTGTGGGAGCCCAACTTCGTGCATTAGACACGAACGACGATAGTCGACACTAATCGAATGTACTACTTAACTGACCTAAGATACCTAAATACTACATATAACTATCTATATATAATAATAATAATGATTTATTGTCTTCATTTCTTAGTAACGGTAGGGATAATGATATCCTAACTGGGATCTCCCGTGCTGAGGATTTCATTTACATATTATAATTTAATTATAAGAAATTAATATGAATTAGATATAACGTATATCATGTAGTATTTTTTTTTTAAATAATCATAAAGTAAATAAGATAGTGGTATTTTTTATAATTCAGTTTACTAGATTTGGTTTTAGTCTGTATTTGATATCAGTATATTTTCTATTTCTGATCTCCCTATATTTAGTATCCAGCTTTTTATTTGAAACTAGCTGGTTCCCGGCATGCGTTGCTATGCCATTTAATAAAGAAATTGTTTCTCCCTGCGTGTCCTTTCCCAATCGTCCCGTTCCCTTACCGCCTCCCCTTCCTGTTCCGCGTTCCCTTCCCCTCTCGCATTCCCACGCCGCCTCCTCCACCTTCCCTCTCACCACTCCACTCCCCCTATTCCCCGTCTCGCGAACCCCCCTCCCAGGTTCCCCTTCCTCCCATGAACCCCCTGCCCACCTACCCCCTGCCCTCCCACCTACCCCCTGCCCTCTCACCTACCCCACATTCAATCCCGATACATTCAGTTTTCAAACAGCTCGCGTGAAACCTATTGCAATTTTTTTAATACAAATTTAATAATGCCAGAGCTCACCAGAAGTTTTATACAAACCTTGTCCTGACAATAATGGACACAAAAAAAATTATCCGATTTGGTGCTGTTGTTCGGAAGTTATGCGCGTACATACATTTCGACGATTCATTTTTATTTATATAGATAGATAGATAGATTTAAATGTTATAATGTTGAGGTTTTTGAGTGAGAGTGGTATTATACATGTATACTAACGACATCTATTGAATGATGTTGAAACTACATCAGTAATCCTACACACAACAAAAGTTATTGAACTAGAATAATTTTACGCAGTACGCAAGCATAAAATTTCAAATCACGCATGCACATGCACCAACAACCTAAATAAGTATGTAATAATAATAACAATAACGTTAATTTGTTGTTAACAGCTGTCAGAAGAAACATTGATAAATAAATGACGTGTACGTTTTTCGTTGCAGTCACTGTGGTGATTTGGACCGAATTAACGTACCGTGAAACTATACCTACACATTTGAATAATTATTATACAGAGTGACCGGCACTTGATGTAAAATATTGAACGTTTATGTATCCGTACCAGGAATCCATTTAGGAACTTTTTTTTTGCTATAATGCAACTATTTTCAAATGTCTTTTAAAACTTAAAAAAACAATATTTAACTAAGGATTGAATTTTCCTCGTCAGGAGTCAACAATTGGAGAGTACCGACGTCTGTTTTGTATATTAAAACTTCTGTAAATTTCTAAACATAATGTCATCAGATTTCAGAAATGCGTAAGTGCGCGCATGTGTTCCACCAATTGATAGAATGCATTGACATCGACAACGAGTCTATCTTGTGGCTTTTAATTTTAGCAATTGAAATACTCAGTTCAAGTCCCTGCGACAACCATATAAGGGATTTACATATATGAATGAAACAGAAGTTCAACTTTAACATTTATTGTAATTAAATAAACAGTTTGCAAGCATGAGACTATTATCTATTCAAAGATTATTATTATTATTCATCAAAACTCAGGATGTGGTCCAGGGTTCCTTGAAGAGGAATCTCCTGTGATAACAAAATATGCAAGTCACTTCAAAAGAAACAAGGATCAGCGATGTGTGATCATAATTATCTGAACTAATAACTAACCTTTAATCTGTATGTCGGGCGCCAGGCCAGTCTCAATGACATGACCGTAAATAAAATATGAACTCCTATTTGAAAACCAGTAAAAAGGAAACTAACGCCAATCCACGATGCCAGAAGCCATGCCAGCCGGAGACCAGGTTTTACAGCCCTCCTCTCGCTTCACGAGAAATCCGTTAAATGCCGCTCTTCCGTTTCCCTCCAGATGTCGCCACTGTCCCGTCCGATGTTAGCAATAACAAACTCATAGAGTAAGGCGTTTTGTATCGTCAACATCCAAATAATCGGGGTAACAAGTTAAACTGTTACAATCTGCTTAGTTTCAGGTTTATCGGATATCGGAGCAGCGCCGGATCTGCCATACGTTCAAAAACGTGCAAAAACCTGGCGCTAACTCCGAAGGGGCGCCGTGAGAAAATAAATATTGTATTAAAATTTAGTTATAATATTCCCTGAATCGTTTAAAAATTACCCAGAGTACGAAATAATTATTACGCTCTAGCAACACTTTCCAAAGAAACAGTTTGCGCACGCATCAGGTTGGTATCAACGGCTTACGAATTTATAGTCAGTTACAGAATTTTTTTACAAATTCCATATATTTACTTTAAACGTAAGATCTATTTTTCCATATATCTTTCACCGTCTTTTACGACAAATGGGTGCGATCTAAATTCAATAACCAATCACAGCGCGGTATTTTTGTTCTAGAGAACAAACAAACCGACTTACGCCTTTCAAAATGCTGACAATTTTAGTTAGCGTACGCTCGCTATTGTTTTATTTTGTACGATTTAAGTCTCTAGGAGAAGGTAGTTAAAGACCATTTTCTTATGAAATCTTCAGTAAATTCCTTTAACAAAAACATCGCACGGTTTGCAGGATTTGCAGATTGCAACGTGTTACGTGTTGACAGTTTCAACCATAGATGTATATAATCATTGATTGTATAATTAATATCTATTAGATTTGTTATTTTACGGTGTCCGTGTAAGCGTATTTCGTAAGCCGTTGATACCATATGTCAGTGTTTAGTGTTTGTATGGTGTTTGTTCGCTCAACACAGAACACAGGGGAAATGCAAGGTATAAATTTGAGATTATATTCCAGGGTTCTTCAGAAGTCTCTTCTCCACTATCCCACCGTCTTCGTAGGGGTCACGTCTAGCCACTGTGCTGCCGGGGACTTTGTGAAGGGTTTGAAGGACCATCTTCCGTCTTACTGCTTACTGTCTCTCGTCGGGACTGCCGGTTGGTAGTCAGAAGCTGTAGATGCTATTCTTGTGTTGTAAGTTGCCATGAGAACGTATTTGTATTTCCTTTTTCTATTAATATTCGCGTTGGGTATATACATAAACGCAGTAAATCTCAAGAATGACTAATGGACCTAGTGCATCTATATTTTAATACATGGTACGGGCACAAACAAACAATTCGTTGTATTATTTTAAAGCATAACTTGCAAAAAGAGTTTTTCCTAAAATAATTAAAATAGCACAATTTAATGTTTACCCAATAGATTCAGAGATTATAGGGCTCCTGGCGATTCTCTCTTTAAAAAAAAAAACGAGTGTGAGAGCTACCGCCAGGTCACTTGGAAAAGTTACACCCTTTATATGTCTTGATTTTATTTGATAAATTAGTGTAAAAAAAAAATCAAATAAAAAAAATTGGGGTGAACGAATTTTTAATCAAAATAAAAATGTAGGGGGGGGGGCGCCATCGGTACCTACTGCACAGGGCGCCAGATTTCGTAGATCCGGCCCTGTATCGGAGAGTGGATTAATTTCCACTTCATTCATTCATTCATTCAATAAAATAAAATGGATGTATTGAAAAATATGTAGAGTAGGTATTTAGAAACATTTCTCGCTAATTGACTGTATAATTTGGTAGTTACTAGTTTTTTGTCTGATATAAATAAACTTAGACACCAAACCACTACAACGTTTGGCCACTACAACATGGGCATGTGCCTAGTGTGATGGCCAAAAAATTATCCATTTACTGTAATGTATACCTTATACCGTAATGTATAATGTATACCTTATATATATAGTAATGTATAATCTATACCTTATATATATACCGTAATGTATAATGAATACCTTACTATACTTTATTATCTATTTACTGTAATGTATACCTTACTGAATAAAGAACATTAAAAAAAAAACAAAGCCCTGAAACGGAATCTCTAGATCAGACATGCCCAACCTCTGGCCCAAAATGAAGTTTTCAGCGTGTGTTGGATTTTGGTATTAATATAAAGAAAGAAAAAAAAATGTTTTTATAAATTTGTCACATTTGTATTATATTTTGAAAACAATTTTATTGTTATTAAACCTTGAACTCTCAATGGGAGTTTTGATTTATTGCTTGAATAGTGCCGGGTAATCAATTACAATCAATATATTTTTTCCGCTCATTTCTCGGAAGATTTTAATAAGTGGAGGGTTAGTGCAAAGGACACACATAGGCGCATTTGTAGTCATTTTATGCCTTCTAGCATTGAAGGTCGCGGTTTCACAATAATCGCGTTTTTGGACAACGAATTACCGGTAAATTAACGGTTGTATCTGCCATTTTGCATTCAATGGTCAGCATTTCAGCAAATCTACCCCCACCCCCTTCTTTTTAGTTTTTTTGTATCAAATACCAATCACCCTGTACGAATGTACTTAATTCACTGGGTACTTTAGCTAGAATACTAACAACATGTACTACGTAACACCATAGTAAAAATCTGCTACAATTTCAATTCTAGGTGCGTTCACCTGCCGCCTGCCACGCTAAACTAACCCCAACTCAAATGCATTAAATAATGCCATATGATGTAAAGTCTTATTTAAACTAGGTTCATTGTCCTTTGCCTCAATTATTATCGTAACCTCGCTATAAAAACAGTGTGCAGTCCAATTGTATTATTTCATGGATCTTAAATTATGTAGGTACATTTATGTTTTCTGCTTAGTTTTTGCCATGCACGCGTTAACATTATAGTTTATTCAAATTTGTTTAGTATTTTTTGCTTAAGTTTTTTTTTAAATAAAATCACCCAATTGTAATATCGATGCCCCCACAATAGCGCCAAAATTCTTGTTAGAATCTCCCCCCTCCCCTCTCGGTGACCACATGTAGCACCTATATTCCAAGACCCCCCTCCCCCTACAGTTTTCACGTAGTAAATCATAAATATGGTTTTGAACCATTTCTTGCTAATAAAAAGTTTAAAGAATATTATTTGGCTTTATTAATACGGCGCTTGCTGCGTGATGTCAAGAGTGCATGCATACAATGACCTCTAACATAAATGACCTCTTAATGCTATATAAAATTGTGAATAATCGTGTAGACAGTAACTTAGTCAACCAAATCAAGTTATACGCCAGGCCCAAATCTACCAGAAACCTAAACATATTCTGGACTGAAATTTTTACCAATAATACTGGATATATTTTGATCCTATGTCCAGAATATGTCGATCATACAACGATCTTGTTAAAATACACACTTTCATAGATATTTTTCTAAATAATGTAACATGTTTCAAAAAATATCTCCACGATTTGTGCACCTAAAAAAAATATTTTTTTTTGTTGTTTTATTACATCTCAGGAAATACTTCATAAATATTGTATACTTATAATGTATTTCAATTTTGTATTTAGTTTTTTTTTAAAGTTATGTATAAATAATACTTGCATTGTTTTTCATGTGTTTGCTTCTGTAAAAATTCAAATGTGATTACTGCAGACACATTAGTCTAGGGATATTTATATTTGTATTTTAATTTATTATATTTAACCCACAAAAATGTTTTATAAATATCCTGTTTGTGTCTCAAATAAATAAATAAAATACCTATAATTAAAAGTGGAAAAAATATTAAAAAGTTAGTGGAAACAATATGAAAAGATTTCTAGATTGGCTACGTGATGAAAATCTAAGCCCCACCGCCCCCCATTGTGAGCAAGCGCGGTATTTTGAAGATCCCCCTCCCCCCTAAACGGGTCATGTAGTATGGATACGTTCCCTTAAGGGCATCGACCAAGTCTATTATTATTTTATTTTTTTTACATTAGGAGGCTCTGAGGATAACCATTTCACTCGAGGCTTATGTCATCTTTGAGGATGCTGTATGGATGGTCTTTTTAGGGAAAGTAAGGAGAGAGTCTTATGATCGTACTGTATCTTATGTTCTGAGAAGGAAACATGTATGAAGGAAGGGGATAGGAATCTGGGGGTCAGTGTGTACAGGAGTGACGGACGTATGAATCCATTACTTACACGAGGTGATGAGTCGAGAGATTTCGGCTCAGCAGCACGCCGCCAAGACCTAGACAAACCTCACCCTATGATTATGGACACCCCTGCTAAGTCACCAAACGTAGCTGTCCACTTAGCGTGGCAGGGGTGTCGGTTATCCAATAAATGGTTCCCGGGGCGTACCCGTCTCCCAATTTGTAATATGTATTGTGGGTCACGTCTCCCGCTATCTTGTGGTGTTCTTAAAATTAAAAGTAAAAATAAATGCAACGTCCACATAACGACCACTACGTTACACTGCCAATTCATTTATTTTAACTCTACGTTTGGAGAAAGAAGCTCTGAATTTTTAGCAGTAAAGTTATATGACAAACTCCCACTTAGTATCAAACAAATTAATACAAAAATAGATAGATTAAGGACATTAAATGTTGGCTGAAGGAACTATCGGAAAATGAACTTACTATACTTAAAACTTAGTATACTTAGTATACTTAAAACATCGTCATAGAAGTTTCTGGAAAAACTTACCCAAACATGAAATTAAACCATAGAAGTCGCTAAAAACTTATCCAAAACATAGTCCCCCTCAGCACAGGATCTCCTAGTGAGGAGGACTACGAATATAATTTCTATTTTATATATATTCCTATCATGTTTCATATAAAAATCTAAAAAATAAATAAATTATATAGCTAATTACTAAAAAAAAAAAATAAGTATTGTAATATTTCTCTGTAGTCCTCACTCCTCACCAGATTTATTTTTTTTACTTAATTGGTTTGGTGTTTAATTCGTAGAACTCGATTTAATTTTTTTAAATTTACTTAATTATAATTAAATTTAATAATAATATGTTATTTTCAAGTTCTGCGAGTATTTTAGCATGTATTTCTGTTATAACTGTTTCGACTTACAAGATCATTTTCAAACTGTGTCTCCAGATGCATTATGTGTTATTAGCACTAGCCATTTTGTTTTATTAGTATCTTGGTAGATATTATTCTGTATTGATTAAAAGACTTACAAGTTCTTTGAGATCACAGTGACTGTTTATTGGTATTTCGTACTATACAAGTATTGTTTAAATGCACACTTGACCTTATAAGAGGCCATTAATTTATTACGTAAGACGATTTGGTGGGGGGGGGGGAGGTCGACCATGTCTTATTTTTTCTTACAAGGGGGCGGGAGGAAGTCTCGATAGTTCTTACGTAAGATCACAAAAATGCGCAAAGTTAAAACTATACTTTAAAAAAGCGCGGGCAACTGTGCGAGTGCCGAGGTTCGCTCGGATGCGTATAGGTAAACGATTTCCATTTCCATGGTAACGGACTCGCGCAAACAAACATTAAAACAAACCAAACGTGTATTCATTTTTTCCTTTGGATTCTTACGTAATAAATATTAAACAGGGGGGAGGGGGTCAATCTATTATTATTTTTTCTTATAATAGGGGGGAGGGGGTCGAGAGCTAGCAAAATTCGTTTTACGTAATAAATGAATGGGATAGTTTAGGTCTGAACTTGTTTAAAGAGCTCTCCCAAAATAATGACTTGCCTACCCGTGTTCGGCTATCTTCGACACAAGTTATCAACCGAAATCGTGTGACCCGAGTATAACATAGACAACTCAAACAATGTAAGAACTGATCATAGACTATTACGATACATTTCATTCGTATTATTTCAAACATTCACTAAATAATTGGATACTTTTACTTACTTCCTAGCTTCCTACCCGTACAATGCACAAAGTAATAAAAAATAGGGGTTTTTCACCCCTTTACCTACATAGAGATATCACACGGTGGTACCAATTGTTTGAAAAATACTGTCCAATTATCGTAGATATTATGGGCGATAAGATGTGTGATCATTTAGAAATATTTTTATAATATCTTTGATTACATACTGCAAAATAAAACATCTTGGTCGTCGAGAATTTTTGTAAGCCTTTTTATAAATCCAGAAAAAAAGTCTCAGGTTTATAAAAAAACTGCGTTAAAGTTCAAAATCTCCTACACTGACCGCTTTTCGGTTATGCTTTCATTGTATAATGAGACAAATTCTGTAGAAAATGATCGTAAAACGTTTAAATAACATAATCAAACAAATAACTTAGTTTACACCACTATATAAAAATATTAGGTGTAAACTAAGTTATTTGTTTTTCATTATATTAATAACTAGCTGACCCGGCCACACGTTGCTGTGGCTAATTAAACACAACGTCATCTACTGGATGGTTATCCAAACCTTTATAACCGCCGCGCTCTTTGAGTTTATCGCGAAGAGACAGACAGATGTCGCGGGGGACTTTAATTTAAAATACGTAGAGATGGTGTGAAAGATTATAATAATGTGCATGAAATGCTTGGGGTAACTAACGTATAAGTTAATAAGGATTAATACTGTATCCGTCTAAATAACATTTCAATTACCGCAATGTACGTGACCACTTTTTTAGAAGATAGAATGGGTACGGTAAGCTATCCGTAAAAGATAGATATATGCCTTCACGGACTTTTTTGTAGATCTATAAAAGAGGAATATGCCACCATGCATTGTTTTGTTATATCCCAAAAGATTAGGCAGCGTTTTCGATGAAAGCTACCAGGCGGCTTGACTTTTTCCGACACTTCTAACAATTATCGTTATGTTTCAACCAATTTACACAAATCATTAACAAATTACATACCTAAACCTTCCTCACGAAATACTCTACCTATTTGTGAAAACCGCATGAAAATCCGTTCAGTAGTTTTCGAGTTTATTGCGGACAGACAGACAGACGACGCGGAGGACTTTTATTTATAATATGTAGAGATGTAGAGAAGATAGAGACAACGAAGATGTAGAGATATGAGAATGAATCCTTGGACCTAAAATTAGACCCTAGTAGGTACTTAAAACCCCAGTACTGCTAAAACTTCATAATTATTTCAATGGCGATTGCTCTAATACCCGCGGGTCGCCAAATCTTTCACCCACACCACACAAATCAAATTTCATTGCACAACCGCTTTGGTAGTCCGTGCAGTTTGGTCGTAGTTCTGCGATAATCGGCACGCTCTCATGCCATATTTCCTTTTGTTTCTATTGTGGATGGGTGCCGTCATTCAACAATATTTTACAAAATTCACAAGTCATCGTGTGTGTATATGTCTTATCTCAGTTCTCTGTCATCTCTGCGTGATTTCAAAGTCATGGTAAATTATCTTCTCTAAGTATCATCCGACATTTTCCAACCGTAACCTCGCTGGCGGCATCTGCTAGTGCTGTTTCAAAATATAACTAGTAGTTGAAAATAGCAGCTAGATTGTGACGTATAGTAGTACTGTTTCAAAACATAACTAGCCGTTGAAAATAACAGCTAGATTGTGGCGTAACGCCCAACGCTAATGACGAAAATTGATATTTTCATCGTTTTTTTTTATTATCTGTTTTTCTGTTTTTTTTTTTTTAAGTAGGTAATTAATCCACATTAACTAAATATCAACACACGACAGGCGTAGACAAGCCATTGAAAGCCATAGAAAATCACAGGAATTTGATTGCTGGTAACGCACGATTTGCCTTTTTGCCTCGACACTATACCCTAAAATATATTCAGAATCTTAACGACGTAAGTAAAGAAGCCGTGTACACAAATTGGACGGACCTACTGTCGAATTTGCCCTATCAAATAAAAGAAGAAGAAGAAAAAAAAATGTGGGAATTTAACGACGTAAGTGATGAAAGCGTATAAACAAGTATGCGCCCTCGGCACGGCGTATTGGACGGACGTACGGTCGAATTCACCCTAGCAGGCTTGGAGATTCAACTTTTCCGCCGGGTTCATTTTAATTAATTCTGAAGAACGTGTTACTAATATTAAAGATGTTTCTGAATGAATACCTCCTGAAGTTATTAATTCATCGCCTAGAAAAATAAAATCTGGTGCTCACCGCTTACTTTAGTTGTACAACGTACTACAATTTTTATACAGGCGTTGTAAATAAAAAAAATGATGGCAACGTACTGTTTTTTATTAATCTGAAATATAAATAACTCGCATCCCTTGTGAGGCATGGAAACAAAAATGATAATTCAATTAAGACCATACTAAAAGTTCCCATAAGGACGTCTACAACAGAAATATTTAAACAGTTTGATGTTCCAGGCATATAGAAAATCTATGCCAAAAACATTCTAGTACATCACCACAAAAATGATTCAGAGGCAGACACCTCACATGCTCATAAAACCAGAGCCAAACAAACAGACATACTTAATATACCAAACAAACTCCCACTTAGTATCAAAAAAATTAAAACAAAAAATAGCTGCATTAAGGATATTTAATTTTGGCTGAAGGAACTATCGGAAAATGAACTTACTAGTATACTTAAAACACCGTCGTAGAAGTTTCTGGAAAACCTTATCCAAACCATGAAGTTAAACCATAGAAGTCGCTGAAAACTTATCCAAAGCATAGTCCCCCTCAGCACAAGATCTCCTAGTGAAGAGGACTACGAATATAATTTCTATTTTATATATATATACCTAACATGTTTCATATAAAAATGTCAAAAATATAAAATATATGCATAGTTACTAAATAAAAATAAAATAAATTAATTAAATGTCAGCCTCAGGCAAACCCCCGATAAACGTGGTTACATCTCGCCTGTAACGCTACCTTCGTTATTTATTATATTATTTTACCAGTTTTTTCCTAGTTAAGTGGTGCGTGGTTGCGACAGGTCACATATAGAAAGCTCCTGCCTATCTTTTCAAATAACGATTGTTTTGTTTGAGCTACACTACTGAAAATTGTCACACATACGCATATCTGTTTTCTTAACCTGCCACACTTTGTGAAATAATTTTAGCTGTTTTGGAACAATAGTTATGTTCAATTCAATTTTGAGAAAAAGAATTAAATATCTCAGTTCTTTGTTCACGGTTTTCGAATTCAGTGCGTTGCAATTTCAAGTGGTTTTTAGTGTGAAAGATCGACAATAAATTAGTCTACGTCCTGACACGGTTTGACACGGTGATAACAAAAAATTTCAAGTGCATAGTGTTAAAAATGCTTTGAACTGTTCATCCACTGGAGTCACAGGACCACGAAGGCCATAAATCGAGATAAGATCGTTTCAATTATTATTTTAAATCTAATATTACAAGGGTTTAAATTTCAGCTGGATACTCAAGACAGGGCTGCACAACAGAAAGGATTGCAGAACCTTTTGAGTTCTGAATTTACGACTAGGCGCGCATCTGACAAAGTTCAATTGATGGTTTTCAGCATCTTTCAGGGCATAATAGAATATCACACATACCAAATACGTATTTCATATTTAAATTTAATATTATGTTTCCCCTCTGTCGTGCACAATATAAATAAATATTTTTTTTCCTTTTCTTAATGGTTAACAGGTTTTTGATTTTTAGATTTTTTACAGGTTTAGTCAAAATCTGAAAGAAGTGCTTTTCAAGTACCTACACCTCTTATGTTTATCTCAAATGTTATCGTTAATTCAGTCGGGTTATTACTCTGATATATTACTCTTATTACTCTACTCTTCGGATGAGTTCCTCTGTTCTCTTTGGGATTATCTTATTTGAATATTCGAGAAGAGGATAGACGATATAAGAAGAGAAAAATCAAAAGAGGCTAAAAGATTCACGAAGAGAGAAAAATGCCACTACAAGTCGAGAAAAGTCAAGATGATGTAAGAAGACACCTGCAGGGACTAGAAAGACAAATAAGATGCAAGAAAAATTAGGAGAGCCAAGCAAAATAATAATAACATAACATAACATTTGTATAGCGCAGTTTTGGGATATTTCACTCAAAGCTAAATTAAGTGAGAAGAAGCAAGTTGAAGCCAGAAGAACCACGAAGGGGCTAGTAGAAGCAACAACTTCTAAGCAGATACTGGGGTAGACTGAAATTGACGAAAAAGAGGCAAAAGGAAGCAAGAATAGGCAAGAAGAATCAAGAAAATGACAGAACTTAGAAAACAACACTCAATCAAAATCTTTATTCTTGCCCAACCTAGTTAGAGTATTAGCATATTAGGTTGCCATGTATAAAGACGAATTAAACTCAGCGAGAAGTCGCAAGAAACACCAAGAAGAGCCAAGAATGAGCGAGAAGAGATTAGAAGCAAGAAGAGACAAAAAAGACTCGAAGAAACAATAATATACAAGAAAAGGCAGGAGGAATCCAGACGAGCCAACAACGGGTGAAAATTGAAAAGAAGGTGCATTAAAAGCAAAGGTGAGTTAATAAGAGACGAGAAGTAGCAAGCAGAACCAAAAAGAGAGGAGAAGATCCAATAAGATCCAAAAAGAGACGAGAACATTCAAGAAAAAACAAGAACAGATAAGAATATTCGAGAAGAGATAATCAGAGACAAGACAAGCTGATACAAAAAGAGATAAGAAGAGACAAGAAGAGACGAGAACATCCAAGAAGAAGCAAGAATAAGAGACAATAATAGAAAAGAAGAGATAATAAGATGCAAGGAAAGTCCAGAAGAGCCGAGAAGAGACGAGAAGATCACAAGAAACAAGAAGAAGCAAGAAGAGACAAGAAGGGACAAGGGAAGCAAAGAAGAGATAGGGAGAGCCAAGCAGGATCAAGCGGAGCCAAGAAGAGTTCTGAAGATCCAAGAAAAGGCGAGAAGATACAAGAAGAAACAAGAAGAGCCAAGAAGAGACTAGAAGAGCCATGAAGAGACAAAAAGAAGAAGTTCCTAGAAGAGACAAAAGGCAAAATCCAAGAAGAGCCGAGAAGAGGCAAGAAGAATGAAGACTAAAACAAAGAAAAAAATTATAACGCTCAATCCATTCCTTTATTCCTGACCATCCTAAATTCCAATATTGGCTTATTAGGTTGCCATGTATACCGGTCGATTAAACTCCAACCTCCTTCCTATCCTCAGAGCATGTGTTCCAAGTCCTAACAAATCAGTGCCCCCTGGTGTACCGGTCTCACCGGGACAGGAGTACTCCTGGCTGGGGTGGTACAATCGTATCGTATCGTATCAACATCGGTGTTATTTTAACGGTTGTTTTTAACAGTTTACAATCGCCGTGACTTTGGAGTGTTTTAGGATTATTGTCGTCAACGCAACGGTGTCTACTACCAGCACATAGTCATGTTAGGTGGTGAAAATTACATTTTTAAAACTTCTACGGTTAACCGGAATTAGGGGGTAACGGTGCGTGCTACGACGGATTCTCCTTGAACTTCCTTGCTTCCAATTATTGTTTTGTTTCTGGACGTTAACGGTAAACTGATTCCACTTTTTTTGGTTTTAAAAAAAGTTTAATTAAACATATAGGTATGTTACTGTAAAAGCCCGTCATATGGTAAATCTTAAGATTTTCCAGTAAAACCTAAGATTTACCAATTTACGGGCTTTTACATAACATGTATATCCGCATTTTATGTGTCGTCACTGGTGACCGCCCAACGCCCCACCCCGATCCTAACTGTGTAACCAAAAATAAAAATTTGAGTTTTTTAAATTGTGAATATCGCACAAACGTCTGTATTGCTTCACAACCGCCTGGAGTCAGTGAGACTATGACATCCCCAATCGGGGTATGTTGTGAGGCTGAAGGTATTGGATAGGGGAAGGGATGGGGAAACGAAGGTGGTGAATTGAAATGAAAGTGACTATTCAGATCTGGTCACCAAATACGGCTAAAGAAACTTTTGGAAGTAACTTTTCAATTATATATGGTGGTCTTACATCAGGGTCTTCCATTCTAGAACGTGCCGCAAATATACCTTTTACTATTTTCAATTTAATGTTAGTATGTTTGTCCTGCGTAACCCTAGAACCTAGGATTTGCTTTGAATCTAAGTGTCATTTTTAATTTGACTACTAAAAGAGGAATCCTTTCTATTTGGAGAGATAAAGTTATCTCATATCTTTGATAAATTTTGTAATAAATGAATAAATAAATAAAAACAACTCTAATTTCAAAATTTGACTGTTTTTTTTTAGTTTCCAGAGAAATTCGCCCTTGAAGTGATTTTTCACGAAAACGGCGCTATATAAATTAGTTAAATATTATTAAATGACGTACCTATACTACATAGGTACCTAAAATGTAACATTTTTAACAGAAATTTATTTTAATTTTAAAAATAAAAACTGATTTGCCAAAAAACACGAGTCTGCCCTATAGCCTTTTTTTACATGAGCTTCACACAGGGAGGCTCTGAGGAAAATAATTTCCCTCAGGGCCTATGTCATCTTTGGGGATGCTGTGTGGAAGTTTTTTTTTAAGAAAAGGAAGGCGAGGAGAGTTTTTTTTATATAATTTTATTTATCTTAAAAAATGGAACATGTTACAGTGTTACTTTTCCTCCATTAAAAGCATTTGCTTGTGGATGGAGGAGCTTGTGGATACATTTTAAATATGTACAATTTATACAGTCAGGTGTTTCACATAATATATACACAGATTCACAGTTAATATACATACACCGTTAAAACCCAGTTTAATCATATCGCAATCAAGATCCTTTAACTTCTGTTTTATCCTTTTTTTATCTATCGTTTAAGTTCTGGGAAGGAAAAGGGTTTAAGGTGTGGGTAGAATCTTGGGTTCAATGTGTCCTGGTCATCCGCCTCCAAGACCTAGACAAACCTCACCCCATGAACCCTACTGTTTTTGAATGTGCATACGAAAAAAGTCACGGGTCGGTGCGGCGAGGGAGCGGTGTTGCGTACTTCCAGTATACAGGCAAGCGGTAGATTTTCAACCTAGATCGCTCGCTGCTGCAAGTTTAAGTGTGTCAAGCCTTAAAAAATAACAACAAATACGGTGCTTATCTTCATTATTTTTTTTATTTACTGCCTGTCTCAATTATAAAGTTGTTCATTTTAGAAAGCAAGTGTTGTTCTGATATGAAATGAATCGATTATTTCGCGGTCCGATGAGCGCAGCTGATAAAGAACTGTTGTTTCATAACTGCACAAATACTAAATGCATTTTCTGGTTGCATTTTTATGTGGTGAACTGAGATTGTGCATTGAATGCAGTTGTAACGGGATCATTGATAAGAAATTCTATTGTCAAGACTTGTTGTTTTTATCATTTACTTTTTTTACACAATTATGTTGGTATGACATCTGTGATAGTGTGGGTGTTTTTAGAGATACTCACAGTATCGCCCTTTTTTACATTAGATCACACTATATCATCTTTGGGGACGCTGTGTGGAGGTTTTTTTTATTTATTTATTTATTGATTAACGCCATAGACATATGAATATTACGAGACCAGAACATAAAGGTGAGGGAAGAAACCAACTACAGCGGGACGCAGAGCGGGAAGATGGCTTTACCGATATGTGATTCGTCAATAACTCAATCGACAGTATGTAGGCATCTCGCATTATAATATCACCATTTAGTTCTTAAAAGTAAACTCTGCTTTTGAATGAATTGCTCGCCGCGTAATGAACAAATTTGCGAAGTCCTAAATACGGTAAAATAAAGTTCGCCTATTTTGAGGGTCCAATATTTTGTTGCCGTATTTAGTTA
Organism: Limnephilus marmoratus; assembly: GCA_917880885.1. Taxonomy (NCBI): domain Eukaryota; kingdom Metazoa; phylum Arthropoda; class Insecta; order Trichoptera; family Limnephilidae; genus Limnephilus; species Limnephilus marmoratus. Next base: position 22,196,485 of record OU862930.1, on the reverse strand, counting down.
AGATACTTTTACAAATGTTTCATAATTTACTTACCTCAATAAACATCGACGAGCACACGCCATGTATGTCAAGTGATAGTATATATTTAAACGTTTTCAAAACACAAACCATGTTTTTTGCGGTGTTATTTCGTAAAATGCACCGATGAGCGCTCGACGCTGGCTCGCAGAAGAATGATGACGTCACCTTTTTTAGATTTACGAGAAGCCATACTCAATCCCAGCCGGTTCCATGGAACCGGTATGGGGGAGGGGGAAATAATACGCTTTTATCACTTAGGGCAGGTCTACTAATATTCATATGTCTATGATTAACGCCCTTTTTGGGGGTTTTACATATGAATGGTAAGAAATATACAGTATTTATTGTACATAGAACTAACTGCCTCAGTAACAATATTTTATATTTGTTTAAAGATAAATTGAAGATGTCGACTGACCTGGTATAATTGTTTCCCTCCATTAGTCCCATAAATCCCATAATTTATACACTGAAATAAATCCTGACTTCTTGTATTACGTAGTGGTATTCGGAAGCTCGTCAATTCAAGCAATAACGAACTATAACTAAATCATTTAGAATTTTATATAGAAATACAAGTCAGTGAAAATTCTTCGGTCTGACAATTTGAGCATATTCGTATTATTTAACAGAGTGTTGTAGTTTAATTAAATTGCTGGAGTACCCATTTTAAAATTTAGAAAACGTAAGAATTTGTTTTGTATTCTTTCAACAGCTTGTACATGTGTATTATAATGAGGTTCCAGACGGGAGAATTGTACTCATTTTGACTTCTTACATAGGCAAAATATAACAGTTTAATACACTTTATATTGCTAAAATTTCTAGTTAGCCTAGTTATAAATCCCAACATTTTTAAACCCTTATTATAGATCTCTGTTATACAGTTAACAAATGAAAGATTTGATTGAAAAGTGATGCCTAAGTCTTTAATTTGTGTTAACGTCTCAAGAGCATTGTTATTAATGTAGATAGTAATTAAAGATCACTGGATTTTATTTTGGAGAAAATCTAATTATTTGACATTTTGAGATATTTAAGTAAAGTCTATTTTCATTACACCACATTAAAAATTTATTGATATTATCTTGAAGAATGTTGCAAAGGTAAATATTTAAAAATTTTTGAGGTCATTGGCAAAAAGAAAGACAGATACATCATGAAATATTTTGTAAGATCATTTCAAAACAAGATAAATAAGATTGGGCCAAGGTGTGAACCCTGTGGAACTCCACTTGTTGCATAAGGAAAGAAAAGAGAGAAAATATGCGTATTGCAAATAGTTTAGCGGAAGGGAGGAGGGAGGGTTGGGGAACAAAGGGGGGGTTCGCGGGAGGGGGACGAGTTAGCGTGAAAGATGGAAGGGGAACGGAGGTGGGGAAGGACGGTGGTAGTATTTTTATGTGGACGCACCAGACGAAAAACACAAAACATTGTGTATCCAAAAGCACTTCAATAAACAAAAGTAAAACACAAACACTTTCTTTGAGTGGCATTGCAATGCATGCCGGATACTCGCTGGTAGATAAATAAAAAATAAATGTATCTATTGTTGCCACGGACTTGTCATTAGCCAGTTAAAGTCCCCGGGAGTTAGTGCCTCCCAATGTGAACTAGTTTTAGGTAAAACGTAAAGTATGTAGGTTATTTCATGTTTTACCTTCTTCCAAAGCACTTCCATGTAGCTATTAGAAACCATCAGATAAGGCCCCCTAATTGCAGCGAGCTGGTCATTAGCAACACCTCTCGTGAGAAGTGTGGCGTGAGAGGAGTACAGACTAGATCTGAAGTGCCGGATCTACATAGGTGTCTACATAACCAGGGCCGAATACGATAAAGGCGCTAGGAACAAATTACACTAATTTATTTTGTGAAATTTCAGAATCGCTGATCACACTAATAAGATTTTTTTTTAAATATCGCTTCGATCCGAGTTCATAACCATAAAGAAATATGCACTATTTACATCGAGGGAGATGAAAAATGGTGACCGGACAACTCAGAATGAACTCAACTCGACACCTCCTTTGAAAAGTCATTAAAAGTAATAAAACAATTTTTTTTTTTTTTAAATCCTTTTTTACAAGTTATGCTTTAAAATATTATCTAATCTGAATACATCTGAATTAATTGAATACATCTGAATTAATTGATTGCGCCCATACACACTTAATTTTCGTCAAAGGCTAACAAATACAATATTGGATTGAGTAACCGGTACAATATTGTATTTGTTAGTGTTTCTTAAAAGATTTGGTTTGTTTCTGGACAAAACTGTTTAATCGTGTAATGTTTTTAAAAAATAAATAATAAATTCATATTGCATATGTAGGGCCGTAAACAATTAATTATAAGTAATATTTTAAAGCGTAACTTGCAAGGGGTTTTTTCCTAAAATAATTAAACCATCGCCATCTGTGAAAGAGTATATTTTGAATTTTTTTACTTAAGGTTAAACGTCACGTACGTTATAGTCTACGCATTCACAGATGGCGCCAATTAAATTATTTTAGGTTATTAATACTTTTTGCACGTTATGCTTTAAAATATGGTGAATTAATTAATGGTTTGCGCCCGTACATATTTTATGAATATAAATAAATAATTTTGTCCATAAACAAACCCAAATCTTTCAAGAAAGGCTGAAAAATACGTTATTGGGTTGAGTCACCGATACAAAATTGAATTTTTCAGACTCTCTTGAAAGATTTGGGTTTGTTTATGGACAAAACTATTTATTTATATTCGTATTAAATATTTACGAACGCAAACAATTAATTTACCTTAATATTTTAAAGCGTAACGTGCTAAAAGTATTAAAAACCTAAAATAATTAATGGGCGCCATCTGTGAATGCGTAGATTATAACGTACGTGACGATCTGCTTAATTTAACTAGTAAAGTTGGCGGCGGGAAAAATGTTTTGATCCGGCCCTGAATAGAAGATGTGCATGAAACTTAAAGTCGCAAGCGACCTGTCACCATACACAGATTGAAATCTGTGTTCTTATTTAAACATTTAATCTTTTCGCTTTCCTTACTTCCTTGGCAATGACACGCTTTCTCTAATATTAATATAAAAAAAACTTAAAGAGGTAGTGAGTACCTACCTACTAAAATTATCGCGGGCATGCCTAGTGGAGTTTCTAAAAGTTTCCAGTAATCAATGTAAAAAAAATCCTGAGATCTGTCATATTTTACTTGTCACCACCAGTGCACTGCGTTTTTATTAGTTTTGTATTGTATTAATAATGTCGTTTTAAATGTTAAAAATATTTTTTTTTGTCAAAAAATAATTTTGCACCTGTTCTTGGTTCGCAGTAGAAAAATACTGGATCTTGAGTCTCGGATGTACAATAGTTATTATTAATTATTTGTAACCCCCAAAAAAACAATAATAAAGTTAATCAATAAAGTAAAATTATTCAAAAATATTCTCCGACGACGGCACAATTTGAACCACTTCTGCCATCTACAGGCGAAAAGGTAAACTAAAGCGATGCAATGTTTCACATAAATCCGGAAGATGTCGGTAACTGCAAAGTTTTCTTGCGCTCGACTAAAATATTTTTACATTAGTATTGAAGCTCATAAGAGGGCATTACCAGAGAAAACCAGAAATATGTCATTTTCAAATCAGATTTTCGACGTATTGACTCTTTTCCACAAAAAATTATAAATGGATTTCGAAAGATTGTTCTTTTATCTAGCATTCGCATGTAATAAATTTTGAGAATTTTTTTAAATTTTTAGAATAATAAGGTTATTCCATAGGTCGTTGGCAGATTTGTTATATTTTCAAAAAAGATTTTGTATTATACCACACCCATTTCAAATAATATAATCATGCAGTAAAATAAATCAATACATTATCTAGCAAACGCATGTTTTAGAATTTTAATTTTAGTTTCAACAAAATCATTAAAAAATATGTACGTACATGTGTTTCTTGGCGAAAATTGGTCCATTTATGTATTTATTTGCGCACTTACAAACTAATATATTTTAGATTTTTTTAACATTCTTATTAAATTTAGACATTATTGAAAAATGATAAATACTTATAATCAAAAAATAATTACAAAAAGTACTATATTTTAATAGTTTTATCATCACGCCTTTCAGCATTTTTGGATGAAGGTATAAATTAATTGAAGAAGTATAAATTAAAGCTAATTTGGTTTGAAATAAATTCGATATTGAGTTATAATTTAAAGCTGGTACGGAAAATAATTAATCTTTCTCATTGTAACCGCCCTGCACGATCGTAAGAACAACTTTCGACGAAATGTGGATTTTCGTCCGCTGGCTGGTTAAACGCTCATAACCATTTTCATTTTCGGGCCCATTTTTTTGGGAGGGTTTTGTTATCAAATCAAAATCGTAACATTAACATTTAATTCAATATGTAATATGTACCTACATATCTGTACAATTACCCATTATGTTACCAATATAATTTATAGTAAATAATCCAAACTTTCCGTCACCATTGATTCAATTATTATAATTTGAGACGTGTTGTTTCATAGAATTTGAAGAGGTAGGTAGGTATTGAATCGCAGAATTTTAACAAACAAGTTAATATTCACGTTTTGTGAGAGTCCTATTCAAGTTCTGTTATTATCCAAGTACTGTGAAACAACCGGCCCATGATAAAAAAACTTGAATAAAACTTTCGCAGAACCTGAATTTTAACTTTAAATTCAGAGAGGAAAGTCTGTATGGACAAAACGAAGGTATTTTTAAAGTCGATTTTGGATTTAAAATTGATAAATAATACACAAAAATTATAATTTTACAAAAATCATAATTTCGGATCAACTGTCGGGGTCACCATAAAAAAATATTTTGTCTTTGTGTTAACGTATGAGAATTCTTTGCATTGTTCTTTTGATATTCTTATGTATGTACGATGACTTCATTTTATTTAAATAGCATCTATTATGGTAGAATGATGTATTTACATGGAAACATAGGTTGGCCGCATAGATAATGGTTCAGCTATTCAAGAAATGTTCACACGTTTATCGTTTATTTATCATTTTCAAGGTGGTAGTGCATACAACAAAAATGGAATAATTGTAAATGCATTGTCTTATCACGTGGTCATCTGTTCATGACAAGTTTGTCATTTTTATTGCGTAATCTGTGTATCTAAAAATGAATATTTCCAATACCATTTATCCGATTGCGATGATACTTTGATGATTTGTTGTGTGCACGCCTACCAAGGTTTCTATCTATAATGGTGAGCTCTGGCGTTATGAAATTATTTCCTATATAAATCATTCATCCGATTGCGCTGAAACTTTTGGAGTTATTTGGAGAAACATTTTCTTTCGTTATGTGGCAATGCAACGCATGCCGGGTCTCGCTAGTTGTATATATTTTATTTCAACTTTTATTTATACATTTGTTATATTATTCTCATTCCGACATTAATCTTTCTTCTAATTTGTAAAAAAAAATAAAATAGGTGGCGAGCAAGTTGTTTGAAAAGGTGTGTACCTACTTCATATAGTGACGAGAACAGGGAAGCATGGGAAAACACACGCATGGGAGGGGTGACGTAGGTGTAGGGGACGAGGGAAGGATTGCAAAGGAGACATAATAGCGGTAGGGGACAGCGGGGGGTAAATTTGGAAAATCCATGCTTTTCACACGGGCACTATATGTGCCCTGCTCACGCGTCGAAAAACCTTCTGATTTATTCGTGTACGCACCAGATAGAATAAAACAACAAAAAGGTTGTGTATCCAAAAACACTGCAATACAGAATTAAAACCCAAAACTTTCTCTATTTAAGTGGCATTTGCAACATGTGCCGGGTACTCGCTAGTATGAAATAAAATTACTTGTATCTTTTATATTTTCAATGTGAATAGTCACAACTTCTCCCAATCATTTAAAAAAAATTGATAAATATATAGCAAGTACCTACACGTCGAGTTTAAGTAGGCCGTGACCTTCCTGTTTTTTTAAGGCCAAGTGTGTAAAATTTCATCAATCTTGGAATAATACTGTAGATTTCGTCAATTTGGGAGGCGGGTATAGGCACCGCCGCCCCGGAAATCATTTATTCGATAACCAACACCCCTTTTTTTACATTAATTCCACACAGGAGGCCCTGACGAAAATAATTTCCCTCAGGGCCTATGTCATCTGAGATGCCGTGTGGAGGGTCTTTTTGAGGAGAGGAAGGAATGAACATTGGTCTTGAAGCATGAAGAGACCCATGTTGTAGGAAGGAGGAAACACAAAGGCCGGCAAATCGTTCTACAGCGAGCTTTGAACACAAGAACGACTCTAAGAAGCGACCCGTTCTCATGTGACAAATGTTAACCGTGTACATATGTTTCCCGGCTATGCACCGGTGCCGAAGGGATCAATGACGCTAGTTCCTCGACGCATCTTCCATTGTAATACCGGTAGGACAAGGATAGCATTCCCAGCCAACGCAACGCCTGTGCTCTAAAGATTGCAATCCGCCTGTTAAGATAACCCCTGCCATATTCTGCCTGCATATGTTATTCTGATTATTGTATTTTCTTCCATTATAACATGGGTTTTATTTGCAGATGCCGCCCTATTCCTCGGGCAGGTGGGCGGGGGCGGGCCCGCACAAGTCCTGCCTCCCTTCCTGGAGACCATCGAGGAGGAGACGCCGGAGCAGCTGAGGTCTGAGGATTCCTCGCCGGCCAGTAGTCCGCCGCCCTCGCCCACGGGATGGGCGGCGGACAGCGACGCGGACTCCGTGGTGCATGTCGCCAAGGGCGGGAAAGGTGAGACACTCTTTAGTCAATCAAGAAGGAATAACAATCTATTACTTATACCAGGGCGGGTAAGTGGTGGATAACCTCCAATGCTGAGGGTCTAACCTCCTGATCTGATCTCCACTCCGATTTCCCTGATGTACACAGTGGCGGCCAGCCCTAAGGTGCGGCGGTGCAACGCACTCCCAAAATTTCTGCCAATCTAAAAATTCCCGAGCACCGAAAAACATACTATATTTCCGACACGCCTCATCACAACTCATAATACACACTTTGGTTCTAATGCATACATAATATAGGTGTCTATGTATACCCGCTCGCGTAACAGAGATACTGAGATAACAGAAGCATAACGTTTTGTTCCTATATTCAGGCCGGGAGTGCGTTTGCCAAAGCGATCACAGAATCGAGGAGAATCCTTACACAATTCTCCATGAGCTATAATCGTGGGTAGGTATATCTGGTATAATCCTTTGCAAATTTAAATAAAACCCGTGATCGCCGATCCGGGAATTTCCACCATGTCAAAAGGACCGTTTGTTCAGTAGCATCTTAATTGGGGACGCGGTCGTGTCATTTTATTATTGATATTGTGTGTTTAAATTAAGATCTACTCTTTTTTAGTCAATGTTCCGCTCAGCGTCGACCATTTCTTATCTCTACAGCATACCAACCAACATAAACAATGTGACCCGTTGTGACAGGTCGCAGGTCAATACGCCATTGTTATTAGCTTTTTGGATGAGTCGGGAAGAGTAAAAAATGAGTTCCATTATTAATGTTCATTTTATAAAAAACAATGCGCTGAACTTAGAAAAACGATTAGAAATTAAAAATAGGGGCCCACCACGGCCCATTTTAAATAGTAAACAAGAGTGCAAGTTAAAAACAAAAGAGACAACGGAGAATCGACCTAACCTGCAAATAGGTAAGATTTTTTTCATAATTAAATTCATTTTAATTAGGGTAGGTATATGTACAAGATTTTTAGCGCACTACCGATATTTGTGAGCATCAGCCGCCACTGTGTACAAGGTTCCTGCATTCCTTGCGGTCCTGCGCTGCTTGGAGTGCCACAGACGTCGGACATCTTACACACCGAGATGTGTGCGGAATCACTCCAATATAATAATAATGTTTTATTTATGGGAGGATAGGGATGTCGAATGTGAAAAAAATATCGATATATCGATGCATCGATATTTATTAAAATATCAATATCGACGTCGATATATCGATAAAAAATATCGATGTATCGATACATCGGTCAAATTTTCAAAAGATTTTGCGTTTTTTGAAATAATAGTGTATTCAGCTCAATATTATCAATAGTATTTTTTGTACAAAATGTGCATTATTTTAATGGACAAAAATCTCAATAAAAATGAAGGTATTTTTATAGGTATTCATTTTTTTGGGTAATAATTACAAAATATCAAAAACTAAAAAGCTAACTTATATTAAACTGAGACGCTTACAAAGTTTGTATGCGTCTCAGTAACATTCTATTGGTGTATTAATCTGTCAAAAAGGACCTCATGTTTGGAACAAGGTATAGTCAATAATCATAGACAATTGGGAACCTAGGCTTAGAAAAAAATGGCGAAAAATAGCGTAAATTTCTATGTATGTATCTACACACGTGAGATAATATTAGTGATCACAAATTCTAATGCAAAGACAATAGATTTGTAAGCTATTAATAGTTAAAATTTCAAGTGCCAGATGTCATGAACCAATACAGTTACTTTTTCCGTTCGTTCCTATACGGTTTTGGATTCTAGTGACTTTAGTTATAAATAAAAAAAAATCGTTTTTGATTCAATTTTCGATATTGGATATTTTGTATCGATGTATCGATATATCGGCTAAAAATATCGATGTATTGAATTACAAATATCGATACATCGTTATATCGATACTTTTTCAACAAGCCTAGGGGAGGATAGTGCAATCCCACACGTCCCATAAAGTAAAAAAAGTAAATAGAATAGGAAAAAAAACATAAGCGGTAATAGAAATAAAATAAATAATCAATTATAATGTAGGACGTGGTCTGGAGCGAGCTCCGACCCAGCGCTCATTCAGGAGTGGCGCTTGGTGCTGGAAGGCTGCGGTCACCACTGTGTTATCGGAAGCCATTAGCCGCATCCGGGCTCCAGTGACCCGGTGTCTCATCAGACCGGCAAATCCGTTTAGTCCTAGCTCCGTAAACACTGTAGATGCGCTGCTGTATCCAAATATAATTCTGCAAGCATTATTATATTCTACTAGCTGAACCCGACCACGCTTCGCTGTGGCTTTGTCTGATTTTAATTATTAGAGGAGTTAACAAAAATTGTCTAGCAACTATGCATTTTCCAAGAAGACACATTGCTTAATTGAATATCTGCTGTGACTATGCTGTAGTGTAGAATATAAGGGAAGAAAAAAAACATTGCCTCGGTGATCAACTTTGAAGAAACTTACACATCAATCAACTGGTCACAGTTACACTTTTTTGACCCTTTGAAAATTTGTCATAATATATAATTCAATTTGTTAATCTGATTTTTTGTAGGTTTTGCAAAGTTACGAACTGACATTCAGTACAATTATGAGTAAATTTAAAACGCATAGAGAAAACAAAAGAGTGAAAATAGTAATATAATTTGTTAGATATAATTCTACTTTTAAATCCGATTAAATTATTTTAATTCCTAATTGTAGGTATCATAAATTTTTGTAACTTTTAATAAAATTAATAAAATGGGAACACTGTCTAGAACTGTCATTCCGTTTTTTACTATGACAAATTATAAGTCAATTTAAAACGCATAAAATTATCCTCTTCCTTTGGAACTTCCAAATAAAAAGTATGTATAAACGCTCTTCTGCTAAAATGCAATGTTCTGTAAAAAATTTGAGTCAATCCATCGATTACTTTCCGAGAATAGCGAACGCATACGGAACCTAAATTTATATATATATAGATTGAGCTGGTTCGATAGTGACACCATGTTTCACATGTATATAGGTTCGTGCAAAATGCATTGAACAATGTTTTTTTTAACATTTTTACTGCATTTGAACAATCTTCGGACAATCATATTAGACAGTATACGGATACTTTTGTGCTGTCGTTCAATATCACAGTCATCCTAGAGGTCTTCAGCAAATAATATCGGTGATTTTCTGCTTATCCCGCCTTCCACTTTGCCAGGATCCATGCCCGAGTTTCTTTCTCCAGGTTGGAGTTCCCAGTTGGCGTACAATGTGTCCAAATTATCTTAAGATACGCTGCCTGCTGATTCTTCTTCTCAAGTCGGTTCTTCATTGAGGATCATGACCCCTGCTCCACTTTCCATGGTGGAGAAGGCTTCTCCACTCTTCGCGGCCCTGTGCTGTGTGGAGAGCTGCTGACACCGACGTACCAGACGCCAGTGATACTTGGTCATTCCAGCGCATTGGTGACCTTCCTGTGCTTCTTCTGTCTTCCCCTTTGCCAGTGACTGAGTTTCTCCAAGTTGGAGTCCTCAGTTTGGCGAGCAACGTGTCCAAAGTAACTTAAGATACATTGTAGGCAAATAGTTGAAAGCCTATTGGGAATGCCTAGCTCTTCCAAAATGGACATATTTGTTCGCTTGGCTCTCCATGAGCATTTTTCTTGAGCATCACATTTCAGGGGCGTCTATCCACTTTCTTTCACTGGCTCTAAGCGTCCTAGTTATAGCCTATTCAAATATAATACTCTTATCAAATGGACAATCAGTGCCTTTTTTTTTTTTTTTACATTTGAAACTTTTAGGTCTGTTGTCAACAAAGATGTTTTACTTTTCAATTACTTAAAGTACCCGTAGTTCCAAAAGACTCTGGATACTAATATCTACAGCCTGTATGTCGGACGAATATCTACAGCTCATATGTTGAACTAATATCTACGAACTTCAGAGTGTTGACTAATATCTACAGACACTTCTTCTAACACAGCAAACTTATTTTGTGGCACCATTTTGATTTAAATTAATAAATTACTTCGTTTTTACCACTTTTATTATTTACAAAACCAACATGTTTCGTGAGCAATGCTCACTTCTTCAGGGTTTTTTATTGATGCTAATTATAAATAATTATTTATAATTAGTATCAATAAAAAAACCCTGAAGAAGTGAGCATTGCTCACGAAACATGTTGGTTTTGTAAATAATAAAAGTGGTAAAAACGAAGTAATTTATTAATTTAAATATCTACAGAGCTAAGGTCGGACGAATATCTATGACGGTCCCAGTGGTGACTAATATCTATGGAGCGTAGGTTGGACTAATATCTATAGAGGGCAGCTGAGCAAGAGGTTGTACGGAAAAGCATAAATTACTTCAATTACGTAATTACTAATTACGTAAAGGCTTAAACGTTTAAAGTACGTACATGAAGTTTTTGCATAATATTACGTATTTTGCTGTTTACGAGGACAATAATTTATTGAACAAACATGGAGGTCATAATACAAAGATATTTATTTATTTCTAAATACACGGCACCACAACCTAACCTCACCTAATTGACGTAGAAATGATCATGGTAACAGACTAAATAATTTAGAAGCACCCGAAATAAAGAAAGCTGTTAAAACAAAAACCCAAATCCTTAATAATCAGCTAAATGTGTCCAATAGTCCGATATTAGGGATTTTTACATACATACATACATAAATTAAGTGTTTTAAATTGCATACGCAATATTACGTTATACCAATATGCTATACATAATTGCAAATCCAACCTCTGCCAGTGCTGTAGATATTCGTCCACACTTTGGTTCTCATAGATATTAGTCAGCAGTTTGAGCTGTAGATATTCGTACGCACTTTGGTTCTCATAGATATTAGTCCGATTTGTTCATTTTTGGAATTCCTGTAGATATTAGTAGACGCCTCCGTTCCAAAATACAAAATTCAAACCACTTTAACAATGTTGTATTTGTATGTAATTAATTTATTGTATTTAATGAAGGTGGCAATTTCTGTAATAAAAACAGGTGTTCGCATTTCCTTTTCCTTCTTGCGAAAAACCCGTTTTAAAATTATGGAAAACATAGGTTAAACATAACACACGCTGTGCAAAAAAGGGTACACCTAATCAAGACATAACACTCCACGTAACACTATCGGCCTGTTACACATTGTGTGAATTACGTACGGTAGTCAGTAGCCGGTAGGTGGTACTATAGGAAATATACAAACATATAACAAACCATTAGCGGAACATAAAGCACATTGTTGAGACTTGCGTGTTAACTCTCTTGTCGGATTCGGTGATTATTCCCACCACTGCTTTTCCGATCACGAATATTGCGAAAGATTTATTCCCCACGTGATGATTCCGCACATTGAAAACTTCGAACACATAGACACATCTGCGTTCGGCGTGCAATCCTGCAAGTGTGACAGAAGAATGTACCAGGAAAAAATTATTTCAAATCGAATTTATTTATTGTTTGAAACATTTACTTTAATGATTTTACATTTATTTTTAATTTGGGAGGCGGGAATAAGTACCGCCGCCCCGGGAACCTTTATTGGATAACCAACACCTCTGCCATAGGTCACCCCAAGTGGTTCGCTAAGTTTGGTTATTTAGCAGGGGTGCCCGGGTTCATGGGGTGAGGTTTGTCTAGGTCTTGGAGGCGGATGACCAGGACATACTGAACCCAAGATTCCTACCCACCCCTTAAACCCTTTTCCTTCCCAGAACTCTCCTCTCCTTCCTTTCCTTAAAAAAAACCCTCCACAAAGATGACATAGGCCTTGAGGGAAATTATGTTCCTCAGGGCCTCCTGTGTGGAGCTCATGTAAAAAAAAAAATTTACAGAGCCCTGATGATGAACACTGTAACGCTGTTCGAAACGTTGGCTAAAGAAGGAGGTAGCACAACACGGCATAATATCCCAAAAACTAATAACAAAAATACTTTTGGCCGTGAAAATCTAAAATCTTATCATTTACAGAGTGTTAACAGTTATTACAGTAATAAAATTGCTGTTGGGATGTGCATAGATAATGACACTCCAATTATAAATTAATTAAGGTTTAGTTGTCACTAGGCGGAGATGCTAGCCGTGTAATAACAGAAATAATAATGATCAAAAAGAAATATAAAACATAGTAGTGTAAAACATAAAACGTAACCTGCAGAGAAAGAGAAGAAAGAAAGAAAGAAAAAAAGAAAAGAAATGATTATAAAGCAATTACATAACTGTTCCCCATGAGATATCATGGTAGAAGATTGTTAATTTGTTTTTTGAAAAATGGGAGACTGTTTGCGTAGATATCTCTATAAGATCACATTCAATGATTTTATACAGATAGTAATAGTGGCTTCAAAAAATTTTCTAAAATGATTTGTTTAGGTGAGCATAGATGTGAAAAAAGCGGAATAACATACAAATTGTGACCAAACCAACACTTTAATTATTTGGCACTACCTGAAGTCTCCGGCGTTGTCGGGGCTTTACGCAGACTTGTTAGAAATATCATGTAGACGTCACACGTTTTGAAGGTTAAATGTGGACAGATTTTGCAATTTTGACATTTCTCAGAGTATGTTCAGATGAACATACTCGGAGAAAATGATTGCAAATCAAGTGGCAATAATATCACATTAGGACGGGTACAGTTTCCGCCGCCGCGGGAACCATTTATTATTGTATAACCAACACCCCTGCTCTAAGTCACCCGAAATGATTCGCTACGTTTGGTGACTTAGCAGGGGTGCCCGGGTCCGGGTGAGGTTTGTCTGGGCCTTGGTGACAAATGCGTTTGAGTGGAAGATACTCTCAGTATCGCTCTGGTGTAAGACCACCATTCAGAATTGAAATGTTGCTTGAAATTTCTTTAAATGGCATGTGTTTTGTGACCAAAACTTAATTGCCAGCTACTTCCCCACCTTCCTCTTCCCCATCACCTTTCCCTCTCCACTACCTTCAGCCTCACAACATACCCCAATAATTGGGGATGCCATAGTGACACTGGCTCCAGACGGGAGCAGCTGAGACTCTTGTGAGGTATTCACATATATTTTTTTAAACCCACTTACTGCGTGGCGGGCCGGATCAGGAGAGAATCGACCTAGACCTCTCTATTTGAGGGAGACCTGACCTATATCTCTCCAACCAGAACCCGACCCATCGCATCGCCTTGCACCGTAGTGGGAGCGATGGATTCATACGTCCATCATTCTTGGATACACTGGACCCTTCCCATAAATTCCTCTCTTTCCTTTCCCTAAAAAAAGACTCTCTACACAGCATCCGCAAAGATGACATAGGCCCTTTGTGATTTTTTCCTCAGGCCCTCCTGTGTGGAACTATTGTGAAAAAAATGATGCTGAACGAAGATATTTTACAAAATTGATCGGAATCGTGTTCGAAGTTTTCAGTTGAACATCAGTGTTCGGAATAATCTGTGTGCGGAATAGTCCGTTTGGTAGTAATTTGTGCGCAATATTCACGATCGGAAAAATCCGCACACCCTCTCTTTGCTCATCACTAGCCACTCTGGTACTGCGGTAGCCACAAGTGTGTTTATATTCGTCTACCAGTTTGTTATTACATTTTCTCAACACTACAGTCCAGTCCACAGGTTGGTGGAACAATGTCTCTATTAATACTTGTTCCCCTCCACGCGGACTGAATCTTATAATCTAACAGTAATATTAGTTGGTGTTGTTTTGTTTGACTTTTGGGGTTTTGTGCCGTGTTAGCTCCCTTCCTTCGTAAAACCAACGTTTCGGATTCTAACAATAGTAAAGCAGTGTAAGTAAAGTTTTTTTTATTAGAAGTGATTATTCAAATTAATCTTCGTTAACCAACAGGCTAATTTTATCGCTTATGGACCCTGCTCTTATAAGTATTATAGATGTTGTGTCTCCCTCCCTGTCATGGTAAAAAAATACAATGTTAGAAAGAGAAAATACCACGCTTTAGAAGCATTAAAAAGTTCACATATATGAAACCAAAATTTTCGACCGTAATTTGAGAAAAAATTATGAAAATTTGTGAAATTTTTATTACTTATGTTAGAATGACGTTTGTAATAAATTTGTCTAATAAAATATGTCGGTGTACGACTGGTCGGTGGTTGAGTGGGCATAGCGCTTGGGTCCCACCCGAGCGTCGCGTGTTCGATTCCTCGGCTGGCTAAGTCCTCCATCACAACACAAGCAACATTTTCGGCTTTCTGTGATGGTAGTAGGAGATTTTCAAACATTGTTCATTGTTGGGTTATTCGTAACCCGGGAATGTTTGTCTTTCTTTAAAAAAAAAAAAAAAAATATGTGTGTGTTTTTATTTTTTATTATCGGTAATTAAGGCGAGCCATTTCTTAAACTTTTTATGTTTGCATTAAAAAAATTTATGTTTATTTTTAATTAAGTTTTAAAGTGTATTTCGTCAACTTTCAAAAATAATTTTTAGTTTTCGGATGCGTTATTTCATTTACAATTTTAATTTTATTTCAAAACGGAAATATTTTAACCTTTCCTCAAAATAGGCCCGAGGCCTGATGGTTTAGTAGTATTTTTTTAACATAATAACTAATAACTTTACATTTTAAAACATTATTTGAGTATGTGGGCCTCAATGGGTACATTACCTGTGCTGAATCCCCAATTTTACAGTATAATAAAAATCAATCCAATATGATAAAATAAATTTTAATAAAAGAAAATATGTAGAGGCCGCAATCAAAAAAAATCAACACATATTATTATTTTTATTTTTATTGTTGATACATTATTTTTCAAAATTTCACAGTACAATCCAGTAATGTTGGCCTCAATGGGTTGTTTACCCGTGCTGAGGCCCCAATTTTATAACATAATACAGTTTGAAAAAAAAAATACGCACTGTTGGTGACGAAACAAAACAAACATTTGAAATAAAGATAAATTTAAACTAAAAATTAAAATTAAATTAAATTAACAAACTAAAAAAAAAAAACATATGAGGTAACGGTTGTATATATATAATGTTGTGTTTTTTGTAATGGTATTGTGAATTACGTGTTATGTTTTATTCTTTTACATTATAAAATTTATGTAATATTGCATTTTTTGTTCTCCATTTTTTTTAATTTTATGTCTTATTTTTTTGTGTCCCTCATTTTTTTTATCGAGTGATAGATTCTTGAATGCTTTATTGCCTGGTATTTATGGTGTCTTTGTCCGAAGCTTGTGTTTACCGTTGAAGTTTTTATGTTTTTTTAACGCTTGTCTGAATGGTCTATTAGTGATGGTTTATGTTTGTTGAAGTGATTTACTTCAACAAACATAAACCATAAAAAAAAACATAAACCAGTGATTTACTGAATAGATTTGAAATAGAACGGTCGACGCTAATTTAAATATTTCTGACCATTCGATTCCTAGACTTCGGACAGAATGGAAGTGTTGAATCTGTTCAAGAAAGAATTGAGATATTTTGAAATGTTTGATCAACCATATAGTGAACTAAATGCGAACTAGTCGAAGTATGATACAGTTAAATATGACTGAAGGGTATAGGGTCGACTTAGCTCAGTGGTTAGAGTAGAGCCCCTGCAAAACTTAGGTCCTGGGTTCAATTCCTATATGAGACCTGATTTCTCTGTTTCAAATTTTCATTTGAGAGTCGCTAAGAAGTCATCCATTAATCACATGATGTTTTTTAGCAACTTTTTAACCCCCCCCCCCCCCCTGGTGATATGTTGTGAGGTTTTGGTCTTTTTAGTACAAAGTATATTGAAATTTTCAGATTATTATTACGAAAAATAAATTCATTTATTTATTTATTTATTGTTTGAAACATTTACAGAGTGTTAATAATAATTACATCAATGTTATTGCGTTGAAATGTGCACATATACATTAACACTCAAATTAAAAATGTTTACAGCATGCGTAATCAAGGTTCAATTGTTAGTAGGCGGAGATGGTAGTAGTGGATAAAACAGAAATAATATTAATCAGAATGAATATAAACAATTAAATATAAAACAAAGTAAGTGTACAGAGAAAGAGAAGACACAATAATAAAGCAATTATGTAACTGTGCTCCATAATATATCATGGAAGAAGATTGTTAATTTGTTTTTTAAAATATGCGAGACTGTTTGCGAAGATATCTATAAGATCACTTTCAATAGTGTTGTACAGACGACACATTCGAGACAATGGATTGAAGAATGCAATATTGTTATTGAATATTTCAATATGGAATAGGTTTTGACTCCTTAAATTACGTCTATTAGGAACTTTAATATGAATATTGCTTAGGGAACGTACCCATACTACGTGACACTTTTAGGGGGGGGGGGGGGGCTTCAAAATGTCACGCTCCATACAAATGAGCGGCAGGTTGCTTAGGATTTTGGTCACCGGGGGGGGGGGGGGGGGGGGTTAAAAATTGCAAAAAGTTGGTCACGTAGTATGGGTACGTTCCCTTAGACAATGAGTGGTTAAAAGCTTATCATGAGTAATTTTATATAAATAAATACACGTCATATCTTATTATACCCCCCTGTGATATTTCTTGGATTTTTCCGAATCCCCCCCCCTTTCGAGCCTCACGTGATTAATGGACGACCCTTAATATAGTCTTCAATGATTAAATATTACAGTGTGGGGTTTTACTCACTAAGTTATTCCAAAAAATGTTTTTTTCGTTTTAAAAGGTTTAATTTTAAAAAGATCTTAATTTTATTAGTAACACCATTAATTAGGCCACATTTATTAGCTGTGTTATTAAGATTCTCCTCCTTGACATAATGTTTTGGACAGCCTCGCAGTGTCCACATTCAGGACCGAAGAGCAGAATGTAGAAATATGTAGGCTTCCCGGTGCGGCTATGAAACAGTGGTCACAAAGAATTGTCGTCCTAATTAATATTGATTAAGTGTTAGTGATTTGCAATGGCCTCTATATTAAGGCGAGCTCCATAAGCAGGCAACGCGGCTCAACACCAAACAATATGCTACGACTATTTGCTGTGAGAATTTTTCAATTATGTTCCATTCAGTTGTTGTTTTGACTTTGACGGATGTGTTGTTAATTTCGCTGTGTATTTTCAGAAGAATGCGACAGCGGATCAGAAAGAGACTTCTTGTGTCCGGCCAAACGGAGGAGACCGAATCAACTGAGACCAGAATGCCCGCCCAGTCCCACAGACTCTACCAGCTTCCTCAGTCTGTCCCGGAGTTCCAGCCTCGCTCAGTTCGAGAGCCTCGAACAGTCCTGCCAACAGCCTGATGGATCGGCTTCCCCGTCTCCGCTCTCTCTTCTAAGTCTCGACTCTTTAGACCGTCTCAGATCCGAAGTCTACCCTGATAGTCTGGAGAACTCCTCAGACTCAGACAGGAACAGTTCATCTTCGCAGGAGTCCGCTTACAGAGTTCCGCTCAACGGTTTCAGTGATTTGCCAGAAGGACATTTTAAAGATAGAAGTTTGCCTGAAGAAGGCTTCGGTGATCAGACTTATGTGGTAGCGACGCAGAAGGAAAGTGAAAAGAGAAATCTCAACGCTTTTTTCGATTGTGACGATGAGACGAGATATTGGAACGTACCAGAAGACGGTGTTAACGGTGAATCTGGGTCCAGCGAGTTTTCCAGTGCCAGAAGCAGCGACAGTGATCGCACTTTACACGAAGTACAAATCCCCGCGGAGATTCCGCCCCTGAAGTACAACTTTAAGTCCTGCCGAAGCCTAGACGCCCTTTCGTCCTTTGAGAATCTAGACGCGGCCAAAATAGATAACGCTTACTCGAGCGTGCCCACCTCTGTGAAGCGCCAGGCGGGCGGCCAGTACTCCGCGGAGAACCTCAGCGAGGACAGCGGCTACTCGGACCACTTCTGTAACTTCCTCAGGATGAAGTCCAAGTCCATCCCCAACGTGAGCGAGTACCGGCCCGTCAGCGCGGAAGACGCGGCCGCCAACAACTCCCTGAAGCGCAAGAGCGAGCACAACCTGCCGTCCATGTTCGCCGCCGCCGCCAAGTGCCTCAAGAAGAGCGACGCGTTCGTACCGGCGGCGACGCCGGCGTCACCGGATGTCGCGAGCGTCGCGCGTGTGACGGGGGCGGGGGCGGCGGTAGCGGGGGGCGGCGGCTCGCCCAGAATAAACACTCGCCTCTCCTCCACTCGCCCCTCGCCCAGTCTGCCCGACCTGCGCTCGCGGCCCGCCATATCTGAATTTGAAAAGTATTTCGACCCGAAACGGGGCAGAAACACTTTCCCGAGGTCTTTCGCCGACAAGTTGGCCCGTCTGCTAGACGAGGAGTTAGTTTTCGACGCGAGTGACGCCAATCTGTACAGTGTTTCGAGTGTTCCCAAGGACCTGAATCTCTGTGACGTGCCCGAAGGGCCGGCTTCTCTAGGTGACAACTGGAGTTTCGGTTCAGAGCGCGCTGTGTCGTCGGTCGCCGCGAAGAACTACGATCTCGGCGATCTGAACTATCCGTCGCGATCTCAGAAGACAGTGCACGAAGTGACGTTCAAACAATCGTTTCGCGTGAGTGAGAGTTTCACTACCAGTGTCGCGGACTTGACAGTGTTGGACTACCGCACGGAAGCGGACGGTACGACGAAGAATGTTATGAAAAAGTTTTCCAACAGGACCGCCGAGAAGACCAACAAGATGCCCAGAAACCTGCCCTCCACGAGGGAGATGAGCGTGGAGTCTGATTCCACGACAGAATCAGAAAAGATCTTCTTGAGTGAGATGCAAAAGACGATGAAAGAACTGAGCGAACAGTCCAAAAGGACCCTTCAAAAATCGTTAGAGAATTGCAATTTTGACAGAGACATATCAATAATGACAAATAAACGTCTGCATTCGGCGCTCAACCCATTTGATGACGTCATAGCGGAGTTGGAGAAGAAGCAAGCCAGATCGAAGACGCTGGTAGCGAAGAATACTAAAGAGCCGTCACCTCCCGCTTACGAATTCAACTTCTACGGAAATGAGACTGACCCACCTTACTACAGAAGGCAACATTATGACGTGTCCAATTCAAACACGGAAACCTCGAGTCCTGACGTTTCGGACACTTTTGTCCCAAGTTTATTCTACCATTCCACGCCGATGAAGGGCACTGACAAAGTACAATCTACTCCAAACCTGAATGCATTTAACCAAGATGATAATGATAATATGATGTATGCGAACACTGCACCCAAAGAGGAACTTAGATCTTCTATGCAGCATGTTCCATTGAAGAATGAGTTCAAACCGGTTGGGATTTTGGGGTCTAAATCTCAGGGGCTTTCAGGATCCAGTGGTTCCAAAGGAGTTCACTTTTGTCCAGTTGTCTCTGAAGTCAGCTGGAGAGAGAGAAGTTACTCAGAGGACTCCGCCAACGAAGTGTCAAGTTCATCGTCTTCCTACAGCAGGTGAGATTCTTCTTATTAACCACGATTGTCCACTTTAATCCTTTGTCTCTTCTTGTTGCTTCGAATCAAACCCACGCGGTATTTTGATTGTTTCGTAAATATGTCAACAATGAATTTAGCCGACTAACAAAGTTGTGCTTCGTTAAATTTAAGCACTATAAATCTCGCCATTATATTGGCAAAATTTCATTCATATTTCACGCAAATATTTTATCTTTTTTATATTGCTTACTTTGAGTAGACTGACTGTTCATGGGCCGTATTATATAGCTTTCAATACAAATCAATTATATCTGAGTCGGTCTATCAATTAATAGACAAAGGTGAGACCTTACATCATTATATAAATCATTAATTTTGAGAGAGAGCCAAATAAAACAAGTGTCTTAAATACACATGCAAGTATTATGTAGTTTAGAAGTTCACTAATGACAAACTAATTTCATTTCATTTCTTATCATGGGACTATGATAAGAATATTTTTTATTGTGGAAAGCAAACACTTTGAGGCTTGACATTATATAGAATGAAACAAGTACTTTGTTTATAAACCACTTTATTTTTTATTTATATTAGTCGACCGGTTTCGGTTGAACTCAACCTTCTTCAGGACAATAAACATATAAACTAAACGAGTTAAGATTCTAAGGTAAACACAAAAGAGAGAGTCTTTTGTGTTTACCTTAGAATCTTAACTCTGTACTGTTTATATGTTTATTGTCCTGAAGAAGGTTGAGTTCAACCGAAACCGGTCGACTAATATAAATAAAAATAAAATTGTTTTTCAACAAAGTACTTGTTTCATTCTATAGAATATTTTTTATTTATCTTAAAAATGGTACATATTATAAAATTTCAATTTACAATTATGTAAATTGTACCTACAAAAATTTACAGTAATCATTTCTTTCTTCGATTATAACGTTTCTTAAATGTAAATGATTTACACCACGGGAAGCATAATAAACAGCACACTTTTTTGAAGTGAAAACTTCTTTAGCACTGTCGTGATTTGAAACTCAATGAAACGAAAAATAGCGACACTAAAAACAGACAAACACTCACATCTATAGGATTTAGTCTGCGAGAGAATGAGATAGTACAGTCGGTCTCCTCTTTGTGCGGTGCTTCCTACTCTTGTCTACCCTAGTTTTCTGAGGTTTCTTTTCTATCGCGTGTGAATTGCACACCCTGTTTTTGAAGTGAAACTTCTTTAGCACCGTTGTGATTTGAAATTCGATGAAACGGAAACGAGTGACACTAGAAAGAGACACACTCTCTATATATAAAGAGACAGACACCGGTGTGATTTGAAACTCGATGAAACGAAAAATAGCGACACTAAAAACAGACAAACAGTACATCTATAGGATTTAGTCTGCGAGAGAATGAAATAGTACAATTATTGGTCTCCTCTTTGTGCGGTGCTTCCTACTCTTGTCTACCTTAGTTTTCTGAGGTTTCTTTTCTATCGCGTGTGAATTGAACACCCTGTTTTTGAAGTGAAATTTCTTTAGCACCGTTGTGATTTGAAATCTATGAAACGGAAAAGAGTGACACTAGAAAGAGACAAACACACTATATATATAGAAACAAACATAGGATAGCCTACCAGAGATGAGGTATCTAACAGAAAATACGCGTATGGTGCCTGTGGGGAGATTTACTACACTCAACCACCTTTCTTCTGAGGTAGACGGTTTTTAGTTAATCTTAAATGACTAGCATTAAACATTATTTTTACACAAGGCTACGTTTCAACTGATTTAATAAATGTTATGTTAAAAAGGAGCCAGTGTTTCTCAGAATTTGAACAATTTATTTATTTATGTATTTATTTATTTATTTATTTATTATGAATTAACGCCGATTAACGGCTTTTACATGGGAATTGCAATAATTTGAAAGAATAGGTATACATAGCAAAGAAGAAAAAAAAATAATATAACAAAAAAATTAAGAGCACATATTGAAGTGACAGTATAAAGCAAAAATAGTAAGCTATTATAAAACAAACATGAAGAAAAAGAAAACCTCATATACATGAATGTGTACAAGATATTATGAACTAAAAAATTACTACGTAAAGTACGTAGTAATAAATTTAAAAATTCCAGAAATAAACATTGATGAAGAATATAAACATACAAAGTATATTAGATTACAATCTAACTAAGAAGCGCTGACAAACCGCTTTATTTAAATAATGTTTGTATGTTGATAATCTTTCAATATTTATCATATCATCAACAACATATTTGTTACCAAGTATATGCAGGCGATTTATTATGGCATATAATTCAGCATTAGATCCTGTATTATTACAATGGTAAGGTAATTTGTGACGAACTGATCTACTCGGTACATGAAAACATATTAACGAAAGAAGTTCAGGAGAGTTCAACAAGTTATTTTAACAATTTTAAATAAATAAAATAAATCAGAACAAATTCTTCTTTCTTTTAATGTATCAAGTCCCAGTAGTTGTAACAGGAAGAAGTAATTAATATTTTCAATTGATATTCCCAATTTAAAATTTTAATTTAATTTAAAATTAAAATTTATTACCAATTTAAAATTCATCAATTCAAGTTCTGTTTTTATATTATTATGGGATAGTTATAGAAGGAGGCGGGTATGGGTACCGCCGCCCCGCGAACCATTTTTGGATAACCAACACCTCTGCCATAGGTTACCCCAAGTGGTTGGATGCGTTTGGTGACTTAACTGCCCGGGTTCAAGGGGTGAGGTTTGTCCGGGTCTTGGGTGCGAATGCGTCTACCCACAAGCTGCGTGGCAGGCCAGATCGAGAAAGAATGGTTGAGGGAGTCCCTTTGACTTCTCCAGCCGTACTCTCTCGGAATATTAACTTGCAACGCAGTAGGATGGATGGATTCGTACGTCTGTCACTCTGACCCCCAATTTCCTATCCACCCCTTACACCTTATCCTTCCCAACTCTCATTTTTTTCCTTTAAAAGACCCTCTACACAGCATCACCTTTCAAACTATTTGTTTATTTTGCAGTTGGATTCAATGTTTTTTGCAATGAACAAATAAATTAATTCATTAATTTTAATTCCAGCATTATTTTCTTTTATAATAATTGGTAGGTGACAGGAAAATTAGCATTTGCGTTTCTTTGCCATTTAACACTAATTTAACATCGATTTTATTTTTTAATAAGTAGGTTAAGATAATTTTTAAAGTGAATTATTATTACCTATGCAATATTTTATTTCTGTAGGGAGTAGTGTATTGAAACCAAAGAGCTTTTACACTGCTTGTGCACCAAAACTACATGCATTAAGTAGATTACTACATATATATAAATACATGAAAATGGCCCAAACTTATTAATAAACCTCATGTTTCGTAATGAACACATTCCTTGGTCTGGCCGACTCGAAATCTTCACCAATTCACGCGTTTACATATACTATGATACGTTTATAAAATATTCATTATATTTTACGTTTCTGTGACGCTCATTTCATTGAAGATACTTCTGTTATCGTTGTAAAAAACATACATCCCTCTGACAGCGTCGAATCTACTGTAGGTATAAATATATCTAATTTGTTTTTATTGGTATTAGGAGGATTTCGAATATTGTCAGATTGGATTAGGTAAGGTTAGGGATAGGTTATCAACTTTCTTAACATAAGTATATTAACTTTCGCCTCTCTAGAACAGTTTTTTTTATTATATAAAATTCTTACATATAATAGATTAAAACAGATGCTTCTTAAAGCTAACAAGAAAGATTTTCTTCGTTAACAAATATACCCAACTCAATAGAGAAAACTTTTCATGTATTATTATTTTGTTTCTCGTTATTTGAAGTAAAACATAAATAAACTTGAATACCATGTTAAAAACAATAAGCTACACAATTAACTTATCATATAACATTTACTATATGATAATAATAACAAGCCTACACAATGAACTAGAATCATATAACATTTACTATATGATAATAATAACAAGCCTACATAATGAACTTGAATCATATAACATTTACTATATGATAATAATAACAAGCCTACATAATGAACTTGAATCATATAAAATGTATTATATGATAATAATAACAAGCCTCCATAATGGACTTGAATTTTTTATTTTTTTTTATTTAACGCCCAGAGGGCTTTTACATGTTTGGTTGTACAATTAATTCATGACAGATGATTTTTAAACAGATAAAGAAATAATAAAAATAAAATTAAGTAAAAAACGCACACAAGTCATAAAAATATCAAAATACAGATATGTTTAGGAATAGTTTTGGAATAGTTTTTTTATAAGATTGACATAATTCGCCAAGTTGATGTTAAATATGTCAACATCACCTAAGTACTGATTTCCCGTAGTGTGAAATCGTTGTATCGGAGAATAGAATACATAGTATATTTTTTCGTGTAGTTACTGTCGGTGTTCGTAAGTTTATGAGTTGTAGGAGTTCGCAACAGTCGAACTTAGAATTAAGTATTTTGAATAAAAATGTCTTCTAGTGTGTTTGTGTAGAATATTTAATAATAAATTATAGTTTAAGTCTTCTAGTGGGATATTTAATTTAAAATTTATAAAACGCAGAATTTTTGTTGTATTCGCTCAATGTTATTAATGTGAATTTTGTGAGATGGAGACCGAACTACCTAGTTATATTTCAGTAGGCTTCTAACTAGAGATACATATAATAATTTAATGGCTTGTATGGAATTAAAGTTTTTAGTTGTTCTTAATACGAAGCCTAGTGTTTTCATACATATATTCACAATTTGGTGGATATGATTGGCGAAACTTAGTTTTTCATCCAAAATAATTCCATGATCTTTCATTTCCGTGACTCTTTCTAAAGCTGTGTTATTGATGGAATAGATGGAATCATATAACATTTACTGTATAATAATAATAACGAGCCTTTTTTTATAGTGATACCTCACAAGAGTCTCAGCTGCTCCCGTCTGGAGCCAGTGAGACTATGGCATCCCCAATTGGGGTATGTTGTGAGGCTGAAGGTAGTGGGGAGGGGAAGGAGATAGGGAAGAGGAAGGTGGAGAAGTACCTAACTATTCAGAACTGGTCACCAAACACGGCTAATGCCATTTCAAGCAACGTTTCAATACTGAATGGTGGTCTTACACCAGGGCGATACTGAAAGTATCTTCCACTCTGAAACGTGCCGCAAATATACTATATATTATTTTTTAAATGAATAAATTGTGAAATTACACAAATTAATCAAATTAAATTTATTTTCCACGCCGGGATTCGATCCCGCGACCTTCGGAATGCGAGTCAAGGGCCTTAAACGCTGCACTACGCCGGCCGTCATGATGAACTTGAATCATATAACATTTACTATATGATAATAATAACAAGCCTACATATTGAACTTGAATCATATAACATTTACTATATGATAATAATAACAAGCCTACATAATGAATTTGAATCATATAACATTTACTATATGATAATAATAACAAGCCTACATAATGAACTTGAATCATATAACATTTACTATATGATAATAATAACAAGCCTACATAATGAACTTGAATCATATAACATTTACTAAATTAGATCTATAAAATTGACGAAAAAGTTATAAATATTAATAAAGTAAAAATAAAATTATTATAATGCATTTACTTAAAAGGTAATTTTGGAATGGGTACCGTCGTCCCGGGAACTATTTATTGGATAACCAACTCCTCTGCCATAGGTTACCCCAAGTGGTTCGCTGCGTTTGGTGAATTAGAAAGGGTGCCCGGATTCATGGAGTGAGGTTTGTCAAGGTATTTGCGGCCGATGTATCTGCCCACCTGCTGCGCGATGGGCCGGATCGAGAGAGACTGGTTGAGGAGGTCTTTTGACCTCTCCAGCCAGAATCAGTCGAACCATCACCTTGCACCGCATTTGAATGGATGGATTCATACATCCGTCACTCTTGGACACACTGACCCCAATCCTACCCATCCCTCATACCCTTTTCCTTCTCAGAACTTCCTCTCCTTCCTTTCCTAAAAAGACTCCCCCCCCCACACATCATCCCTAAAGATGACATAGGCCTTAAGGGGAATTATTTTTCCTTGGGGCCTTAGTGGAGCTAATGTAAAAAAAAGGCAAAATTAGTCAATGTGTAGTATTCAAAATTCAAGACCGCATCGTATGGCTCGGGGCCGGGGGTGAGTTTAGTTTCACTGGGATGATACTGACAGTATCTTGCACCCGGCCGGTGTGACGAGCTATTATGTACGAAGACATCGCCCCTGAAAACGTCCATCAATATCGGCATGCAGGGGGTCGGGAATTGGGTGCTCTCAATTGTGCAACGCTTTCATTGACAATGGCATCTATATCGGTATGTTTGGTGACAACTGTGCCAAACCGCAGACAGGCGTACCTACTTGTCTACTACTGATACCTGCTATTTAGAACTGTGTAGTGTCATGCTGCGTATACATTTGCGTATAGCTCTGCGTGTACCGAATTACGGGGGCAATTCCTTAGCTCCATTACATTAGCTCACCTAATAAAAAAATTGTCTTCTTTACGGATGTTGTGAGAAAGATCTTTTTAAGAAGGAAAGGACGCTCTTTTGGTTAGGAATCTGGGAGTCACTGTTACCAGGAGTGACAGACGTATGAATCGATTCCTCCCACTGCGGTGCAAGGCGATATTCCGAGAGAGTCCTACTGACTACTGAGAGGTCAAAAGATCTCCTTTAATCTCCCTCCCGATCCGACCTGCTGCGTAGTTGGTGGGCAGACACATTCGCTGCCAATACCCGGGCAAACCTTACTCCACGAACCCGGGCACACATGCTAAGTCACCAATTTGGGAGGCGGTTATGCGTATCGCTTCCCAGGGTACCTACCAAAGATCACCCGAGGTGAGATTAGGTCTAGATCTTGGAGGCGAATTAAATAAATTAACTATCATGAGTACCTACTTTTGAAGTGATAATTTCCTTAGCACCGTTGTGATTTGAAACTCGATGATATGAAAGCGGGTGACACTAAAAAGAGACAAACATATACATCTATACTATATAGGATTTAGCCTGTGAGGGAATGAAAGAGCAATACAACATTTATTTTATTCACGGATACTCTGTTCCAATATACTATGATAAATTCACAGTTCCACGCAAGTCCCCTTTAGTGCAGTGGTATAAAAGGTCTGACAAATTTTTGCGACATTCAGCCGACCAGGGGTCGAATCCTACGAAAAACGAAAAAAAATATTATTGTAAAATCAATATCCAATATTCAAGCCACTCCAAAATGAACAGGCAAAAGAAAACGACATCTAACCACCCCGAAGAAGAAATCACGAACACCAATAAGATGTGTAGGAAACGATGCACTGGAATTCGACGACAAAATATGGAAAAAAATCATCCTTCACATTGACAAAAAAAGTGCTTTGTAGTCTCCCCACTCTTGCCTACTTTAGTTTTCTGAATGTTTCACTTCTACCGCGTGTGAATTGAATAATTTTTATTTGATATAGGCAATGTACCCTAAAAAGAGTGCTTTTCAGTTATTCGTGTTTTCAAAACTAAACTAAAATATGCGACAGCTGCCATCGGCAAACGTCACCCATAGAAAAAGCAATTGACAGCCATAGAAAATTACACAAATTTTACAGTCGATTCCGCATGGAATCTTTTCCTTATCCACAAAGGATACAGAATCGCTCCTCCGAGCGATAACTTTGTGGTCTATTTTATAGACTAGGAGACGAGATAGGTAAGCCTCACGTCATTGAGTGCACGGATGAAACTACTTTGTAATGGTAATGGACATTTAGAAAACCTTAAAAAAGCTGGTCTGCCGGTGCGCCTCTTGGCAGAAGCCGCGCAGTCATGGAAATAGTGAGCGATTTTCGAAAAAAATACGATTAGATTAGAAAGCGAGAAAAATGCAGGTCTGCCAACCGGCAGCCTGGCACGTTCGCAGGCAGCCGGCGTCAAAGTGGGGTAAAAAATAGTAAATTTTACGTCATCAAGTACACGAATGAAACCGACGAATAACTATAGTTCAGATCATTCCTGGCAGCTTTTTGTGTACGATTTTTTTTTATCATTATTTTTATTTCATTACATTTTAAAAAACTTAGATTGCCATATTTAAAAAAAATATGCGGTAATTTATTTATTTATTTATTTATTTATCTATAAAAGGTATGTTTACATAACATTATTCGATGCCTGTCTCACTAGGGAATACCTGTGTTGAGACAGGCGTAGAGGTACATAAATGAGTATCATACATAAGAATATTTAATTACAACATGAGAATATTTAAGGTAAGATACATACTGATTTATACAATTCAAACAGAAAGATGATTAAGATTGAGGGTTAATATCATAAAGAGAGCATTATATAGGTGAAGGAAGAGATGAATAAAGTAGTAAATCCTTTCGAGTCTATATAGGAAGTTATATTATACATATAGGATTTTACTATTTTAAGTTCTTTAATAAGGGTAAGGACATACGTGAGATGGTAATTCTGTCTATTTGTACTCTATTTTACAGATGTTAGCAGTAGTGTGGCGTCCAATACTTATAATCCATTTCTTTAAATCTTGTTTGTATTTGGTCTTTGATTCGGTTTGTCTAATCGTGGCTGGAAGTGTATTGTATAGTTTGCAAGCTATGTATTTAAAGTGTTTTTGTCCAAAGGTGGTTTTAGAAAAGGGAGTTTGAGAAGTTCTTTATTTTTGGCTCGTGTATTGTGTATCGTTTGTGTTGGTTTGTATAGGATTTTGTTGTTTTTATGTAAATAAAGTAAGATGGATTTTGCGTAGAGCTGTTTAATGTCCATAACGTTGAAAGTATTGAAGATCGTATCAGTGCTGGTAGTGAGAGGAAGTTTAAGAATTATTTTTATTATTAGTTTTTGTGCTTTTATGATGGGTTCGAGGGCATTATAATAAGTGTTACCCCAAGCTAAAATTCCGTATTCGATGTGAGATTGGCACAGTGAGTAATACACTGTTTTTAAAAGTAATGGTATGAGAGGGCTAATATATTCTTATTATATATCGATGGATGAATGTTTATGACATGTGTCATACCATCCTTGACCGCAGATGATGAATAGAGTGATGTTTGATTAGTTAGAAAGTTATTCAATTATCGCTAAAATTACTAATATTAATGATATTGAATTATGTCCCATGTACTTGGTAAGACGATGAAGTTAACGAGAAAGGCGTGGGAGTGGTCCTGAGTCTAAAGATGAAGTCTGGAGGGTGATGAAAGGAAACTATATTTCAACACGGATGGGTCAGCGAAGGTGATGAAATTGCGGTTATTATTACCTCTGGCAATCCCTCACGATTTACGCTGTTATTTTCACAAAATATTAACTAATTTGCGTTTCATGATTTGGTTACATCAGAGCGAAATCGCTAAATTGAGAAAGTTATCAGGATTAACCAAACTAAGAACCTCGAAATACTGTAGTAAAGACTGTAACAGAGGTGGGCTTAGGAATTTGCATAATCAAAGAACTATAAGTAAATTCAAAATATACGGAGTGACGGAGGTATAACAAAGACCACCAAGGACTCGTCCGGTGTTCTCGTTCTATCTCGATACGTTGTGGAATTATGGATACTAGTGGAAGCTCAATTGACCTTGAGTTCTAACTAACTAACTAACCATCACGCCGTTTTCCGCAGGGGTAGGCAGAGAGAACGGACCGCCAAATAACTCGGTCTTGGCACACACTCATTGCCTCGTTCACATTCATACTTCGTCTCATACATGCTCTTCTATTATTCCGACTTTTCACATGGCCCGACTCAAGTACCTGATTCACTTGGTCGTGCCATGTCTTCCTCGGGCGTCCCCGACTTCTTCTACCATTCACATTTGCGTCATATATTCTCCTTACATTCTCTCTACATGCCCAAACCATCTTAGCGTCCCTTTCTTAATCTTACTCATTACGCTTACATCAGCCTTGCATTTTTCGCGGATCTCCACATTTCTCACACGATCGTACATGGTTTTACCACACATACGCCTCAGGGATCTCTACAGAATTCAGTCTACTTTCATCCTTCCTCTGCCAGTTCCATGCCTCGCTGCCATACCAGCACTCCATTATGGACGGCTAACTTCCCTAGAGTTATTAGCTTTAACAATACCACTTTATTGATGTTATTGTAAGTGAAAAAAAAATGTTCGAGATTTTCAGGATTCTTTCACCAAGGTGGAGATTTACCATGAAATTTTGAAAAAATAAATTTTTTCTCATAATTTCATTTTTTTTAAATGGTTCGAATCAAGTATTTGTTTCTCTTCATCGTGCCTTTTTTACATTAACTCCACACAGGAGGCCCTGAGGAAAATAATTTCCTATGTCATCTGAGAAGTTGAGGACGCCCAAGAAAGACATGGCACGACCAAGTGAATCAGATACTTGAGTCGGGCCATGTCAAGAGTCAGAATAATAGAAGAGAATGTATGAGACGTTGTATGAATGTAAACGAGGCAAGGAATGTGTGCCAGGACCGGGATTTTTGGCGTCCTCATTATGTCCTTCATTATGTAGGCGTCCTCTCTGCCTACCCCTGCGGGAAACGGCGTGATGGCTAGTTAGTTAGTTATCTGAGATGCTGTGTGGAGGGGGTTTTTGAGGAGAGGAAGGAATGAACATTGGTCTTGAAATGACCCATGTTGTAGGAAGGAGGAAACACAGAGACCGGCAAATCATTCCACAGCCGAGCTGTTGAACACAAGAACGAGTCGAAGAAGCGACCCGTTCTCATGTGACCAATGTCAACCGTGTACATATGTTGGGCACGCGTTTGGCGTGTTTCCCGACTATGCACCGGTGCCGAAGGGATCAATGACGCTAGTTCCTCGGAGCATCTTCCATTGTAATACCGGTAGAACAAGGATAGCATTTCCACCCGACCGACGCCTGTGTTCTAAAGATTGAAATCCGTCTGTTAAGATGGGAGAATCTATTAAGTGGACCGCCCATTTTTGCACAGAGTCGAGGGTATTTTTCAGGTATTTTGGAGCTCCAGGCAGAGGTGGCTGCCAAATTCAACCATGGGGCGCACTTGTGATTTGTACAGGGTTAGCAGTTGTGTTCTATTAAAGTATCTGCGGGCCCTGTACAGTACGTCCAGTTTTTGGGAGGCTAACTTTAATCTGGCTTCGATGGAGCCCCCATACCTGAGCTGGTCACTTAGGGTTACACCAAGCATATCAATGGAGTGCCTGTTCGGAAGATTGCTACCGTTGAAAGAGACTAGATTTTCATTTCGATCCCTTTTAGACGTAATCAGACAAGATTGGGTCTTTGTTTCACTTGATTGTGCCTTGACTTCCTTGGGCATCCCCGACTTCTTATATCATTCCCATTCGCGTAAAATATTCTCCTGACACTCCTTTCTTCGTTCATTCGCTCACCAAGACTAAACCATCTGTGCGTCCCTTTCTTAATCTTACTCATTACGTATTGCTGATAGTAAGCGAATCTCCACATTTCCGATACGATCTAGGTACATGGTTTTCCTAGGTATTATGTACAGAATTCACTACATCCTTCCTTTGCCAGTTCCGAGCCTCACTGTCGTACGTCAGGGTGGGTACCGGCACTCTATTATGGACTGCTAGCTTTACTTCTTTGGAAATTTTTTATTAGCGCCAAAGCCGTTCCGTCCTGTATTTGCCCTTTTTAATACCTCATCAATCTTTCCATCTCTCGTAAACATACTTCTTAAATACACTCATCCACCTGCTCCAAATATAACATCATTCACAACTCTCGTTTTCGTACTCTCTCTTTCAAACATCATGACTTTAGACTTACTTACATTCATTATTAACTCATTCATCAATCATACTTTGTTCATTCCAGACAAGAAAGACTGTAGATCTTCCAAACTGTTAGAAATAGTTTTTTTTTCTTTTCCAACCTGTCTAAAAAAGTTACGACTATTTTTCACCATAGTTTTCATTCCTTCTGCATTGGTTCTCTTTAGTTTTTTTTCTCTGATAAATAACTCCACATAATGACGTACCAGGGGGTCTAGCACAGAGAAATCGATCACTTTACAATATAGGATTGATAGGCGTAACTTCCGACGATTTTATACCCCTGAGAATCTAAACATATGTATACACTCATATAATTGTAATCCAAAGTCATATCTATGTAAACCTAACTGCTCTATACTCACTGTTAAAACAAATGTAAAATACCTCGGTGTAATTATAGATAGTAACATAAAATGGAAATTACAAATCAATACAACAGTAGAACGGTTAAGGAAATTAATTTACATTTTTATTAGAATACGTAACATACTAAATATTGGATTATTAA
Source organism: Limnephilus marmoratus (assembly GCA_917880885.1). Lineage (NCBI taxonomy): Eukaryota > Metazoa > Arthropoda > Insecta > Trichoptera > Limnephilidae > Limnephilus > Limnephilus marmoratus. The sequence goes on along the minus strand of OU862930.1, from coordinate 22,163,912 downwards.
GAACCATCTATTTTTCCCTAATTCAATCAGTATTACAATATGGAATTGTTGGCTGGGGTGGTGCTTTCAAAACTTCTCTTTTTTCTTTAGAAATTATCCAAAGAATATTAATAAAAATAATTCTAAAAAAGCCATACGATTACCCTACCATCAAATTATTTCAGGAATTCAAAGTCCTTTCACTTCATATTATTTATAAAAAAATTACGCTTTTACAAATACACAAAGATTGTCTCAATAATGTTAACACTCTTTTTTCGAATAGCAATAGAACAAATATCCTTGGTTCTCTGACTATACCTCGCTGTTACACCACCACAGCCCAACAATTCTACAAATATATTGGAGTTAAATGGTTTAACGAATTACCCTTGAAATTAAGATTGGAAACAAATTACAAACAATTCAAAAAATCAATAAAAACTCTTTTTATATAACTTATCAACATAAAAACTCAAATATAACATTAGTTATCCCTTTTCTCTCATTATTTTTTATCTCCTCCGCTTCAATCTGTTGTTTTTCTTATCTATTATTTGTTTTGTACATACATATATATTAAAAAAAAATTATATATTTGAACAAATATGATTTTTTCTTATTTTCTATCTAAATTGTGTTTAACATGCGTTTATCCGCCCTTTTAACCCGAGCTTTGCTCTTAAAAAGGGTGTAAAGCGTATTATTAAATGTATTTTAATAGAAAACTTTATTTAATGTATATAAACATGTAATTGATACTATTTTATTAAATAAAATATATATATATATATACTAAAAAGGGAGTCAATTAGTTAATGAGGTCTTTATTTACAAATGGTTAGGTGAACAACTTTCAGTTTTCCAAGCCAGACCAATGTAGCGCCATTTGCCCGAACGGATTCAACTCATTGCTTGTGCGACTTCTTTCAATTCTAAGAGCTTCGGTAGTTCAACTCCGTTCATTAATAAGCCAGTAATTTTGTGTAACGAACGACTTTATTAAAAAAATGTGTATATTGACAGTTCACCGAAACTAGTCTGATACTACGAGGATGCGATAAAATTCACCAATTGTCGGTCGGAATATCTATTATCAATTTATTGTTGACCGTGCTCGCACTTGTTGATAACTGTCTGATTTAGTCAATATCGTGTTCATATAGGTCTTCATCGATCGTCCGAGCTAGACCTCCTGAACCTGTCAGCGAAAAAATCAGTAATATATGCACTTTGTGTAAGTATTTATATTTTCAACTAGCGATTCCCCGGCATGCGTTGCAATGCCACTTAATAAAGATATTGTGCCCCCTCCACCTTCCTCGCCTTCCCTCTCCCCTCTTCCGCTCTCCGGTTCCGCCAATCCCCTCTCGCGTTCCATATATTCAGTCCCAGTACATTCAGTTTTCAAACAGCTCGCGTGCCACCTATTACAATTTTTTATTCAAATTTTCATTTTTCATATATTTCAATCATTCATTTTTGCATATTATAAGAACAATTAATCAAATTTGGTACCTAACAACTACCTATTTAAAATATATATAATTCTTACCTACTTAGTACTTCAAGTAAATTCATTAATAGAGTTTTTTCGAAAATTGAATTTTGATTGAACAATCGATGGTTTGCAAAATGTCATTCTCAAATTGTGACATCTTTGACAGTTTCGTAAGAGTTTTTGTAATGATTAAAAAACTTTTCAGATGCATTGTCATGTGGTTGTAATAATCAAGAAACCCTCACGAGGGTGGAAAGAAATCATTTTCAAACATTTTCTATGCTTAATATACCAATACACAAACAACTTACATACATTTACATAAGCAAGTATATTTTGATTTTTATGTATATACATAGATAGTTGGCGCCTACCTGATTAGCAAAAAATGACTTAGAACGTTGGCGTTTGGCTCACCTTCTTGTCTGTGTACGCCTTCGCTCTTCTAAATGGTATAAAGCCAGCTCCTTACAGCAACCAATGCGTTCAGTGCTGTTTTCTATTATTATAATATGACGTCTTAACCGTCATGAGTGTGGTGGCTTAGACAGGGTCGAACTTACAATTTTTTTGTACTCGGTGCGTGAAGGGTTAATGATTTAATTCATTTTTAAAGCGAAGCTTAATACTAAATCACTATTTTAGCTTAATCTTTACTACCTACAGTTTTCGAGTACATCCACACGTATAATATTATAAATGCGAAAGTGCGTGTGTTTGTTTGTTACGCTTTTACGCCTAAACCACTAAACCGATTTTAAAAATTATTTCACCAATAGAAAGCTACATTATCAGCGAGTAACATGGGCTGTATATAATGGTAAGTTTTGGCGTTATGAAATTTGTATAAATGAATATGGTGTATTTCATATATTTTAGCGGCAGGCAGGAAAGGCAGGGAGAAGGTGGGGTTCGCGGTGTGGGAAGAGAAGAGGGAGGGGGAAGGCGGGGAAGGTGGAAGGAACGGGGACGCACGGGAAAGGACATGCAGATTTCTTTGAATGGTATTGCAACGCACGCCGGGTACCAGATAGTTATAAATAAAAATAATGTTCCTTGGATAAATTAATGCTTTTCGTACTATGTTATTTTAATTTTACTTCATTGAGTAAATTAAAATAACATAGTTAATTACTTTATAAAAAAATTAAGCGTAAATTACTAAAAAACTATTTTTTTCATTAGAAACGTATGAAGGAATATATGGAAGAACTTTTTAAAAATAAAATTTTATGGTTAAAATTATTTGTAACAGTTTCGATTGATTAACATTTTTCTTTTTTATAAAATTATTCACAAAATAAATAAAAAACCGCTTTTGCACTTGAAATCGTGATCCATTTGCCAAACGATTTTTATGTCTTTTATCTATATTCTTGGGCGATACACGGCATACAAAAAAATACTTTTCATTTTTGTCTCGTAGCTTTCTCTTACTCCCCTTTTTAACTCATTTTAAAGTTCTGAATATGTTTTCGTATACCCTTACCAAGGATATCCAATTATGAGTCGATACACCAACCTTTCATCGTTATGAGATAGGTTTATTTTTGTAAATTGGTGTAAGAAATAGGATTACTTGGATTTCGTTTGTTGTTAATAAACTGGGATTAATAGTTACCAGCTGCTAACCCTGTACAAATCTCAAGTACGCCCAATAATTGAATTTGGGAGCCACCTCTGGGCTGGAGCCCCAAAAAAATATTGAAAAACCTATTTGATTTTATGCAAAGGAAAGCGGTCAGACTGATCGACAATTTATTGTTAACAGACCGATTACTACCCCTAATGTACAAAAGCAATGTTGAGTCTGTTCTACAGGTATTTTAATGGAGCCTGCTCTAAGGAGTTAGCAGCATTGATCTCGGTGCACCGGTGCACGTGCGCAAAACACCCATTAACGTCGAACGTGACGTTTCTTTGACTCGTTTTGTACAAGTCCGACTTGTAAGGAAACGAGCTACCGGCATCTGTTTTTCCTCTCTCACATAATCAGGGCCGTATTAATAAATCCCTTCCTACATCCCCTATCTTAACCTGCCTCACAACGCTGCCCAACCGTTTAGCGACATCTTTGTCTTTACACAATACAGAGAGGGGCGCCCTTGTGAAGGTGTCATACAAAAATAAAATAAAAAACTTCATTTTATTATTTTTGTGGTTAGTTTGCACAGCTAGAGTTCTGATATGCGTGTATTTTTTAGTTTTATTTAGGCAAAATGATAATAAAGAATTTCAGCGCCCCTTTTGATACTACGCCCTTGTGCTAAGTTCTATTGCGGCTTACCCAGTTCCGGCCCTGTTCGTGATCTCAGACCACATACTCTAGGACTGATACACTTCCTGTACTATTATAAGCTTGACTCAAACGCTCTATTTTCTCTCAACTAGTATCAAAATAATATTAGGCTTTATAACACATCTACAAATCACAGTCACATTGTTGTCGTAGGTATATTATGAATCAACTAGTTAATTACCTACTAATTTACTACCCGGTTTCGTCTGTATTTAAGATGCGTGTGTATATTATTAAAATTAGTGTCATATCCCCACAGCCCTTCACATTAAGGCCCGGCTTCCTGCATTTCTACCGATTTATTACATATTTTCCCTAAATATTTTAAGTTTTAAAGCTCTTAAAAAAATATATGTTATTCTTGAAGATAATATCTACAAATTCCCCACGTCGTACTGCAATTATATGAAATTCCCTCGATAGAAAAAAATCGGAAAATATATTCCGAAAATTATTATAAACACGTTTTTTTCAGTTATTTTCAAGTTATACGTACGAAAAAATTCACAGTGTTTCTTTAAATGCTATTTTAGACATTCCCCACGAGATTGTTGGGGAATGTGTAAAATATCATTTAAATGTTATATTTTAAGCCGCCGCTACCCGAATTTCTACCGATTTCTTACGTATCTCCCTTAAACATTTGAAGTTTTTAAGCTCTTAAAAAAATATATGTTATTTCTGAAGATAATATCTAGACGCGTTCCACGCCGAAACACAAATTATATAAAATTCCCTCGATAGAAAAAAATCGCAAAGTATGCCCCGAAAATTAATATAAACACGTTTTTCAGTTTCAGTTATTTTACAAGTTATAGTTGTGAAAAAATTCACAATGTTTCTTTTAATGATACTTATGATATCTTCCACTAGATTTTTGCTCTATTTTTAACGAGTCGTGTTTTATAAAATATTTTCGCAATTTTCGCATCGATTTTATCGCTTTAAATATTAGCGCGCTCCTCTAACATTCGTAGTTACATATCTTTCCATCTTCTTCATTTTGAGCGCGGCGCCTTAAACGAGTCGTGTTTTACTAAACATTTTAACAACTTTCGCTTAAATAATAATAATAATAATAATAATGGTTGATGTGGGGAGGATAGTGCAATCCCACACGTCCCATATAGTTATACATATTTATATATTTACACACTAAAGAAATAAGAACATAAATAAAAAAATAATTCTAATAAAAATAAATAATCAATTATTATGCAGGGCGTGATCTTGAGTGCGCTCGGGCCCATCGCTCACTCAGGAGTGGAGCTTGGTGCTGGAAGGCTGCGGTCACCAACGTGTTGTCGGAGGCCATTAGCCGCATCCTGGCTCCAGTGACCCGGTGTCTCATCAGACCGGACAATCCGTTTAGTCCTAGCTCCGTAAACACTGTAGATGCGCTGCTGTATCTTATGTATCCAAATATAATTCTGCAAGCATTATTATATTCTACTAGCTGAACCCGAGACCACGCTTCGCTGTGGCTTTGTCTGATTTTAATTATTAGAGGAGTTAACAAAAATTGTCTAGCAACTATGCATTTTCCAAGAAGACACATTGCTTAATTGAATATCTGCTGTGACTATGCTGTAGTGTAGAATATAAGGGAACAAAAAAAAATGGCGAATCCATGGAGTCCTAATTCTGTGAACATTGTTGAAGCGCTGCTATACCTTCTGAATCCAAATATGATTCTGCACGCATCATTATATTGGATCCGGAGACGTTCCATTGAGCTTACTCGGTATTGACACCATGTTTCACATGTATACAGGCTAGTGCAGAATGCATTAAATAATGTTTTTTTAACATTATTGCTGCATCGGAAGAATCTTCGGGCAATCATATTTGACAAAACACTGATACTTCTCCTCTGTCGTTCAATATCACCATCATCCGAGAGGTCTTCAGTGATGATGTGCCCCAAGTATTTTACATTCGTGGATGTGCTTATGGTTTCCTCGTTAAATTGTACGGGGAGCATCTTCTCGGGATTTTTTCCATGGTGGAATGCAATTAGCTCCGTTTTATTATCGTTTTTAATATTAGCGCGCTCTCTCTAACATTCCTATTTGCATATCTCTCGATCTTCTTCTTTTTGAGCGATACCGTGCTTCTATCGAATTCTTGTAGAAAAGTTACTTATTCTAACGAACATTTCAATTTTAAGTCACAAATTAATAACATAAAAACACATAGACGGACACACAATCAGACTTTCCGCTATTTTTATAAGAATGTAGTTTAATATATCGCTGAAGAAGAAGGTAATACTAATAAATCTAAACGAAATATGAAACAGAACAAGGCACAGAAAAATAATAAGGTATCTAACAGTCTCAACTGGGACTCAAACCCAAGATCTCTTGTCTTCGCTTTAACCAACTCGACCATTGGGACCTATATTTTTTCTTTATTTTTTGTCGATCTCATATTTCAAATTCAGAAATCAAATCAACAAATCTATCCTCAACTAATTTTCACAATTTTTTGGCAGCTATCTTTTCGAATGGTTACAAAGTTCTATAACGAATCCACTGGTAACCCAGATAGTAAAATAAATAAATGTTCAATTTTTATTGTAATAACTGGATTCAAGGGGCGAGGTTTGTTCGGGTCTTGCCGGCGAATGCATCTGCCCACCAGTTGCCTAGCAGTTGAGGGAGTCCCTTTGACTTCTCCAGCCGTACTTTCTCGAAACATTGCCTTGCACCGCAGTAGGAGGAATGGATTCATACATCTATTACTCCTGGACACACTGACACCCAGATTCCTACCCACGCCTAATTCCCTTTTCCTTCCCAGAACTTTCTCTCCTTCCTTTCTTAAAAAGACCCTCCCACACAGCATCACCAAAGATTGCATAGGCCCTGAGGGAAATTATTTTCCTCAGGGCCTCCCGTGCGGAGTTAATGTTAAAAAAAATGTTTTAAGAACCATGTGTTATACATTGCCGCAGTTGGAGGGTCGAACTCACACCTGGTCACACTGACCCCCAGATTCTTATCCAGCCCTCATACCTCTTTACTTCCCGGATCTTCATCTCCTTCCATTCCTAAAAAGACCCTCCACACGGCATCCCCAAGGATGACATAGGCCCTGAGGAGAATTATTTTCTTTAGGGCCTCCTGTGCGGAGCTAGTGTAAAAAATTTTTTTTGAGGTTATACCCATCAAAGAAATATATCATAATCTGTTTAATGTTTCGTTTAGATTTAGTAGTATTATCTTCTTCTTCTATAGTATATTACATTGATGTGTAAAACCTCCAAAAGTTATTCCAATAAAAATTGATAGTAGTTAAAATTTAATCGTATACTCTGTTTTTTACCGTGCAATACCGGGTTTCAAGCAACAAAGTTAAGTCTAAACTCAAAATAGACCAGTAACCCCCTCCCTCCGTACTGCTTCTAAACAACCGTTACAAGTTGCCATTAAATAGATACTTCACTTCCTGAAAATAATAATACTTATTATGATAAATATTTTAGAGTTTGACGCCATCCCTGAAATTTGTATACGAAATGAGAATGAAATTCATGCGTGAAATGAAATATGTATGAAATTCGAATAAAATGAAGTGAAATGTGTAAGAAATTATTTTTAATGTATTTGATAACCCTATAAATTGGAATGTGGAAGAAATGTGAATGAAACGAAAATGTAAATGTAAATGAAATGAAATGCTTTTAAACGAAATGCGTATAAAATGAAATGCGTATGAAATGAAATGAGTAAAAAAGTATGATTGAAATGTAATTGAAATGAAATGCGTATAAAATGAAATGTGTATGAAATGCGAATGAAATGTAAATTAAATGAAAAGCGTATAAAATGGATTATGTATGAAATGAGAATGAAATGAAATGCGTATAAAATGAAACGTGAATGAATGAAATTATTATAAAATTAAATATTTATGAAATCAAATGAAATGCGTGTAAAATGAAATGTTTATGAAATGGGAATGAAATGAAATGCGTAAAAAATATGTTTGGAATGACAATGAAATGAAGTGCAATAAAATGAAATGTGTATGAAATGTAACTGAAATAAAATGTGTACGATATGTGTATGAAATGAAAATTGAAATGTAAATTATATGAAATGTGAATGCAATGAAATGCGTATAAAATGAAATGTGAATGAAAATAAATTCGTGTAAGATGAAATACGTATGAAATGCAATGAGTATGATACTTTACACAATGTATAAAATGAAATGAAAAGAATAAAAAGTGTGTATAAAATGAAATAAATATAAAATGTTTATAAAATGAGAAGAGAAATAGATTAAAAACAAAAAAACGAGTGTGCTTTAGACCACACGACTGAAGTAAAACTTCACTAACTTATTATCTCCCTCTCAACTTCTGTTCGCCTCGCCCGATCACACTTTTCATAACGCTCTCGTAACGAATTCACCAGCTTACCCCCAAGTCAAGCGTGCGTAAAGAAGTTCTACTTCAAAAAAGAGAAAAATGCTTGACGATGTGTTAAATCTGTGGTAGGTACCATCTACCGACGAATGAGGAAATCTGAAAGGATTCAAACAGATGTTTAGATTATTTTGGTATGTAAATTGGATGGACAACGAAAGAGGTGTCGAGAGACAGTTTTTTTTTGTATTACTTATCAAAAAGGAATGTGAAAATAAAAAATATATAGATTTTCTATTTATCATTATGACAGGTGACAGTTGTTATAAAATGCCGCCATCAGCTGTTTAAACGTCATCTGTCAAACTGTATGAAATAATCACAATATCGAAAATCAGAAACGAGACAATGGAATGTACTTTCTTCTTTTCTATGAATGTATTCTCAATAGATTCTGGCGTCTCTGTTCTCTGATGTTGTGTTGGAAGATAATATAATGTAAATATTAATTCATTGATGTTTACATTTTACGCAATGCTGATTCATGTATTTATTTCCAGCAGTTACGAGTCGCCTCCGCTAGCGGCACCACCAGTCCCCTTGTTGCCGCCACCAGCGCTCTCTCCGCGCCTGCCGGCCGACTGCAGAAACATCAACGTCATCGAGCGGCGCTCCGGAGGGGGCTCCCCCACCTCCACCTCCGTCTCCGCCCGTCCACCCGTCAGTCCTCCCCAGGCTGTCCGCGCGTGCGCACCTCCATCCAACCCGCAACCCCCCAACAACAATAAAGCACCCCTAATGGAAAAGCCGGCAGTACCCCCTAAACCGCCGCGCAGTCGAATCGGCGGCTTCCTCTCTCGCTTCGCAAACTTCCGATTCTCCTCGCGTAAAAAGCAAAAAAAAGACATCGGAAATGTCGAAGAAATCGTTAAACCGAGTGTTGTTGTTAAGAATAACGTTGGAACTATCGCCAGTGACACGGAGGCTGTAGTTTTGAAAGCGGGAGAGATCGCCGGCAATGATGGGGAGAATTTTGTTTACATTCCCTTGAAACCGGCGATGGGGCGGCCGCCCTTGCCGCCCGGCCGGCAGCCCCGCAGCCCAAACGGAGACGCGCCACTCAAAAAACCCAACGGAGCACCCTTAAACTCGTACCAACAATCTCGAAATCAAGAAATCAAAAATAATAACGACAGTGTGGACAGTAATAAGTTGGAAGTGGTTTTAAATCAGTTGTTGAGCGCTGAACGAGGGGACTTGGAGAGACGTGATTCCTCGGCTTCGGAGTGCTACAAGGGTGGATTGTTGGAGACAGACCTCGACACGGAAACCACGAGGACTGTACATCTCGTGGGGAACAGAGCCAGGAGCCTACTACAACTGCCGCCGCCCACACCGGTCGGCAGAACACACAAATCCATGGAGTACCTTTTGGATAAAGAAAATCTCAGATGCGTAGAGGTAAGCCTATTCAAATTTAAATTAGAGTACAGTACTAATTGTTATCATTAAATATCTTTTAAATAGCTACGGTGTCATCGGCTGTCAAAGCGGCGTTTTGACAGAAAATTATTCGCACCGTATGAAATTATTTATTATTGTTTGTTGTGACAATCCCGTAAGGCGCGTTTCTTGTGTCACTTTCAAGCCTAGATTGTGCAAGGAGTAGATGTACTAGTGTTTTGAGTATTTTGCAATTCAGATCTAGTCACTAGGCACAACTGAATCTTATTATATTCATATACCGTGTTATTTATGGTGACTGGGACTCAACACACTTTTGAAAAATGATATGAAGTCTTCAATGGTGATGAAAAAAAAAACTACGTTAAAAAGGTTACGATAGATTATATTATAGTCTATTTTTGAAGTGAAATTCTTCTTTAGCGCTGTTGTGATTTGAAACTCGATGAAAATAAAAATAGCGACACTAAAAAGAGACAAAACACAATCATCTTTAGGATTTAGCCTGTGAGAGAATGAGATAGAATAATCGGTCTCCTCTTTGTGCGGTGCTTCGTAGGCTCCCCACTCTTGTCTACTTTAGTTTTCTGAAGGTTTCACTTCTACGGTGTGCGAACTGCACACCCTGATTTTTTCATCAATTTTAATAACAAATCTTTAGTAAGGGGTTTATAACTAGGCTAACTAGAAATTTCAACAATATTAAGTGTATTAAACTATTTTATTTTCCCCTAGTTAGAAGTCAACTTGAGTACAATTCTCCCGTCTGGAACCCACATTATAATAGTTATGAAAAAGCTGTTGAAACTCTTACGTTTTCTAAATTTTGAAATGGTATTCCAGCAATTATATTGAACTACAGCACTCTTTTAAATGATTTGATTGTCAGTTTGAAGGATTTTCACTGACTTGATATTTCTGTATAAAATATTAAATGATGTAGTTGATAGTTCAGAATATCTTGCATTGTAATATAGAAGTCGGGATTTATTTCAGTTTAAAAAATCTGGAACTAACTGCCATAGGTATCCCTCTTTGCCCAGAATACTGATGGAGGAAAATAATTATTCTAATGGACAGTAAATATTGTATAATTTTTACTACCTCTATGTAAAAGCCCCCAAATAGGGCGTTCATAAATAAAAAAATATACCACGATAATTTAAACGTTTTTTTTAGTTTTAATAATGAAGACATTAATAACCTAAGAACGTAAACCATTTTTACAAATAACTCTATTGCAAAAATTGAATAAAATCCCTTTTATTTCATACCGCCAACCTTGCCGTCGTTAGAGAAGTTTTTGTTTCTTCCGATATCAAACATTGGTTTTTTCGCTTTATGGGTGCTTATGTAATTAATTAATTAACTTAATTAATTAATTACATAAGCACCCGATAGAAATAACCTTGCGGACTGAAAATAGTTACGTCGAACTAGTAATAATCAAAAACTGCAATGTTCATGACACCAGAGCTGCTGTTTAGTATGACTGGTTAGTTGATGTGTGGACAAATGCGTCGAGTTCCTACACGGGGGTCTTAGGTTTAATTCCTCTGCCAGCTACGTTCTCCATCATAGCACAAACAACGTTTTCCCCTTTTAAAGATGCAAATAGTAGTTTTAAAATATTGTTAAGTTATTCGTTTTCATATTTAAGTTATTTTGTTTTAGTGTATTTAATGACAATTTATTATTTCCTATTGTTAACGAATGAAATAAATTATTAGATAATATCTGCAAATTCTAGAACACGCACATAACATGAAATTATTGCACACGCATGTAGTTACTGCACGCGATCAGTAACCATTTTTTTTCCACATTACTGTCGATATAACATAGTACAACTAGTTTCGATACAATATTTTACTTAGTTATATAATTTTCGGGTTATCTCAACCGGAATAAGATAATCATAATTATTTCTAATCAAACAAGAAAAAAGGACAAATTGATAAATTCCACGAATTTGTAATATTATTTTTTCTTTATGCAAATATTCACAAAATAAAATAATTTCACAGATTAAACAGTATTTTTTTGCTTTGTTGCATAAACATATATTTTTTTATTTATTAGTATTTGATAAATCAGCAAATATTTTCAAAATCAAAAAATTTCATAGATTCAGCATTTTAAAAAAGCATTCGACGCGTTTTATCACCGGGCGCGGCTGCAGAGAATTCAAATTACGTCGAAAGATAGTCTTGCGATCGTACCGTTGCAACTGTTCAGGGAGGTTCCGGTGAGACAGATTGGTTGTTCTCAGTACTAGCATTTTTAACTAATAATCATTTATTTTGTAGCAATCGGACGTGCTACGTAAACTGGTAAAAGAAAACACTAGAATTAACCTTTCATAGTTTTTACTAAAAATTAAAATTCACAATGTTATCGGAATACGGAGCGTGACCGTAGTAAAATAACGGGACCATTTGTTTTGACTTGCTGTTCTAAAGAAGGGAATTTGAATGCTCCGGTACTTTCCATAAGGTGCGACGATATGTTAAATATTTCAGCGCAGGTAGGTAAGTACTTCTCCGTGTTCAGCGTTGTTGTTGCTCAACGTTTTGTTGAGCGTTGGCTCGCCACAACTTAATATCAATTATATTTTTAAGAATTTTCTCTAATATATACCTACACTACATTCAAATTAAGAATAAAAATGCTCGAAAGCTAATTAAGAACGCTGAATGATAAAATAATTCAAATTATGTAACTTTTTAAATTATTTTTGAATCATAAGTATTTATATGTTTCAATAATGTGTGAGCAAAATAAGTGTGTAAAAAATCTGAAATGTAAGACCGTAATAAATAGACAGCAGATTTTTTTTTAAGTATTTTATTTAACTAAAATTAAAAATCTGAAAAGTAGCTTTCCTAGATAATTTATTGATTTCTTTTACTTATTGTACGATTTGAAATGTGTGTTGTATAAATGCAACATTTTGTTTGAAAATTTATCAAATCTGTCAACGGCTGACGGTATAACCTTATTATAATAAAAACAATCATAATTTTTCAAAATATAACTTTACTACGTAAAATAATAATCTTTCAAAATAAATTTTTTTTTTTTTTTGTAGAAAAGAGTGGATACGTCTAGAATTTGATTTAACAGTGACATATTTGTGTTTGCGTCTAGTTATTCCCTCCAATCAATTTTATTTTGATTCATTTTTTTAATTTATTTCTTTAATAGAATGTAATTTATTTCTTTAATAAATCTTTATGGCATTCCCTTGTTTGTGTTGTACAACGTAATAGATTATTTATAAATCATACAGATTATAGAATTAAAATGATAACCATTGAAGAAGAAAATAATACTAATAAATCTAAATGAAATACGAAACAGAACACGACACAGAAAAAAAAAAACTACTGTAACTGGGAACTGAACCCAGGTTCTCTTGCCTATGTTTTTGTCTTCCCGGGACAGGGCCTCAAGACAAAACCGGATAGCTTTTTGTCCATACACACGTATTTCCCAATTTCCTCTCCGGATTTTGATACAAATACAAATATATTTTTTAATATACCTAATATAGATGTCGACCACTATTTTGTTTGTTAAGTCATTTCTTGTTGGAGTTACCCTCCAAAAAGCGTTTAAATTGTCTGGTTTGAACGCCATCAACAGATATTCAGTATAAATACTAGACAATGTATTTAAAAAAGCAAAACTTACAGCCATAGAACATTTTCTTTTAATGCATTTAGTTAAAAAATTAAAAACTCAGTCCAGTTTTAGAGGAGAAAAATGCAAAACCTGATGATTTTATTTATGTATTATCAGGCTGGGGAGTAAGAGCGACAGTGACAGCAACAGTTTGGAAATATACCTGTCCTTTAAATTTCTCGCCGACCGGGTTTCCTCTTAACAAACTTCACTAGCTCAAGTGCCCTGAAAGAATCCAGTACAAATTGTGCAGAATGGTGCTTAAATCCATGAAATGGCCCCACCCTACTCTCTCAATGCGTCTCGGAAAATACTGATCCATGGCAGTCAAACCTTGGTTTAATAACATCATCAAAAATTAAAAAAAAAAAAACATCAATAATATTACCGGAGATCAAAATTTCATTTACTTTTTTACTCCAAATAATTTCAGAAATCACTTTTTAAGATGAAGCCATACTAAATAATGCAAAATCATACAAAATCATATGTTTTTGTTTATTATTAATTTACTTTATGAGTAAAATCTCAAATTATAATATTTAATTAAATGAAGACAATATTAGCGAAACTCAATCGAAATCTGGAGACAGAAAAATCATATAATCATATATAAAGATAGCAGCCAATAATATGTGCGTTAAGTAAATGAAGATAATGTTGGTAGTTTTTAGTCGAAGTATGATACAGTTAAAAAGTGACCGAATTAATATGGGTTCCGTAGCTTAATCGGTAGAGCTGTTTCCATGTAAGAAAAGGGTTCTGGGTTCGAGTCCCAGCGGAGCCAATATCTTTTCTGATTTTTCTGTCTCCAGATTTCGATTGAGTTTCGCTAATATTGTCTTCATTTAATTAAATATGTTTTTGTTTTGAAAATTTGATCGCTTAGAAGTATTACAGATGCTGCGTGTAAAACAAACCTTGGCCCTTATAAATATCGGTCATTTTTTTTTTTTTTCAATTATTTCTGGCTTTCACCCTTCAAGGGTGTTCTAGGCCATCATTTATAATTACAGAGAAAGGAAAGGTGAATTTATATATTAATTTTATTTAAATGTGCAAATTTCAGAATTTTATGGAAGATTGGAGTAGAGTTCAGACTTAGAAGAGATGAGATGTTGAATGGAGGAGAGGCAATTTTTGATAACGCTTGATAGAAGAGAGGATATTTATTTAGAGAAGGACAATCAAAAAATATGTGATCTAAAGTTCCCACATCTAGACCACAGAACGTACAATCTGGGGAGTCAAGCACATGAATTTTATAAAGGTGAGAAGGAACGGAACAATGTCCGATTCTCATACGAATAAGTAAGGAGATTTCTTTTTTGGAAAAATGGGGGAATTTTTGAAACCACGGTTTTGATGGGATAGTCCTTTGTATTGAGGCGTAGCGGGTACCCTTGGATTGACTAGCAATGTTCCAATACTCTGTCCAATCATTGCGGGATCTATCTTTGATGATGGAAAAAATATCAGACAGGGGAATATGGTTTACGAGGGTAACGGTAGGGTTAGACGCTCCTTGTTTTGCCAAGGAATCAGCAATATCGTTACCCACTATGCCAACATGTCCAGGAATCCAAATCAGAGTGACAGTTTTTCCAGAGCTTTGAATGGAGGTTATCAATACTCGAATAAGACATACAAAGTGATCATCAGGATGAAGAAGAGGACTTGATTTAAGTTTTTGGAGGGAACTGAGAGAGTCAGAGAGAACAAGAGAATGTTCAAAATTATTTTTTATTATATATTTGAGAGATTCAATAATCGCAATGCACTCGGCAGAAAATATTGAAAATTGGTTTGAAATTGAATAAAATATTCTTTCATTAGAATTATTGTGGTAAACGTTAATACCAATACCACAGTTAGGAGAGTCCGGAGATTTGGAGCCATCAGTAAATAAAAGAGAAGAGTTGGGCCATTTAGAAGAAATAATGTCATTGAACATATTATTGACAGTACGGGCTGGGAGATTGGAATGACTTTTAAGGATGCCGATCCCTTCTAAAATCGTTGGGGATAGGGTGACGTGACTATATTTTAATTTGTACAAAGGAAGAAGATCATTTTTGATAATTTGAAGCTCTGAGAGAGAGCGAAAATTTTTACAGATGGCAGGGAGAGGTTTAGTTCGAGCTCTGATTGTAGATGAATGTGTTGAGTCGTTGAACAACGAGACTCTGGGAATAATCTGATGACTTTTAGAATTTAAACATTTAAGAACAAATTTGTCAGCAAATAATTGACGCCTTAAATAAAGAGGAGGATCAGAACATTCTACTTGAAGGGAATTGATAGGCGACGATTGCATCGCGCCAGTTATTATTCGCAATGACTTAGATTGAATTTTGTCTAATTTACTGAGAGCATTTTTGGATGCAGTACTAAAAAGTGGGCAGGCATAGTCGAGATGACTTCGAATAAGTGCATTGTAGAGCAACTTAATGCAGATAGGATGAGCACCCCACCAAACGCCAGTCAATGATCTGATAATATTTAAATTTTTTTCACATTTAGTAACTATATTATTAATGTGGGAAGACCATTTAAGTTTCCTATCAAATGTTACTCCCAAAAATTTTACTTCGGAAGCATTGGGGATTGGAGAGTTTTTAAATAAAATTTGAACAGGGGGGTTATTATGACGATTTGAGAAGGTAACACACTGACTCTTTTGTACTGAAAGTTCAAGACCATTTAAAGTAAGCCATGTGCAAAGGGCATCCATGGCTTCATTAAGATATTTGACTGCGGATGGAATGATTTTGGATGATAAGAAGAAAGCTATGTCATCTGCGAACTCAACAACTTTTACTTGAGGGGGAATGGTGACATGCATATCGTGTGTGTATATATTATATAGTAAGGGGGATAATACATCGCCTTGGGGTAAACCCTTCCAAATTGACCTACACTGAGGAGTAACATCTGGTAGCTAAATGAAAATTTTCCTATCGAGAAAAAGATTAATAATAGATTGGACAAACATGAGGGGTAAGCCAAGGCCTAAAAGTTTTTTTTTAAGAATTGGGATGGAAACATTGTCAAAGGCGCCTTCTATGTCTATAAAGACTGCAAGACATACTTCTTTGTTAGAAATGGATAAATTAATATCAGTGCTGATGATGGCGAGGTTATCTTGTGTAGATTTCTTTTTCCTAAATCCAAATTGGGATGGAGAGAGAAGATGATTACTCTCGACAAAAAATTCTAACCGGTTTTTAATTAATTTTTCATAAATTTTACTAAGGGTGGATGAAAGAGCAATTGGCCTATAGTTGGATCCAGAATTGGGTGATTTGTTTAATTTTAGAATTGGGATGATTATTTGAGAACTCCAGTCATCAGGTATTATGCCAGTCTGGAAGATTTTATTTAAGATGCTTAAAAAGTGATTTAGAACATTATCATTACTATTTTTGATAATGCTATAAGGTATACCATCTCTGCCTGGAGATGAGTCCTTGACTGTTGATAAACAATTTTTTAATTCAATTAAAGTGAATGGAGAGTCAAGCCAATGATCAGACATAGGAGTGTTGTGGATTGGAGTTATTTCATCTAAGTTAGGTACAGAAGGGGGGGCAATTTTGTCCAAGAACTCGTCTATCCATTTAGAATGAGAAGCTCGAGGAGATGTTGGACTGAAGGAGGATCGAAATCTTCGAATCGTAGACCAAACTTCCGAAATTGGAGTGTTCGGAGATACAGAACTGCAGAAGTTGTACCACCCGGATTTTTTTTTTGACCTCAATACCCTTTTGGCATTGGCTTCGGCATTTTTGTATATGAGATAGTTCTCCATAGTCATATTGTGACGATAGGAAAGAGATTTAGCTTTCCGAATTCTCACTACTTTGGAACATTCCTCATCCCACCAGGGAGATGGAGGGAGTTTTTTGAGAGATTTGGTTTTAGGGGGAGGATTTGATTTATTGATTGCAGTTACGAGCATTGATTTGAAGTTATCGTAGTCATCTTTGACAGATAATGTATCGGTATAGGATAAATTTTGTATAAACTTATCCATATGTGAGTTAAATTCGTCCCATTTGGTGTGTTTTGTTTTAATCTTTGTCGAAATATGGGCCTTGTCTGAATGGAAAGAAGTTTGATAAGTGATGGTGATCGGGAAATGATCACTGGAGCAGGGGTCGGGAGACACCACCCACGAGGAGAGAGGTGCCAGATTAATAGAGCATATGGAGAGATCCACTGCACTGGGGTTTGTGTTGGGGCGAGAGATTCTAGTAGGAGATCCGTCATTCAAAAGAAAAAGGTTGGATTCATCTAGGAAATCCATCACACTTCGACCGTCTCGATCACAGAAAGCAGAACCCCAGACGGGGGAATGGGCATTAAAATCACCCAATAAATAGAAAGGAGGGCTTAGTTGACGGACAATTTGCAACCACGCTTGTTTATTGAAGTGCGATGTTGGGGGAAGATAGATAGAAACAAAGGAAGTGTCCTTTATTTTAGCTGCAACCATTTGAAAGTCAGCATTGGGGGGTTTGATATTATTTATTGGGAAAAACGGAAGGGATTTTTTTAATAAAAAGGGCAGCACCACCGCCCGTACCTTCCGGGCGATCATCGCGGAGACAGGAGTACCCTCCCACATTAAAGTGGGTGGATGGAGTAAACCATGTCTCCGAGACAGCAGCCACAGAAACAAGGTTTGAATTTAATAGGTTAAGAAGATTTGATTTGTTAGAAATAGCACTGCGGCTATTCCACTGAAGAATTCTGACATCTTGAAGAGCCATTTTGAATAAATGATTTTAATGTGGAAATAATAGAAGCAGCGTTGGACGGTAGATTAGTTTGAGAAGAAATTAGGTCAATTAGAAGCATAATAAGAGTTTGAATAAATGAAGAATTATCTTGGGAGAGTTGTTCAGAAAGCTTTTGATAGTTTGTTGAAGATGAATTATAATTGTTTGCGCACCCATTTGTGGCGTGTGAAAGAGGAGAACCATTGGGATTTAAGAGAAGTGAGTTGTGTTGTTGCTGATCGTATCCACGAGCCTGTTTAGAGATAGGGTTTTTGTATGTGAATTTTGTTGAACGGGAAGATGTTGAGGAGGTGGCGAGAGGGTTGGATGAAGAGTTACTGGCTAAAACCTCGGAAAATGATTTTTTGACAGGCGGGAATAATTTAGAAGCCTGCAGAAAAGATAAGTTCTCAGAGGCCATAGAAATTTTTATATTTTTTTGGCGAGATTGTTCGGGGCAAGAAGAGTTAATGGCGGAATGAGCGCCTAAGCAGTTAAAACATTTAGGTGAAGAGAGAGAAGAACATTGGTCAGCCGAGTGGTTTTCTCCACATTTGAAACATCTGGGAGGGGATCTGCATGCAGCTTTGGTATGACCAAAACGGCAGCAGTTGAAACATTGAGTGGTGGGATAAGTGTACATTTCAACTGGTAAGGAGTTGAAAAATAAATAAATATGGGAGGGAAGAGATTGTCCTTCGAATGTGATGACGACAGATTGGGAGGGCTTCCAGGAAACGATGCCCTCAGAGGTGTCCTTATAATTTAGCCTCCTGGCTTTTATGGGATTGCCGATATGTTGGGGGGTTGAAAGTGAGGATAGGATTTCTGGAATGGACAGATCGGTCGAGATACCCCTGACCAGGCCCATTCGAGTGACATTGAAAGTTGGGATGTACGCCTTGAATTTAGAATTAGATGAAATAAATATATTTTTGATAAAGTTGTTGGCGGCTGAACCTGACAGAAATTCAACAGAGATTCGGAAGCGACCCTCGGCTTTAACACCTCCAGGTTTAATCGAAAGGTTCTTGTTATTTGAAAGAAATTTACCAAATTCAAGAGGATGGATGGTTTTACCTTGTTCAGTTTTTTGCGCATATACAATGTAGGGGCCACGGGAATGAGTAGAATAAAAGATTGTTGGAGGAGGTTGAGGAAGAGCTGGAGGGGACTGAGAAGACAAAGGCGAATCATGTTTTTTTGGGGAAAGGGGACTAAATTTTCTTTTTTTAATTGAGGTTAGGATGACAGATTCATTGTCTGAAATGTTTGAATGTTCTGAAAAGTCTATTTTATCTGAAATGTCTCCATCTGGAGGGTCAGGAGGGGGATCTGGGGGCTTTGTAAGGGGTACAGGAGGGAAATCCTCCTCCATTGTTCAAAAAATTACAGCTTATATAAAAAGAGACAGAAGTAAAAAAATTATATAAATATCTGAAAATGAGCAGCAAGAAGTGACTCCTGGAAGATCAGGGGGGAGAAGATTCCAACACACTAAACTTTTTACAGCCAAAACACAATAAAAAGATTGGTTTAAGAATATTTTTTGAAAGAGCAAAACAAAAGAACTGATGACAGCCAAATGTTATTGTTGCGAGACATATCGGTCATTCTTTTGTCTTTTAATAAACCTAGAAAAAAATAAAGTATATGGTCTTTAAAAAATACTCAAGTCCAAACTCTCCTATTTATAAACCGCTTTTCTGATATGGTTTTATTGTATAATGTGGCAAATTCAGTTTCCTTTATAATAATCGCAAAAAAATGGTATTTTCGCACGAACTCAATAAAATAAAATATGCATTTTCGCGTTGTTATTTTTCAATACGGCCGGCAGTCGACGAATTTGGATTTTCAAAGTGAACTCTATGCCGTCCACCGAAGGGCTACATAACTTGTCACGCCCGTTTTTTTATCAGTTCGCCCCCGAACGGAGCGGGAAACGGACGTTAGGCTCCGCGTCGCTTTGTTCCGTGAAATCAATTTTAAAATTCTGTTTTATTACAATAGACAATGCGTAAAAAATGAGTTAATGTTTTTTACAGGCCTTTACGAAATCAACCTCGAAAAAAAATTTCTAAAATACCTTTTCCAACTGTTATGTTAAGATCTCTATGATACAATATTGTCTATGGGTGATCCGGATCTCCCATAGACAATATTGTATCATAGAGATCTTAACATAACACCAACCTTTCCAAAAATCTTTTTCTCAAGTATTTTTAACTCCTCCCATAAAAGGGCGTGAATTCCGATTTCGATTTTTCCTGGACTATTGGATCGCCTTAAAGTGAGTAAAATACGTCCCTTAACACCCTGTGTATATTACATAGTTTTATTAATATTCTGTCTATAAGTTTGGCCGTTTATACTTCCAAATCACCCCCGTGGGAGTAATTTAAGGTTAGGAAAGCAACCCTTAATGGATCATCCTTGTAAAGTACACTATATTTGTAAGTTTACGATGATACACCCTTGAGATGAAATAATAATATCACTTGCTTGTGTGTAGGTATTTGGCTCAGTAGCTCATAATGAAAATAACATATTTAACAATGTAATGGATAATATTCAAATCTCCATAACCATTCCTCAAATATTAATTTAAACAATAGGACATTAATTCCTTTGCTGTCAGTCTTTCTTGTTCCAACCATATTAAAAATAACCAATAAAATGTATAATTTTATTTATAATGCCAACAACACTGTCATACTTTAGTGCCTACCTGCCTAATTAATCCGTAATTATTCTAATTTTGACCTCTGCCGCGTACCACACGCTAAAGTCAAAATGATCATCATGTTTCATAACACAATGATACTGCGTTATGATGATGTATTTTACAAGATTAATTCATTAGTAAGTTTCATCAGTTAATTAACAATTATTCTGTGTGCGAGGAAAAGAAGGATAAGTCAAATTAAACTACGATAAAATTAATAAAATATATCTAATAAACACTTAATATATGTAATAAACACGTCAAGCGGAAACTAGTAATAATAATAATAATAAAAATATTTGGATGATTTATATAGCGCCGTTTTTGTGAAAAAATGACCTCAAGGGCGCTGTACAAACTTGTAATACATTTCTAAAATCTAAAAAAACCACAAGCTAGACAAACAATTAAAAACAACTTATGGCCAAAAATTTCATACACCGGTTCATTGATCACCGATATGAAAATATATGTGCAATGTTTTGACCAATGAACGCGATGCTGCCTAAAAATGAATGAATACAGAACCATACTTACCTGGGAGGTCGCTTGTGATTCGTCGAGAGACAGATTGATGTGTAAGGACTCGAGTAATTTTAATTCAGAAAGAAGGGCGTGACTAAGACATATCATAGGCAATACAAGTATGATACTCTCAGATAGGTATATTTAAATTAAGGGTACGAGAGCCCAAAAAGGTAGGTTTTTAGTTTAGACCTAAACTCTGTTAGGCTTGTTCTGCATCTTAATTTCGAGGGAGTCTATTCCAAGCCTTAGGACCAGATACTCCGAAAGCACGATCTCCAAACTTAGTATTTGGCTTTCGTGTAGGTTCTGTTAGTCTGCCTATAGCAGATGAAGTTGCTGATCTAAGGGTTAATTGCCTCGGACCGGTATTTTCCGGGACGCATAATTCTAAGATGTAAGGTGGGGCCATTTCGTTGATTGATTTAAAAATCATTCAGCACAATTTGTACTGGATTCTTTCAGGACACTTGAGCCAGTGAAGGTTACGAAGGTGTTCTGAAATGTGCGAATATTTCGGTTATGAGCCTTGCCGCTGCATTCAACACGGATTCGTAGTAATCATACAAACTTTAAATTAGTGAATCTCCACACAGCATTTTCAAAATATAGGCCCTGAAGGAAATTATTTTCGTTGGAGCCTGCTGTGTGGAGTTAAAGTAAAAAAATGTACATGGCATTTGGAGTTGATTATGTGGCATAACTTTTTTTAATGGAGTTTTCGTTTCGTTTCCTACTTTTACTATGAGTTTCTAGACACCGTGTTTAACGTATTATGTGTCCATAACCTCTATAAACTTCTTGCTTCTTACGTTTACCAATATTTTTCATAAATTCTCCCACTTCACAACTGATCATCGTCACTTTAAAAAACTTAACCAAAAAACCCTAATGGTCTTTACCATAATTCAATATTCCCAGATTTCCACACAACTTAGAAATAGGCCATTGAACATTGTCAAAGGTGTGGGGTGTTTCAGTTTTACCCTCCGGAATGTGACAAACAATATTAGGGTGCTTTTGTGATTGGGCTCATGTCGAATTAGCGACGCACCCTTGACATGACCCGGCTCCCCCAGGGTCGTAACAAGTCAGCAGACACTTATTAAAAAGCCCAAAACACGATTAAGAAATTTTCACAACGGTCTCCTAACATTTTTACTATGGTGCCACTTTTAGCAACTCTAAAAATGTTTTTGTTCAGAATGGATGAAAGCACAAAATCGGGCTCTACGACACTTTATGAAAATGTCGTTTGTTTACAAAAATAGGTATTGAAATTTTCATGTTACCAATTTCACCTTGTTAGTCTTGTTGGTCGATTTGCTTGTCCCATTAGAAGATTTGTTTCGTCTATTCGTCAGTTTAGTATCATAGTTTTATTTGGTCATGAATAGTGATTTCAATGTCTTCTCTCCTCTTTGGTACAACGTTATTGTTTGTTCCATAATTTAATTTCTGCTTTGTTTCTTTCCAAAATGGTTTTGAGGTTACATTAATTAAAAAATAAAATTAATGAATGGATAATCTCAGGACGTTTTGTTTACGTGTTTCCAACCCCGATGTTGACACTATTATAATATGGAAATGACAAATGAAGGAAGAAATTAGCTTGAATTCTCTAGAAATAGGATCCCCAAGTCGCATGTGTGTTAAAACTTTGTATAATAATAATAATAATAATTGGATAATTTGTATAGCGCCGTTTTTGTGAAAAATCACCTCAAGGGCGCTTTACAATTTATTATGAATCCTAGGCTCTGTCTAATTTTATTATTTTCAAATAGATACAGAATCATACTTACCTGCAGGACACTTCCGACAAAACACACTTTATTAGAAAGTTTATGCTTATGCTATGGGGAAGATACGACTTTGCACGTGGAGGACATTATATTCAAAACACTGGAAATTGCATGAGTTTTACATTTATATTTATATTTAACAGAAGATTAATGCCAAAGTTGAGTTAATATTTATTTTTAAAGTCTGGAGAATTTTAAGAATTTGCTTTTACACACTTAGTTATTTACAATGTTGCGAGCCGTGAAGGCAAAGGTGAAAGTTTTTTTTTTAACTTATGGATACGACTGTCTGAAAAAATGAGTTTTAAGTTTAGCTCTAAATTGCGCTGAATCTGTGATCATTCTTAACTCGTGTGGCAGTCCATTCCAGGCTTTAGGTCCCGACACTCCGAAAGCACGCTCACCGAATTTAGTATCTGGTGTGCGCTTTGGTTCGTTCAACCTTCCAATCGCTGATGTTGCTGCTGACCTGAGGGTTGATTGTCGAGAATTGGAATTTTCTGTAATACACATTTCCGATAAGTAAGTCGGAGCCATTCCGTTAAGAGACTTTAATACCATCCAGCAGAGCTTAAACTGGATTCTCTCCGGGCACTTGAGCCAGTGAAGATTTTTGAGATGCTCAGAAATATGTGAATATTTAGATACGCCTGTGATGAGCCTTGCCGCAGCGTTGAAAACAGATTGTAATTTGTTGATTTGATATTTTGGGAGACTAGCATATATTCCGTTGCAATAATCTAGACGTGAAACAAAATACGAATTGACTAGTAATTTAGTTGCCTCTGTTGTCAAGTTTCTCCGTACTGCTTTAATTTGCCTTAATTAAAAGAACCCCGTGCTTACAGTTCTGTTCACTTGAGTTTTAAGGGAAAAATCAGCGTCCAGATTGACGCCTAGTAGTTTTATGCATGTCTTTGGAGTGATGTCACTTCCTGAAATGGTTATTGGGGAGTTATCAATGTTACGCTGACGTCTACTTGTGGCTGTCCAGAGAAACTCAGTCTTTGCAGGATTCAGTTTCAATCTATTTGAGGTCATCCAGCGAGTGATTGCTTCTAGACACTCGGTTATGCGAGTTTTAAGACTGTCTATTTCCTCTGGTAAGCAGTAGAAGTAAACTTGCTGGTCATCAGCGTAGCAGTGAGATAGAAGACCAAATGATTCGATAATTTTAGCGACATCAGGACAATGATAATGATAATGATATCCGAAAATATTGCAAGGGCAATGTACGCGTAATGATGAACATTGAGGAAACAGGGCGGCGTTTTGTCTGTACAAACGTAATCCTTAATTTCCCTTTCTGGGTTTTGACACAAGTGCAAATACTTTTTAATATAAAATAGATATCGACCACTAGCGTGTCGTTATGATTTTTTGTTGTTGATAAGTTACTTCTTACAGGAGTTAAACACCATCAACAGGCGTCTAGTGTACAAACTAGACAATGTATTTAAAAAAAAGCAAAACTTACAGACATGGATATTTGCATTCGCTTTCTGTCAATCAATTATACAATACGGCATTATAGGATGGGGCGGTACATATACAAATTAAACACAAACAATTTACATATCACAAAAACTAATAATAAAAACAATAAAAAAAACCCTACTCATATTCATCAGAACTGTTATTCAAAGAATTTATGGTCAGAAAATTAAGTGCATTATACTTTTATTATGCAACATTACAAATTTATAAAGATAATATTCAAAACAAAGTTGCACCTTTTAAAAATAACAGAAATCTTAGACAAACATCAATACTTCCTAATCCAAAATGTAAAAATAAACAAAAAATTTAACAAAACAAAAAAACTACTTCAAAAAATGCACTAAAAAGTAAAAAAATAATTTCGTATTCTTCTACAACTTTATAATCAACTTACCTTTTCTACTCATCAACATGTAGGTACGATTGTTATTTTTGGAGTCGGTGTCCGCGGGAGAGGAGCTGTCAAGTGAACACGCCGGGCCGCGGGTACCTTGGTTGACACCGACTCCAAAAATAACAATCGTACCTACATGTTGATGAGTAGAAAAGGTAAGTTGATTATAAAGTTGTAGAAGAATACGAAATTATTTTTTTACTTTTTAGTGCATTTTTTGAAGTCGTTTTTTTGTTTTGTTAAATTTTTTGTTTATTTTTTGATTTTTAGTGAATCTGAAGTACGCTAACTAATTCGATTAAGATTCGGCCGAGTATCGTAAATTTGTTCTTCAGAATTGGAGAGTTCCGTTACTTTGTCATGGATCCCATAATCAGAACCTAACCAAACTCTCATCAAACTACCCTTAAAGTACATCCTTTCCAATAAAAAAAGAATCATCGAAATCGGTTGGCGTGATATTGAGTTATTCGTCCATTTTTCGCGCACATACTTGATGCAAATTTAAGACTTATATGATTTTCTCATGGATGCCATTGTCAGAACTGGACCAAATTAAAATGGGACCACACGGGAAGCACCAGCTTTCAAATAAAAAAAGAATCATCAATATCGGTTCACCCAGTCGAAAGTTCTGAGGTAACAAACATAAAAAAAAAATATATATATATAGTCGAATTGAGAACCTCCTCCTTTTTGAAGTCGCTTAAAAAACAATAGGACAGTTAAATCATAAATATCTCGGGGTTAATTTTTTAATTTACTACCTGAAAAAATCAGAAACATGAACAGTAACATAAAAAAATTTAAAACCCAGCTTAAAAATTATACCGAAAATTTGAACTGAATAAATAATAATAAATTAAACCAATATAATAACACCCCCATACCCTCAAGCCCTGCTTATTTATGGGGGTACACCAAATACATATATTATGTAATTAATTATTGTACTTATAAAATTTATTGTAATTTATGGATCTTTTTGTGAATAAAAAAAAATAGCTATAAAAATTATCTTAAAAATCTGTCAAGTTTTTTAATAGAAAAATAAGGAATACAAAACTTGGATTTTGATGATTTTATATAGGTATTATCAGGCAATGGTGCAGTTGTCCCTTTCGCTCAATATTCTGGGGAGTAAGAGCGACAGTGAAAGCTACACTTTGGCAAAATACCTATTGTTCAAATTTCTAGGCGAACGGTTTTCCTCTTAATTACAGCGATGGATAAAGAAAATAGTGTCCGTGGAATATGTAAAATGTATGTAAGATGAGACTGACGGTTTGCGCTTGTAGAGCGAGTGAACGAAGAATGGAGTGTAAAAACAAATAATATGACGCGAATGTGAATGGTAGAAAAAATCATGGCACGATCAAGTAAATCAGATACTTGAGTCGGGTCATGTCAAGAGTCAGAATAACAGAAGAATATTTATGAGACGATGTATGAATGTGAATGAGGCAAGGAGTGTATGTCAAGACCGAGAAACGGCGTGATGGTTAGTTGGCTTATTTCTAATCCATTATATTCTGGCACAGAAGCTCGCTATCTGTAACACTCAATTTAAATAATTTATTCTAAGTTTAACATTGGAGTTCTAACTGCGGGCACCTTATGATGTAACTCACCTATTCAAATGTCTCCGCAAGGTTATGCAGTTAAGGCTACACTTTGCTCCTTCCATACAGATTATCAAATGAAGATAATATGCACAGGTCTTTCTTTCACGACGTAGACAGATCGACATACATACTTATGCGTGCTCCCACTGCTGTGCGTAGGTATTTTGTAAAAAACAAAACGTTACCGATTTTAAAATATTCTTACGATTACCTGCACCATTGATAATAGAAACAAGGAGATAGACACATAGACTGTACACCATTTTAATACGAAAACACGCCCGCCTTTATTTCTACACAAACCCAACGCTATTGCGTAGTCGCTCCTAGATCTCTCATAATGCGTGGTGGTAGCATAACGACAGTCGGCACGCTTCCGTGCATCTCCATTTGTTTCTGTTATCTACGGCAAACGCAGATAAAACTTGTAGATCTGTATGATTACTACCCGCCTTCCCCAGAGATTTTAGAATTATTACTGTTTTTATTATCTTATAATTTCGATATTAAAACGCTGAAAATACTTGAACGATTTCGAATTTCCTGACAGAAAAAGTTGTGCAAATTTCATGTTGAACCCACGACTTTATGATTTTGTACTTCTTAACCTTCCTCTTTCCCATCTTCTTCCCCTCCCGATTTCTTTAATTTCCGTCTCCGGGTAGTTGGGAGTCTTGTCGGGACTCACAAGGGTGTATAAATAAAACATGTGAATACTGTACTAGAGGCTCAACCGCTGTCCCCAGCGGGACTATAGCACCCCAATAATGGGGTAGGTTCCATGACAGTTGATCCCCCGATAGTTGGCCCCCCGGCTTACTTATATACAATATGCAGTCGGTTTACGGTTAATGTGGTATACCTACCTACTTTCACAAAATATAACTACTTGTAAGTGTCTCCGAAGGGGTTTTCAGAGAGGATTCAGCGCCGAATAACAAACGTACAAAACATATTTTCAATCAAATGCAACAAGGATAAAACTACCTACATAAATTCGTTTGAAATTCATAATATCAACTTATTATTAGGTATTTTTGAAATTGATTTTTGGTTTGAAATTGGTAAATCGAGCGGGGGGGGGGGGAAGCAACTGTCAGGGGATCATCTATCAATGGGGAAGGTTTTGAAGTTTAAATGAATGCAAATAGTAAGTAGTCGAAGAAGAGGAAAATTGAGAGTGGTTATCTACCTGGCTAACGGAAATACGTCTTTTTTTTTTTTACAGTGAATACCGCACAAGAATCTCAACTGCTCCCATCTGGAGCCAGTGAGACTATGGCATCCCCAATTGGGGTATGTTGTGAGGCTGAAGGTACTGGGGAGGGAAAGGAGGTGGGGAGGAGGAAGAGTGGGAAGTACCTGGCTATTCAGATCTGGTCACCAAACACGGCTAAAGCCATTTTCAAGCAACGTTTCAATTCTGAATGGTGGTCTTACACCAGGGCGATACTAATAGTATCTTCCACTCTGGAACATGCCGCAAATATAATATATATTATTTTAAATGAATTAATTGTGAAATAACACAAATTAATCAAATAAAATTTATTTGCGCATGCCGGGTTCGAACCCGCGACCTCCGGATTGTGAGTCAAGAGTCTTACCCACTGGACTACGGAGGTCGTCTAACGCCATTTCAACCAATTTTCGATTCTGAATGGTGTTTTTTTAACCAGGGCGATATTGAGATCACTGCTAATTTTTACCAGTTATTTTCAAGTTAAATAAAATAATCAAATATCGTTCGCTTGCAATCAGAATTAGAACAACGAGTTGATATTATAAAAATTTCATAATGTCAGTCATTGCCCCGAGCAGAACAGAGCAGAACAGCTGTGCAGTACAAAACCATGCATTATCATTTGCTAATAGACAATTCCATCACACAGTAACATTCATTTATTAGTAACACTAGGTAACAAACCGTTCATTAGTATGTTGCAGACATTGCAAAACTTGTAAAAAAATTCATGAACAAAACACAAAACTTTCTTCAGAATATCTGTTAATAATTATTTCGTCAATATTTGGGAGGCGGGTATGGGTACCGCCGCCCCGGGAAGGTTTATTGGATAACCAACACCTCTGCCATAGATCACCTCAAGTTGCTCCCTACCTAAATACTAGTACCTAGCATAATAATCTTCTTATATATAAAAATCAATATTTGTTTGTTCGCATTTTATGCGCTGCCACACCGTTTTGGTGATTTGTTGTGCGCACACCCGCAAAGGTTATAGGCTATATATAAAGGTGAGCTCTGGCTTTATTAAATTTGTATTTAAAAAATACTAGAGGTGGTGCGCGAGTGGTTTGAAAATATGTGTATTTCATATATTTTAGCGGCAGGGAGGGAAGGCAGGAGGGGGAGGGTAATGAAGTAGGTGGGGTTCGCTTGAAGAGTGACGAGGGGGGGAGGTGGGGAAGGTGGAAGGGGAATGCAGGGAGGGGAAGGAGACGCGGGAGAGGAAAGAGGACGCATGGGAAAGGACATGCAGGGAGAAATAATTTATTTCTTTGAATGGCATTGCAACGCATGCCATGTATCCACTAGTAACTTACAAATTAAGAGGGTATTACCAGAGAAAACCAGAAATATGTCATTTTTAAATCAGATTTTAGACGTATTGACTCTTTTCCATAAAAAAATATAATTAATTTTAGTATAATAAGGTTATACCATAGGTCGTTGGCAGATTTGTTAAAATTTCAAAAAAGATTTGTATTATACCACACCCATTTCAAATCATTTAATCAATATGTTATCTGGGTATCGCATGCTTTAGAATTTTAATTTTAGTTTAAATAAAATCATTAAAAATATATACGTGCATGTGTTTCTTGATGAAAATTGGTCCGTTTATGTATTTATTTGCGCACTTACAAACTAAAGTATTTCAGATTTTTTTAAACATTCTTATTTAACTTAGACATTATAGAAAAATGATAAATACTTATAATCAAAAAATCATCACAAAAATTACATTATTTTAGTAGTTTTATCATCACGCCTTTCAGCATTTTGGATGTAGGTATAAATTAAAGCAAATTTGGAATGAAATAAAATCGATATTGAGTTATAATTTTAATAAACAAAAATTTTAACAAAACAAAAAACGACTTCAAAAAATGCACTAAAAAGTAAAAAAATAATTTCGTATTCTTCTACAACTTCATAATCAACTTACTTTTTCTAATCATCAATATGTAGGTACGATTGTTACTTTTGGAGTCGGTGTCAGTCAAGGTAAGTTTTTGTAACTACATACATAGTTATAGGTGAGGTGTGCTTGTATCGCACAAGCGACTTGACGAGGCGAGAGCGGAGCCGCGGCGGCGCGGGGAGCTGTCAAGTGAACCCGCCGGGTCGGGTACCTTTGCTGACACCGACTCCAAAAATAACAATCGTACCTACATATTGATGATTAGAAAAAGTAAGTTGATTATGAAGTTGTAGAAGAATACGAAATTATTTTTTTACTTTTTAGTGCATTTTTTGAAGTCGTTTTTTGTTTTGTTAAAATTTTTGTTTATTTTTTGATTTTTAGTGATTCTGAAGTACACTAACTAATTTGTCTGAATATGGGTAAACCTACTAAACGTACTGCTCATATGAGACAGATATTATTTGACCATAGCGACGTTAAGGTCAAATTAAGAGATTCGGCCGAGTTTCGTTAATTTGTCATGGATCCGATAATCAGAACCTATCCAAACTCTCATTAAATTACCCTTGAAGTACATCCTTTCCAAAAAAAAAGAATCATCGAAATCGGTTGGCGTGATATTGAGTTATTCGTCCATTTGTCGCGCACATACTTATGCAAATTTAAGACTTATATGGTTTTCTCATGGATGCTATTGTCGGAACTGGACCAAATTAAAATGGGACCACACGGGAAGCATCAGCTTTCAAATAAAAAAAGAATCATCAATATCGGTTCACCCAGTCAAAAGTTCTGGCGTAACAAACATAAAAAAAAAAAAAAAAAAAAAAAAAAAAAATACAGTCGAATTGAGAACCTCCTCCTTTTTGAAGTCGTTTAAAAAGCTGGTACCGAGATCTTGCTTACTTAACTTACGTTAATCTTTCTCATTGTAACCGCCCTGCACGATCGTAAGAACAACTTTCGACAAAATGTGGATTTTCGGCCGCTGGCTGGTTAAACGCTCTTAAATGTTATGGAAAGTAGTTGTGAGTGGGTGAGGTTTGTGTGGGTCTTGGCGGCGGATGCATTTTTCCACCTACTGCGTGGTAGGCCTATCGCCTCTACCGCAGTGGGCAGGATGGATTCATGCGTCCTTCACTCCTGGACACATTGACCGCTAGATTCCCATCCACCCCTCATACCTTTTTCTTTTCCAGAATATCCTTTCCCTAAAAATGCAATCCGCACAGCATCCCCAAAGATGTCGAAGGCCCCGAGGGTAAATATTCTCTATGTGGAAATTAAAAAAAAATAATTAAATAGTTTTTTTTTTGAGATTGAAATTTTTGAGATGAAAGAATTAAGTATTGAGTTTGGTTAATATTTGTGTTTCATTATTCTCTCTGGCTATCCTTGCATGGAAATGATCGGATAGTTAGTAGGTATAAACTAGAGTAATATAATTTTATAATAGCATATTATTCAACGGTTTTACCAAGCGTTCGTCTGACGCTCTGACCGGCTTCACAACTCCCAACCATAACAAATGATATGTGTTGTTTATGAAAGCATTCCAGGCTATTCCACTGGGGATATTTCTGTCCGATATGTTGTTGTAATGGTGGTATACACCACACCACATCTTCTACTGAGCCGTAGGGATGGCAATAACCATAATCCGGATTTCGAAAAATCTATTGTAGCAAATTGAATTATTTCGAGCTTATATTTTATAAGTATTCAATCTCGAATACCTTCCCTTTCTCGAATCGCTTGTCTTTTACAGATTATGGACGAGGTTTGCTATTGGTTAGGGTTAGAGGTTAGAGGTTGTACCCCGCCGTTAAGGCTTACAGATGGTCTGAGCGCTTCGACCAAGTATATCTAGACAAGGCGTGTAGGTCTTAAAAATGACACCGGAACCAAAAATATTGGTTTACGAAAACATTTATCAAAAAGAAAGTCCATTATTTCACAGTCAAAAGATCGGAAGAAGCATTGGTTTGTACCTTTTGTTGATCTGCGTTGTTTTTCCAGCAAGTTCGCGGTAACGGAATTACTTTAGCTTTGTGAAGATCATTTTTAAAACACAAATTTCAGGCAGTTAGAAATATTTTAGGTATGGGCTATCACGGACTTTATTATTAATAATTTAATCAGTTATATGAATCTCTAAAAAAATATGTACATACCATATGAATTCGAGGCAGCGTATGGAGAAAAGTAACATTAAATAAAAAATGTTTAATTTCTTCCTAGTAAAACTACTACATCACGCAAGAGATGCAAGGAATTCTATGGGTAGTTGAATTATGAAATTTCTCGTAGGTGGTGTCACTTTGGGATTGGAATTGGGTATGAGAGGGCTAATCTATAGTTAATATATCGATGTCTGAGCGTTATAAGGTTGACTGACCTTGAAGTTTATGTTGCCTTCCGGAAAATTCTTTTGTTAAAAGATTTAACGAGAGGTTGAGGGAACAATTACTTTCCTTTTGGTTATTTGTTGTTAAAATACCCATAATTTTTTTGTTATAGTTTTCTACTGTTTTACTATTATTGAACTGTGTCATACTTGCAAATTGGTTGTACCTACTCCAGAAAAAGACTTATTGTGTTTAAAAGTGTGGATTTTATTTAATTACCCCCTCTACACTGTACTCGTCATGAAAGTCCGCCTTATTCAGTATTGAAGTACACTGGAGAAAAATACTGGCTCCTTACGTGCTCACAGAATCATAAAAGCTTAATATTATTATTTCTTTTGTTTTCTTTTTACTACTATTACCTTATTATCTTTTTTTGTTTCATGTATTGTCCATTCATATACACCTGCTTTTTCTTTTTTTTCCTTTGAAATGATTAAGGAGATAATAAAAACAAATAATAATAATAATAATAATAATTGGACAATTTATAGAGCGCCGTTTTTGTGAAAAATCACCTCAAGGGCGCTTTACAATTTATCATTAATCTTAGGCTCTATCTAATTTTATTATTTACAAACAGATACAGAAACATACTTACCTGTAGGACACTTCCGATAAAACACACTTTATTAAAAAGTTTATGCTTGGGGAAGATACGAATTTGCGCGTGGAGGACATTATATTCAAAACACTGGACATTGCATGACTTTACCCTTGCTACCCTCATCACTGTGGGTTCTACATTTATATTTATAAGAAGATTAATGGCAAAATTGAGTTAATGTTTATTTTGAAAGTCTGGAGAATTTTAAGAATTTGCTTTATTTTTACACACTTGGTAATTTACAATGTTGCGAGCCGTGAAGGCGGGGGTGAAAGGTTATATTTATTTATTATTATTTTTTTATACTTATGGATATGACTGTCTGAAAAGATGAGTTTTAAGTTTAGCTCTGAATTCTGCTGAATCTGTGATCATTCTTAACTCGTGTGGCAGTCCATTCCATGCTTTAGGTCCTGACACTCCGAAAGCACGATCACCGAATTTAGTATCTGGTGTGCGCTTTGGTTCCTTCAACCTTCCGATCGCTGATGTTGCTGCTGACCTGAGGGTTGATTGTCGAGAGTTGGAATTTTCTGGGATGCACATTTCCGATAAGTAAGTCGGAGCCATTCCGTTGAGGGACTTGAATACCATCCAGCAGAGCTTAAACTGGATTCTCTCGGGACACTTGAGCCAGTGAAGGTTTTTGAGATGCTCAGAAATATGGGAATATTTTGATACGCCGGTGATGAGTCTTGCCGCAGCGTTGAACACAGATTGTAATTTGTTGATTTGATACTTTGGGAGACTAGCATATATTCCGTTGCAATAATCTAGACGTGAAACAACATACGAATTGACTAGTAATTTAGTTGCCTCTGTTGTCAAGTTTCTCCGTACTGCTTTAATTTGCCTTAATTGAAAGAACCCCGTGCTTACAGTTCTGTTCACTTGAGTTTTAAGGGAAAAATCAGCGTCCAGATTGACGCCTAGTAGGTTTATGCATGTCTTTGATGTGATGTCACTTCCTGAAATGGTTATTGGGGAGTTATCAATGATACACTGGCGTCTACTTGTGGCTGTCCAGAGAAACTCAGTCTTTGCAGGATTCAGTTTCAATCTATTTGAGGTCATCCAGCGAGTGATTGCTTCTAGACACTCGGTTATTCGAGTTTTAAGACTGTCTATTTCCTCTGGTAGGCAGTAGAAGTAGACTTGCTGGTCATCAGCGTAGCAGTGAGATAGAAGACCAAATGATTCGATAATTTTAGCGACATCATTTGTGAAGAGGATGAAGAGAAGTGGGCCCAGAACAGACCCCTGGGGAACTCCAGATGAAAGGGTTGCATATTTTGATTGGTTTTTTCCCACTTTTACGGCTTGTACGCGGTTGACCAAGTAAGATATCAGCCAGTCCTTTACACCGCAGTTTAAACCAAAGGATTCTTCTAATCGTTTTATAAGGAAATCATGGTCAATCGTGTCAAAAGCAGCACTCATGTCTAAGACTGAAAGGAGTGCCAGTTTACCCGACTCGATAGCAAGCGTTATATCCGACAAAACACTTAGTAATCCAGTTTCCGTTGAGTGAAACCTTCTATATGCGGATTGGTATTTAGTCAGCAGTTCATTTGAGTAAATAAATAAATAAATAAATATTTATAATATTCGTAAAACTAATTTCGAAAGCTACAACTTTATGTAAAAGTGGTTATCTGTTTTTCTAAATTTTCCTCCCCCCCGCCCCCTGCCCCTTCCCTCTCCCCCCCCCCCCCCAACATTTCAACATGAATCCCATTCCCCTCACACGTCCCCTTCCCCTCCCGCGTTTCCCTTCCACCTTCCCCGCCTTCCCTTTCCCGCTCTCTCGTCCCGCCAACTCTCCTCCCGCGTTCCATATATTCAATCCCAGTACATTCAGTTTTTAAACAGCCCGCGTGCCACCTTTTACAATTTTTATTCAAATTTTCATTTTTCATGTATATTAAATTTGGTACCTATTTAAAATATCTAAAATTCTTGATTCGATTCAAACTATTAGGGGAGTACCTACTTTAAATAAATTTATCAACTTGAAGATTTTCAAAAATAGAATCCTGATTTAAAATGTCATTCTCAAACACGCGAACTGTCAAACGTGCGATAGTCGTTAGGTTTTCTGAAATTATCCAATTTTCTGCGCAATTTTATTAATTTTTCTCTCCGTAAGAACCATCCTCGTACTTCAAGGAATATTCTAAAAAAATAATTAGCGAAATCGGTTCATCTGCTCTCGAGATTTGCGCTTAGCAACACATTAAGCGATTCATTTTTATATTATAGATAACGAAAGATTTGATGGTTGAGTAATTTCATTTTTGGTTTTTATGAAAAAAACGAAAAACTTAGTACGCATTTTAAAATTATTTTATTATGTAACTCCACAAATGCTTAAATTTAGTATTAAAGATGCCTTACTCAGCAAAAAAATATTTTACCAGTCTATTTCTACCACTGAAAAGTAATATTCCGAAAAAATCAGGGGTTTTATTAAAACGGTCGAAACGATGTAGACATTTCTGAGTTATGGATGAGTAAATTGTTAATAAGCTTGTTAACCCATTAACCAAACGTTCACATCCGCGGATCCGTGTTTTAGAACAAACTAGCGCAAACCCGTGAAAAATCACGGGATAGTCTGAATTGTTTATATTTGACAAATAAATTTCAATTAAAATATTGTATTGTAGGAGGGTACTTTTCGCTTGTCTGAATTCTCACAACTGATCCCAATTTTGAAAACAACACTTAAATTCAAGGAAAATTTGAGTTCATTGAACGAGATTTCACGGAATTAACAACACACATAGATAACTGAATTTTGTTTTTTTTTTACGCGCCAGATTTAAATGTCCGGGTTAAACTTTCTCCACAGGAAAAACCAAACCCTTTCACACACTTCCCAAATGATCATCTAGTCAATCCACGCTATGCAATTGCACTATACAACGTGTCCGGAAACTCGTAGTACAAGCGGGACACTGCTGAATCTACATCACGTAGAGAACCCAAAAAACTTATTTTTTTCGACCTGAGCATTTCGATTTTAATATTATTTTTTTTCTATTTTTCCATTTTTTCGGCAACTAAAGGGTTAAAAAAAACTTTAGCGCCCGGTTTACCCTTCGATGCATTTTATAAGACATTACACAGCTGAAATCAACTCCCTAGTGAACAATTTTTATAAATTTAACCAAAAAAATTCCAACTTTGGACCCGATTTACTCGAAAACGAAAGCTCAAATCAAAAAAGTTATATGATAAATCGACTCCGAATGTGGTGTAGATTTACCAGTTTCCCGCTTGTACTACGAGTTTCCGGACACCGTGTATAAGTATTATAAATACAAAACAATACAAGAACAACATGTCAACCTACCAGAGACCAAATGGGAAAAAAATTCACCGACTCCAGATATTTTCATATCAGAGGGTTCGGCTCTGTGGAATTTCTAATTGAACCTATAAATCCTACTGATCCCTCAATATAAATATTTAAAAAATCTTTTGTAATTTTTTATTTTTTATAAGTACGCTTATTATTTATTAAATAAATATTATTACTGGCTTTGCGCGCATTTTTTTCAGTGGTACTCGTTGAGACAGTAAAAATAAAATTTATTATTTCTGTCATTGAAATTTGAAATCCTTAATCCGGATATCCGGATTTGAGATTCAAGAAAAACGGATTCCGGATTTGCAATCCCTAGTCGGCCATATGGATGTTGATAGCTTACTTATAATGGGAAATGTTGAACAATTTCTTCAACGCTTCTGTCTTCAAACATTTTATTTTTACAAGGTTAGAAGATTGTTCTTTCTCTACGTCAGTCTTTCTATTTATTATCCACTTTTGCGGCTGTTTTGAAGCAGAGTTTGTAAGGTCTATGAATTTTAACTGCCCTCCACACTAGCTACCAAATTTTCGTTGAATCCGGCGTTTTGTCCTAACAAATTTTTCATTATTCAAACAAAGTATTCCACAATTTCCTCTCTGGATTTTGAAACTAGTGCAAATATTTTTTTAATATAGTAACCAGTAACGACCGCTAACGTGTCTGTACGTTTTCTTTCGATAAGTTACTTCTCTTTGGAGTTAGTAAGTACCCTCTGATGTTCAGTATACAAACTAGACAATGATTTAAAGCAAAACGTACTGTCATAAAATATTTTCTTCTAATACAGCCAGGCACTTCCCCACCTTCGTCTTCCTCGTATCCCTACCACCTTCAACCTTTGATTTGATTGATTTGCTATCTGAAATGCGCTACGATATCCTCCAATCTAGAAGGAATGGGACCCTTACAGTAGCAGATTTTAAAATTATAAACTATTGCATTGACAGCCCATACCTCTTAGAATGCTATAAATTGTTTGTACCGAACAACTACTGCCAGGGTCTTCACCACGTCTTGCTCTTATCCCACATGGCAGAACAGACGTTCTGGCCCAGAACAGCATGACAGAGGTATGGTGCTGCTAAATGATATCTCTAGGTCCCTTGACATTTTCAACATTGGCCTTGAAGGTTTCAAGAGTGTAATATTAGATTTAATGTTAATTAGTCTTAATTAAAATGTTAAAGGAACTAAATTGGTTGACCGTGAAACAGATGCTGACCTTGAACACGATGATATTTATCCACAAAATATTGAACAACACGTTACCAAAATACTTCTCAAATAAAATTGTATAGAATAAAGACATTCACAGACATAACACAAGGACATGCAAGGAAATTAGGCTACAAAAAAAGGACAAAGCGAATACGCAGAACAGTCTACTGTACAAGGGAATGAAGTTGTATAACACACTACCAGAAACTTTAAAGTCCACACCAATTGGAAAGTTCAAGATGTATTGTAGGAGCTACATAAAACTTGAAAAATATAGTGAATATGAAATATTTTAATCAATTAGACATTTGTAACAATGTACAAATTACTAAAATAAAAATTATTATTATTATTATTAATTATTACCATCCAGCACAACTTGTACTGGATTCTTTCAGGGCACTTCAGCCAGTGAAGGTTACGAAGGTGTTCAGAAGTGTGTGAATATTTAGGGACTCCGGTTATGAGCCTTGCCGCTGCATTAAACACGGATTGAAGTTTGTGAGTTTGATATTTTGGAAGGCTAGCGTTATTATTACCTTTCACCATTCTATCCATTATAAATACTTACTAAATGATTGTTGAAGTGCTTCATTTCCTCATTGCTAACTTCGCCTTACCACGTCAATAATAATTCATGTTGATGCTTCCATTATATTGTGTGACTTTTGATCCTGCTTATTAAACATTTACTTAATGCGTCTTTGACTGCTACACCCAGGGGCGTCGCATCCATTTGTGTAAATTGTGCACCCGGGCGGCTGAACATAAGGGCGGCTGCAGGTTACCAAAACTTAAATAATTCTAATAATATTCCAAAGAGAATAACTTGGACACACCTCAATTGAAAGAAGTGTTCTGAAACGTTTGCATACTTTCGTGTTTATTAATAAAACTAGCAGACCCGGCCACACGTTGCTGTGGCTAACGAAACACAATGCCATTACCCACTCTTTATAAAATCCACACCACCCGCTTGCTAGCTGCCCGCTGCCTGAATTGAATATTTGAATTTCTCGGCTTTTATCTACTATAATGAGCATGTATTATACATATAAACCTTCCTCTTGAATTACCCTATCTATTGGTGAAATCCGTCGCGTAGTTTAAAAGATCTATGCGCACATACATTTTGAGCGACTTCATTTTATACTATGTAATGATTATCTCATATTATTCTTAGAATTAACTGTCATGCTAACCATCACGCAGTTTCCCCGCAAGGGTAGGCATAGATGATGTACCGCCAAACAACGCGGTCTTGGCAAACACTCCGTGCTTCAGTCACATTCATACATGATCCCCCACGTTCTCTTCTGACTCTTGACAAGATCCGATTCAAGTATTTTATTCACTTGATCGTGCCATGTCCTTCTCGGGCGTTCCCGACTGCTTCTCCCATTCATTTTTGCATAATATATTTTCCTTATACTCGGTCATCCGCTCTACATGCCAATTTCTTAATCTTACTCATTACATTTACGCCAGCCTTGCGTTCTTTGCGGATTCCCACATTTTTCACACGGCCTTTTCTTACCACAAATCCGCCCCGGGGATCTCATTTCTACAGCATTAAGTTTACTTTTATCCTTATTCTGCTAGTTAAATGTTTCACTGCCATGCGGGGTTGGTATCGGCATTCCACTGTGGACTGCTAGCATCTACTCTTTGGACAATTTATACTGTCACCAAAGCCGTCTTACCAGAAATTTTCTATGTAATAATGACGTTCTAGACAGTTGGAACCGTTTCAGAGTGTGCGGTTATGAATGAAATTGTAGAATTGTCATGTCAAATTGTCAATTGTCCGTGCGTGTCGATGTATTGCTATTGCTTTGTCTGGTAGTAATTCTTCACTCGGCGACTTTCTCGAAAGCGCCCGAACTGTGCATTTCAGGCGCGCAATGGTTCGTACTCTTTCTGGAACGCGTGAGAAGCAGGTAGGTCTGCAGCTCATTATTGATACGATAGGTACCTACACATCCAGCCATCGTAATGCCGGCGGTAGGTGTATTTAACGAGAGGCGGCCGGAACGTTCTCGTTAGTTCGGTATTCGAACACTTTAACTTGGGCGTCGCTTCTGGAAAGTCCATATACATATTTTGGAAACAATCCAGAGCATGTGGTAGTAGAGGCTGGCTGCTACAAAATTATTAAAATGACACATTTTTAATAGAATGGTCAAAATCAGAAAACAAACTTTAAAAAATCTTCCACACATTTTAACGGTGTTCATAGTTTGTGAAGATACCCCGTTAAATGCAATGAAAGTAGTTTAATATATGTACATTAAAAAAGAGATTTTCGATTTTGCACGCAGGCGGGGACCCTCTTGGCGGCCCTGAACCGCACCATATTACCATTAATAGTATGCTGTACAGAAGATGCTAGACTAATATTACGCGTAGAAGCATTTTTATTGGTAGAGCTATCACAGTCATTAATTCAGCCTGCAGAATATCAAAGCATTTATTGATAAACATAGCCTATGAAATCATATTAATAGTAAATAAACCATTTTAGCTTCGTGACTACCTCCGCGGTAGGTTCGGTTTACTAAGATTTAGGTATAAAAATTAATAGCAGTAAATTGATAACATGTAATAAACCATTGAAGAAGAATAATCTAAAAGAAAATATGAAAGAGAACAAGACACAGAAAATGGTAATAGACGAAGTTAATGGTCGTAATCGTAATCCATTTGTAAATAGTAAAATTAGATAGAACCTAAAAATTCTTAATAAATTGTACAGCGCCCTTGAGGTGATTTTACACAAAAACGGCGCTCTACAAATTATCCAATTATTATTATTTTTTTTAACTGGGACTCGAAACCCAGAAATTCTCGTCTAACCGGGACGTGCGCCTTTACCAATTATTCCGCTATTGTCAAACCGTCATATTTGTCTATCATATATTTCAAATTTTAGAATTAACAATTTTATCTTCAATATATTATAGGCAACTCCCCTTTTTATTGGAAACAATCAATCTAAGAATTGGTTTGTAACCTAGATAGCGTCTCGGATAAATATACCCGACTTTATTTATAAGGAACTATTGACCTTTTTATAAAAGTCTAAATCTAAATGAATATTCAATTTTTTTATAAGAAAAACTCTATTTTTTTTAATTTTTGAAAGTTATTCCCATCAATGTAATATATCATTGCAGAATAATAATAATTTAAACGAAAATATGAAAGAGAACAAGACACAGAAAAATAAATATCTATCATATTTAGAAAAATAAATTTTAAAATAGTTCTTCAAATTGAATACGATAACATCTTTGGCAATTCTTCGCGGATTGTCGACCAAAAAATGGTTATAAATTTAATATGAGAATAAGCATTTTTCTTGCAACAGTTCTCTCAAATAACGTCTTTTTTTACATTAGCTCCACACATGAGGTAATGAGGAAAATAATTTCGCTCAGGGCCATGTCATCATTAGGATGTTGTGTGGAGGATTTTTTTTAAGCAAAGGAAGGAGATAAAGATCCTGGAAGGAAAAAGGTATGAAGGGTGGATAGGAATCTGGGGTGTCCAGCAGTGAATACGGTGCAAGGCGATGGGTCCGGAGAGGCCTGCTGAAGAGATAAAAAGGTCACCCTCAACCAGTCTCACCAAACCGCCACATAGTAGGTGGGTAGACGCGTCCGCCGCCAAGACCAGTAAGACAATTATGAACCCGTGCACCCTAAGTTGCCAAACACAGCGAACCACTTAGGGTGACCTATGGAAGAGATGAAGGATCTTTAAATTACGATATCTGTCAAACATGCGAACAGAAGAAATACAAATTTTGAATAAAGAATTTTTTATTAATAAAATAATGTTGATACCTACTTTATCATTTGACTGATATGATTTATACTTATCAGTTACAATTTAAAAAAAAATATAGTACATTGAACTTGAATAAATAACACAAAAAAATTATGTAAATAACAAACCATAAATAAGTTTATTCTTCCGGCCAAAATAGTCTAAAGTTACAATAACTTGGGGCAGTCGCAGATAAAAATAAATTCAGGTATTACCTAGTTTTTTTTTGCTATTGCTGCAACATTGTCCCTGACTTATGTAACTCAAATATTTCATATTTGCATTGGCGATAAAGATAATATCAACTGGAAGTGTTTATTGCAACTTATTATATTGGTGTGAAAATTGGCAGCAGGTTACGAAA
This sequence comes from Limnephilus marmoratus, assembly GCA_917880885.1. Lineage (NCBI taxonomy): Eukaryota > Metazoa > Arthropoda > Insecta > Trichoptera > Limnephilidae > Limnephilus > Limnephilus marmoratus. Next base: position 22,122,268 of record OU862930.1, on the reverse strand, counting down.
CGGCCCATTTCACGTTACCATATTATCAGAAACCAATCAATAAATATTATTGTTTCGTGCTGTGCACTTAAATTTAGGATATAAATAAAGTTTTAAGAGGAGCAGCACTCTCAAAATGCAATTGATTTTAAAGCACCTACTAAAATTTCAGCTGAGTGCTCGCACACATAAAATCATCACGTTGCGCGTTGGTGAGATTGCTGAGGCGTAAGCGTGGTCGTAAATTTATCTATCGATAGGTACCTACTTCGGTTATTAATTCATGAATGTATGCAAGAATTGAAAGGTGTGGGCTTGGGTGCGAAAATGAGCAATTCGAAGTTGGCAAGATTGGCAGAACAGTCTGTCAACCAAACAACTCGGTCTTGGCACACAATCCTTGCTTCAGTCACTTTCATACATCGTCTCATTCTTTGAATTTACCCGAATCAAGTATTTATTGAGTTGCTTGATCTTGCCATGTCTTCTTCATATTATATTATTATCGTTCCACCCCTACATGTCCAAACCATCTAAGCGTTACAGAGTCTTAACTCATTCTTGCATTCTTTCCGGATCTCCTATAAACACGGTCAAACAAAGTTTTATTACTCATATGCCTCAGGGATCTCATTTCTACAGCATTCAGTCTACTACCATCGTTCTTCTGTCAGTTCTATGCCGCGCTGCCATGCATTAGAAATGGTATTAACCCTCCATTGTGGACTGCTAGCTTCGCTTCTTTAGATATTTTTTTTATTAATTCAGTCTTCGAGGAAAACATGGCACGATCAAGTAAATCAGATACTTGAGACGGGCCATGTCAAAAGTCAGAATAATAGAAGAGTATGTATGAGACGATGTATGAATGTGAGTGAGGCAAAGAGTGTGTGCCAAGACCGAGTTGTTTGGCGGTCCGTCCTCTCTGCCTACCCCTGCGGGGAAACGGCGTGATAGTTAGTTAGTTTTAGTTTTCCTTTAACGGATTTCCTGTATTTCCCCTTCTTACAATGTCCCAGGAATTTCCTGCACATACCCTTCCTACAATGTCCCAGGAATTTCCTGCATTTACCCTTCCTACAATGTCTCAGGAATTTTCTGCATTTACACTTCTTACAATGTCCCAGGAATTTCCTGCATTTACCCTTCCTACAATGTCCCAGGAATTTCCTGCATTTACCCTTCCTACAATGTCTCAGGAATTTTCTGCATTTACACTTCTTACAATGTCCCAGGAATTTCCTGCATTTACCCTTCCTACAATGTCCCAGGAATTTTCTGCATTTACCCTTCGTACAATGTCTCAGGAATTTTCTGCATTTACCCTTCTTACAATGTCCCAGGAATTTCCTGCATTTACCCTTCCTACAATGTCCCAGGAATTTTCTGCATTTACCCTTCCTACAATGTCCCAGAAATTTCCTGCATTTACCTTTCTTTCAATGTCCCTGTCAGCTTTTTAATCTCTCGTAAAAATGTTTCCCCAATACACAAACTCTTTCATTTGCTTCAAGTATGTATTCAACGTTGAATAAAATAAAAAATAAAAATATTTATATCACCCACGTGTTTAACAATGTTCATTAAAAAATTGCAATAACATTTCCGATGACGCCATATAATTGCATTCTTCAGATGCACTCCATCTGGCGAGAACACCATTACAATTAATTCTATCTCCAGTACCTATTAACTTATGTATGCAATCAGTGATGCACACTGCGAACATTGCATTCCTTAGTACTCTTCTTAGCTACAAGTCGAGGAAGATGACAGCATAACGACAAGACTAACAAACCAGCATTCGCTTCTCCTTGGACCTTCAGATTAATTTGCTCGCTTTTGTGCGTCTCAAAGAAATCGTTGTATCTCCCTTTCTATCATGTTGAGAAATATGATCTAAACGGTGTTAGAAAGAGAAAACACCTCGCTTTATATTCAAATCTAGAAGTTATCATAAATTATTTAAAATATAACTATAACTTTATGAATGTAAAGTTTCCGACCGCAATATAAAAAAAAAAATGACGATAATTTGGGATTTTTTTATTAATTATTTTTAGATGAAACAACAAAGAGTGAGTTTGCGATAACGTTTATAGTATATTTACCTAATAAAATATGTGCGTATTTTTATTATTTTTTTATTATCAATAATTTTAGTTAGAAAAAACGTAAGGCGAACCATATTTAAAACTTGTATGTTGTCATTAAAAAAAATTATATTTAAAAAATTATGTGTTTATTTCGAATTATAAAATTTATAAGCGTATTTTATTTATCACCTTTTAAAAACAGTTTTCAGTTTACGCTTTTTTTTACCCAATTTTTTGGCGATATCGGAAAAATAATTTAATTTTATAAAATACATTTTCATCGTACTAAAAATCAGGAAACAACATTATTCAATCTCTAAAATAATCGGATTATAAGGTACTCTTTCAAGTTGAGGAATGCAGTGAATGCATAACACAACATTATTCCCCTAACAATAACTTTACTATCTTTGGTTCCGCGAATCCTCGAGGTCTGCCTACACACAAACACACACACACACACCCTTTTACAATCATCACATTCAGAGGTCTCCGTCTGTGTCTGCGTCTAACGGGTCTGTGTGTAGACTGTAGAACTGTATACCCCCGGAATGCCACTGAGTTTTTTGTTCAACCGAGTGCACGAAGAATGCCATTGTGCGGAAAGATGGAGTGGTATTTTGGGGGAACGAAGAATGAATGGCTTGTGCAGAATTGGAACAGTGGAACACGCTTTCATAAATATTTGCTGACTTTTTGCGGCTGATATAGATCACTTTGAACCTAAAGCATGTTTATGTGTATATATATATAAAAATCAAAATATGCTTGATTATAAATATGTATGTAAATAAATAAATATACATATATGTATGTGAGTTTTCTTTGCGTTGCTAAACCATTCACCTATTGCGATTTACTTTGGGGATTTGATGTGCGCATACCTGAAATGGTTTCTATATGTATCTATACAATAATGAACTCTGGTGTCATGAAATTATGCTTTGCTAAACCATTCATCCGATTGCTTAGATGCATCCGAAATCTTAGTTGTAAGCCAGTAATATTAATTCCTTTAAATACTTATTTGTACAGCTCCCTTGAGGTGATTTTTCACAAAAACGGCGCTATATAAATTAGCCAAATATTATTATTATTTGCGTTCAAACGGTGAGTTGTTGTGAACACGCCCGCGATGGTTTCCATGTATACTGGTGAGCTCTGGCATTATGAAATTTATATAACAAAAATTACAATTGGTGGCATGCGAGCTGTTTGAAAAAAGAAATGTGCAGGGACTGAATGTATAGAATGCAGGAGGGGGGAGGGGAAGGGTATGCGGGAAAGGAAGGGGAGAGGAAGTGGCATTGCAACGCACGCCGGGAACTCGCTAGTAAAATAATATTATTGTGTATTCATTTACGAAGATTTGTTTAATTCGTTAGTACGTTTTTAAATACATGTAATATTTGAATTGCGATTTTGTTTTCGTGAATGAATTAATTAATGCAAATCTTGGAAGTGGAAATTAACCCACTTCACGACATCAGATCGACCTGAAACTCGTCAGATGACTCGTTTTGGATGCCAACGCATTAATTCAGCTGTAGGCACCCATGCACACACACGGGCACACACAGGCATTTCTCATAAGGGAACGTACTTATACTACGTGACCTATTCAGGGGGGAGGTCTTCAAAATACCGCGCTTGGTACAAATGAGCGGCGGGGGGCTTAGGTTTTTGGTCACCGGGGGGGGGGGGGGGGGGGTTAAAAAATTGCAAAAAGTTGGTCACGTAGTATGGGTACGTTCCCTAACTTGCTTAAGAATCGGCTAAAGAGATGGCGCAAATATACTTTTTACCGGATGATTTTTTTTTACGTAATTTTATTTATAATATGATCATTTTTATTGAATATGATTGCTGCCAAAATATATAATGTTAAAAAAATGAAGTCATGGTTAGAAATACATATATTTTTTCAAGTTGTTTTTGTGTTATGATATTTGGAACAGATCCATTTTTAATTGCACCTTTCCACATTGATCCGATTTAAAAAACCTCCTCGGATGAAAAATAAATTTTAAAAAAGGCGTTGAAAACTAATTTTCTTGGTACCAATCTATTCTAAATTCTGCAAAACCAAAGATTTGCCATTACGGAAGTATTCCGCCACGATGTTAAATAATAATTTAATTTTATAACGACGCAAACCCAGTTGGGCAGACTAACAAATATCTCTTAATTTACATAAAAATAACAAATTTCCCACCAATAACCTTGATGTGACACAGTTGATAAATTCTTGAACAAAGAGTACCCAACCCTATTTGACAACACATTTCAGACCTTTTTTTGCATCATCAAAGATAGATCCCGCAATGATTGAACAGAGTATTGACACATCGCTAGTCAATCCAAGGGAGCCCGCGATGCCTCAATACAAAGGATTTACCCATCAAAGCCGCCATTTCTACAATTATCTACCCCATTTTTGGAAAAACTATTTTTTTTCACTCATTCGAATTAGAATTGGACATTATTCCTTTCCTTCTCACCTTTTTAAAATTCACATCCTTGATTGTACATTCTGTGGTCTAGAAATGGGAATTTTATATCACATATTTTTGATAAATTTAAACAAATATCCTCTCTTCTACCAAGCCTTATCTAAAATTGCCTTCCTTCCTATCAACATAGCATATCTTCTAAGTCTGAACTCGACTGTAAACTTTGAAATTTGCCCATTTAAATAAAACACGCTTTCAAAAAATAAATAAATTCACCTTTCCATTCTTTCATAATTTGAAAATATGATCTAAAACACCCTTGAAGAGTGAAAGCCAGAAACGTTGGAAAAAAACAAATGCTATTTAATAGCGTAAAAATACCTGCCCGTTCAAAAACAGATTTGCCTCGTTTTGGGTACTCTATAGATACTTTTGACGAAGAAACTATTTTGTACCGATGATTAACGGTCTATATTAGACAGTTTTACGGTCTATATTAGGAAAATTTACTCTACCGTGTCATAATGTTATTGTAAATGCTTGTTGAACTCCACTATTTTAACCGTAAAATAGATTTGGCACTAATCGATTTGTGTGCATATCCTAGTAGAATAGAAACTAGGCTAATACAAGATAACTTCAGTTGAATTAGACGTAAACTAATTGCGGAGCATCTTCTTAACATTTTTTTTTTGTATCATTTCCTAGCTAATGCGAAACAACGACAGTACTCGTTCTATTGCCTTTGTTTTGTTTATTTTTGAATCTTCTCAATTGTAATTAGATCGTAAATGGTTTTATTATACTTTCGTTTCTTTTGTGCAGCATTCCGTCAAGTTTCCTCTTCCTCTGCCAGCTCTGTCACATTACCGTACAGGAGTGTAGTAGGTATCAGAACTCCACTATGATCTGTGTACGGTCTCTTGAAGGTCTTTGGAAGTCTGGAGTCAGTCGAAAATTGAGCTCCTAGTATTACTTCTTTCCTCTACCAAATTAATGAGGGTGATCGCGTAGTAATGATTGAGGTTATTCTCAGAATGAAACACTTGTGTTAAATTACTGGTAGGTATATTGGTTAATTGCGTAGGTATATATAGTTCTGCTAAACTTGGAATAAAGGTGAAATGATTTTAAATGTTGGCCGTAAGGCTTTTAGCAAAAAAATGATCACAATAGGCTTCATGACTTGACACTTTTGCTCCTCGTGGAAAATAGACAAAATGATACAAACACAATTTTGTTGCATAAAAATGAAGATAAAATGTGACTCAGACGTTAAATTGAAAGTAAAAGAGTCCATAGATGGAAATGAATCAAGATGAATTTAAATATAAAATGACAGACAGAAAATTAAATTAAATATTTCAAATAGGACGACACAATACTTAACCATCTGAGAGTCTCGCTTTATTTGTCATCATTTTACATCATCAACACGTTGGTGACCGCAGCCTTCCAGCACCAATCGCCACTCCTGAGTGAGCGATGGGCCCGAGCGCACACAACACCACGCCCTGCATAATAATGGATTATTTATTTTTGTTATTATTTTTTTTCTATTTATGTTCTTGTTTCTTAACGGTGTAAATATATAAATATGTATAACTATATGGGACCTGTGGGATTGCACTATCCTCCCCACATCCTGGAATAAAGAATTATTATTTACGGCACCAGATTTAAATGTCCGGGTTAAATTTTCCCCACAGGAAAAACTAAACCCTTTCACACACTTCCTCAAATGATCATCTAGTCAATCCACGCTATGCAATTGCACTATATAAGTATTATAAATACAAAACAATACAAGAACAACATGTCAACCTACCAGAGACCAAATGAGAAAATAATTCACCGACTCCAGATATTTTCATATCAGAGGGTTCGGCTCTGTGGAACTTATTATTATTATTTACGAGGGACAACCTAATTTAATCCTTCATTATATTTTTTTCAAATACACACGTCTATCAGTGCCCCGAGAGAATCCAGTTTAAGCTCTGCTGGATGGTATTCAAGTCTCTTAACGGAATGGCTCCGACTTACTTATCGGAAATGTGTATTCCAGAAAATTCCAATTCTCGACAATCAACCCTCAGGTCAGCAGCAACATCAGCGATTGGAAGGTTGAAGGAACCAAAGCGCACACCAGATACTAAATTCGGTGAGCGTGCTTTCGGAGTGTCGGGACCTAAAGCCTGGAATGGACTGCCACACGAGTTAAGAATGATCACAGATTCAGCGCAATTTAGAGCTAAACTTAAAACTCATCTTTTCAGACAGTCATATCCATAAGTTAAAAAAAAACTTTCACCTTCTCCTTCACGGCTCGCAACATTGTAAATAACTAAGTGTGTAAAAGCAAATTCTTAAAATTTTCCAGACTTTCAAAATAAATATTAACTCAACTTTGGCATTAATCTTCTTTTAAATATAAATATAAATGTAAAACCCATGCAATGTCCATTGTTTTGAATATAATGTCCTCCACGTGCAAAGTCGTATCTTCCCCAAGCATAAACTTTCTAATAAAGTGTGTTTTATCGGAAGTGTCCTGCAGGTAAGTATGTTTCTGTATCTATTTGAAAATACATAATAAAATTAGATAGAGCCTAGGATTCATAATAAATTGTAAAGCGCCCTTGAGGTGATTTTTCACAAAAACGGCGCTATACAAATTATCCAATTATTATTATTATTATCAATGTCCTTATCAAACCTAACCTCTCTTGCAGTATTAAGTCACCATTAAATCGTTTTGGGTACAATATACTTCATTCTTTCTAGGTGAGACTGTCATACTTTCAGACGTTTGCACCCTTCGCCTTTAGTTAATTTAACCAATTGAACCCCGCGAGACCCGAAATAAGTCAATTCCTGGAAGTTTGAACCTCCCCGGCCCCGGTTAACTCCGATGATTGTTTACAAGCCGTAACAGTGAGAAGCGGTCGGTGACCGCAGTCAACTTATTTTAACTTTGGTTCCGGCGTAACTTGAACCGACTGGTTAAACCGAACTAGGTTATTGAATTAATTAAAATTGGTTTCGGATTTTTTGGCATTTTGCCCAGAATAAGAATGAAAGAATGGTCCATTAGAACAAATAAGTTTGAATTATGTTGAGAGGAATTCATTTTTGGGCAATATAAAGCGATAAAGATCTTTCAAGAATTATTATTATCGACTGATTTTTTTTTATTTTAATGTGAGTATCGCAGAAATTTTACATTAAGGGGCCATCCATAAATTACGTCACACCTTAAGGGGAACGTATGCGCGGCCCATTTCTGCCCGTTTCATACATATCTTAGATTTGGATTCGAGGTCAAAATACCCAACCAAACTGAAAAATTATTTTTGAAATCAAAAGGTATATCAAATATCTAGTCAGGATGTGAGCTACTTTATTTATTTTTGCTTTAAATTGTAGGATATAGACCATTAAAGATTTGAGTGTTTCATGATTTTGAAGGCAATTTAGGCAATTATTTGTGAGTAAAAGAAAAACCATTAGAAAAACAATTTTACTATATTTATTTTAAAAATACAATGAAAAATAAAATAAAAATAAAAAAAATCTTAAAAATGCATTTTTGGGTGGTAATTTTAATATTTAAACTACTATTTTTCAATATTGCTGAACAAATAAGGTGGCTACAGCAGAAAGATGTGTCCATATGTTTACAATGGATTCCATCTCATGTAGGAATACATGGGAATGAAGAGGCAGATTTGTTGGCAAACGAAGCATGTGTGAATGGAATCATCTACGACTGGACGCCAGACGCTGATGATTACTGCCAAAAAATAAATTCCATATGTAATAATATGTGGAATAATCATTTTGAAACGTTGTCTACAAATAAAGGAATATGGTACAGAAAGCTCCAAAACGAACCGTTTAAAAGACCATGGTTCACTGAGGTTAATCTGAAAAGATCGGAAATGAGAATCATTTTTAGATTAAGATCCGGACATGCACTAATGGGAAGAATATTGTGTTTGATAGGCCTCTCTGATTCTCCAATGTGCTCGATATGTGAACAAATTGAAGATGTCGAGCACACATTATCGAAGTGCATTAAATATGAACGACAGAGAGTTACAATACTAATGACCTCGAACTCATCGGAAGTTCAGAATTTAATAGCCTCAACTGAGTTTCATGCCATATCGAGAATTATGAAATTTATTAGATCATGTAAACTGGAAAATATTTGAAAGTGATTTTTTATACGAAATGAATATAAAAGGACTCTAAGTACCTTTTAAAGATCATTAGAGATTATAATGATAATATTATAATTTAAAAATAGATGAGGCAAAAAATGACAACATTGTGTGAGTCAGAAGCCTCGATAATATACATGACATAAAAAAAAAAAAAAACTACTATTTTTTATTCCGCCGTAAACAGGTAATTTGTATTTTTAATTTACACCCATCAAAATGATTTTTTTTATAAATTTTTATTTTTTATTTTATATTTCATCATATTATTTGATAAGTATAGTAAAATATTTTTTTATTGTTTTTCATTTACTCACAAATAATTGCCCAAATCGCCTCTAAAATCCAGAAACATGAAAATCTTTAATGGAATATATCTTATTATTTAAAGCAAACATAAATAAAGTAGCTCACATCCTGACTAGATATTTGATATACCTTTTGATTATTAAAATAATTTTTCAGTTTGGTTGGGTATTTTCATCTCAAATCCAAATCTTGTATGAAACAGAAATGGGCCACGCATACGTTCCCCTTAAGGGGGGGGGAGGGGAGGGGAGTAAAGAAGTGTGACATTGCGTGACAAGGGGTATGGGAGGTCATCAGCTTTGTGACGTCACATGCAAAAAACGACTGCGACACATGCGACTGCGACAAAAATATTTTCCCTATCCCATTACGCCCCCTCCGTTGTGGTAAATATGACCGTGACGATATTAAATGTTGACGAAAAACTAAAATATTACCAACTATTATTTTTACAAGTAAAATTGCAAAATATGTGACGTCACGCTAGGGGAGAGGGGGTCTCACAAATGTGACTATGTGTGACACTGTGACAGGGACGGGGGAGGGGTAAAAAAACTATGAAATTCATGTGACGTAATTTATGTAAGGCCTCTAATTTAAAAATTTGTGTAAAGTTGACATTTGTCACATAGAACGGATGGTTTCTACGACTCGTTCTTGAGTTCGACAGCTCGGCTGTGGAACGATTTGCCGGCTTTTGTGTTTCCTCCCTCTTCAAGACCCGTTCACTTCCCTGTTCACTCCTTCGTCTCCTCAAAAAAACCCTTCACACAGCATCCCCAAATATGACGTAGGCCCTGAAAGAAATATGTCATCTTTGGGGATGCTGGAGATATGTCATCTTTGGGGATGAGGGAGAAAACACGAGCAAATTATTCCACTTTTTTGGGTGGTTTTATTTTTCAATTTTTGTAAAATATACAATTTAATTATCCCTGGAAAGTGACTCGCTAACCAAAGTTGTGCACTCCTGCATTAGTTAGCACACTGTGGTTAATTTATTTATTTATTTATTTATTTATTTATTTATTTATCTATAAAAGGTATGTTTACATAACATTATTCGATGCCTGTCTCACTAGGGAATACCTGTGTTGAGACAGGCGTAGAGGTACATAAATGAGTATCATACATAAGAATATTTAATTACAACATGAGAATATTTAAGGTAAGATACATACTGATTTATACAATTCAAACAGAAAGATGATTAATATTGAGGGTTAATATCATAAAGAGAGCATTATATAGGTGAAGGAAGAGATGAATAAAGTAGTAAATCCTTTCGAGTCTATATAGGAAGTTATATTATACATATAGGATTTTACTATTTTAAGTTCTTTAATAAGGGTAAGGACATACGTGAGATGGTAATTCTGTCTATTTGTACTCTATTTTACAGATGTTAGCAGTAGTGTGGCGTCCAATACTTATAATCCATTTCTTTAAATCTTGTTTGTATTTGGTCTTTGATTCGGTTTGTCTAATCGTGGCTGGAAGTGTATTGTATAGTTTGCAAGCTATGTATTTAAAGTGTTTTTGTCCAAAGGTGGTTTTAGAAAAGGGAGTTTGGAGAAGTTCTTTATTTTTGGCTCGTGTATTGTGTATCATTTGTGTTGGTTTGTATAGGATTTTGTTGTTTTTATGTAAATAAAGTAAGATGGATTTTGCGTAGAGCTGTTTAATGTCCATAACGTTGAAAGTATTGAAGATCGTATCAGTGCTGGTAGTGAGAGGAAGTTTAAGAATTATTTTTATTATTAGTTTTTGTGCTTTAATGATGGGTTCGAGGGCATTATAATAAGTGTTACCCCAAGCTAAAATTCCGTATTCGATGTGAGATTGGCACAGTGAGTAATACACTGTTTTTAAAAGTTGTAGGTTAAGGAAATTGCGCGTTTGTTTGAAAAAGTAAATAGATTTGCGGATTTTGTTTGTAGTGTTAAGTATATGTTGCTTCCAATTTAGATGTGTATCAAAGGTTAATCCTAAATATTTGATAGTTGCTACTTGTTCTAGGCATGGGCAGTTGCAATTCCTGTTCTGAGATGAGTTATTACATTCGTGTATTTTTAATTTTGGGTGTAGGTTTGGTTTTGTGATATTGGTAAGACTAGACAGTAAGTATTTTGTTTTCTGTATGTTAAGAGTTAATGTGTTCGAGTCAAGCCAATATTTAACCTTTTGAATTCCTACCTCCGCTTTAGAATATACGGTAGGCCAATCTTTTGCTTGAAATAGTAGTACAGTGTCGTCGGCGAAACTGACAATAGTGGCATCGATATCTAGGTTACACAACTCGTTAATGTATATTAGGAAGAGCGTTGGACCTATAACACTGCCTTGTGGGACACCGTAACTAATAGGTAAATTCTGACTCTTTGTAGCTCTGAGTTTAACGCATTGGGATCTGTCAGATAGAAAACTGGAGAGGAGGCTTTAATTAGTTGCCGCGCGCTATTTTGGGTTAATTGTTAATTAGTTTTTTTAGTGTTAAAAGCGTCAGCATCACGCCATGTTTATCCTGTATCCCCTCTCTAAACACACAACGGATCCACTAACTTATCTGTGCAGTAAGGGCATCTCTTCTGAACCTAGATATTGTGGACAAATTAAAATTTTCTACATTCGTCAGTTCCTCTTTTGGCCGTATGCCCAGAAAAGTTTTCTAGATCTATAAACGAGTTCAGTTTCCGTTCTACCAATGACTGACAATCGATTGAATCTCGTTCAACCCGGTATCTTCAATCTTCATTTGGCTTCCAGCTTTGAATTTTCTCAAATGTCTCCTTTTGCCTATCATCTCTCACTCAACACTCAACCGAAGTCGACAATTCGTGAGCTCATTTCACCTGTCTCTAGCGATTATTATTTTTAATTGATAAATTAATGTTTAAGACAAGGTTTTTATGCATAGCACAGTGGAGGTTATCCACCTCTTACCCGCCCTGGTATAAGTAACCGTTGGTTACTCCTTCAAGGCTCTCGCAAGATTCTAATTTTTTTTTGTTAAACGAAGCTACATTTATTTATTTTGAACGAATCTAGACCTCCAGTGTCCTTGCATACGTTGTTAGTAAGCAGTATGCAAGTGCTTAACAGGAAACACAAAATGCAAAAAATAGGTTAGTAAGACAAAGATAAATTAAACAGGGCAAAAGAAAAACTCATTCATGAGGCTCCATGAGGCGGCATTGCATCTGTAAAAACCCGCAAGCACCTGCATAAAATAGAGAACATAAGTATCTAATACAATAAATCTCAAATCAATTGGCAAGTAAAATAGCACAAAGGCAAACAATATTTCCCTTTATGCGTAGCACAAAGGGTAACAATTATTATAAGCAATAATTATCAGCCTGAAACACTCATCTACATTGAAAAAATCTTCCGAGAAAAGATACGTGCCGCCGATGGGACTCGAACCCGTGTCCTTCTGATTTCCGGTCAAATTCTCTGACCACTGAGCTTCATCGGCCTATCTGCTGCCCGCCAAATAATCATTATCATCATTATTATTATCATTACATAGTATAAAATCGCGGTGCCTACAAAATGAAGTCGCTCAAAATGTATGTTCGCATAGGTCTTTTAAACTACGCAACGGATTTTCATGCAGTTTTCACTAATAGATAGAGTGATTCAAGAGAAGGTTTGTATGTACGAGTATAATACATACTTATTACAGTAGAGAAAAGCCGAGAAATTCAAATATTCAATTCAGGCAGCGGGCAGCTGGCAAGCGGGTGGTGTGGATTTTATAAAGGTTGGGTAATGGCGTTGTGTTTCGCTAGCCACAGCAACGTGTGGCCGGGTCGCGTATTTACAAAACCTATACCGATTCAGTCGCGGTAACGACAATTTACCTTTTAAATATACCTCTAAATTGGTTATTTTTTTATCACATTGCTAAAACAAAAATTGTTCTAAAATCTAGATAAAATAATCTTTCTGATGTTTATATTAGAAATTTATAATTTTATTTCTAAATATTTCAATTTTAATATTATTCCCTTATATTGTAAATACACCTTTATATTTATAATTTTTTATCACTTTGCAAAAACAAAAATTGTTCTAAAATCTAGATAAAATAATCTTTCCAATGTGTATATTAGAAATTAATAATTTTATTTCTTAATATTTAAATTTTGATATTGAAAATTTAAAGCGACTGAAACGCGTTAGGGATTGTAAATACGCGGCCGGGTCTGCTAGTTCAATATAATATATAATAGTGTTTCATTCAACAATCATTGCTAATTGAAGTTGAAATTAGAAGGACACGGGTTCGAGTCCCGTCGGCTGCATGTATCTTTTCTCGGAAGATTTTTTCAATGTAGATGAGCTGATAATTATTGCTTATAATAATTGTTGTCTCTAGCGACTCTAACCCAATCGATGCTACAATTATATCTTTGGAATCCACCTGACACCCAAAATTGTGACAAAAATATGTTTTTTCTCAATACGACATTAATTAACATAGAATTATATTTGTTGTTGTTTTTTTTTTGTATTTATCTGACCTCGTCCAGTAATAAATTATAGTAAAAAATGTATTAAGAATGGCTGTAAATTTATAAAACCTCTATATTGTGTTCACTAAAGCCGCAACATGTAATTAAGTATTACAATTTTATTTAGAAATTTAACATATTTCTTGACGCGGAGGTCGGATAAAGTTCAATCAGGTTTTTTCTAATTACATATGCATAACGTAGGTACATTTCATAATAGGTATGACTTGGGCTTTTATGGATAAAATATTGTAAATATTATTTATATGTTTAATAATAATTTTGTTACTGGGCCAAGGTCTCAAGGTTAATACTATTTTTTTATTATTTAATACACCGATGTTGAAATGAGTTCCCTGGAAGTATGCTTGGTTAAGCAGAGTATAACCGTGTTAAAAATTGTCAAGATTCGGAAAGAATGCCACTTACGTGGAGTGGATGAACTAAGAAAAGAGTGCCAGGAGAATGTATGACGCGGAAGTGAATGGTTGTAAGAAGTCTGAGACAGCCGAGGAGACACGGCACGACAAAGTGAATCAGATACTTGCGTTCGGTCATATCAAGAGTCAAAATAACAGAAGAGGAGACAAAACACAGTTGTATGGCGGTCTATCCTCTCTGCCTATATCTCTGCAAAAGGCGCGATGGTTTATTTTTTTTGATCTTCTAACTTACGAGTAAATGCCAGTGAAAACATTTTCAAAATTTATTAAAATCTATTTTTGTGTCAATGAGAAACGGTTGCGCGACCTTTTTCATACAAAATTGGATTTGAGGCCTAAATACCGAACCAAACTGAATAATTATATTTGGTACTAGGTGTTTTAAATTATAAAATATAGGCCATCGAAGCATTAAATTTTTCATGATTTCAGAGACAACTTAGGACTTAAGCGATTATTTGCGAGTTAATGACACTTATTTAAAAAAAAATGCACTATTTACTATAAAAATTTGATAAAATAATAAAAAATTATTTGAAAAGCAAGGTCGTTAATTTAAATTACAAGCGACCGATTTACGCTGGAATACGCTTTTTTACCATGTTTTATTTAGTCAGATAGGCAAGATTATTTTTATAATGAATGTTCTTCTTATTTCTCTTCTCTGTATTTTATTTTCTATTGATAAATATATAATTTACACTTATAAGTAACTTCTTGTATCTACCATCAAAACCTTAATATTATTTATCAAGTGTTATATTAAGTTTAAGACAATATTATAGTCAACACCAAAGATATTCTACAATATCTTTGGTCATCACACTATTTATATGTAAAATATCTGTTCATTTTGACTGTTCTAAAACGGGCAAATTGCCTAATTGGACAGCCAAAGCTCATTATAACAATGTAATATGTAATGTTTCTCAAAATAAATAAATAAATAAATAAAATAAATAATTAAGTACAAGTAACTCACAAAAAATAGAAAAATTGCCACTAAAGTCAAGCGAAATTCAATTATTTTATAATTTAAAACATAAATAAATTAACACTTATGCGTTCTAGACGTTTGCTATATTATCTTTTGATTAAAAATATATAGTCAATTGTGTTGGGTATTTTGGCCGCAAATCCAAATTTTTATTTTGTATGAAAAAGGCCACACCGACTTTCATCCTGGTTAGCCCAATGTGACGTATGTGTATGAGGGTGACGGCATGAGAGCGAGATAGCGAGTATGGGAAGTATAAAAGGGATGTACCGCTATTGAGCGCTCTCTCAATATTAATCTGGCAACCAATAAACATTGTAACATTAACAGATGTTATTACTACCCGATCCCAAGACATCACAGTTGGCGCAGCCGGTAGTTCGTAAATTTTTACGTAAATTGGAAGAATCTACGCGGTAGATTTCGGGATCTGACGGATTGTTGTCAGGATTGCAGGAAGCGATCGCAGGAAGCGATCGCATTAAGAAGAAATTGGAGCAGCCACACGCAAGTATTCGCGTGTGTGGGACCGACAAATTACAAAATTATTGTCGTTCGGGTACACCGTGTAACGGGGTACAAAAGGACCGGATCAAGGATCGGGTCAAGGACTGGATCATCGTGTGGATTAGCCGGGAACCAGGACTTGGTTTCCGTCGCTGCAGTCTGGGAAGGAAGACCTCGGAGTAGGGATTGGATCCGCAGCTGTCGGGAGACGGAGCCAGACGGGGACGGTGATCTACGGCTCTGGGTGGCGTGCACGTGGAACGTGGAACGTGGACCTCGGAGTGTAGCCTTCTAGGAAGTGCTGAGATAAGTAGTATTGATTATTTTGTTTCAGCTCTTCCCCCAATGGAGGGTGTTTGTAAAAATTTGGGGACGTTCTGTTACAGAACGGGAAACTGGTCATTGTTCAAGGAACGACTGGATCAGGCCCTCATTTTACATGATGACAAAGTGTTATCACAAGAACGCAAAAGAGCATTTTTGCTGAGTTGCCTCACCGAAGAAACTTTCTCTTTATTATGTGATCTATGTTTCCCTAAAAAGGTTTCTGTTTGTTCTTTTGATGATTTATGTAAATTATTTGATTCACATTGCAAACCTATTCAAAATATTTTCGAGTCGCGTGAGTTGTTTTATAAGTGTAAACAGCTAGCTAACGAATCTATTAAAGATTACGCTGCTAGGTTGAGAGGACTGAGTTTGACGTGCAATTTTGAATTGAGGCTGGAATCTTGTTTAAAAGACATATTCATTATTGGAATTTTCAATGAAAAATTGAAACATAAGTTGTTCGTTGAGGGGGTAAATACTTCTTTTTCGGAATGCGTTCAGTTAGCAGCTTCATGGGAACATGTTGTTAATTTTAAGAAAGTTGATACGAATTTAAATGTTGTGCATAAGGATAGTAATGTTGTCCGTAAATCCAGGTCGGATAGTCCGATCAGATTTAAAAGTGCAGTGCGTAGTAAGACGCCAGTAAATATTGCATTAAAAAAATGTTTTTTGTGCGGAAAAACGAATCATTTGCAGAAAGATTGTTGGAAGAATATTTTTTGTAATCGGTGCAATAAATCGGGTCATCCTAGTAATGTGTGTAAAAACAGTAAAATTAATGTAGGTAATAAGAATAAACGATTAAATTCGGTTTTTATGTTGCATGACGGCACGGGGCCGGAACCGATATTCGTAGATCTCATTATTGGTAACACTGTTCTGCGAGCGATTGTTGACACCGGCGCTGAGATTAATGCAATTCCACATGAAGTGTATTTAAAAGATTTTGTTTCTTGTAAATTGGAAAGATGCGATATTCAATTGTCAGGATATGACGGGAAAAAAGTTAATTTAAGTGTGTTATTTTTAAATAAAAGTGTAGATACGCAGTTTATAATAATTAAAAACGGTAATTCTACGATTGTTGGAAGAAATTTTTTACAAGTTTTCGGTATCGGATTAAGTGGAATAAATGCGGTAAATACCAGTGAGACTAGTTGTGATAATCAATTAAATTTTCGTGATAGTTTAAAGAAAAAATATGCTCATGTGTTTTCAGAAAAATCGGGTAGGCTTATAGGTTATGAAGCTAACATCGAAGTTATTTCGGAGTTCAGGCCAAAGTTTGTGAATCCAAGATCGTTACCTTTTAGTTTACGTGGAAAGGTAGAGGAGGAATTAAATAAGATGTTACGTGAAGATATAATTGAAAACGTAGAAATAAGTGATATGGCTAGTCCGATTGTTGTTGTAAAAAAGAAAGACGGTTCAATTAGAATTTGTACTGATTTTAAAACCACATTAAACCCTATGTTAGCGAAGTTGAAATATCCATTGCCTCGTATAGAAGATTTAATTTCATCTTTAAATGGTGCGAAATTTTTTGCGAAAATAGATTTGCGTAATGCTTTTGGTCAGATTTCGTTGAACGAGAAGTCGAGAAAATTATGTGTGATAAGTACGCATGTAGGTTTATTCAGGTTTAAAGTGTTGCCTTTCGGTTTGACCACAAGCCCGGCTATATTTATGCAAGTTATTCAGGCGGTAGTAGGTAGACTTCGTAACGTTCGTATATTTCTAGATGATATTTTGTTGTTTGGAAATTCTGAAGAGGAATTATTCTCTATTTGTGAATCTGTACTTAGCAAGTTAAGTGATTGTGGATTAACTATTAATGAAAATAAGTGTTCTTTTTTAGAAACTGAGATAGAATATTTAGGTTTTAAAATTTCGCGGAAAGGAGTTATGCCTTTAGAAAATAAAATCTGTGCGATTACTCAGATGGCAGTACCGAAAAATGTTTCAGAACTTAGGAGTTTACTTGGGGTTATTTCATATTATAGAGCTTTTGTTCATAATATTTCAGGTATTTTGTCTCCATTGTATAACTTGTTAAAAAGGGGAGTAAAATATGTGTGGTCTGAGGAATGTAATATTGCGTTTGAGCGAGTTAAGAAACTGCTGACGTCAGATAATATTTTAGTGCATTTTGATCCTAATTTACCAATTAAACTTATTTCAGACGCATCTGAAAAAGCGTTATCAGCGGTGATTTGCCATGTATATGATAATGGTTTAGAGAGACCTATCGCATTTGCTAGCCGATTATTGTCAGAAACAGAATTAAAGTACTCTATTTTAGATAAGGAAGCGTGTGCTATAATTTTTGGGTTGAAGAAATTCTTTCAGTATTTATACGGCAATAAATTTGTTTTGGCTTGCGACAATAAATCGTTAGTACACATTTTGAACACGGATAAGCAAGTACCTGTTTTGGCCGCTAACCGTCTGCAGAGGTACGCCCTAATACTCCAGACTTTTGACTATAGTATAGAGCATATTAAGTCAGGTGATAACAAAGCGGATTTCTTATCACGAATGCCGATTAATAATAAGGATATAATTTAGTTGTGTGTAGCGACGATATTGATGCTAGCGATTATTTTTTAAATTATATTGATTCTTTAAACGTGAATACGGTTGAGTCAGAGTGTGTGAACATAATCGAGTCAGAAACAACATTAAATGCGGAAACGATGAAACAGTTTTCGATTAATGATGTAAATATAGCGAGCATTATCGAGTTCACAGCAAATGGTTGGCCGGATAAAAAGTTCTTAAAGGATGATTTATTGAAATTCTGGTATTTTAGGGATAAATTATCGACTTATAATTCATGTTTATTTTATAATAATAAATTTGTAGTTCCAAGGGAATTAAGGGAAATTATATTGAATTTTTTACATCAATCACATTTAGGCATTGTAAAATCGAAAAGTCTTGCTCGAAATTATTTTTTTTGGCTCGGAATGAACAATGATATAGAAGCAACTGTGAAACAGTGTGCTCGATGCATGGAATGTTTACCTACTCCATGTAAAGTTGAGTTGGCACCTTGGCCAATAAATGGTTTAATCTGGAGTAGATTGCATATTGACTTCATGGGACCGTTGGGAGGTCATAATTTTTTAATTATTGTTGATGCAACTACAAAATGGATAGACTGTCATATTGTAAATAAGGTAGATTCGTTTTGTACAATAAAAGTTTTGAAAAGATTATTTTCTATGTTCGGAATCCCGGAACAAATTGTAAGTGACAATGGTACAGCTTTCACATCGTCAGTTTTTAAGGAATTTTGTCATAATTATAATATAGAATCTTTGACTTCAGCTGTACAGCATCCTGCTTCTAACGGTTTAGCTGAAAATGGGGTTAAAACAGTGAAGAATTTTTTGAAAAAAATTATGGTAAATAATAAATTTCCTACTGATTTTGAAGATAAACTTTTGACGTTTTTAGTTGATATTAGAAATACGCCTTCAATGTCTACGGGCATTGAGCCTAGTACATTAATGTTGGGTAGGAAGATTAGATCAATTTTTAATACGATTATTCCAATAGTGGATAATGTTGAGAGTCAAGGTTTTAAAGGAATTGACAACACGGTTAAAAACAAAATGTTATTGAGCCAGCATAAACAGAAAAAGTATTATAGAGGAAGAAAATTTAAAAAGTACTTTGAGGTTGGTTCTAAAGTTTTAACCAGGGATTTAAGAAGTAATGATAATAAATGGATTTTAGGAAAAATTTTTAAAAGATTGGGGAATAGGATTTATTTAGTTAAAATTATGTCTACGGGACAAATTTGGAAACGCCACCATGATCAGATTTCAGAGAGGAAGGTTAGGTGGGGGGAGTGTGACAGGTCTGATGATTTGCTGGACCTGGGTCCACTCTCGGATGTGGACATGACCAAATTTCCTAATTCCTCTAATTTTTGCAGGTCACCTACACCATGGGAGGGGAGGTTACGCCCTCGAGGTCAACGCCCACGCTACACGTGAAGAACAAGAATAATTACATATACTATGGAATGGAAATATTTAGATATTTTGTTTTGTATAAATTTGTGAATAAAGAAATGTATGTAATTAGGTTTTAAGTGTGGGGGTGTGACGTATGTGTATGAGGGTGACGGCATGAGAGCGAGATAGCGAGTATGGGAAGTATAAAAGGGATGTACCGCTATTAAGCGCTCTCTCCATATTAATCTGGCAACCAATAAACATTGTAACATTAACAGATGTTATTACTACCCGATCCCAAGACATCACACCCAACATGTGTAATGTACACGGTTGTCAGAACTGATCGTTTCTACAACTCGGTCTTGAGTTTAACATCTCGGCTGTGGAACGATTTGCCGGCCTCTGTGTTTCATCCCTTCTGCAACATAAGTCTCTTCAAGACCCATGTTCACTCCTTCCTCTCCTCTAAAAGACCCTTACAGCTTCCACAAAGATCACACAGGCCTTGAGGGAAATTATTTTCCCTAGGGCCTCCTGTCTGGAGTTATTATAAAAAAGTATGAAGACAAGCTTTTTATTTTACTATTTTCTCTCTTCTGAATAATAATTAAAATAAATATGCCAACCCACCTTTGATGATGTTCAGAACTATAGCTAGATGGGTTTCATGTTTCATGCCATCCGTCACTAAAATTCTGTGAAACAACTGGCCTTTAGTCGTGTCGGTCAATTTAGTCAGTTTTTCTTCCATGGCAGTGAATGTTTTGTACGCGCTCTATTTAACATCTTTTGTGACTAACTTCACAATGGGATCTACCATTGGTACCAATTCTATTTAATCGTCTTCTCGAACTGATTCTATTTCCTCCTAATTTCGTGCCACCAGTCACGATACAGATACATCTTATTCTACCAATTTCTATAGTTCTTGCTCTGCGTTCTAGACGGCTCGATTATTTTTTAACTATTTGTCTGTACACTTTCACTTTGTTTTCGTAATCCACGTTTGGTAATTTTGTGACCTTATTTGAATTTGATAAGTATATGTAATATCTAGACTTAGGCTGACTTTTAAATCAAATCTTTCATTTGTTAACCACATAACAGAAATCTTTAATAAGGTCGTACGAATGTTGGGATTTATAACTAGGCTAACTAGAAATTTCAACAATATTATGTATTAAATTGATTAAACTTTTACATTTTGCCTTTTTAACTCAACTTTAGTACAATGCTCCTGTATGGAACCCCCAGTATAATATTCATGTACAAAATATAGAAATTATACAATTACATTTTCTTTTAACTACAATTAAGAGGGCATTACCAGAGAAAACCAGAAATATGTCATTTTCAAATCAGATTTTAGACGTATTGACTCTTTTCCACAAAAAATTATAAATGGATTTCGAAAGATTGTTCTTTTATCTAGCATTCGCATGTAATAAATTTTGAGATTTTTTTTAATTTTTAGTATATTAAGGTTATTCCGTAGGTCGTTGGCAGATTTATTAAATTTTCAAAAAAGATTTTGTATTATACCACACCCATTTCAAATCATATAATCATGCAGTAAAATAAATCAATACATTTTCTAGCAAACGCATGTTTTAGAATTTTAATTTTAGTTTCAATAAAATCATTAAAAAATATGTACGTACATGTGTTTCTTGACGAAAATTGGTCCATTTGTGTATTTATTTGCGCACATACAAACTAATATATTTCAGATTTTTTTAACATTCTTGTTAAATTTAGACATTATTGAAAAATGAAATACTTATAATCAAAAAATAACTACAAAAAGTACATTATTTTAATAGTTTTATCATCACGCCTTTCAGCATTTTTGGATGAAGGTATAAATTAAAGCTAATTTGAATTGAAATAAATTCGATGCTGAGTTATAATTTAAAAAAGCTGGTACGGAGAATAATTTATCTTTCTTGTTTTAACCGCCCTGCACGATCGTAAGAACAACTTTCGACGAAATATGGATTTTCGTCCGCTGGCTGGTTAAACGCTCTTAAGTTTTAAAATGGATATTCCAACAATTTTGTTGAACTGTAACACTCTTTTAAATTACATAAATATGCTTAAATTGCCACACAGAAGGATTTTCACTGACTTGTTATTTCTATATAAAATTTTAAAAGCTGTAGTTAATAGTTCATTGGTAAAGCTTTCGAATTCCACAACGTAATACTAGAAGTTGGGATTTATTTCAGTGTATACATTCTGGGACTAACTACCAAATATATATTCTTCTTTGCCCAGAATTCTAATGGTGGGAAATAATTTTACTAAATCAGTAGACATCTTCAATTTATTGATGTGCAATAAATTCTGTATAATTTTTACTATTCACATGTAAAAGCCCATGAAAAGGGCGTTAATAAATGGTAAATAAATAAATATCTTATCGTGTTGTTTTCTTTTGTTCTAGGTAAGAAAGAACTTCCCGATTGGTTTTAATAAAAATATCAGATTTTATCGAGCTCATTCTACTGAGGTAAGTGTTACTCTTAGGATTTTTATCTTTGTTGAGTTTACAACTATATTCTACTAACATTATGTATCGAAGGCTGCTTACTGCTATGAGAAAATAGAAAACCTCTGTGAAATTGTAGATAATTTTTTACTACTATTGACAATCTTGTCTCGTCAGTTAATCAATCCCGTATTATTTTTAAGTTCCTTCTTGCTGCAATAATTCTTCCCAGGTTCTCTTACATTATTCCCGACAACTCTTTCACTCATACATAACAGAAACAAGGGAAATTGGCCATGAATTATTATTATTGCGTAACCTCTCGCTGAAAGTGTCGCCAACATCGTTCACCCATTTTACTGCAGAAGAGTGATTCTGCAACTTTTGTGTTATTTTTTGCGTTACGAGATAATTAAGACAAAAAGGCAAAATCCGTCGGAAAAAGGAAAGGCATTCGTCGTGCGTTATCGGCTGTCAAATTTCTGCGATTTTCTATGGCTTTCAATGGTTTGTCTACGCGTGTCGTATGGTAAATGAATCAATTACCTACTTAAAAACACGAATTACTAATTAGTTATTAAAACCAATTACATATTAAAAATGCTACATAAAGCATGATAGTCGTTCATAAATAATTACCCGTGACTGACATCTCTTAACGAGGATTACGAGGCAAAACGCTCCGTCATCTCTGGCGTTAGCGTAACTACTTTTAAGGCGATCCAATAGTCCAGAAAAAAATCAAAATCGGAATTCACGCCCTTTTATGGGAGGAGTTTAAAAATACTTGAGAAAAAGCTTTTGGAAAGGTTGGAAAAGGTAGGTATTTGAGAATTTTTTTTTACAGGTTGATTTAGTAAAGGTCTGTAAAAAACATTCACTCATTTTTTACGCATTGTTTATTGTCATAAAACAGAATTTTAAAATTGATTTCACGGAACAAAGCGACGTGGAATCTAGCGTCGGGGGCGAACTGATTAAAAAACGGGCGTGACTAGTTATGTAGCCCTTCGGTGGACGGCATAGAGTTCACTTTGAAAATCTAAATTCGTCGACTGCCGGCCGTATTGTAAAATACCAACGCGAAAATGCATATTTTATTTTATTTTGTGAACTTCGGGCGTAAATATCATTTTTTTTGTGATTATTATAAAGAAACTGAATTTGCTACATTTTAAACAATAAAACGATATCGAAAAGGGGTTTATAAATAGGAGAGTTTGGACTTAAAACTTGGTGTTTTTTACAGACTTTATATTTTATTTTTTTATAGGCTTTTTAAAAGACTTATAAAAAAACTGACCGATATTTTTAAGGGTCAAGATATGTTCTACACGCAGTATTTAATAGAAGCTTCTATAATATTTCTAAGCAATCCAATTTTCAAAACAAAAACAGACGATTTTGTATGAATTTGCATTATTATGGCTTCATCTTAAAGAGTTGTATTTGAGAAAACTGTCAAAGCTGTAGAACCTTCAGATCTCATTGTTTTTACCTACACAACAAACTCGTAACTTTCACTGCCTCAACCGCTTTGACAGCCCTTGTAGTTTAGTTCTAGATCTGCGACAATCGGCATGCTTCAATGCCATATCTTCCTTTGTTTCTAGTGTCTATGGTTTCAGAGGGCAATGTACATTTTTTAAATTATCTGTAGATATTGTTCGAATATGTAACTCAGTTTTTTTGTTGTGTATCGACTATTTGGTGCAGAGTACCTATCTATCTATCTTGTAAACAATGAGATATCATGTTAAAATGTGGGCGGTTTTACGTAGATAATAACGAATTCGTAATTATCTAAAGGGCACACACAATGGATCAATTAATTGCTGGCGCTTTCATTGTTATAATTACATTATTTATGGTATGGTATTAAATTCAACAGAAGACCCTGGGATGAGCTACGGAGTATCTCTAAGAAATCTGTGCAGAGTCTGACAGGAAGAATAATTATTTTTATTCAATTTATTTATTCTCTCAGGGTATTTTGTTCGGTTATTGGGAGCAGCTCATAGAAATATTTACATCTCCCTTACTATCATAATTATAAGTATGATCTAAACTAAGCGATGTTACATATTTAACAATAAATGTGTATTATTAAAGGTATTTTGGAAGTCGATTTTAGGTTTGAAATTGGTAAATAATGCATAAAAAATTATAATATATATTTTTTAAATTATAATTTCGGGGAAGCAATTGCTATTTCACCGAAAGAAACAGTGGAATAAGTACCTACCTACCACACCTATTCTGCCTTGGTAAGTAAAAACACAGTGTCTTCTATGAGAGTCTCAAGAAAGACACTGTGTTTTTCTTACCACTGCAGTATTGCTCTGTTGGCTACAATAGGTTATGTTTGGTTTTCTTCGTAATATCTTATTCAATGCAACACAATACAAATCCTTTACAAATCCACTTGAATTAATCTAGAAGTCACACTGAAGAAGTTGGTCAGCAGACAATGGGCAACGAATTTATTATATCGATGGCCAAATTCCACCAACCATCAGGCCAGCAACCAACCTGTCTAATGGGCACAAAATACAGCAATACTGAGCCTGGGCAAGTGCTCCTTTGTGTGAGCATTAGTCCGTCGAATTGTACCATTGGGATTGGTCATTGGTCGCTCGTAAATAATATCTTAATGCGGATCAACTCTGGCTGCGGCTGTTTTCTCTCCCTGCGACGTTCATCACCAGGAGATTGGACGTTATGAACTACGAACTATAACAGCGTTGGTTGGTAACCATTTGATTGAGAGCTACTCGTTAATATTAACCAGTATCCAACAAAATCTAAAGTCATGGTGTTTGAAAGAGTACGAAAACAGTGTGCAATAGTTGTGAATGATGAGTACTTAAAGCAGGTGGATGAGTTGGTGTATCTGGGAAGTATGTTTATTTGGAAGGCGGATAGAGATATTAACTCCATTAATGGAGGACTGAATGCTGTTGACGGTAACAAAATGCTGTCCAAAGACGCGAAGGTAGCTGTCCATAATGGAGTGCTGATACCTACCGTGATGTATGGCAGTGAGGCATGGGAAAGATAAAAGTTGACTGAATGCTGTAGAAATGAGATCCTTGATTGCATTTGTGGCAAAACCATGTATGATCGTGTGAGATCCACAAATAATGTAAGGCTGATGTGAGCGTAATGAGTAAGATTAAGAAAGGGTCAGATGGTTTGAGCAAGCAAAGCGAATGAACGAAGAAAGGAGTGTAATTAGAATATATGACGCAAATGTGAATGGTAGAAGAAGTCGGGGATGACCGACGAAAACATGGCACGATCAATTGAATCAGATATTTGAGTCGGGCCATGTCAAGAGTCAGAATAATAGACGAGCATGTACGAGACGATGCATGAATGCAGCAAAGAGTGTGTGCCAAGACCGAGTTGTTTGGCGGTCCGTCCTCTCTGCCTACCCCTGCGGAGAAACAGCGTGATGGTTAATTTTTCCATTCTCTTCACAATGTCTCACTCCAATTGTTATTTCCCGGATGAACCAGGATTCTCCGCTGATGGAGAGATGCGAAAACTGATATTATTTTTCACAAAAAAAAACCATATAAACATTTCATAATGCACATGGACAGTAAGGGTCAGAATTTTTCCTTGTTAGTGTATTTGAAAAAAAAAGTCACTGGAGACCAAAATACCATCCGCATGTCCACAAATGATCTTCTCAAATAATTTCAGCGCAGTAATCGCTGAATAACGTTAAACAGGATTATTTTATTTTTTATATAATATATTAACTTGACATAGGAGACCCCGAGGAAAATAACTCCCTCAAGGCCTATATCATCTTTGGGAATGCTGGTAATGTGGATTGGCATAATGTTGATAATTTGTCTGTCGTTCCTTCATAGATTTATAATAATATTTTTAGTTTTTATCAAGTCATTATTTTCAAAGGTTAAACTTCCCTAAAAGTGTAGTGGCTACTGGCTACGTGCTCCCGGTTAATTCAATTGAGCCAATGAAGAACGAGCAGAACAAGGGACTGAAGTGGCTAGGTTACTGCTTCCAGTACTGCCGACTTTACCACTAGCGGGTAGCGGGGTACCACAGGGCTTTATTTATGGGCCTCTAGATTAGTCGCTATTGCTTTTCGCTGTGTCCCTTATTTCCCATTAATTCCGGCTTAAGATTACTGGTATCTTTATGGGTTGGATTAATGCGATATTGCTTTCAGCTGATCGATATTTTGGGCAGTGGTATCGCTTCAATTTATCGAATGAAGTTAACCTTAGAAAATACGAAATTTTGGTCTTTCCTACCAAAACAATTAAAGACTGATTGAGAATATGATATACTTAGATAAGAGCCATTTGAAATTATTGTTTAAGTTGAATCGTCAGCTCATTAATTTATTTCTATTCTGGTACAAACAGTTTTATAGACCATTGAAGAAGAAGATAACATTAATAGTCTCAACTAAAATGTGAAAGAAATAGAAATAGAAAAAATAGAAAAAGATAATGGTCGCAACTAGGACTCGAACCCAAAACCTCTCGTCTAACCGTAATGTACGTTTTTAACAATTCAGCCATTGCCACCCGTCAAACTGTCATAATTGTCAATCTCATATTGGTTGTGTAGCAGCCAGCCTCTCTCTCTCTCTGGTTTCAATCCTGGAATTGGTTTGTTTAAATTAATTAATTTTCCTCTTGTCCTGGAGAAGTAAATAATCTCCAAAGGCGGAAGAAGCTTCGAGGTCAACGGCATAGGATGTGGAAAGAAACGGGAAACTACCACATTAAAGGTCCAAGTGGCATCCCAAGATCCAGCTAAACATGCCAGCCTCTGCTACGATTAAAATGTTTAACCATATTAAAATGTTTGAAAGCAGAACCATCGATATTGAACCGCAGTTATCCTTGACAGTTAAATTACGTTCGTTTGGTTTTTTTCTAAGTGCCGGTAGTTGTGTAAATCTTTTTCGCTATCCATACCTGATTTTATTTGTAAATTGTGATTATTTTAGAACTCTATAAATAGTTCTACAGCTGAATTGGTAAAAGCGTACGTCCCAGTTAGATGAGAGGTTCTGGGTTCGAGTCCCAGTTCTGACCATTATCTTTTTATATTTTTCTGTGTCTTGTTTTCTCTCATATTTTAGTTTAGATTATTATCGTCTTCTTCAATGAAATATTACATTGATGGGAATAACCTTCAAAAGTACCTATAAAAAGAGAGTTTTTCTTTAAAAAAAATGATTTTTATAGATGTTTACAGTTTTACCAGTTATACAATTTTTTTTTTGAAATAGGCAATTCACCCAAAAAATATAAGTGTTAAAAATATTATTGTTGAATTTGTAACTGTATGTACTCATAATGGAGGCGTCTACTAATATCTACAGGAATCCAAAAACTGAACAAATCCGACTAATATCTATGAGAACCAAAGTGAGGACGAATATCTGCAGCTCAAACTGCTGACTAATATCTATGAGAACCAAAGTGAGGACCTATATCTACAGCTCAAACTGCTGACTAATATCTATGAGAACCAAAGTGTGGACGAATATCTACAGCATTGGCAGAGGTCGGTTAGGTTAGGTTAGGTTAGGTGAGGTTAGGTTAGTTATTACGTAATTGAAGTAATTTATGCTTTTCCGTACAACCTCTTGCTCATCTGCCCTCTGTAGATATTAGTCCAACCTATGCTCCATGGATATTAGTCACCACTGGGACCGTCATAGATATTCGTCCGACCTTAGTTCTGTAGATATTAGTCCTCACTCTGAAGTTCATAGATATTAGTCCAACATATGAGCTGTAGATATTCGCCCGACATACAGTACATACATATTAGTATAAGCAGTAGTAGTGTTTTTTAACACCTCACTAGGAAACCTTTATTGAGGTGTTCGCATGCTTTAGTAATTTAAATAAAGTGTTATTCTGCCGTCATAAGTAAAAACACAGAATCGTCCTTGAAGCTCTCAAGGAATATTCTGTGGTTCTACCCATGGCGGCAGCATTGTATATTAGGATAGTCGCAAGTAGTTTTTCGGCGTCTTCGACATCTCCTTTTAAGCCTTTATGCAAAGTTTCAGCTACCTACATGAGTCGTTCTGGCTGGTACTGCCAGATGACGAGAGAGGTATCCCATCCGACACAAGCGTTCTTTATATAAGAAGACTTGTTTTCAATATCTTTTCTTGCAGATGCTTTTAGCATACGCAAGATGCCATTACCCTGCGAGCAGCCGCCTTTCATGTTTTTAATTAGTTTATCGCTGACTTGCTTTATATTATTCGCATTTTGTGTATTATGTAAGCACTTGCGTACTGCTTACTAACACCGTATGCAGGGAAACTGGAGGTCTAGATTCGTTCAAACTTAAATGTAGATTCGTTCTTTCAAAAAAATTAAGAGTCCTTACGAGAGCCTTGAAGGAGTAACCATTTTATGTGATTTTAGATTTTCACGGCCAAAAGTATTTTTGTTATTTGTTTTTGGGGTGTTATGCCGTGTTGCGCTACCTCCTCCTTTAGCCAACGTTTCGGACAGCATTACAGTGTCAAAGGTAAAAAAAGAGTAATCATTTGTTACTTATACCAGGGCGGGTAAGTGGTGGATAACCTCCAATACCTACATGAGTCTACTGCTACTCGGAGTGCCAATAATTTGTACTATATTTATGTATGTCCAAACTGAAACTTTTGGATGCTATATGATCTAGCCAAGATGAATCCATTCGAGCCCACTTTTCTATCACCGAGGAAAATTACTTTTAGCCGCATTAGTGACAGTAAAATTGTGCAATTAAATTCACCTAAGATTAGAAATAGTCAGAACAATGCCCAACCTACAAGAGAAGAGTCTCGAGGAGATATTTTCTTAAAGGTTGCAAATTTTATTTTCAATATTCTGGGTGTTGTACAAGGTATTTAGATTTGACAACATTGGCGACTTGAACATAAGAACGCACGGACTGTCAGAATTAGTGTCATTGCGTAATTAGTATGCAAGCAGCAGATCGATGCCTTGCACGGCTTTGGAGACATCCACACAAGTCGAGGAAGTGAACTGTCGTCATATGAGTACATTCGGAAGGATCGTGGAACGCATCCTAATTTATAAGTGTCATACGCAAAACACCTAATACCTCGCCTTAGAGACAGATTCCTAACCTTAGAGAGAATTGCTTAAGACGTCAACAATGGTATAATAGTTCATCGGTCCATTGATAAATTTTGAAGCTTAAACAATAAAATATATTTGAATAAATTAAATATGTGAAGAGTGGAGTAGTATGAAATTAAGAAAAGAATATTTAGCGATCTCAAAATTTATCCGAATAAGATTTTTGTTTAGCCAAAGTAAATTATTATTTTATATTTATTCGATTGCAACCTTTTTATGCGATCAACGCAACCGACCTCAATTGCTAAACCAACCCAATGTTGAAATTATCGATTCTAAATTTGACGTTTGTTGACTATAGAGAGATATGACTTTCAAGATTTGCTTTATACATATATAGAACAATGAGGGTTCCACACTGTTGAAGCATACTCCTGGTGGCTTCTGACATAGGATATGTAGAGAATCTTAAATGTTTGTGGATTTTTGAAAACTGAACTTAATTATGTAACGTCTTGCTAGAGCGTCCCTCCCGCGCAGTGTGAAGTTAGGGAAACTTTTTAGCCACCCTATTGAGCAGCATTTTGAAGAGGCTCAGGTTATGTGCATGAGGAAAAACAGATGCTGGTTGCTCGTTCCACGTACGAGCCGACTTACACAAAAATGGGTCGAAGAAACAATGCCATTTCTGCATTGATCTTCCCATATCCATTTTCGAGCTCCACAATTTTTGCTTATCCATGCGCCGCCTGTTTCTCATTTTCCAATGGTTCAGTTTCACATTTTCCAAAGGTTCAGTTTCACATTTTCCAATGGTTCTGTTTCACCTTTTCCAATTGTTCAGTTTTTGATTTTCCAATGGTTTAGTTTCACATTTTCCAATGGTTCAGTTTCACATTTTCCAATGGTTCAGTTTCACATTTTCCGATGGTTCAGTTTCCCATTTTCCAATGGTTCAGTTTCAGGTTTTCCGGTGGTTCAGTTTCACATTTTCGAATAGTTCAGTTTGTAATTGTTTTATAATGGCTGTAATCTGTCATGCTAATTATTATTTTGATAATTGGTGTCTAATTATTCTTATCTCGAGGGAATCTTATCTTTGAAAATAACAATTGACTGAGCGTTGGGAAATCCTGTTTTGAAGTCTGTAAATTTGTGTGTTATGTATCCGGTCAATCCTGTCAAGATGGTAGCCGTGTTTGTTAGTTCTTATTTATTCCGCCAAAGAGCACGAGCGTTGCCACTGTTGTGAGCTGTCAAGTCGGAGTAATCATCAGTAATCAACATTGCTCTAAGTGTACTGCTCCCAAAATTACCAGTAATAATAATAATTTCATAATTAGTATAGCACCGTTTTTGTGGAAAATCATTTCACCTGTGAATAGTTTCACAGACTCTTATTTTATTTTACACTAACTGAAGTCCCCGGCGATGCCCGGACTTTATACAGAGTTTTCAAAATCAAATCTAGTTAATGACTTTCCTTTGCATACAAATCAAATCCACACCGCCCGCTTGCCAGCCCGCTCGTCCACCACATACAGACATTCTCCTTTATATATTACTAGCAGACCCGGCCACACGTTGCTGTGGCTAACGAAACACAACGCCATTACCCAACCTTTATAAAATCCACACCAACCGCTTGCCAACTTGCCTGCTGCCCGCTGCCTGAATTGAATATTTGAATTTCTCGGCTTTTCCCTACTATAATAAGCATGTATTATACATACATACACCTTCCTCTTGAATCACTCTATCTATTGGTGAAAACCGCATGAAAATCCGTTGCGTAGTTTAAAAGATCTATGCGCTCATACATTTTGAGCGACTTCATTTTATACTATGTAATGATAATGATATATTTCAACCAATTTACACAAAACCTTGACAAATTATATACTTAAATCTTCCTCATGAATTACTCTATCTATTGGTGAAAACCGCATGACAATCCGTTTAGTACTTTTTGAGTTTATCGCGAACAGACAGACGGGACGGAGGACTTAAATCTATCTATCTATCTATCTATCTATATAAATAAAAATGAATCACCGATATGTATGTACGAGCATAACTTTCGAACGACTGCACCAAATTGGATAATTCTTTTTTTGTGTGTTCGTTATTGTCAGGACAAGGTTTGTATAAAACTTCTGGTGAGCTTTGGCATTATGAAATTTTGTATAAAAATTGCTTTTGGTGGCACGCGAGATGTTTGAAAACTGAATTTATGGAATGCGTGAGGGGGAAGGGGGAAGGGAAATCGGGTAGGTGGTTTGCAGGAGAGGGGAGGGGAACCAGGGAATGGGGAGGGGAACCTGGGATGCGGAAAGGGGACCTGGGAGGGGGTAGGGGAAATCGGGAGGGGGGTTCGCGGGACTAGGAAGGAGGGGAGTGGAGTGGGGAGAGGGAAAGTGGAGGAGACGGAGTGGGAACGCGTGAGGGGAAGGGGACGCAGGAGAAGATGGGGAGGCGGAAGGGGAATGGGTAGAATGGGAAAGGACACGCATGGTGAAACAATTTCTTTATTAAATGGCATAGCAACGCATGCCGGGTATCAGCTAGTTTATAATATGTAGAGATGTAGAGATTTCTCTTTAATGTAGTTTTATTTACATGATATAAAAAATCGTCAACTAGTCTTAATAATGATGCAGGTTACCACTTTAGGCTAATATATCGGATTAATAATGGTCATCGTTTACCTGAAGAAAAGTTGTTTTTACAATTACGGTGTTAGAAACTTTCGTAGGAGCGCAGATGTAGTAGAGCGGTTATTTGCAGCGGCAGCATCCCAGTTGACCTCAGCGTCAGTTGTTTACTAATTTATTGTAATTGACATCATTTTCCTTTTATGTTTCCATGGCCACTGTAGAACTGGTTACTAGTTTTGTACGAATCTTCTCTTATTTCCATCTTACTTTATTGCTATTGCAATAAAGTAAATTTAAATGTTTATATTATTATTTTTCATTCTTCCCACGTTTATAATAATTCATTCACTATAACTTTAAAGAATTAAATACACGACGTTTGGGTGGACCCAGACTTGAGGCCCACTCAGCCACTGACCTGCCTTTTTTTATAACTTGTTCAGTGTAATTTTAAGAGTTCTTTAAAAAGCTAGCAAATAGCTGAAACTTTAAAAAATTCAATGTTTTTTCTATAATACATCTATTTTTAATTTTACATCTATTTTTGTAGCCAATTTCATTTAGATGTATTTAAAAAAAATATATGCTTTTTTTTTGGTTTGACTGAGGATTGAACCTTTCTCCCCAAGCACTGACTAAAATTGGTGACACAGCTAACATTTAAGTCAAATACTAATTGGACTGTAATTTTTTAAATGTAATATCATCCTATTTCAGTAAAATGCGTGTGTTTGCGCGTGTGTATGCACGAGTGCCACCAAAAATTGATAGAATACATTGTCATCGACAATGAGTCTATCTGCCGTGTTTCAGATCGATCGAATGTCGGGAAGTGGGTTAATTTCCACTTCCAAGATTTCCATTCGTCAAACGAAAAAAAAATCGAAATTCAAATTGATACGTTTAATAAAAAAAAGTTCTGCCTTCTCAGTCGTATTTTTGCATTAGAAAAATAATTGCAAGTTTCACCAAAATTTGACTTAGTGGTGGCTCAGATGATTTGTGAAAGCGTCCATTACAGTTTTCTTGTGTCTTTTGTCGCCGTACCTACTCACAATTATTATTTTCCATTGTTTACATTACATTCACAAAAATTATACCTAATAATATACAGAAACTCGTTAAAAATAAATATCGTGCTTCGTTTATATTGCAATGTTGAGCTTTTTTAGAGTTAATCGTAGGGAAAGTAAAGTGAAATGATGGAGACGATTATGCATACAAAGAAATGTACCTATGTTTCCTATGTAGATTAGTACAAGTACACAGCGTTAGAAGTAATTTATACCTACGCCATTTTCAAAATAATACGTTGAATTGTTTTACGCAGATCATTCGAAATTCTTAATTCGAACAATGACAAGAAAATTCATTTTGGGAAAATAATGGTAACTATTGCAAATTTAATATGGACTTATAATTCCCAGATACCTAAATAAATACGGTCAAAGAACTCTAGAATACCTTGTTCCAATAATTTACAACATGTTACCAGGCCCGGACTGGGGCCACTTGGGGCCCTCCGCTAAAACCTGTAAAGGGACCCCCTAAAGTGGGGTGGGGGGGGGGGGGGGGGTTTCAGAAAACGGGGGGTCCGGGGGCCTCCCCCGGATAATTAAAAAAAAAATTAAGTTCTTGAAAACAATGAAAACGCGTTTCTACGCTATATTGGCACCTATAAAGAAGAAGAAATTCAATAGGTTTTTATACGAATATTATGATTTTCGACTTTTGTTTACTTTATTATTTATTGAAATAAGAAATTTACAGTATTTTTAGGATACCACAACACTATTAAACACATGCTGTAGAACTGCCAATAATTATAACGGAGTTCAAAATAAAGGGCAGGATTTTATTCACACCAAAGCATTAATGAATTATGTCAAAATTATTTATGTAGTAAAAATAAAGACAAACGGATTTTATGGATTAGAAAAATAATACTAACATTTAAAAAAAATCCTGTGTGTTTAACAGTTTACAATGTTGTATACTAGAATAGAAGGGGCTTAACTTAACTGAAATGATTCGTCATTTTGCTCCCCTAGCCCCAAAGTAACAGTTTCTTTGTAAGTAACTCACTTGTTAAAGCTACTTCATCTATTATTTTATTTTTGTCCAAATTATAAAATAAATCCTTGTCAACATTAATAAAAAGCAGACTGGACATAAGGTATTGGCCTAAGGACGACCGAAGTCGATTTTTGACGATTTTAAGTTTAGAAAAAAGCCATTCAGCATGAACAGTACACTTTGTTCTGCTGAATTGAACATGATAACCATTTTCGGTGTATTTTTTCACTACTTGGCAAATATCGGTAATAAAGTTTAGAAGGCTCAAATGGAAATTTTGTACCTTTTCCTTCTACAACTTGAATAGGATGTTTTTCCATGAAAGCTTTTTTAATCGTGATTGGATCACTTTCGTATGGACAAATAAAACACTCAAGTTGTTATTTATCTGCATCCCAGGTCTCCTGATTTTCTTCATCATCTTCTGAATCGGAATTGGAGCTCGATTCGCCGACAAGAGACGATGGATGATGGTCTGTAAGTGGCTGATTGCAAGCAAGCGCCTCGCCCCTCTCAACTGTACAAGAAGAAGTTGATGCTGTTCACTAGGGAATCCCCTTTACTATACCATACTGTAACTAGAATTAATTATGATTTTCAAAATCATAACTAATTGAAGTTACAATAGCTCGAAATAATTATATTTTGACCATTGATGAATAAACCGACAAACCACTATCCATATTTTGCATAAAGTACCTCCTAATGACGTAGGCCTTAACACATTTCTATTGTGAATTTATCCCCAATGTGAGAACGAATTTTTATACAGTTCATTTTGTTTAAATTATAACAATTTATTAGCCCTATTAGTAAAAACCTTTAAAGTAAAAAAAGCAAAAACTAATATTGTTAAGTACGTGACGTAAAAATGTAGAATAAATAGAACAAAATTTCAAAAAATTACAACCCATAATAAAAATAATAATCTAAAATTTCGATAACCTTACCTACAGTCGTGTCATCGTTTATCTCTGAGGTAGAGCTTGATGGTTTTAACCGCGTAAACATTGAACTGGCACACTGGAAATCATCTCGTTTCTTTTTCTTATTTTCCTCACTTTTTTGAAAACCACTCTTGTAAGTCGTCTTCATTGTTTTTGTTCCGTTCGTAATATTAATTAATCAAATAATGTAGGTACCTCAACTCAACTCTAAACAAAAATTTTAATTTAACAATTTAACTAAAAAAAACTGTAAATTTAGCAAACCGCATGGCATAAAATCGACTTGTAGTGTCTTGAAAACAATTGTGTGGGGTGGATGTTATTATAAATGTAGGAAAGGGTGGGGGGGGGGGAAGGACGATATGCGCTTGCGCGGCCCTACTGAGTGATCAGTTGATCTGATAGGACATCGCGGTGCAGTTGTCGGTATTAGTTCATTTATGAGTTGTATGCTGGACAGTGGACACACGACACACGTCACGTATTATAAATGTAGGAAAGGGGGGAGGGGAAGGACGATATGCGCTTGCGCGGCCCTACTGAGTGATCAGCTGATCTGATAGGACATCGCGGTGCAGTTGTCGGTATTAGTTCATTTATGAGTTGTCTGCTGGACAGTGGACACACGTCACCGCGCAGACGATGCGGATGACATTGGATCGTATAAAGCTTTCGTATACACGGCTAGATATAAACAGTTGTTGGACATGTTCTACTTTTGAAAATGTAATTTTTTTTTCGAAAATGTAAACAAACATTACCAAGAACACAAAATAACTAGACATGGCACGATCAAGTGAATCAGATACTTGAGTCGGTCCATGTCAAAAGTCAGAATAATAGAAGAGTATGTATGAGACGATGTATGAATGTGAGTGAGGCAAAGAGTGTGTGCAAAGACCGAGTTGTTTGGCGGTCCGTCCTCTCTGCCTACCCCTGCGGGGAAACGGCGTGATGGTTAGTTAGTTACAAAATAACTACTAACAAGACAAAAACTTTTTTTTGTACGTTTTGTGGGGCCCCTTCGGGGCCCCCTCGCGCCGGGGGCCCTCCGCGATCGCGGACCTGCGGACCTGGCCAGTCCGGGCCTGCATGTTACCCAACGCAATAAAAAGCTGTGAATTGAGTTTCAGAAGGAAATGTACGCTAAAAAATGGTTAAGTGAAAGAACTTTTTTGTACTAATTTCTGTTAGTTCCGCTTTTCGTTTTAATGTTTTTTCCATTACTATTTTCTCTTGTCTTTTCTTTTTATTTTCTTTCATTTTCTCTGTTCTGTATTTCTTATAAAATTTATTAACAATTTATTTTTTTCATGTACCTGTTTATTTTATGTACCTGTCTCAATTTAAAAAAAGTAATTGTCAAAAGCACCCGTTGACAAACTGATATCAATCAGTTTAACGGGACTTAATTTAAAAAATGTAAAACTGTAAATAAATAATAAAGGAATTTTATTAATAAAAAATAAAAAAAATATTTATATATTCCCTAACAATGTTCTGAGATATGTAACTTCTAAATTAATTACGTTACGACTTAGGACAGGTTGTTTCACAGTATCTAAACAGGATCATGGCTAAAATACCCCACTTAATACTTTCCAATTTGGGAGGCGGGTCTAAGTATTGCCGCCCCGGGAACCATTTATTGGATAACCAACACCTGTCATATTTTTGTTATTTTGTTTTTGGGGTGTTATGCCGTGTTGCGCTACCTCCTTCTTTAGCCAACGTTTCGGACAGCGTTACAGCTTCCATAATCACATCTGCCATCTGCCACTGCCATCTGCACACATCTGCCCTGATGATGGACACTGTAACGCTGTCCGAAACGTTGGCTAAAGAAGGAGGTAGCGCAACACGGCATAACACCCCAAAAACGAATAACAAAAATTCTTTTGGCCGTGAAAATCTAAAACCTCTGTCATAGGTCACCCCAAGTGGTTTGCTACGTTTGGTGACTTAGTAGAGGTGCCCGGGTACATGTGGTGAGGTTTGTCCGAGTCTTGGCTGCGGATGCGTCTACCCACCAGCTGTATGACAGGCCGGATCGGGAGAGAATGGTTGAGGGAGTCCCTTTGACTTCTCCAGCCATACATCGTCTTGCACCGCAGTGGAAGGGATGGATTCATACGTCCGTCACTCCTGGACACACTGACCCGCAGATTTCTACCCAACCAATACCCTTTTCCTTTCCAGAACTTCCTCTCCCTCCTTTCCTTAAAAGACCCTCCACACAGCATCCCAAAGATGACATAGGCCCAGAGGGGAATTATTTTCCTCGGGGTCTCCTGTGTGGAGCTAATGTAAAAAAAAGAGTTTTAAGAACAATATGTTTTTTTTTAATTTGCTGTACGTGGATATGTATTTTAACCAAAAGAATTAAAAAAAACAATAATTATACAATCTCAGGCGAAAATATATGAACACTTGCAATTGACCACAATCAACATAATGTTCTTTCCACATATCATAATAGTGTATCCAGCATCTGAGTGACCTAATCATGATTTCCTAACACCTGTTACTGACATCATCGAGTCAGCTATACACACAACACCGCTGATCCCAAACCACCATCACCAGACCTTGCCATAAAGCCGGCCGTGTTTACATTTATTGCAAACAAATCAGTGGAATTCCTGTCATTGAGCCCAACCCAAATCAAGTGTACCCGAATTATTGCCTCCTCAAAGAAAATATGCGGCGAGTTTTTTTTTTTGTTTTGATATTGGAATGTTGTGTTCCATGTGTTGTTTGTTGCACAGAATTTGAACAATCAATAAATTTTAAAGTTGAAATTCAACTTATGTATAAGTTCTATTCAAGTTTTGTTATTATTTCATTTGAGCTGGTTTTCACAGAATATATATATGTATATAAAAAACAAAATATGATTGCTTGGGTGTATATATGCGTATATGAGTTGTCTATGCGTTGCTAAACCATTCATCCGATTGCGATGAAACTTTGGGGATTTGATATGCGCATGTCCGTGATGGTTTCTATATACAATAGTGAGCTCTGGTGTCATGAAATTATGCGTTGCTAACCATTCATCCGATTGCGATGAAAATTTGAGGATTTGATGTGTGTATGCCCGCGATGGTTTCTGTATATATTAGTGAGCTCTGGCATTATGAAATTTATATTAAAAAATGGGTGGTATTTACGCGAGTTGTTTGAAATTGAAGGTACCGGGACTGAATGTATGGAATTCGGGAGGGGGGTTCGCGGGAAAGGGGAAGCAGGAGAGGGGAGTTGGGAGAGGGAAGGCGGAGTGGGAACGCGTAAGTGGAGGCGGAAGGGGAACGGGGCGAGAAACAATTTCTTTATTAAGTGTCATAGCAATGCATGCCGTGA
Organism: Limnephilus marmoratus; assembly: GCA_917880885.1. Classification (NCBI taxonomy): domain Eukaryota; kingdom Metazoa; phylum Arthropoda; class Insecta; order Trichoptera; family Limnephilidae; genus Limnephilus; species Limnephilus marmoratus. The sequence continues at coordinate 22,083,785 of OU862930.1, read as the reverse complement.
ACTTGCTAGTTGAATAAACTGGAGTACGAATTTTACAGATCTTGAATATTAACTTTTTCGTTTGAAGAATCTTTCAAATTCTGTGATCAGCTGACATGCTGAGAAGCATAACAAGTTGATAATATATGTAATTTTATAATGCAAGTAAATATTTATGTAGTTATTAGGGAACGTACCCTTACTACGTGACCCGTTTAGGGGGGGGATCTTCAAAACACCACGCTTGGTCAGAAAGGGGGGTCTTACATTTTTATCACGTAGTCAATCTAAAAATCTTTTTATATTTTTTCCACTTGTAATTATAGGTATGCATCGTGCTCTTGCCGTCCCGATATATATTTTTTAAACTTTTTGTTAGCAAGAAAAATGTTTCACAACCATATTTATGATTTACTACGTGAAAACTGTATGGGGAGAAGGGGGAGTCTTGGAATATACTATACTTGGTCACCGGGGGAGAGGGGGGGGGGGGGTTAAAATTGCATAAAATGGGCCACGTAGTATGGGTACGTTCCCTAAAGTTACCTCATGCCCTCGTGTGCTTGATTACTGAAGTCCCCGACGTTGCTCGGGTTTTACACGGAGTTTTTCGAATTCATACTTAGACAGTGACCTTGCTCTTGTTTTGAAGGTCAAGTGCACAAAATTTCACCAACCTCAGAATAAAACTGTAGATTTGTTACATACATACAAACATTCCCCGCCCGCCGGCCGCCACAGACAATCTTATTTATATAAATAGAAATAGATAGAGTAAAACATTGTCTCCTGCGCAATATCCAGTCATGGAGCAGTCAATAGGATGCTAAGTGAGTGAGTCACTTATCGCTACAAGTGGCGAATATCTAATCTGTAAGTCAAGGCAATCTTACATAAGTGTTATCGGAAGGTTTCACGTATCCTCACGCGATCCTTGACTACATTTTTAATATTGTCGTAACAGCTGTAAGTTATGTTGCTTCTTTACGAGTATGTAAGCACAACATTAAGAGCGTTTAACCAGCCAGCGGACGAAAATCCACATTTCGTCGAAAGTTGTTCTTACGATCGTGCAGGGCGGTTACAATGAGAAAGATTAATTATTCTCCGTACCAGCTTTTTTAAATTATAACTCAATATCGAATTTATTTCAATTCAAATTAGCTTTAATTTATACCTTCATCAAAAAATGCTGAAAGGCGTGATGATAAAACTATTAAAATAATGTGCTTTTTGTAGTTTTTTTTTATTATTAGTATTTATCATTTATATTATCATTTAATAATGTCTAAATTTAATAAGAATGTTAAAAAAATCTGAAATATATTAGTTTGTAAGTGCGCAAATAAATACACAAATGGACCAATTTTCGTCAAGAAACACATGTACGTACACATTTTTTAATGATTTTATTGAAACTAAAATTAAAATTCTAAAACATACGTTTGCTAGATAATGTATTGATTTATTTTACTGCATGATAATATTATTTGAAATGGATGTGGTATAATACAAAATCTTTTTTGAAAATTTAACAAATCTGCCAACAACCTATGGAATAACCTTATTATGCTAAAACTTAAAAAAAATTCTCAAAATTAATTACATGCGAATGCTAGATAAAAGAACAATCTTTCGAAATCCATTTATAATTTTTTGTGGAAAAGAGTCAATACGTCTAAAATCTGATTTGAAAATGACATATTTCTGGTTTTCTCTGGTAATGCCCTCTTAAGAGTAATATTTTAAGTTAGGGCTCCAAAGACTGATTCAACTAAAAGCGAACACTTTTTGGCCAATTGATATGCAAGTTACTCGCCACTCGATTAAATTACTACCAGTAGAGTGTCTGATTCTTTATTTTATAACTGTTTATTAGCTGTGAGAATGAAGCACCTCTGAGAGGAACATCACTAAATTACGTTCTATGAATGATGTAGTTTTTCAATTACCTGAAAAACCTTGAAAAATACCTTTACCTATAATTTCTTTTGGACCTCCTGTGTAATACGCAAAAAGGTCTTGTCGATGATAAATTACAATAATGATTGGATTATTTATATAGCGCCATTTTCGTTTGAAAATCTCTTTAACATAATTTTACAATTTGATTTATTTAACCTATTTCTTTTAAGACTTACTTTAATAGATTCTCCCATCTTAACAGACGGATTGCAATATTTAGAGACCAGGCGTCGGTGGGAATGCTATCCTTGTTCTACCGGTATTACAATGGAAGATGCTCCGATAGCATCATTGATCCCTTCGACACCGGTGCATTGTCGGGAAATACGCCAAACGCGTGTCCAACGTTTGTACACGGTTGACATTTGTCACATGAGAACAGGTCGTTTCTTCGACTCGTTCTTGTGTTCAACAGCTCGGCTGTGGAATGATTTGCCGGCCTCTGTGTTTCCTCCTTCCTAAAACATGGGTCTCTTCAAGACCAATGTTCATTCCTTCCTCTCCTCAAAAAGACCATCCACACAGCATCCCAGATGACAGAGGAAAATGATTTCCCTAAAAAAAAAAACTTATAACTGATAGCTTACAGCTTTAAGATTTATTGTTAGTGGCTTATATCTAAGATTTATAAATAGTGACTTACAACTACACAAGATTTAGAACTGTGTAGTGACTTAAAACTAAGATTTATAACTGGCAACTTTCAACTAAGGTATTATTAGTGATTTATAACTAAGATTTATAACTGGTGACTTACAACTGTGATGTATAACTGGTGACACACAACTAAGATTTATAACTAGTGACATACAACTAATATTTATAACTAGTGATTTTTCTGAGATTTATAACTAGTGAATTACAGCTAAGATTTATAACTGGTGTTTTGCAAAGATTTATTGTTAGTGACTTATAAGTAACTAAGATTTATTACAAGTGACTTACAACTAATATAACTAGTGACTTAAAATTAAGACTTTTACCTAGTGATTTACAACACACATGAAGAAGAACACATATGAATATAAGATATGTTCATAGTTAGCAGAAACAGGGAGATTTGACATGAAACATAAAAGCACGACTGTCGCCGAGCTGCACGGCCTATCAAAGCAGCCATGTAATGAAAGTCGACTCCAGATACTAATATCTACAGCCTGTATGTTTGACGAATATCTACAGCTCATATGTTGAACTAATATCTACGAACTTCAGAGTGTTGACTAATATCTACAGAGCGTAGGTTGAACTAATATCTACAGAGCGTAGGTTGGACTAATCAGCTAAATGTGTCCAATAGTCCAATATTAGGGATTTTTACATACATACTTACATAAATTAAGTTTTTTAAACTGCATACGCAATATTACGTTATTCCAATATGCTATACATAATTGCAAATCCAACCTCTGACAGTACTGTAGATATTCGTCAACACTTTGGTTCTCATAGATATTAATCAACAGTTTGAGCTGTAGATATTCGTCAACACTTTGATTCCCATAGATATTAGTTCGATTTTTTCAGTTTTTGGAATTCCTGTAGATATTAGTAGACGCCTCCATGAAAGTCTAGACGGGGTTACGTTGCTGTGTGTACGTTCGATTTGCACTAGTATGGGTGAACGATGTTGGCGACAATTTTGTGCGCGCGGTTCATGCCCCATCTCCCTTTTTTATATTTTCTATCCTTACCTACATATTAATTAATTTTTTCTGCCACCAGTATTTCCCCTACAATAGTTTAACAAAACATAATTGGGATGTTTATGATCGTTTGTCCTGACATGAAGGAAAATAATTGTTATTAACTCTGTCATAAACACGCACCGCTTAACCCCTCGGGACTCGGCATATTCTGTTAGAAGGTCAAAATATTTCCGCTTTTGAATAAAATCCAAATAAATGGAACACTTCTGAACGTATCCAAAAACTAAAAACTGGTAATAAAATACGCTTTAAAATTTTATAATTCCAAATTTTATAATTGGTTTTAAAATATAAAATATTTGACAGCAAACATAAAAAGTTGTGACAATGGCTCACCTAACGTTTTAATAACTAAATTTTAACTAAAAGTCACACATGTTTTATTAGACAAATTAATGTATTAAAGTTAAACGTCACGTGCGTTATAATCTACGCATTCACAGAGGGCGCCAATTAAATTATTTTAGGTTTTTAATACTTTTTGCACGTTACGCTTTAAAATATTAAGGTAAATCAATCGTTTGCGCCCGTACATATATAATATGAATATAAATAAATAGTTTTGTCCATAAACAAACCCAAATCTTTCAAGTAAAGCTGAAAAATACAATATTAGATTGAGTCACTGATACAAAATTGAATTTTTCAGTCTCTCTTGAAAGACATTTTGTCTTTTAAAGAGTTTTATTAAATGTACATTTGTTACTTAAATTTAATTTTTCCGCGACCGGTTTCGATACAACCGTATCATTCACGAGCAGAATTAAAACTAACTTAAAAATTAAATGCAAGTACCAAAGATTAATTAGGTGGGAGTAGTGGGAGGGATGATTTTGGGGGGAGGGGGAAAGCGGTGGGAGGAGTCAATATTACACGGAAACATGGTTAGTAGAGGAGATTTGCAAGGGGCTATTATTTTATTCACTAAATTAATTTTAGATTTAATTTTTTTGTTTATTTCGAGCGTTTCTAAAGCGCAAAGATTAAAGTAAGAGTTTATATTGCAATGTTTAAATTTTGTTTTTTCTTTATTGAAGCTATGGCCTGACTCTATTAAATGATTCGCAAATTCGGAGTAATTATTGTTTCGTAAACAAAGTTCATGTTCCCTGATTCTAGTTTTGAAATTTCTAGTTGTCATACCTACATACTGTGCGTCACAATCGTTACATTCTAAAGTGTATATCCCGTTTTTTTTCAAATTTATTAGAAACATCCTTATTATTTATCAAATTTTTAATTTTAGAATTAGTATAGAAAGCTGGAGAAATATGATCTGGTAATAAACGGGATATTTTTAAGGATAAATCGCCTGTAAAAAGGAGTTTTTTTATATATTGGGTAGTTACCAGGTTTGCTCATACTATTACCACTATAAATGTACTTTTTTGTTAAAAAAATTGCTTGTTTCTTATTAACTAAGCGGTCAATTATTTCAGGTTTATATCCATTGTTCGTGGCTATCTGTTTTATAATGTTAATTTCATTATTATAATTATCATTGTTTAAAGGGACATTAATAGCGCGATGTATCATTGAGTTGAAGGAGGCGAGTTTATGTGATAAAGGGTGAAGTGAAGTAGACGGTATAACACAATCAGTGTGCGTAGGTTTTCTGTATATATTAAATACACACTTATTATTATCTAAATTGATATTTAAGTCTAAGAAATTTAAATTGTTGTTATCATTATGTTCCAGTGTAAATTTTATATTTTGGTGAAGGTTATTAATAAAAGTGAGAAAGTTGTCTAATTGTCTGTTACTACCTGACCAAATTACAAATACGTCATCAACATACCTAAACCATACAAAAATATTAGATAATAGGGAAAGTCCACAATCGAATAATTTGTTTTCAAATGAGTTCATAAATATCTCAGCGAACAATGGGGAGGCGGGATTCCCCATTGGAAGGCCATTATGTTGTTTGTATAATTTATCATTAAAGGTAAAATAGTTTTGATTAATGCAAATTTCTAAGAGAGTGGACATTTCCTTTACAATGGCTCGATCTAAATGGGAATTATTTAAAATATTTAAAATTAGGTTTTTACATTCATTAGTGGGAATACTGGGAAACAGATTGACAACGTCAAATGAAACTAATTTACTGTTGCTAGGAATATCTAAATCTTTGATTTTATCGATTAACTCCAAACTGTTTTTAATTGAGCGATGTGATGTGAATAATTTATTGGATTTGAACAAAGATACAAATTTAGAACATATATTATAATTGGGGCTAGAATAAGCAGGAACAACAGGTCTGATAGGTATATCTTGTTTATGAATTTTCGCCAAACCATACAGTTTAGGTGGCTGAGGATTGGTCAATACTAGATTGTTATATTTAGGTTTTCCGCAAATTAAAGGACAGCTCTTAATTGTCTCCTTGACGTCTTCTTGAAACTTTTTTGTGGGGTCTTTTAGAAGGGTTGTAAAATTATCACTGTTTAAAAAATCTTCAACTTTTTTAATATAGTCTGTTTTCTTTAAAATCACTATGGTGTTGCCTTTGTCAGCTTTTGTTATAGTTAGATTATTTTCTTTTATGGTTTTTTTGATACTGTTTAAGGCTAAGAAAATGTGGTTAAAAGAAGAAATAAAATCGTGGTTCTACATCAGAGATAACATACAAGTTTTGTTAAAAGTGTTACATACTGAACTTGTTAACAGTTTACATCCCATGGAATGGGATTTGTTCGACGATAAAATCAGAAATCGTGCCAGTGAAGTCGCATTCAAAAAGAAAATTACCTTACGTAAAAAACTTAAAAATCTTATTCTCGCCTCCAAAAAACTAGATGAGTGTCAAAACTCTCTACCTAATATTACATTTTCTAATCATAAATTTAATGATAGAGTAATAAATCTATCGGACCACGAATTAACCGTGAAAGAAAAGTGTTTTTTATCTAAAGGACTAAATTATAATATTCAAGACAATAAAATTCAAAACATCGAAATACTGTCTGCTGACATGGATCAAGCCCTTTTCAAATGCTCTGAATCCATTAAACACAAATCTAGTGAAATAATCCAGAAAAGCCTTAAAAATAATTACATTAATAACCACAAAAATATTGAAAAACTAACCTTAAACAGTATCAAAAAAACCATAAAAGAAAATAATCTAACTATAACAAAAGCTGACAAAGGCAACACCATAGTGATTTTAAAGAAAACAGACTATATTAAAAAAGTTGAAGATTTTTTAAACAGTGATAATTTTACAACCCTTCTAAAAGACCCCACAAAAAAGTTTCAAGAAGACGTCAAGGAGACAATTAAGAGCTGTCCTTTAATTTGCGGAAAACCTAAATATAACAATCTAGTATTGACCAATCCTCAGCCACCTAAACTGTATGGTTTGGCGAAAATTCATAAACAAGATATACCTATCAGACCTGTTGTTCCTGCTTATTCTAGCCCCAATTATAATATATGTTCTAAATTTGTATCTTTGTTCAAATCCAATAAATTATTCACATCACATCGCTCAATTAAAAACAGTTTGGAGTTAATCGATAAAATCAAAGATTTAGATATTCCTAGCAACAGTAAATTAGTTTCATTTGACGTTGTCAATCTGTTTCCCAGTATTCCCACTAATGAATGTAAAAACCTAATTTTAAATATTTTAAATAATTCCCATTTAGATCGAGCCATTGTAAAGGAAATGTCCACTCTCTTAGAAATTTGCATTAATCAAAACTATTTTACCTTTAATGATAAATTATACAAACAACATAATGGCCTTCCAATGGGGAATCCCGCCTCCCCATTGTTCGCTGAGATATTTATGAACTCATTTGAAAACAAATTATTCGATTGTGGACTTTCCCTATTATCTAATATTTTTGTATGGTTTAGGTATGTTGATGACGTATTTGTAATTTGGTCAGGTAGTAACAGACAATTAGACAACTTTCTCACTTTTATTAATAACCTTCACCAAAATATAAAATTTACACTGGAACATAATGATAACAACAATTTAAATTTCTTAGACTTAAATATCAATTTAGATAATAATAAGTGTGTATTTAATATATACAGAAAACCTACGCACACTGATTGTGTTATACCGTCTACTTCACTTCACCCTTTATCACATAAACTCGCCTCCTTCAACTCAATGATACATCGCGCTATTAATGTCCCTTTAAACAATGATAATTATAATAATGAAATTAACATTATAAAACAGATAGCCACGAACAATGGATAATGGACCACGAACCTGAAATAATTGACCGCTTAGTTAATAAGAAACAAGCAATTTTTTTAACAAAAAAGTACATTTATAGTGGTAATAGTATGAGCAAACCTGGTAACTACCCAATATATAAAAAACTCCTTTTTACAGGCGATTTATCCTTAAAAATATCCCGTTTATTACCAGATCATATTTCTCCAGCTTTCTATACTAATTCTAAAATTAAAAATTTGATAAATAATAAGGATGTTTCTAATAAATTTGAAAAAAACGGGATATACACTTTAGAATGTAACGATTGTGACGCACAGTATGTAGGTATGACAACTAGAAATTTCAAAACTAGAATCAGGGAACATGAACTTTGTTTACGAAACAATAATTACTCCGAATTTGCGAATCATTTAATAGAGTCAGGCCATAGCTTCAATAAAGAAAAAACAAAATTTAAACATTGCAATATAAACTCTTACTTTAATCTTTGCGCTTTAGAAACGCTCGAAATAAACAAAAAAATTAAATCTAAAATTAATTTAGTGAATAAAATAATAGCCCCTTGCAAATCTCCTCTACTAACCATGTTTCCGTGTAATATTGACTCCTCCCACCGCTTTCCCCCTCCCCCCAAAATCATCCCTCCCACTACTCCCACCTAATTAATCTTTGGTACTTGCATTTAATTTTTAAGTTAGTTTTAATTCTGCTCGTGAATGATACGGTTGTATCGAAACCGGTCGCGGAAAAATTAAATTTAAGTAACAAATGTACATTTAATAAAACTCTTTAAAAAACAAAATGTCTAGAAATTGTTACATAGTTAATGCCCAAGAAATACAAAAAAAACTCTCTTGAAAGATTTGGGTTTGTTTATGGATAAAACTATTTATTTATATTCGTATTATGTATGTACGGGAACAAACGCTTAATTCGTCTCAATATTTTAAAGCAAATGTGCAAAAAGTATTAAAAACCTAAAATAATTTAATAGGCGCCATCTGTGAACGCCTAGATTATAACATTTTTGTCGTTTCATGTAAAAATAATGAATAAAAAAATTCCCAAAGTTTCATAAATTATTTTCAATATGCGGTCGGAAAATTTGTTTTCGTAAAGGTGTAGAATTGAATTATTTTATGGTTATATTTTAGATTTGAATATTAAGGTGGGTGTTTTCTCTTTCTAACACTGTTTAGATAATATTTCTCACCAAGACAGTAAGGGTTCCACGACTACTCAGAATCGACTCACGTCAACCAGTTCACCCCAAGTGATTCACTACGTTTGGTGACTTAGGGGTCGTCCATTAATCACGTGATGTTTTAGCAACTTTTTAACTCCTCCCCCTTGGTGATATGTGGCGTGGTTTTAGACGAACCAGCCCCCCCCCCCCAAAATCACGTGTATTTTTTTTAGTACAAAGTATTTTGAAATTTTCAGAACATTATCATGAAAAATAAATAAACGTGATATCTCATTATACCCGTGATTTTTTCCGAACTCCCCCCCCCCCCTTTCGAGCCTCACGTGATTAATGGACGACCCCTTAGGAGATGTGCTCGGGTCCTTGGGTGAGGTTTGTACGGGTCTTGGCTGCGAATGTGTCTGCCCACCAACTGCGTGGCAGGCCGGTTCGGGAGAGACTGGTTTAGGAAGACCTTTTGATATCTCTAGCTCTCTCGTGACATCGCCTTGCACCGCAGTGGATGGACACAATGATCCCCAGATTCCTACCTTCTCCTTTTATACAACTTTCCCTCCCTCCTCTCCCAATAATACCCTCCACACAGAATCCCCAAAGATGACATAGGCTCTGAGTGAAATTATTTTTCTCGGGGCCTTTTTAAACTTAGGTCTGAAAGGGTTCAAGGCAGACCGCTGCATTGCTACCTCTCCCTCTATCTCATAAACGCCGTTTGTAACAGAAATAGAGGTCCCAACGGAGCTCCGAGTAGCACGACCGTATACATGTTTTCATGCGGGCCTAATCTAGAATTTAATTGCTCAATAAATAATTCATTTGTGTGTTTTCAATTTGTGGGTAAGCTGAATTTACTGACGCTTTTCTGAGCATGAAATTTAAACATTTAAATTTTTTTATATTTCCAAATATTCCATTACGATTGGGTCTTGTCAGGGATAAGCAAATGCTTTTGTAAATTGCTTCCAGAGTGGAAAATACTTTCAAAATTGCTCTGGTGAATGACCACCATTCAGAATTGAGGCGACCAGATCTGATTAGTCAGGTACTTTCCTCTTTCCCGTCTACTTCACTGGCTCCTATGGTCATGGATGGGGTAAGGCTCTCGACGGAGTTCTCGGATTCAAATCACGACGTGTGCAAGTTTATTTGAATAATTTGTGTTATTCCTAAATTTATTCATCAAAAATAATAATCTAGTATATTTGCGGCACGTTCCAGAGTCAAAACTACTCTCAGTATCACCCTGGTGTAACACCACTATTCAGAATTGAAGCGTTGCTAGAAATTTTAGCCGTGTTTAGTGACCTAACCAGATCTGAATAGCCAGGTACTTTTCCACTTTCCTCTTACGATCTCATTCATTCCCCTCCCCACTACCTTCAACATCACAAAATACCCCAGATCTTGTCTTGTGCATTTTTCACATAAAAAACCCAGAGTCCCCAGTTCCGATCATTACCTTTTTTCTGTTACATGTTTGTTTTAGATTTACTAGAATCATCTTTCTCTTCCAAGATAATCATCATGGGATGAGGTTTGTCTAGGTCTTGGTGGCGGATACGTTTGCCCAACCACTGCGTGGCGGGCTGGATCGGAGGGGACTGATTGAGGGAGGCCTTTTGACCTCTCCAGCCGGATTCTCCCGACCCATCGCCTTGCACCGCAGTGTGAGGAATAGATTCATACGTCCGTCACTCCTGGCCACACTGACCCCTAGATTCCTACCCACCCCTCATACCTTTTTCCTTCCCCTATCTTCTTCCCCTTCCTTTCCCTTAAAAAACCCTCCACACAGCATCCTCAAAGATGACATAGGCCCCTAGGGAAATGTTTCCTCGGGGCCTCCTTCTCGGGGACAATCTTCTATTACCACCACCACACTAAGCGGAAAATGTTGCTTGTATCGTGATGGAGGACTTAGCCCGCCGACAAATCGAACACGCGACGCCTGGGTGGGACCCAAACGCCCACCCAGCCAGCGACCTATGTATAACCTTCAAAATTTATTCCAATAAATTGAATAAAATATAATCTTTTTGTATCATAAATTGATTGTCTTAAACTGTTGCGTACTAACTCAATTTTTGATATTTCTGAGTTAGAACTTTAAATAAGGGCTCCAAATCATCATCTAGCTCTGCCAAAGAGAACCAATCAGAGAAATAGTGTCTTGACCAATCATAGACAGTATTTCTCTGATATGTTCTCTCTGGCAGAGCTAGATTATGATTTAGAACCTGATTTCAAGCTGTAACTCAGAAATTTCAAAAAGTTAGTTGGTACACTGTGGTTTATGTCGATCCTACTCATAACCTATTTTATTTTATTATCTCTCTTTTTACTTTGCGAGAAACGTGAGGGATTATAAGTAAGGATGAAAAATTTCACAACGAATTTAGGATTTTATTCGTTTTATGGGATAATCGCCGGAACCGTTTTGTGCCCGTTTTATTATTTCGAGTTCATAAATTATACGCCACGTACAGACATAATTCAATTTCCTGACAGATGTTAAATGGTTAAATTTTCTAGCAAGGCAAAAGGGAATATTAAATGTTGTTAGACTAGGAAAGAATAAATATGAGGATAAAGAAGGAATTGCTAAAATTATACACGGTGTCCGGAAACTCGTGGTAGTAGGTAGTACAAGCGGGAATATGGTTAATCTACCTCTAATTTTGGTTTAGTTTAGTGAATCAAAGGTTTGGTTGTTGCTGGGTGGAGATTCGTCTAGTGCAGGGTTTCCCAACCAGTGGTCCGCAAGAGGTTAGAAATGGTCCGCGATGGACTGCCGGTCAATAAACGAGCCAGCTCTTGGGTGGTCCCTGGTCGAGAAGTCTGAATAAAAAAATCGGGCCAATATTCAGTTTATCATTATTGCACCTTGTGGTCAGTGGCCATTATGGTATTCTGTTTCGCCCCACCCCTTCCTACCCCGTTCTACCCACTCCGTTGTGATAAATATTCTGCTAGAACCCGTCCCACCCTATCCCATTCTGCTCCCTACGTTGTGGTAAATATTCTGCTAGAACCTGTCCTACCCTATCCCATTACGCCCCTCCCGTTGTGTTATCCGTCCCGGGTGCCACCCATGCTAGCCAACGGCACTCACCACAAGCAGTGGTTATTGGGCGGATAACGTGGTGTCATCACCCCCCCCCCCCCTCCCCATTAAAGTTTACAAACACAAATTTCGACTTCATAAAAAATTGGTCCGTCCTGGGGGGGGAGGGGGTCCCTGTCGAAAAATTAAACGTACAAGTGGTCCCGGGTCAGATAAAGGTTGGGAACCACTGGTCTAGTGAAATAACAGAAATTGTAATAAGCAAAATAAAATCTAAAACATAGTAAGTACATAGTGCAGAGAAAAAGTTGAAAGACATGATGACAATGCAATTACACAATTTTTAGTTGAAGTAAGTACTTCTTTTTGCCATTTTTTTAATAAGGGAACGTACCCATACTACGTGACCAACTTTTTGCAATTTTTAACCCCCCCCCCCCCCGGTGACCAAAATCCTAAGCAACCCGCCGCTCATTTGTATGGAGCGTGACATTTTGAAGACCCCCCCCCCCCTAAACATGTCACGTAATATGGGTACGTTCCCTAAGCTCCACATAGGAGGCCCTTAGGAAAATAATTCCAATTAGAGCCTATTTCATCTTTGGGGATGCTGTGTGGAGGATCTTTTTAGGGGAAGGAAGGAGAGGAAATTCTGGGAAAGAAAAAGCACTCGTATGAGGGAGGTGTGACGGTCCAAGAATGACAGAAGAATAAATACATCCTTTCCACTGCGATGTAAGGCAATGTTCCGCGAGAGTCCTGCTGGAGAGGTCAAAAGGTCTCCCGCAAACTCTCTCCCGACTCGGCCTGCCACGCTGTTGATGTGTCTGCCGCCAAGATCCGGACAAACCTGACCTCGGGCACCCCTGATAAGTCACCAAGCGTAGCGAACGACTTGGGGTGACCTATGGCAGAGGTGTTGGTTATCCAATAAACGGTTCCCCGGGCGGCGGTACCCATACCCGCCTCCCAAATTGTATGACTTCATATTGGCTTATTATTCCCTGACACGTCACAGTCAGGGAATATTTATTGTTAAATAAAGTTGATCAGAATTTCTTATTAGGTAATTCCAATAATTTTCAGCATTGCCTAGAAATCTGATTTAATAATCTAATCTAGTCTGGTATACCTATAAATAATTACAGATTACAGGGTGAACTAAATGCCATGATCATCGTCATTGATCTACTGTCTCGTAACTTCTCCAACTGAGATTCGAGTTTCTTTGTTTTTTGTGGTTCATTTTTGTTCAAACGCATTCCTGTTCTAAAATAGCCAGATTTTTTAGTTAAAATACCTTGCATCTCTGACGAGCTTCTTCTGTATGGTTTTGTTGCATTCGAAAGCAGTGAGTGGCCCAAAACTAGAACGCCATCTACCATCACATACATTTTTGTATATGAATGGTACATTTTGTATGGAAATGAGTAATAATGGGTGGAATACGTGCCTAGAATTTTTTACATTACGTGTGTTAGGAAAATATTGGTGACTTAAATTTAAATCTTAAAACATATAATAATAATAATATTTGAATGATTTGTTTACCGCATTTTTTGTGAAAAATCACCTCAAAGGCGCTGTACAAACTTATAATACATTTCTACAATCTTACTTCTAACTATAAACTAGACAAACCACTATGACAACTTTTGGCTAAAAATTGCATCCATCGGTTCATTGATCATCGATAAGAACCTATATGTACATGTACGATGATTTGACCAATGAACGCGATGCTGTTGTAAAAATGTACCATACAGGCAGAAAATATATACATGACCATACTTACCTGGGAGGTCACTAGAGATTAACACTGTTATTGTTTATGTATGGAAATTTAGGTACAGTTTGCACGCAGAGGACATAATTGGGAACTATAATATATAATATGGTTTTTAATGAGTGTATTTTGAAAACAAAAGCAAATTTTATGATGGGTCGTACAATAGTACAAGGATTTTATCAGAATATTTATTTTCCTAAATGTGATTCGTTCCTTGATAAGAGAAAGATTGATGTAAGACAATAAGAAAAGTGTGATTAAGGTATATCATAGGCAAAACAATAATGATGCTCTCAGATAGGTACCTATTTTTTATTTAAGGGTATGAGACATGCCCAAAAAGGTAGGTTTTTAAATTCTGTTGGGCTTGTTATGCATCTAGGTACATCTCCGAAAGTGCGATCTCCAAACTTAGTATTTGGCTTGCGTTTAGGTTCCATTAGTCTGCCTATAGTTAATGATGTTGCTGATCTAAGGGTTAACTGCCTCGGACCAGCATTTTCCGGGACACGTAGGTCAGAGATGTAAGGTGGGGCCATTTTATTGATTGGTTTATACACCATCCAGCACAATTTGTACTGGATTCTTTCCAGGAAATGCCAGGTACCTACCAATAAACGAATGTTACTGTCATATTTCAGGTACTTCTGATGACCCCGTGATAAAATAGTGAAGGTTTTGATTAAAAACCAATGAAAAATTTGAAGTGAGCTACAAACCCAATGTAATTAGCTTACTGGAATTACCAAAATATTTAGAAATTCGATAGTCTAAAACGACTTAAATATAATTATTATTGATTAAAATCCTTGCAGACCACCCCTCTCCCCCTCCCCAATATGTTGTGTATATAAACCGTAGATTAAGAATTATTTGTATCAGTCTGAAGATGGCTTTAACGAGCTGAAACCGGTTACGGTCGAATAAAATTAAGTGGAATAAAGTTTTATATTAGTTTTATTATAATATATTATAATGGAATTCCACCATGAATTATCACTCTCAAAAATAGAAGTATTAATGAAAAATTAATTTTATTTAATTTATGTGGATAATTTAACTTTTTTTTTTAAATTTTTAAAGATCATAAGTTTGCATAATTTGATTAAAATAATGCAGGCACTGTAGATTTTCATCCCATTACAAGGGATAATTATTAAATATCGCCCTTGTGAAAAACGAACATTTAGCATCGGAGCGTTGTTTGAAATGGCTTCAGCCGTTTTTAATGACCAGATCTTTCTATCGTCTTCCCATTTCCTCTCCACTTTCCTCAGCCTTACAACATTCCTAAATTACGGATCTGTAATCCTTCTGGTTCTTGTGTGGAATTCACATTTACATAGAAAACAATAAGGTCGTTGGCCAAACGCAGCAGACGCTAATAAAATGTATCAAAGGCTGATACTATTCAATCAATAGGAACATTGTTCAATTTTAATATTTCACCAAGATATGGTGGGTGATTAATTGACCATCCTGTAAATGCATCTTAAAATACGAATATCATTTTCTAAGAAAGAATCTCAGAGACATCTGGGATGCATCATGAATCAGAGGCGGTACTTCAATATTCATTTCAAAGTTTTCCGCTCCGATTCAGATTTATTTTAGACCAGAATTTTTGTTTTCGTGAGCCTTTTCAGATCCAAGTTTGAACATGGATAGGAGTATTTGCACTCTCACAATTGTTATTGTTTTGTCCATAGTTGTCATCCATCCAAAATCCACAATTCTTTTAGGTATTAGCTAATTTAATCTATGGGCAATCAATTTTGGAGGTGGGTATAGGAAATAGGAACCGCCGCAACGAGAACTAAAAATTGAATAACCAACACCTATGCCATAACTCATCCCAAGTGTTTCGCTATTCTTGGTGATTTAGCAGGGGTGCCCAGGTTCAAGGGGTGAGGTTTGCCGGGGTCTTGACGTCCGATGCATCTGCTCACCAACGTGGCAGGCCGGATTAGAAGAGATTGGTTGCTGAAGATCTTTTGACCTCTCCAGCAGGACTCTCGGAATATCGCCTTGCACGGAAAATTGCCCTCCTACGTACGTCTGGAGACACTGATCCCACTCCTCATACCCACATGGACTCCCCAAACACGACATAGTTCCCGAAGGGAATCATTTTCCTCGGGGCCTCCTGCGTAGAGCAAAATGTAAAAAAAGCGAAGTCTATTTCTCGTACCCAACCAAGAATGCTGATTATTTTCCGATTATACTTGTTGTCCAATTTTATTGTAACTCCATCGATCATCTGCTGTCGTGCCACTTGTCCAACCAACATAATCCCACTTGAACTTGGAGATTATGGTGATAGTATCGGCAAACTTGACTTGTTCCTATCCACCCATCCTTACTTTAATCTCAACAAAAGAAACCTGTCATTGCGTTTGTTTTTTTATTTATTGTCAAATCAAAGTTTTCAATGCCACTGCACGTCTATCATTAGCGTGACTAAATATTATCGTGTTTCAAAACATCTTCGAAATAATCTCCACTGAGTGAAATATTCCGAAAAAAATTCAATTATTGCTTTGCTAGGTGGTATTTGAAGCCATCATTGGAACGATTCACCTTACTTATCGAAACTGTGCATTCCTAAAAACATCACTTCACTACAAATAATTATTCTTACTTCAGCGTTCTCATCAGATCAAAGTAGAATTTTCCAAGATAATAAAGTTTGGGATGTTTCGCAGAAATTCAAATGTAACATTGACATCAAATGGTCAATCAGCGTCATTTTGCTTTTTTCCATTTGGAGGTTCCTTGTAAACGCCGATTCCAGGTTCATTTCAACTTTTGAACAAATTGTGATCGGTAGAAAATTATAACTGTCATATATAGAAAGCATATGAAAAAGATGACCCCGATTGGCCATTTTATAACAATATTGCGTTTGAATTTCGGTGAAATATTAAAGACTTTTGATCTCTCAGCTGATGTAAGCCTCTCAGGCGTTGAAAACATCTAGTTCCGTATTCCTAAGCCACCGCTTGCCTCGAGTGCGTTTTTTCCTCTCCACATTCCCGCTCGAACATAAATAGTGGGATATATTTAGCCCTTCATCTCGGCTGATCCTCTTAACACAGTTAGGGATGCCATTAAATTAATTCTTCATGTGTGATTCAGATGGGTTCCACATCGGATCCTTGAGGAATTCCGGGCATTGGATGGTTTGGCCTAATGACTTGTTTTTCTTATTCATGTTTTTAACCACAGACGAGGAATTACAAACTTGAAATAAATATCACAGGATGCGATATTATGGTCATAATGCTCGATGATATTATTGTATTTATTTATGTAGATCATTTAGAAATGGCTGTATTTTAAAACTAGCTTTTTCGTTATTCGAGCATTGTTTACCGATCAATCATGTCTGATATTAGCTTCACCATAGTTTTAACATCATTTCGGAAGTTGACAGCTGTCATCTATCACAAAAGAAACGGATAGGTTTTATTACTATTTATGAGTCGAAAAACTACGTTTTTTATGTGAATACCGCGCAAGACTTCCAACTGCTCCCGTCTGGAGACAGCCAGAGTATGGTATCCCCAATTGGGGCATGCCGTGAAGCTGAAGGTAGAGGGGAGGGGAAGAAGATAGGGAAGAAAGGTGGGGAAGTACCTGGCTATTCAAATCTGGTCAACAAACATGGCTAAAACCATTTTAAGCAACGTTTCAATTCAGAATGCTGGTCTCACACCAGGGCATTACTCAGAGCATCTTCTACTCCATAAAACTAAGATTATTCAATTTGACAAAGAAAAAGTAGTAAGTTTGGAGATCGTGCTTTCGGAATATCTCGGCCTAAGGCTTGGAACAGACTCCCTCCAGAAGTAAGATGCATAAAAAGCCCAACAGAATTCAGGTACAAACTAAAAACCTATTTTTCTGGGCTCTCATACCCTTAATTTAAATATACCTATCTGAGAGTATCATACTTGTATTGCCTATGATATGTCTTAATCACACTTTTCTTATTGAATTAAAATTACTCGAATAAAATTACACATCAATCCGTCTCTTAACGAAACACACTTAGGAAGATCAAATCTTTGTACTACTGTACCGCCCACCATAAAATGTTGCTTTTGCTTTCCAAAATACACTCGAAAGAATATATTATATATCAATATTAAAATACATTTCAGGATTAAATAACACGTGTTCACAACTATGTCCTCTGCGTGCGAACTCTATCTAATTTTTTTTTTTTTAATATACAGTAAACAGTTTAAATTTCAAGCGACCTCCCAGGTAAGTATGATCCTATGTTCGGCAGCATCGTGTTCATTGGTCGAGACATTGTACATAAGTATATTTTCGTATCAGTGATCAATGAACCGTGGATGCAATTTTTAGCCATAAATTGATTATCTAGTTTGTAATATATCTAGATTTTAGAAATATATTGTAAGTTTGTACTGCGCCCTTGAGGTGATTTTTCACAAAATCGGCGCTATATAAGTCATCCAAATATTATTATTATAGAGCATCTTCCACTCTATAAAACAAAGATTATTCAATTGAACAAAGGAAAAGCAGTATTGCAGGTACGCCGAAAGACTTCCAAGAAGAAAAATACACAACAACATAGGGAAAGCACTAATTGAAAAAGTCTCGCTTCTAAATTGCTTCTTAAAAAGTTAGTGCGAGGCCGGTCAGTTAGGCGTCATTGAATGGACTCGTAAAGAAAAATGGTTTTGGATTGTTAAACACCTACAACCTTTGACCGCCCTCTGTAGCAAATTGTGCGCCATCGCAAATAAAAATATTGAAGGAAATTTTAGTATTTTAGCGTTGGCTTGGCAACTAATTTCTCTCTTCGGAAAAATACATTTATTACAAATAAAATGGAATACCCTTGATTCGTTGCTAACTCGTAATGACTAAATTCTGTAAAAGTTAAAAGTAACTTGTTTGCTTTTGTGAAATTTTGCTTCTTCTCAAATCTTGACATTTTTTCACGAAAAAGTTGAACCGTTTCAAAACCTTGTAAATAATAATATGATACAATAATTATAATAAAATTGAACCCCATAAAATGGCTTTTACGATCAAGTGGTACATGAGATAACACAGTGGTACACAGGAGGGTAATTAGTAATTAAAATAATAACAAAATATGAATGTACATTAAACAAAGTATGTATTATGATAACAACTAGTATTTAGTTATAGAATACAATTATGTGTTACAACCGAAAAAAAATGAACTATTAAGGTATACAGTGTTATACTTTGTTATAGGAACAGATAACATTTTATTTAAGCAGTGTGGTAGTTGGTAGAGTTAGCCCCTGCAAGGCGAA
Source organism: Limnephilus marmoratus (assembly GCA_917880885.1). NCBI lineage: Eukaryota > Metazoa > Arthropoda > Insecta > Trichoptera > Limnephilidae > Limnephilus > Limnephilus marmoratus. The sequence continues at coordinate 22,064,529 of OU862930.1, read as the reverse complement.
GATCCTGGCTTCGTGTCCCAGATGTGACCGTATCTTTTTCTGTTCTTTTGTGGTTTAGTGCCTTCCATTACAAAATTTATGTTTATTAAAGTGATCCACGGATGGAAATTTTCAATAAACCAACAGCAATCATAGAACCTACAGAAATCATAAGGTAAGGTATTAAAACAGTTTATTTATAAACAAGTTCTGTTTGTATGGTTATTTCCTTTTGGGGTATTATGCCGTGTTGCGCTACCTCCTACTTTAGCCAACGTTTCGGACAGCGTTACAGTGTCCATCATCAGGGCAGATGTGATGATGGACACTGTAACGCTGTCCGAAACGTTGGCTAAAGGAGGAGGTAGCGCAACACGGCATAATACCCCAAAAGGAAATAAACATAAAATTTTTGGCCGTGAAAACCTAAAATCAAGTTCTGTTTGTAATTATTATTACACGAGATAGCTGTTTCGCGTTCTGAAGGCATTATCAAACTTGGGTTAAACCATTTTTTTATCATAGTAAATACCTATCTATATATAGTATAAATAGATCGCCTGAATGTGGCATGACCACAGTTTGATAATGCCTTCAGAAGAATAGGAGAACTTGTTTATAAATTAACTGTTTTTATAAATTAAATAATAGTATTACTTATTGAATATATAAAAGAAATAAGAATTAAAATGGTGTTCTACAAATTAAACTTGATATCAATAAATTATACATAAGGTTTTGATCCATCTCTCCTAGATTCCCAGTGATTTTAACTAGATCAAATGATCTTCTATTTTCATTTGCAGTCCATGTAACCGGCCAATCGGGCATTAAACAGAAACACTACGCTTCCTTTCCTTGTTGTGGAAATGACTGCGAGCTATAAATTTGTCGCGTTGACCATTCTCAATCGCGGTAACCTATAATTTCCGGACGGAAAAGCTGTCTAAAATTCTTAGTGAGTCGAGAGTCACATGCATTGTCCGCTTTTAGTTATCGTAAATACTTTTTCACTATTTCATAATAAACCAAATAAACATGTTGGCTGGCGTGTTTCACAGAAAATCAAATGAAATTTTGTCACCAAATGGCCAAACTACACAATTTTGTTTTTTAAACATTTAATGGTCCCTGTTAAGCGTCGATTTTAGGTCTGTTTTAGGTCTATATCAAATTGTTTTTAACTGACAAGCATAACAACATGAGTTGTGCTTTTCTGCTGATCACAGATCACTGATCACTTGCTGTTTACAAGCTGAAATGGACCTAGAATTAGCGTTTAAGATGAAGTTATACGTGAAATCCTATTTAGATACTACTTTGATTAATCTTTACGACGAATCGGCTTACAGTATGAACATCAAAAAATATGCTACGTATAAATCGAAGCTTTTACTAGCTTTTCTATGTATTGGAATTACAATAAAATTATTATTTACATAACAAAAAATATAAGCGTAAACCACCAAAAAAAATGTTTTTTCATGACTTAACTATGAAGGTAACTCTTATGGCTAAGACTCTTTTTGAGGTTTTCCGTGTTCTAACTTTTTTTTCGTTCTTATGAAATTATGCACAAAATAAATAAAAAACCTCTTTTTCGCTTACTGGCCTCGTGCAAATAAGACGCTCGATTTTAAAATTTTGCAGGCATGAGAATCGAAATATTTCTAACGTTTATATTCCTCTTAACGAGGACCTTAAAAAAAGAAAGACAATTGTCTGTTTGATGACAAAAGTTACATTTGATTTTGAATGGAAAATTGCTTTCAAAATATATCCATCGTTCAACAAACCTAAAATTTATGTATGTAATTTTTTCCTCTTGCTTATTATCCGTTCTTCCCGCCTTCGCTATCTGATCTCCAGAGATAATATAAGATGTAAATATAATATTTGCTCCAGTCTTTTCTTGGTTTTGTGTAAACTGTTTATCTGGGGATAAATAAACTGGGTTCTAGACGCATTCCTTTCTTTTGAACACTGATAACATCCTCTCTGGAATGCCAGAATATCAAATGACAAAACTCGAGTCAAATTATTTATGGGTTCATTTAAAACTGAGGTGGTCGGTAGCTTTGTCGTAGAAGCCTAGTCTAGCATTTGGATGGAATTCGATATTAACTGGTAAAAAAATAACAGAGTTGAATAGGCAGAGAGGACGGACCGCCAAACAACTCGGTCTTGGCACACACTCTTTGCCTCATTCACATTTATAAATCGTCTCATACGTACTCTTCTAATATTCTGACTCTTTTGACATGGCCCGTCTCAAGTATCTGTTTCACTTGGATATTTTATTTAGCGCCATTATTGTAAAGGTGATCCTCAAGGTTCTGACTTGTGTCGTCTCTTGTCAATGAGGTATACGGTAATACGGCATGTTTACTGAAACATTGCAAAATTTATAGGTATTGTCATCCTGAGTTCTTATAGCTTTCTTTAATGTTGCCTTCTTTATTCCCGTCATTTTTGTGAAATCTCGTCAGATTTGTCAGATAAACTGTCAAGAATGGACACAAGAAATACTAAAAGGAGATTTGCTGGTAGATTGGTTACATTAAACTTTTAGCTGTTGGAATTCTTGCACAGTGTCACGTTGAAAGTAATATATGTATGTATGTAATCCAGGTCACTGTTTAACGATGCTAAAAGAAGGCAAAACATCTATCACCTGTAAAAATTACCATAATTTTAAGCAGAAAATGGAGCTCTAGTTCAGTCGGGTCTAGGGTTGCCATCTGTCCGGCTTTAGCCGGACATGTTTGGCCTTTTTAGGTCGTGTCCGGCTAAATATTTATATGTCCGGCCTGTCCGGCTTTTGTTAGGCTTTTTTGGTTTGCGCGGGTTTTGTCTCCCGAACTTCTGAAATTGGCGGAATATTACTTTCAAAGAGTTTTCTATTTAATAAACACCCAGTGGAGCAAGGAACGCAATAAATTGCAAACAATTGCTAAGATGGTGTACACATTGTATAATTTAAAAATGACATGTCAAGGATTATATTAAATGATTTCCAAAGAAAACGACGTTTTGGATAAAGTAGGTGAAAACGCCAAATGTACAAAATGGTAGATTTTTGTAATTTTTGAATAATTTGGAGAAGTCGAGATTTCATTTTAATTTATGTTTTTCGTTTTTTGTCCACAAAGATAAATATTTATGTTTCATCTTATATCTATTTAACGAAAAATTTTAGTCAACTGTTTAACCAGAAAAAAAGTTATGTTTTGTTTGTTTGTTTTATAAGTTTAGTATGTCTACAGACAGAAGACTCAATATTTTTTTAATTTTGTTATTGACATTATATTCTATACAAATGTCAACTGATGACAAGGATAAGACTGATTAATGATTGTTGTTATTAAATTGGGTAATGCGTGATTAATTAACAACTGTAACTTGCAACAGATTTTTTATTATTATGTATAAAATTTTTGTCCAAAATCATGTAGGTACGTACGTCCGGCTTTTATGGCAAAATGTCCGGCCTTTCAGAGCGCAGACTCAGGCTTTTTTAGTTTAGAAGATGGCAACCCTAGTCGGGTCTCCTTGGGCAGCCTGGTAATGAGATATTTATTATACGAGTATTAAGGTTATTTGCTAAAGTTCCGCGTGGCGTTGCCCGGAATTTACACAGAGTTTTTCGAAATAAGATGCAAACAGTGATTTTCCTCCGTTTTGAAAGTCAAGTGTGCAAAATTTCATCAGTCCCAGAATAAATCGTCGATTTGTTTAAAAATGAAAATACTCGCCGAAGGGCCGCCATCTCATTCTTCCGCCACAGACACTCTTCTTTCTGATATAAAAATATATATATACTCGTATATATATTTGTAGGAAGATAGACATTTAATTTGGGAGGCTAGTATGGGTAGCACCGACCTGGGAACCATTTATTGGATATCCAACACCTCTGCCATAGGTTACCTCAAGTGATTCGCTACGTTTGGTGACTTAGCTAGGGTGCCCTGGTTCATGGGGGGTGAGGTTTGTCTAGGTCTTGGCGGTGGATGCGTTCGCTCACCTACTGCGTGGTGAGCCGGATCGAGAGAGATAGGTTGAGGCCTTTTGATGTATTCCTGGATTCTCGACCCACCGTCCTGCACACCACAGTTGGAGGGATGAATTCAAACGTCCGTCACTCCTGGACACACTGTCCCCCCCGGTTCCTACCCGCCCCTCCTTTTTCCTTCCCTGAACATCCTCTCCTTCCTTTCCTTAAAAAGACCCTTCACACAGCAAGCAACCCCTAATATGACATACGCCTTCAGCAAAATTATTAGCTCTTCTTCTTCTTCTTCTTTGTGTGCCGTATCAGGTCCCCCCGACGTTGGCGATCACTCTTGAAAATATCTCTCTGTCTTACGCTGCCCGGAATAGCTCCTCCACACTTCTAATGCTGGTCCACTCTCGTATATTACACGGCCAAGACATTTGTCTCCTACCAGGCCCTCGGCAACCCTGTATCTTGCCTTTCAATATTAAATGGAGCAAGTGATACTTCTCCCCTCGAAGTATATGACCCAGATATGAAATTTTCCTGATTATTTTATTAGCTCTACACAATATTAATTAATGTAAAAAAAGTCTAGCGGAACAGGCAATACTTCACAATTATCATTGTCATTCTCGGGTATCCCCGACTTCTTCTACCATTCAAACCAACAACTCTCTTCTAACACTCCTGTCACTAATAAGAACAAACTTAGAAATTTTCTGCGCAATCGGTCGAGTAGTTTTTGAGTCTGTAGGGCACACACATATAACATTGCGTTTATTATGCATATAAAATTAGTCAATAATTAAAGATACAATACATGGATAAATAATGTATGTTAATTACAATTTCGATTTATTGCTTAGAGCTAGTTCATCGATTGAAACCTAAATTTACATTGCGCAATTTTAAATTGTTCGCTAGCGTGTAGGGCCGTTAACAGTAACGATCTTCAGCCATTATTAGTATTATTATTAGCACACGTGGATGCCCGTTACCCACGTGTACTACTCCCAATACACCCACGTGTGCGTTATTTCCTGTCTGCCATAGTTGCAAGAGCGGAAACTGCTTCTTATGGCAAAGGTCAAAGGTTAACTTCACTTTGGGCCTAGACTAGTGATGGGGATACGCGAGATCCGTTTCGGAATGCTTAGGTTTTTAATAATTTTTTCGAATCCTAAAAATATGTGATGAAGCATATATTCGTTGCATTTTTATGTAGTGTCCTCCACACTGGTGACTTAAACACCTAAAATTATTGTGAAATCCAAAGGTCAAAGATTACCTTAACTTTGGATTTAGACTAGTGATGGGGATAAGCGAGTTCCGTTTCGAAACATTGTTTTTTTTTAATAATTTTTCGAATCTTAAGAGCGTTTAACCAGCCAGCGGACGAAAATCCACATTTCGTCGAAAGTTGTTCTTCCGATCGTGCAGGGCGGTTACAATGAGAAAGATTAATTATTCTCCGTACCAGCTTTTTTAAATTATAACTCAATATCGAATTTATTTCAATCCAAATTAGCTTTAATTTATACCTTCATCCAAAAATGCTGAAAGGCGTGATGATAAAACTATTAAAATAGTGTACTTTTTGTAGTTATTTTTTGATTATAAGTATTTATCATTTTTCAATAATGTCTAAATTTAATAAGAATGTTAAAAAAATCTGAAATATATTAGTTTGTAAGTGCGCAAATAAATACACAAATGGACCAATTTTCGTCAAGAAACACATGTACGTACATATTTTTTAATGATTTTATTGAAACTAAAATTAAAATTCTAAAACATACGTTTGCTAGATAATGTATTGATTTATTTTACTGCATGATTACATTATTTGAAATGGGTGTGGTATAATACAAAAACTTTTTTGAAAATTTAACAAATCTGCCAACGACCTATGGAATAACCTTATTATACTAAAAATAAAAAAAAATTCTAAAAATTTATTACATACGAATGCTAGATAAAAGAACAATCTTTCGAAATCCATTTATAATTTTTTGTGGAAAAGAGTCAATACGTCTAAAAACTTTTTTGAAAATTACGTATTTCCGGCTTTCTCTGGTAATGCCCTCTTAAATAATGCGTTGTTGTACAAGATCATTCCAATTTTATGTAATTTCATTCACATTAGCGACCAAATACACTTAAAATTATTATTGGGTTTATACTAGTGATGGGGACACGCGAGTTCTGTTTCGAACCATTTAATTTTTCGAATCTTAAAAAAATGAATTGTTGCATAAGTTCATTGCTTTTTCACGAACTTCCCTCCATACTAGCGACCACAAACTCATTTGAAAGTATTGTAAAATCTAAAATACAAAATAAGTTATACGCCAGGCCCAAATCTACCAGTACCTTAACATATTCTGGACTGAAATTTTTACCAATAATACTGGATATTTTAATCCTATATCTAGAATGTCTCGATCATACAACGATCTTGTTAAAATACACACTTTCATAGATATTTTTGTAAATAATGTAACATGTTTCAAAAAATATCCCCACGATTTGTGCACCTAAAAAAATATATATTTTTTTGTTGTTTTATTACATTTCAGGAAATACTTCTTGAATATTGTATACTTATAATGTATTTCAATTTTGTATTTAAGTTTTTTAAGTTATGTATAAATAATACTTGCATTGTTTTTCATGTGTTTGCTTATGTAAAATTCAAATGTACTCGTAATTACTGCAGACCCATTAGTCTATGGATATTTATATTTGTATTTTAATTTATTATATATTACCCACAAAAATGTTTTATAAATATTCTGTTTGTGTCTTAAATAAATAAATAAAAAATAAATACATTTTTCAAGGTTGGCATATTAAATAAAACGTTATAAATTTATAAATTCCGACCTTGCATTATCATTTTATTGTCCTTATATTATACAGGTATCAAAAACAGCATGGACAATGTATCTATGGACGGTTAATACTTAGTTGACCTGGTTTCAGTTTTTGTGGACAATAATCATTAGTTTTTTGTCATTGAGGCATGATTTATTCTCGTTATGGTTGATATAACAATACAATAGTATATTATTATGGTCATTTTTGCTTTGCGAATTCGAGCTAATCTATTTTTATGAGCATTTGTGTTGATCACGCGAATTCTAGCAAATCTATTAGTAAAAACAGATGCTATCCAGACTGATGGATACATCGATATATCATCTCTAGATTTGGCGTGTCTTACAAATTCGGTCGAAGAATTCGCCCCACCTTTGATTAATAAAATGATGGGAGACAAATTTGGTCCTTGCAGACCACCAAGTAATGAGCAATGCTGCTTGCAATCTTTTCGTAAATGTTTTCGTAACCCAATCTATAATTTTGGTTTCGGTTTCATTTTTAACATCCACTCGCCCTGTCTAGACTTTGTCGATGAGTAGATAGGTAGGTACTCTCAGTATCGTCCTGGTGAGAGACCACCATTCGGAATGGTTTATTTGTATTTGATCGCCATGGGTGTGGCAACTTGTCACTAAACATAGCTAAAGCCAATTAAAGCAACATTTTGACCATGAATTGTGAAAAAAAATACTTACACATTTTAATCATTCACTCGATTCGCCTATGTCATAATTCATTTTTGGTATTTAATATTTAGCGAACGACAGTGGAAAAATATTCCACATTTTAATTTACTTAATTAAAATCGATACTCGATGAAAATATTTAAATGAAAATATTGAAATTTTATTAATTATTTTTGATTGATGAGATGTGTCTTGATAAAATGAAAATGAATTGTCGGAAGATATTAATTACGAAATCCAATTTTCTTTAGGTAGTTTTTTTTTGATTCGTTATTCTTGCTGCCTTAGATTTCCGAAGATTTTATAAATTAATAATTTATTAACTATACATATTACTGGTATACATGTTACCCGGCACTATACATGTTACCCGGCGTAGTCCAGCGGTAAGGTTCTTGACTGGCATTCCGAAGGTCGCGAGATCGAATCCCGGCGTGGCAATAAATTTTATATGATTAGTTTGTGTTATTTCACAATTTATTCATTTTAAATAATATATAGTATATTTACGACACGTTCCAGAGTGGAAGATACTCTCAGTATCGCCCTGGTGTAAGACCACCATTCAGAATTAACCCCTTGCTGTCATCTACCGCTAATATGTCCATATCAGCGCCCTTGAGGCGATTTTTCACATAAACGGCGCTCCACAAATTATCCCATTATTATTATTATTAATAGGTCTCCTTTGCAATCCGTCCTTTGGTGAAACACTCCAAACGCGTCCCCATTATTTGTTACGACTCGTTTGGGGGCATACATTGATTACGTGAGCTCAAAAGGGGGGGGGGGGGGGGGGGGGTTCCAGCAAAATCTCACGTTACTTTAAAAGAATATACGAAGTGGCCCAAATTTATCTCACCAAGGGTGGGAAGGGGGTCTAGATTGGAAGAAAAACTGCTCACTTAATATTAATGTATGCCCCTTTCTTGGTTTCATAGCTCGGCTTAGAAATGATTTGCCGGCGTCTGTCCGCTTCTCCTACAACATGGATCTTCTCAAGACATGTTCACTTCCTTCTCTCCTCAAAAAGACCCTCTATACAGCATCATACGCACATCCTTTGTGAAGTTAAAAAAAAAAAAATTGTTGGCACAAGTTTTAAATTGCCACTTGTTTCGAATTATCATCTTCTAGTTTGTTTCAACAAAAAGATATTTTACAACATTTTGTGAAGCTCTGGCACAAATTTTTGGAATATTCTAATCTCTAATCTAAAGAACTTAATTTTCCACATGATACAAACGAAATCCAATCCGAAAAAGGGTTCATTAGTATGAAATTCGACGCTTCAAAGCATCTTTACATTTAGGATTATGACGGATATAACTTGAGGCTTGAAATGGGTTCTACTCGGAGTATTTAATTATTTAATTTAATAATCTAGTAGAGCATAATCTTCTTGATCAAATTTTAAACCAAGAAAATATGTTTTCAAGATTTTGAAGATTTCAACAACGTCAACTTTGTTCCAAATTTATTTTTCGCCCATTTCATTATCCGTTGCATCTCTGTTTTTGTATTACAACTGGGATAGTCTCAAGCTTTAATACAATTGTCGAGCTTGCCAAGTTTTGCCGAAATTCTGCCAAATAGCGTGAGACTAACCAGTTCTGTAACGAATGTTCCGCTGTTTGCTATTTCAGACTTTTTACAAACTAGATGGTTTATTTACATAGACTACTTTTATTTTGCTTTTCTTCTTGTTAGTATTCAAACCTTACTGGTTCTCTCCCCTGTTCAGCTTGCTGCATTTCTCTCCATTCATTTTCTTCCATGTTCTTTATTTACTCCTCTTGTCTTTATTTCCGTCCTGCTGCATTATTTTTATGCAAATAAATCAATATTTATGTCGAATCAAAAACTGTTCTCTGCCCACGCATTGAGGAAAACATTCATTAAACCTAATGATCCTATTTTTGGTACTCCAGCCCATAGGTGACTAGTGTGACTACTTGCTGCTGATTACCATTGAATATACTTGAGATGTTTACATGATTATCATCTGGTCGCTATTAAAGAATTTGTAAGAACTAATTACACAGACTTCTACTTTTCTACTTTGTTTCTACGTTCTACTTTTTGGAAGCCAGTTTTACTTTAGTTCCAGTGGAGCAATACAGATACTTTATGAAGTTGGTCTAAGATATTTACTCCAACTCCATAGTCCAGAATGAATAAAATGTCTTAGAATCCGAATCCGCTGCAGGTTGATATCTCAAATTGCTCAACAATTCCATCTTACATGTTCAGAAACTGTGCTTCTCTTTTTGTTTTTGAAACAGTTTTACCTTTGATGCTGCACACAAAATGACACTTCATCGTTAGTTATCAATTCCGTCTATTCTAATTCATATTTTACTCTACAAAGTATCATCTTTTCTAATGTGTACATTATCTTGTTGTAAATTTCATTAAAATGCATTTGATTCAGGACTTGTTTATCGTTGACAGAAGATAAAACGAGGAATTAATTATGTAAACGCGGATCTATTCCGGTGTAGAGGTGGGAAGCATACCCACATCGCGCCGTTCGTTCATAACGCCACGCATTTCGCTATTTTCTGTGAATATTTCATAACAGAACATGTGTATGTAGAAAGTAGGTAGGTTATTTAATATTGCGAAGAGCGTGATGACACTATTAGATGTGATAGATGTGGTATTAAATATGTCTGTTCTTTTGAATTTGTCAGATAATATAACAATATATGATATTCAAGGTAGATAAAACATCTGACATTACTTAGGATCCATTTAACTCGATTGGTTTTTGTTGTCTCATCCTCCAAAAATAACCTCCTTTTCATAGTATTTTAGATACTTTACTATTTTTCTTGGTAAGAGTAGTAGATACATTTGGGAGCAGGTGGGGCTCTTGTGCGGTATTCACATAAATAAATAAAACACAATCCATTCCAAAGTGATGCCCTCGGAACAGTCAATGAATGCAGTTAAAATATTCACTGGCATAAATTATTTTCCTGCGTAGGTATCGCATGCAAATTTGGTCGAACCGTGCAAAGTAACCGTAAAGCTGAAATAGCTGGTGTATTTATCGCGCTGCAGTGGAAGTTGGAAGGATTATGTAGGCAGTGGCAGTAGACATGTTGAATAATTTGCCTTAGCCTTATCTATATAATATAATACTGGTACTACTTTCGTGCCTTGCGGTACTCCAGTATTTGTGTCACCTGTAATTCACTATATTTAGCAATATGTAAACTGCAATGTGGGAGTAGTTTTAAATAAGAAGAGAACCTTCAATCGGGGATTATTGCACTTTTGGATGAAATAACACAAAATGTATAGGTAAATAGATTGTTCCAAGGAAAAGTCAGTTAGAAAAATATTCTTTCAAAACGATTCAATCAATATAAGGTAGGTAGGTTTTAATGTTTAGACACTTCAGACAAAGAAATTAAAGCTGAATTTCTTTAATATGAAAACAACCAAAAAATCAGGTTAGAAATATGTAAGGACGTTTCTTAAGGTATTTCCAATGGCAATGGCGTGCAGTCCATACAAGCTTTGCCTACTCAAGAAAAACGAACCACAAAAAAAAAATTCTAAAAAAATACGATTAATTTGTAATTAAAGTTTTTTTTTCGTTTATTTCAGCATGGAGCTTGTAAAAAGCCCCAAACGAAAAGGGTATCCTGCTTGTGAAGAGTAATGAAATAAATTTTGCACGCAGTATGTTTTTACCTCAAGGATTGTTATAACATATAACATTTTGCCTAAATTTATATGGAAATATACAATAACCTGAAAGTGATGCCTTCGTATTATTTATTAGGAAGGCTCGTAAACATCCCGTTTTTCAGATCAAACCTCAGCACAAAGGACACCTTTCACTACTATACGTTTGAAGGATTTAGCCTGCGAGATTAGTATAATCGGTCTCCTCTTTGTGAGGTGCTTCGTAGCCTAACGGTCTCCTCTTTGTGCGATGCTTAGTAGCCTTCCCAATCTTGTCTTCTTTAGTTTTCATAAGGTTTCACTTCTACCACGTGTGAATTGCATGCCATCTATAAAGCATTTCAGCAAGCACTAAACATTTAGTGCTCCTTTAAATACAAAGAGGCATAAAACAAGCCTTGAGATATGCAAAGAAAATTATACGATTTATAAAATTCATTTGAGACGAAAACAAAAAATTCATAAATATTATGATGGTAAACCACCATGAATTTAAAAAATTAAACCACAAGGAACGTGTAGGCTCGTTTATATTTATTAAGTCAACGAGCGATACATAAAATGTAAAATCTTAAATATACTATGCCGAATTCTTACTTAACCATAAAAAAAATACTCAAAGGCATAGAGGTTTTGGTCATCATGCATACGTTGCCCGATGGATTTTACATTCTTTAGAATATTTTGTCCATAATGTAAAAAAGGTATTGCTTGAATTGATACGCTTCCCGATACCACTACGTAATAATACTAAGTAGGATTTATTTCAGTTCAGAAATTCTGGGACTAACTACCATTTGTATTCCTCTTTGCCCAGAATACTAATGGAGGGAAACAATTATACCAAGTCAGTGGACATCTTCAATTTATCTTTAGACAAATATAAAATATTGTTACTGAGGCAGTTCAGTTATGTACAATAAATACTGTATATTTCTTACCATTCATATGTAAAGCCCCGAAAAATGGCGTTAATCAATACATAAATAAATAATTTAGGTAAGTAATACATTTGTAAAAAAAAAATTGTACTATTGCGCAATTTTAAATATTTAATATCTTAATCTCTGTTCATCACAGAATTTTAGAAAACAATTTTATTCAAACTAAAAATAGGCTAAAAACAGAAAAAGATATTGGCTCCTCCGGGAGGAGCATGGACATATGAATATATCTGGACCTGCCCTAAGTGATAAAAACGTATTATTTCCCCCTCCACATGGCGCCGGCTGTAGCTCCTCCTTGGAACCGGCTCGCTCCATGGGGAGGGGATATAGCCTCGCTTGAATCTAAAATGTGTGACGTCATCATTCTTGCCGTGAACAGCGAGAAGCTGACATCCATACATTTAACGAAATAACGGCAGCTTGTGCTATACAATATATCTACGTATCAATGTACACATAGCGAATGTGGGCGGTACTCCAATGTGCTCGTCGCTGGTTACAGGGGTAAGTAAATTATGAAACATTTGTAAAAGGGTTTTAACTAAACACGGAAACAAAATATTGATATGTGTATTGGCGCGAGTCTTTTTGGGGCGAGCATTTGGTCTTAGCAAATATGTTTTGAACGTGGCAAGCAATTCGCGCTCCCATGTAAAAAGGTCTATTCATTCAAAGCAGATTTTGCTTTTAAGAACTAAATGGTGATATTGTAATGCGAGATGCCTATATACTGTCAGATTGATTGTTCAACGAATGACAGTCATCTTTCCCATCTTCGCTCTCCATAGTTTGGTTTTACCCCTCATCTGTAACTGCTTGTCTATCCATTTGGATGTCTATGGGGAGGAGCTTTTTCTGATTTTTCTGTTTTCAGATTTTCGACTGAGTTTCGCTTACACTTCGTTTAATTAAATATTTGAGGTTTTACTCATAAAGTTAAAATAAAAAATAAAAATCAACTGCTGTTATTTATTTTTCTATTTTACAAGCCTTTGTATATAGTATTGAAGATCCCCTTTTCTGACTATTTGGCACACATCTAAACACTTTAGTAGTTGCGACAACAATACTTATTTGACATTTGCTTTAAAAATGTAACAAATCAAGAATTTAAAGTAATCAAACTCGATTCATTTACGATTCCTGCCATTGTTTTCACTGTCTGATTCGCGAAACTTTCCATATTTCTATCAGAATGCTAACTGCATTATCAAATGCGAGGAAGCGATTCGTTAGCCGCAAAACTTGCTTTGCTTATCTTTCAATGGGTGGATTTAAATTTTACCTTCACCTCCTCTTCCGACATGCGATCCTGTTACCTGATGGAATTTCCGTAGGAATACTAGTTTTGGATTGTACCCACGTAACCTCTTTTGAACCTTTGCCAATAATTATGTCTTATTGATAATTTAATTATTATGTTTTTAATTGCTTCAACGGATGTATTATGATTATTATGTGGTGTTAACATTTTGAACTGAATGGTGTTTATCTTTGAAATCGAATCAAACAGCATTAATAGGCTAGCATCTGCGTGGTTGAATTTCAGAACCCGACTTCGATTGCATGTCCGACATCACATTTTACCCGTCGCACCATGTGTACGTGGATTTTCAGACAAAGCTACCATTGTAGTTCAGTTTCTAATTCAAGAATTCGTCAAAGATGTCGTAACTTTCGTCTTAAGATGCAAAGGGAAGTTTCCTTCCTAGGTATAAGTTCTACGAATTTGTGAACCTGAAGTATCCCCCGGATTTCGAAAGATTGACGGTAATACTCAGTTGTATCAAGCGGCTGTATATTACATGTGACGTCATCGTCCGTCCCGGTTACTTTTTGCGGTGACTTGCCATCATTGGTTGACACGTTGACAGTGGATACGAGGAACGGGATTAATACGGTAACGTCTGCGTGGTTGAATTTCAGAACCCAGCTTCGAGTGCATGTCTGACGCCACGCCATACGCGCCGCGCCACGAATAACATCTGTGTACGTGGAATTTCACACAAAGCTACAAATACATGTTGTATCAAGCGGCTATATTTTACATATGACGTCATTGCCTGTCTCGGTTACTTTGTCCCGGTGACCAGCTACACTGGATGTTAGTGCATCCGAGGAACGGGCTATTTTTGGAAACAGTTCCTATTGGATTTATAAAATGGTCACAAACACTAACTGGGCGAAGCCGAACCGAGAGCCGCCCGCAGGGCCTGGCAGTAAAAACCTGCGGAGCGAGTTTTTAACAGCTTGTACTAGTATTAGTATTGGTATTACGTGAAACTAATTAATAAGAGTTTATTGAATACTTCGCCAAGAAATAAAAGTATGATTAGAGGTATGTTCCTTTTGATTGGGTTTTTATTTCTTTTTTGATGAAATCCTTGATAGTTTCGGGTAAAGTTCCCAAAGTTTGTTTCAATTTTCCTAGTTTCCACGCTTTTTCTTCGTTGGTGATGGAATCCCTACAAAAGTTAATATTTCCAAGGGTAGAGAACTAACTAGTAGTTCTGTGAACTGTAGACCCAGCGTCCAAAAATATGTTTCTAATATCCTCTTCATCATTATCATTATCATTATCATTACATAGTATAAAATGAAGTCGTCAAAATGTATGTGCGCGTTAATCTTTTAAACTACGCAACGGATTTTCATGAGGTTTTCACCAATAGATAGAGTAATTGAAGAGGAATGTTTATATGTATATATAATACCTATAAATTATATTAGAGAAAAGCCGAGAAATTCAAAGAAAACATATTTTTGTGCGATTTAAAACGGCTGGCGGGCCGTACTATAGTCACTTTTGAAGTTCGTTCTACGGAAGAAATTGGAAAATAGATGTCCTAGAGTAAGTAGGTATTTGATTTTCCCTTTTCAAATATCCAGTGTTGCATTGCAAGCACGTTGCATCACATTGGCGATCGCTCGAGTTGCATTACATAGTATAAAATGAAGTCGCTCAAAATGTATGTGGGCATAGATCTTTTTTAACTACGAAACAGATGTTCATGCGGTTTTCACCAATAGATAAAGTGATTCAATGGGAAGGTTTATATGTATAATACATGCTTATTATAGTAGAGAAAAGCCGAGAAATTCAAATATTCAATTCAGGCAGCGTCCAGCGGGCAGCTGGAAGGCGGGTGGTGTGGATTTTATAAAGGTTGGGTAATGGCGTTGTGTTTCGTTAGCCGCAGCAACGGTGTGGCCGGGTCTGCTAGTATTTAATAAATCTAAACCTAAAATTTCCGAAGATTTTTTTAAGTAGGTGTAATTTTTTATTATTTATTTGTCAATATATCAATTTGTCAAAAGTCAGCATCTTAATGACAATTCTTTTTTCAAACTTTATTGGCAGGCAGGTACCGTAACTGAAAAAAATCGAATAAGAAAGTCCAATAAACGCCATGATTTCACATTTCAAAAAATAATCTTTAGTGAATCATTAGAACGGCCACCATCTTGAAACGGAAACGGAATAAATTTACAGACAGACCAAATGCAAAACGGTCCAGTTAAAACAGAACCATGCTACGCTTAATCAAATACAATAGTTCTTTGCATTAAAGTAATTTTAGTGAAATTTAATTGCAGTTGTTGTGACGGAAATCCTTGTCAATTCTTTCTCATTTTTGTCGATTCTGTACATGAGGTCCTAAGGTTTCCTTCGGGGCTACTATGATAAGGGTCTATAATACTGGTTCTTAACCTTGTTGGAGGTACTGCCCTAGCAACAAAATGAACAAAAACATTAGAACAAAACCGCTAAAATATGATTTTCACACAAAAACAAAAACTTAATAATGATTATTTACTTCAAATCAGTGTAACTGTTGCTCTTGAACTCCGCTGAACCCGCGAGACTGCCTCACCGAACCCCTGGGGTTCGATCGAACCCAGGTTAGGAACCACTGGTCTATAAGAAAAGCAATATTGTCTGAAAATACCTACTCATTTTGCAGGTGGAAGGATACACAAAGCCGGCTGATTTCCGCCACAGTCGAGCTGTTGTGAAAAATGTTGGCATTGTGCACGCGTTTGGAGTATTTCCCGGTAGAGCACGGGTGCCGAAGGTATCAATGACACACATTCTTCAGAGCGTCTTCATTTGAAATACCATAAAAATGCTTAACTCGATTCTAGATACCTTTCATGACACAAATTTTTTGTATTTGCACTTACTTCAGCAGGTCTTTTATTCCCATCCAGGTCATTTAGTCTTCCCATAGTTTTAATACTGGATTCCAAACTAACTTGCACAGCAAATTTTGAAATGTGCTAAAGAAGGTATCAAAAAACATTTTTTTTAGAAGGCTAAGAATTAAACTACATGGAAACACTACAGAGCTCATTTTTAAAACTATAGTTACGCCATGTTTAGATTACTGCTCTGCGATGTTATATTTGACCAATAAAGGAAACTTGAACAAGCTAGAAGTTAGAACAGACTTTGAGATGTATACTGGGGAAAGGCAAATATGCAAGGGTTAATCAAATGAGAGAGGAGCTAAATTGGATTCCAATAAAAAAGAGACTGCTATTCAATGTGTAAATTTTTGTGCATATGTGTATTTTCATAAGTTATGAAAAACCTAATGCCAAAATACTTTAGGATGAAATAGTTTTTAATAGATACATAATTACGAAATCACATAAACAGAGTTAGATTGATGAGAAAATCAGAGTCACAGAACTGCTTAATGTATAGAGGACTAAAGATGTTTAATGAAATGCCCGAAAGTCTGAAGAATTCTAAAGTATTTAAGAGGGCATTACCAGAGAAAACCGGAAATACGTCATTTTCAAAAAAGATTTTAGACGTATTGACTCTTTTCCACAAAAAATTATAAATGGATTTCGAAAGATTGTTCTTTTATCTAGCATTCGTATGTAATAAATTTTGAGAATTTTTTTAATTTTTAGTATAATAAGGTTATACCATAGGTCGTTGGCAGATTTTTTAAATTTTCAAAAAAGTTTTTATATTATACCACACCCATTTCAAATAATATAATCAAGCACTAAAATAAATCAATACATTATCTAGCAAACGCATGTTTTAGAATTTTAATTTTTGTTTCAATAAAATCATTAAAAAATATGTACGTACATGTGTTTCTTGACCAAAATTGGTCCATTTGTGTATTTATTTGCGCACTTACAAACTAATATATTTCAGATTTTTTTAACATTCTTATTAAATTTAGACATTATTGAAAAATGATAAATACTTATAATCAAAAAATAATTACAAAAAGTACATTATTTTAATAGTTTTATCATCACGCCTTTCAGCATTTTTGGATGAAGGTATAAATTAAAGCTTATTTGGATTGAAATAAATTCGATATTGAGTTATAATTTTAAAAATCTGATACGGAGAATAATTAATCTTTCTCATTGTAACCGCCCTGCACGATCGTAAGAACAACTTTCGACGAAATGTGGATTTTCGTCGGCTGGCTGGTTAAACGCTCTTAAATAAGGGATGTTATGCTTTCTGTAAAACTAATTTTATAAAATGAAATGTTATTTGTGCACTTTATTTATAATAACGAAGTATAAAGTAACTAAATAAACTAAAACTATATAACTTTGTTCCTAGAATTCTCATCAACTGTTGAAGACAGGCTTTTTTCTCCTTCACTTCAATTATTTTGAACCTTCGTCGCTCCGTTGATCATCTTGTGTCTAAGCACCTCGTCCATTGTTTCACTCAAACGGACATGACAACAGCTGGATTTCTGATTGGACCCTTTTCCATCAAACTGACCCATGGGAACTTGTCTGCGGTTCAATTGTCATTAACTTTAATTGCAACGGAATGATGTAACATTGCGACTAGGGTTTCCAAAACGGTTTTAACCCAAACCGGTAATTTAGATGAATTAAAAATAATCGCTTAATGGTTATTTTGGGGATATTTTTTTTCAGCTATCGTGATTTATTTTGGGTCATTATGCCGTGTCGCGCTACCTCTTTCTTTATCCAACGTTTCACAACGATTACACATCTGCCCAGATGTGGACACTGCAATGCTGTCTGAAACGTTGACTGAAGAAGGAGTTAGCGCAACACGACAAAATAACCCAAAACTAAATCAGTTGGTCGTATAAATCTCAATTCATTTTTTTAGTCATCCAATTCAATTTAGTTTATTATGCTAAGAATATTACAAAATTGGTCCTTTTAATGTGTTTTTAAATACGTCGATCGTCCAGTTGATTAGAGACATCTCCAAATGCTAAGTTTTCTGATAACGAGGAAAACAATATTTGAATGCTCACCATGAAGCAAATATTATTTACAGGTGTCTATATTTTACTTATTAAATATGCTATAAAATAACACCGGAGGCGTAACGCTCTGGTACATTAATATGATATTTTAAAATATCCTACTAGTGACCCAGAAAACAGCAACAGTTTGTTTAATTCACTACAAGTTTTTGTGCACTACAATTGATTTGGTGGTGTTAATGAGTAATCTGAGTGCATCAGATAGGGGGTACACTTTTACATATATTGCTGCAAACTCAACTCAAATTTCGATTTTTCGGAGATTTCTGGACTAATCAACCACGATCGATATACATAAATATAAACAGTATGGTTATCGACTATACAGGTAGTAATAGAGCTGGCCTTTAGCAGTTTGCCTTGACAACTTCATTGATGCTAAAGTTCGATATCCGAATTGATTCTGTTCAACAGCAAGATTGCTCTTCTCACCGGCATATCCATTAGCAAGATAATCTCGCAGGCTGGGAGACCTATCAGCAAGGGCGTAGCGAGGTACGGGCAGGGGGGGGGCAGCTGCCCCCCCTGGAAGGTGCAGGAATGCTCACAAACCCTAAAGTTTACGTCGCGTCGGTAGCCTATTGTTTGTGAGAATCAATTTAATTTTTATTATTACCTTTTTACTTGATCATGATTAATGAAGCATCAAGAAAACATGCCTATCAGTTACATTGCGCTGTTATTAAATCAGTTTCTTTTATATCTGCTCAACTGATAGCCATGTACTCAGGCTATCAATATGTACGCATGTATGAGTTATATTAAAGGAATAATTTCTGTTATAAATGATCATCGAAGCAACGTAGACATAGAGAGCCAAAATATTTTAGATTTTCATAATTCCTAATTTAGATTCCCTAATATCTGCATTGGAGCAGCGTTTTCGTGAACAAAATTTGCCTGCTTTCGGATTAATGTCGCTACATTCCTGTACAATGAATATGTCGTTAATTGATTTTAAAGAAAAAGCACAAAGTTTTTGCCTATACCACGATTTACTTAATTTCAATCAAGAAGCCGAACTATTGTATACAAATTGCAGAACAAGGGTATGACCAGAAAAGATCTCGAAAAACTAGATTTTGTTTAAGGAGTCGAACATTTTCTTTCACGCAACAAAAAAAGCAATATTTATTTCCTTGGCACAACCTTGCACTACAAGTAACATAGAGAGGTCCTTTTCTACACTGCGTCGTGTTGAAACATGGCTGAGATCAACGATGACTGAAAACAGTTTGAACGCAGTAGCTTAGCGAGGGGGGGGGGGGCAGAATAATTTGTGCCTGAGAATGGTGCAGGAGAATTTTGTGCCTGACGGTCTTTTTATAGACTAAATAGCCTATTTCTGAATTTCTCTAGCCACCCCATCCCCCCCTCCCCCCAGTAGGTATTATTTTGGTTTTCATTTTTAACCTGTCCCGTTGCTCATGTAGCATTCACCTTAGATATATTCTTGGTTTGTCTTTACCTGCCCCCTCCCCCCCCCCCCTTAACAAAATCCTAGCTACGCCCTTGCCTATCAGTATATGCTGTCGGTGACAAAGATAACCATCGGGAACATATAATATACGGGGAGATAACCATCGGGAACATACTAGTATAATATCTAGGCTCAGCGATTGTGACTGCACGTCTGACTGAAAGGTCCACGTCGTCCAAGGTTGAGAGAATTTTACCAGTTTAGTAGTTCGATGACAAAAGACGCCATGAGATAATGCAAAAAGATGATTTGCATGACAATGGTAGCCATGAGTAAAATGCAAAACATTTAGAGTTACGGAGGCATAACGAATACCACCAAGATGAGACTGGTCCTTGCATTGATTTTCTCCATTTTTCTGTATGGTGTTGAAACATGGATTCTGAGTGCCAGCAAAAGAAAACGAATAGACACCCTCGAAACGTGGTGCTAAAGAAAAATGCTCAGAATTCCATTGACAGCCAGACACACAAATCTAATCTGCCTAAAACTTATCTTAAGGTACTATGGATGCGTTGCTTGCCAAATTGACGATTCCAACTTAGTCACTGGTAAAGTGGTAGACAGAAGAAGCAGAGGAAGCACTAGAGTGATCGCTATGAGTGGAAGAGCCTTGTCCACCATGAAAATCGTAGTAGGGTTCACCATCATCAGCAATGAGGAACCGACTTGAGTAGAAGAAGATTAGTCGGATCAAAAACAAGGGAACAAGATGCTTGTTTTCACATCGAGGTCTACGAATTATGTTGGGTGGCATCAAAACTGCAACGAAATGGGATCATACAAGAAACTTAACGATCCGAGATGATCTAAACATTGAACCACTGCTACTCTTCATAGAAAAATCGCAACTGAGGTGGCTTAGGCATGTACTAAGAATGTCTGAATTCCGAGGAAGATACTGAGTGCGATTCCAGAGGGAAGACGTCCGGTGGGCCGCCCCAGACCCAGGTGGGCGAGGCAACTCCAGAAAATGTATAAGGAGAGGATGGGTCTACCATTGACGGAGGCCGAACAATCAGCACAAGCCAGGGACGTATGGAGGAGCCTTGTCGATGCAATGGGTCCCCGACCCGAATAGGACAAGGGGAAGAAGATGATGATGATGGTTTCAAAACCGGAACAATGATTTTTTTTTTCTAAAACCGGTAGGTTTTAATAAGGCTGTTAATTGAAGCCCTAATTATTGCGATCATCGTCCAACTACAATAATGCAGTGTTACGGCGGTTCTATTGTGGGCTATAGCTGTAAACATCCGCGATGTCAGCCGGACGAATTTTAAATATATTGTTCGTGTTCACGCTGCCACGGAATTTGCATATTCGATCAGAAGTCGGCACAAAGTGCAAAATACAATGGATTATGACATGTACATATCTGAATTTAGGACTGTTGCGTAGGTCTGTCAGTTGTTTCGCTTTAAAACTATAGTGTATTTGTCAAGGCAACTAAATTGAGCATATTTGGTCGACGTGAACTATTGTGATTTGAGATTTTCATGATCAAAAAGTACAAAATATTATCACCATTAATTTTTTGGGTTTTTGCTCCATGTTGCGTTATCTCCTTGTTTGATTGTTTGTTCGTTAGCGATCTATAGTCGTGTTCGACACAAGTTATCGAGTGAAATCGATAAAATTTTTATTGGCATTTTTTCTTACATTTGCTCCACACAGGAGGTCCTGAGGTTAAAAATTTCCCTCGGGGCCTGTGTCATCTTTGGGGATGTTGTGTAGTCGGTCTTTTTAGTGAAAGGAAGGAGAGGAAGATTAAAGATAAAAGGTATGAAGGATGGGCAGGAATCTGAGGGTCAATGAGTCCAGGAGTGACGTACGTATGAATCCATCCCTCTCACAGTGCGGTACAAGCCGATGGGTCGAGAGTGGAGGAACTGTAAAGGTAAAATGTCTCCGTCAACCACTCGCACCCGATCCAGGTATGTATGTGCCGCCAAGACCTGGACAGACCTCATCCCATGAGCCCGGGCAACCCTGCTAAGTCACCGTACTTAGCGAACCATTCGGGGTGACCTATGGCAGGGGTGTTGGTTATCTAATTCATCGTCACAAATTGAATGTTTATTTTATCGAAGGAAGCAAATACTTTGTGATGTGACTGTGACATTATATACAAATACAAATCAATTGCTGTTCGTTTGTCTCGCTAAAACTCGAGAACAGCTGGGCCGATTTAGATGATTTTGGTTTTGAAATGTTTGTCGTAGTCCAGGGAAGGTTTAAAAGGTGAGAAAATATGGAAAAGTTGCGAGGAAGATAGTAAAAACAACATTTTCATTTTCCCATATAAACTGTTCTACCCAACTTTCCTGTCAAACATTTGACGATCCTCGGGTCCACTAGAATTGAAGCAAATAAAATAATAATAATATAAGCTTTTTTAAATTTTTTTATTAATTTGTAGAAGGTTCTTACGGAAAGAAAAATTAATAAAATTGCGCAGAACATTGAATAATTTCAGAAAACTTCATTCATTAGACAGTTCGCGAGTTTGACGAAATAAATTTAGCACGAATTGCTAACCGTTCATCCGATTGCGATGAAAATTTGGTGAGTTGTTGTGAGCATGCCCACAAAGATTTCTATTATACTGGTGAGCTCTGGTATTATGAAATTTGTATAAAAAAATTCAATTGGTGCCACGCGTACTATTTGAAAACTGAATGTACCGGGACTGAATGTCTGGAATGCGGGAGAGGGAGGCGGATGGGAGAGGGGTGAAGGATAAGGGAGGGGAGGGGAAGGGAACTTGGGAAAGGGGGTTCGCGGGAGGGGTGAGGAGGGGAACACGGGAGGGAGGAGGGGAACTCGGGAGGGGGGAGAGGAACTCAGGAGGGGGGTTCACGGGACAGGGGAAGCGGGCGAGGGGAGTGGGAAGAGGGAAGGCGGAGTGGGAACGCCAGAGGGGAAGAGGACGCGGGAGAGGAAGGGGAGGAGGAAGGGGAACGGGGCGAATGGGAAAGCCACGCAGGGAGAAACAATTTCTTTATTAAATGGCATAGCAACGCATGCCGGGTACCAGCTAGTATATTAAATAAAAAACCCACTTTGTAAAACACCACTGAAACTGAGCTAAGCGCAACCTGGTTGGCTGTTAGATATTAATTCAAATAAAACGTGATGTTTTACAAAGTGTGTTTTTTCATTTAATATATGATGAACGTTTATTCTTGGGGGTCAGTTCGGCGTCTAAAATATTGATAAATTGTAATGTTGAGATTATTGTTTTTATTGCATGATTTTACATGAGGTCGGTAGCACTTTCTAATGGCTGGATTAATTTCTATCAGAGATCTGCTGACAACTGGGTTATTATTTGTGGTCAAGCACAATAAAATTATTAATTTACGTTTATTGCTTCCTTTGCATCGTGTGTTACCTTGCACCTTTTGCATGAAAGACATTTTCTTAAAATGCCTCTTGGAGCAGAATAAAGACAAAGAAAGGCAAAGTATCTGTAAAAAAAATTCCGATAAATATCTGTAAGAATCAAGGTAATAGATTTAGATAAGTGTCTCTAACGTTGTACACGTCAAACTTTAACACCGGCCGTAACGTGGTCGATCCATTCTCGCGCAATTACTGACTTTACAGTGAATGTAAGCGAATGAGAAAGATGCGTAAAATCCCATGCGCGACAAAGAAAGGCATATCACTTGTCTGTCCTTCAAACTCGCCTATTGCGACGATTTCATAACTTCGCAACTTTGGTTGCATAAAGGTGCACATTTTAATTCTTTTGTGATTAACTTTTAGATACGAATTTATTGCGGGTGTTTTCTCTTTCCAATACCGTTTAGATCATATATCTGGGAGCAAACATGTTTTTCGAAATCAATTGTTCGAATTTCAGTTTTTCGAAAGACTAATTTTTCGAAAGACAAATTTTTCGAACAGCATCTGGCTGAAAGACATATTTTTAGAATTTGTTGATCAACTTCTAAAATATGTATTTCACTTGATTACGACTAACGAGATACTGTTAGGTTAGTTGATATGGTCCGTCCTATAATAAAAATACTCTTGTACGTACTGTACACATACTTATATTCGAAAAACTAGTGTTTCGGTCAATTGATGTTCGAAAAATACGTTTTCGAAAAATTTAAATTCGAGAAATTGCAATTCGGTCAATTTACCTATACCCATATATCTCACTACAGTGGTAAGGCAGACAACGATTTCATTGATATGAGTTGTTTCGAAAAACGAACAAATTCGCCTGAGGGGTTCATTTCAATTACGCCTATCGCCAAATGAGATTCTAAACATCGCGTAATATATGACTGGAGCTATTGCAATCCATTTTTACTTTCTTTCGTTTCATATATCGCTGTTTCATTGCCATTTTTTCATTTTTTTTCCAACAAGGCCATGCAAATTCTAGGTTTTGTAATACGTAACACAAGGACTTTTCAAAACATTGAGTCAATTAAGCTACTTTACTGCTCTCTTGTAAGATCGCAGTTGGAATATGCATCTCCTGTATGGTCTCCGATTTATACCTGTAACTTACACCGTTTGGAGAGAGTACAAAGAAAATTTTTTCGATACATTCAATTCAAATTGAGACAGCCTGTAATTGAAATCCGCTACAATGCATTAATGTCTGATTAAACCTACCACTACTTTCTACCAGGCGTACTATTAATGACATTCTTATACTTTTTAAATTACTGAACAATCTCATAGACTGCCCTCAAATGTTAAGTGTTATAAATATTCGTGTCCCTGTTAAATCAACTCGACTCCACCACCTTTTCCACAGTGACAATCATAGCACTAACTATTCCTATCATTCACCGCTAGTGCGTTTTCACCGAACTGCCAATACGTATACAGACCTTTTCGATATTTTCAATACCTCACCGTCTTGCATCAAAGCAAAAATAATTAGTTATTTATGTAACTGATATGTTTGTAAAATGATAAATATTGCATCGTATGTATGTACTGTATGTTATTCTATATATATAATGTTTGTAAATGTTCGATACACTTGTATTATGTATGTAATAGCCCTATATACGGGCGTTTAAATAATAAATAAATAAATAAATCACTTTCTTTGTGTTTTAATGTTCCAAGAAATACAGACACAACAAGTCACAAACGCAGTATAATTGGATGACTAACACCGCATCTGCCCACCGCGTCGCGCGTCGGTGACACACTAAACTTGTCAAGTTACCAAAACCCTAAAAAACAATCGACACTCAACTGTCACTTCATCGTAAAGTTATTTTGCTCTCTCTTATTAATTTGTTATTTTTAATTTTATGACTCCAGAAAAGCGACGAGTCAAGTGTCTATTTTTTAAAGCTGCACAACTTTTCACCTGATTTATTTTGTGATGATTTATTTGTTTGTTTTTAACGTGCTTTGGCGAAACTTAATGCTAGATCACTATTTTAGATTAATCTTTACTACGAATTGGTTTACATTATAAATACAAAAAATATGCTTTGGATAAATTCAAGCTTTTCCTACCGTCTCCATTGAGTAGAAATAAAATAAATTTGTTAATTATCTTCTTAATATATAAAACAAGTTACATCATTTATAACGCAAGAGCAGCTGGACCGATTTTTATGATCTTTGATTTGTTGGATTTGTCTCCGCCCCGAATAGCAGAATAGCTATTAAAACATTATGAAGAAAATTCTTTTCCTCATACATTTTGTATGGAACGAATTCTCATCCTTTAAAAGAGCTGAAGCAATATTGTGATAAATATAATATTGAGTAGTGAGTGAATTTCGAAAATTCAAAAACGTCAAATGTCAATGCGCTGGTTGTTTTGCTTTTGTACTTAAGCATAATATAATGCTGCCCCTCTTTCTTACACACTAAATATCAATAGTCAAAAATGAGACAAACGATGAATGTATGTCTGCACCCCTCCAAAGGAAAAATAGAATAATTATTATTCTATTAACAGTTTATTACTAAAATATATATAATATACTATTAACAGTTTATTATTAAAACATATATATACTATTAACAGTTTATTACTAAAACATATATTATACTATTAACAGTTTATTGCTAAAACATATGTATACTATTAACAGTTTATTACTAAAACATATATTATACTATTAAGAGCGTTTAACCAGCCAGCGGACGAAAATCCACATTTCGTCGAAAGTTGTTCTTCCGATCGTGCAGGGCGGTTACAATGAGAAAGATTAATTATTCTCCGTACCAGCTTTTTTAAATTATAACTCAATATCGAATTTATTTCAATCCAAATTAGCTTTAATTTATACCTTCATCCAAAAATGCTGAAAGGCGTGATGATAAAACTATTAAAATAGTGTACTTTTTGTAGTTATTTTTTGATTATAAGTATTTATTATTTTTCAATAATGTCTAAATTTAATAAGAATGTTAAAAAAATCTGAAATATATTAGTTTGTAAGTGCGAAATAAATACACAAATGGACCAATTTTCGTCAAGAAACACATGTACGTACATATTTTTTAATGATTTTATTGAAACTAAAATTAAAATTCTAAAACATACGTTTGCTAGATAATGTATTGATTTATTTTACTGCATGATTATATTATTTGAAATGGGTGTGGTATAATACAAAAACTTTTTTGAAAATTTAACAAATCTGCCAACGACCTATGGAATAACCTTATTATACTCAAAATTAAAAAAAATTCTCAAAATTTATTACATACGAATGCTAGATAAAAGAACAATCTTTCGAAATCCATTTATAATTTTTTGTGGAAAAGAGTCAATACGTCTAAAAACTTTTTTGAAAATGACGTATTTCCGGTTTTCTCTGGTAATGCCCTCTTAATAGTTTATTACTAAAACATCAATGTAAAAATCCGTATGTTGTAGTAAGTTGAATCACGCCCCACAAATTTAAAATTGGTGTGTGGATTGCCAAAAATAGCCTGGTTAGTTGTTAAGACTTCCAAAAT
The DNA here is from genome assembly GCA_917880885.1 of Limnephilus marmoratus. Classification (NCBI taxonomy): domain Eukaryota; kingdom Metazoa; phylum Arthropoda; class Insecta; order Trichoptera; family Limnephilidae; genus Limnephilus; species Limnephilus marmoratus. The sequence goes on along the minus strand of OU862930.1, from coordinate 22,037,581 downwards.
ACGACTACTAAATGCTAACATACATAAAGTGTGACATTTGTTTGTCTCCGTGTTAATTTATTTTCAACTCTTTGACACACATCCGAGTTCCGACTCTGCTAAGGATTATTCATGTTACAAAATAAAACTTTTACGAGAGTGGAAAATAAAGCAATGCATTCTAACTACCTCGGTCTTTGAAGATTTTAAGACATCGGAAAAGTGACGAGTTTGTTTAATTGAGTGGTGGTGGATTATGTCCAATTATTTTTTGCTTGCGTTTCAAGAAATGTTTGAAGATGGCGATCCACTAGTTCACTACTGTGCCGTGGACAGTAGTTCTTCGGTGGACGCCATAGGGGTCACTTTGAATAACCGAATTCGTCGACTAGCGGCCGTATTGTAAAATATCAACGCGAAAATGCATATTTTATTTTATTTTGGGAAGATTGGGTGTAAATATCAACTTTTTTTGCGATTATTATAAAATAAACTGAATTTGCCACATTACACAATAAAATCATATCCGAAAAGGGGTTTATAAATAGGAGAGTTTGGACTTGAAAGTGTGTTTTTTAGACCTTATACTTTATTTTTTTTATAGGCTTATTAAAAAACTTATTAAAAAAATGACCGATATTTTTAAGGGCCAAGGTATGTTCTACACGCAGTATTTAATTGAAGCATCTACAATACTTCTAAGCGATCAAATTTTCAAAACAAAAACATACGATTTTGCATTATTTACTATGACTTCATCTTAAGAGAAAACCGGGCGGCGGTTTGGGTATAGAAAAGTATTCGAAATGGTAGAAAAAGCTTATATTTATCCAAAGCATAATTTTTGTATTCGTAATATAAACCGAATGAGCGCTTTTATTATTACCGTGACCATACATGGTTACTGTACCGTGATGGTTTAAAAATGGCAATGAACATACGTTCCTTAATACAAAACGAGTGTGCTTTAGACCACACGACTGAAGTAAAACTACGAGACAAACCTCGCCCAATGAACCCAGATATCCCTGCTAAGTTACCAAACGTAGCGAATGGGGTGACCTATGACCTAGGGGTGACATATGACATTGGGGTGACATATGACATTGGGGAGCAATATGACCATGGGGTGACCTACGACCTTGGGGTGACCTACGACCTTGGGGTAATTTATAACCTTGGGGTGACCTACGACCTTGGGGTGACCTGCGACCTTGGGGTGACCTACGACCTTGGGGTGACCTACGACCTTGGGGTGGCCATCCTTATCCTTATCACTCCTCAAGTTAAGCGTGCGTATAGACCCGACCGTTCGCCTAGCAATCGATCACCGTTCGCATCGATTACCGTTCGCATGACTTTTTCGTAACAATCACCACTTTTCGTAACGCATTCACCAGCTTACCCCCCAAGTCGAGCGTGCGATGTTTTACTTCAGTAATGCTGCAGCTCTTTCGAAAGCTGAGAGACACAATGTACACACGTCTGTTTCCTCCAAAGGAAAAAAAGTGATCGAAAAAATTTATCTCACTTCTCTCTCACACACTGCACCGTGACGTCTCCGTAGACCCCTACAATACTATCTACTTGCCGTGACGATAATTTTGAAAGTATGGAATATAGTTTCATGGATAATATTGAAGTGTTAGTGAATTCCAAAAATTAAAAAAAAAATCAAAAATCAATGCGCTGATGATTTTTCTTTTGTTCTTAAACATATAATGCTGCAGCTCTTTCTTACATACTAAATAACAACAGTCGAAAATGAGACAAACGGTGAACGCATATCTGCACCCCTCCAAAGGAAACACACAATAATTATCATATATCTCCCTCACACGTATAAAGAAAATGAAATTCACGTCACTGTAGCCAAGCCGTAATAAGATAGGTAGGTATATCCGTTTCCTTCAAAGGAAAAAAGTAGAACTTTGGAGGAAACAGTCACACGTATTTTGTGTGTCTTATCTTTTATCTCACCATTATTTAACGTGTAGGAAAGAGCTGCAGCATTATGGCGGTAAAAAGCGTATGTTTATTAAGGCGGAACGAAAATTTTTTTTTTCTAATTTTTATTTGGAATAGTTGTATTAAGTTGCCAATTGCCATCAATTATCTCAATTAAAAATATAAAAAATATCGGACAACGGTAAAAGCCCCCGCCAAGACATTGAACATTTACAAAAACGACAGTTTTGGGGCTATTTGCGCGGCCTACAAAACAGTAGAGAATTAATTAAAATAGGTTTATTTTATTTAATAACATATTTAAATATAGTTAACTAGCTGTTGCAACCAAATATTTCATTATTGTGTTATGGGTCGAAGCGGGGGGCGGCACGTGACAATCTACGAAATGCAGTGTTTTGTTTAAACTTGTGTCGATAATTGTCTCAAGGTGAAGGGTCCCGCGTCAATTATATTCACGAGTACTTGTTGATAAATGTTTTTTAAGTGATTTAACATGACTTCTACAAGACAAACGTTAAATGAATATTTGGTGAAAATACAGATTTGAAAGTGAATATCCTACCTACAAATGAAAATGTGATGAAATTCTATATATGAGTTCGACAAGACTTAAAGTAAGGAATAACACATCAAAAGAACCTACGTTTTTGGAAATTGCCGAATAGCTGGAACGAAAATTGAAGAATTGTGGATAAAATCTTCTATTCCAATTGTCACACTTAAACGAGTCTTACATTTACTAAAAAGTTACCACTCAAAGTGTTATAACTTGAAAAGTCTTTGAAGAAACTTAAGGAAGAAAAGTTAGAAGAGTTCAGAGTAAAAAGTAGAAAGCTTTTTGACATAGCTGCATGTAAATGTAAAGAATTTGTAAACTGTACTTGTTTGAGAGAAAAAGTGCCAAAAGAGGAACAAAATTTTTTAGAAGACCAATGCAGTAACAGGTTAAAATTGTTTTAGTGATTGTACAAGAGAAACATATTTCGATTATAAAAGAACCAGGTTCTATTTATGTTGGGTATGTGGCTACAACATCGGGCAGTGCAAGAAATATTGAAAGAGCTAGCTATCCACAGCTTTTAACTACTGAAAAGATATCACTAGAGGGTTTAATGACTGTTAGCTGTGATGGAACAAACGCAAATGCAGGGAAAGTGAGATGCGTGATTCATCTTTTAGAAAACAGACTATCTCGACTATTGCAATGGATAATTTGTCTCTTACACGCCAATGAGTTATCATTAAGGCATTTGTTTACCTATTTGGATGGCCCTACTGCAGGACCTAAATCATTTGCAGGTCAAATTGATAAAGCAATAGAGATATGCGAGACGCTGCCGTTGGCCAACTTTGAGAAGATAGAAGGTGAACTACCTCCACAAATATCCACAGATCAAAGTAAAGACAAGAAATATTTACAAGAAATTACTACTGCTGTCATAAATGGATCCTGTTCTCCTGATTTATTACAGAGAAGCCCAGGTAAACCGTAAACCCTCCCATGCCCGCTGGTTGACAAGAGCTAATCGCATACTGGGTTTGAATATTTCTACGGAAAATCCATAACAAAATCTTGTGACTTTAGCAAATCATACGCTCCTGACTGGTTTGCTATTAAAACACATTCATCCTGCAAAGATGGTTCAAATTATTTATGGAAACTCATTAACAGCACTAGATATTTGTTATAATTCGAAACAACTTTGCTCATCCAGAAAATTTGTTGTTGAGTATGATAACAGATACACGTCAGCACATTAGAGAACACGCTGCAAGACGCATTTTAAAGGCTCATCAAGTTAATAAAAAAATTGTTTGGCACATGTTTGAGGTGCCAAAAGTGGACTTAAATGCACGTTCTTACATAGACATGATTGACTGGCAACAAAATATATACAAACCCCCAATACTGATGAATATTTCCGATAAGCAGTTACAAGACCTTATTGAAAATGAAGAACATACAGTGTTGGAGTTTATGAAACTGTATCTGTAAAAGTTGTGACAAAAGCAGCTCTAAGTGTAATGCGACAAGACAAGACAAGATGAATTCATAAAATCTAAATTAGCATCTCGAAAGCTCATGCCAAGGTTTGAGACGAAAAAAGATTTTTGTCATAAAAAATGATGTTATTCATACCTACATAACTTTCTGAACCTGTGTTTACTTTTAAATAAATGATTTTATTAGTTAAAATCTACTTTTATTTTATCATTTCATGCATAACATATTATATTTACTTATTATTTTGCTTATAGGGTGGATAATACAAAACGTCTATAAAAACTGAAAAAATAAAATTTCAAGTCTATGGCGGGAGCTCAAGCTGTCGAGCTAGAACTTCCAAATTGAGGAGTGTTATTTACAACTACATAAAGCAACTTTTACCTGGTATTCCAAATCGAATTTCGAAAAAAAAAAATTTTTCATACAAAAGTGTTCCACCCTAATGTTTATTGCCTTTTTTTGTCGCCATGGTACCGTAAACGGTAATTAATTAATATAAAATAGTGTTTTCATGTTAAGCTTCGCCTTGTACCGGATTTACGGCCAAACACCTCCATCTTGGCACACACTCCTTGCTTCAATCACATTCGTACATCGTCGCGTACTTTAAATAATCGTTTCTATTTTGCTCTCAATGTCATTTTGGCAGTTCTTCTTGTGGAAATTCAACAATCTTGAATTTATGTTGACGTTTACAAGTATGTAGTTTCTTTTTTATTTGCTGTTAATTTCATGTTTTTATTAATGGGTTTATTTTGTTTGTTTCAGGTAAGGAATATCCTAAAATAACTACAACTTTTTGAGGACGAACGAAGGTTGGTAAGTGCTACCTAACTAGATGAATATTTTGTTGAAATCATACGTAATTGTAATACTTTCTCAAGAGTAGTAGACGTGTTCAACTGCACGGCGTATAGTTGTATATAAGTCTATAAAAACGTACCTAAATAATAGGTTGTCAATTGGTTAAATTTTAGTATAATCGAACAGTATTAATAGGTTTCCATCTGCGTGGTCGAATTTCAGAACCCAACTTCGAGTGCATGTCTGACGCCACGCCATACCCGTCGCGCCACAAATAACATCTGTGTACGTGAAATTTTAAACAAAACTACCATTGTAATTCGGTTTCGAATTCAAGAATTTGTCAAAAGATGTCGCCACTTCGGGGACGTGATTCCCCTAGTTATATGTATTACGAATTTGTGAATTAGTAGTATCTCTCCGGATATGGAAAGATTGACAGTAATACTCAATTGTATCAAGCGGCTATATATATATGTATGACGTCATTGCCTGTCCCGGTGACTAGCTATCACTGGATGACAGTGTATCCGAGGAACGGGCTATTTTTGGAACCAGTTCCTATTGGATTTATAAAATGGTCACCAACACTAACCGGGCTAAGCCCGGGCTAACCAAAAGCCGCCCGCAAGGCCTAGCAGCAAAAACCTACCGTGCTTGGTGACCAGATCTAAATAGTTAGTTATTTCATCTAATTCGTCTTCCTCATCTGTTGAACCCCCATTAGGAATTCTCACTGGCTCCAGACGGGAGCAGTTGGGATTCTTGTGAGTTATTCACATAAAATAAAAATTAAAGTGTTAGGTTAGGTTTGTTGCTTGTTTGTTAGTTACTTTTCTTCACTTTCCCTCAATGTTCTATTTTACACTGTTCTGTTTCATCGTGAAACTGTTCAGCGTATTTACTTCTACACCTAATGTGAAGTGTTTCCCCCTATTTTACCACCACCCATTTCTTTACATTTCACAACCTACCACAACAGAGGCTGTGTTAGTCCCACCGACCCCCTGAATAGCGCCAGGCCAGACCCTATTCACTATTCTACAGTGGCGTGCATTGCTCTGTGACCGAAGGTAGGCTGTTAAGTAATTTTTTGACGATTTTTTTTCTTCTGTCTCTAACTAACTAACTAACTAACCATCACGCCGTTTCCCCGCAGGGGTAGGCAGAGAGGACGGACCGCCAAACAACTCGGTCTTGGCACACACTCTTTGCCTCACTCACATTCATACATCGTCTCATACATACTCTTCTATTATTCTGACTTTTGACATGGCCCGTCTCAAGTATCTGATTCACTTGATCGTGCCATGTCTTCCTCGGGCGTCCCCGACTTCTTCTACCATTCACATTTGCATCATATATTCTTTTTACACTACTTTCTTCGCTCATTCGCTCTACGTGCCCAAACCATCTGAGGGTGCCTTTCTTAATTTTGCTCATTATTTTTATAAATATACGTAATAGAAACCCTACGACATATTAGGTAATATGGAATACAATTCCATAGTTTGGTCCCCATATTATCAAATTCATATAAGAAATATCGAAAGAGTGCAGCACAAATTTTTAAGATTTGTTAACTTCAAGTTACACTTACCTATTCAACACATTAACTACACATCTTTACTAAACATACTTAAATTGCATTCCCTAGAAAACAAAAGAAAAATAAACGATCTAACTTTTTTGTTTAAAATTATTCACTCCGAATTAGATTGTTGCGAACTTCTGCATCTCATTGATTTTAAAGTACCTACTCGAGAAACAAGGCAAAACATATTATTCTGCAACAATAATTCTGTAACCAACTACCACACACATGCACCAATTTCACGATTGCACACACTAGGGAACAAATTTACCTCAAATATCGATGTATTCAATACTAGTTTACCTTTGTTCAAGAAATATCTGAACAATATTTTTATGTAGAATATTTTGATATCTAAGGAGCATCACATAGGATCTATTGCATATATTTGTGTATTTCTATATTAATCTACAGTGTAAAAACTTGTTAACGTTTTCTTTTTATGTATCTTGCATTTTGTCATGTATTATTCATGGCATTCAATCAGTCACCTGTAAATTTTGTAATTACTAACATACCTACTAGTTTATTTCTATGTCATTTACAACTTAGAAACTTTCTCTTTTATTGTAATGCACTATCATTCCTAAATTTATCTGTAAGATGTTTACCTACTAGTTATATTTTTATAGTTTATCTTTTTTATTCAAAAAAACTGTCTCTGTATTATAAACTTGTCATGTAAAAGCCCATCAGGGCGTTGAAAATTAATAAATAAATAAATAAATAAATAAACCGCTTCGCAGGTTTTTGCTGCTAAGCTCTGCGGGCGGCTTTTGGTTTCTAACTATTTTATAAATCCAATGGGAACAGGTTCCAAAAATAGCCGGTTCCTCGGATCCGGTGACAGCTAGTCATCATCATCATCATCATCATCTTCCCCTTGTCCAGGTCATTGGGACCCACTGCATCGACAAGGCTCCTCCATGCGTCCCTGTTTTATGCTGATTGTTCGGCTTATGTCCATGGTAGACCCGTCCTCTCCTCACACAGTGTCTGGAGTTGCCTCGCCCAACTGTGTCTAGGGCGGCCCACTGGACGTCTACCCTCTGAAATCGCACTCAGTATCTTCCTCGGAATTCGGTCATCAGACATTCTTAGTACTTGCCCAAGCCACCTCAGTTGCAATTGTTCTATGAAGAGTAGCAGTGGTCCAATGTTTAGATCATCTCGGATCGTCGAGTTTCTTATATGATCCCATTTCGTAACCCCTGCCACTAACCAACCACACCTAGCCACCAGAAAAAGTAACTACGGCAGGCACTGACATCAAATAAATATATAGACGCGTGGTATTATTATTCATAACTGCCAGTTACAATAATAGTCATATTATCGTCAATCTCTCCATATCCGGAGAGATTTAGGAAATTACAAAATCGAGTAGTAATTACGCCTGCCAGGAGATGCTCCTCGCGTTAACGATAACGTAAGTGACGCCATCTGTTGGCATTGCTTTAATTCGGTTCAATTACAAAAGTAGATTGGTATACAAACTCCACGTACGAAAACGGTTTCGCGTAAGTTTCGGCGTCAGAGTTGCATTCTTATCCTGATTCTTAAATTTCAACCGTACAGTCTCTAGTCTATTAATACTGTTTGATGATGATGATTGATGACACTTACGACAAAATCGAGATAATCGATAGTAAAATTATCTTCGGTCAAAGATTCGTTAAGGTGATATTTAAACTTAAAATAATACATAATCTACTCTTTCATAGATGGCGTGAGTTTAATTATTTCAGGGAAAAACTTTTTTTACGAGTTATGCTTTAAAATATTAAGATGAATTAATTGTTTGCTCCCGTGCATAGGTGAGGCTTGTAATCTTGGCGCATAATACGTTTGCCCACCTAATGTGTGGCGGGCCTGATCGGGAGAAACTATTTGAGGGAGACTATCTATCTATCTATCCATCCCTCATACCCTTTTCCTTCCCAGAACTTATTCCCCTAAAAAGACCCTCCTCACAGGATCCCCAAAGATGACATAGGCCCTAAGGGTATTTTTTTCCTCAGGGCCTCCTGTGTTTTTTTTTTACATTAGCACCGCACAGGAGGACCTGAGTAAAATAATTTCCCTCAGGGCCTGAGTCATCTTACGGGATGCTGTGTGGAGGGTTTTTTGAAGGAAAAGAAGGAGAGGAAGCTCTGGCAAGGAAAAAAGGTAAGAGGGGTGGGTAGGAATCTGGGGTCAGTATGGGTCGAGAAATTCCGGCTGGAGAGGACAAAAGACTCAACTTTATATTTTTCGATTCTGCCAACCACACGGCAGGTGGGCTGACGCATCGGCCGCCAAGACCTGGACAACCTCACCCCGTGAACCCGGGCACCCCTGCTAAATCACCAAACGTAGCGAACTATTTGAGGTGACCTATGGCAGAAGTGTTGATATCCAATAAATGGTTCCCGGGGCGGCGGTACCTATACCCGCCTTCCAAAATTTGTGGAGTTATTGTAAAAAAAATTGTTTTAAAAGATTTTCAATTTTTTTTCTTTCTTTTTATACTTCTTATTTTCTTGAGGTAGGCTCAGCTTTGCCGCCTTTATAGACCGCACGCCGCTACAATTCACAGAGTATAAATAATAAATCGTACCTTCCCCGGTGGCTGGTAGGTACTTGTCCGTTACACGCCGGCACTATCTCCCCGGTAGGAAGTGGAAGGAGTAGGCAGTCGGCGCCACCCAATCTACATCTGCATACTTGCGACCTGGTGATAGGTACTTGTCTATGGTGACTTCTATCGACCGTGTTGCGCACGCGCCTTGTTCTTCGCGCTGTGACGTCACAGGGCACCCACCCCTATATATCTACAGGATGATATTTTGATTAATAATCAAAAATATTAATTTTGGTGTCTTGGATGTTGTGCGTTATTTATGCCTGCGTTAAATTATTCACCCTTAAATTATTCAATGTCAACGAACTAAAATTTTGTTAAAATTTAAGTATAAGTTTCAAATTTGGAACTGAAATTAGGAAAAGCGACAAAGTAGGTAGGTACCTACCTATAATTATCATCATTATCTTCTTCCTTTTATCCTATTCGGGTCGGGGACCCACTGCAACGACAAACCATTCGGCCCTCCATTCATGGAGATACTTACAATCTACGTAATTGTGACGAAACCACAAGTACCCTGCTGATATATTACTTTTTAATGCTAGTCTCCGTACACGGCGCTATCCGAAATATACTGAACTTGATCATTTTTCACGTGCAGCCGTGGAGTGAACGCGCTGTCATGCGATGTCATATGACTTTTTTTCCAACATCAATCCATGCCTTCTCCACTAAATCGTTTCTTACGTATTCTGGTAAAGTATAGTTATGTAAACATGCATTTTATCCACTTCCAGAACAAATCTAACATTACTTTCATGTTCCGACGCCATTTCTGTCAAACGTTAAACGAATAAGTATCAGACAAAAATGATGCGACCGTCGCGTGCGATCAGCACTATCCGTATCGTGATACTGATTGGAAACCGACGGCCACCGCGTAGCGCCGTGAACGGGCACCGGCTAAATCGTACGGGGGGTACTTACGATCGGCGCGTATGATACGCGCACGAGGATTGAGTAGCTTGTAAGTATCTCCGTGAACGGAGGCACTTCGTCCCTGTTTTGCGCGGATTGTTCGTCCTTCGTCCATGGCAATCCCGTCCTCTCCTCACACAGTTTTTGGAGTTTTCTCGCCCAACTGTGTCTAGGGCCAATTGGACGTCTACCCTCTGGAATCCCACTCAGTATTTTCCTAGGAATTCGGTCGTCAGACATTCTTGTTGAACAGTGGTTCAATATTCGGATCGTTGAGTTTCTTATTTGATCCCATTTCGGAACTCCTGCCAGTCCTCTCAAGTACCTCATTTCGGTAGCTTGGACTCTAGAGCGTGCCTAGAACTTACCTATAATCTAAACACAATTTTTCTTTATTGTAATGTGTATTGGTTTTGTTTTAACTTTTGACAAATGTGGTGAATTATCAAGATAACGGTGTAGTTTGTTTATTTGTTTTTCAGCAAGAAGTTGAATTTATATTAGAAAGGAAATTGACTACTGTATGATGGATACTGTAATGCTGTCCGAAACGTTGGCTAAAGAAAGAGGTAGCGCAACACGGCATATTTATTTATTTTTTATTTAAGTTTTTATTCCAGCGTGATTGGGAGACAGGACAATCCCAATCTGCAATATTACATATATGTACAACCATTGCACAGACAGAAATAAAAAAATGAAATAGAATGAGATATCATATTAGGTAGGTATCTAATGATAACATAAAATAGATCACATGAAATTAAAAAAAAATATTATTTTAAATTTTTTTTGTGTTTTAGAGTTTTATTTCACATGTACATTTGTTACTTAATTTTTACTTATCTGCTACTGGTTTCGACTCATCCGTGCCGTTCACTAGCAATCTTAAAACTAACTTAGAAAATTATACAAATTATTATTTTTAAATTATGCAAGATCCGAAACTTTGGTTTCATAAAGGAGACACTTTTTACTTATTTTGTGGTTAATTTTTAGATTTGAATATAAAGCGTGGTGTTTTTTCATTTTTTCTTTTCGTTTAGATCAAAGATTCTCAACATTTTTTTGACCACCGCCCACTTTGAGAATATTTTTATATCTAGCGGCCCCTATATATCCGAAACAGTTATTGACCACGACGAATGGGGAGTAATGGAATACCACGACAGGGTCACGTTTGCCACAACGGAGGGGGATTCGTAACGGGATTCCAAGATGGGGTTACATTTGCCACGACGGAGGGGGCGTGATGGGATAGGGAAAATATTTTTGTTAATGCGATGGGGCAAAATAGGATGGGGTGGGATGAAAGTCTGAAACGCCCCCCAATTTTTTCTTGGTCTTCTACCGCCCCCTCGTGGGCGTTATCGCTCACGTTGAGAACCTATGGTCTATTTCTCACTATGATAGCAAGGAAGACACATCCAATAAGACCTATGTGAGATGTTCTGAAAAGTGAAAAATTAGCCTGACATTAACGTTAAAAACAAATTAAGTTTTAATTACTAGTTGCAGGATTTTGCATTCGATTTCCCGCTGAATAATAATACAACACCCTGTGTGTCTGAAAGTAAAAGAGTTGAGTATCCGCTCGCATCCCTATGTTGGTGTGGTAGGTGGTTGGATGGTTGCTTGGTACGTTCGGTGACATGCCACCCGTACACGTTGTCTGGAGGGTTCAAAGGTCAAAGGTCAACCACCTTTTCGAGATTAGATAGATTTAATTGTTTTGTATTATTTAATACATACCTTTTATAATGGTCCACGATTTTTCAACCCGCGACCAATTATCCATGACAAAATATCCCCAACAAAATGTTCCCCACAAAATATCCTACGGACAAAACATCCCCCAACAATATATCTACTAAAAAAAAAACCTAACCTAACAATAAATGGCACAAAAATTATAATAGACATCCTTGAAAGACAATAAATTATTGTTCAAAAATAAAAATGGGACAAAAATAATACAGACATCCTGTAAAGACAAAAAAAAACGAGTGTGTTTTAAACCACAAGACTGAAGTAAAACTTCACTAACTTATATCTCCCTCTCAACTTCCGTTCGCCTTGCCCGATCACACTTTCCATCACGCCGGGCCGTTTCGACCCACAGGGAAAGGCAGAGAGGATGAACCGCCAAACAACTCGGTCAAACACACTTATCTTTAACCCTACTTTCTACAAAGCCATGCCAAAATATGCAGTTTTTTTAATCAATTTAGAAATTTTTTGTTTCTTTTGTAATGTACTGACAAAAATGACAACCATGGATAACCTCCGTGGCTTATTGGGAAGTTTATTGCTTTGGGTTCAGGAATCGCGTGTTGGTGGTGACCCACCGTGTTCCACAGTAAAATATACTTTCAGTATCGTCCTGAAGAGAGACCACCGTTCATATAATCGATTATTTTCTTGAAATTGCTTAAGCTATCTTTAGTGACCAAATATTATATACTATAACTAGTTTACTTCTACATCTTCCCCTCCTCATTTCCTTCGGCTTCATAACCTTTTCCAAATTTGGTACTAAGTCAAAGTCTTACTGGAAAATTTAAGTGTAGAGATATTTTTGATTATTATAACGGTCGATTTAGATTCATGTAATGAACCAGTACGTTCAGTAATTATTGGCAAATCGATATATCCAATTATTTTTGATGTCTGTAATACTGAAAAGTTATTTTTTTTTTATATTTCCGCTGTCAGACTTGCTTATTATCTGTAATCATTATATTATAATGTTACAGCCAAAGAACCAATATTCGTATTTCTAACGTCTCGGGCCATTCCTCGCCAATTTGTAAGATTTTTGCCCTGGGGGTGGCGAAAGCCGCCCCGAGAAATGCGGTGATCGACTTTAAAGTGGATTTGCACCCCCACCCCTCGCTACTACCTTATATCTTTATACCCACAGACTGGTGGCAAACTGCCTTCCTAACTACCCACTTTATTGAAATGAAAAAGCCTTTTTCATTTTGCCGTTCTACAATTTACGTTTTGTTACTTTTTTGTTACGTTTTGTTATGGTACAAAAACTCAATAGAATACAACAAAAATGGATTACAAAACAGTAATATAGCGTAAACGTATGATACTAATAACGGCTTTCAAAAAATATGTGAAATGCTTTTTTGTAAGTACTTTTTTGTAAGTGCTATTGAAAATGTCTACTACTTCTGCGTGGAATGGGTGTATGGGAGTTCATAGTTCATAAACGAATTGGTATTGAGTATTGACATTATTGTTGCAGTGAAAGATATTTTTATTTCGTATAACTCTTTTAGGAACATGAAATGAAATCAATTGCAATAATGCAGCTAATAATGCTAATGCTATCACTAAGGGAATTAATGATTTTAAAAAGAAAAATGACGTCCGATACCAATCTTCTGTCAGTCAGCTTTATTAATTTTAGATTCTTCGTTGGACATTATTTATAGTTTATATTTTCAATAGGAGTATTAAGTTTATAATTTAATTATCTTAAAATTTTGTGCTGTATTTTTTTAATAGAATCTGACTGAACCTTATAATGCGGTGACCAAATAGGTGAGTTATATTCAATTTGGCTTCGAACTAATGAAGTACCTATACTAAAATTATAAGTAGATGTATTACACAAATCTCTGGCAATTCTTATTAGGAAACCGAGTATTTTCATTGCGGTGTTCGTAATAATTTATTAATTATCATCACGACTTTATATCACGGGGTGGGATTTGGCTTCCTCCAAAAATGTTCTCCATTGGATGCGATTCCTCGTCATCCGCCTTCAGCCCTTCGTCCTTCTTATCCTGCTTCGATCCTCTTCCAAGTAGTCTATTCACGTCTTCCTCGGACTGCCTCTAGGTCACTTCCACTGAGGCACCCACACAGTCATAAGTCTAAACTTTTGGCATCCTATCATCTGGCCAATCTTTCCATACGAGCAGCCCATCGCAGTCTTCGAAATCTGCAGAATCTTTCAAAGATCATCTTCATTTTTAATGGTGATCTTACACCAGGGCGATACTGAGAGTATCTTCCACTCTGGAACGTGTCTTATAATAAATTGTTAAATGCAGTTTATTTGCCCCGTTTATTTGTATATAGATCGTAGAGGTTATAAAGTTATCCGACAGATGTCGGTAGTGGAAAGATTCGCCCCTCTATCTATCGTATCTTGAGTCTACATATATGTAATATATAACGTCATTTACTGCAATAGTTAGTATGTCGGTTTGCATACAATTTAAAAAAATATTATTTATTATGAAAAGGCAATGTAAAGCGCCCCTGGGGTGATTGAGCCACTAAACTGCGCTGTACAAAGTTGATCTTGTAATATACTTTATTTTATTTTTTTATTTTATTTTATTTAAGGAGAAAACACAGATACAGACAATAATTAACAAAACAATATTATGAACAATAACTTGAGAATTCGCCTGCACCCCAACTATTTCTCACGGATTGACTTGATAAATAAAGATTTTCAAATACATTTTTATACATGTTTAAAAATAAGTCATAATTAATAATGAATCGAAAATTGTTTAAAAAGAAGCGCTTAAAAAGTATAGTGAATGATTTATGAGTTTTCTTTTTTTTTATAGGAAAACGGCCTTCAATTTTCTACCGAAAGTGCTATAAGTATCAAAAAATATATCGGAATCCTTAAGGTTGTGGTTTTTATTAAACAATTCGCACATTCTTCTGATTGGATCCCTGACACCAGCATTTGTATGTGTCCAGTTAATGTGGAACAAGTCGTTAAGCCTAGTTGTTCTGGGTGGTATTTTAAAATTAATTAGTTTGAGTACGACAGGACAGTCGATAATGTTGTTGCAGATTTTTTACTCGTATGAATTATTATTTAACTTCCATAATATTGTTCGTGTCCATTCTGTAGCAGAATGTGGGTAAGTTAATCCCTGAGCTGTTCAGTCACCCGCTTACTTCGGAACCTTTGATCCTCAACACAGTCAACGACGTTACATCGGCTATTACCGACTACCAACCAACATAATAATATAATACATATATTTATTTCTGTAATAAATATATGTATTACATGTTCTATAAATAAATATATGTTATATATATAAATACATGTTCTCAACTTGAAATATATCTTACTTATTTTATACACAACATTAAACATTTTCAACGTACCTCGTTATTTACGTATACCGTGAGGTAATTGTACAACTAGGTAACTCCGGAATCAGCTTTGTTGGGAAATTGAATTATAAGATGGTAATCAATCTGATAAAAGGTTGTATTGGTTGGGGAGTGTCAGGTAGAACAATTTTAGATCCACTAGTGAAGGCCCAGAAATCCATAATTAGAGTCATTATGCGTAAACCCTATAGGTTTTCTAGCGATCAGCTCTACAAAAAAATTAATGTACTTGATGTTCGTCAAAACTACATAAAAAAGATTATTATCCACGTACACAAAAATCTAGAAAAACTTAATAAAATTGATCATAAATACATCACAAGAAGTCACACCAAAAATGATCTTGTGGTCCCAGGGAGCAATACGTCGAAGTTCCAAAAGATATATACATATCTGGGACCGAAATTATATAATAAAATCCCCCCAGAATTAAACATCTAAAATGACATGCAATGATTCAATAATAAATAAATGGTTGATTGGCTTAGGTAGGGTTGAGTCTGAAAAATTATTAAATAATGTCACTTAAAACTTAAAATTTTACATGGTTAACTATTAAATGGCACAATCAGTATAAACTTAGTATATATTTAATCTAAAAAAAAACACTTTGTTTTTTTTTGTACATTTTGGCATTTTTCATTTTCATTTTTTTGACATTTTTCATTTTGCATAAAATTTTTTGGCATTTTTCACCAGCATTTGGTTCCTTAGAACGGGCAATCTGCCTAGCTAGGAACTAATATAGACAAACAAGACATAATAACACTTGTACAATTGTACACATTTTAATATTTACAGTTATTTTGAAATATTATTATTATGTTATTTGCTGTATAAATGTATCTTATGTAATAAATGAATGAATAAAAAATAAAAGTTGTATATTTATACTAATAAGTATCATAGATTGATGTGTTGGGAACCGTAATACTTATATTTTGGATATAAGAAAATGACTAATCATTTTTTATGTAGGTATTTATTTCGGAAAATGGAAACCTAGTTAATACATACAAAAATGCAATGAAAACCACTTAACCAATTCCACAACAATTTTAATGCTACAACTAGCTAAGTCTAGTTGCCTAATTGAAACATGGAAAAACACTTGTGGTAACTGCTAGACATACCCAATTATAGAATTTAAGCGATACCGTTTTATGGAGATACCCAGAAAAACAGATTCAAATAATTTGATGATTCTAATCATTTACTACTTTTCTAATAAATATTCGAATAAATTCATAGTGTATCTTTAAATGCAACTTACGCATTTGTCGAGAGATTTTTGCTCTATTTTAAACTAATCGTGTTTTATTAAACATTTTCACTATTTTCGCTTAATTATAATCATTCGTATTTACATATCTCCCTTTCTTCTTCTTTTTGAACGCTTACTTCCGGGTCTTGAATACCTCTTTCTCATTGTACATTGGCCAGTAATTCTTGTAAGATCTTCTCTGCATTACACACCTATCAATTACAAAAAATACATATAATTAATTATAACCAAAATATATATATATATACATTATTTTACAACGCGCAAAGAAAATATGAAAGATCTAACGACACCAAAATTCAAAAATGGAAGTATGAGGATTGATGAAAATTACGGAAAGTAGTATATAATTTAAAAATGGAAGAATGAGGATTGATGCACATTACGGAAATTAGTATCAAATTCAAAAATGGAAGTATGAGGATTGATGCACATTACGGAAAGAAGTATCTAATTCAAAAATGGAAGTATGAGAATTGATGCACATTACGGAAAGTAGTATCAAATTCAAAAATGGAAGTATGAGGATTGATGAACATTACGGTAATTAGTATCAAATTCAAAAATGGAAGTATGAGGATTGATGCACATTACGGAAAGTAGTATCTAATTCAAAACTGGAAGTATGAGGATTGATGCACATTACGGAAAGTAGTATCTAATTCAAAAATGGAAGTATGAGGATTGATGCACATTACGGAAAGTAGTATCTAATTCAAAACTGGAAGTATGAGGATTGATGCACATTACGGAAAGTAGTATCTAATTCAAAAATGGAAGTTTGAGAATTGATGAAAATTACGGAAAGTAGTGTCAAATTCAAAAATGTAAGTATGAGGATTGATGCATATTACGGAAATTAGTATCTAATTAAAAAAATGGAAGTATGAGGATTGATTCACATTACGGAAAGTAGTATCTAATTCAAAAATGGAAGTATGAGGATTGATGCACATTACGGAAAGTAGTATCTAATTCAAAACTGGAAGTATGAGGATTGATGCACATTACGGAAAGTAGTATCTAATTCAAAAATGGAAGTATGAGGATTGATGAAAATTACGGAAATTAGTATCTAATTAAAAAATGGAAGTATGAGGATTGATACACATTACGGAAATTAGTATCTAATTCAAAAATGGAAGTATGAGGATTGATGCACATTACGGAAAGTAGTATCTAATGAGATCCCTGAGATCGTATCGTAGATAAAGTAGTATCTAAATGAGATCCCTGAGACGTATGTGTGGTAAAACCATGTATGATCGTGTTAGAAATGTGGATATCCGCAAAGAATGTAAGGCTGATGTAAGTATAATGAGCAAAATTAAGAAAGGGACCCTCAGATGGTTTGGGCACGTAGAGCGAATGAGCGAAGAAAGTAGTGTAAAAAGAATATATGATGCAAATGTGAATGGTAGAAGAAGTCGGGGACGCCCGAGGAAGACATGGCACGATCAAGTGAATCAGATACTTGAGACGGGCCATGTCAAAAGTCAGAATAATAGAAGAGTATGTATGAGACGATGTATGAATGTGAGTGAGGCAAAGAGTGTGTGCCAAGACCGAGTTGTTTGGCGGTCCGTCCTCTCTGCCTACCCCTGCGGGGAAACGGCGTGATGGTTAGTTAGTTAGTTAGTATCTAATTCAAAAATGGAAGTATGAGAATTGATGCACATTCGGAAAGTAGTATCTAATTCAAAAATGGAAGTATGAGGAATGATAAAAATTCGGAAAGTAGTATCTAAATTACAAATGGAAGTTTGAGGATTGGTAAAAATTCGGAAAATACTTAGTATCTAAATTACAAATGGAAGTGTGAGGATAGATAGAAATTACGGAAAGTAGTATATAATTCAAAAATGGAAGAAAGAGGATTGATAAAAATTCGGAAAGTAGTATCTAAATTAAAAATGAAAGTACGAGGATTGATAAAAATTTCGGAAAGTTCTAATTTAAAAAAATGGAACTATCAGATAAATAAAAATGTCAAAAATGAATGAATTATAAAACATATGTATTAGAGCAGCTAGTAAATACGTTACAGAAAAATCTACTCTTGGGGTTTTTTTCTTCAAACAAAGTTCGTTATCAAAGGGTTTTCCTTACCCCTAAGAAAAGTTGGTTGCAAATTAAAAGGTGTACCTATAAAACTAACAAGGTAGTGCAAAATAGAGCGGATTACTCCATCCCTCCTTAACAAGGCATTATTACAACACCAACTAATAGGGGAAGGGGCAGAGATAGAGGGGTAATAGTGTATAGGGGCGTGTCCACCCCCTGACGCAGTGTATTGCGCAACAAGTTATCTGCCTCCCCTCACCGGGAGGAGGTTGGGAGGTAGGGGGTTTCATAAAGTTGCTTTGTACTCTTTTCCATTGTGAAGAGAACTCGGAAACCTGTAAAGGAAATGTGAAATGGAGTACAAATTCGAAATGTGAATTATTTTAAAATGTCGTACGGTAAAAGTGGCTTACTTTGACCATTTAAAAATATGTTTAATTCTAGGTACATTAAATATTATTATTGTTAACATTGTTTATTACTCCATTGACGATTAATACCCTTAATGATTTGCATGTTTTCACATATAAATTATTTTTGTTAAATACCTACCTAGTAATGAATATGATTTTTTATTTAAGTATTTTTTTGTTGTATTAATTGTTTCCCGTTACACGTCACCATATGTGTGAGAGCTTCCTTGCGTTTGTTGTAAAAATTTTGAACAAAAATATACAATTTCGCCAATAATTGACGGCATCCTTGGTCGAGAGGTGAGGCTTTCGACAAGCAATCCGGAAGTCGTGGGTTGAAATCCCAGCGTGCGCAGATAAACTTTATTTAGATTTGTGTTTTTACAATTGAATCAGTCAAAATAATATAAGGTATATTTGCGACACGTTCCAGATTGGAAGATACTCTCAGTATCGCCCTGGTGTAAGACCACCATTCAGACGTTGCTTGAAATGCCGTTAGCCGTGTTTGGTAACTAGATCTGAATAGCCCACTTTCCTCTTCTCCATCTTTTACCCTCCACACTTACCTTCAGCCTGGGGAGCAGTTGAGACTCTTGTGAGGTATTCGCATAAAAAGTGCAGTGTTACCCAATAAGGAGCATGTGGTCCATAGAAAAATATACCTAATGGCTTTTCAAGGTAATTATTTTTCTAACTTTCTGTTACTAATCTTAAATTTATGTACACGATACCGCCGCCGTGGGTCGAACCACAGTGCAGAAGAATACTGTGTTTTACTCATGTCTACAGAATAACGCTTAATCCAAAACATGCTAACACCTCAGCACAGGTTCTCCTAGCGAGGTGTTGAAAATGCTACTACTAACCTTTTTACAAACTGTTTTTTCTTACCTTAGTTCCACAAAGGAGGCATTGAGGAAAATAATTCCTCTCAGGGCCTGTGTCAACTTTGGGGATGCTGTGTGGAGGTTATTTTTAGGGAAGGAAGGCGAGGAAGTTCTGGAAAGGAAAAGAGTATGAGGGGTGGTTATGAATCTGGGGGTCAGTATGTCCAGGTGTGACGGCCGTAAAAATCCATCAAAAAGTACGAAAAAAAATTAAAGGGACTCCCTCACCCATTCTCTCTCTCTCCTGCTCCTGCAGGTTGGCAGACGCATCCGTCGCCAAGACACGGATAAACCTCACCCCATAAACCCGGGCTCAGATACTGAATATTAACATTAATTTGTACTACTTGAACTTATTATCTATGCAAACTACTAAAATCATTTGTAAAATGTACATATGTTCAAGAATAGAAATAAATAAATGTAAAGGGGCAAAGTTGGGTGGTTTTACGGCTTCGTGATTTTATCAGTTCGATACGGTTCTGCTCGTGAGATGACACCCTTTGTACGAGTAGAGGCTTTCGGTTGATATTTTGATAAAAATTGGATAGAGATATACGAGTATATTCCTAGTCGAGGAAGTGACCCGAATTATCCGGCCATTTGTGTGATCAAAAGTATAAATGGCCTTTACCAAAACAAGAAAGATTATTGGAACTGCACAACTATAATAACGTTTTTATGAATTTCTAAAATTCAATCGAATATAACCTATCCAGTGGCGTAGCTAGCATGGGTGGCACCCGGTGCGGATAACGTGGTATCACCCAAGAATTAGTAATCCTCAAACTAGATTTTGGATATTGTTCTACCTAATATTGAAGAAAATTATAAGGCCTCTTATCCAAAGAATCGACAATTCAGCGGAATTTGGGGCGCTCTTACATTTGGTCGACAAGTTAACAACTAAACTAGGTACCCCGGTCAAATGTTTAAAAATGTTTTTCGAAAACCTCCAAATTACTTATTATTTCTTAATAATTTTTTTATGTACACACAACATCGATATATTAACCTTAGATTAGCCCTCCCATACTTAATTCCAATCCCAAAGTGACACCACCTACGAGAAATTTCATAATACAACTACCCATCTAAATCCGTTGCATCTCTTGCGTGTAGGGTTGCCATCTGTCCGGCTTTAGCCGGACATGTTTGGCTTTTTTAGGTCGTGTCCGGCTAAATATTTATATTTCCGGCCTGTCCGGCTTTTGTTAGGCTTTTTTGGTTTGCGCGGGTTTTGTCTTCCGAACTTCTGAAATTGGCGGAATATTACTTTCAAAGAGTTTTCTCTTTAATAAACACCCAGTGGACCAAGGAACGCAATAAATTGCAAACAATTGCTAAGATGGTGTACACATTGTATAATTTAAAAATGACATGTCAAGGATTTTATTAAATGATTTCCAAAGAAAACGACGTTTTGGATAAAGTAGGTGAAAACGCTAAATGTACAAAATGGTAGATTTTGGTAAATTTTTGAATAATTTGGAGAAGTCGAGATTTCATTTTAATTTATGTTTTTCGTTTTTTGTCCACAAAGATAAATATGTTACATTTTATATCTATTTAACGAAAAATTTTAGTCAACTGTTTAACCAGAAAAAAAGTTATGTTTTGTTTGTTTGTTTTATAAGTTTAGTATGTCTACAGAAAGAAGACTCAATATTTTTTATTTTGTTATTGACATTATATTCTATACAAATGTCAACTGATGACAAGGATAAGACGGATTAATGATTGTTGTTATTAAATTTGTTAATGCGTGATTAATAAACAACTGTAACTTGTAACAGATTTTTTATTATTATGTATAAAAGTTATGTCCAAAATCGTACGTACGTCCGGCTTTTAGGGCAAAATGTCCGGCCTTTCAGAGCGCAGAGTCAGGCTTTTTTATTTTAGAAGATGGCAACCCTACTTGCGTGACGTAGTTGTTTTACTGGAAAGAAATTAAACATTTTTTTATCAAATGTCATTTTCTCGATACGCTGCCTCGAATTCATATGTTATGTACAATTGTTTTTAGATATTCATATAACTGATTAAATTGTTAATAATAAAGTCCGAGATAGCTCACACCTAAAATATTTCTAACTGCCTGAAATTTGTGTTTTAAAAATGATCTTCACAAAGCTAGTAATTCCGTTACCGCGAAACTAAAACGAAAGGTACAAACCAATGCTTCTTGCGATCTTTTGACTCGAGATAATGGACTTTCTTCTTGATAAATGTTTTCGTAAACCAATATTTTTGGTTCCGGTGTCATTTTTAAGATCTACACGCCTTGTCTAGATATACTTGGTCGAAGACACACAACAATGAAATACAGAAAAAAAACAAACAGATTATTGATTTTTTGTTTTCAGTCAGTTATCGATCGATTCTGCTATAATTGTATTCGGGTTTATTACACAAAAATGAACTATCCAATTCACTTGCCTTGTTTTTAGAACACTTTTAAAAACACAGAATAACAACTTTTTCACAATGTATGAAAGAAATGAGAATGACACAGGAGACAACTAACTAACCATCACGCCGTTTCACCGCAGGGGTAGGCAGAGAGGACGGACCACCAAACAACTCGGTCTTGGCACACACTTTTTGCCTCGCTCACATTCATACATCGTCTCATGAGATGGGTCTCATGAGATAGGTGACAAGCAAGGAATGTTTCAGGGGAATCCCTGACCGAGGTGTAGAGCTAGGAACGAAAATAAAGCATCAGAATTTTTGGGGAATCCCCGACCGACCGAGCGATTTTTATATAAAAATATAAATAACAGACAGTATAAAATATTTTTGTTTAACTATTAATTAATCTAGTTTCGTAAGTTTTTTTCACCCCCCATCCGGTGCCACCTGGTGCGGGCCGCCCCCACCGTCCCCCCTCCCTCATTTACGCCACTGTATCCTTCCTGTAAATTGTAAAATAATCGATATTTCAGCTCTGCTACTCAAATATACTTTTTTGTAAAGATGTTCATTCTTTAATTTGTATTTGCTGAACACTTTTTATCTAATATATAAAAATTAATGTTTCTTTGTTTGTTCCTTATGCGTACCTAAACCATTCAATTGAAACTTTGATGATTTGTTGTGCGCATGCCCGCGAAGGTTTCTATATATAATGGGGAGCTCTGGGGTTATGAAATTATTTCCTATACCAGTCATCCGATTTCGATGAAACATTGGTGAGTGCGCACGTCCGTTAAGGCTTTTATATGTACTGGTGAGCTCTGGCGTTATTAAATCTGCATGAAAATTTTACAATGGGTGGCGCGCGAGTTTTTTGAAAAAGTTTTTTTTTTTAGGAGGGTTTGCGGGAGGGTAGAATGACGAATAATGTGGGAGGGGAACCGGGACGCATTGATAAGGACACGTAGGGCGAAACGATTTCTTTCTTTATGTGGCATTGCAACTACCGGGTAGGTACTCGCTAGTAATTTATAAAATAGAAGTAAAGGCATGTAAATAGTTTAGGATTGTTTCACAGAAATTCAAATGTAACATTGTTATCACATGGCCATTCGGCGCCACTTTTTTTTGACAGTTGAAAGATTTCTTTTAAAATCCGGTTCTAAGACGGTTTCTGAACAAATTGTGATCAGCAGGATAACAATCATGTTAAGACTAATCTTATCAGCTTATTACAATTCTGAAAAGCATAGAATCGGCATTTAACGGGGATATAAAAAATACAGAATGCTTTTCAAGAATTTGCTGATTGGTTGTGGAGGGCATTTAACAAAAACTTTGTACAAATTGAAAAACTCAAGAAGTTTCGCTCAAAAACTGTCACTTTGATTGATATCTTATAATTTGTTTATAAATTTGACATGTATTTAATATATATAAAAAAGAATATCTTATATATACAAATTTTGATTGACACCAGAGTTCAGGAGCGTTACATTTTCTCCACTGGCGGTTGAAAGATCTCTTAACCCTGTCGGTAAAAAGGAAGACGAAGGATTACATTAATTTTAATCAGATTCCATCCGACCATAATCCCGAACAACGCTGGGTACATAACAGCTAGTATATTACATTTAAAGAAAAAAATCCATGGTAACAGTGTTATGAAAACCAAAACGAACGTATGCATCAACCATATAAATAATTTACCTTTAAGTACGAGTATTTCGTAAAAGCCCTCCATTGCTTTTACATGATATGATTAAAAAAACATTACCTGATAAGCGTTTGAACCTTTTTTTTAATGTTCATCCCTTAAGCCGGTTCTTCACCTATTTCAAAAATTTAAAAATTGTACGAGTACAGGATGTTAAGGGACGTACTTGACTTACTAACCAGTGATTCCTGACATTATTTGGAGTGAATTTTTTTCTTCAAAAACAAACAATAATAAATACTTCTTCAAACTTTGCAGAAATACTTTGTGGCATAATTATTAATATAATGGAAAATAAATAACTTAGTTTATCCCCCTAATTTAGAAATTTTAGAAATTAGAAACATAGTTAATAGTAAATTAAATATTATAAATACCTAGCCAAATATTAAAAAAAAATAGCCATCTTTTAAATTTATTTTCTTATTAATAGTTACAATAATTAAATGATTTATTTTAATATTTAGACAACCTGTTTTTATTGTTTGTTTTAAAAGTTTTTTTATTATCTAAATGCAATTTTATACATCCTTAAATAATTTTTATATTTAATTTCATATTACTATTTTTTATGAGATTTTTTAAATAATTAATCATCTCTGCTTTTTAATATTTTGTCTTTGTTTTAATTTGTCGATACTTGTTTATCATTTATTTTGTGATGAAGATAACATTGTTATTGAAACATGTCGATATTGTTAATTATATAGTGGTGTAAACTAAGTTATTTGTTTTTCATTATATTAATAATAAATACTTTCGCATTTTAATTCATTCGAGTAACCACCCAATCGCTTACCTCGCACCCATTTGTACAACACAGACCCACTTTTTTAATGTTTTTGTAGAATAAAAAACATCAAAATTTTTTTACATTTTTTACTCCAAATAATGTCAGGAATCATTGGTCATGTTAATTATTATGGCAAGTATGTCCCAAAATTTATTTTTTTTAATTTGTAAAAAATGCAAAAACTCGAAGTGATAATAACTTTTATAAATACCGTTGTGTAAATATGATTTAGTTTCATGTAATAGTGGCAATAAAAGTTTACACGATAAAAACCATTGGTAAGCGAATTTAAAAACTTTGTCTATTTTTGCGTTCAAAATTTTAATCTTTGCAATTGCGTATGTCTATTTTTAATATAAAATCGAAAAGTGTCTGTCAAAGTGTGCTTTCAAAACTTTTATTTTCAAATAGATACTTTCAAAAGCGGCGAATTTTTGTGGAATCGAATGTAATGAAAATATTTCTCGCACAATCAGTATTTTGACAGTTCACTTAGCTTAGAGCATAAATTCTCAACGTGGTAGATAACGCCCCCCCCCCAGGTGTGGGCGTTTTCGAATTTCAGGGGGGCGGTAGAAGACCAAGATAAAATTATATTAGCGGGCATATCAGACTTTCAGGGGGGCGGTAGGAGACCCAATCCCACCCTATCCCATTACGCCCCTCCCCCCCCCCCGTTGTGGTAAATATAGATTTGCAGCTACGATGGTAAGTAAAAGCAGGGGGCGCTGGAAAAAAAATCAGAGTGTGCAAGTCACACGCGGCAGAAGTGAAACGTTCAGAAAACTAAGGTAGTCAAGAGTGGGGAGGCTACGAAGCACCGCACAAATAGGAGACCGATTATACTACCTCATTCTCTCGCAGGCTAAATTCTGTAGGTGTTTATTTTTGTGTTTATCTCTTTTTACCGTCGCTCGTTTTCGTTTCATCGAGTTTCTAATCACAACGTTGTTAAAGAAGTTTTCACTTCAAAATAGGTTTTTTTGTAGTTATCGTTAATATTTTTTTATAAAGTACCTTTTTTTTTTTTTTTTTTACATGAGCTCCACACAGGAGGCCCTGAGGAAAATAATTTTCCTCAGGGCCTATGTCATCTTTGGGGATGCTGTGTGTAGGGTTTTTTTAAGGAAAGGAAGGAGAGGAGAGTTCTGGGAAGGAAAAGGGTTTAAGGGGTGGGTAGGAATCTGGGGTTCAGTATGTCCTGGTCATCCACCTCCAAGACCTAGACAAACCTCACCCCATGAACCCGGGCACCCCTGCTAAATCACCAAACGTAGCGAACCACTTGGGGTGATCTGTGGCAGAGGTGTTGGTTATCCAATAAAGGTTCCCGGGGCGGTGGTACCCATTCCCGCCTCCCAAATTGAAACCTAATTAACGTTTTGATTCTATTTGATAGAAACGGCAGTAAAAGTTTCACATACGCTTTTTTTAAAATGTTTATGATGTAAACCTATCCGTAATAAAGATTAATCTAAAATAGTGATTTGGCATTAAGCTTCGCCTTAAGAGACATTGCAAAATATCAGAATCTCCAGAGGTTAATTCTAAAAGCGCGAAATATTTTTTTAACAGTTTTAATTCAGGTCGGAAAGGGTTAAGGATTTATCAGAGAATTTTTCCCAACCGGCTCAACCGCACCATGAATAAATAATAATTTTACAATTCCACGCTTTAGTTGACTCCCGGTAACTTGATAAACATTCCCGCGAATAAATGTAGGAATAATTAATTTTTACCCGCGGAGAAAAATGGTATACCTTTTTGGGTACACTTATGATGCACGAAGCTAAACCCTCAAATGTCCCTGTAAAACAGGAGTTAGTCTGAAAATGGGATGACGAGTTAGTGTAATGAATGATGAACATAATATGAGATAATACAGAGAATATAATATCTTCTTCTTCTAATATATAAAATTCTCGTGTCACGGTGTTTGTTGCCATACTCCTCCGAAACGGCTGGACCAATTTGGATGAAATTTTTTATGCTTATATATTAGGTCTGAGAATCGACCAACATCTATTTTTCATCCCCCTAAAAGTAAAGGGTGTTCCACTCCGAAGAAAATTATTTTCCCCATACATTTTGTATGGAACGAATTCTCCTATTTTGAAAGAACTGCAGCAATATTGTAAGGGTGTAATATTGAACTGGTGGGGGAAGGGGGGAGGGGGGAAAGGAACTCAGGAAGGGGGGTTAGCGGGACGGGGGAAGGGGAGAAGTGGAGTGGGAGAGGGAGAGGGAACGCGAGAGGGGAAAGGATACGCAGGGATAAACAATTTAGATCAAGGTATGGTATATGTAGGGAGAAACAATTTAGATCAATTCAGCTAATAAGTTGACAACAGTTTTTGATTCTGAGGCGGTACGAAGTTCGCCGGATCAGCTAGTTATTTTATAAAAGTGTGTTGAAAAATATTAGAAAAAAACAACAATGCCACCACTCAAAACAATGGAAAAATTATAACTGCAAAAATACCAAGATTACAAGTAAAGTCACCTGATAGATACAGGGATTTAGGTGGAGTAGACAAAACAAAATATATAAAGTTCTAGGAACTTTGCACAACCAAAATCAACATAACTAGATATACGAGCTAACAGTGGAGGTAATCCACCTCTTACCCGCCCCGGTATAAGTAACTGATGGTTACTCCTTCAAGGCTCTCGCAAGATTCTATTTTTTTTTGTTAAACGAAGCTACATTTATTTATTTTGAACGAATCTAGACCTCCAGTGTCCATGCATACGTTGTTAGTAAGCAGTATGCAAGTGCTTAACAGGAAAAACAAAATGCAAAAAAATAGGTTAGTAAGACAAAGATAAATTAAACAGGGCAAAAGAAAAACTCATTCATGAGGCTCCATGAGGCGGCATTGCATCTGTAAAAACCTGCAAGCACCTGCATAAAATAGAGAACATAAGTAATACAATAAATCTCAAATCAATTGGCAAGTACCAACAAAAAATGTGAATGGCTTTCGGTCTGATCATAAACTACACTTAGCTTCCGTGTCCCTTAGCCAACCACTCAGTGAAGCCTCAAAGAATGTTAACTGAATATTTGGGGTAAAATACCCGAAGACTAAAAGGAAATTCAGCGTTGGGTAGTCAGAGGCAGGACAAAGGATAGTCAAGGTCGTCTGATCAAGCCTCAAGCCTGCACATGTCATTGGGGGAGGCGCAGATAGATTTGAGAAGGATCTGCAAAATTAGTAATGTAACTAAAGATGAAGCAGGGACGAGGTCCAGCACATACGAGATATACGAGCTGTATTATTGTAAAGTTCCATAAAAATCCACTCTGTATTTTTTGCGTGAAAGAGTAACAAACATACATACATCCATACAAACTTTCGCCTTTATATATTAGTAGGATTTTCGCAATTTTCTTTTAATTATTAACGTTTTTTTAAATTATTCCATTCTTATTTACGTATCTCCCTTTCAAACCACCTTCATTTTTTTAACGCTTACTACGAACGCTTACGAAAATCGAAACAATTTCAATTTCTGATAAAAAGTACAAGCGGCAGATTCGTACGGCAAATAAAGTTAAGACACGTACAAGTTACAAGCCAGGCACAATGTTCCGGAGGAGGACCGGGACAAAAGGAAGAGGGATTGCCTCCGTTTTGAATAAATAATCCGGTACTAAACCGTGTCAAATTCCTTAACAAAAGAATTCGCCCTCTGAAAATCGCTTCCTTGAAGAAATCCCGAAGGATTATTCACAAATTTGACACGCGAGATTTTGTGCCAATTTTTTTCGTCAGATTTTACGTGCGGATTAAACTTGTACAGTTTCAAGTGCGTATTTGAGAATTGTCGAATTTGATTTATTCAGTGCAATATTTCATTGAATTCTGTGTACCTACGGGTTTAATTTAAAGTATTTATTTATTTATTTATGTTTTCAAGTTCTCCAAAAAACAGTTATACACCAAAGATTACGGAGAATATTACAAAATTTAAGAGAAAAAAAAAGTCCAAAGGGCAGTTTCACTATGTTGAGACGTATGTCAAAAGATAGTTACTGAACTCTCTATAGGTGACATTGAAGATGTCAATGCTCAATGCAGAATCGTTAAACAGTTAAATTGCTCTGTTTAATGGGACAATCTGAAAGAAAGAAGTTCTCGCTTACGGAGCATAAAAAAGTGCGTGGGATCTTCCACGAGTATACGCGTTAGGGACATATAGGTTAATCTCCTTCAACATAGGTGGATTCAGTACAGTACCGGAGATCAGCTTAAAAAAATGTTTCCCCAAATATATTTTTCGGCGGGCTTCTAAGGTATTAAGATCGAGCATTCCTGTTAAGAACAACGATGGATACAGGAATGGGTAGTATGTATATTCCCTCATATACAGGTAACGCATAAACCTTTTTTGTACTCTTTCTATTTCTAGGATATGGTTTTGTTCAGAGGGGGCCCAAATAATGGAGCTGTGTTCCAGGATGCTGCGAACAAGTGCTTCATATGTTCTTCGTGTATTTACGTCATGTAAATCGAAGAAGACCTCGTTGACAGCCTAACTCGTGTTAAATCGGCCGTCTACGACACATTTTGACAGTTTTAGCGGTATTCCGTATTTTATTTTAGTTTATTAGGTCGGCGTGGTCGAGGAGTAAGGCTCTTGACTCGCAATCTAAAGGTCGCGGGATCGTATCACGACGTGGGAAAATAATTTTTGTTTGTGTTATTTCACAATTAATTCATTTTAAAAAAAGAACGGTTATAGCCATAAGAATTGATATGCACTCACTTAAGTCTTAGCTTCTGGACCGAACTGATATGCGAAAGCTATCAGTTTGAGACAAAAACTCTAGAAATAAGGCATCTGAAGATAGACAGTGAGATCTGTCCGAAACGTCAGGAGTTAAAAAGTCCTTTTCAGGACTACGTCACGCGGGTAAACCGAGAAAATTGTTTACATATAGACATATATTTACATATATGTAGTATATTTGTGGTACGTTCCAGAGTGAAGATACATCGCCCTGATGGAAGACCACCATTCAGAATTGAAAAGTTGCTTGAAATGGATTTAGCCGTGTTTGGTGTCCAGATCTGTATAGCCAATACCCTACCTTCCTCTTCCCCATCTCCTTCCCCTCCCCACTACCTTCAGTTTCACAACATACCCCAATTGGGGATGCCATAGTCTCACTGGCTCCAGACGGGAGCAACTGAAACTCTTGTGAGGTATTCATAAATTAGAGAAACAAACAGTTATTTATATTTCATTAAGGTAATTATTATATTATATACTTATATTATATAATACGCAAATCAATTTATTTGTACCAGAGTCTCACTCTCGGGCACGTCGCCTTAACATATTAAATTGCCGATTGAGTCGTACAAATCTGTACCCGAATTCGCCCATGGGAAAAGCGATACGCTATTTATATATTTGATAAAAATTTCGACATATTCTTCGAAAAATTCAATGAGTTTGTAAGGTTTTTGGCGCTACATTCTCACTGTGAAAATGGTACTATTACAATTAATTAGATAAAATATCTGTAATGTTGTAAATTTTTTGTACACAAATAAAATAAAATTACGTGGATGCATGAACCAGCGAAGTTTGCGCCAAAATTCACAGTATGTATAGAAAAAAAAAACAGATTAAAACATTTAAGAAAACAATGTGGTAGAAAATGAAGAGAAAAATAGATTTACAAAAACACAGATTAAAGCATGTAGGATAGATAATACGAAAATAAACTATAAATCTATACAAAAATAATAAATTTTCACATCATAAGATAACGTTCAACGATAAACATGAGTAAAATTTTCAAAATTTTAAGCAACTCCCGACAAAAAAAGGATCTGATGACCTTGATACGCCTTAATAGATTTTCATGAATTATAGCTAAAGACCATCTCGATCACGTCAGCTTTCAAACAAAAAAAACGCATCATAATCAGTCCTTTCGTTTACGAGCTATGCCACAGACAGACAGACAGATACATAGGATGTCAAACTTATAACACCGCTCCTTGCGTCGGAAGTTAAAAAAGAAAACAACATAATGTGAATGAGAAAATAACACACAACAGGGTAGAGGGTTCGTAATTAACTTCGTAAACGCCAGTTTGCCGCGTAATCTTCGTTAAGAGATGCTGGTCGCGGGAAAATTTGCGAATCGAATGTTGTTGCGTACAAAAATCAAAATAATATGACAAACACACAGTTTGTCCTATTATACTTATATGTAGGTAGTTATAATAACTAATAAATCGTGGGCTTACTGAGGTGGGCACTAAGTCAAAAATACTAGTTTCGAGATAATTGAAATTGAAAGTTTGAGCAACGTTAACTTTTTAAAAATATATTGAAGTCATTATAGGGACGAATAGAGTATAATAGATTGTTATATTGTCTACTTATGCCTATACTTATTATTTAAAAATAACTCAAAAATTCATCCTTTTTTTTTTTAAATAGAAGAGTATTGCATGACTTAATGCTTTTTCGCTGATACAATATTGCAAGCACCGAAGGGTGGTGTAACATTTTTATTTTAATAATATAATTTTTTTTTACAAATTAGTAGTTTTATGTAATTGATTTTCATCCACTATATTAATATAATCATCATTTATTTCGCTGTCGTCGACAGAAGGAGTGGAAGCATACCAACTTTAAAGGTCAAGTGGCATAATTTTTTATCACATTAAACCATCAAATATTTTTTCTTGGAATGTGATATTGGTATTATTTTGTTGTATAATTTTGATATCACACAACTCTGAGCAATGACTTCTTGTCGCCTACCCTCAGCGCCGGATCTGCCATACGTTCAAAAACGTGCAAAAACCTGGCGCCAACTCCGAAGGGGCGCCGTGAGAAAATAAATATTGTATTAAAATTTAGTTATAATATTCCCTGAATCGTTTAAAAATTACCCATAGTACGAAATAATTATATCGCTCTAGCAACACTTTCCAAAGAAACAGAATGCGCACGCATCTGGTTGGTATCAACGGCTTATGAATTTATAGTCAGTTACAGAATTTTTTTCTACAAATTCCATATATTTAGTTTAAACGTAAGATCTATTTTTCCATATATCTTTTACCGTCTTTTACGACGAATAGGTGCGATCCAAATTCAATAACCAATCACAGCGCGGTATTTTTGTTCGTAAGCCGTTGATACCATACGTCAGTGTTTAGTGTTTGTTCGCTCAACACAGGGGAAATGCAAGGCACAAATTTGAGGTTATAATCTTATTATCACTGCTCACTGTCTCTCGTCGGGACTGCCTGTCAGAAGCTAGTAGATGCTATTCTTGTGTTGTATGCCATGAGAACGTATTTGTATTTGCTTTTTCTAATATTCACTTTGGGTATTTAGGTACATAAACGCAGTAAATCTCAAGAATGTCTAATGGACCTAGTTCAGCGAAACCACACGCATTGTCTCGTAACCTATATTTTATATGTATTTTAAAATTTGTATTATTTTAAAGCATAACTTGCAAAGAGTTTTTACCCAATAGATTCAGAGAGTATAGGGCTCCTGGCGATCCTCTCTTTAAAAAAAAACGAGTGTGAGAGCTACCGCCAGGTCACTTGGAAAAGTTACACCCTTTATGTTTTGATTTTATTTGATAAATTAGTTTAAAAAATAATAATTAAATAAAAAAAATTGAGGTGAACGAATTTTTAATCAAAATAAAAATATAGGAGGGGGGGCGCCATCGGTACCTACTGCACAGGGCGCCAGATTTCGTAAATCCGGCCCTGCCTACCCTACTATGTACATTACGGTCTTCAATAATGAGAAATGATTTTTTTTTTAATTAGGCAATTCACCCTAAAGAAATTCATATTATTACTTTTGTAATATTTTTGCCGCTCTTGACAAAATTTTTGTGAATAATATTTAATTTAGTCAGCGAGAAACTTATCTTAAACACAACTGTCAGATTTTGAATACCACGGATAAACCAAAAATCTTTAAGTCTGACTTAATGCTATTTAACACGGTATAATCATAAATATATATCACGTTACGGTATCAAAATAGCAAAGGAATATGCACGAAGTCCCTTAGTGCTCATTCGCTGAAAAGATTTATGCATAATTGGCTTAGTTCAGATAATAACTCGAAAAGTATTATAGGTAGGACATAGTGCGTTTTCGTAGACTAAAGAGTGGCCACCGAATGATAAAATTGCATCATTAAGTCAAATTAGCAAAATTTTGACTTAATGCTTTTTCGCAGAATACCCACGAAATAGTAATTTGTATTTTTAAGTAGGTAATTAATCAACACCAACTGACATCAACACACGACAGGCATAGACTAGCTATTGAAAGCCATAGAAAATCGCAGAAATTTGACAGCCGATAACGCACGACGATAACACTTTTTGTCGTAATTGTCTCGTAACGCTGAATTATCTAAGATTTTTACCACTTTTTCTTGCGGTTGTCCCCGTGTTCACATCTTATAACATATACAATTAAACAACTTTGTAATGTTCCCCAATTTTACTTTTGGAGTTTTCTTTCCTGTTAACCAAGTTAGTTTTTTCTCATTTGAAGCAGAGTTTATTTTTAAAGTTCTTCCCAGTTTTAATGTTACTTTTACAAATATAATCTCGCTAGCTTTGCGAAAACTTTTGCACGTTTCCGAGACCTTAAAATATGTTGTTTATATACATATTACGTGTAATGTGGTTCGAAAAAACAGGACTTTGAAGAAAAATAATGAATTCGTTGAATTTAATGTTTCAAAGACCCAATAATGTCTGATTACGTTTAAAAGGAATCGAAATTAAAATCTAGTCTTAAATAATCCAACGGAAGCAATCTTCTGAACAGGCCATCCATTGATATGGTTGGTGAAATTGAAAGTGACCACTTAGATATGGGGGCTCCATCAAAGCCAGAGTTAAGTTAGCCTCTCAAAAACTGGGCGTACTGTACAGGGCCCGCAGATACTTTAATAGTACACATCTGCTAACCCTGTACAAATCACAAGTGCGCCCCACGGTTGAATTTGGCAGCCACCTCTGGTCTGGGGCCCCAAAATATCTGGAAAAAAACCCTAGACTCTGTACAGAAACGGGCGGTCCGTTGTAAGATTCCCCTAACTTAAAACAAACGAATTGCAATCTTTAAAGCACAGGCGTCGGGTGGGAATGCTATCCTTGTTCTACCGTTATTTCAATGGAAGATGCTCCATGGAACTAGCGCCATTGATCCCTTCGGCACCTTATACGGGTGAGATTTATCACATGAGAACGGGTCCCTTCTTCGACTCGTTTTTGTGTTCAACAGCTCAGCTTTGGATTGATTTCCAGAGCCTTTGTTTTTCCTCCTTCCTATAACATGGGTATCTTCAAGACAAATGTTCATTCCTTCCTCTCCTCAAAAAGACCCTCCACACAGCATCTCAGATGACATAGGCCCTGAGGGTAATTATTTTCCTCAGAAACTCCTGTGTGGAGTTAATATTAAAAAAAAAAAACTCTTTGTTTAATAGTGAAAAATCTCAATTCATTATAATTATATGGATTTTTAACCCCGACCTCCGTTGTATGAATCGCTTCGTTTAGCATTAAAAAAAGCTTCGGTTGAATACCCCTGTTCTGTAGGAATATATCACATATTCAAATAGCAACCTTTTTAAGAATGGAATATAGGTCGCCAATGCACAATGCCTGTCTGACGTCAGAGACGTCCAAAATTCTGATTTCGAATCTAGAATTGGTACAGGCAAACCATTTGAAAGAGGACACGTTTGAATGTATTTCCGGATGCCGATAGTATTGAATGTTTCAAAAAAGTTTTTCAAACTAGTTTGGAACACACGCCGCAGTCCTCTCTTACCCCGCAAATGCATTAATATACTAGGTGCATAGCAACGTTTATAAGTAAATCGTTTAGGACTTGCGGTTTAGTTATATTTTTACTCTTTATAATCGTTTACATTTAGACTCGCGATTTATATATATTTTGACTCATTATAACCGTTTACATTTTTTAGACTAGCGATTTATGTATATTTTTTCTCGTTATAATCATTTACATTTTTTTTAAAGAAAGACAAACATTCCCGGGTCATGAATAACAAATATCTCCTGCTACCACCACAGAAAGCCGAAAATGTTGCTTGTGTTGTGATGGAGGACTTAGCCAGCCGAGGAATCGAACACGCGACGCCCGGGTGGGACCCAAGCCCTATACTATAGCACTCAACCACTGACCGGTCGAAGCTTTAGATCTGCAATTTATATATATTTTTACTCTTTATAATCGTTTACATTTAGACTCGCGATTTATATATATTTTGACTCATTATAACCGCTTACATTTTTAGACTAGCGATTTAGGTATATTTTTACTCTTTATAACCATTTACATTTAGACCTGCGATTTAGATATATTTTTACTCTTTATAATCATTTACATTTAGATCTGCAATTTAGGTATAATTTTACTCGTTTACTTTATACATGCGATTTTTAACTAATACTCTTTTTAACCCTTTACTTTAGACCTGCGATTTAGGTATTTATATACGTGATTTGTATATATTTTGACTCATTGTAACCATTAACATTTTTTAGATTAGCGATTTATGTATATTTTTACTCTTTAAAATCATTTACATTTAGACCTGCAATTTATGTATATTTTTACTCTTTTAACCGTTTAATTTAGACCCGCGATTTAAGTATATTTTTACAACCATTTAAATTTAGACTTTTGAGATGTGGTCCTATAGAAGACTATTAGGAATTTCCTGGAGAGACCACATAACAAATGAAGAGGTTCTCCAAAGAATCGAAGGAGGAAGGCACCTGCTCAGGACCTTGTCCGAAAGGCGCGCAAGATGGATCGGCCATGTAATAAGACAAGAAGGCCTCTTGCATGCCATAATGGAGGGTATGACCGAGGGGACAAACGCTAGGGGACGCCCACGCCGCGGCCGAGAGTACCTGGAGGACCTGCTGGTGGACGTGCGCTGCTCATCATATGCAGACTTCAAAAGAGCCGCACAAGACAGGGAAGAGTGGAAGAAACGAATAGAGGACATTGCTGCAAACCAATCTCAGGATTGAAACCAGAGAGAGAGAGAAATTTAGACCCCTGATTTAGGTATATTTTTACTCTTTATAACCGTTTACATTTAGACTTTCTATTTGGGTATATTTTTACTCTTTACAATGTCAACAATATTTTTGACTTGTTTTATTGGGTTAACTGTAAGAAATATGAAATATCTGCAAGCTTTATCCTTTGAACTTTATATTTTTTTTGTGCAATAAATATTCTTAAATTTGAAATCGCTTCGAAAATATAAAATTGATCGTTAGGGGTTAAAAAGGGAAATAAACTTAGTTTTTAATCATCCAGTACACAGCTACACATCCAAGAGCCTCTTTCAAATGATTTACCTGTACCAACAGCCTCACACAATAACCTATAGTCGTATTCTGACATTTCTATCAGACATTTCTATCAGACATCCCCGCCCTTGATAGAATCGATGGGCGGAATCGGAACTTCTGTCACGTAGGTCCTGATTTAAACAGGAATTGTCACAAGTTACACAGCAATAATAAAAAAGTGAAATCATTAATAAATCAATAAATGTACGTACTAAGAATAAACACACCCTTTTGATGAGGGGAGGTTATGTAACTCGTTCCAACCGATGTCGTATTCTTATCTTTGTATTTCTGATCTAGTATTGATCAATTTTTAAAAAAGAACTTCTCAAATGATAAGAAATGATTTTTGTGAATGGTATTTCGTTCTGCCCTTTCTATAAGGGCCGTTTATTTTAGCAGTTTCTTTCTATGACGTAGTTTGACGTCACTTTCCAGTACTTCATTTCAAAAAGGCGCATAATAGTAAAAAAAACCTCAACACGCCTAGAGAGTTACGTTTATGTGGTGTTTATGACTCTACCCTTTTGCTAGGGGTGTTTATTTTACATGACATAGAACTTGTGTACAGTGCCGTTATTCATATTTCATTTCTAGTATTTCGCATATTATAAAAAAAGTTCTCACAAAGCTAGCGAAAATTATACGTGTAGAGTAAATGTTCCTGCCCTTTTGCAAGGGTGGTAAATTTTACCCGAAACGTTAAAAAGTCTACGTGTATAAGCTACTATTTCCTTTTTAGCATTGCGCACATTAGTAGAAAAATCTAATCTAAACGTGGTCGAGATTTTGTGTGTAGTGGAAATGTTCTCCCCCTTTTGCGTTGGTGGTTTATTTTACCCGAACCTTTCGTTTGTACCACGTTTGCACCCCTCCGCGTAGAAGATTTAGTTTTGCGCAGGGCGGCATTTTGGGCGGTCGCGAGCAGCCCAAGCGGCCCCGGAGATTGCCGAACGGTCGCGGAAAATGCCGAAGTGAAAATGGGGTCGAAAAACTATAACTGTGCAATGTGCCCTAAGTGACAGATTGACTTGATGAATTGCATTTATGATAATAATAAAGAAAGAGACGTAATCAAACCTAAAACAGTGCATATCTTATAACATCATCTCAATTTATAATATTTGACAAATTAATAATATTCAAGGTGAAAAAATATGACTGATTCCATCATTTATTTGAAATTTTAATTTTTGACAGCGTTTTATTATTTCAATGATATTTTTAATGTCTGGTAGTTATGACATAACGCACGAGAAATTACACAAAATTACACTTAAATATGCTTTAAAATTTCTATTGTTGTGTATTTTTTAAGTGTTATACAGTATTGAAGGTTTCATCAATTTCCACGTAGGGGTAAGCAGTGAGCAAAAAACACCAGATAACACTACCACTTACGGATTCCTTGCTCCATCCACATATATACCTACATCTTCTCATATATACTGTTCTGTTATTCAAAATCTTGTCATGACCCATACTGAAGTATTCGATTCCCTAATTCCAAGTCTTCCTGAGACATCCCCGATATCTCCTTCATCTAAATTTTGATTACGTGTTGGACTAATTACATTTTTTAAATATTTTTAAGTTATTAAACTGGCAGAGGACTGACGATAAACCCACTGAAGTTGAAATGAAATTCCCAAAGCGTACGCATATTCAAAACATGTGTGACCTAATTACTAATTGACATTCAGAAAGAGTGCAATGTAAGAATGATTTAGACTAGATTAAGATAGGGACGATTCGATGATTTGGACAATTCGCGAAGAAATGGGCGAGTCTGGAACGTTCCAGAAATGTGTGGCACGATTAAGTTCATCTTCTGTTTGGTGTCGAGAATAAGAAAGTAGAACATTGTGTATGGAGTGTGTGTT
Source organism: Limnephilus marmoratus (assembly GCA_917880885.1). NCBI lineage: Eukaryota > Metazoa > Arthropoda > Insecta > Trichoptera > Limnephilidae > Limnephilus > Limnephilus marmoratus. Next base: position 21,999,612 of record OU862930.1, on the reverse strand, counting down.
AGGATAGATGATGCGTGTGGCGTTACATCCCAACTGGCTGCCCCTGCGGAGATACGTCGTAGTTTTCTCTCATAGAACATACACGAAGGATAAAACTAAATCCTCAATACGTAGGCATATATGTTTTCAAATATGCCTATACAAATTCGTTATTTACCTTTTTTTGATTAGCAAAACCTCTCTAATGACCAGGTCTGGTTTCATGAAACGTTGCTCAATTTGTTCCTGGATCCAAGTCAATGCAAAAATGTTCAGCTCTTCACGGTGTCTCCATCGCTTATGTATAATAGAGCTTTGAAATTTTTAATGGTTTTGTTACTGTTCAATGAGGCATGAGTGTGATATTGATACTCGGGCGAAACCGGTTTGTAAGGCTTTTAAAAAATGCAATGTTTTGATGTGAGGTGACAATGACGTCACTCGACATATACGTAAGTCGCGATATTATGACTGACATTTCCTTTTAAAGTTCTAACAAGCAAAAACAATGCTCGGCCTTCAGAGAGGGTTTAAAACAGATAATGCGGTAGTGGGAGGGGGGAGGGGGAGAAGGGATGGATTAGCTTAATTCGGTTGTATTGATTGTTTTCTGTAATTGCGGAATCAACTTTGATGTTTTATGTATGTTTTGTTTTAATACGAAATCAGAAAAACACAAATCCCCTCGTCAAACAAAAAACTAATTGGATAAAATTTCTAAAGGCAATTGAACAATTATTCATCAAATTTCAAGTTCTGTGAAAATTCTATTAAAGTTTTGTTATTATTTCAGTTCTGTGAAGAAACTGGCCCATAATTATATAATGATAATAAACAGGACTTAAACTTGAAAATTGTGTTTGAAAGTTCATGAATTGTTCATTTTATATGAAATAATCCATCCTAAAAGATTATTCTTTTGGGATACTTGACTGATCCTTCGGTTTGTAACCGTTCTAACTGGCAGAGCTCTGATTAAAATTTAATAAAACTGTGTTTGTTCTGCAGAGATTTCCATTGAAGGAGCTTCGAAGAACATTGATCAAATTAGCTGTTTGTTTTTAATTGATGTTTTCGGCGATTATTGAGAGTCTTTTTTCACCTGCTAAAACATGTAAAGACAAATTTACCAAAATATTTAATGATAAATAAGAATTCGTACGTCAAGCTTGCTTACGCAATACGTTTCTCTTTTACTTATATGACTTTTGACACTTGCGCCGTTCCCCATGAGAGGGAATTCTTCGAAGTATTTTTTTGGTCGAAGTTTGAAATATTTATGCGTATATCCTTCGACTGTGCATATCTTTGTTGCCGAAATCTAGACAATAACACGCGAATTTTTAAAATCATTTTTGCAAGTAATCAAGTATTAGCATTGCCTTTAGGGAACGTACCCATACTACGTGAACTGTTCGGGGGGGGGGTCTTCAAAATGTCACGCTTGGTACAAATGAGCAGCGGGTTGCTTAGGTTTTTGGTCACCGGGGGGGGGGGGGGGGGGTTAAAAATTGCAAAAAAAATGGTCACGTAGTATGGGTACGTTCCCTTATATACCAAAAAGAATCCTGATGTATTACTTCAACAGATTAATAACAGTTCGATTTAGTGTTGATGTATTGATAATATTGATAATGTATTGATAATAAGTAAAATTACGTAGCCCTTAGCAAGACCAGTAATATACGTGACCACACCACTATTACAAATAATTTATTATTAAAGTGGTACTAAAGACGTACCTTGATGTACTCCTTTATTCGCAAACAGGCTCACGTTTAACGAGTCTGCTTCTTGCCTCATGTACTCGCATTTTCTAATCGATTCCTTTCCTCATCCATTTCTGCTTTATTTTTATGACTTGTTTCCTCTTCTACCCTTCCGTGTCCTTCCCCACATCCCCACCCCTTTCACTGGGTTCTACTTTCTCTACTCTTATTTTATGAGTTCTTTTACACTCCGTTTTCCGTCTTGTGAATATTTAAACGTTTTCTCTTCACGTAATGTAGAAGTTATGTCCAGTACGTGTTATTTTTACCCGAGAATTTTATTTTCTGACGTTACGCATTCCCTCTTTCATTTCTTTTATTCATTTATTGTTTCTTCACACTTATATATTTGTTTTCCTGGATTGTTTGTTGATTCCAATTCTCCAAAGTCTTCATTTATTTAACATCTTTTTTGTTTTATGCTAGATGTTTCAGGCGCGAACCGCGAATCTTCTAGGGGTGATAATTCTTGATAATTTATGATTATTATTTTTTTAAATTTTCCAACAGCAATAATGTTATTTTTTAATTCATAAGATCCATGATCTTGTTGTCCCATGAATGCTAAAACTCTAAGAACTATGTTTCATGCATCGATTTTCATTGTTGGTTTTTAACCACTTGGACCCATAAGCTTGTTTTTAACAATAATATAACATTAACAGATATGTATGACGTACGAGGCGTATGTGACTTATCAATAGCATCATCCAATTTCAATTTGGGTGGCGGATATGGGTACCGCCGCCCTAGGAACCATTGGATAACCATAACCCCTGCCATAGGTTACCCCAACTGGTTCGCTTCGTTTGGTGACTTAGGTTATCTGAGGTTTGTCTAGGTCTTGTCGGCGAGTGCGTTTGCCTACCAACTGGCGAGAGGGATCGGAAGAGACTGGTTGATGGAGAAATTTTACCTCTTCAGCCGGACTCTCTCGATTCGTCGACTTGTACCGCAGTGGGAGGGATAGATTCACACGTCCGTCACGCCTGGATACATTGACCCCCAGATTCCTACCCACCCCTCATACCTTTTCCTTTCCCTTCCTTTCCTTAAAATACCCTCCACACAGCATCCCCAAAGATGAAATAGGCCTTGAGGGGAGTTATTTTCCTCAGTCTCCTATGTGGAGCTAATATTAAAAAAAGATCATGTGTAATGTAAATATAAAATATGTGTATTTCCGTAATCCTCCTCACCAGGAAATCCTGTGCTGAGGGGGACTATGGATTAGTTTTCAGCGACTTTTATGATGCAACTTCTTTGTGAAGAAAATCAATTGAAAATATTTGATACCCTAATAACAAAAGCATGGCGTCTTTATTCCTTTTCTAGCTTTCTGCAAAATTATACAGAACTGTTTTATTTATTTTTAATTTCTCTTCAATAAGTCACGCACCGCCACTGCATGACCAGTGAACTTGAATAATCCATTCGTTTTATACGGGGGTATTTTTATAAATAATAAATTAAAATTTCCCGACAAAGGTAAAAAAGGCGTGTTATAAAAACCTTTTTATTGCTAGGTAAAGTTATTTTCTCGCGTGACTCTTTTAGAATAAAACTATTTAACTATTTAAGGGAGCTGTCCAAAGAGCCAAGGGCACGGCCATTAAGTTAATGTATGCAGCGGCAGTTGGTTTGAAGGGCTGGAATTTAGGTCAAGAATATAGGCCACATCGGGGTAGGCACGGGCAATGTCGGGTACGTCGTAGCTACGTAACTAGCTGTCATAGAAAAGCAGGCATTTATATGCATAGCTAATGGATATTTGTGATGAGGGGGGAGGTATGTAACGTTTTATTTATACACTTGCAGCTTACTGGTAGGGACTTTTTGTTTTTTTTTACATTAGCTCCACACAGGAGGCCGTGAGGGAAACAATTTACCTTGTGGCCTATGTCATATTTGGGGATGATGTGTGGAGGGTTTTTTTGGGAAAAGAAAGGAGAGAAAGTTCTGAGAAGGAAAAAGTTATGAGGGTGGTTAGGAATCTGGGGGTCAGTGTGTCCAACAGCGACAGACGTCTGAATCCATTCCTGCCACTGCGGTGCAATGCGATGGGTCGAGAGAGACCAGCTTTGGACAGGTCAAAAGGACTCACTCAACTAGTCTCTCCCGATCTGGCCCACCATGCAGTAAGTGGGCAAACGCATCCGACGCCAAGACCTAGACAAACCTCACCCCATGAACCCGGGTATCCCTGCTAAGTCACCAAACGTAGTGAACCACTGGAGGTGACCTATGGCAGAGGTGTTGGTTATTCAATAAAGGTTCCCGGGGCGGCGGTACCAGCAAATTGTAAAATTTGGTTTAAATTAAACCGTAAAAATATGTTTTTTTATTATTATAAACAATTTTTTTTTATAAATTTTTAAATTCGCTTTTTAAATGCTTCGAACGGCACGACCTAGTTGTGTACAAAATTGATTGAATGCATTGTTATTGACAGCGAGTCTATCTGCCGAGTTTCAGCTCGATCGGATGTAGGCAAGTGGATTAATTTCCACTTCCAAGATTCCGCGACGTAGGTACATTCATTCAATGAACAAAAGAAAAGTGAAATTCAAATAGATGAATTTAAAAAGTCATATGATATACGTCCGTAGATGGCAGTATATTCCAGAGTTCAAAATACTTGTGTATCGCTCTGGTGAAAGACTTCTATTCAGTATCGAAACTTTGCTTACATGGGTTTAGTCGTATTGGTAACTAAATCTGAATATCATATTTGGATTTTTTTTTAAAATGTTTTCTAATGTTTCGTAAGGCACAATAGATGAATTTAAAAAGTCATATGATATACGTCCGTAGATGGCAGTATATTCCAGAGTTCAAAATACTTGTGTATCGCTCTGGTGAAAGACAAATAGATGAATTTAAAAAGTCATATGATATACGTCCGTAGATGGCAGTATATTCCAGAGTTCAAAATACTTGTGTATCGCTCTGGTGAAAGACAAATAGATGAATTTAAAAAGTCATATGATATACGTCCGTAGATGGCAGTATATTCCAGAGTTCAAAATACTTGTGTATCGCTCTGGTGAAAGACAAATAGATGAATTTAAAAAGTCATATGATATACGTCCGTAGATGGCAGTATATTCCAGAGTTCAAAATACTTGTGTATCGCTCTGGTGAAAGACTTTTATTCAGTATCGAAACTTTGCTTACATGGGTTTAGTCGTATTGGTAACTAGATCTGAATATCATATTTGGATTTTTTTTTAATATGTTTTCTAATGTTTCGTAAGGCACCAGTCAACGATGGCGTCCATCTGTTTTAAGTGTTATAACTCTATCGTCACTTGGGTTCTTTTGACGTGTGCCATAAAACAGTCGTGTTATACCTCATCTGTCACTTGGGTTCTTTTGACGTGTGCCATAAAACAGTCGTGTTATACCTCATCTGTCACTTGGGTCCATACAGATACCCACTAATTTAGATGTAGCGACCCCCGTCACTGCAAATTTAATTACAATCATCCAGCGGCGTACAGTGTACAGGTCTACAGGTAGGCTATATACTATAGACCAGTGATGGGCAACCCGCGAGTCCAATTCATATGGCCTGCATATCGATGCCCACGAACCACTTTTTTTATATAAAAAAAAAATTAACAGTAAAGAATATTCAACGGTTTCTTGTGTTTTTCAAGGGGTTTTATCGGAAGACTTCAAATTCTTTCTTCAACGTTTTGAATCAACCTCTCAAAATAATAAGATTTTTTTTACATATTCTTGCAAAGACAGAATATCGAAAACGGTAATGGGTACCAGTAGATACCATTTATAGGATAACCAACACCACTGCCATAGGTCACCCCAAGTGGTTGGGGTATGGCAGAGGTGTTGGTTACGTTACGCTACGTATTGTGACTTAGCAGGTGTGCGCGGGTTCACGGGGTGAGGTGTGTCTAGGTCGTTTGCCCACATAATGCATGGCGGGCCGGATCGGGAGAGATTGTTTGAGGGAGACCTTCCGCAGTGGGAGGGATGGATTAATACGTTCGTCATTCCTGAACACATTGACCACCAGATTCCTACCCAACCCTCATACATTTTCCTTCCCACAACTTCCTCTCCTTCCTTTCCTTAAAAAGACACTCCGCATAGCATCCCCAATAATAACATAGCCCCGAGGGAAATTAAGGCATTTCTTCTTTTTATTACTATTTTTAAGATAGGAAAAAATCAATCCGTTATCAAAACAAACGTTTTTCACTACAATCTCCTCTTTTATCAATTTTTGGGCCATCTCTTGAGCCGGCTAGTAGTAAATTTCGGAGAAATGGGTGTGTTTGTCTGTGAATGCCACCAAAAGTTGATAGAATGCATTGTCATCTTCTACGAGTCTTATCTGCCGCGTTTTAGCTCAATCTGGGGTGGGTTCTTTTCCACTTCTAAGACTTGCATTTATTCATTTACAAATACAAAATATAATACAATACAATAAAACTAATTCAAACAGATATCAATGAAGAAGAAGATAACACTAATAATCTAAACGAAAATAAGAAAGAGAACGAGACACAGAAAAATAAAAGATATGTCCCAGTTGCGACCGTTGTCTTTTTATTTTTCTGTGTCTTGTTCGCTTTCATACTTTCGTTTAGATTATTAGTAATTCGTTTAGATTATTATAAGTTGTTCATTTTGAATGCAAACATAAGTAAAATTTTCAAAATTTTAAGCAACCACCGACCCAAAAAAGAACCTTGAAACGCCTGAACAGATTTTCATGAATTGTAGCTAAGAACCTTCTCTATCACGTCAGCTTTCAAAGAAAAAAACCGCTTCATAATCGGTCCATTCGTTTAGGAGCTACGATGCCGCGGACAGACACACAGAAAGTCAAACTTATAAAACCACTCCTTGTGTCGGGGGTTAAAGAGAGAGTCATTCGTATAAAAATCAGATAGATGTATGTATTTAAAAACTACCTTTGGACTTGAGTTTTTCCCACACACAAGATTTATTTAGTTTTTCAGACAAACAAAAAATTTAATTCTTTTAAATGTAAATGACTAAATGTAACAGTTTCAGATGTGTCCTTTTGGTACATCAAAGAATAATTTAAAACATTTCTTGGAAGAAAATTGAATAATTTGAAAACTTAAAAAACACATGCGATCACGTCTCGCGGGTCAGATGTTCCGCACCCCTGATTTAGCTTTGAGTACTAATTGGCCTGCTTTTAGTCTAATCACGCCAATGGAAGGATCCCTGAATTACGTACATATTAGCTACTTCTAAATTGGAGTTACCCAGAGAGGTATTAATTGTTTTAGCTGGTGCATTATTCAATAACACATTCTTTGGATTTTGCACTCAATAATTGGACTGTCATTATTTTACAATCAATAATCTCAAAGCTACCATTTCTATTTTTAATACTGACAATTCGTGGTGGAATTCCATTGAAATAATGTATTACAAGTTATAATACCTTTATTTTAGGTCCTTACATATGAAATTGGCGTTTTGCCGTACTGGCAAATTTGATCTCAAATATCTTCTCTTTGGTTAGGAATTCCAAATTCAAATTTATACAGCTATTAAAGGCAAACATACTTGCGTGTCGTGGCGTGTCGTGACGCGCCAGAAGCACATCGGTTTCATACATTTATTATGGTTAGAGACATATTTGGAGGTCGTGGCGTGTGTCGGCAAGCGACGACGATGATTGGTTAATTTGTAGTCACGACACGCAAGTATGTTTCTGCCTTTACTCTTGTATTTGTGTTTCGAAAATTATAATTCATGTGTTTTTTCCGTAATTGTTTTTTTTCTTTGAAGTGTTAGTTTACAAAATGGAAAACTTGAAATATCACGTTATTTACGTGTACGAGTTCCACCGTGGCACCAGCGCTGCAGAAACGGCTCGAAGGATTAATTATGTGTATGGCGACGGTGCCGCAAAAGAAAACACAGTGCGTTTTTAGTTTCAACGTTTTCGTTCTGGAAATTTCGACCTGCAGAACAAGCCCCGTGGACGGCCGGAGACCAAAGTTGATAATGAAGAATTGAAGGCTATTGTGGAAGCGGATCCATTGCAAACCACGTCCGAGTTAGCTGCAGGCTGCGGTGTTAGTGATAAAACTGTTTTAATTCACTTGAAGCAAATTGGGAAGGTGAAAAAGCTTGAAAGGTGGGTACCTCACGAATTGAGTGAAGCAAATCAACAAACGCGCGTTAGAACGCTAGATCACACTCTGCACAACAGACGGCTACCAAATTAGAGGAGCTTCATTTGGAATGTCTAAGACATCCACCGTACTCTCCGGACCCTGCCCCAACAGATTACATTTTTTTTCGAAATTTGGATAACTTCTTGCAAGGGAAAAAATTCGACTCCGATGGGGCAGTCCAAACCGCCTTCAAAGATTTTATTGATTCCCGTCCGAATGGTTTTTTTAGTAAAAGGATCGATGAACTACCTATGAGATGGCAAAAGTGCATAGATAGCAGTGGTACATACTTTGATTAAATAAATATATTATATTTAAAAAAAATCGACTTTATGTTCCTTCCATACAAAACGCCAATTTCATATGTAAGGACCTAATATAATACCTTTAGTATCCGGCTGGCGGTGGCAAAACGATTGGGAATGTATGGCGAGCGATATGCCGAAATACGCCAAACCAAATGATCTTTTGTATTTTAGAGCTAAGTCTGTTTTTTTTACATTAGCTCCTAACACAGGAGGCTCTGAGGAAAATAATTTCCCTATGTCATTTTAGGGGATGCTGTGTGGTGGATCTTTTTAAGGAAGGGAAGGATAGAAAGTTCTGAGAAGTTCTGAGTGGGGGGTGGGAATCTGGGGGTCAGTGGATCCAAGAGTGACGGACGTATGAGTCCATCCCTCCAACTGCGGTGCAAAGCGATGGGTCAAGAGAGTCGGGCTGGAAAGGTCAAAAGGCCTCCCTCAACCAATCTCTCACGATCTGGCCGCGTACTTCCAAAAAACCTATACCGGTTCAGTCGCTTTACATTTTCAATATCAAAATTTAAATATTTAGAAATAAAATTATTAATTTCTAATATACACATTGGAAAGATTTTTATCTAGATTTTAGAACAATTTTTGTTTTTGCAAAGTTATAAAAAATATCAATATACAGGTGTATTTACAATATACGGGAATAATATTAAAATTTAAATATTTACAAATAAATTTACTAATTTCTAATGTACACATCAGAAAGATTATTTTATCTGTCTAGATTTGAGAACAATTTTTGTTTTTGCAATGTGATAGAAAATAACCAATATAGAGGTATATTCAAAATACTATATATTATTTTAAATGAATAAATTGTGAAATAATACAAATTAATCAAATAAAATTTATCTGCCACGCCGGGATTCGATCCCGCGACCTTCCGATTGCGAGTCAAGAGCCTTAGGGGCCATCCATAAATTACGTCACACCTTAGGGGGGTGGGGGGGTCATCAGCTCCGTGACGTCACATATAAAAAAATTAACTACTGTTTTGATTATTTTTAGATGAAAAATTGCAAAATATGTGTCGTCACACTAGGGGGGAGGGAGTCTCACAAACGCGACGATGTGTGACAGGGAGCGGGGGAGGGGGGGGGGGGGGGTGAAAAAATCATAAAATTCGTGCGGCTTAATTTATGGATGGACCTTTACCGCTGGACTACGCCGACCGTCAATGACTTATTGTGATGAATCACTTGATCGTCCCATGCCTAAATTTAATTTGCTGCATTATTATATCAAAATACGATAAATTAGCCGTCTTTCATTATTGAAAGGAAAGAAATTTTGCGATCCAATAGTCCAGGATAAAATCGAAATCGGAATTCACACCCTTTTATGGGAGGAGTTTAAAAATACTTGAGAAAAAGCTTTTGGAAAGGTTGGAAAAGGTATTTGAGAATTTTTTTTACAGCTTGATTTCGTAAAGGCCTGTAAAAAACATTAACTCATTTTTTTACGCATTGTTTATTGTAATTAAACAGAATTGTAATTAAAATTGATTTCACGGAACAAAGCAACGCGGAGCCTAACGTCCGTTTCCCGCTCCGTTCGGGGGCGAATTGATAAAAAAAACGGGCGTGACTAGTTATGTAGCCCTTCGGTGGACGGCATAGAGTTCACTTTGAAAATCCAAATTCGTCGACTGCCGGCCGTATTGTAAAATAACAACCCGAAAATGCATATTTTATTTTATTTTATGAACTTCGGGCGTCAATATCAATAAACCCATACCCGAAAAGGGGTTTATAAATAGGAGAGTTTGGACTAAGTGTTTTTTACTGACTTTATATATTATTTTTTTATAGGCTTATTAAAATACTTATAAAAAACTAACCGATAATTTTAAGGACCAAGATATGTTCTACACGCAGTATTTAATAGAAGCTTCTAAATTACTTCTAAGCGATCCAATTTTCAAAACAAAAAACTAAGGTTTTTGATGATTTTGCATTATTTAGTATGGCTTCATCTTAATATAACATTTTAAACCACAATTGCTTCTACGAAAAAATACTGAGTTTCACAACGGGTGATTAAAAAGCAATTATGAAGGATCTGTAATGGGGGATTGAAGAAGAACCCCTTACCTATTAAGTAAAGGAAATTACGTTTTTCGGGGTAGAAATCTCTAGGGATTTAACTGGAATGCGTCACCAAAGTTAACTACCAAAATTTCCAAGTAAATCAAGTTAGGCAGAATTTAAATAATTAGACCCTGCAACTAACCAAGTTCTTGAGTCAATTCTTATTACCTGGGAAATACGTAATAAGTAAGTTTGTTACTATGAGCAAATGGGATTAAATCCAAATAATTTTTCGTTAATAATTAAAAGCATTTAACCAGCCAGCGGACGAAAATCCACATTTCGTCGAAAGTTGTTCTTACGATCGTGCAGGGCGGTTACAATGAGAAAGATGAATTATTCTCCGTACTAGCTTTTTAAAATTATTTATTTATTTATTTATTTATTTATTTATTTATTTATTTATTTATTTATTTATTTATTTATTTATTTATTTATTTATTTATTTATTTATTGTTGTTATACGCCCGTGGGGGCTTTTACATAGATTAGAAAATAATATTTAAGATATCTAGGATAACACATACATAGAATTTATACCAAAAGTTATAAAAGTGAAAAAACTTTTAAGAATATACAAGTAGTTTTTAAAGAAAAAAAAACCACTTGTATAATCTTGTGAAAACCCGTGAAATATTTTAAACAATGTAATATTTAACAATAACATAGAACAAAATATAATATAAACATTACAATAACAAATCAAATCGTTAAATATATTATACCCTTGTTACAATAATTTGTAGGATTCAACAAAGTGTTGGTTTAAATTGCATTTTAGAATGTAAAGGGAATCAGCAAATACATCTACAATACCACCAAACTTGTTGCCTAAATAATGCATCCTATTGGTAAGTGAGTGTGATTGATAGTTAGTTGTGTATGTGTTGCAAAAGAATGTTATATTTTGTCTAGTATTCCTTGTCGGTACAAGAAGTTTAATAGTAGAAACGATGGCAGGACTGTCAATTAGGTTGTTCATAATTCTGTACAATAAAATTAGGTCTGAAATGATTCTTCTGTCAGACAGCGTAATTAAATTTAGTCGATTCATTAAACTTAAATAATTAATGTTTTCTATTGGAATTTTGAGTTTGAAATTTAAGTACCTAAGAAATTTGTGTTGAACTCAATATCGAATTTATTTCAATTCAAATTAGCTTTCATTTATACCTACATCCAAAAATGCTGAAAGGCGTGATGATAAAACTATTAAAATAATGTACTTTTTGTAATTATTTTTTGATTATAAGTATTTATCATTTTTCAATAATGTCTAAATTTAATAAGAATGTAAAAAAAATCTGAAATATGTTAGTTTGTAAGTGCGAAATAAATACACAAATAGACCAATTTTCGTCAAGAAACACATGTACGTACATATTTTTTAATAATTTTATTGAAACTAAAATTAAAAAAACTAAAACATGCGTTTGCTAGATAATGTATTGATTTATTTTACTGCATGATTATATTATTTGAAATGGGTGTGGTATAATACAAAATCTTTTTTGAAAATTTAAAAAATCTGCCAACGACCTATGGCATAACCTTATTATACTAAAAATTAAAAAAATTTCTCAAAATTAATTACATGCGAATGCTAGATAAAAGAACAATCTTTCGAAATCCATTTATAATTTTTTGTGGAAAAGAGTCAATACGTCTAAAATCTGATTTGAAAATGACATATTTCTGGTTTTCTCTGGTAATGCCCTCTTAAGTAACACAAACCCATGAAAAAATCTCGAGGTATACATTTTTATTTTATTCATATATATTAATTAGATTACCAGGGTGGCCACAGACCTGGAATACCTGGAAAACCTGGAATTATCAGGGAATTTTACCGAACCTGGAATTATCAGGGAAATGTCAGGGAATTCCGAAAAAAATTTATAATATCAGGGAATTCCAAAAATAAAACTAATTTCGTTATTTTGCGATTTGTGAAACCCCAAAATTGTGATTTATTACTTTTACTTGCGACTTGGGTAACAAAAGATATGCCGACAAAGACAAACTAGATAGGTATTTTTTTATTTTAATTAATGCTCTTGCAACACAATCATGTCATCTAGTTGATGTGTGTGTGTGTGTTTTTATTTTGTGTGTAGGTATTTTAACATTTAAATCAAGGTTTTTAGTATTTATAAAATTACATTGCATCACTATTTATACCATAGCTTCGTGTAAATATATAATAAACCTCTTTCTAAACTTTAGTCGAATGCTTATGGTTCAGTTTCCTCTATTACCATATTTTTCTTTGTATTATTTAATGTCCTAACTGCTTACCCAAAGGGTACCTATATTGTTAAATTATTAATATTCTAAATCTAAACTGTTCCCTAGTATTGTTGCTTGTTTCGTGTGATATTTTTTTGTATCTCTTCTAATGTTAATGTTTTTTTTGTTTATTTTTGTCTGGTCTTTTTATTTCTTCACAAATTGTCTTCAGGCGAAATATCATAAATTCCCTTTATTATTTATTTAACAAACGATAACCCCCTAGGGAACGTACCCGTACTACGTGACCAATTTTTTGCAATTTTTAACACCCCCCCCCCCCTCCACCGGTGACCAAAAACCTAAGCCCCCGCCGCTCATTTGTACCAAGCATGGTATTTTGAGGACCCCTCCCCCCCTGAAGAGGTCATGTAGTATGGGTACGTTCCCTTATATAAAATTAAACATATCAGGGAAAAATGTAGAAACTGCCCTGGAAAACCTGGAATTATCAGGGAATTTTGAAATCCGTTTTTTGTGGCCACCCTGATTACATTTAGTGATGTACTGTTCATGTCACACGAGGAACCAACAGTTGATCCCCGACAGTTGGCCCCCGAAACTTAATTTATTATTTTTTTTAAATTTTTTTGTGAGTTATTTACTAATTTCAAACCTGAAGTACCTTTTATAATATGTTGGTATGGATATCAAACGAATTTGTTTACCGTGTCGATTGTTTTTTTTTTTAAATTAATATATTTTTTATGGTAATACTTCACAAGAGTCCCAGCTGCTCCCGTTTGAAGCCAGTGAGATTATGGCATCCCAAATTGGGGTGTGTTGTGAGGCTGAAGGTAGTGGGGAGGGGAAGGAGACAGGGAAGAGGATGATGGGGAAGTATCTGGCTAATCAGATCTCACCAAACACGGCTAAAGCTATTTCAAGCAACGTTACAATTCTGAATGGTGGTCTTACCATAGAGACCTTTTATCTGAGAGTATCTTCCACTCTGGAACGTGCCGAATATTATTTTTAAATGAATTAATCGTGAAATAACACAAATTAATCAGATTAAATTTATTACCCCGCACCGGGATTCGATCCCGCGACCTTTGTATTGTGAGTGAAGAACCTTGCCCCTCGACCACCGCGGCCGTATCTTCATTAGTATGATTAATGATAATAATTAATTAAAATCATTAATAATTTTTCTTACAATGTTTGTGGCACTAGTATGAAGAAAAATAGCCAAATCGAAAGATTTTTAAGTAGTTGGTCACTGATCGTAGCTAAGATAAAGCCATTTGGGGGCATACATTAATTACGTGAGCAGTTTTTCTTCCAATCAAGACCCCTCCCCTCCCCGTGGTGAGATAAATTTCAGCCACTTCGTATATTCTTTTCAAGTAACGTGAGATTTTGCTGGACCCCCCCCCCCCCCCTTTGAGCTCCTGAAAATAATCTTATGTGATATTAGGAATTTTCCAATCCTTTAGGTTAATCTCATGCCTTTATTTGAAGGTAATGTGTGCAAAATTTCATCGATATCAAATCGTATCCACGCCGCCCTTCCGCCGCAAACACTTTCCTTTATAAATTAACAATAGATAGATTTCTGGTGTTTGATGATCGGTTTTATGCTAAAAATCTCACCCCCTTTCTAATAAACATATAATAAAGTGCCATAGGTCACCCCAAGTGGTTCGCTACGTTTGGTGACTTAGCAGGGATGCCCGGGTTCATAGAGTGAGGTTTATCCGGGAATTGGCGGCGGATGCGTCTGCCCACCAGCTGCGTGGCAAGTCGGATCGAGACAGAATGATTGAGGGAGTCCCTTTGACTTTGCCAGGCGTACTATCTCGGAACATCGCCTTGCACCCCAGTGGCAGGAATGAATTCATACGTCCGTCACTCCATACTAACCCCCCGATTCCTTCCCAGAACCTCCTCTCCTTCTTTCCTAAAAATACCCTCCACACAGCACCCACAAAGATGACATAGGCCGTGAGAAGAATTATTTTCTTCAGGGCCTCTTGTGTGGAGCTAATACAAAAAAAATCCCAAATAAATCGTTGTGTATCAATTGTGTAAAATTTAAAACACGTAACACGCCATAACTGTGTTGGGTAAATTGTATTTCGTATTAGTAGAAATATGGGTTTTCTCTGAAATCATAGTTAACCCGCAATAAAACAATTTATTGTCTTCGTGAAAGTAATTACCTTAATTATATTCAATTCTTGCAACCTCCTGCAATTACTAAATATTAACCCTTGGCAAGTGGAAAAACTCAGATGCTCTGTGTGAGTCTTTATTGTTCTAAGAATTTACCTGCCTTGCAAAATTACCATCCCTCTGTTACTAGGGCATTGGGACAAAGGTACTTAGTGACGTCATACCGAATTAAATGGCTTACTAACTAAATAAACAAATAAATCATCACGCCGTTTCACACAGGGGTAGGCAGAGAGGAAAGACTACACAACTCTCTCGTACAAATATTTACTACATTCACATTGACATTTGATGGCCTCCGTGGTCGAGGGGCAAAGCTCTCGCCTAGCGATTCGGAGGTTGCGGGTTCAAATGCCAACGTGTGGAAGTTTTTAAATTTGTTTTATGAATCCAGCCCAAGAGTCCTCAACTACTCCCGTCAAGAGCCAGCGAGACTATGGCATCCGCAATTGGGGTATGTTGTGAGGCTGAAGGTAATGTGGAGGGGAAGAGATGGGGAAGAGGAAGGTTGGGAAGTACCTACCTGGCTATTCAGATTTGGTCACCGAAACGGCTAAAGCCATTTCGAGCAACGTTTCAATTCTGAATGGTGGTCTTACCTGCCTTTCAAAAGACAATCAGAAATTTACCTTCCGAATGTAATTTTTTATGACATCTGTCAAAAATTAATCAAAAGAAATACCTACACATTTCAAATACAGAGTTATTAATTATTCAAATATTTTTGCTACCTACTTTATCGATATTACGAATTCATTCTACAATCATTTCCAATTTTGAAAATCAATGTAAATCCATTTCTGGAGGTTGCTGAACTAAAGTTACACAGAGACACACCACCAAATTTATTATTATTATTTTTTAAATTATTTTTTTTAGGTTTAATTCATATTTCGGCACGTTGTTACATTATAGGATAATAATATTTAAAAAATTAAATGCTTTAAATTAAAAATGTGTTCATTGTAAAATTATCTAGTGAAAAGTGTGTATAGTTAGTCAAAATTGTGTGTTTTTGTGCGGAAAATGGATTGTGTATCATGATGGAAATATGACGTGTTGGGAGACAGTCAGTATTTTGGCACCTTGTGCTCTGCTTGCCTCGTCGGAGCCCAGCAATGTGAGTATTATTTCATCTTCTTCCCCATGTAATATTCGGTTCGGAGACCCCTAGGCGTCGCATCGACAAGGCACCTGCAGAGTATCGGCAAGATCCATCGGTAAAGGTTTTATCGATATTTCGATAACGCCATCGACTGCATATTGGTTAACTTACAAACAAAAGTTAAAATCGAACATCAATAACGTTGTATTTTTCAATCTTAGCACTCTAGCTCATTGAAAAATCACGGACCGCCACTGCTACTAACCGCATCTAAAACTTTTGAAGCGATGCCGATTTAGATTACATATTTTTGTGTTATGTGTGATAAAAATAACCTTTGTATTTACCGGAAAGAAGAAGTCGGAGACGCCCGAGGATGACACATTACATTAGGTACAACTTTGGGTACAACCAAGTAAATTAAATTCTTTTTTTTTGGATCATATCAAGATGCATGAATGCAAATGATTTAAGTAAGAAATTTGTGCCTAGAAAGAGTGGTGTGTTTTTTCTTTTTCTTTCAGAGAAACGGCGTGATGACTAGGTAGATAGACTTACCGGCAGTGGCGGTTCTTCAAAGGGGGATAATGGGGACAGTTCCCACCAGTTACACTCGAAACCTACTGAAGGAAATAACAGTCCATGCTTTGTCTTCACCAAAATGAATGAATTCTTTAAACATAAAAGTAATTAACATTTGCAGAAATAAAGTACAAAAAAATATTTCGGATGACTTTAAAAGACCCGACGTGCGTTCAGCGAACAATGCATGGCGCAAGAGAAAGCGAGTCTATTCCTTGCGTTGTTTCGCGATCATATGCAACTGCGCGCGCACGCGCACTCGTATGTGAATTCAAATACCATGGGGACAATTCTTTGAATCCCCTATGAACCATTTGTTTGCGGAGTTACGGGCGGGAATCGCGAGCGCTCAAATTAAGTTCGATATTAATCTTGCCAAAAAGAGCTTTATTTTTATTGTACTATCTTGCAAACTGGTATGTATACTTACCTATATATAAATAGACATTTTATATTATTTTGTGTTTAGATATTCGATTAGCAAGATTAGACCATAATTTTTTTTTTGAGAAATTTAATATTATACAGTACAGTAAGTAAAAAATGTCGATCCCCACCACCAAAGAAGTGCTCGAGCCGCCACTGCTTACCGGGTTTTGAACCCTTGTTCTCTGGCTTCAGAGCCAAGGAGTTTAACGTAACAGTTACTTGTAGCATTTATATTTATGTGATGAAAATCAATGAACTCATTTAATATCTGCACATCCTCACAGAAGACGATTCTATTGTATGACCTCACCCTTCTGGATGACTCACGTCAAAATGTGATTCAAAACTTCCCTAATATCTCGGACATTTGTCAAATTAAATTAACCTACTTAAAAAGCCATTAAAATGTAATAAATCCCAAAATATTAGATTTTTCCCAGTACATGCGTAGGTACCTACATACTAATTGATATGAATAATAATTATTCTTCAATTTTAACTGCCTGAAAATTCTAAGAATTTTTTAGCTGTGACCGTGTTTGACAAGCTTAACTTAGCAGGCGGCTAACGAAGGAACTGGGAACCGACTAAATTTTAACATGTTTAATTTGAAAATCTACACTAACCAATCTAACTACGCCACTGACTTCAAAGTTCTTGTCATTTATAACATTATAAACAGATAATTTTTTTTTACATTAGCTCCACAATTTGAGAGGCGGGAATGGGTACCGCCGCTCCGGGAATGTTTATTGGATAACCAACACCTCTACCATAAGTCACCCCAAGTGGTTCGCTACATTTGGTGATTTAGCAGGGGTGCCCGGGTTCATGGGGTGAGGTTTTGTTTTCTTGGAGGCGGATGACCATTTCCTTCCCAGACCTCTCTTCTCCTTCCTTTCCCAAAAAAACTCTCCACACAGCATCCCCAAAGATGACATAGGCCCTGAGGGAAATTATTTTCCTCGGAGCCTTTTGTGTGGAGCTCATGTAAAAAAAACACAGGAGGCCCTGAGGAAAATAACTCCCCCCGAGGCCTGTGACATCTTTGGAGATGCTGTGTGGAGGGTCTTTTTAGGGAAAGGAAGAAAATGCTTTCTGGGAAGGAAAAATGTATGAGGGGTGGATAGGAATCTGGGGGTCAATGTGTCAAGGAGTGACGGACGTATGAATCCATCTCTCCTACTGCGGTATAGGCGATGAGTCAAGATATGTAAAAAGTCTCAGCCACTCTCTCCCGATCTGGCCCGCCACGTAGGATGTGAGCAAGTGCCGCTAAGACATAGACAAATTTCGCTCGGGCACCCCTGCTAAGTCACCAAACATACCGAATCTTTAAGGGTAACCTATGGCAGGAGTATTGGTTGTCCAATAATTGATTCCCCGGGGCGATAAAGTTTAAAATGAGATAATTCTAACGCCATTTATCCGCAGGGTTAGACAATTATATTTTTTAAATTGAATACTGCATAAGAGTAAAGAGCAACTGCTCTCAACTTTCCGGGGCCGGTGGGACTATGGCATCTCCAGTTGGGGTATATTGTTAGGTTGAAGGGAATGGTGAAAAGTCTTTTTACATGTAAAATATTTTAATTCTACGTAGTCGAACACGTAAATATTTGAATCGTGTTTTTCTTTTGTTTATTTTTGGGTTAAATTATTAATGCTGGATAAATAAAAGATTTCCCTACCGTCGCGCGTCGCCATTGCATAGAATTTAAATAATTTTTTATTTACTTAAAAAATATATTTAAGCGTAAACTATTAAAAAGTGTGTTTCTTTCACTGGAAATGTATGAACCCATATATAAAAAAAAAGATTTAAAAATACAATCTTATAATGCTGATTCCAGACTCACGGCGAGAACAAGCACTTATCAACACTCTCATTTTTCTCACTCGTGATCTGTTTCCCATCCGGTATGGACGACATTACAGACGATATTCAAAATGCTGCAGGTTTGGCTCTGTGCGATAAATTGCAACTCTTGTTGATTGTTCCACATTTTTAACACAAGGAAACAAAATTTTCGAAACAAAAACAAAAATATAACGCACGTCTACTCTCAACCGCTCACTAAACAATACCGAGACAAAACGTGAGTGTAGTAGTCTTCTCGCTTCTCGCCCGAGAAATCCTTTGAAGCGGCCAAATTTACCGACAGTGATCCGAGACAAGCCGAGCCCGAGAAAGAGAATGCGAGAAACTCATCACATTCACGCTTCTCGGGTGTTCTCGGGGCTTCTCGCCGTGAGTCTGGAGGGGCTATAACAGTTTCCTTCTCTCTTGAAATCGTGACTGGGCTAATTTCCAAGCGATTTTTATGCCTATTACCTATATTCGTGGCGATATAAGGCATACTAAGAATACCTACATTTGGCTTGTAGTTTCCTTTTAAACTTAACAAGTAAAGTCAGATTTCGTGATTATTTAGGGGTCTGCGCTTTTTCAATTTAAGACATCGTTATTTATTAAGAATATCCCGTGATTTTTACAGGCCCTAGTAAGTTATAACTATAAGTTAAGAAATTCTCATCTCCCCGTCATGAATAGTTGTTTCTTAGTTCTTGTAATATGTAATTATGTTGAAACAAAGTGTTATTTTTTCAAAATGCGGAAAAGGACTTTTCCAAATAAAATAAATTAATGCAAAATAATTCTTACCACCTTTGCATAAAGAAGATTATCCTATAACGCATTATAAGGATATCAGCGTCATCGTCATAAAACTGCGATAGTGTTGGTTAAGCACCTACTTGCCACTTGTTTTGTTTTGTATCGATAGTATTGGTTCCATCCCTAACCGCAAGGAGTGGGGGCGGCGGGAAGGGGTTAAGGGGTATAAAGCCACCGTCTTATCATTTTTTCAATCAGTGTCAAATGATATTTCGCGGTGGAGTGTTGTCGGAAATTTCGTAAAAAAAAATAAGCTATTCTTATTGAAAGCAAACAAATCGTAAATATTTAAGTTAATTTCTCGCCTTCGTAATCAAATCAGTGTATAAAGTGAATTTATTATTAACTGTGATAATATTATAAACCGTGTTTCGCCTTCGAATCGTTAAAAGTTGTTTGTTGTGGTTAGTTTTTGATATCTTCAGTTCACAATGGCAAATCGCTTCAGCACTGTCTCAGAAGAAGAAGCCTTGTCTTCTAACCGATTCTGGGCTCAGCTGAACAAGGATTGGGAAAAGAATGCTGTCGATCTGGATGATGCAGAGCTTCATAAGAAGAATATATCCAATCATCCAAAGCCTCCTGCATTGATTGACTATTATCGTAACTATCCTAACAATACGAGAAGCATTACAAATCTACCTGATTCCCCTTACGGAGTCAAAGAATTTACGAAGCGTTTTGGAAAATACGAAAGTATGCATCCAAATGTGTCGCAAGCGAAAAGGAACAGCGTTTTTAACGACATGATGCGAGAACCACCTTCTTTAAAGTCGTTGAACAGGTCTGCAGCAGACATGATGGGAAAGATTGTATTCCCAACAACCAAACGCCAAGCCGGTCGCCGAATTGCAGACTCCATCGAAAGAATCTGCAATTATATCGACTCTATTTACGATTCAATCGATGAATTCGTCGCTAGCCCTTCTGGGGATCCCCTACGTCAAGGACCTTATCGTATTGAAGACTTCATCCCTGGAAAAAGCCCTGACATCTCCGGTCTATCGTACGATGACCCTACCCCACCCAGATCTCTGAAGAAGTCTGAATCAAGAAGTGACAACTCTTTACGGCGCAGTGATTTGACAGAGGAGAGTGTAATTTTTGAAGAAGAAGAAGAAGAGACCGAAAACGACGATACCGGCTGCGAAAACTGCCAAATCTGCGGAGTCAAGATCAAACGCATCACCGCAGTATTTGATACTTCATTCTCGAGTGACTCTTCAGATTTCCGGAGCAGATCTGCTTCATGCGGAAGCAGCTTCTATTGTCTAAGTTCAGACAAGAACACAACCTATCTCATCCCGCAGGACACTTCTATAGAATCAATTCCTGATGATTTCGAGTCTGTGAAGGCGTTCTGGATGCGTCTAGCGGACTCCATTCCACCACCAGCACAACCACTTTCAGAAGAAGATGATTGCCCTTCCAACAATGATGAATCAACCTATGACAAACAAGAAGATTTCTGCAAAGATTTCAAATTAACGGACATGCCGAATGGTGATATTCCTGATAAGCGTGCCTATGATAAACAAGACGAGCCGGAGATTGGTAGTTTCTGCAGAGATTTCAAGTTGATGGACATGAACGCTCCTTCAACGAGTTATGTAATCAAGTGCGATGATCCTGGAAATCAGGACTCTGATAGCGAAGACGACTTTGAGTACAGCCAATTTAAACTGGGAGCTTCACAGATGACAGATAGCAATAATCTTTTCAAGTTGACGAACATGGCGAAACATGGTATGTCTGACAAGCGTATCTTTGATAAACAAGACGAACCGGAGATTGGCAGTTTCTGCAGAGATTTCAAGTTGATGGACATGCATGCTGCTTCAACGAGTTATGTAATCAAGTGCGATGACCCTGGAAATCAAGATTCTGATAGCGAAGACGACATTGAGTACAGCCAATTCAAACTGGGAGCTTCGCAGATGACAGATAGCAATAATCTTTTCAAGTTGACGAACATGGCGAAACATGGTATGTCTGACAAGCGTATCTTTGATAAACAAGACGAACCGGAGATTGGCAGTTTCTGCAGAGATTTCAAGTTGATGGACATGCATGCTGCTTCAACGAGTTATGTAATCAAGTGCGATGACCCTGGAAATCAAGATTCTGATAGCGAAGACGACATTGAGTACAGCCAATTCAAACTGGGAGCTTCGCAGATGACAGATAGCAATAATCTTTTCAAGTTGACGAACATGGCGAAACATGGTATGTCTGACAAGCGTATCTTTGATAAACAAGACGAACCGGAGGTTGGCAGTTTCTGCAGAGATTTCAAACTGATGGACAAGCACGCTGCTTCAACGAGTTATGTAATCAAGTGTGACAACCAGGCAAATCAAGACTCTGATAGCGAAGAAGATATTGAGTATAGTGAATTCAAAATGGAAGCTTCGCAGATGAAAAACAGCAATACTATGTTCAAGTTGACGGAGGTGCCGAATGATGATACGTCAGACAAACGTTCCTACAAACAGGATGTTGGCCGTTTCTGCAAAGATTTCAAGTCGATGGACATGAACGCTGCTTCAACGAGCTACGTAATCAAGTGCGACGACCCGGGATATCAAGATCCTGATAGCGAAGACGATTTTGAGTACAGCGAATTCAAACTTGGTGCTTCGCAGATGACAAACAGTGACAATCTTTCCCGCTCAAAGCGTTTCAGTGCACCCGTTGATGACTTAACCAGGGAGACCCGTGATAAATTTGATGAGCGTGCTATTTCCCACTACTTTGAGAGGCCAGAACTATCTCTGATCAATGAACAGCAATATTGCAGTCTCCCGTTGGACTTGGATGCCAAGAACGAAGCCCATGGGAAACTTATGAAGGATCTGCAGGTACAATACTATTACTTCTGGTTCAACACAACTATTTAAATGCTGCACATTCATAATATTCTTATCACATATCTATGTAATATATTATTGATGGATTTAATTATTTTTAATATTTTTTTCTTTTATTACATATTGTTATATGGTATTAATTTTTCTAGACTACATTATTTCTCAAAATAATTCATAATCCTATTTTTGACCAAGATTTCCTACATAATTTGTGGATTCTTTCCTTAAAAATAAGATAATTCAACACTTATTATATTATTACGCATTGTTTTTAGTTTTTTACTACTAGGTAGGTACCATTTTAGATGAATTTAGTTATAATTAGTTATACTGTATTAATTTAGACTACCTTCTTGAATTTAGGCTATTTCTCAAAATCATCATCAATCTCAAACATATTTTTGACTAAGATTTCCTACATTATTTGTGGATTCTTTCCTTAAAAATAAGATAATTCAATACTTTATTATATTATTCAGTATCAGTTTTTAGTTTTTTTTACTTTTACTACTAACATTTTAGATGAATTTAGTTTAGTTTCTTACTTACATTATTTCTCAAATTAATTTTTGACTAAGATTTCCTACATCATTTGTGGATTCTTTCCTTAAAAATGAGATAATTCAATACTTTATTATATTATTCAGTATCAGTTTTTTTTTACTTTTACTACTACCATTTTAGATGAATTTAGGTATTTGGTTTAGTTTCTTACTTACATTATTTCTCAAATTAATTTTTGACTAAGATTTCCTACAATATTTGTGGATTCTTTCCTTAAAAAAGAGATAATTCAAAACTTTACTATATTATGTATTAGTTTTTCCTGACACCACTGCCATTTTGGATGAAATAGTTATAATTATACTTATACTGCATTAATTTAATTTTCTTTAATTTGGACTACTTTATTTCTCAAGCTAATTGATAAACATGTTTTTTACAATTTTTTTTTTACATTATTTGTAGATTATTTCCTCAAATATGAGATAATTCAATATTTTATTATATTACTAGGCTATTGCTTTTAATTTTTACTTACACCACTAGCTTTTACGTTGAATTTAGTTATAATTAATTATATTTATATTTTTAGACTAGGTACATTATTTCTCAAATTAATTGATAGCCACATTATTTGTGGATTCTTTCCTCAAAAATGAGAAAATTCAATACTTAATTATATTATTAGGTATTGTTTTTACTTTTTACTTATAACATACTACCGTTTTAGATTTTATTGATTTTGTTTATTTATTGAATTTTCTGATTGCATTTACTATTATGCATTGTGTTTTTGTACTATTGTATCAATTGTACTAGGCACAGGATCTCCTAGTGAGGAGGACTAAGAAAAAAACATCTTTTTTATATTTATATTTAACATGTATCTTCTCTATACGTGTAAAAAAAAGTAATTTTGGACTAGGAAAATAATCATCTATTTATATTTAACATGTATCTTCTATACGTGTAAAAATAAGTAATTTTGGACTAGGAAAATAATCATCTATTTATATTTAACATGTATCTTCTATACGTGTAAAAATAAGTAATTTTGGACTAGGAAAATAATCATCTATTTATATTTAACATGTATCTTCTATACGTGTAAAAATAAGTAATTTTGGACTAGGAAAATAATCATCTATTTATATTTAACATGTATCTTCTATTCATGTAAAAAAAAGTAATTTTAAATAAATGTTATACTCAACGTATGACATATGCTTTGACAAATGGCATGCTTTACATTGAATAATCTGAAAATAATTTAAAAATTTAATTTTCTGTCAATCCAAAAAAAAATCAATTTGCTTTCGAATTTATGAATTTTGATTAATTGAAGGGTGTAGTTATTTATGTGACATTATGTATTGTACCTACTATGTATGTATCATACCTACTATATAATTAATTTTTAAATGTATTGTACCTGCTATGTAAGTATCATACCTACTATATAATTAATTTTTAAATGTATTGTACCTACTATGTAAGTACTTACTTTTAGTTTAATTTATGTATTTTATTTAATAAGGACCTTACTAATAAACTTGTTTTAAATTTTACACAATTGATTAAAGTTTTACAGTTGAGTTTAATAAAATTTAAAACGCGTTTATTAGAATAAGAATTTTTTAAATGTTAGTTTATGTATTGTACCAACTATTTATACACTACATTTTTAATAAATCTTAATGCTCATTTTGAGATTACAAACTAAAACACATCTTTCATTATTAAACATGATACATTATGTTCATCATTTGTATTTTACTGTCCCAAACAGAATTCTTATCACCCTGTTTAATATATTATTTGATACCATAGAACAAAGAACAACATAAGAAATGCGACGTGGGCGTATTTCCTGATCCAAAAGACTGTTCTTCGCTTAAATTTCCTGTGCAAAACTGTGATTCATTTAAATCTACACGACGGACTCCATGGTCGAGGGGCAAGTCTCTCGACAAGCAATCCGGAGGTCGCTGGTTCAAATCCCAGCATGCACAAATAAATTTGGGTTAAGGTTAAACGTCACGTACATTATAATCTACGCATTCACAGATGGCGCCGATTAAATTATTTTAGGTTCTTAATACTTTTTGCATGTTTTGCTTTAAAATATTAAGGTAAATTAATTGTTTACGCCAGTACATATTTAATATGAATATAAATAAATAGTTTTGTCCATAAACAAACCCAAATCTTTCAAGAAAGGCTGAAAAATACAATATTGGATTGAGTCACCGATACAATATTGAGTTTTTCAGCCTCTCTTGAAAGATTTGGGTTTGCTTATGGACAAAACTATTTATTTATATTCATATTAAGTATGTACTGGCATAAACAATTAATTTACCTTAGTATTTTAAAGCGTAATGTGAAAAGTATTAAAAACCTAAAATAATTTAAACGGCGCCATCTGTGAATGCGTAGATTATAACGTATGTGACGTTTAACCTTAATTTGTGTTATTTGACAATTTTATTATTTCAAAATAATGTACAGCATACTTGTGGCATGTTCCAGAGTGAAAGATACTCTCAGTATCCCCCTGGTTTAAGACCGTCATTCAGAATTGAAACATTGCTTTAGTCGTGTTTGGTGACCAGCCGAGCGATTTTATATCTTTTGTGGGATCGTGATCTCCTGTCAGATTTGTGTGATTTTTTCTGGCTGTTATTTGCTTTTTTATGGCTAACAGGCTGGCTTCGCCGATTTAAAACGATCTATACTAAAATATGTGACAACTCGCGGTTGAAATCTGATATCGGCCTATAAAATAAGCAAATAACAGCCATAAAAAATCACACAAATCTGACAGGAGATCTCGATCCCACAAAAGATATAGAATAGCCAGGTATTTTATCCACCTTCCTCTTCCCCATCTCCTTCCCCTTCCCACTACCTTCAGTCTCACAACAAACTCCAATTATTTTTATTTTTTACTTGAGCTCCACACAGGAGGCCCCGAGGAAAATGATTTCCCTCAGGGCCTATGTCATCTTTGGGGATGCTGTGTAGAGGGTTTTTTTAAGGAAAGGAAGGAGAGGAGAGTTCTGGGAAGGAAAAGGGTTTAAGAAGTGGGTAGGAATCTGGGGTTGAGTGTGTCCTGGTCATCAGCCTCCAAGACCTAGAAAAACCTCACCTCATGAACCCGGGCACCCCTGCTAAGTCACCAAACGTAGCGAACTACTTGGTGACCAATTGGGGATGAGTTAGCCTCACTGGCCCCAGACGGGAGCACTTGGGACTCTTGTGAGGTTCATGGAAGACTTCTTTGTTCTTCTTTGTTCTATGTTTGATGCACACAAATTAGTTTGTTCAATAAACACTAGTTTAAATTAAACGTACAGTATAATCTACGCGTTCATAGATGGGGCTAATTTAATTATTTAAAAAAAAAAAGAAAAACACTTTTCGCAAGTTAATGCTTTAAAATATGAAGACGAATAATGGCTTGTTTGCGTCCGTACATACGGAAGATAGATAGATAATTTTATCCACATAAAAACTAATTTCTTTCAAAAAGGTATATTATATCGGTGATTCAAACAAATATTATATTCGTACGCCTTTCTTGAAAGAATTGACTTTTTGATGTTTTTTCATAAAATAATTAAATTAGTGCCATCTATGAACTGCCGGATTTAAGATATTCACGGCCAATAATTATATATTGCACTTCTTCCTTGAAGCAACGTTTCAAACAGTCTTGCAATTTCCATTATCTGTCTTGATGATGAACACTGCAAGGGTGTCCGAAACGTCAGCTCCAAGAGAGGACAGTATAGATTTGTACTCCAAAACACTCAAAACATAATATTTTGTGAAATTATATACTAGTTATAGAGACTGATGACTGGTTTAGAGAGTCATCTAGATAAGTGCTCCATCAATGCACAAGTACAATTTTCCCAATATGTATAATAATAGCAGTAGGAGGTATTCAAGTGTTGGAGTTTTTTTTTGTTACATTCCTGGGAATGTATTATAATATATTTTTTCTGAATATTATTATTTTTTTTATATTTTAGCATATAAAAAATAATGTACATTTAGATAATGTAATAATTTGCGTACATGTTCATGTTCTAATGTTAATACCACCCTTCCATAGAAGCATTAGCTTGTGTCTGGAAGAGTAGTGTACATTTTTTAATGCTATATTATGTTATGAGTTCTTAAATTACAATGTGAATGTAAAAAACAATAAGTTGTATTTTACGCAGTTTTCTTTTACGCAGTTGGTAGCGCTTATTCATAATGTTAATTAATAATAATAATTCGAAAAATGTTCTGCCAAGCATCAATTTAACTCTGTGGCATTCACTCACCCTTTGTTGGTGAAAGCAACCATAAAAGTATTGGTAAGTAATCTTTATACTTTTCGTTAGTTGTTTTTGGGTTGTTATGCCGTGTTGCGCTACCTCCTTCTTTAGCCAACGTTTCGGATAGCATTGCAGTGTCCATCATCAGGCACATCTACCGGATCTGCCGCATCTGCCCTGATGATGGATACTGCAACGCTGTCCGAAACGTAAAGGCTAAAGAAGAAGGTAGCGCAACACGGCATAACACCCCAAAAACAACTAACGAAAATACTTTTGGCCGTGAAAATCTAACAACATATCATTCTTTATACTGCTTGAAATGCAAAGCATTCTCAAAATATTTGATCCAATTTAACAACAAAAAATGTTATCCATCATTGCACAAGTGACGTTTTCCATTTTTTATGATGGTAGTAGGGATATATAAATATTGTCAAATTATTTGTTACCAACAAATTATTGACTTTCCCTTTTAAAAATAAAAGTAATTTCTTATCCTTAGACGAAGACTTAGCAGACGATAACTCAATTTCATTTCACCAAATAATTAATAATTTATAGACATTATCACAAGATTTTAACATTTAAATGACTTTAAAATGTTTTATTTTTAAAGATAAACAATTCAGTTTACGAATAAGCTAGTAATACAGTGAAATTCAGATATACCGACTTCGCTTATAACAGCTTACCGTTTTTAGCGACGACAATGTAAACTCAAATTAGGTTTCATGGTTAGGTACTAGGAAAACATATCCGTTTAGTACGACTCCGTTTCAACTGCTTAAAGCGACCTATTTTAATAATAATTCGTCTGGTCAGAACGACGCGCAGTGTTTTGTTTATGAAACCTATACCTCGCGACCCCGTGCCTCGCCTGCTCCCCGCGCGCTAACACCTGTCCTTATTAGCACACGTAAATTACAGTCAGTGTTTATCATCTGTTGTGACTAGGTTAAAAGCTTGACACAATGAGTTCCGTGAAGCGAAAGTGTTTTTCAATTGAAGAAAAAAGTGCTTTACACTGTTTAGAAGCCGGTGAATCAAATGTAACCCTCACGAAGGAATTCGTCATGTCTCATGTAAAAACAAGTTTAAATTATCCGGCCGTTTTGTGCGTCGTCCGGTTAGTACGACAAAGTATCGCCGGCCGTTTTGAGGGTCATTATATCCGGATTCTACTGTATATAAATTGAATCATATTATTATGAAATATATTATTGAATCTATCAGACTTAATACAGTTTTCCATTCCTCCGGGTCAAGTTTCATAACATCTTTATTGATATAAATAATAATGTATATGATATTCCTGTGGTCAGAAGTACCTACGGTCTTTGTTCCTTTACTCTTGTGAAATATAACTATATAATGGCAGAATATATGTGCCACAGCAATGAAAGCTAACAAAAGGTAAACTCTGGCGATGTGAAATTTGTACCTACAACTATTTTCGGCATGTGACATCACTGGAATGAAACTGTTTGTGTTTGATACTGAGATGTGGAAGTTTGAAATATTTTTATTAAAAAAGGCAAGACTCTTGTTTGTTACGCACTTTTCTATCATATTTTTTGATTGTTGAATAAGAAAATAGATATCTGTATGACCGTGATATGCTTTGTGTCCGGCTCGCAAATGTATAAGCATTATACAGAGCGTAAACAAAGTATTCAATACTTTGGAATTAATTAAATTGATACAAATTTTTCAAATATTGTTCAAAAAGTTAAATGTAGTGTTGAAATTTGGTAGCAACTATATACTAGTAATTTATAGATTGTTAAATAACAGTGTTTTTGTTACAGAATGTTATCTAATAGCTAGTTTTTTTTGTTACAGCCTCCAGAGAATGATCTGCAGAAGAACTCGGCAGATAGAGTTCTGTCAGAACATCAGCTCCGCGTGCAGAGATCTTTGCAGAAGCTCAACCTTCCAGACTGGTGAGTCTAATAATTTTTTTGATTAACAGTTTCCTCCCTCAGTGGCCTCCCTCAATCAGTCTCCTCCGATCCAGCCCGCCACGCAGTGGTTGGGCAAACGTATCCGCCACCAAGACCTAGACAAACCTGAACCCAAACGTAGCGAACCACTTGGTGACCTGTGGCAGGGGTGTTGGTTGTCCAATAAATAGTTCCCGGGGCGGCGGTACCCATACCCGCCTCCCAAATTAATTATTAGTATTTTTTTTTTATTAAAAGTTAAGTTAACATTATACACGGTGTCCGGAAACTCGTAGTACAAGCGGGAAACTGGTAAATCTACATCACATTCGAAGTCGATTTGTGATATAACTTTTTTGATTTGAGCTTTCGTTTTCGAGTAAATCGGGTCCGAAGTTTGAATTTTTTTGGTTAAATTTGAAAAAATTGTTCACTAGGGGGTTGATTTCAACTGTGTAATGTCTTATAAAATGCATCAAAGGGTAAACCGGGCTCAAAAGTTTTTTTAACCCTTTAGTTGCCGAAAAAATGGAAAAATAGAAAAAAAAATAATATTAAAATCGAAATGCTCACATCGAAAAAAATAAGTTTTTTGGGTTCTCTAGGTGATGTAGATTCACCAGTTTCCCGCTTGTACTACGAGTTTCCGGACACGTTGTATAGTAATGTGGGCCTCATTTATTATTATTATTATTCATGTCTAATCTACAGTTAGTAATAAGATAAAGCGTAAAAGAAATAAAATGCATGTATAATATACACTTTCAATGGCACAAAGATTTAACAATAATCACCAATCACTATTATTATAATCTATCAAAGGCAGAAACTAAGAATTCAAAATGACACACATACATTTTCAAATTGTCTTCATTTGAAACTAAAATGTACATGTGAGCACTATGCTCATTCAGGAAATGATTAGTTTGCGTTAGTGTCGAAAAAGGCTAAGCCTTTCGGTATAAACTACAAATGTAGCAATCAACGCCATCTGTTGGTGAGGTATGTGTCGCCACCACTAGTAATTAGTACAACTTAATTAACGAAATGCTATGTTAGCTTTCTCTCATGCATTTCATTGGCAGCCTCCGTGATCGAGGGGTAAGGCTCTCGACTAGCAATCCGAAGGTCGCGGGATCGAATCCCAGCGTGTGCAATTCAATTTTATTTGATTTTGTGTAATTTCACAATTTAATAATTTAAAAAAAATTTGAGGTATATTTGTGGCACACTCCAGATTGGATATTATTAGTTTAGCCCTGGTGTAAGACCACCATTCAGAATTGAAACATGTTTGGTGACCAAAGCTGAATAGCCAGGAACTTCCCCACATTTCTCTTCCCTATCTCCATCCCCTCCCCACTACCTCCAACCGCACAACATACCCCAATTGGGGATGCCATAGTCTTACTGACTCCAGGCAGTTGGAAGCATTTGGAGCATAAAAAGCTTGTTATTTGAATAAATTGAGTGGTTATTTGGATATTTTATATGACTTAGTTCCAACTTACATCAGCTAAATCCATTAGGTCAGCCATTCTTAACAAAAATATTAATATAATTTAACCCTGGTTTTCCTACTGTCCTACCCTGATTAAGAACTGATCAATGCTGCCTCTGTTTAATTTATATTTGTCTTACTAACCTATTTTTTGCATTTTGTTTTTCCGCATACTGCACTTGCATACTGCTTACTAACAACGTATGCAAGGACACTGGAGGTCTAGATTCGTTCAAAATAAATAAATGTAGCTTCGTTTAACAAAAAAAAATAGAATCTTGCCAGAGCCTTGAAGGAGTAACCATCAGTTACTTATACCAGGGCGGGTAAGAGGTGGATTACCTCCACTGATCAATGCTGCCTCATGAGCTTCTTGAACGAGTTTTATTTTGCTCTAACTATTATTTTTTTGTTGTATTACTAACTTCATTTGTTGTATTTGTTTTTTCCCTGTTAAGCACTGGCATACTGCTTTCTAACAACCTATGCAGAGACACTAGAGGTTTAGATTCGTACAAAATAAATTAATGTAGCTTCGTTTAACAAAAAAATTAGAATCTTGCAAGAGCCTTGAAGGAGTAACCATCTATTACGGGTAAGCTGTGGATAATCTCCTCCAAACGTAAATAATCTGTTATTCTGTTTCCAGGTATAAAAACTCCCCAGTTCCGCAGCAGGGTTTCCTGCTGAAGAAGCGTGCAAGCGACGCGAGCCCCGGCCACGGCTGGCCGCAGCCCTCGCCCCTGTCCTGCAAGACCACCAGCCTCGGCTCCCTGGGCCAGCCCGCCCCGGCCCCCGGTTGCCTGGCCGCCCGCAGCCCCTTGGCACTCACCCCGCAGCCCTACGCCTTCACCCGGTGGAGCACTAGCCGCCTCAACTCTAACCAGGTATGTAAACTTAAGATTTTTATTAACTAAAATTAACAATTTTATAAACTAAATATATACTATGTACATAATAATATAGCTTCACACAGGAGAATAATTCACCTCAGGGCCTTTGTCATCTTTGGGGATGCTGTGTGGAGGGTTTTTTTTTAGGAGAGGAAGGAAATTTTAGGAAGGAACAGGGTAATAGGGGTGGGTAGGAATCTGGGGTCAGTGTGTCCAGGAGTGACGGACGTATGAATTCATCCCTCCCACTGCGGTGCAAGATGATGTTCCGAGAAAGTACGGCTGTAGAAGTCAAAGGTACAACCCTCAACCATTCTTGCCCGAACACGTCCGCCGTCAAGACCCAGATAAACCTCATTCCATGAACTATTCCTGCTAAGTCACCAAATGTAACGAACCACTTGGGGTGACCTATGGCCTATGGCAGAGGTTGTATTGAAAAAATCTGCTTCTTCTGCATACAGTTTGCCTAAGCTGTGTATACGTGGCATGATTCCAGGACAATTCAGAATCAACCCGACACCTCTTTAAGGGAACGTACCCATACTACGTGACCAACTTTTTGCAATTTTTAACCCCCCCCCCCTCCCCCCGGTGACCAAAAACCTAAGCCCGCCGCCGCTCATTTGTACCGAGCGTGACGTTTTGAAGACCCCCCCCTAAACGTGTCACGTAGTATGGGTACGTTCCCTTAAAAAGTCATTAAAAGCTATGAAAATTTTCTTTTTTAAATATTCCATAACTTAACTCATAGACATCCAAATTTAATAGACGAGAAGATACAGATGAGGGGTAAAACAAAGCTATAGGGGGCGAAGAGGGGAAAGATGACTGTGATTCGTTAAAAAATCAATCTGACAGTATACAAGGTGTCCGGAAACTCGTAGTACAAGCGGGAAACTGGAGAATCCACATCACATTTGGAGTCGATTTTGTGGTTTAACTTTTTTTGATTTGAGCTTTCGTTTTCGAGTAAATCGGGTCTGAAGTTGGAATTTTTTAGGTTAAATTTGAAAAAAATTTTCACTAGGGGGTTGATTTCAGCTGTGTAATGTCTTATAAAATGCAACGAAGGGTAAACCGGCTAAAAAATTTTTTTAACCCTTTAGTTGCCGAAAAAATAGAAAAATAGAAAAAAAATAATATTAAAATCGAAATGCTTAGATCGAAAAAAATAAGTTTTTTGGGTTCTTTACGTGATGTAGATTCACCAGTTTCCCGCTTGTACTATGAGTTTCCGGACACGTTGTATAGGCATCTCGCATTATGATATCACCATTTAGTTCTTAAAAGCAAAATCTACTTTTGAATGAATAGAACTTTTTACATGGGAGTGCGAATTACTCGCCATGTTATTAACATATTTGCGAAGTCCAAATGCGGCAAAGTAAAGTTTGCCACTTTAGGCAAATATTTTGTTGCCGTATTTAGTTAAGACACTCTTACAAATGTTTCATAATTTACTTACCCTGTGACCAGCGACGAGGTCACTGGAGAACCGCCCACATTCGCTATGTCCACATATTTTAGGGTATAATGTACGATGTGATCTCGGTGCTGGTCAGGACAATAATGATTACGTCACATTTTTTAGATTCAAGCGAGGCTCTCGTAAGCTCAGCCGGCTCCATGGAACCGGTATGGGGAGGGGGAAATAATACGCTTTTATCACTTAGGGCAGGTTCATATATATTCATATGTCCATGACCTAACATAACATATCCTATTTAACCGATTTTTGAATATATTCTTTTCATCACTAAATGACTTTTCGAAGGAGGTGTTGAGTTGTATTCATTCTGAGCTGTCCGGTCACCATGTGGTATAACTAAGCAGCTAATTACTAACCACCACGCCGTTTCTCCGCAGGGGTAGGCAGAGAGGACGGACCGCCAAAAAACTCGGTCTTGGCACACACTCCTTGCCTTGTTCACATTCATACGTGCTCTTCTATTATTCTGACTCTTGACATGGCCCGACTCAGTATCTGATTCACTTGGTCGTGCCATGTCTTCCTCAGGTGTCCTCTTTTTTTTTTTTTTTTACATTAACTCCACACAGGAGGCCCTGAGAAAAATGATTTCCCTCAGGGCCTATTTCATCTGGGATGCTGTGTGGAGCTTTTAGAGGAGAGGAAGGAATGAACATTGGTCATGAAGAGACCCATGTTGTAGGAAGGAGGAAACACAGAGGCCGGCAAATCATTCCACAGCCGAGCTGTTGAACACAAGAACGAGTCGAAGAAACGCCCCGTTCTCATGTGACAAATGTCAACCGTGTACAAATGTTGGGCACGCGTTTGGCGTGTTTCCCGACTACGCACCGGTGCTGAAGGGATCAATGATGCTAGTTCCTCGGAGCATCTTTCATTGTAATACCGGTAGAACAAGGATAGCATTCCCACCCGTAGCCTGTGCTCTAAAGATTGCAATCCGTCTGTTAAGATGGGAGAATCTATTAAATGACCCGTTTCTGCACAGAGTCGAGGGTATTTTTCAGGTATTTTGGAGCTCCAGACCAGAGGTGGCTGCCAAATTCAACCGTGGGGCGCACTTCTTCTACCATTCGCATTTGGTCATATATTCTCCTTACATTCCTTTCCTCGTTCATTGGCTCTACATGCCCAAACAATGGGAGTACATAAAAGAATTCATATTGACATTAATGTTGCAGTGAAAGATATTTTTTATTTCGTGTGACTTTATTAGGAACATGAAAAGAAATAAATTGCAATAATTCAGGGCTGTCAATAAGGAAGATATAAAAAATAAAAATGACATCAAATATCAATCTTCTTTTGGTACTATTTTACCTGTACTATCTGTCCAACCACAGTTGTCTTTCTGTACAAGTTTGCATTCCTCTTCTGATGTGTGTATTCCTGTATCTAATATTGGATGTTTTGTGGTTCCAGACGTCCCCTTGTTCGTCAGCTCGCAGCAGTGTGCGTGGTAGCGGCCCCCCCACCCCGCCCTCACCCTCGGCACGCCTGCCCCGCCCCGTGCGCCAACCCTACCTCGGCTGGAGGAGCCAGGAGAGGCTTGCCACGCCACGGACCACGCACGAGAGGTGAGCAATACTGTGTTCTTACTTACCGTAGCAGAATAATACTGCCACATCAGCAATGCGATATTTTAAGGTTTTCATTACTAGCGTCAACTGTTGAAGCAATCTTCCGAACAGGCCTTGAATTAACCTCTCAGAATCTGGGCATACTGCACAGGACCCGCAGATACTTTAGTAGTACACAACTGCTAACTCTGCATGAAGTCCTGTGAACCCCTCGGTTGAATTTAGCCGTCACCTCTGGTATGGAGCCCCAAAATAACTGAAAAAAAAACCCGCGACTCTCTGTAGAAACAGACGGTCCGTTTGATAGATATTCTATCTTAACAACGGATTGCACTGACAATGTTTAGAGCACAGGCGTCAGGTGGGAATGCTGTCCTGTTTTACTGTTTGGTATTTTTATGAAAGATGCTCCGAGATGCTAGTATTATCTATTCCTTCCAGTTGACATTTGTCACATGAGAATGGGTCATTTTTCTAGCTCGGCTTTTCATGCTCCAATGTTATTAAGAATATGTTATAGATGTTGTTACGATCAACTTATGTGACTGATTTGAAAGTGTGGGGCGCCATCCTGCCTACTTCAGCAGAAACAAAAAAGAAATAATGAGAACTGCTTACCTCAGGTTGTGTACCCAATGTACAGGCGATTTGGGAATGAAGGTGTTACAAATTCATGATTCAAATTAAAAGTAAAGTTTTCAATCAGAAACTAAAAAAATTGTATTGTAAGATAACACGTTACACGTAGAACACCCTACATCCTAATCTGTATCGCTTTACCAAGGGTGCTTATCTTGTCACTTGTAGCAAACAGGATCGGTCCAACGATCCTTCGAGATCCAATTGATTCTTGAATAAAGTGTCAAAATCCATAATTCAGGCGATCACACACTTGGTGATCCATGTTTCCATATTATAGTGTTGTAAGGACCTTGGGTGAGGCCTGCAACTCTCCTCCAAGTATGGTGCATTCATACCAGGCAGCAAAATTTCAGATGGGGTTGAAAAGAATTCAAAATATGACCTTTGTGTTGTGTTTGTCAGATTGTCACGATCTGGGTGAAAATTGCCTCGCCGGCATTCCAATTACTCTGGATTAGGATTCTCCTCTCGTTTAAAAAATCACATCTCGTACTTCAGATTGTTTCATCAGCAAAAACACAGCCGAGAGCACCGATCGTTTCGTGTTTTTGATAAAGAATGACGTTTTCTCTTCCTTCTCACTGACATCTCCATAGACAAACTGGTGATAACAGTGCGTAAAAACACAAAGACAATGTACTGCCTGTGAATGTAGGTACCCCTTCATGGTTGCATAATTTATATGTAACAATGTTTAGGAATGTTTGAAGTGATTTTCCACAAAAATAATCCAAATATGATTATTATTAAGTTATAGTGTGTGTGAAGCAATAACATTAATCTGTAAATGTAGCATTTTTTTATTCTTCATTTTTAATACCAGCTAAACTGCCAAAGCAGTTAGTCAGCAGGTCAATAGGCCACTTGCATCAAATTTAAAAAAAAATTCCAGTTTAAGTAAATATTCTAAGACATTCCGTATTTTTTTTTTAATCATATTTTTGAAACCCTGGGGATCTTTTGAAAATTTCAATCCGAAAAATCAGACCATTTTTTATAAACCGGAAAGACGGGACATAATTTTATAGGTGCAAAAAAACGATAATTACATAGCCGAAAATCATTTACAAAAAAAAGAACTTTTTCCACACGAATGGCACAGGAGAATAACGAGGCATACCAAAAATATTTCATCTCATAAATATTTTTTTCCTTGATCCATCTTATTGACCATAAATCATTATAATGAACAGCGTCTGTATTACTAAATTCAATGTAATATACTTAAAATAATAATAATAATATACTTGTAAATTATAATAATAATAAGTAAAATAAATTATAATAATAATTATAATTATAATAAATAAATAAATTATAATAATAATTATAATAATATTATAAAATTTAATTTTGTTAAAATCAGCACCATAATCATTGTTAAGATTTCAGGTACTGAAATATTAATATTTGTGATTGTCACCCTATTGGTTGTGGCAACATTTTTTGTGTTGGCAATTGCCAGGGCGATTTCGTATTGCCACGGATTTTTTAATTCCTTCTTCTCTTGTTACCATCCGTCTTGGGCGGGTCGTTTTTGGGCAAAACGTCTGCTGCCAGGTTTTCACTTCATGTGGGTTATAAAACCGCGGAGAGAGATAGCATCATTGGGCTCACCGTACATGAGCTACCCTACGGGTCTTTTATTGTTTCAATAAAGACCAATTATTCAAGAGCTGGAGTTATTATTGAAGAGTTACTCCAGCCACACTTCCCTTGGAATCTGGTGTTACCACGCCGGATTGCTTTGTCAGGAGAGCGGAAGTTGAGATCCTGAACATTGGTCATTCGAGCCGGGATTATTTGCATTGATCATTGCAGTGATCATTCGAGCCGGGTGATCATTATTGGATTGACTCATTCAAGCTGGGTGATCATTATTTGGATTGATCCATTTGAGACTGAAGATCATTATTTGGAGTGGCCCAGTCAGGCCTCATCATCATCGGGAGTGGTCCAGTCGGCGGCCTCATCATCATCGGGATTGGTCCAGTCGGCGTCCTCATCACCATCATTGGATTGATCAAGCGAGCCTCATCACGACGCTCGCATGCACAGCAAATCAGGTTGTAGCCTTCCTTTCATTGTCCTTTCAAATTCCATTTAAAAAGCTAAAAATCTGTGTAGATGCCACATTATTTCGTATTGATTATATCGAATTACATTCGGGTGTTCATAATCAGATGCTTTCAATATTACATAGCATAAATTTGTTGGTGATAATAATTTTTATTGTTGTATTCAGTCTGCAGAATAACTTTGCTTTTGCCTACCTACATTTCTAGCCACGCGGTTGCAAGTTTCGTCTTTGTATGCTATAGTATTGTGAGTGGTTTCTCTATGATCCAAAGTATATTATTTATGGTATTATTCATTGTTGTTTACGTCAAACTGTCGCGTTGTGTATTGT
The DNA here is from genome assembly GCA_917880885.1 of Limnephilus marmoratus. NCBI lineage: Eukaryota > Metazoa > Arthropoda > Insecta > Trichoptera > Limnephilidae > Limnephilus > Limnephilus marmoratus. Next base: position 21,961,834 of record OU862930.1, on the reverse strand, counting down.
GTATTCAGTTTTGAAATCAAGTTAGTGTTATTTCGTTTGTAAAAAATGGAACTCGACAAGTTGATTAAACGGCGCGGGGTTTTGAAAGGTTCATTAACGAGATTCGAAACCTATTTAAGCAACGAAAATGATATTACACCTGGCGTGTTGTCATCGAGGTTGGAAGCCATTAAACCTTCTCTGATAGAATTCTCCAAAATTCAGCTGGAGATTGATTTATTGAACAAATCAGAAGATAATGACGCGAGGGATAATTTTGAAGGTACATATTTTAATGTAATTGCATTAGGACAGGAAATGTTATCAAAATTTAAGAAGATTGAAAATGTCCCAAATATATCAGTAAATTTACCACCAATCTCTATACCAGTGTTTTCAGGTGACAACCATAAATGGTTGACTTTTAAAAATTCGTTCATTGCCTTAATTCATGATAACAGTAAATTAAATAATGTTCAGAAATTTCATTACCTTATTAGTTATGTGTCCGGAGAGGCACTTGATTTGATTAGTTCTCTAGAAATAACCGGGGATAATTATAGTGCAGCTTGGACAATGCTTATTTCGAGATACGAAAATGTCCGACTTATAGCAAATAGACATTTGAATTTCTTATTTAGTTTTACACCGTTAAAACGACAGAATCATCATGAATTACGGAATTTAATTGATCAAGCAAACATTCATTTGAGAGCTTTACACAACCTTAAGCTACCAACCGAACATTGGGATACTTTAATTATTCATATTCTAACCTCAAAGTTAGATAATCACACACGTAGCCTTTGGGAATCATTAGAATGCGACGAAGTTTATCCTTCGTTCGTGCAGTTTAGCAATTTTATTTCACAAAGGTCTCAGATCCTGGAAACTATCCAAGGTGATATTGGTGGAATGCAACAGAAATCGGAACCAGTTGCAACAAAAGCAAAGTTTTTTAATTTTAAGGAAAAGAAGTCTACAAACAAGGTTACGTTAGCGTCGAGCAACGTTAATTGTATGCTGTGTAATGACAGTCATTTCATTTATTCTTGCAAAATATTTGTTAACAAAGAACCAGCGGCACGAAGAAAGCTCGTTTCAGAGAACAATTTATGTTATAACTGCCTAAAACCGGGGCACCTTTCAAAGTTGTGCAGGTGGAAGGAAAAATGCAGTGTTTGTGATCGAAAACATCACACTCTGTTACATATCAATACTGATAATGTACAAGCGGGTACTTCAACTGGCAAGGGTCAGTCGGAGGCACCAGTAAATTTAGCATGTCATAGTGACATGAACGGGCGGGAAATTTTACTATCTACCATAATAGTAAAAATAGAAGACGCGTATGGTGGAACACACAAAATACGCGCACTTTTGGATTCGGGTTCAATGTCTAATTTTATTACAAAGGATACTTGTAAAAGATTAAATTTGCATTGTACAAAGTTGAATATACCTGTTTCAGGTTTGCATAATAATTTAATTCATGTAAAGGAAACAGTTGACATTAAATTTAAATCATTATGTTCTCAATACCGGGATGAAATATCTTGTTTGGTATTAGATGAGATTTCTTGCAATCTTCCACAGACCTTGATTAATCCAAAAATGTTGAACATTCCAGACGGCATCCAGTTAGCTGATCCGCAGTTTTACCAGCCAGCTGCTATTGATATGCTGATCGGAGCAGAGATATTCTGGCAGGTGGTTCGTACGGATCAGATACAGTTAGGAAAGGATAAACCTACATTGCATCGAACGGAGCTAGGCTGGATAATATCAGGAGCTGTACAGAGGCGTCAAAATACGAGGCCAGTTAAAGTTTGTCATATTTCATTAAATTCTTTGCAGAATCAAATAGAAAGGTTTTGGAAGGTTGAAGAAATTGAAAATAGTAAGCATCACTCTCTGGAAGATAGTGAATGTGAAAAGATTTTCAAAGGCACGCATAAACGCGATGCAAATGGTAGATTTGTAGTGAACTTACCATTTAAATCTAACCTATCTCAATTAGGAGATTCATTTAGTATTGCTAAAAGTAGATTAGTGTCAATGGAAAGGAAATTCTTAAGACAACCTAGTTTAAAGGAACAATACTCGGAATTTATTGATGAGTATCTTGCGTTAGGTCACATGACTGAATGTGAACCGCCAATACGTGATGAAACTACTTATTATTTACCACATCACGCTGTATTTAAAGAATCAAGCACAACTACTAAAATTCGTGTTGTTTTTGACGGGTCGGCTAAACCCGCTCGAGGGATTTCTTTGAATCGCGCTCTAATGATTGGGCCCACCATTCAAAATGATATATTTTGCCACTTGGTATTTTTCAGAAAACATCAATATGCAGTCACTGCAGATATTGCAAAAATGTACCGCCAAATTAATATCAACCCGGAACACAGAAATTACCAATGTATATTATGGAGAAAGGATGCGGAGGATTGTTCGAAACACTATACGCTAAACACGGTGACATATGGTTTGGCTCCTTCGCCTTATTTAGCAATACGTTGTCTGCATCAGCTAGGTAATGACGTTTCATTTACTCATCCATTAGCTAGTAAATCCCTTAAGGAAAATTTTTATGTAGATGATTTTCTTTCTGGTAGTGACTCCATTGATACTTGTCACTTGCTTAAATCACAAATCATTAATGCGCTTGCTACAGCAGGCATGGAGATTAGAAAATGGAGGTCTAATGCGCCCTCGATTAATGATTCTAAAGATAATTTAGAATTATTGCCAAATGAATCCAATGAAGCTAAGATTCTCGGATTAATATGGGACACCAAACTTGATGAGTTTACCTATCAGGTAGAAAGCATAGACTCAAAGTTAGAAGTAACAAAACGTCAAGTTTTATCATTAATTTCAAAAGTGTTTGACCCTTTAGGACTGGTAGGCCCAGTAATCATTGTCGGTAAGATAATTATGCAAAGATTGTGGAAGCTAAAAACATCCTGGGATGACAAGCTACCCAATGACCTTTTATTGGCCTGGCAGATTTACACGCTGAGTCTCCGTAAAGCAAATCATATTCGGGTACCGAGGAAAATTTTCTGCTTTAATAAAAAATCTTTTAGCTTACACGGTTTTTGCAATGCATCTCAAGTAGCATATGGCGCTTGTCTGTATTTAAGATCTACCGATGAACACGGCATTCACCAATCACAGTTAATATGCGCTAAATCTCGTGTAGCCCCACTAAAAAATTTATCGTTACCACGTCTTGAGTTATGTGGAGCACAATTATTAGTTAAATTAATGAAGCGGGTGACGGCAGCTCTCCAAGTAACGGTTGACACCACTTTGTGGTGTGATTCGTCAATAACATTGGCTTGGATTGCAGGAGAACCGTACCGTTGGACTACCTTTGTTGCTAACCGCGTATCAGAAATACAACGTGAAGGTGATGGCGCTATATGGCGTCACATTTGTTCAACTGAAAACCCAGCTGACATAATTTCCAGAGGAATAACATCTCAGCAGTTGAAAACATCTTCATTATGGTGGTCAGGACCACCATGGCTCACGTCCGACGAGGATAAGTGGCCACGTTCTACATTTGATACTCCCACGGAGTTGCCAGAAATGGCGAGGATAGTTTTGGTTACTAGTAGTCCTGTCGATTGGGAAATATTTAATAATTATTCTTCATTAAGACGACTGAGGCGCGTAGTTGCTTATATGTTACGTTTCATACATAACTGTTCTAAACGAAGACCGATGCGGGTCGACGAGCTTTCTGTAATCGAACTGGAACATGCCATGCATGTATTGATTTTGAACGCTCAGCGATTCGCATTTCATGATGAAATAGCGTCTGTGAGTAATGGAAGATTTGTATCTAGGCAGAGCAAAGTAAAGGCACTAAATCCTTTTATGCAGGATGGGTTGTTGTGTGTTGGAGGTCGACTATCACAATCCGATATTACCTCAGCCTCTCAAAAACATCCAATTTTGTTACCACAAAATCATAAGTTGACTGACTTAATAATAACCCATCTGCATTATGAGAATTTACATTTAGGATGTAATGCTCTGCTCGCATTACTGCGTTTACGTTTTTGGCCAATATATGGTAAAAACGCAGTGAAGCGAGCACTGCATAAATGTATTGTATGTTTCCGAGTCCGTCCGCGCGAATGTCGCCAGCTCATGGGTGACCTTCCTGCTGACCGATTCCGAATCCAAAGACCATTTTATGTAACCAGCATAGATTTTGCAGGTCCAATTTTAATTAAGTCTGGTTTAACCAGAAATGCTAAGAGTGTAAAATCTTACATATGTTTATTTATTTGTTTTTCAACGAAGGCAATTCACCTAGAATTAGTGACTAATTTAACTTCAATGGCATTTATGAATGCATTGAAAAGATTTATAGCTAGGAGGGGTAAACCCTCACGACTCTTTACTGATAATGGAACTAACTTTACAGGTAGTTATAGGGAACTTACTGAACTATTTGATTTTTTGAAGGCATCTGATAAAGAAATCCATAATTTTTTGGCCCAGCAGAATATTAGCTGGAGTTTCTTGCCTCCCCGCTCACCGCATCACGGGGGACTTTGGGAAAGTGCAGTTAAAATGACCAAGTTGCATTTAAAAAAAGCAATGCGGTCAACTGTTTTGACATACGAAGGAATGAATACCATACTAATACAGATTGAGGCTTGTTTAAATTCCCGTCCTCTGACTCCATTAACATCAGATCCAAATGACTTAAACGCCCTCACTCCGTCACACTTCCTTATTGGCGACAACCTGTTAGCATTGCCTGAGCTTGATATCCATCATCTGCCTACAAACAGGCTTAATATTTACCAAAAGATGTCTACCGTTGTTCAATCTTTTTGGCACAGATGGAGCCGGGAATACCTAGCAGAATTGCAGAACCGAGTCAAATGGCAAGAAGGACGTCAACGCAGTTTACAGCCTGGTGACATGGTCATCATCAAAGACAACCAGCTACCTCCGCAGTACTGGAGGATGGCGCGAGTGACGGAGATCCACCCTGGCCAAGACGGACGCGTCCGCGTCGTCTCCTTGAGGACGGCCAGAGGTGTCACCAAAAGAGCCGTGACACAGCTCTGTCTACTTCCCATGGAGGATCCTTCCTCCAACCTGGATTAAGAACCAATTACAACGCTAAAAGTGATGTGATGTGTAAATCAAAGTGCCGTCAGGCTCATCAGTGCCAAGTGTTAAACCATTTTCACATAAGTGGGTGCAGCGCACCAGAAGGTTCTACGTTATTAAACTTTCATTTTTTAATGTCAAGTCTGACATAGGGTTATATACTTAGTTATAAGTTTTTTGTTATTATTTTGATATCCATATATTGAATATTGTTTATTTTTGTATGTGAACTCGTTGGGTAAATTCTGAGTACCAATGTTGCAATCTCTTCTAATATATTATTTTATGAAAAACGACTATTCCTTAATACTCGTTTTGGGCGGGAATATGTTAAGATTTCAGGTACTGAAATATTAATATTTGTGATTGTCACCCTATTGGTTGTGGCAACATTTTTTGTGTTGGCAATTGCCAGGGCGATTTCGTATTGCCACGGATTTTTTAATTCCTTCTTCTCTTGTTACCATCCGTCTTGGGCGGGTCGTTTTTGGGCAAAACGTCTGCTGCCAGGTTTTCACTTCATGTGGGTTATAAAACCGCGGAGAGAGATAGCATCATTGGGCTCACCGTACATGAGCTACCCTACGGGTCTTTTATTGTTTCAATAAAGACCAATTATTCAAGAGCTGGAGTTATTATTGAAGAGTTACTCCAGCCACACTTCCCTTGGAATCTGGTGTTACCACGCCGGATTGCTTTGTCAGGAGAGCGGAAGTTGAGATCCTGAACAATCATTATACCTCTAAAACACGTACTGACATCATCTGCACGTTCTGAAGAGAACCCCGTAGATCATTAAAAGTACGGGGTTCTCTTCAGAGCATCTGTCAAAAAGTGAAACCAAATGATAAGTTCGCAGAGAACAAACAATAAATCTAGTGAACGAATTCAAAAATTCGCCTGAAATCAAAGTGATGCCATATAAAAAAATAAATCAGTGTGGAATTTTAAAAAAATAATAGGAACATTTTCGGAGACGGGACATTTTCATGTAGTGACGTCACGAGCCTAAATAATGGATTTATTTATTTAAAAATAACAAAAACTGTACATTTCTAAACAATTTTACTAACATTTTCGTAATCTTAGAAAGAAGATCTATCCACACGATTTTTTCCAAGTCGTTATGAGATCCATGCAAGTGGCCTATTTCACCAATTTTAATTATAACACTCATACAATGAGAAACCACAATATCGAAAATAGATATAGAATAATACATTTCAAGTGACTACAAGGGGGGGAGCGGTAGGTGCGTGCGGGTCACAACGTGTCAATATTCAATCATTTGCCGTCACTCATCAGTCTTTTATTTATCACCTTGCAGTGTTAGTTAATTTAATCCGCGTTCGCTGATAAAATGGCACTGCCGCGTAAACATCTACTACGGCAATAAAAGACAAATTGCGTATTATAGAAATGTTAGACAAACGTGACAACTATCCTGCCATTGCTCGGAAGTTTGGTATAGGCAGATCAACTGTAGGCGGTATAAAGAAGAACAAAGATAAAATATTGAAGTTTGTTAGCCAAACCCAAGTTAAAAATGTGTTTTATTCCTATTAAAATATTGCATACTATAATTCGGAAGGGGTCTTGTTTTTCCCTATCCGGATTAGCGGCGCCCTACTGTCATAGGATTATTTTTTTTATTAGTTTTAATTATTCTATTACATATTATTGAGAATCATCCAATAGGTTAACTTATTGTCAATTACAGATTTTCTCTTTTATCCAATCGTATAAAAATTCTAACCTAACTTTTCATAACTAATTTCAGGCTAGCAGTGTCACTTCTACCGGCCAGTCCGCCCGTGCCCGCCAACGTATCTGAGGAGATCCAGACCAGCATAAAAGAGGTGACTTCGGCCATCGTGCACTACGTCAGTGGACTGGAGCCGGCCACGCAAGACAACCACCGATCTGCAAGCCCCCGGGGAAGTTCCAGACTCTGTTGGGTAGAAAGCTCCTTTGTCGGTAAGAAATACTTGTTATCAAAATTCATTCTTTATTTTGATTGTTTGTACTACAAAATTAATCCAAACCAGCCTTACGGTCTGGCATGTGCTTTGATGTGGGGCTTATCCTCTGTTTTGTGGATGATGTGACATAAAAACTTTCGAGGATATGGGCAACCATAGCAACATACTTACTATTAAGTAATATGCAAATCTATAGAAAAACCCACAAACATGACGCAATTATTGACAAAAATAGTATGTCAAATTGGTTCTATAAATGCTTTACACTCCATAACATCAATTTTAGATTCAAAATTAATAGGTAATCGAAGAATATTGAATGTGACAACAATTTGACTTCAATTATTCAAATTTTAAAAAATGCGTCAGGCTAACAAATTTCTAATCATACTAAAAATAATCCTCTTGATTCGTAATATGTAGGTATGCTATTCTGTGCATTAAAGGCGTTTTTTTGTATATTGGATGTGTAAGGTAAGCGCGATGATGGCACCACCTTACATGGGTTAGAGTGAAGCTGTATGTTCACTCACTACGAGCTATGCCTGTGGATCTCGATATGGTACGTTTACTGACGCAAATAGCAAAGGTAATTTCACAAGGGCACTTACGATAGTTTGGTGATCTTGCCTGGATTGGGATCCCTCCAACGGCTGTCAGCGGACAGTTATCAGCCAGTGCAGGCACTCAGTGAAACAGAACACACCCATCGAGATCCAATTAAGCGAAACAGGATGCTCTTGTCAAATGCGTTTACCGCATTCAAAGACTTTGGCAGGCAGAACTTAATACGCATGCGCGAAAGTTAAATTCTTTGGTACTTTGCCATAAAAAGTTATTATAAATTTATTTTTTATTTTTTAATAAACTAAACATTTATTTTTTATTTCCAGGCACCAAACCCCTAGAATCTCCCACGACCCCTGTGGTTTTGTCACAACCCTCGCCGACGCTGCAGCAACAGGACCGATCCCAGGGCCGCCCACTCCAGCTGGATCTGCAGCCTAACGGCCATACGACCGTGGCCAGCACCACGTTTCAGCACGGTGAGTACGTCACCACCATCACGTGAGGCGTATCCATAGGCACGGCCAGAGCAATTATTTTTTGGTGCGACCCTGTTTTTTGCTAGTGACTTGCGTTTTTACCAATTGGTTAAAGAACTTTAAACTGACATTAAAGAGGGGGTATATCACAACCTATGAGTGTACAGTAACTACTTGTCACGTAACTTTAATCGTGGGATTAAAATGGTTGTAAAATCAAACATTTTCTTTCAAGGGTTGATTTACTCAGCAGTGATAAAATCAATAGTACACGCTACTTGACAGTTTACTCAGAGGTGGAAGAATGGTGGTCTCCTAATTTTTTCTACCAGTTTATTATGTGGTTTGTATTTTTACCACTTGACTACCGATAACGGCTGGTGTTGTTAGTATGGTCCTGCTGCTGAGAGCTCCATTGAAACCTCTCTTTCTATTTGATGGGTCTTTTGTGGGAAAGAGCGAGAGGTTACAATGAATCTACCAGCAGTATATACTACCTAATATATTTCTTGTTGAACAGATGCTTTTTTGTCGGTAGCAAGTTATTTGTTAAAGTTGACATAAAAGAATTACAGTAAAACTCTCTTAAAAAGTTTTCCAAGAGATCAGAAAAAAAACTTCTTGTGGTAAAACCTTATGTGGAATAAATTGAGCCATTTAGTCTTCAAGGGACCGAAAAAACGAAACTTCTTAAGAAGTCACCGCTTTTGAATTTCACTGAATTATTTTTATTCTGTTGGTAAAAATGCATAAATGACGCTAGCATAACAGTGGGATTAAGTAAGTAGTTTGTGTAGAAAGAACAGATATTGCTACAATATAACAAAGTTTAGTGGTCAATATATTGACCACTTGCGTGGCAAATTTACTAACCACTACCTTCGCAAAGGGTTAAATGTCAAAATTTTGAACATTTGCGATAAATCTAGCAAAAAAACTTTGCTTATTTCTTATTTTTAAATGAATTTTTAACAAATTATTTTTATTTCACAAAATATCTATAAACCAAGTATATACAGCGCATTTTTTTTCACTTACATCAATGTCTGTTTTATTTACACAAACTACGCAGTTTGAAATATGTGCCGCTTTATTTGTACAACCGTTTTTATAAGTTATGATTATTTTTATTATTCAGATGGTAAATGTTTGTGTTGCAAAGCTTTGCACTGTTTTTAGTTGTCGCTATTTGATTATAATTATCTTCATCAGTTTATTTTTAATTTATTTCATGTTAATTATTGTTCTCATCTTTGTGTTTTTAATTTAATGTGTTTTGTTAACAGTTTAAAATAATGTTCAAATGTGGGAAAAGCTATAAATTTCTTCACATATTTATTTAATTTGACTTTAATTAATAATATGAAGGTACAATTAGCCATCTTAGTTTTTACATTTACCATTTTATTACGTTTGTAAAATAGAATAAATACTACTTATTTTTTGTAAGATCAGTTCAATCTATCTATTATTAAGTTTGCAGAAAAATGCGAACATAGTTTTTACAAATTTTATATATTATATACATAGATTTTATAAATAACAATTTTATCGTGATGATGTAGGTGTATATGTACCATGTTTTTGATTTTCGTAGTTATACTAAAATATTTCACTCTCCTAGCCTATTAATAAATAAGTATTTACAGCCATATCCAGTCAATAGAAACTTAAATTCATTGAATTTTTTTTTAAATCATTAAAATGACCCAAGAAAACCACCTTTCCTCGAAGAATTCAATCAAACTTATCGAAATATTTCAGAATGTTCCAAAATAAAATTTTCAGTGAGTAAATTAGTCAATCTATAAGTTCTAATAGCACCAATGTCGATATTTTACATCCTGATAGATTGAATTATCGACATTTTGTCAATCAACAAGTTTAGTTGGAATTATAGTTGAATGTTTTTTAATTGGTAAATTGATTAGTCAATATTTTGTCAATTCTCAAGATCTTGTAGAACTTACGTCGAGATTTTACATCATTAAGTTCCGTTGGAATCATGGTTCAATGTTTTTCAACTCTGTAGTATATTGATTAATCAATATATTGTCGATCCACAAGATCTGGTAGAACTAATGTGAAATTTTGCATCATTATAGGTTGAATTATCGACATTATGTCCATCCATAACGTCAGTTTGAATCAATGTCAATAGCCATTATTATAAATTGAATAATCGACATTTGGTCAAACCACAAGATTTAGTAGAACCAACGTGAAATTTTACATCATTATAGATTGTCATAACGTCAATTTGAATCAATGTCAATAGCCATTCTTATAAATTGAATAATTGACATTTGGTCAAACCGCAAGATCTGGTAGAACCAATGTGAAATTTTACATCATTATAGATTAAATTATCGACATTATGTCCATCCATAACGTCTGTTGGAATCAATGTCAATAGCCATTCTTATAAATTGAATAATCGACATTTAGTCAAAACCACAAGATCTGGCAGAACCAATGTGAAGTTTTACATCAATAATGAGATTTAATTATCGACATTATGTCCATCCACAAGGTCAGTTTGAATCAATGTTATCCATAACTTCAGTTGGAATCACAATAGCCATTCTTATAAATTGAATAATCGACATTAGGTCAAACCACAAGATTTGGTAGAACTAGTGAAATTTTACATCATTATAGATTGAATTATCCACATTATGTCCATCCATAACGTCAATTGGAATCAAAGTCAATAGCCATTCTTATAAATTGAATAATCGACATTTGGTCAAAACACAAGATCTGGTAGAACCAATGTGAAATTTTACATCATTATATATAGATTGAATTGTCGACATTATGTCCATCCATGAGGTCAGTTGGAATCAACGTCAATAGCCATTCTTATAAATTGAATAATCGACATTTGATCAAACCATAAGATCTGGTAGAACTAATGCCGAGTTGTTACATCCTTATAGATTGAATTGTCGTCATTTTGTCTATCTACGAGTTCAGTTGGAATAATAATTGACTATTTTACATCACTTTATTATATTGATTATTCGACATTTTGTCGACCCATAAGTTACCCCTTTCAATCCACAAGTTCTGTTGTAACTTTAGTTGGTTCTTTTTCATTCATGAGGTCTGGTGAACCAATGTCGAATGTTTTTCAATGTAATTTTAATTATCAACATTTAGAATATCCTTTGGAGCCAATGTTCGTTGTTTTATTTCTTGATAGATTTTTGAACATTTTTGCAAGCCGTAGTCTGCTGAAAACAATGTCAATGGTTTTCCATTCCTTTAAATTGATTTATCGACATTTTGACTGGGTGCGGCTGTAGTTTTCGATAGAAAGAAATCAAGGTTTAATCATAAATATCTATACATACATTGTTCTTTTCATATATTATTTCCAATTCAATTTATTTTCAATCAAAAATTCAAGCAATTATTATATCAATTTTGAAAACATTTTCACTTTTTTATCTTTGGTTTTTTCGTCACAATTCATGTCAAGTGCTTTCAAGTTTTTCAACACTAATTAAATATTATGTGTTCTTAGAAAAATGTGTAAAACATTTTTTTTTAACCCTTTGACTGCATACGTAACCAAATGGACACGCTATATTTTGTATCCAAACGGACACGCAAAATTAGCAAATATTTTATAAGAAGATTAAAGCATTATTTTGTTTAGTGTTGAGAGTTTGAATCCATCACCACACTTTATTGCTATTGTGTGTAACTTTTTTCCATTTATTATATGCCAGTTTATCTAGTAGTGATTTGTGTGTTTTTAAAAAATCACCGTATGATTTATAAAAGAGTATCTTTATTCTTGTACGTAAATTATACTGGTTCTGATTGCTATTGCCATTTTTTTGAAATTTTGTAAAAAAAATCATAATCATTTGATCGAAAAAAAAATCGAAAATGCTCAAATCATCCAAATCAAAATTTTTTTTGTTTTTGTTTTGGAACATCTTCGTTTATTCTCATTTTGGGATAAAGTCGAACGATGGTATTTTAAAAGTTTGATTTTTTAAATTATATTTTTGTGAGTTAATCCATCAAATTAATTGCAATCAGAAAAATTAAATGACTTCAATATTCTTCGTTATTCTAACACATTTAAGCTAGGAGAGTATTTTTGAATGTTGCATTTAAAGAAGTACTGTTTTTTTTTTTATAAGAAATTTATCAATTCTTGTTAAATTCGACCTTCTTAGGAATATAAAATATTTTTGGCAGCAATTCAATTCTAATTCTAATTATTATTTTTGTTAAATTTACATTATTTTAATTTGTAAATATTAGTTTTAATATTTAAAATCTATTTGTTTGTTTAATAATCATGTTTGAACAAATCAGCATGTAGTTATCATTAAATCATCAAGGATAATTGTATATTTTCTAATAGTTGTCTGTATTTTGCTCTCTCGTATTTGTTACTTGTAATTATAGTTATTGTTTCAAGATGTATTTATGTAATTGCTTTATATGTAATTTATTTGCAAGGTGGAGTTATCTAATGAATCGTCAACAAACTAAAGCCACATAGAAAACTAAGCAAATGAAGAATCAACCGTTGACAGAAACAAAATGGCTGACTTAATCCGCAGGGGCCAGCAACAAACTTTAATATATTAAAAGACATTTTTGTTAAAGCCAACATGTAGTCTGTACCATACTTGATAAAGTGAAATTTTTTTATTTTTGTTTTTAACCTGTCAAAGGCCGACAAATTCCAGGAAAAATACGGAAATTTCGTAAAAAAAACGATTTTGAATTTTGAATTGAATGTTTTGTGGATTAATTTTGAGTTATCGTATATTCTATTGACTGAAACACATTCCTAGAACAATAAACTATGTACCAAAACAACATTACTTGCGTTAATTACGTAAATTAATAGGTTTTACGATGTTTTAGTTGAGGAACACGCATCGACCTTGAGACATTTTCATGCCACAGATAAAATCGTTTAAAAATATTCTGGGGTTGCAAGGTGAATTAAATTTTTACCCGTCTTATGGGGAAATGAGGGCAAGCGATTCTGACCTTGTCCTTCATACAAATTCTGTACATAGAAGGGTCAAAATCACAGACAAACATAATTTATTCGAATTTAAAAAAAAAAAAATTTCCCGCGCATGTGCCCAATACGCGCGTGCCCACGCGTCTCTGGCCGATTACAGGTTAACCCCTAGGAGCCGAAGCCCTGCATTTGCAGTGTTGAAGAATCTTGCCTTTGAACGCTGCGAAGCACTGCAATTGCAGTGTCGACCTTGTATATTCATTTTGTTTTCGCATTTTATCTCTACTAGGTTAGGTTAAACATATAAATAACAAAGTCACTTTATCATGTTTGGTATTGTCTGCGTGTTAGTTTTAAAAGAAAAATCTTATTTTTTTAAATTTCTTGCCGTCAAAAAGCCCAGTTCTGAATTATTCCTGGTATGGATGAAGCGTTAGCATAACTTTATTGTCTAATAAAAAGGTGTCTTAAATTTAAAATTTGGTTGATTTTCTATAAAAAAATGTAGTTTGTTCTCTGTTCAATAGATGGCTTGTTCTTGTTGAGTTCTATGTTTAGTTTTAAGTTGGTGTAATCTCATTATTAGATTTTTTATTATCGACAATGTGTATTGATTAATAAAGATATTTTTTATTTTACATTTATTCTTTTATTTTTGCTTTCCACCGTCTATGATTTGCTGTTACATACCTGTTTTTGTCATCTGTTTGGTATTTTGAATATGTATACATACAGTAGAATTCGGATATAACGACTTTGCTTATAACGGCTTACCGTTTTTAGCGACGACAATATACACTCAAGTTCGGAAAACATATCCGTTTAATACGACTTCGTTTTAAGTGACCAACTGCTTAAAGCGAGCTGTTTTTACCTATTTTAATGATTATTTGTCCAGTTAGAATGGGGCGCAGTGTTTTATTTACTCGCCGCCCCGCGCCTCTCTCCAATTTCTTTCGACTTTATAAAATTGTTCCATTCTGAGGGGGGGGGGGGAGTGGCTAGAACGAAAAATAATAATAACATAGTATTTATTAGCGCAGTTTTGTGATATTTCACTTAAGTGCGCTTAATTATAAGACCACACAACTGAAGTAAAACTTCTGCTCCATCATCTATATGATAGGAAGAGAGAAAGAAAATGTGTGCTCGCACCTCTCACTGCCCCTAATACACGAAGCGTTCGCCTCGCTTTTTGTATTTTGTAACGCTCTCGTCATGCATTCGCCTGCTTACTCCCCAAGTCAAGCTTGCGTAAAGAAGTTTTACTTCAAAATTTCTCCACAAATATAGGCTATTTTCGCCTATAAAAAAACCGAGTGACACAAAATTCGGGGCACTCCACGGGGAGTCGTAGAGCTATGAAAATATAAATAACAGACCATGTTCATGTGTACAATATTTTGGTGACAATATTCTTCCCAATTTTTTTTTTCACGATCGGGTGTCACCCCCATCGGGTGGTGCTATATTACACCGTTTAGAAGCCGGTGAATCAATGTAACCCTTGCGAAGGAGTTCGGCATGTAAAAACAAGCTTAAATTATCCGGCCGTTTTGTGTGTCATTCGTTTAGTACAACAAAGTATCGCCGGCCCCTTGAGGGTCATTGTATCCGGATTCTACTGTATTATGTATTGTGATTATTGCTACTTACTCTGGGATCATTCAATATGGATTATTTTTAATAATGAGGTGATATTTTGTACATACTTATCGACACTGGAAAGTAAAAATGGCTAAAGTTACAATAGAGATGAACCTACAAACAATATAGCTTATTTTGTAGGTTCGTCTTTAATGTCACAACTGTATGGCGCTGTAGTAATCTTTTCTTTCCGGCGTCTATATTATATACATTAGCCAAGTATTATTATAGAAAAACACATTGCATAATTATTTTTGGTGTTCAAAATCATTTGTTTCAACACGTAACATCATTATTTTAAGGGTTTTTGAGTTGATTTTGGAGATGTTTTTTTTTTCTGAAAAATTAAAAATAAATTTAATACTGTTAGTATTACGTAAGATTTTTGACTCCCCCTGTAACGCGCCGTAACGTTTTTCTCCCCCCCCCCCTAAACGTTACGTAACGCTCAAGTGACAATTTTTACCTGAAAGTCACAATTAAATTGCATAAAGTAAAAGTACTTGAAAGTCACATACCTTTTTTCTTATTTTAATTGCGTTTGCTGTAATAAAAAAAGAGATTTCGAGAATGAAAAGGGTGGCCAACTTGGAAGATTTTAATTCCCTAGTTTTTTTATCTAACTAAAGAAAAACATTTTACGTAACGCGTTGTTCGAACCCCCTCTCCCCCCCTTGTAACGAACAGTAACATTTCACAAGACCCCTCCCCTTCAAGTGCGTTGCGTAATACTTGAACGGCCCCGAATACTGTAAAGAAGTTTAAAAAAAAAATGAAGTATTCTGAAAGATCTATTCAATATTATTTTATAATAGGTCTACAAAAACAGGTGGTACGATTTTTTGAAAAAATAAAAAAACTATCTTTTCGCTCTTGTAAACAATTAACATTTTGTCCTTTACAGCATTTAAAATTTCCTTGATTGATATGTTCCGTTTAACCTCAACATAAAACACACTTTTAGAAAAAGCCACTTTATACAATAACCTGTGTAAATCGCCCTTGAGGTAATAATCATCAAACATGGGTATATAAAGTTGACCAATTATTATTTCTATCATAACTTTTGAAACACATAATATATCTCATTATTATTGTCACAATACAAAATTTGGTCATTCTTCTACGCCCTAATGTACAATAGAAATTAGGGAGAGATATTAAAAATTAAATTAATGGTTGTTAATTAAAATTACATATTCTGTGTGATTTAGTTGACAGAAATAGCCTACATGCATAAAATGTGCTTATGATAGAGTAGTTGGATAGACACATAATAAATATCACTCAACAAATAAAGGTAAGTTAAAAAACAATACATATTATTAATTTTAACCTAATTAAACACATATTTTGTCTCCATAAATACATAATCAGGGTAAAGTGAATTCACTGAGGGTGATTTTACATGATAGTGTAAGTAAAAAAGATAATAACTTTATTCGAAATTCCAACTTTTTTTGTTGTAAAAAGATAAAATTAGTTCAGCGTGTGCGGCCAGCACTATTATTTTCCACTTTTACGATTCTGGCAAACTCGCAGCAAATTTTTGGGGTAAATTTTTACCTCTCATTAAGGATTTTTAGTAGGTATGTCTTTTTGTATGGAAAAAAAAGTTGGAATTTCTGAAAAAGTTATTGATCTTTTTTACTCTTACCATTTTGTAGAATCACTTCCTGAAGTTAATGTACTTTACCCCCGTACATCCTGTGTAACCTACAGCATTACGTCAATGACATTACAAAACGTATTGGCATATTGTAGAAATCTCAATGTGGCAAGCAAAAAACACGGTAATTGCTGTACTTTTGATTTCGTACTGAACTGCTGCGTATTCGTGATTGTGTGTTATCTCTAATCAAATTGCGTACACGAGTGCCCAAACGCTCTCTCATTTGAGGAGAAAGTATTTCAGTTAGTAAAAGCCGAGGAATAAGATTTCATTAATAAATACCAACGACGTTATGTATAGTACAGGGCTTCCCTAACTGTGAGTCGCGACGCCCCGGGGCGCCGCGGTATCATCCCAGGGGCGTCGTGAGGCAATCTTTATAGCGTCTCCCACACGCACACTTCGGAGCGACCGAGTCCCGCACCACTTATTGATCAAGAATATCGTTCCATCAGCACTACAGCATTGTGGGTTTTATTACCGTTTGCGACATCATACTTGTGCGAGACAGGTTTCTCTGCAATTGCAGTAATTAACAACAAGTACAGATCGAAAATAAATTTGGAGGCAGAGACGAGAGTGGTAATTTCGAAACTTCAACCTCGTTTTGAGAAACTATGCTCAGAAAAGCAAGCACATCCTTCTCATTGATACCAAAGAAAAAAACGGTGTGGTTGCTTTTTTATCTTTTTTGTTTGCTTCCATTTTTGTTTTTATGTTGTGTTCTTTATTTTCTAATAAGAAATTTAGATACTATTTGGAGTTTTTCTGACAAATTATTTTCCGTTATTAGGGAACTACCCATACTACGTGACCCGTTCAGGGGGGGGAGCTTCAAAATACCACGCTTGGTATAAATGAGCAGCGGGGGGCTTAGATTTTTAGTCACGGGGGGGGGGAGGGGGGGGGCGTCGCAAAAATATGGCAACTTCCCAAAGGCGTCACAGTTGAAATAAGTTTGGGAAGCCCTGGTATAGTACATAAATGCATGGTAGAAATCTCAAAGTGGTAAGCCAAAAACAAGACAATTGCATTGTACTCGGTTTTGTAGTTTTAGTATTAAACTGCCACGTATCGAGTAAGTTTGTGACCTACTAGTAAATTGCATTAAAAAAACACCAAAATGCGCTTTGGGTGTGAAGAGAAAATGTTTCCATTATACAGCAAACACTAGTATAATCCAAGAAATAACATTTCATTCGTAAATACACGCAAATTATTTATTATAATAAAAAATACAATTATTTTGAATTGTTTCCAGAAGATTTTTAGCGCCATTGGAGAAAGTGAGAAAGCAAACAAAGCAACAATTAAGTAAAAGAAGGATAACCTAGGAAATGTAGGTTGTCTCATACAGCATTCCATATTCGTCTTAGTGTAAGCGAGTAAGCGTATCTTAGCATCTCAGTCACACCCGTGATGTAGAATGTAGTATTCAGCGTAAATAAAATGCGGTCCTATATCTATGCCATTCGTACACACATTTTTTTTATGTCTTTCTTTATCATAAACGAACAACTTTTTAATTAAGAAGTTACTGAAGACATGTGGTTTCACTGAAGTGTTTCTGACTTGCCACATTTTTATTATATATTGGGTCTATTTATTATATATAAAATCATTGACATACTGACAATTATTTCTATTGTTTCCTTAAGATTTCAGTGCCAGAGAAAGTGAAATTTATAAAAATTTTATCTTTTCTTTTTTTAATGTGTATAATCCTATTACAATACACATAACGTATACATAACTTTAAATTAAAAATTTTATAGTAATATATATTTTAGATTTCTTGCCTAAAATGACTCTTGAAACCTTCAAGACCAATGTTGGAAATGTCAAGAGACCCAGAGATATCATTTAGCAGCACCATACCTGAAAAGAACATCTGTTCTGCAGTGTGGAATACAGAGCAAGTCGTGGTGACGACCCTGGCGGTAGTTGTTCGATATGAACAATTTATAGCATTCCAAGAGGTATGGGTTGTCAATGTAATATGTAGTTTATAATTTTAAAAGCTGTTATTATAAGGGTCCCATTCCTTCTAGATTTGGGACTTTCGTAGCGCGTTTCAGAGAGCAAATCCAGGTGATGCATAATTAGCGTAAATAGCAACACAAAATATGGAAGTGATATAGAATGTAGTATTCGCAGCAACTTTTAAGTACATAAACGCTGCTCGGTCATCTAAGTATCTATTTCGTTCATACACGCTGCTCGGTCATCTGAGTATCTATTTCATTCTCAAACGCTGCTCGGTCATCTAAGTATCTATTTCGTTCATACACGCTGCTCGGTCATCTGAGTATCTATTTCATTCTCAAACACTGCTCGGTCATCTGAGTATCTATTTCATTCTCAAACGCTGCTCGGTCATCTAAGTATCTATTTCGTTCATACACGCTTCTTAATCATCTAAGTATCTATTTCGTTCATACACGCATATTCTTTTAATACATCTTTGTCATACATGAACGAAAACTTGAATCAAGAATTTACTGGAAACATAAGTGTGTGTTTTACTTCTCACATTTTGTGTTAATTTACTGAGACAATAATGTGGCTACATGATTGTAATGTCATTGTGTTAAATACTAATTTACTACAAACAAACCAACTAACAATAATTAACCATTGAAATATAGCTGTATCTCATTAAGAGGGGTGTGTTGTAGTCAATAGGCAAAAGTTGTAGCTTCTTCCTAATCCTCTGTTTCCCCTCCTCCTTCCCTTCTTCCCTCAGAGACACTCTGAGGGAACTCCATACGTAATCACCTGTCAGATTTGTATGATTGTCTATGGCTTGTAAGTGCTTTTTCTACGGGCTGATGTGTAAGCTGCAGGGTTTGCCAATGCTTATGTTCTAAAATACACCAATAAATGTTCAATTTTGTTTTGGGGAGAATAAAATAACATTTTGAAAGAATACAATAAATAAATTCCTCACAATTTCCCCACAATTTGGGGAATTCCCCGCAAATTGGCAACCTTGGTAAGCTGTCAGCGCTGTCACTGACTTCGCAAATGCCAAATACATAGTATACAACTTTAAACGTACATTAAATGAATAAATAATCATGTATAACTCAGAATGAAACCAACTCAGAAACACCTCAGAAAGGTCATTAAAAGCTATGAAAAAAATAATTTTAAAATAGCTGGTAACCCTAACCTAACCTAACCAATTATACAATTTTTTATATTTTTTTATCATCACTAACCTTTCTGAGGTGCTTCTGAGTTGGTTTCATTCTGAGTTGTCCGGTCACCATTTCTTACGCATTTCGTGTTTTAAAATAGTTGGAAGTCGGCGACAGCGCTGACAGCTGACACCCATAGAAAAAAGCAATTGCGAGCCATAGACAAACACAAATCTGATAGGCGATTACGTATGGAATCGATTCCATATCTACAAAAGATACCGAATTCCATGACAGGTTGGGATATTTCATACAAATTCAAATGAAACAAAGTCGTCAAATGGTCAGTCAGCACCGTTTTTTTTTTTAAAGGTCCCCGATAGACGCCGATTGTAGCTCCATTTCAGCTTTCTATCAAATTGTTGTCAGCTGACAAGCATGACAACATTACAGTTGTGCTTTTCCACTGATCAAAATTTGTTCAAAAGCTGAGACAGACCTATAATCGGCAAAAAATCAAAATGGCGCTGATTGGCCATTATTTGATAACAATTTTATACAACTAAATCAGAAAATGGATGTACCACACTGCCACAGATGGCAGATGGAGATTTTATGTAATTAAAATAACTTGATAAAGCACAACTCACAATTTTTTTTTCATGCATGTAAACCCAGCACACCTCCCAAAAAATTATCACGTAAACCTTATCATCTATTAATAACCCCTGTAGAGTGGCAGAGCCCCCAGCGCTCCCTGCTGAACCCGGGGGCCACGCGACCCTCTCCGGGCTCCACCACTCTGGAGGACGTGCTGGACTCTCTGCTGGGACTCCCCTCTGCAGCGCCTAGGGCTCCCTCCCCTCAGACCAGTCCCCGCAGTCCTTATATGTTGCTTGGATTACAGGTAAACTACAATGTGTCAACATAATCCATTTAATCACTAAGGTATTTTGCGATTCTGCAAGTTTTTTTGTCTTAAAACGAACTGTCAGATTTATAAAAACTTTGTGTTATTTCCGCTTTGCAATTAAAGCTCTATAAATGAAACATTTCTGAATGTAGCTGAACACTAAACACTGTTTTTGAAAGGTTATGAAATAAGCTTTCAAATTGTTATATTATAAATAAATATTAACATTTGTAAATATTAAAATTTAGAATGCAAACATAAAAAAATTGTACAAATGACTCACATGATGTTTTTATGTGAAAACAGTACTAAAATCACGGATTATGTAAAAAAAAACAACTTATTCTATTGTATAAATGTAAAGTAAACAATTCTATCACCTTGCTTTTTTACCACTTCATACAATAATATTTAATAAAAAAATTAACAATAATGTCTAATGTCACGTAGGCGATTTGGCGGTTGAAAACTTTTTCTACAAAATAAGTGTTTTTTATGTACTTCTATGGACAACTTTGAATAGAGATGTGAAGCTTGATTCAATATGGATCTTCTACTTTTTTATTTTAGGGTTGTCACAAGAATAATAACAGAGTTATAACGATTTCTGTGGGAACACACGCGTTGAGTAAAAACACGGTTATTGTTATATTGTTGTGTAAACATGCTTACGGGTCAGAGTGGTTAATCAATTTTGTTCAATAAATCAGGTACGCCTCATACGTCATACATATGTCTGGTAATGTTATATTATTGTGAAAACAAGCTTATGGATCTGAGTGGTTAAAATATTATTAGGATGTTTGACTTCCGAACAGGGTTGCCAATGCATATGTTCTAAAAACGATACCCGCAATAGATGTCAAAATTCCCAAATCGGGGAGAAAAAAAAATAACAATTCCCCCCAAGTTCTTCATTGATTCTACCTCCGAAATGAAGCAAAATACTTTATTTTATTTTGTGTTACTACCTCACAAGAGTCCCAACTACTTCTGTCTGTAGCCAGTGATACTATGGCATCCCCAATTGGGCTATGCTGTGAGGCTGAATGTAATTGGGGAAGAGGAAGGTGGGGTGAACCTGGCTATGGGGCCGTTCAAGTATTACGTAACGCACTTGGGGGGGGGAGGGGGGGTCTTGTGAAACATTACGGTGCGTTACGAGGGGGGGGGAGGGGGGGTTCGAATAACGCGTTATGTAACATGTTTTTCTTTATTTAGATAAAAAAATCTAGGGAATTAAAATCTTCCAAGTTGGCAATCCTTTTCGTTCTCGAAATCTCTTGTTTTATTTATTACCGCAAACGCGATTAAAACAAGAAAAAAAAGGTATTTAAGCGACTTTCCAGTACTTTGCGCAACATAATTGTGACTTTCAGGTAAAAATTGTCACTTGGGCGTTACGTAACGTTTAGCGGGGGGGGGGGAGGGGGTGATACGGAAAAACGTTACGGCGCGTTACATGGGGGGGAGGAGGGGTCAAAATTCTTCAAAAATTGCGTTACGTAATACTTGAACGCCCCCTATTCAGATCTAGTCACCAAACACGGCTAAAGCCATTTCAAGCAACATTTCAATTCTGAATGGTGATCTTATACCAGGGTGATACTCGGAGTATCTTCCACACTGTAAAGTGCCGCAAATATATCTTATATTATTTCAATTGATTTAATTGTGAAAACACAAATCAATAAAATAAAATTTATCTGCGTACACTGGGATTTGAAACCGCAACCTCTGGATTGCTAGTCGAGACTTGCCACTCCACCACGGAGGCCGTCAACTGTAGTGTTGAAATTAGCATTTATTTTTGATATTTGGTCATTTTTAAATAAATCATAAAACAGAATTAGTTTGAAAAATTGCTGAAATAAAATGAAATTATCAAAGATATTGGAATATAAGAGATCTACAGTTTTTTACTGGGTGGGACTGTGTTTCCTGGTGTCGCCGATATTGTTAACCAATACTACTGCACACCTTAAAAAAATCAACTAAATTAAAAAAAAATCTTTCCATATTAAATCTGATAGATGAAAACATTGGAATACTGGTGACAGCAAGGGCGGATCCAGCTTTGGCGCCAGGGGGGGGTCACAAAGCACCAGGGGGGGGGTCACATAGTCGTGGTCAAGTCACTAGAAGTTAAAATTTATTTTTTATAATAATATATACAAGTAAAAAGTAGGTCCGCCTAGGTCCAGGACCCAGCCCAGGGGGGGGTCATGACCCCATGACCCCCCCCCTGGATCCGCCACTGGGTGACAGGAGGAAAGCTATTTTTGTGTTATTTTAATGGTAGGTGTTCCAAAGGAATGGAATCAATCCCTCTGACATAAGTTCACAGTTGAGAGATGTGCTAAATGTGTGTCCAGCATTATCAGCATCATACATGGTTCAAGTTGGTCCCATGAGACATGAGAATTTTTTATTTTTTTTTACATTAACTCCACACAGGAGGCCCTGAGGAAAATAATTTCCCTCAGGGCCTATGTCATCTGGGATGCTGTGTGGAGAGTCTTTTTGAGGAGTGGAAGGAATGAACATTGGTCTTGAAGAGACCCATGTTGTAGGAAGGAGGAAACACAGAGGCCGGCAAATCATTCCACAGCCGAGCTGTTGAACACAAGAACGAGTTGAAGAAACGACCCGTTCTCATGTGACAAATGTCAACCGTGTACAAATGTTGGGCACGTGTTTGGCTTGTTTCCCGACTAAGTACCGGTGCCGAAGGGGTCAATGATGCTAGTTCCTCGGAGCATCTTCCATTGTAATACCGGTAGAACAAGGATAGCATTCCCACCCGACGCCTGTGCTCTAAAGATTGCAATCCGTCTATTAAGATGGGAGAATCTATTAAACGGACTGCCCGTTTCTGCAGAGTCGAGGGTATTTTTCAGGTATTTTGGAGCTCCAGACCAGAGGTGGCTGCCAAATTCAACCGTGAGGCGCACTTGTGATTTGTACAGGGTTAGCAGTTGTATACTAATAAAGTATCTGCGGGCTCTGTACAGTACGCCCTGTTTTTGGGAGGCTAACTTTACTCTGGCTTCGATGGAGCCCCCATACCTGAGCTGGTCACTTAGGGTTACACCAAACAAAATGGATGCCTCGTTTAATTTATTATGTAGTTTACGAGAGTTTTATATGTACATAATATCTTATTTAACATGGCACATTGATTATTGCACCTCCCACCCAGCCAAGCTGAAATCGTATCTTTAATAAATAAATATTGCATATGTAGAGTCGTCACGCCGATCGTTCCGGCAGCCAGTGCTCCAGTCTCCAGTTCAGCCTCTCCAGTCGCACGGAGGACTATCGCACGGCCTCCAGGATCTCAGGCGAGGAGTCGGAGCACTCCGACACGCTGCACTCCTGGCTGCAGCAGCCGCCGCCGCAGCCCCGGCACCAGCGGCTGTACGATGAGGAGGTCGGCTCCCGGAGAAGTAGCGCTGGCTCCAGCTCTGCGTCCACCCTGGCACCAGGTAGGAATGATGCGTAAGACATTTCGTTCCAATGTTTATCTCTTCTTGGTATTGTATTTCTCTTTTTTGATGTTGTGTTTAAGATTGAGATCGGACGGCGGATGGAAATCGTGAGTACTAAATTATTTAATTATTTAATCCAGCAATATTTTTATTGATTTATTTTTGAGACATTATGCCATATTGCGGGAAGACCCAAAACGCACAGAGCACGCCTAATTACGGAGGCAATTGAAATTCACAAAAATCCCAACAATATTAATAAAGACGACGGGGCTCAGCTCAATGGTTCTTGGAGTCCGGTAATTGACGACTGCACCGAAACTAAACCATTTTAAAATCATAATTTAATTTCAGCTCTTAGAGGCTGGCAACACTGCATCACATCTACGTACATAAGCATAAACTTCACCACTATCGATAACATCTGCCCTGATGACACTCTAAAGCTTTCCAAAATGTTGGCTAAAGAAGGAGAAAGCGCAACACGGCGTAATATCCCAAAAGTAAAATCGAAAACCATCTACATCTAAAAAAATATTAATCAAAATTAAAGTGTCGAAAACAAAAAACGAAGGTATTCAGTACTGCTCAAGAAAGATACCTTTACATATTCAGATTCAAATAGTTGCTTATTGGCTTTAGGTATGTTAAGTAATCAGATTTAAAAGTCAGTTACCTTCGTACATTTAGGTCAATTTGTATATTTTAAAACATTTATTGGAATTATTTAAAAATTTTCCGTGCGTTGCATACTTCGATCAATCACAAAGATAAATTAGTATATTCTCTTTTCAACAAGAAATGTTTCAATCTCTTCTGAATTATTTGTTATTGATATTTCTCGAACTGAAATTATTGAAATATTTTTTCTTACAAATCATTGATCATGTGTTACATACAGTGGCGGTTCTTCACAGGGGGACAAAGTGGACAGTCCCCACCAGTTACACCCAAAACCTTCTAAAGGAAATAACAGTCAATGCTTTGTCTTCATCAAAATGAATTGATTCTTTAAACATACAAATTCTCCATATTTGAGTTGTGCTGTACTGTACTTATCAATCGTCCAGTTGATTAGTCAGACATCTCTGAAAAATCGTAAAAGTAATAATAATATGTAAAAGTGTACCCTCTATCTGGTACAATATTCAGGTTACTCGTACACACCACCAAATCAATTATAATGCAGAAAACGTACAGTGAATCAAACAAATTGGTGATGTTTTCTGGGACACTAGTAAGATATTTCTAAATGTCAAACCAATGTACCGGACCGTTGTGCCTCCCGGTGTTATTTTGTAGCATATTTAATATGTTAAACACAGACAAATATCAATAATGTTTGATTTAAGGTAAGCATTGGAATTTTGCTTTCCTCATCATCTCAAAATTTAGTCTGACTGATCAACTGATCAACTATTATATTAAATTGATAGCCCTAAACACAAACAAGTCCTGGTGAATGTCTGCAGCTCAAAATAGTATGGTAAAGGTAGATCTACATATATGTACTAAATACTATTAATTTCCACTGTATTATTTTCCTTGCTTGCAAATTATGTAATTACAAAATGCTTTTATAATGTCATCTGTCACACACCTCTGGAACAACTGTACAATTCCTATGACATTGGCACAAAGACAACATGGTGTGTGCCGTAGAATGAGGTGAATTTGACAGGCCAGTTGACTTCAGACATGTGCATTGTGCATGATATTCATGTATCACATGCCCTTCAGAAGAAAGCTTTAGTGGTTATCAGTTATCTGTTGTCTTCATAAGTTTGCTTAAAAATTTACATTTATCGGGGTGGTGTACATAAGCTACTTTGAAGGTCAGTATTATTTTTTTTTTAATAATTATAATAAACTAATAAAGTTATTCTAATAAATAAATTTAATTCAGATACCTTAAGGCGCCCGGTCAAAAAGAAGAAGATGGACAGATAAATAAATATGAATGTTGGAGAGAGCGCGGTAATATTAAAAACGATATTTAAGTGAAAATGTTTAATAAAACACGACTCGTTTAAAATAGAGCAAAAATCTTTTGGGGGTTGTCTAAAATAGCATATAAAGAAATACTGTGAATTTTTTCATAGATATAACTTGTAAAATAACAGAAACAAATGTGTAACTAATAATTTTCAGAGCATGCTTTGCAATTTATTTCTATCGAGGGAATTTCATATAATTACCATTTTGGCGTGGGGAATGTATAGATACTATCTTAAAGAATAACATATATAATTATTAAGAGCTTAAAAACTTCAAATGCTTAAGGAAAATATGTATGAAATCGGTAGAAATTCGGGATGCCCGGCTTAAGGTTCAAATACATTAAATAAATATTTTAAGATTTTTCTCTCAGCTATTTTACCAAAAACTTAAAAAACACATGAAAAATGTTCAGAGTCACCTCATTCTACGGTATTTGTGAAGTGTAAATATGTTTGAAGGTTAAATAGGATAGAATGTGGAATAGCGTGTGTCAATTATTTCAACTTTTGAATTCAGAAACTACCGGGGTCTCAAAAGTTGCGTCTTGCAAAGAAAATGATAACTGCATTTAAATTTATTTTTTTAAAAATGGTTATTAGCCCGCTAAAATGCTTTGAAAATCAGAAAACAAACCTAAAACCATTTTTTTTTAATTTTTTATATTTATTTTATTTCAGTAATCTAACCTTTTAACGTTTGTTTATTATTAAAAAACGCGTATAACTGACAAAAATGAAAAAAAAGTTCAACTTTATGAATACAAGTAAATCAACAAGAATTCTGATTTTATCCAGAAAAAGTGTTATTTTCCCCTTTTATTTTTTTAACCAACACATCACATATGTTTAAAAAAAAAAAATTTTTTGGTTCTTTGTACTGCAGTTATGTAATGAAAAATAAGTTTGGTGCAAAATATAAAATATGAACCCTTTGATTTATTTTTTTTCCAAATCACGAAATCTATTTTTTTCTTTTCGAAACTTCCGGCCATTTTAGCGGGCTAATAGTGAACAATAATTTCTTTTTTTTTACGTTTTCGAATAGCTACAGATCATACGAAACTTTTGAGACCCCGGGCGTTTAAATATAAGGCCATTTGTTTTCTCTCTATGGAGAGCGACACACGCTAATGTGGAAGTCCCTAATAAAAGTTGGCAGAGTCCAAAATTCAGTTCTGATGGAAAATAAAAAACTAACGTAGACTCAATGCAGATCCTTGAGACAAGTGCTTGGTAAAACCATATTACTGATGAAGAGATCTGAAAAGATTGCAAAGCCAATGAACAAGAGAACTTTTCTGTTTAACTAAAAGAAAACAGTACATAATGTTATTTGAGTAATTGTTTTTTTTTCTTTAAGTAAGTATATAAATGATAACATAGTTTTAATCTAGCTTCAAAGAAAACATGTTTAATAAAAGTAATTTTGTTTATGAAAACTGGTCCCAATAGGGAGCCTTGTGGAACACCTGATTTTAAAAATACCGACTATTAAAATGGACATACACGTAGAGTGGAAAGAACAATACAAATGGCACTCAATATAAAAAAATTGATGTGAAAATGAACGTCAAATGAAGAAGATGCGGTACAATTAAGTAATCAAATACTTTAGTTAGGTCATGATAAGAATAAGGGTAAGTATGAATGTGAAGTATGTACCTGAATCATAGAATAAAAAAGAACACAAGAAATGTGATTTGGACATGTTTCATGATCCAAAAGTCTGATCATTATTTTCTTTGTTTATTTTCATTATTTCAAATACAGAAATTCTTTTCAACATTATGAAATTTTCATTTCTATTTAATGGAATGCCAATACACTATATCAGGTAGTGTAAGAGAGACAGAGAAAATGGATTGAACCAAAAGGTTTTAAGTTAGTGAAGACATCAGCTTCATTCAAATCTACATGGAAGGCATTTCTAGTGTCTGTATATTTAGTGACCAGAACAGGTTTGTGTAGTTTTCGTGTCCCATTCTTTCTGCCAAACTCTGCAGCGAAACGTTTAGTTAGTTAATTTTGCTTTTTGAAATGTAAAAATGTTTAGTTTTTCTTCTATATTTTTCCCATATCTATGCTATTGTGATGTATAATGTATAACACACTCTTGTAAAATATTATGTACTGTATTTAAAATTGTTTATTTCACGTACATAGTTTTTCCTTTTGAACCATGAATTCCCTTTTTGTGCTTTCGTAAAACAACCAAACAAACACATCCCCTCACGTTTTCTATCCCCTTAGCAGTTAGTGTGTAATTTTCAAATAGTTTTAATCTTAACATAAATGCACTACAAATGTTGTTAAGTTTAAACAGAAAGTCACAACAATATGACATATTACCACCCTCCGCTTTTTAGAAAGATTTTTGTGGTGGTCTTAAAATTAGCTGCACCAAACATGTGACTTTATCGAGCACCGAATCACAGATTGATTGGTAGGTAGTTTAATAAATGTTACAATATCGTTGATAATTTGTTTTATTTTTGATATAGCTATGGATGGAGCTGATAAGGATGAGAACAGCAGCGTTCTCTCCTTGCCGAAGCTTCGAAGTCGGGCCAAATCCGTCGCTTCCAAGATGAACTCTTCGCGGAGACAGAGCGAACCGGTTACTGCACAGAAAAGCGCGTCCCTCGACAGGCGAGTCAGCTACGATTCCCACGTGCTCAAAGCTGACCTCAGCCTCTCCAAAACCTCCGTCTCGGACATGCAACAATCTAAAACATCGCTCAAATCCATCGCTTCAATCAACACAGACGCTAGCGGGGATGAAGGACTAGTACACTGTCGATACACAAAATGCACGTCAGCTACCAATCAAAGCGAAGCCAAAAGACATTACAAAAGCTGTCACAATTGTAGCTACATGTATTGCTCGAGAGAGTGTCGAAGAGCCCATTGGGAAAAGCATCGAAAGGTTTGCCTCCATTCTCGAGCTAGCACATTGTGCAAGCAGATTCTATCCACAGCCAAAGAAGATGCGGATTCTTTAAACCACATCAGCTTGATTGCGCACAAGGGCTACTTAGCCAACGGCAGAGGTGTTGTAAAAGCTTTCTTCACAAGCCCAGAGTCTGCGGAAAAATTCACCGCCAACGGTTTTCAAAATCTAGGAGAGCCGACTTACGTCAAATGGCCAGACTTGCTACCTAACGAAATGGGTCCCGAACTGTACGCAGAACTAATCAAACTGTGCAAAAGTTATAATCCAGAAACGAGGCTTGTTTTGTACGTTGCGGTTTGTATAATAAGCGAAGTGCCCACTAAAGGAGCTGTCGTCAAGTGGGAACGACAGCTTGTTTCGCGTTGCGCAAAGATACGACTGAGCAAAACTGTGATGGGGGTTGTACCGCATGGTCAACTTCCTTTCCACGCCAGCCCCAAGGCCCGAGTGAGGAGCAGAGACAAGCAACAGAAAGACAAAGACAAGCTGCTTAAAATAGAGAATGTAGAAACTTTAATCCTGACTTCGAACTCTGCCAATCTTCATAATAAAGGGATAAACGCGATCCAAAAGATCCGAGAGATTTCTTTCAACAATATCCAGTCGGAACTTCAGCGGAGGGGAGTGAATCTCAAGAAGCACTTTCCGGAAGTTTATTCTAAGCTCTGCGCTTATGTGGAAGGTTCCTTTGACAGGTTCACGCCTGTGACGGTGTACCCTCGGGACAATCTGACGGGTAAATCTTTCATGTGCGTCATCATGCCCGAGACAGAGCCCGACAAGTTCAACACTCTACCCACTGACAGTTTAGAATGCCGCACTGTCGATGTCAGCGTTGTGAACAATGGGACTTGTGAACAAGTTTCCACACCGATGTAGTAAGATTTATGGATACAGAAAACTTAATCCATAAAAATAACCTCTTTTCATTGTCACGGTGTATTCAAACAAAATTGATGGCTGTCTTTATCCTGTGACACGAAAAAAGTCAAAATCCTCCACCGATTAACTGTATCAAAACATATAACATTAAATTATCAAACGGTAGCCATCTTGAAAATAAGTACCTGCATGGATTAACCGTGAAGCAGAAATCTATTTATACAAAATACCAAAACCTCTTGAATGGTGAGCTAAATATTTATTAGCAGCTATTTTCAGCTCACATAGTAATTTATAACTCTAATACATTTAAATATATCCACCTGTCAAAGATAAACAAGACGCCATATTATGGTTTATTACCTACATAAACCGAGTAGTATAACTTAGTATATTATATTATCGAATTTGGGGAATGACTTGCATAGTTGCAACTGATATAAGTCGATTCCAAGGTGGCCACAATTCAAATGTAAAACTTTAGTTTTTTTTCAGAGAATGCAAACTCTTGTGGACATAATTAAATTAAAATTTTTATTTTTTGGCAATATGGCGATTTGGTCTAGGAGGAAAGCTACTTTTTTTATAAACTGTTGTATTATTAGTAATTTTAATCTTCCAACTATTGTAATCTTAACTTTCCCAGTGTTATCCTGAACCCGCATTATATAAATAATTATTATAAAATATAACCCAAGTCAACTAGTTACAAGTCTCTCAATGTAACCTAACCTACATTTTCAAATAACTTAACCTTTCTAGTTTTGTCCCAAAGGTTGGTGCATATGTTTGTAGCGTTTTTAAATGACAATCCCCTTTAAACGCTGATTCTAGGTCCTTTTCAGCTTTTGAACAAATTGTGATCAGCTGACAAGCCTAACAACATGATTGTTGTGCTTTTTTGCTAATAACAATTTGTTTAAAAGCTGAAACGAAAGTACGATCGGCATTTAATTAGTAGGGACCTTTCAAATGTCAAAAAAAAAAATGGCGCTGATTGGCCATTTGATGGCAATGTTACATTTGAATTTCCCCATAGATTATATGTTGGGTAGAGAGCGTAAAATATGAAAATCTTACCTTTATGATCTAAGATTACCTAGCTTATAAGAATAGAGCAGTTATGAAATAACCTCCCAACCAAGCTCTTGAATTTCTGCTTTTGTAATATTAACTTTGACATTTTCCGCGTGGATTCCCGTTTCCATTAGGTGATACAAAATAATTAAATACTTCAAAAAGAAGGTTAAACCCAAGGTTATTTTGGAAATTTTCCACTCCATTTTCTTTAGCCAACAAATATCACAAGCTTTTGAAAATTTACAGACTTCCAAAATCAAATAAAATTTAAGATCGGTAATTTTTCTCTTATTTTGAATGTAAAGAGTGCAACATTTAATCAAGAAGTATCAAAATTCCACTAAGGGGTAAACTTTGATGAAACGGCTTTAGCCTGTTCTATTGACCAGGTCTGAATAGCTAGGTAATTCCCAACCTTTCTCTTCCCTTCCCAAAAATACTACACTCGTATGCATCAATCCGTTATTTAAATTACAATTGAAGTATAGTCATGCATGGTGAAATACCAAAATTCCCCGACAATAGCCAACCTCTGATAGAAGAGGGCACCGGAAGGAATAAATATTTTGAAAACAGTAGTACATAAATTTTGCAACATTCTTTTAAACTTTAATTCTTCCTATCCTTATTAACTTAAAATGAACTTGCTGTTTGCGTTTCACAGAACTTCAAATGTAAATGGCAAGTCAGCACAATTTTGTTTATTTGACATTTTAAAAGTTCCGTTAAATGCTGACTGCAGATGTAGGTGTTTGGCTTGCGATAGTCATGCTTGACAGCTGGTCACAACAGAGAGCTGAAATGGACGTATAATCGACATTTAACAGGGACCTTTCCAATGTCAAAAAAAAAATGGCGCTGATTTGCCATTTGATGAATACGTTACATTTGAATTTCTGTGAAACACTCCAACTGGATTGGATTATTTGAACACAATGTTGTGCTTGAAATGTGACAGTATTTCAAACAATCCAAGCTAAACCTTTTTTTTGAGAAATTATCTTTTAACTACAATGTCGATTATTCTCTTTGATCCACAATATACTAGACATATCAATTTTTGATATGGAAACTCATTTACAATAATTTTTTTTATACCCATTATCTATTGTACTTAAAATTATATTGAATCTGTAGAGTACAGTATCAAATAATTGTTTTTCTAATGAAAGGAACTTTTCTATTCTTAGTGTTAAATATATTTTTAATCGAACCAGTCTATTTTATATTGCCACATTGGTGCAGCTCAACACACTGCTAATCTTTGCAAGTGGTCAAATAAGGAACTTCTACTTTTTTGTGCCACAAAATCATCACCAGCGACTTAAGTTTATTTAGGTATTTGTGTAATCTACTGATTTTTTTTTTCTTAGAGAGAGAGTAATGCCTAGTAAAAAGTTGACATAGGAACCGAAACTAAGATTCGACAATCTAATTCTGATACCAATCCTTATTTATATCATGAAACTGGCAGAGGAAGGATGAAAGTAGACTATTTGTTGCATCCAAATCTTCTTACGAATTACAGCTTCAGATGCACTTGTAATGAACTATAAATACTAAAACAAAAAGAGACAGAATGGTGTTTGCTGGAATTGGGTGATAGTATGTGTAGGAAAAAACAAGGTATACAAGGAAAAAGGAATGACCAATCACTTACCACTGTATATCTCTGTGAAGGAGCATTTGACACAACCACAATATAGTTACAATTATTATAAGCAATAATTATCAGCCTGAAACACTCATCTACATTGAAAAAATCTTCCGAGAAAAGATACTTGCCGCCAACGGGACTTGAACCCGTGTCCTTCTGATTGCCGGTCAGGTGCTCACCACTGAGCTATGGCGGCTAATCTAATACCCGCCAAATAATTCAATATATATACTAGTGTTTCATTCAACAATTACTGTTTATAACATTTTTCCACCTGAAAACAATCAACTTTATTTTTTCAATATAGTTACATATATAGTTTCATCCCAATACCTCGAGGTAATTATCACCACAACAAAACGATATTATGTACTTCCGAGATGGTCAAATTCCTTCCTTTTACTAAAAAACGAAATTGTGTACACGAAAAACAGATTGCTTCCAAGGTAGTTCCAAATCTTCTTGTGTTCAAAACAAATGCACTCGAATTTTCACTATTTTTCCTTGCTACTGTTCCAAATTTCAAATGCTTTTCCAGTAAGGGAGAGGTAAGAACTGGATAAATGACATCCCAGTAGGAACTAAGCATATTCTAATTTCAAAACCAAACACGATTTTTTTACGTTGGTTTATGATTACTATGAAAAGACGATGTATAAATGTGTATGAATCAAGAAGTGTGTGTCAAGACAGAGTAGTGTGGCAGTCCATGCTCTCTGCCAATCATCATAATATATTTAGACTGGTCGAATCTAGGAATTATTTTGACTACGCCATCCGTATTCTGTTTTGTATAAAGAATCACGTATTTCCAAAGTGTTACCCGAACCTAAGCTTCAAATTAGAATACATAGTTAGGTAATCTGATAGCTGTAAGGTATTATTATTGTTTGACGTGAATAACTTTAGCTATACATACATAGTTAAAAACTGTTCTATTTTTTGCTATAAATTATATTCTTTGCCTGTAATATTTCCCTCTAAGGGATATAGCCTATAACGCGAATACTGTATATATTTTTTAATGGATTTTTGATAATTATCGGTGGCATTTAAAATAAGTATTTATGCAAAATATTAATAATTATGTAAAAACAGAATGTGTGTGGTTTATGAAGATACTGTCACATTACGCTACAAAGATCAATGCATTTTTGGGCGTGGCTTATATCATCACATCACGACATACAGTCCTGTCACACCAGACAGATATGTGGCGATAATTATATGCCGAGATCTGCTAGCCAGGCGATATTTTAAAAAATCGGCCGTTATTCCCAACTTTTTAATCGACTAATCTGAGTCTGCAGTCAGCAAGCGATTAGTAAGTATTTTAAAGTTAACGCTCGATTCGTGTTGTTCCCAAATATTTTATCATTAATTATCTTAAGTGACCCCGCCCACTTTCATAGGCATCAAAGTAAAAACTTTCGATGTTAAATTAATAAGTGTTAATTATTGTATTTATTTTTAACACATAATTTCTTTTAAATACCATTATCAATGAACTGGAATTTTGTATTTTTTAAACAAACATATAAAATATATTAAAAATAATGTGTCAGCTTGACCTTTGCCACCATCACGTCGGTACCTGGTGGCATTGGCGCCACTCTGTTGACACTTCTTGTAACTTTGCTTTGCTCAGTCGAGCTTAATCCATGTGTCCGGCTTCCTTAGACTGAGCGATGCTTAAGCAGTGTTAAGCCTTAGATTCGGTTTAGCAATTGATTAATAGGATTGGGAACAGCGGCCGTTAGGGAGCTGCTGTGGTCACACAGCAGTCAGCTGTCAATGAAAAAATTACAATTAGCGGGAGCTCCCTACTTGATCTGATTATAGCATTGTGTGACAGTACAACGTACAATCTGTTTAGGCCACACCCAAAAAAGCGTGTTACATATAATGTGGTTTGACATAGGCATAAAGATTTAACTGTTCGTCATCAATGGTTAAAATCTTAGCTAAAAGTTTTGTGTTCATATTTTTGTCACCACTAAAAAATTACTTGTGAAATTTATTTATATTTCAATGGCACAGTACACAAACGATTTATGAGCAAAAACAATTGAAGAGTGAGTTCCAAGGGTGATTTCTTCTACTTAAGGATAAGGAATTGTCCTTAATATTAAAATTAATGACTTTTTCATTAACTGTAATTCCAGTTCTCTCGGATGACAGTGAAAAAGTCATTAATTTTAAGCCACGACATCATGAAATTTACGCTGCTTTTTCTGCATAGTTTTCTAGGTCGATGCAACCATTTTAAACTCCCATTGTCATTTCCATCATGTGCTAAAGGGTTTTGAAATATTTATTTAACAGTAAGAAATGGAGTAAATATGCCATAATATTGAAGCAAACTTTAGCATAGTTTAATTTGCCAATGCTGTTTGTTGACCATGCTGTTTTAAATCTCTTATAACTAAGTACATAATAGTGAGAGAGGTGCTTTTTCTAAGCTTAGTGATGTTGTTTTATAATATATTATTTTTGTTACCTTTAACCATCTTAATTCTTGCATATGTCGATTCCCATACCAAATAATGCATGTTGCAAAAAGTTATAATTCTTTCGTAATTTTATAAAAGTCCAACGTGCTATCTCTCGTGTTTCACCTAACTCCATTGACATTAAACAGCTCCTTTTAAAGTTCACCAATATTATTACTGAGTATTTGGCCATGTCTCCTGGTTTCATACTAATATTAAACTCCCTGAAAACTTGATTCTTAACTGAACGATTACGGTCTTTGAAGCACAGAATTCAGGAGGGAATGCTGTCCTGGTTCTACCGGTATTTAAACGGAAGATGTTTTGAAGAACTTGCGTCATTGATCCATTCGAAACCTGTTCAGAGCCAGAAAACACGCTACATTTGCCACATCATCACCTTAGTTCTTAATTGTCCAAACGACCATTAGAAAATTTTACAGGAGAAGGTTTTCTTTCATTATTTCAATGAAACATTATGATAGGTGTTTAAGATAAAGCTATTTCCGGAAAGGTAAAGGTCTCATTAGTTGAAATAATTCTTAGTTAAGTGACCAACTATAATTTTTTATACTTTATTTTAAATTTTAAAGTGGAGGTTGAACAAAAACTAAAATGGTTGTTTGGACAATTAAGAACTAAGGCAACGACATGTGTGTTCAAAAGTTTGGCTGTGGAATGATTTGACGGCTGCAGTGTTTCCTCCCTTTTACAACATGGGTCTCTCCAAGAGGGGCCTCCTCTGTGGAGTTATTATTTTAGAAAAAAAAAACACCACTTCTGTATGTTTTATATTGGTTTGCCCATTTATTTTTTTAATCGAAATGATGATTTTAAAGATATATTTATGTGTTGATTTGATGTACAGATAATATTTTATTAGTTAGGTAATTTTATACTCTTGAAACATGACTAAATCAGTGTCGGATCAACTGGAGTCTGTTCCTAAAGAAATGCATTTCTGTGGCCTATTAATTTGAGAATGGTGATAATGTAAAACATTTGTAAAGTATCTATGTGTTTTTTGAGCTATAGCCTTGAATAAGCAATTTAATTGTCATTATTCTGTGAAACTCGGGGTGATTTTTGTATTATGAGTGGTTAGATTTAAGGTTTCCAAAGAATATGCAGCTAAAACTGTCTTTTTGTTGCAGTAAGGACCATTAAAATCAAATGGAGCAATTTAATAATATGGTATAACCCCTAGAAAACAGCAAATATTACAAAAATACCATAAAATTGTGTACAGGTATTTCACCACGAAACTAGGAACTACTTTCTTTGTTATGATTGGTTCAGATTGTCACCAGTAAAATGGAGGATCTTTATTGAAAATAAGGTAAATATTCCACTAACCGCCGCACTGTTTTTAGGCACAGATTTTGGGAATTACACTACATTTCAACTTGGTTACTTCAAGAAACAATCAATTACGTTTGGATAGATGATAAAAAATGCATTCAAGTTCCATTTTTATTCAATCAAGACAGCATAGAGAGTGTGGCAAACCCACCGTTCAGGGAGTAGAAACACAAACCTGAAATAGCCATCCCAAGCCAAGGTGTGAGCTACCGTGCTCAGGCTGAATGTCCTGGGGAACAGAGTCACGAACGGTGCCTCCGAGAAACAAGGTCGCATCTCGGAGTATTTAGACCTTACTCCAGAATCCGGGGCTCTGCTGGAGTGGACCCTCTATTTCCCTGGTAACTCGTGGGACACAAAAATTGGACCATTCGAAAACTAGGGGCGTTTTGGAAACCTAGGAGTGCTGAGGCCACCTCTGTGGACTTCCTTTCTGGGGCATGTAGGAGGAACCAAGAAGAAAAGGGAGAGCTGAGGCCACCTCCATGAACTCTTCCCTTGTGGGGCCTTCAGGGAACCAAGGGGAAGGGCACTCTTCCAGTGCGGGGCCTTTGAGGAACCAAGGAGTGAAGTGGAGAGAGATGATGTCCTCTTCCCATGTGGGGCCTTCGAGGAACCATGTAGGAGTGAAGAGGAGAAATGAGGCCTATAAATCTCTGTGAACTCTTCCCCTGTGGGGCCTTTAGAGAACCACGGAGGAGTGAAGAGGAGAGATGAAGTCCTCTTCCCTCCTGGGGCTCTCAGGGAACCAAAGTGGAGTGGACTCTTCCCTTGTGGGATCTTTAGGGAACCAAGGGGAGGTAGACTCTCCGTCGTGGAGAATTCGGGGAGCTAAGGAGTGGAGACGAGAGATGAAGCCCTCTTTCCTTGTGGGGCCTTCAGGGAACTAAGGAGGAGTGAAGAGGGGAAATGAGACCTGGGAAGACATATTGTCAAACCAGAAGATGTAGCTTCAGTTCCAATGACAATCCTGGTAAACTTTATAAAAGGGACTGGGTTACTGTCAAAGGAATGAGGTAAAATAGGAGATAGTACAATGGGTCTATGGCCTAAGTGCTCACAGGAACTATATATAGGTAAATCGTCTCCGCTGATAAAAAAAAAAATTCAATCAAAATTCCAAAATTTTCCGTACAAAACCATTCTTTTTCCGCCATTTTAAATTTTCAAAGTGAAAACTTCTTTAGCACTGTTGTGATTTGAAATTTGATGAAACAGAAATGAGCGCCACTAAAAAGAGACAAACACATACATCTGTAAGATTTAGCCTGCGGGAGAATGAGACAGACGAATCAGTGTCCTCTTTTTGCGTTGCTTCGTAGTCTATCGGCCTCCTATCTATTTGTGTGGTGCTTCGTAGAATGTAAAATAATAATTAAATTTGGTAAAAATCTTTGCAAGAAGTCGCTCTCGCTGTCTGTGCGCTTAGATCTTTTAAACTAAGCAACGGATTTTCATGCGGTTTTCAAGATATATAATTTGTCAAGGTTTTGTGTAAATTGGTTGAAATATATAAATAAAGGGAGCGGGCTGGCAAGCAGGCAGTGAGCTGGCAAGCGGACGGTGTGGATTGGATATAACAGATGGCGTTGGTTATAAAGGTTGGGTGGCATTGTGTTTCGTTAGCCACAGCAATGTGTGTCCAGGTCTGCTAGTATTATAAAATATAAACCCAACAATTATCCTACTCCTGAGGCTCTGCATTCGTCTCATTCTCTCGAAGTTTAGCTTTCTGAAAGTTTCACTTCTACTGCATGTGAACTACACAGATGATTTTTTTTTGTATGCATTGCATTTGTGTGTTTTGTTTCAACTAAATACGCACGAATTACTTAGTTTACCAGAACTAAAAACCTAATAAGCTATTTTGTGCATGTAAATAGTTGTTTCTTGTAGTAATTGTTAAAACGAAATGTAATTTCCATAAGCTGTGCCTAAAAGTGCAGCGGTTAGTGGAATAATCATTGAAAATAATTCTACGTGGGTTTTAGAAAAAAGTACTGAATGTTTAGGATTAAATACAATCCAAATCCGATTTCACTATCTCTGTGGCCAAAGAGTAACTACTGTCTAAAACCTACCAACGCAAATTTCAGAACTACACCACATCCTAAACATTGTAGTAAAATTGATTGCAGTCTAGGGGGGTTACACATGAAATATACGCTCGAGAAAAAGTTTTGTTTTTAATCTTTAAGAATAAGATAATTTCCGTGGCATTTTTTCCACATTCCCCGCGTTTGTGTTCCTATTGTAATAAATTTCTCCCAAATTAGTGTCTTATGTAGTTAAATTATTTGCTGACATTAATGTAACATTCTTATATAAACCTTTAGTGAATTATACACCAATGATTAGGGAAGATTCTATCGATATGTATATCGTGTTATTGTATTTTTTCTATATTGTTGTGCCAAAAGATGTTATATTCAAGTTATTGAACTGTTACCATCTCTAGGATAATGTTGTATGAGTCTATGAACAGGTTTGCATACATTCATTACTGTATTTTAAGAAATTCTGCATATGTTATTTATGAACACTCGCTATGATTATAAAATTGATTAATAAATTTGTTGAAAATGTAAGAAGTTGACTTTTCTTTTTAACGCTGTCATCAGATCTATCTAAATGCCTTGTCTCCTAGGGTTCTATGGACTCCAGATACTAATATCTACAGCCTGTATGTCGGATGAATGTCTACAGCTCATATGTTGGACTACAGATCTATGAACTTCAGAGTGAGGACTAATATCTACTGAGCTAAGGTCGGACGAATATCTATGACGGTCCCAGTGTTGATTAATATCTATGGAGCGTAGGTTGGACTAATATCTACAGAGGCAGCAGGTTGTACGGGAAAGCATAAATTACTTCAATTACGTAATTACTAATTACGTAAAGGCTTAAACGTTTAAAGTACGTACATGAAGTTTTTGCATAATATTACGTATTTTGCTGTTTACGAGGACAATAATTTATTGAACAAACATGGAGGTCATAATACAAAGATATTTATTTATTTCAAAATACACGGCACCACAACCTAACCTAACTGACATAGAAATGGTCATGGTAACAGACTAAATAATTTAGAAACACTCAAAATAAAGAAAGCTGTTAAAACAAAAACCCAAATCCTTAATAATCAGCTAAATGTGTCCAATAGTCCGATATTAGGGATTTTTACATACATACATAAATTAAGTTTTTTAAACTGCATACGCAATATTAGGTTATTCCAATATGCTATACATAATTGCAAATCCAACCTCTGCCAGTGCTGTAGATATTCGTCCACACTTTGGTTCTCATAGATATTAGTCAGCAGTTTGAGCTGTAGATATTCGTCCTCACTTTGGTTCTCATAGATATTAGTCCAATTTGTTCAGTTTTTGGAATTCCTGTAGATATTAGTAGATGCCTCCGTTCTATGTATCTAAATGCCTTGTCTCCTAGAGTTCTCTGTGTCTAAATGCCTTGCCTGTGTCTAAAGTATTATAATGGTATTCACGTCGACATAGAGTTGTAAGGTTTTGATAGCTTCACAAATAATGTAATATCTAATAAGCATTTTACCTTAACGATCCACGATTACGGTATCGTGACGGCACAAAAAAAGCAATAAACATACGTTCCTTATCACAATAATGCTGCAGTTCTTTCAAAAGATGAGATGCACAATGTACATAGGTCTGTTTCCTCCAAAAGAAAAAGTCATCATTTTTTGCATCTCTCTCTCACACCACACCGTGACGTCTCCGTGGACCCGTACAATACTTCTAGCCGTGATGATAATTTTGAAATATTGAATAGTCCTTTGCATTGAGGCATAGCAGGCTCCCTTCGATTGACTAGCAATGTGTCTAAACTCTGCCCAAACATTTGAGAATGGAAAAAATGTCAGACAGAGGAATGTGGTTTATGAAGAACTTTTAAATTTGGGAAACGGGTATGGATACTACCGCCACGGGAACCATTTACTGAATAAGCAACACCCCTGCCATAGGTTCTCCCCAAGTGGTTCGCTATGTTTGATGACTTGGCAGAGGTGCCCGGGTTCATGGAGTGAGGTTTGTCTAGGTCATGGCGGCGGATTTGCCCACCAGGCAGGCTGGATCGGGAGAGACCGGTGAGGGAGACCTTTTGATCTCTTCAACCGAACTTTCTTGACCCATCGACTTGCAGTGGGAGGGACGAATTCATACGTCCGTCACTTCTGAATACACTGAACCCCATATCGTTACCCACCCCTCACACCTTTTTCCTTCCCAGATCTTCCTCTCCTTCAAAAGACCCTTCACACAGCATCCTCAAAGATGACATAGGCCCCGAGGAAAATTATTTTCCTCAAGGCCTCCCTTGTGGAGCTGATGTAAAAAAGTCACTATTGCAAATTTAGGAATGTGCTTCATTTATGCTATCGCTTATCCGAGAGTTACTGTAAGGTGCAGTGCGACATACATTATTTTTTTAGACAGACAAACATTCATTCCTATGTTACAAATAATTCTGTTCAGGGTGGATCAATGCAAGACAGACTATAAGCAGAATTCTTGTCTGAACAGACTATGCAATAGTTACAATAGCGTATTATCCAAGGTGGACATTTTCAATTCCGAACTTACCAAATATAAGGGGTACATAAAAGAGAATTTCTCTGATGTTTCATGAACATGTTACGTCGTGTCTATGTTTCTATCGTTTATACTGATAATTCTGTTATGATTTGATTTATATGTACAACCTGGCTTCTTTCGGTTACCAATGTATTGATATTTTTATGTTTTATGCAAATTTTAGTTTTATAAAATTTTTGGTCTGGTACGCCTTCATTTTAAATTTTATTATGCTGTTTAATCAGAGGTAAAGTCACAAGGAGGAAATCCATAATTGGTTTTATTTTGGCTATTCAAACACGTACAAACTGGAAAAATGTAAACTGTCGATTTCCCGAAAATAAATACATATGACAATATTTGAATTGCTCGCTGTTTCTCCGCAGCAACAGGCAGTGAGGACAGACCATCAAACATTACTTGCTTCTTTCACATCAACCGGTTGGTGGTGGTTGAGTTGGCTAATGGATGAGGTTCCCATCCAGGCGTCATGGATTCAATTATCTGTCTAGCTAAGTCCTTTATCGTTGCACAAGCAACATCTTCCACTTATAATGATTTCAGATTTACAAATATTATCAGGTTATTAGTAACCACAGAAAGTTTGCGTCTCTTTTTGAAATAAGGAAAACTATATACTATCTCTTGTTATTCTGACTTAATATGACCCAACTCAAGTATTTAATTCACTTGATCGTGCCAGTACCATCATTATAAGTGGAAAAATGTTACTTGCGAAATGATGGAGGACTTGAACCTGAGACATCCAAAACCAGCCAAACTTCAACATCAAATTGGTAGGTAAATGTAGTTAAACTACTGTAGCTTGGAAAGTGGTATTTACAAAGTGGCTCTATGATCGACAGCTTTGCATTCTTTTCAATGATGGAACAGGTAAATAAGTTACTAAAATTATCTAAGTCTTCTCTCGAATGACTTCATCATCTAAACTTTCTGAAAGAAAAGAAATAATCTTAGCAGCTTATTATTCCAGAATAGTAGCAACTATCTAGCTATTGAAGCCGTACAAGAAAATTGTGTCTGGCGCAGGGACGGCTAGTTAGTAAGAGCTCCCGAGCACCGCACAACCCAAAAAAATTGAAGAACATAATACGAATCGCGGTTCGGTCATAAATTATTATAATATTTTCTCAAGATCTCATACGGTAGGTACCTGTTATAAGTGCAATCTTTCAGAGCGACGACTGCACCCATGTTCATAGCAGTTTGTTTTCGATTGCATTCCAAAATCTTACTACTTTTGTGTGCAGATTCCACGAAGTCTAAAGCGATTCTTTCCAAATTTTACGAAAGCGCGAACGCCGTTCCGAATTTTATCCCCACATTGAAAAGAGCTCGGCGAGTCAAGTAGCGAGTGTACTCGCAACCGTTCGCATTACTTTCATATAGAGTACATTTGTGCCCGCCGCCCGTTGCAAGATGACGGCGGATGATGAGTTGGTACAAAACAAATTAAATACGCTATTTAAGCTTATTTTAGAAGAGGTGGAAGAATAAATTAGTAAGATGGAAATAAACTATAAACACGAAAAGAGATTAATAGCAGCAAAAAATAAATAAATTTAGGGTAGCGTCTTCGCTCTATCAAAACGACATTTCCGCACGTTCACAAATGAACACTGTTAAAACGGTCGGTTCGCGCCTGTCGTGCGCAGAAACACATGGAGGGAGTACTTACTCGCCCGAAAAATAGAACGAAATGGATTGAATCTACTAAAGAGCTGACTCACCCACTCTACTAAAATTACGGTGTTCAGACGCGTTTAGTTACTACTGTACTCTCCACTCAACTAAAATACTTGCCCAATCAGAACGGGGCTTTATGGGATGAGTGATTAGCTGATTAGTTGTCAGACATTGTATGTAGAATTCGGAACATTTATTGCCCTGCGAAAGTTACGTTTACTTTTGTGTTTGTTCATTGTATACATTCAAAATGAGTTTGAATGTTTACAATAGAAGTAGGTATGTACCTTTAATAAATTTATTATATAACTTAATGACTCTGGTGAACCCCCACATATTTGACCACCGACCTCCACTGGTCTGGCGATTGAGGTACAATCAAGTCATAGAAATTCTTTCAATAACTAGAACAGCAAGACAATAGATACGCAGCAAAGATGGAACAAAGCAGATAATAAAAAAAGGATTCTAAATTATAAGGTGTTAGGAGGCTGATACAGTGTAATAGGCTGCGAGGCGGATTCCTGTTTTATATCCTTGGCCAGGGTCCTGTCCTTAGTATATCTATCTATCTTTTGGCTTTGACATAGACTGTAGCAAGTGAAAATCAAATGCATAAAAGCAATACACTTTGAGGTTCTAAACTAATTGTAATTTAG
This sequence comes from Limnephilus marmoratus, assembly GCA_917880885.1. Lineage (NCBI taxonomy): Eukaryota > Metazoa > Arthropoda > Insecta > Trichoptera > Limnephilidae > Limnephilus > Limnephilus marmoratus. Next base: position 21,918,388 of record OU862930.1, on the reverse strand, counting down.
TGTACTCTTTTCACTAAATAGATGGAGCAGATACATTTAAAGGTTAATCCAGAAACATATCTCTGAAAGCAGATGGAGTAACATTAGCCAACTGTGATTCATTTAAGTATCTGAGCTCACTAATCCACAGAGACGGAGGATGTGCAGCGGATGTCATCCAGTGGGATGGATTAAATTCAGATCCGTAACAGAAATATTGTGTGACTCCAAAATGCCTATAAAACTTAAAGGAAAGATATACCAGACTATTGTAAGACCCGCGATAATTTATGGCTCCGAATGCTGGACTATGTACAACTCCTACTCTAGGCAACTCGAAACAGCAGAAATGCGAATGCTTAGATGGTCGGCAGGAGTATCACTAAAAGATAAGATTAAAAGTTCACGCATTCGTGGTAGCCTGGGTGTCACAGACATAAACAGTAAGCTGGAGGAACGACAGTTGAGATGGTATGGGCATATAAGACGGAGACTATCAGACCACACAGTGAAGCAGGCAATGTCTATGGAGCATCATCGACAGTCATCCAGAGGAAGACTGAAGAACTCCTGGACGACTCAAATGCTCCAAAATACTTCAGAGAAATGACCTGGATGAAGGCGATACTAAGAACAGAAGAAATTACAACCTGAGAACGAGAAGAGCCGATCCCAACAGCCTACCTAGGTAATGAGTTGGGACAGCGCAAGGAAGAAGATATCTCTGAAAGTAGACAGATATACCACAAAACATCAGGTTTAAAACCAACTGACAAAGTTGGGGAGGAATGCAGATCCGGGCACAGTTTGGAAATTTAATAAAAAGGCACTTTCTAGATGAGAAAAGTGTGGAAAAGCTGAATAAAACAAAAATTAAGGCGCGCTCGGCAAAATTGAGGTAGATACAACCGTTCAAAGTATTTAAAATTTCACTTTACAAACTGATATTGACAGTCCGCCGGCGTCCGCCCGCCATTTTTTTTATAACCTAATACGCTAAACATGGTTTGTGATACAAAAAAAGTGCCCCTTTTATAACGCCTGCTCGCGTCACGGCAAGAAAAACATCCCAGTTTTCAAGTGGTTTAGCGGCTACGCTAGGTTTGTGTAACATGGTTTGTGATTCTGGCGTACTATTAATTCTGTATTAGGTCTGGGATCCAACATACCTACGCAGTGAAAACATGGCGAACGAACAACGAACTGTCAATATCAGTTCGCGAAGTGAATTTTTAAATACTTTGAACGGTTGTATCTCCCTCAATTTTGCCGAGCGCGCCTTAATTTATTTTTTATTCATCTTCTACACACTTTTCTCATCTAGAAAGTGCCTTTTTATTAAATTTCCAAACTGTGCCCAGATCTGCATTTCACCCCAAAGTTGTGTTGTTTGAATCTAATCAGGAATACATTGCTCAACAGCTCTCTCGCGAGGGTCCTACGGTTGCACTAATAAAAAAACAAAAACTTTAATCATGAACAACCAAGCTTAGTAATCAATGTTACTTAAGGTTTAAGATCCACAAAAGTATTCAATTAGTGATCCAGTTATTTACTCCAAAATTTAGCACAATCCAATTTGAGCATGTCAATGAGAACTTCAGTTGATTGTTTGCACAATAACATGATTGTATCGATCAATGTTCAAGATTTGACACTAGAACTTTTCACAAATCCAAAGATGTTGTTGAATGAAACTGTTGATCAACTTTAAAACTCACTGTCAAGAGATCTTTCAGGAATTAATAGTAGAAAAAAGAAGACTTACAGTGCGTTTTACACTTTTATTACGTGGTAAAAATACATAAATTTAACGGTTAGATTTAGCAACTCGCTCGAGCTCGTCCTTCTTCTTGATGGCGTAAGAGTTGGAGGAACCCTTCTCGGCATTGATGAGTTCATCAGCCAGGCACTCGGCGATAGTCTTGATGTTCCTGAAGGCGGCCTCGCGAGACCCGGTGCACAGCAGCCAGATGGCCTGGTTCACCCTGCGGAGGGGTGACACGTCCACGGCTTGACGTCTCACGGTACCGGCTCTACCGATACGGGTGGAGTCCTCACGGGGTCCGGAGTTGATGATGGCTGTCACCAGCACTTGCAGGGGGTTCATGCCTGTCAGCAAGTGGATGATCTCGAAGGCGTGCTTCACGATCCTGACGGCCATCAGCTTCTTGCCGTTGTTCCTTCCGTGCATCATCAGAGAGTTGGTCAGACGCTCCACGATGGGGCATTGTGCCTTGCGGAACCGCTTCTGTGCGTAGCGTCCGGCGGAGTGGGGAAGGTATTTAGCGTGCTTATCCTTCACGGCGATGTAGTCCTGGAGGGACATGTCTGACACTTCCACTCCATCGCAGCTCCATCTGCCGAAGAGCTTGATCTCTGGCAGCTCAGCGGGCTGAGCGCTCGTCACGGCCTCCCCCGTGGTCTCGTCGATTATTTCATTCCAGTTTTCGCCGTCCGTCATGGTGAATCGAATCTAAAACACACGTAACACGTTAGAAATGCGTCCGCAGAATTCGGATTGACTCGTCAGGCTTAAAACAATGCACAAACAACGTAAATACTCACTTGTCAAAGCGATAACCACGCTGAATATCCACGCTGACGGGAGGTTAGTTAAAAAGAAAGCACATTTCCGTGAGACACGACGAGCTGACGAATGTTGCCAGGAAATAAATAATATATTATCTAGCCAGCTGCATTCAAGCGCCTACCCACATTATAAAATTTGTAATGCTTTTATAATAATATAACTTTATAAAGGCTGTCACATAATGGAAGGAAAGAAATTTCCTCCGTGCGCGGCATTCAACTTATTAGAAAATGACATTATTAGAATGTAACTAAGTATTATCAAAAATCATTTTCTGTCGACAGTGTCCTCACCATTTATTTTTTTCTCAAAACAGTATGCAACATAGTTGTGAATGATGAATACTTGGAGCAGGTGGATGAGTTTGTGTATCTGGGTAGTGTGTTTACGAGAGATGGGAAGGCTGATAGAGATATTGAAAGAAGGGTGAATGCCGGTAACTCCATTAATGGTGGACTGAATGCCGTTGGCGCTAATTAAAAAACTGTCAAAAGAAGCGAAGCTAGCAGTCCACAATGGAGTCCTGGTACCTACCCTGATGTATGGCAGTGAGGCATGGAACTGGCAGAGGAAGGATGAAAGTAAGCTGAATGATGTTGAAATGAGATCCCTGAGACGTATGTGTGGTAAAACAATGTATGATCGTGTGAGAAATGTGGATATCCACAAAGAATGTGAGGCTGATGTAAGCATAATGAGTAAGATTAAGAAAGGGACCCTCAGATGGTTTGGGCATGTAGAGCGAATGAACGAAGAAAGTAGTGTAAGAAGAATATACGACGCGAATGTGATTGGTAGAAGAAGTCGGGGACGCCCGAGGAAGACGTGGCACGATCAAGTGAATCAAATACTTGAGTCGGGCCATGTCAAAAGTCAGAATAATAGAAGAGAATGTATGAGACGATGTATGAATGTGAGTGAGGCAAAGAGTGTGTGCCAAGACCGAGTTGTTTGGCGGTCCGTCCTCTCTGCCTACCCCTGCGGGGAAACGGCGTGATGGTTAGTTAGTTAGTCTCAAAACGGAAAATCAAATTGGATTATTAGAGTAGTCCTCGCGTCCAAAAAAGGATGTTTCTATTTTTCTCTAATAATAAATCAAAACCAAAATTTTATCTGGAGTCATTAAGTTTTGCAAGTAGGTACTTAAGTATTATTATTTTAAATAAATGAAACAATGCTTCGGAACGACCGTTCCTTCCCAAGGGCAAACGAATATTGACTTGACAGTTACAAAATAATGTATGGGAACAATGTATTATATTATAATATATATGGAAAACCACAAAGTTACATTCAAAAGTATATATTATTATTTTACTTATTTCATTTCATTATTAGGATCGGCCACCATTTTCAAAAGAAAATGGTATATACGAAGAAATTTACAGACAGACGAACTGCAAAGCGGTCGAGTTAAAATAATACTGCGCTACTTTCAATCAATAACTTATCGAGCAAAAGTTACAAATGTCGTAAAATTACATTAATGTTATGTTATAAAATAAGAAGAAAGAACCAAAATAAAGAGAAAGAAGAAAGAAATAAATTGTAAACTACTGATATGAATCTCGATGATATACTACTAATATTAATATAAGTTACTATTCTTTCCCTTGTGGGTTAGTATGCAAGAAGTATGTAATGCTTTTATGTCATTCCAAAACTTTACTTTTCACTTTATATTCATATACCTTGAATATTATTAATATTTTTTCTTCCACAATTATTGTAAATTCACTTTATGACTTCATTTTAAATTAACATAATTAAACTTTTTAACAAAATTAAGTATTTTTATTTAATTTTTAACAAAATTAAGTATTTTTATTTAATATTTAACAAATATTTACATCGCACATCTACCCCGATGGTGAATATTAAAACCCTGTCCGAAATATTAGCTAATGCCGTAGGTAGCGCAGTAGAGCGTGATTCCTCTAAAATAAATCACGACAAAATTAATATTGTTTAAAAAATTAAGATAAAAAGTATTAATGTTTTAACTTGTAACGATATCGGATGGATATTATGACGGAATTGAAATGTAATTAAAACCCATGCGGATAATAACGAAAATCAGTTACATTCGAGGACCATCAGAGAGCCTGCCTGTAGTAGTTGACAGAAATTATGATTTAATTTAGTAAAAACAGATCATATAAGGGCAGAATTTCGTGGAATAAAAGCTTCAAGTAAGAACATCATATTTTTATTACGTGATAAAATAATTGTTGCTATAAACATACATTTTTAAGATAAGTAAGTTTCAGACCGTTTAGGGTTGTGATCATATTACATTCGACGTTTTCGTAGTTATAAGTTTTTTATAACACTGATAAATTATTTATCATGCTTTCACGAATTGCACTTTGGTAGAATACAATAACATTCGTTACGAGATGATATTTTTTAACCTAGTGTTCTTCAACATTAAAAGCTGTTAATCAAGAATAAAAAACGTCTTCCCATACAAAATGCGTAGGATTGCATTTTTTTAGGATATTTGAGACAGACGACGTTACACATATTTCCATTATCATCAAGTTACACCACGACCAAACTTTTGGTTAAAAAAGTAATACTATTTAACCTTTTGAATTGCTTCATCTGCTATATAATTTTACATAAACACAATCTGCATGATAAAATAAGGGGTCGTCCATTAATCACGTGATAATATTCTGAAAATTTCAAAAAACTTTGTACTAAAAAAAATACACGTGATTTTGGGGGGGGGGGGGGGGGGGTAGTCTAAAACCTCACCATATATCACCAGGGGGGGAGGAGGGGTTAAAAAGTTGCTAAAAAAACATCACGTGATTAATGGACGACCCATAATATAAGATAGTACCAACCGGTGAGAGTGCGCTTTTATAAAAATAAATTTTAAATATTATATAGTAAGTTGTGTGGACTCCTTTACACCGGTCAAAGTTAAAATATACTTGAAGATTTATTTATCTTTGCGGAAGCAAAGACCTGGCAACACTGAAACTTCACTGCAACGTCATACGTCATATTGACAGTTCAGTACACAAATTATCCATGAAAAGTCATTCCTACTTAAAATATTTTGCTACACAAATATTTAAAATGTCTTACCGGAGTTAATGCGAAAATAACATATTTAATTTACAATATCTTGCTTCGAATGTTGAGCAAATCCACAATTCGAAATGATTCATAGCTTATTTATTATCAATTCTTCGGGGTAAGTATAACAATTATTTTAAACGTCAAATCTTTGTTGTTTTTGTGTGCAATTTGATACGCCAGTTCCCATCCTGCCTACATATAATTTTATTGTGAATTAGATTTATGTATAATACGATAACATGTTGTTTTTTTTATGTTTTCTACTTTCCTAAATAGTATGACACATTTGATGCACAAAAATGTATAATTTATAAACACTGTTGTTTGTTTTCTGACTTTAACACGTTATTGTCAATAATGAACTGATTCACACTTTATTAAAGTAAAATTTTGTACAAACACATTGTTGAATGTCTACAATATGTTTTCTTTCTTATGTTAATTTATTGGAATTCGACAACTTTCACATTGGATAACATATCGTTAGAATCATCAAAAGTACTTTTTGTTGTCACTCAGTGGTGTGGCTAGCAGTGGTGTCACCCCAAGAATTAGTAATCCTCAAACTAGGTTTTGGATAATGTCCTAAATATTGAAGAAATTTATATAGTGTTAAATCCCGCTAAATCGTGACAGATCATCGATCAGAATTCCGTCAGACACCCATATTTTCGTCCATCCGGGATGGCTTGAGATTTTCAGGGATGAAAATTTCTCCATAAATCCATAGATATAGGCTATTTTCACCTACAAAAGTATATAATTTGTTACTTCGATTCCGCCAGGAAATCCGTCATCCTGTAAATTATGTAAGACACAAAATTCTCCGGTTGCGGGACACTCCAATCCGCCAGATACGACGGGAAATCCGTTAAGTTGGCAACAATGAATTTATGATGTACGAAAGACTGACACAGGTGACAAGCAAGGAATATTTCAGGGGAATCCCTAACGAGCAATAGTTAGAGCTAGGAACGAAAATAAAACAACAGAATTTTTGGGGAATCCCCGACTTATCGAGCCATACAGCTACGACAATATAAATAACAGACTGTGTTCATGTGTAAAATATTTTTGTGGAAATATTCTACCTTCATAAGTGTTTCTTCCACGTCGGGTGTCACCTCCCATCGGTGGTACGCGGTGCGGGCTGCCCCCGCTGCCCCCCCCTAGCTATGCCACTGTTGTAACTTTATCAATGGTTATTTACCAATAAATACTTATAGATTTTTTAAAATTTGTCTACTTAAAAAAAACATGACAGTTGTTTTAACTTGTGAATGATTAATAATAAAGAGAAATATGATAACTGTAATATTAGCTATATAAAATTTGATTGTACAACTGTTTGTAACCTATAATAATATATTGGCTTATTTCGTTACCTTTTGCTAGCGATTTAAGCTTAAATGGTTTTAACTGTGTCACATTTATTTTGTGTCACAGTCAAGGGCGGCTGGTTGAGCAGTGTGTTTGTGTGCAGCACTGGTAAATTATATCATCTAAAATTACTTTGTAATATCTTACCGAAAAATATAAAATCTATGAATCTCATTAAAAATATCACCTACCAATATAATGCCTGATATAATATGAATCAGAAAGAGCAAATTCTCAAAGTTCCACGCGAAGTTACCCTGTCCCCGGTGTGCAGGCCGATTGCAAACGGAACGAATTATGTTTTTGTATCGAATATCCCAAACATCGCCAGCGCGCAACGCCGCCCACATGTATGAAAAATTAAGCCATATTGGTGTGCCACCCAGCGGCCTTTATCATACAAACTTAAATTTGGATTTAAAGCAAAAATACTTAACCAAATTGAATAATTCTTTTTTTAATCAAAAGGTACAGCAAATACGTAAATTTTACATATATTTGATTTTTTATTGATTGGTGTTTTAATTTATAAAATGCAGATCATTAAGGAATTCAATTTTTTTATAGGAAACTTTGACAATTTTGCCCTCGTGCTGTTTATACATTGTTTATTAATACTGTTTGTATCCTGTTTATAATGAAATATAAAACTATCTAACCAACCATCACGCCGTTTCCTCGCAGGGGTAGGCAGAGAGGCCGGACCGCCAAATAACTCGGTCTTGACTTCTTCTACCATTCACATTTGCGTCGTATATTCTTCTTACACTACTTTCAAATTTATTTTATTAAAATAAATTAAATATTGTAAAAAAAAGAGTTTTTTGGGTTGAAATTTAAGATTTATTTACGAAAAATAGTATTGTGTTTCTATTTTCTTAGTACAGAAAAAAGATCTGTTCAAAAAAATTAAAATTTTAATTAAAAAGCGATATGTAGACGTTTTCGCACCGAAAACAGCTTAAAATAGACCTTCTCTCCAGTAACCTTAGTAATCGTTATCTCATAGTTACGGATTATCAGTGAACCCCCACGTTTTCAGGGCAGCGGCCGCCACTGGTCACAGTGATTTTAACTAATAAAATAACCATCACGGGGAGGCGGAGAGGATGGACTGCCAAACATCTGCTTTGGCACACACTCCTCGCCTCATTCACATTCTCATAATCTTGTACATACTCTTCTATTATTCTGACTCTTGACATGGCCCGACTCGAGTATCTGATTCACTTGATCTTGCCATGTCTTCCTCGGGCGTCCCCGACTTCTACCATTCACATTCACGTTGTATATTCTCCTTACATTCCTTTCTTCATTCATTCCCTCCACATGCCCAAACCATCTAAGTGTGCCTTTCTTAACCTTACTCATTACGCTTACATCAGTCTCCACATTTATTACATAATCACACATATTTTTTCACACACACGCTTCAGGGATCTGACTTTGAGAAAGACTTGTTTATAACATGCTATTATTTTGTTTCAGAGATGTTTTCCTGGAGAAACACTGGAGGAGTGTCATATCCAGATCGGTTTGTGATTATTTCTTGGAGGCGCAGAGGGCTAACCCTAATGTAAGTAAAACTGACATAATTATATGAATATTAACACATATCGTTGACAAATAAACAATACCGCCCAAAACCCATAAATCTAATTACATGAGAGAGACAAAAAAACTTTTAAAACATTATCATCCTTGCACTTTTTATCGTTTTATAAATTTTTCTCGAAAAATTTGGCTCCATAGAACTACACTTTTTTTTTTTCTGCAGATAACTTCCGGATTTGAATATAAAGCATGGTGTTTTCTCTTTCTACACATATTTCATTAGACAATAATACATTTGTCTAATGAAATATGTGTTTTTTTTCTTTTTTTTTGTTATTTTTATGTTATATACAGTTATCAGCAATTTGAGTTAGAAAAATGTAAGGTGAGCTATTTTTTAAACTTTTTCATGTTTGCTTTCAAAATTTTAATATTTTAAAAATTATATGTTTATTTCTAATAATAACACTTGAAAGTGTATTTCATTTCCTTTCAAAAACAGTTTTTAGTTTTCAGATACATTCAGAAATTTTCCATTTATTTGAATTTTACTGCAAAGCGGAAATTTTCTGACCTTCTGACAGAATATGCCCGAGGCCAGTGGAATTAAAACATAATTTGCTATTCTAATATGTGTAAGTCTTTTATACCAGTAATCGAACAACTCAGGTCAGTTACAACTCAAGACATGTACATGGGTCAGATCGGCACTTGAATGGCCACTCTGTACGATAAAACGCCTATGGGTATCGATGCAACTTTGTCCGCTCTAATCAAATGGAAACGGTATTCCACAAGAAGGTACTCACTGCAGGTGCTGCAACTTCCGGTTCAATTGCTCCTTCTGATAGTGTAGACACTCGCAAAGTTTACGTTTTAACCACAGGCGCACAATAATACACTTTGTCATGGTTCATTATCAAAATGGCGATACGATGGATTGATTGAGTCGAATAGTTTATAAGAATATTACATAAAGCAAACGATAATAACGGCGAGATGGGATTTTGCATAATGTCACGAATTACGATGGGAATAACACTTGCATGCGTTGCAAAATGTCATGATTTGATTCACTTGCACGCAATGTGAAATGTAACTCTTTTGGCCCACGGACCCCTTTTGTGGGCGGGCGTTAGGAGACCCAGAAAAACCCATCTCACCATATCCCATCCTACCCCATCCTGTCCCATTATGCCCCCCCCCCATTGTGGAGCGGGTGGTGGGCAAAAAAAGTTGAGAATCTAGCGCGTACCCCCTGACGTTGTTCAGGGACCCCCAACTCAATTTAAATTTTCCACGGACCCCCTGAATGATCTTGGGGACCCGTGGGGGTCCGTATGAACCACTTTGGGAACCACTGTTCCAGACGGACTGGCGATTATTTTCGGCGCGCTGCCCTCCCAGGTACCCCAAATGTGCGAATTCATAGTATTCTGAACTAATTTCACTGGCTGAACAGAACAAATACGCTAAGATACCAATCGGCGTTACGTATAATGACTATATCACTCTTCAAAGGTTTGTTGATTTCTTACTCTCCTGTATTATCATGGAACCTATATGCACAGCTCAACCCTGATTTTGCGATGACCCATCCGGGTAATAACTAAGAGGCTGGAAAAAAGGAAGACTGGTAAGCGTATGATTTGCTGTGCGATTTAGAAATGTGAATTCTTATTTCCAGGATGTCCCTCCAGTGATAGCGGCCCCGCACCACTACCTGCTGTCCATCCAGCGAGGCGGGGTGAGCCTCGTGGCAGTGTGCAAGCAGGAGGTGCAGCCTCTCTTCGTCATCGAGTTCCTGCACCGAGTCGTTGATACATTTCAGGTAATCATTTTGTAATATAAGGCAAATATTTCCAGGCTACAAATAACCTGATAATGTGATTTTACATCTTCATGGCCAAAAGTATTTTTGTTATTTATTTTTGGGGTTGCGCTATACCATGTTGCGCTACCTCCTCCTTTAGCCAATGTTTCATAAGCACACATTTCACCACTAACAATTACACATCTGCCCTGATGATGGACACTGTAACGCTGTCTGAAACGTTGGCTAAAGGAGGAGGTAGCGCAACACGGCATAACACCCCAAAAATAAATAACAACAAAAAAACCTGATAATATGTATTCGAAAATCTCCTACTATCAACATCACCATCATCATTAAAAGCGAAAGATGTTGTTTATGTAATGATGAAGGACTTAGCTAGCAGAGATTTTAAACCCACTATGCCTGGATGAAAACCAGACACATTGGTTCACTCATCCGCTAACCTGTCGACCTATGTCATTATTAATACCCTTTAGGGATTTATAGTACTTTTATTTTATTATAGTGTCAGAGTACTGTGTGTATCAGAACATTCCCGAAAGACTAATAATCAGTTCAATCACTTCCTGAGCTTAATTTAAGCGTATAATAAAAAAATCGAGTGCAGTTCACATGCGGTAGAAGTGAAACCTTCACCACTCAATCTCAACAAATAGGAGCCTTGAAAAGTGTGCTCATAATCAAAGCGGCCAATGCGGTAAGGTTTCATTCTATCTCATTCTCTCGCAGGCTAAATCCTTTAGTTGTTTCCGTTTCATCGAGTATCAAATTACAACGGTTCTAAAGAAGTTTCACTTCAAAATTGTGTATGTAATTTTGCTGTCTGATGATTTTTTTTTTCAATTGAAAACAAAAACGTATTCTTCCGTCACACGTTGCCACTGGGAAGAAACTAGTGCAAAATTTATATCAGGTATTGTGTATTTTTGCATTACAGTTCTAAATTATTTATCATTATTTTATTGGTCTATGACATACTTATTTTTATCACTGTCATTTATGAATTTTGTACAGACTGTTTATAACACTAATAAATAAAATAAAATAAAAATGCATCGCAATGGGATGATAGTTAGCAACACATAATTTCATGATGTCAGAACTCACTTTTATATATGGAAACCATCGCGGGCATGCGCACATCAAATCCCGAAGGTTTCAACGCATTCGGATGAATGGTTAGCAATGCATAATTTCATGACACCAGAGCTCATTATTGTATGTAGAAACCATCGCGGGCATGTGCACATCAAATCCCAAAGTTTCATCGTAACTGGATGATGGTTTAGCAACGCATAGATATCTCATGTACTCACGTACAAGAAAGTAAACAAGGTGAAGAGAAGTGGCTCGTCCAAGTAGAGAGTTGCGAATGCCATTGTATTTGATAGGCGCATCTGGGACGGTTTTCCGCTAGTGAATTATAAGTGTTTTTTTTGTAACATTATGCATTTTTGTGCATTTCTTATGTGTAAATTAAATATGTAATAAATTTTTGGTATTTAGGAAATTTTGGTAATATTCAAAATATTATGTATTATTAATTTTATCCCTTTTTTTAACAGGATTATTTTTCAGACTGCACGGAGAGCATCATTAAAGAAAATTATGTCATTGTGTATGAGGTAAATACTACACTTATACATTTTTTATAATAATTATACAAAGCCGTTGCCTTCTTTACAGCCCAACACTTTCATTGTTAAATCTCTATAGTAGATATTAGTATGCTAACTTTATTTTACACTCACTCTTCAAGTTCTATCTACAAACAGGAGTGCTGCCATCTATATTTTCAGAGAGAACTGTTAAAGTTTTCATAAAATGTTTAAGTATGTGGACAATCTGTGTGGCTTTCTTCTTTAACGTCTGATTATTTTCAATTTGATTGGACATTGGTGTGGTGTGGGTTAGGTTAAGGGGAGTTGAACTGAAATGAAAATGAAAAATTTCGGCGGCCATCTTGAAATTCTAGTGTTCTCAACCGATTTAGCTCAAACCTATGTCAAAATGCACAATTTTAGCGGCCATCTTGAAATTATACAATTCGGGCCCAATTTATTAAAAATTTGGTACAGAGAAGCGTTACAAAATTACCTGCTAGTAATGCATTATTTGCTATGTTTTCAGTTATTGGATGAAATGTTGGACAATGGTTTCCCATTGGCCACGGAGAGCAATATCCTGAAAGAGCTCATCAAACCGCCAAACATCCTGCGTTCCATCACAAACACACTCACTGGAAAGACCAAGTAAGCATCCTCGCGTAATGTTGATATGTATTAGTCAATAATACTTATGGTGGGGGCTCAGAGGGGGACATCTGAGACAGTCTAGGTCCTCAGGCCATGAGGCCTCAGGACCTCATCAATCCTGCCGGGGAATGGAGCGGGTATTGACCACATATTCGGTGGTCTGCACCGCACTGCATTCACATATCGTCGACTTTTTAAGGCCCCGTCTATGCATCATGTAGTCTCAGCGGCTATGTGAACACCTTATCTTATTGATGGCGGACTATAGTTTGCGAGGCAACGAGAACCCAGACTGCCCCTCAGTGTGGTCGTGTATGAGATGGGAATTTCTCACAGGATTGCCACTTAAGTTTGCCTATCTTCTAATCGGAGGTGCCTCTCTCCTTCCGTCCAGAAGAGTTTTCGGAACTTCAAGCCGCATGCCGGGTGAGACGACATCATCATAGTGTGCCAACCGCAGTGTGCAAAGATTGTTTCCGCCGTGCTGTTCACAATGTCGCCGGCACTTATATTGTTACCGTGCGTGAAGGTAGGGCAGCAGATGATGCGGCACCCAAATTAAGAGGTGGACCTCAACTGCAAATTATGCCTCTACGTAAGGGGCCGAAGTCTCAAGGTCTCTCGGCTAAGGGAAATCACTAAATCTCGAGAAACAATTAATAATATTGTCCCGGAATATTGAGTGAACATCTCACTCAAAGGTGGATTTCTTATATCTTATTGAAATATACATACTTTAACATAGATAAGAAACAAGGGAGATAAATCATAGGTCATGATCCATTATCATTATGAAACTGTATTCACAACAGTGTCGCCAACATCATTCTCCCATACTACTGCAAATGTATGCTGTGTTTATTTCCAGCCTTTCTGGTACCTTGCCGTCGGGTCAGCTCTCTAACGTACCCTGGAGAAGGACAGGCGTGAAGTACACCAGCAACGAGGCGTACTTCGATGTCATCGAGGAAGTTGATGCCATTATTGACAAAAGTGGTGCCACGGTGTTTGCAGAGATTCAGGGATATGTAAGCAAACCAACACATGTTTAATAATTGTTTATTTATTTGATTTTTCACGCCAAGCTGTACTTTAACATTTTTATTATTTTTTAAAGACAAAGAACATCTATATGTACACAATAATATAAAAATAAAATACTTTATAATCAAAGCTGGAAAAATAGTAGATAACTACTTGAGCACCAACTGTCCAAATACGGGAAGGTGATTTTAATGAATTTAAATAAATTATTGTTAATTTAAGAATTTTTTCATAAAACCTAAAAATATGAAATAAATGGTGGAATCTTAAGTGGATTCGTTGGCTTTAAACTGCAGTAAGCAGTTCATGTGTTTCCATATTAATATTTGGAGGTATGATTCTTGTAAAGAACACGGCTGAATCGAAAATCGAACACCCGGAAATCTCTATCGCTCGAGTGATGATTACATGAGTATGGGTCATCAAATGATGGCTGATGCTACCACAAGTAAACACAGTAAGCAAGAACCAACACACCTTCTTTCTTAATGTGCCTTACCATTAAGAAAGAAGGTGTTCAAGTGTTAATTTCCCATGCTGTGTAGAGTAGAGCAGAGAGAGTTTAGCCGTTTTTGGTTAGGATGTATTGTTCTATGTACAATCCCGCAATAAACTGTACTTGTTCCTCTGAATTGTTATTGACCAAACCTGATGACAATAGAGGAGAATGGAGATGAAGTGCGCTTGATATTTACGGGGTGCGCTTGATGCTTTTATTAAGCCTTTACAAAATGCTCAAAAACGCATCATTAAAATTATGTATAATAGAAATAAAACACTCCCGACCGAGTTATTATTCAAAGAGACAAAAATATTCAATATCCGTAAATTATTTATATAAAAACAAAAATTGTTTTGTAAAAAACGAAAATAGAATTAGCAAAAGGACTAATAATGTGTTTCAAGTTCCCCAAATCAAAAGCAAATTATTCCAAACACATAGCAGTTTTAATTGGTCCTCGTACATTTAATCTTCTACCAAAACACATTCAAATGACAGATAAAATATCACTTTACATAAAAGAATTAAATTATGGCTAAATGATGCAGACGTTGAAACACTTTTTTATAAACTCTATGTAAACCTTCATGCTTCACTTTTTAATACAATTCTACTGTCACTTCAAGACTAACTTTACTTATCTTCTTGAAACCGTAACAAAAAATCAACTAACTTGTATGTATCACTTTGTTACTACAATATTTTCAAAGATACATAACCTATATTTTTAAACTTTCACATTGAAATTTACATTTTTTTACTTGTACCACCAACTTATTGGTGTAATTTAGCACTTTAGTTAATATTACCCACGCACAGGCAGTGCTTTAGTTGGTTCCCATAATCTACTTTTGTCTTATATATACATTTTTTACTTTTTTGCATTATTTTTATCTTGTGTTATGTTATATATATTTAGAAAATATGTAAAAAAATTACTTTTGAAATGTATCAAGATATAATGGGAAAAAATAAAGGAAAAAAAAGTAAGGTTGCGACCGGCCCACCTGAGATAAATATTGAGTTTCCCAATGCTGAACTAGCTCCCCTATTGCCTTTGTAATAATTCAGGGACCCTTTGGGTATCTGCAGAGACAGGAGTACCCAAATGGAGCCCTAGCGCACCCTGGCACCTAACAAAATGTTGAAAAGTTTGCAGTTGTATCTTTAGTTCACCAAAAAAATTCACAAAAAGTGAAAAAAAAAAGAGTCTTCTCACGGGACGTTTTTAAATATTTTGTTAATCTCTCGTCATCTAATATAATGCTTATTGTTCACAGATTGACTGCTGCATTAAGTTGAGTGGGATGCCAGACCTGACACTGTCTTTCATGAACCCCAGACTGTTTGACGATGTCTCCTTTCATCCGTGCGTCAGATTCAAGCGGTGGAAGGTAATTATAATTTATTGAGCGTAGCAGAGTCCTGTTTTACTCGGCCATTTGCCATTTCATCTGTCTGTAAATTCGTTGGTAACTGCATTTTTATCCCGCCAGAGTTTGCATGATCGTGGCTCTTACTACGTGCTGTCAAATCAGAATAATCAATATATTAATTAATATACCTAGCTGCTTGAAAAAGTTTGAAAAATAATTGTCATTGAGATAGTGACATTTCTTTAACCCCTCAGAAAATCGCCAATATGCACTTTTAATGTCTTTAACGAAATGACATTTTACGAAAACTTTGTGTTATTACCGCTTCACAATTAAAGCTCTATAAATGAAACATTTCTGAACGTAGCCGAATAGTAAAAACTGTTTTAGAAAGGTTACAAAATAAGCTTTCGAATTATTATATTACAAATAAATATTAATATTTGTAAATATTAAAATTTAGAATGCAAACTAGAATGTAAAATTAAAGTGAAAACGGTACTAAAATCACAGATTATTTAAACAACAATACTTATTCTATTGTATAAATGTGTAATAAACAATTTAGTCACCTCACTTTTTTATCATTTCATATAAAAATATTTAATAAAAATTAACAATGTCGGGCGCGGTCGACCCGCCCGTAGGAAATTTGGCGGGATAAATTATGTGTCAGACTGCGCGTCTGACAGAATGTTCTTTTTATGTATTTCTATGGACAACTTGAATAGAGATGTGCAGCATGATTCACTATCGACCTTTCACTTTTTATTTTAGGGATGTCACTAAAACAATAACGGAGTCAGAACGATTTCTATGGAGACACACGCGCTGACGTATAAACACGCTTATTGTACTTGACTGCTGTCGCATTTTTAACGCATATATCTGCTTACGTTGCGGAGGGGTTAAGCCGATTTTATAATTCCTTATTTGAAATAATAAAAATGGTGATCGTTGAAGACAACATTAGTGACTCTCAAATGAAAATGTGAAACAGAAAAATCAGAAAAAGATTTAAATGTTCAATTCCTGAGGTCAATTCATAGTGGTGTTATGCCGCGTTAGGCTACCTCCTTCTTTAGCCAACGTTTCGGACAGTGTTAGAGTGTCCATCATCAGGGCAGATGTGTTGATGATGGACACTGTAACGCTGTCCGAAACGTTGGCTAAAGAAAGAGAGAGCGCATAACGAACGGCATAACACCCCAAAAATAAATAATGAAAATACTTTCGGCCGTGAAAATCTAAAATCATATTGAATCTTTTTCTGATTTTTCTGTTTCAAATTTTCGTTTGTGAGTCGCTAATATTGTCTTCAATCTTTTCAATTATTTTTTGATGTGAGTCGCTAATATTGTCTTCAATCTTTTCAATTATTTTTTTATGCGAGTCGCTAATATTGTCTTCAATCTTTTCAATTATTTTTTATGTGAGTCGCTAATATTGTCTTCAATCTTTTCAATTATTTTTTATGTGAGTCGCTAATATTGTCTTCAATCTTTTCAATTATTTTTTATGTGAGTCGCTAATATTGTCTTCAATCTTTTCAATTATTTTTTTATTTTAATGCTAAGGCATTTTAATGCTTGTAAGCAAGAGTCCCAGCTGCTCCTGGGTGGATTATGACTATGGCATTCCAAATTGGGGTATGTTGTGAGCAGTGGCGGCTCGTGACTTTTGGGTGTGCTAGAGTGCTGATATTAAAAAAAATAGCTTTATTGATGTTGTTGTAGCCGAAAAATTTTTTTTTATTTTTTTTTTGAAAATCAGTTTTTTTGTATGAAAAATTTCAGAAAGTTTCAGTTTGGCGGTGCGCCGCACCGATTTCCTGAAAAATCTTCATACAAAACACCGATTTTTGAAAAAAAAAAAATTTTTAGCATACCACAACATCCATGATGCAATTTTTTTAAATATTAGCACCCTAGCACACCCAAAAGTCACGAGCCGCCACTGGTTGTGAGGCTGGAGGTAGGGGGGAGGGGAAGAGGAAGGTGGGAAAGTACCTGGCTATTCAGATCTGGTTACCAAACACGGTAAAAGCTATTTCAAGCAAAATTTCAATTCTGAATTGTGGTCTTACATCAGGGATATTGAAAGTATCTTCCACTCTGGAATATGTTACATATTATTATAAATAGCTTTTACCTGCATCTTTGCTTGCACAGTATAAGTGGGAAATCTTTTTTTTTTACATGAATACCGCACAAGAGTCCCAACTGCTCCCGTCTGGAGCCAGTGGGACTATAGCATCCCCAATTGGGGTATGTTGTGAGGCTGAAGGTAGAAGGGAGGGGAAGGAGATAGGGAAGAGGAAGGTGGAGGAAGTATCTGGCTATTCAGATCTGGTCACCAAACACGGCTAAAGCCATTTCAAGCAACGTTTCAATTTTGAATGGTGGTCTTACACCAGGGCGATACTGAGAGTATCTTCCACTCTGGGAATATATGAGATGTCTATGCGTTGCTAAACCATTCATCCGATTGCGATGAAACTTTGGGGATTTGATGTGAGCATGCCCGCGATGGTTTCTGTACACAATAGTGAGTTCTGGCATCATGAAATTATGCATTGCTAACCGTTCATCCGATTGTAGAAACCATCACGGGCGTGCTCACATCAAATCCCCAAAGTTTCATTGCAATTTGATGATAATAATAATAATAATAAATTTGGACAACTTATATAGCGCTGTTTTTGCGAAAAATCGCCTCAAGAGCGCTGTACAAATTAGCTTGGATTTTACATTAGAATTTACTTAACTTAGGAGGCTAGATAACAACTCGTCTTGCAGCTATCAAGCGCATGGATTATTGGAATTCTAGCCCCCCGATAAATTAAATAAAATAAAATATCTTTTTATATGTACATATTT
The DNA here is from genome assembly GCA_917880885.1 of Limnephilus marmoratus. Classification (NCBI taxonomy): domain Eukaryota; kingdom Metazoa; phylum Arthropoda; class Insecta; order Trichoptera; family Limnephilidae; genus Limnephilus; species Limnephilus marmoratus. The sequence goes on along the minus strand of OU862930.1, from coordinate 21,899,893 downwards.
TAATTTACTTAACTATGTAGGGGCTAGATAACCACTCGTCTTGCAGCTATCAAGCGCATGGATTGTTGGAATTCTAGCCCCCCAATAAATCAAATAAAATAAAATATCTTTTTATATGTACGTATTTTAATTTACTTAACCATGTAGGGAGCCAGATAACCACTCGTCTTGCAGCTATCAAGCGCATGGGTTGTTGGAATTCTAGCCCCCCAATAAATCAAATAAAATAAAATATCTTTTTATATATACGTATTTTAATTTACTTAACCATGTAGGGGGCTAGATAACCACTCGTTTTGCAGCTATCAAGCGCATGGATTGTTGGAATTCCAGCCCCCAATAAATCAAATAAATAAATAAATAATGAATGAATAATGATGAATGGTTTAGCAACACATATATATATCTCATATACATATATACAAATCCCGAAGCAAAAATATTTTGATTTTTTTATATATATAGATGAATCAAATTGTGAAATAATACATATTGATCAAATAAAATTTATTTTCGCACATCGGGATTTGAACCCGCGTCCTCCAGATTGCTAGTCAAGAGCCTTGCCTTACCCCTCAACTGCAGAGGCCGTCGATGGTAGTAATTCAACAGCAATACGCCAACAAATAATAACTTTGTTTTTGTACTTATTTTCAGTCAGAAAGAATCCTCTCATTTATCCCTCCGGACGGAAACTTCCGTCTGCTCTCGTACCACATCTCCTCGCAGGGCATGTCGGGTATACCCATCTACGTGCGGCACAGCCTGACCCTGAGGGCGGCCGGAGACCAGGGCAAGCTGGACATCACGGTGGGGCCCAAGCAGACCCTCGGCCGCACTTTGGAAGGTAACTAAATTTAAAACAATTATTAATAACATTATCTTTTCGGCTGTTGCATATATGATCCATGAAGTTTCACTAAAATACATATATTGTGCGACCATTAGCTTTTTATTTTTCTTGTACTTTTTCATATTTTAGTTTAGTATTACCATCTTCTTCTTCAATGTTTAATAATGTTGTTTTTGCAGGTGTTTTCCTGGAGATTGCAATGCCAAAGTGTGTGTTAAATTGCTCTCTAATCACCAACCAGGGAAAATACTCATTCGACCCTGTCACCAAGGTTTTGGAGTGGGAGATTGGCAGAATTGACGTCACCAAACTGCCAAACATAAGAGGCTCTGTAAGTATTATACACTTTCATTTTTCGTGAGTATTGTCAAAAGAAACAACAAATTGCTAACAATCCACAATGATGTGCTGATACTAATCTTGATATTGAAGTAAGGCATGAAACCGACAGGAAGGAGATGAAAGTAGACTGAATGTGGTAGAAATGAGATCCCTGAAGTGTATTATAAAGCAGGCGCCAGACACGAATTCAAAGAAGTGATCAAACAAGTGTTCACATGTGTGGCACGGGCATTTGACACTGTTGTCACATAAGTGATCACTTAAGTGCACTTTGCCGTTCCGTGTCGGTTTTTTAGCGCACATCAAAGGGATCAAAGTTCAAAGTTTGCGTGCCTGCCACACTGCGCGAAGCTCAGTTGCGCGAGCGTCGCCGTGGAGAGTAGTCGTGCGTGGACAGCCAAACGAACTAACGATGGAGTGGAATAATGAGAGCGTTTTCGAGTTTATAGAGTTGATGCAAGTAGAGCCAGATATATGGGATCCGAAACGTAAAGGGCATAAAAATCGAAATAACATCAATGACGCCTGGAACCCAATTAAACACCACTCTTCAATACCTTGCTCTGTGGAAGAATTAATTAGATAGATATATTTAGATAAATATATTTAGATAAATATATTTAGATAAATATATTTAGATAAATATATTTAGATAAATATAATTAGATAAATTAATTAGATAATATAAATAATTAGACGCACATAAATAATATAAGCAAACTGTGTCGACCAAATCGTCGACCATGTTGTGTGAAGTCTATTTAAAAACTGTGAGCTCAAAGGAGTGATCAAAACTTTGACACATGTCTGGCAGATACAACAATATGTGACCAAAAGTGTGCGCAAAGTCTTCAAAGAAGTGATCACTTATTTGAACTTCTGTCTGGCGCCTGCATAATAACAATATCTTTATTGAAATAAATTGGCAACTATAACTAAAAAAATACATTTTAAATGGTAACCCCTTAGCCTAATTTGTTTGTTTTTCGGACCAACTCAAATAGGTCTCATAGAAATCGATGTGTCTCCCTTACTATAATGGTTAGAAATGTGAAATATCTAAACCACAGGTTGTCAAACTTATTTCGACCACCGCCCATTTAGAGATATAAAAAAATGTAGTCCTCCCAAAGATATTCAAATACAAAAGAGATATGCTATGATGTCCGCGCGACTGTTGGCGGACTACTACCTAATTGGAGTAGTTTGCATACGAAAAGAATTTGTTCATTTCATTTATTTTTTGAACGTATGCTTTAGTATTGGTTAACAATATAGTTTGAATACGGAAAGAATTTGTTCATTTAGTTTAACCACTCAGCAATGTGAGCAGATATACATGTTAATATGACAATAGCAGTAGAGTACAATAAGCGTAGGCGTTTGACGACCTCCGTAGTCCAGTGGGTAAGACTCTTGACTCACAATCCGGAGGTTGCGGGTTCGAACCCGGCATGCACAAATAAATTTTATTTGATTAGTTTGTGTTATTTCACAATTAATTAATTTAAAATAATATATAGTATATTTGCGGCATGTTCCAGAGTGGAAGATACTATCAGTATCGCCCTGGTGTAAGACCACCATTCAGAATTGAAACGTTGCTTGAAAATGGCTTTAGCCGTGTTTAGTGACCAGATCTGAATAGCCAGGTACTTCCCAACCTTCCTCTTCCCCACCTCCTTCCCCTCCCCACTACCTTCAGCCTCACAACATACCCCAATTGGGGATGCCATAGTCTCACTGGCTCCAGACGGGAGCAGTTGAGATTCTTGTGCGGTATTCACTGTAAAAAAAAAAAAAAAGGGTGTTTTCACGTCAACGCGTATGTTTCCATTTCAGAATTCGTTATAACTCCGTTATTGTTCTAGTGACATCCCTAAAACAAAAAGTAAAAGGTCGATAATAAATCAAACTGCACATCCCTATTCAAGTTGTCCATAGAAATACATAAAAAGACCTATTCTGTCAGATACACGGTTGACACATATTTTACCTGCCAAATCGCCTACGGGCCGCTAGACATTGTTAATTTTTATTAAATATTCTTGTATGAAAAGATAAAAAAGTGAGGTGAATAAATTGTTTATTATACATTTATACAATAGAATAAGTATTGTTTTTTACATTATCCGTGATTTTAGTACCGTTTTCACATAAAAACATCATGTGAGTCATTTTTACATTTTTTTATGTTTGCATTCTAAATTTTAATATTTACAAATGTTAATATTTATTTGTAATATAACAATTTGAAAGCTTATTTCGTAACCTTTCAAAAACAGTTTTTAGTATTCGGCTACTTTCAGAAATGTTTCATTTATAGAGCTTTAACTCGTTGAATGCCGCGAGTAAATGGGGTTGGTTGTAACCAATTAGCGTTCGCAAAAAGCGGCAGCCATGACACCCAATGTCCCGCGATTCTGACAGCGTCCTTGAGAAATTTCGTACATAGAAAGGTCAAAGTTGAAGACCAAAGAATTTTTCCCGCGCATGCGCAAGAACTGCGCACGCTCCCGCGCTCCGGTAAATCATTAATATAAATTATATGGAGTCACCAATCTAATTGCGGTTATCTCTATGGTAAAGAGCGATAATAGAGCAAGCGATTCTGACCGTGTTCTTCATACACTTTCTTTATACATAAGGGTCAAAATCGCGTGTCAAAATCAGGACACGCCGGCGCACGAGCGGCAAATGAGTGGTTAATTGTGAAGCGGAAATAACACAAAGTTTTCGTAAATCTGACATTTCATTTAAGATGTAAAAAGTGAATATTCGCGATAGATCGGAGTGATTAACGTTTGCTTAATTTAATTGGTTAACAATATAGTTTGAATACGGAAAGAAGAAGAATACAAACATTTAGTTTGACTTTCGTTTAGTTTATTCGTTCATTTAGTTTATTCCCTTAATTGGTAAAGAATATCGGCGACACCAGGAAGCGCAGTCCCACCCAGTAAAAACTGCGGATAGCACATCTCTTGTATTTCAATATCTTTGTGTGGAGCGAATGAAAGAAGTACGAGTAAGATAATATTTATATGTACCATTTACCTTTGACCTTTTCCCACCAGGTGGCAGTAGTATCAGGTGCGGACACCAGCGGCTGCAATCCGACCATCAACGTCCACTTCAACATCCAGCAGTTGGCCGTCAGCGGTCTGCGTGTCAACCGCCTCGACATGTACGGTGAAAAGTACAAACCTTTCAAGGGGGTCAAATACGTCACCAAGGCCGGCAAGCTTCACTTCAGGATGTAACTCTGTACTTGCGTAACTTGTCACATTTGATGGCCGTCAAATGGACAATCAGCATCATTTAGGTTGGATTATTCAGCAGAAATTAAAATGTAACATTGTCATCAAATGGCTAATCAGTGCCACTTGGTTTTCTTTGACATTTTAAAGGTCTTGTAAAACACCGAATCTAGGTCTGTTTTGAACAGTTTTTGATCGGCTGAAAAGCATAATTGTCATTTTATTACGCTTATGACTTTTAACCTCTCACTCCTCAAAATATTTCCGTTTTGCAATAAAATCCAAATAAACCAATAACTGTTTTTGAAAGGTGATGAAATACGCTTTAAAGTTTTATTATTATATAAAAATACCTATCATTTTTTAAATATAAAAATTTTAAATTCAAACGTGAAAAAGTTTTAAAAATGTCTCACCTTACGTTTTTTCTAACTAAAATTACCGATAATGAAAAAAAAACTAAAAACACACACATATTATTAGACAAATGTATGTTAAATATTATATTCATCTCACTTTTTTGTCGTTTAATGTGAAAATAATTATTAAAAAATCTTAAATTGTTTTCAAATTGCGGTCGGAAACTTTGATTTCATTTGTGCATTTTAAATATTTTATGGTTAACTTTTAGATCTGTATATGAAGCATGGTGTTTTCTCTTTCTAACACTGTTTAGATCATGTTTCTCATTATGATAGTAAGGAAGATATAATAATTTCTATGAAACCTATATGAGTTGTTCCCGAAAGCGAACAAATTAGCCTGAAGGTTTAAAATCTCAAGAAAACAAAATTGTGCTGATTGGCCATTTGATGATGACCACGTTACATTTGAATTTCTGTAACACACCCTAACTTAGATTCTCGATTTGTATCAACTTCTGATCAAATTGCATTCAGCTAATGTCCATGTTGTTGTGCTTGCTAACTGACCATGCAATATAATAACGGATAATGAATCATCGTTGCTTAAAAGGGAGCGTTCAGATGAGCGTTTAAAAAACAATCAAAAAGGTGCTGATGGTCGATTTGACGTGGTCATCAAATGTGATGTTGTTTGAAAGATCCCAACATAAATGTATCTATTAATTATATTATAATGTTTCGTCTAATATCTAATAAATAAGAACAATATAAGAACAAATTTGTATTATAAATGATTTATGTTTGCCCTACCAACCCAAATTACTACATTTTTTAGTCTTGCAACATCTCTGAATTGATAAACCCATAGGAGTGTGTTGTGGGTGTGACAGTGCCCGAAGTAAGGTCAATTTTATATCTTACTTGGTGAAATGAGATATTTTCTAGCATCGAAATTATTTCTTGAACAGATAATCAACACTTCTCTCGATTTACCTCTTCTGTGCTCAATATGCTTATTTTCGTAATACCTACTTGACTTTCAAGGAAAAATCTCAGCAATTATGAATATAAAACCTAAATCTCACAATTTGGGGGGCGAATAGATACCGCCGCCCCGGGAACCGTTTATTGGATAACCTCAGGTCACCCCAAGTTGTTTGCTAAGTTTGGTGACTTATTAGGGGTGCGCGGGTTTATGGGGTGTGGATTGTCTAGGTCTTGGCGGCCAAATGGAACTTACTGCTTGCTGGGCCAGATTGAGAAAGACTATGGAGGCCTTTTGATCTCTCCCGCATCTCTCTCTCGACCCATCACCTTGCACTGCAGTTGAAGGGTTGGATTCATACGTCCGTCTTTCTTAGCACACTGACCCTCATATTCCTACCCACCTCATACCTTTTTCCTTCACAAAACTTCCTCTACTTCCTTTCCTTAAAAAGACCCTCCACAGACATCCCCTGAGATGACTCCAGATACTAATATCTACAGCCTGTATGTCGGACGAATATCTACAGCTCATATGTTGAACTAATATCTATGAACTTCAGAGTGTTGACTAATATCTACAGAGCTAAGGTCGGACGAATATCTATGATGGTCCCAGTGTTGACTAATATCTACAGAGCGTAGGTTGGACTAATCAGCTAAATGTGTCCAATAGTCCGATATTAGGGATTTTTACATACATACTTACATAAATTAAGTTTTTTAAACTGCATACGCAATATTACGTTATTCCAATATGCTATACATAATTGCAAATCCAATCTCTGCCAGTGCTGTAGATATTCATCAACACTTTGGTTCTCATAGATATTAGTCAGCAGTTTGAGCTGTAGATATTCGCCAACACTTTGGTTCTCATAGATATTAGTCAACAGTTTGAGCTGTAGATATTCGTCAACACTTTGGTTCTCATAGATATTAGTTCGATCTTTTCAGTTTTTGGAATTCCTGTAGATATTAGTAGACGCCTCCCCTGAGATGACATAGGCCCTGATGGAAATCATTGATGAGGGGGGGATGGGAGGGGCAGCCAATTTACATTTGACTAGATAGTAAGGTTTTTATTTTTTTATGAAGTCGAAATAGGGTTCTGAATTTCTCAAAGTCAACTTCATGGGGGGGGGGGGGGGGGGGGAGGGGGAGGGGTGACACCACGTTATCCGCCCCGGGTACCACCCATGAAAGCTACACCCCTGATACTTATGTACAATATGCAGTCAGTTTAGGGTAAATACGGTACACTTATTTACACAAAAAATTTTTACAAAAAAAAAACTGACAAAAAAAAAAAATTATTCCAAAACAAAATAATATGCACTAAAAAGTAAAAAATAATTGCGTATACTTCTACAACTTAATAATCAACTTACTTTTTCTACTCATCAATATATAAGTAGGCGAGAGGCAAGAGCGGGCCCACGGCGGGAGGGGAGCTATCAAGTGAAGACACCGGGCACGCGTAAAATCGCGTGTGCGACACAAGCACATCTCACCTAAACGTGCTGCTCATATGAGACAGACATTACTTGACTATAAAAACATTACGGTAGGTGACTCAATCGCCGAGTATCGTTAATTTGCTCCTATGAATTGAAGAGTTCCGTTACTTTGTCATGGATCCCATAATCAGAACCTAACCAAACTCTCATCAAACTACCCTTGAAGAACATTCTTTCCAATAAAAAAAGAATCATCGAAATCATTTGGTGTGATATTGAGTTATTCGTCCATTTGTCGCGCACATACTTAATGCAAATTTAAGACTTAATATGGTTTTCTCATGGATGCCATTGTCAGAACTGGACCAGATTGAAATGGGACCACACGGGAAGCACCAGCTTTCAAATAAAAAAAGAATCATCAATATCGGTTCATCCAGTCGAAAGTTCTGAGGTAATTTGATGAGAGTAGCGTAGTAGTAGAGAGGTAGCATTCTTGAGGTGGTTTTTCACAAAAACGGCACTATATAAATTAGCCAAATATTATTATTATTTTATTAATAACAAACATAAAAATAAAAAAAAATACAGTCGAATTGAGAACCTCCTCCTTTTTGAAGTCGTTTAATAATAGGGGTGTGCAGAGAGGATGTACCGCCGAATAACAAAAGTATAAAACATATTTTCATTCAAATGCATCAAGGATAGAACTACTTCTCTATATACCAGAGTATTAGTATAAAAAATCGACACTAAGTAAATTCGTTTGATATTCATACCAATTTATTTATTAAAGACATTTTTGAAGTCGATTTTAGGTTTGAAATTGATAAATAATGTACAAAAAACAAAATTTTTAACAAAACAAAAAAAAAAGACTTAAAAAAATGCACTAAAAAGTAAAAAAATAATTTCGTATTCTTCTACAACTTCATAATCAACTTACTTTTTCTACCCATCAATATGTAGGTACGATTGTTATTTTTGGAGTCGGTGTCAGTCAAGGTAGATTTGTAACTACATACATAGTTTATAGGTGAGATGTGCTTGTGTCGCACGATCGACTTGACGATGCAAGAGGCAAGAGCGGGGCCGCGGCATGAGGGGAGCTGTCAAGTGAACACTCCGGGCTGGGTACCTTTGCTGACACCGACTCCAAAAATAAAAATCGTATCCACATATTGATGAGTAGAAAAAGTAAGTTGATTATGAAGTTGTAGAAGAATTCGAAATTATTTTTTTACTTTTTAGTACATTTTTTGAAATTGTTTTTTTGTTTTGTTAAATTTTTTGTTTATTTTTTGATTTTTAGTGAATCTGAAGTATACTAACTAATTTGTTTGAATTTGGGTAGACCTACTAAACGTGCTGTTCATATGAGACAGACATAATTTGACCATAACGACGTTAGGGTCAAATCAAGAGATTCGGCCGAGTATCGTTAATTTGCTCCTAAGAATTGAAGAGTTCCATTACTTTGTCCCCATAATCAGAACCTTACCAAACTACCCTTAAAGTACATCCTTTCCAATAAACAATAAAAAAAGAATCATTGAAATCGGTTGGCATGATATTGAGTTATTTGTCCATTTGTTGTGCACATACTTAATGCAAATTTAAGACTTATATGGTTTTCTCATGGATACCATTGTCGGAACTGGACCAAATTGAAATGGGACCACACGGGAAGAACCAGTTTTCAAATAAAAAAGAATCATCAATAACGGTTCACCCAGTCGAAAGTTCTGAGGTAATTTGATGAGAGTACAGCGCCGGATCTGCCATACGTTCAAAAACGTGCAAAAAACCTGGCGCCAACTCCGAAGGGGCGCCGTGAGAAAATAAATATTGTATTAAAAATTTGTTATAATATTCCCTGAATCGTTTAGAAATTACCCATAGTACGAAATAATTATTACGCTCTAGCAACACTTTCCAAAGATACAGACTGCGCACGCATCTGGTTTTAATTCAACGAAATTCAACGATTTACGAATTTATAGTCAGTTAAAGAATTTTTTTACAAATTCCATATATTTAGTTTAAACGTAAGATCTATTTTTCCATATATCTTTTACTGTCTTTTACGACGAATGAGTGCGATCCAAATTCATTAACCAATCACAGCACCGTACTTTTATTCAACAGAACAAACAAACCGACGGCGCCTTTCAAAGTGCTTTTGCACGATTTAAGTCTCTAGGAGAATGTGGTTAAAGACCATTTTCTTATGAAATCTTCAGTAAATTCAAAATTCCATTAGCATAAACATCGCACGGTTTGCAAGGTTGCATCTTGTTAACAGTTTCATCATTGTTTTGACAGTTGAAGTTCCTTAAATGTACCTATAATTAATTTCTATTAGATTTGTTATTTTACAGTCAGTAATAATCAGTGTAAGCGTCTTTCGTAAGCCGTTGATACCATAGATACGTTCGTGTTTGTTCGCTCAACACAGAACACAGGGAAAATGGAAATGCAAGGTACAAATTTGAGGTTATATTATTAGATTTTTTAATTTATAACTACATTTCTATTGGTTGTTAGAGGTTGTGGATTGTGGATTACAATGAATAGAACAATAATTAAAAAAAACTTTCAGGCTCGCAGAATCTAAAAATTAGAATTAAAGAGCATAATGACATAAAAACACTCGTTTCCATTGGGAATTTTTTAATTCCAATTTCTCCAGCACCGATAAAAATGATGTCCCTCGCAATGACGTTACAATGATCCCGAGCACATCTAAACAGATATCTATCGCACAAATTCCTCCGGTCGAATTATTAGAAGATAAAAATAACGTTGCTGATAGCAGTTTAAATTTAATTCTGTTTTCAGAGCTTGAATTGAAAGATCCCGGATGCTGGCCAAAGTTATCTCAAAATTCCATTAGTTTATTAGTTCAGGAAGGTCCTGTACAATTGAAAGGTTTTGATTTTCCTATTACGAACAAGGGTAAATTTAATACTAAGTATTATTACAAGAAACTGCCTAATGGAGAAGAATTACATAGATCGTGGCTTATTTATTCGAAAACTTTAGATAGGGTTACACCCTTTATATGTCTTGATTTTATTTGATAAATTAGTGTAAAAAAAAAAAATTTAATTAAAAAAAAAAAATTGGGGTAAACGAATTTTTAATCAAAATAAAAATGTAGGGGGGGGGGGCGCCATCGGTACCTACTGCACAGGGCGCTAGATTTCGTAGATCCGGCCCTGTGAGAGTAGAGTAGTAGTAGAGAGGTAGCACCCTTGAGGTGATTTTTCACAAAAAGGGCGCTATATAAATTAGCCAAATTTTATTAATATTTTATTATTAACAAACATTAAAAAAAAATACAGTCGAATTGAGAACCTCCTCCTTTTGAAGTTGTTGTACCGCCGAATAACAAAAGTATAAAACATATTTTCATTTAAATTCACCAAGGATAAAACTATTTTTCTATATACCAAAGTATTAGTATAAAAAATCGGCACTAAGTAAATTTGTTTGATATCCATAAATATCAATTTTTGAAGTCGATTTTAGGTTTGAAATTGATAAAAAATTCACAAAAAATTATAATTTTATACACAACTAGCTGGTCCCGGCATGCGTTGCTATGCCATTTAATAAAAAAATTGTTTCTCCCTGCGTGTCCTTTCCCATTCGTCCCGTTCCCCTTCCGCCTCCCCTTCTTCTCCTGTGTCCTCTTCCCCTCTCGCTTTCTCACTCTGTCACCTCCACCTTCCCTCTCCCCACTCCACTTCCCCCCCCCTTCCACCGTCCCGCGAAACCCCCTCCCGAGTTCCCCTCCCCCCTTACACGTACCCTTCCCCTCCCGCGTTCCCCTTTCACCTTCCCCGCCTTCCCTCTTCCCTTTCCCGCTCCCTCGTCCCGCCAACCTTCCTCCCGCGTTCCATATATTCAATCCCAGTACATTCAGTTTTTAAACAGCCCGCGTGCTACCTTTTACAATTTTTATTGAAATTTCTATTTTTCATGTATATTAAATTTGGTACCATAGGTACCTATTTAAAATATCTAAAATTCTTGATTCGATTCAAAATATTAGGGGAGTACCTACTTTAAATAAATTTATCAACTTAAAGATTTTCAAAAATAGAATCCTGATTTAACAATCATAACTAAAACTAACTAACCATCACGCCGTTTCCCCGCAGGGGTAGGCAGAGAGGACGGACCGCCAAACAACTCGGTCTTGGCACACACTCTTTGCCTCACTCACATTCATACATCGTCTCATACATACTCTTCTATTATTCTGACTTTTGACATGGCCCGTCTCAAGTATCTGATTCACTTGATCGTGCCATGTCTTCCTCGGGCGTCCCCGACTTCTTCTACCATTCACATTTGCATCATATATTCTTTTTACACTCATTCAATTTAACAATCATTGTTTTGCAAAATGTCATTATCAAACACGTGAACTGTCAAACGTGCGATAGTCGTTAGGTTTTCTGAAATTATCCAATTTTCTTAATTTTTCTCTCCTTAAGAACCATCCTCGTACTTCAAGGAATATTCTAAAAAAAGAATTAGCGAAATTGGTTCAGCTGCTCTCGAGATTTGCGCTTAGCAACATATTAAGCGATTCATTTTTATATATAAGATAATTATAATTTCGAAGGCCAATAGGTCACCACACCAAATGCATAACTTTCATTGCAAAACCATTTAGATTTTGGTAGAATTTGGTCATGGCTCAGTGAGTCTCACCACGCTTCCATGTAAGATCTCCTTTGTTTCAATTATCTACGAGTTAAATAAAGCACCATAAATAATTCAATACTAATTTATTTATAATTCCATTCAATTACAAAGAGCATTATGCTTAACAAATCATGTGCAGTGCAATATTTACATTTTTTAAATCTAGTTCTATACAAAACCTTCAAAATAACCACGGCAGAATCTATTATTTGCCAGATAAATTCCTTACATTTTAGCAATGCTTTGTTCATATATTAATAAAATTGACATGCCCTCAGTTGTGTGGTAAGTCTCTTGCGTCACACTCGAAAATTAAGGGTTCAAAATTGAAATTGTTTAAAAATTCAATTGCAACTAAATATTATAAAACTAAGAATTTCAGAGCTGGTTTCTTGAAAGTAAAGTGCTTTAAAAATAAGTCATTAAGAGGAAAGCGGCCGGTGTTTTGTTCATACAAACATATTCCCCAATTTTCTCCCTGGATTTTGACACTACTGTAGATATTTTTTTAATGTAATATAGATATGGACCACTAGAGTGTCGGTACGTTTCGCTTTTTGATGTGAAAACTTCTTAGCACCGTTGTGATTTTAAATTCGATGAAACGAAAAATAGCGACCCTCAAAAAAGACAAACACATACATCTATAGGATCTATAAGGTGCTTCGTAGTCTCTCCACTCTTATCTACTTTAGTTTTCTGAAGGTTTCACTTATACCGCGTGTGAACTGTATGCTCTGATTTTTTTTGATAAGTTATTTCTTATAAGAGTTGCGACCCTTCAAAAATCGTTACAATTGCCTGGTTTGAACGCCATCAATGTAGACTATCAGTATACAAACTAGACAATGTATTTTTTAAAAAAAGCAAAACGTATAGCCATAGTGTATTTTCTTCTAATACAGTAAAAAAATCTTAAAAATCGGTCAAGTTTTGGAGGAGAAAAGTGGAGATTCAAAACCTTGATTTTGACAATTTTGTTTAAGTATTATCACCAGAGGCGCATTAGTCTCTTTCGCTCAGTATTCGGGGGAATGACAGCAACATTTAGTAAAATACCTATTATTAAAATTTGTCAGCGACCTGGTTTCCTCTTGAGGGTATACTTAAAAGAATTCATAACTTGGCCTAGATGGCCCAAAATAGCGGAGGAACCGACTTAAGAAGAATGAAAGAGCAGATTATGAATTCTTTTTAGGATATCCTTAAGTAGGTACTTAAGGATAGTTGTTTATTCTAATCAGTTAGGTTGAGTTGTTTCAAACTTCATCACATTTGATGACCATCAAATTGACGTTCAGCGCCATTTAGAATTTTCAACATTTGAACGGCTTTTGTCCAGCGTGTGATGTTTTAATGAAATTGCACTAGTTTTTCATTAATCTTTAACACAACATTTACCACACGTGTAATACGATGCTCTTCAGAAAAAAATATGAAATACAGTTTTGTTACATATAGTTACATAATATAATATTAAATTGAACACAATAATTACAAAGTGGTGAAAATCTTTAATTGGATTTATAATAATTTATAAAATGGCGTGTTTGTTTAAATTTCGTAAATTAACCTTCACTTGAAATAACTTATTTATTTTTATAATAATTTGTCAAAAATAGCAAGCAGGCAAAACAGCATTAATTTTATTCAAAATATCTCCACACAAATTTCCCGTATTTAGCGTTATCAAGATTTGAAATAAAAATCTAAAACCAATGATACCGCCTAAGGTTGCGTACTCTTAAGGGGGCTGTAACCGTAATGCGTTACTGTAACCAAAAATGCGTGGTTCGCGAGTGAGCCTGTGTAACATCCCTCGCGTACTCACTAGAGCAGGGATGCCCAAAAAGGTGGATATTATCGTTCATTTTTACTGGTAATTCGGTGTCCAAAAATGATATTATTGTGAGACGACGACCTTCAATGCTAGAAGGCATAAACTGATTATAAGCGCGCCTTTGTGTGTCCTTTACACTCACCCTCCACTTATTAAAATCAGGTCAGTTGGATTTAATCTTACGACAAATGTGCAGGAAAAATATACTGGTTGGAATTGATTGCAAAAATAAATTGCTAGCGCAGCTATGTGCCTGGGACTTTCAAACAATAAATCAAAACCCCCTATCGAGAGTCCGAGGTTTAATAACAAGAATTTTCTAATTTCACAAAATACAATATCTTCTTCTCTGTGTGCCGTATCAGGTCCCCCCGATGTTGGCGATCACTATTGAAAATGTCTCTCTGTCTTGCGCTGCCCGGAATAGCTCCTCCACACTTCTAATGCCGGTCCACTCTAGTATATTACGCAGCCAAGACATTTGTCTCCTACCAGGCCCTCGGCGATCTTGCCTTTCAATATTAAATACAATATAAGTGTGATAAATTTACGAGAACAATGTTTTCTTTTTTTTGTATGAATACCAACATCCAAAACATAGAAAGCTGAAAACTTCATTTTGGGCCGCAAAAATATTTCAATTGGGTCGTAGGCTTGGCATGCCTGCACTGAAGCCTGTGTCTGAAATTGTTCTAGTTACAGATCACCGTTTAATGCATTTTTGTCACTGGTTATGGTTACTGTGCCTGCAAGGGTTATGGTTACAGATCACTGATAAGTACGCTGTTTAATGCATTTTTGTCATTGGTTGTGTCTTATTTCACTTTGGGCATCAATAAAAATCCTGACAACTATTTGTAGCAGAATAAAAAGTTTAACTATTGCAGCAACGATAATCGTCGTTTGATAGAAAATGCTATAGATCTTTTTCATTAACAATTTAAACAATTATTATGTATTAGATTTTTTTTAAATGAATGCGATAGTACTTAATAAGCATGAGTTATTTATTAAAATATTTCCAACATAGATTGAGTCATTTTTCCATCTTCGAAACCACACGAGGTGGCATTTAATTGAGATAGTTTAGACTTTAGACTAAACACTTATACACACATAATAAATGTATAAAAATACCTTTTTTCTATCCTTGCACATAATATTATAATATTTTATAAGATTAATAATTTTTAAAAATTGCAAAATCATTAAGCAGGCCACACACACAACAATAAATTTTGGTGAACATCTAATTTATTTTGATCAAATTTTGCTAGGTATCTTTTTTTCAACAAAGGATACTAGAAATTTTGTCGAACGTCTTAAGGTGCGATTCCGTGCCACGCAGCAGTCGGCAGACGGCGACAGCAGACGGCGACTGCAGTGCCGTCGACGGCAGGCGGCACTGTCGCGTAGGTTCCGAAGTCGACGGCATTGACGGCACTGCAGTTGCGTCTGCTGCTTACTGCCGACGGTTGTGTCTTTCATTTTAAATTATGAATAATAAAATGCTGCAAGTGTTATTGCAAGAAGAAGAAGACGACGATGATTTATTATTGTATTATTGTATTATTATTCAAGTAGAAAGCCTGTACTGCCAATGTACTTAAATAGACTGGAAGAAGGCGCTTATGAAACTTTGATAAAAAAGACATCTATATGAGAGTGAAGACATTTTCAGAAGTTATTGTCGTTTAAATAAAAAACAGTTTAATTTTGTAATCTCTTTAATTTACAATGATCTTGCTCCATAAACAAAGCGAAATACAATATCGCCAGAAGAAAAATTATTCTTGACATTAACGTAAGCAAATTAAAATTATTTTGTAATGGATGACATAGAAATAATAACAGAACTTGAAAATTAACTTTGAATTTTGACAAACCTTTCAAATTCTGTGAAACAACCTACCACCAAGATACCACCGCAATGAAGAAGAAACACCAACTGATAATATGATCGGAATGGCGCGTTCAAGAGGTTTGGCTAATGTTGGAGGCTTGGCGATCCGAGACACACTAAAAGAATACTTTTGTTCCCAAGTAGGTGAAGTATCTTGGCAAAGAAGGGTTGTAAATCGTACACAATAGTTTGTAAAAGTTTAAAATAAATAAAAATAAAATAAAAAACTTACTGCTTTTATTGAGATCTTGAGCGATCTCTTTCCAAACTTTTCTCTTATCCTTTGATCTTTATAATGAACATTCTTGCAATCAAATAAGCACGGATTTTTAGACACCAAATTAATAAGACTCTCGCTTTCTCCGTCTGTCAACGCGTCCATTGTATCTGAAGTCGACGGCAGTCGACGGCAGTACTATGTTTGCACCCGAGTGCCGTCTGCCGCCACGCGTCAGTCATCGACGGCGAGTGCCGCGCGGCACTTGTAGTGGTGTGTCGGAAACGGTCCAATACAAGTGCATAGAGTTAAGTAGTGCCGTCTGCCGTCGGGCGGCACTGCAGTCGCCGTCTGCTGTTGACGTCTGCCGTCTGCCGCGTGGCACGGAATCGCACCTTTAGACAAATCAATGTAGCAATTTTTCGAGTTTTACTCTGAATATCTTCTTTCAATATGTACGTATTAAGTTCAGCTAGATATCTTTTTGATAACAAAAAGTTTTGCTGAATATTTTTAGAAATCTGTTTCAAGTTATTTTTTTTACGTTAACCCGTCTTCTTGTTATATATCTTCTCCCGTTATACTTTCATAAGACAAAGCAACCTTACATTTGAAAGCTATATATCTCTCTTCGTCTCATGCAAACATGTGTATTTTTCTTTTAACCAGAAAGAGAACAAAACAATGCTTCTTATTGTCTTTGAAACATGAATGCTGTCTTGCATAGATATTTTACAATCTCGATCCAAAGTGACGATTTCAGAATTTACGCGCAAAACCGAGGCTTCCGGATGTGCGAATATATTGAACCAAGCAGACGGGTTTTAAAGGGCATTTTGTTATTACTTTTGTCGAAAATCTTAGACAAATCAATGTATCAAATTCGAGAAAGTTTTTCTGTATATCTTTTATCAATATGTACATATTAAGGCTAGATTTCTTTTTGATAACAGGAAATTTTGCTGAATATTTTCAAAAATACATTTCGGCTTTTGCTACATATCTTTTTTTACATTATTTTATTACAACTTTTGGTTAACATCTTACACTTTTTTTTATGAATATCTTTTTCCATATTTGAAATTTTGCCATATATTTTTGTTTAGCTACAATATAACATTCAATTGTATTGCTTCTTACACTTCAACTAATTGTCGACTAAACTTACTTTCGTAAAGGAAGGATAGAGATTTTCAGACATATATTATTTAACATTATTAGTTTGACAGTAAAATAAAAATAATATCATTGGTGACTTAAACGACGCCTTAAAGTATCTTATTTATGTATTTTTTGAGTAAAGTCTTAGCTTTGGTCAATTTTTAAGACAATATCGTTATTGGTAGTAGCTAAAAAGTCAAGGATATTAAAATACAGTGTGAGTCACATTCATGTAATTTATTAGAAATTCTAGTATTTTTATAATATTTGCGGAATGAAATTAGAATTTTCCACATTTTGCTGTGTTTTTCAAATTTACTTATTAATCTAATAATAGACCAGAAGTTTTTTTCTTCTATACCGGGTAACACCAGTTTCTGTTACCACTAAGCCTCTTTTATATTTATGAAGTTTGAAAAAAGCGAGTTTCAACGCATGTCGCACAATAGATACTGTTTTCTACGGTGATTTCACTTAAGGTTGGAGTTTTCACAGGTATTCCTTGTAACATTGTCATTAAATGGCCAATCAGCGCCATTTTGTTTTTTTTTTTGACATTTGAGAGGTCTCTGTTAAACTTTGATTATAGGTTCATTTCAGCTCATGAACAATCATTTTTAATCAGCAGGAAAGCACAACTGTCATTGTTGTTATGCTTGTCAGCTAATTAAAATTTGATACAAAGCTAAAATGGAGCTAGAATCGGCGTTTAACAAAGCCCTTTCAAATGTAAAACAAAAACAAAATGGCGCTGATAGGCATTTGATGACAATGTTACATTATTTGAATTCCTTTGAAACATTCCAACCTGTAAAGGCTCTGATAATGTTAGCAGTGGATGCCAAGTGCCATGAAAACTCTATAGATGTATTTCCCTAATAAACTCGGCATTATTTGAAGCAATTTCTCATTGCCTCTGCCCCATCTGTCAACTTGTCAGGGAGCCTTAGCCGTGACTTACCAAAGCTTGCATTCCAAATATAACTAAATAAAATGATTAGTCTACCTTTTAAATGTCAGTCAAACAAATGCATTACCAACAATATCTAAATGCCTGGAAAACCTGCATCAAAATCAGAGAATTTTATGGATTTGTTTTAACACTATCAAGGGATTTTTTTCTATTTTTCCTAAAAAATTGCGATAAACTTTATCTATCTATAAAACCTAAAAAACAAACCCATCTCATTTGGCAACATTCGACTAACTAATAAAATTTAATCTCTAAGACCATTGCTTTACTAATTTACCTAAGAGTTTTTTTTAAATCTCTTAAAAATCATTTTTAAAAGCGGTTAAATTTTAGCTGTGTTATTTATTGCAAGCAAAAAATAATTGATTTAAAATGTATTTTTTAGGATCGTCAGGGTTGAAGATTCTGTAATGATATGATGAAGATATGTTTAAAAAAATATTGACACATTTACGTAGTTTAATAAAATAGCACTTTTCACACCAAAAAAGCGTTTTTTAAATTTATTATTAAATATTTATGTATCTGTGCTTAATCTAACATCGATTCGTTTTGTCTGTTGACAAAATTATTACGCGTAATCTCACTGGTGATAAAATAGATAATTAATATACACTAAGATGTCTAAGAGCATCTTCTACCACTCGCACTCAAACAACAAACCACTTTTCTTATATTCGATGTGAAATTGTTGTGTTCCTCTTCAGTCGTGATTTTCAATTCGCTGGTAACGTGTTCCGAGTTTCTTCCGGTCAGTCTTGAAACTATATCTTTCTTTAAGTGTTTGTGTTTCTCTTCCTCTTTGTTGGC
Organism: Limnephilus marmoratus; assembly: GCA_917880885.1. Lineage (NCBI taxonomy): Eukaryota > Metazoa > Arthropoda > Insecta > Trichoptera > Limnephilidae > Limnephilus > Limnephilus marmoratus. The sequence goes on along the minus strand of OU862930.1, from coordinate 21,881,003 downwards.
AGTCTCACGCGTGGTTTCCGTATATCTATTACAAATTACGGTGGCTGATTTAGTGTCTGTTAATTGTTTGGCGTTTTCTTTGGATCATGTGTTGTCACTGTCATAGATGCTGATGAGGTTCAGGTCCTCGTCTGTGTGTGTCTTTTTGGCCGATATGTCGCATTTTTCTTGCGAGATGTTGCGTTCTAGCTTCCTTCTGTGTGTCTCTTCACTTGGGGCTTGGTGATCTTCCACGCTGACAATGATCTTTCCTCCAATCACGGATCCATCACCAGGAGTAATGTTGCCTATTTGCAACTCATCTGGTTCTTTAGGGTTGTTTTTGAATGTTTTCAACGATGGGAGTGTATCTCTAGCTTTGTTGTTTGAACTTGCGTCTTGACAGTCGGTTATGATGTCATCTGCATTAATGATGTTCGCGTTTGGGGATATGGGCTCTTCGTGTCTGCAGGAGTGTTGCAGATTAAACGGTAGTTTTAGAGATAGTTCTCCGCCCATTGCGCTCATACTCAGTTTGACTTTTACGTAGTAAGAAACATAGATGGCGAAAACGTTTCGGTCTTCGACATTGTTGGTATTGCAGAGAACTGTAGAGGCGAGGCTGGCTCCGTTTTTGGTATATGAGTCTTCGAGGGCAATCCAGTTCTTTGTTGTACCTGAAACCATTGAAAAGGACATGTTTACTCAAACTGTTTATTGAAAGGAAACAAGGTTTCACAAAGTGTATGGAAAGAAGAAGTGAAGCTTTTGAAATTGTCAATGATTACAACCCGTTTTTTGTGAAGGAAAATGCCGACACGATTTATGGCCAGTATAAGATTTGTGAAGATTTTACTTTCTGGGTTCAGAAATCTGGCTATGTTAATATAAAATTATATAAAATTTCGATTCTCTCATAAAACAAACTAGATTACTCATGTATAGAATGTATAAAATTGTTGGATGGATTTGTGAGAGATCTAAATGCGTTACTAATATCGAAATAAAAAAGTAAATATGAGGAATATATAAAATGCATGCACTATTTACCTCTAGCAGGACGCAGAGAATAGTTCGAAGTCATGCGGCAGCCAGGACTAACCGGACACTCATCTTTAGAAGTTGTAATAGCCACCACATTCTTAAACTTGCCGTTGGAGAACATGCAGACATCGACGTGTTGGACTACGAAAACCTGCCAAAAAATGTATCAATTAGTCAATGAATTTCAATATAAAAAAGAAAGTATTAAAAATGTACATAATTTTCAGCTAATGCTTTGTGTTTGTTTATTATTAAAATAAAGTTATATTCTTTTATTTGAATTAAAATTTAAACTGATCCTTCTCTTCTTCAAATAAATATTAAAGGTTGTTAATTATTTTGTGTATGGTTATTATTTGAAATGAGCTAAATAAAAAAGGACCAATGTGGGATCCTTGATGAATTCCACATTTTTATTTAACCGCATGTTCCTTTCATTTGGCTTTGTTTGTTTTGAAATCATACACATTAGATATAATGGTTAATTAATATTCCAGGAGGTAAGTTTGTTATCCAGTGAAGTCTCCATCTTTTTACATAGTAATTATTGAGAGAAAAGACAATTTGAATTATTATTGACAAAATTTCGAAACGGTACCAAGATTCACATACCTAGGCTCCCTGATAACAAACGACAATAATACCACAGAGGAGATCCAGAAGCGCATAGTTAACGCAAATCGCTGTTATTTCCGCCTACATAACCAATTAAAGTCCAGACTGCTGTCCAGAAACACGAAGATATTAGTGTACAATACACTTATCAGACCAGTACTTACGTACACAGCTGAGATTTGGGTACTAACTAAGAGGAATGAGAGAGCACTGGTCGTTTTTGAAAGAAAAATTTTGAGGCGCATCTTCGGACCGGTTCTAGAAAATGGATTTTGGCACAGACGTTATAACAATGAGCTCTATACTTTGTTTAAGGAGCTAAACGTCACAAAATTTATAAAACTGGGAAGACTTTGGTGGCTGGATCATGTGGAGAGAATGACCGAGCATCAAGCACCAAAGTCCCTGGTGAACTTAAGACCAATAGGGCGAAGGAGCCTGGGAAGACCAAGACCAAGATGGAGCGACAACGTCCTCAAAGACATATCCATCTTGGAGCTTCTTAACTGGAGAGAGCTGGCACAAAACCAAGATGAGTGGAGGAAGACTCTTGAGGAGGTCAAGACCCACCAGGGGTTGTAGAGCCAATAGTGATGATAATGATGATGATGATAGTGACAAACGAAAATCAAAATGTGCAAAGGAAAATATCAACAATGGCAGAAGATCGAATTGCGCTGAATATTCCGGATTTTATTCCAGAAAGGGAAGACTTTCAGTGGGCCGCTCCAGACATAGTTGGGAGAAACGATTCCAGAGGAGAGGCTAGACCTGTTATGGACGGAGGCCGCTGCAGTCAATGCGATGGATTCTCAAATTTAACAAGGGAAAGAAGATGAAGACGAGAAAAAATATACTCACCTTTACTCTTCGTACTGTTTTATGAGAGCTGTTGTTAACATTGACCGTCACATTGATTGGCTCTCCATGGAAAAATGTCGCTTTTTCAAGAGTCGCATCCAAAGAAACCCTGAAAAGAGTATTTAAGTAAACAATCAGAATAAAATTCAGATTAAAAACCCCATTTTAGGTATTACAAGTAAAGCGCATTCTTAATAAAATAGTAAATTAGCAAAAGGATTTGAGTTATGCATACTTTCCTTCGGAGAGCAAAAATGGTTTTTCGACTGCCGCATGAGGGGCTGGCGGTTCAACTGAAAGAAGAGATGAGTCCAGTTGACTTGGTCTGCGCCCTGAAAATGCAACAATCAATTATTAAATTGTCATACCGGCCGTATAAGCGGTAGGCTACCGCTTATATCAGTGGTTCCTAGCCGGTGGTCCGTGGACCACAGATGGCCAGCGAGATCTGAAATGTGGTCAGCGAAACATTCATTCATTTTACTACAAAACCAAATCGAAAAGGTATCGAAAATCTGATTCGTAACCCTTTTGGTATTAGTGTTAGAGAGGTAGCTGAAGAAGTCCGAGAAGAGTTCATTCTTATACCTTGTGGTCCCTGTGAGAACATATAAATATCATGGTGGTCCCTGGTCAAAAAAAGGTCGGGAACCACTGGCTTGTATCAAGGGAAGATTGTTTATATTTGAAGGGATGTGTGGCCAAAATTTCGCCCGTGTTATGGCAATACGCCGTATCTATAGATACAGTATTTTCGCTTTATAGTGATCAATCAATTCCATTCATCGAGTTTTTTACGGGTTGACATTTTTTAACAACATTTTAAATGAACGGTCAAGGTGAGAAACTGTTCAACTCTGGAAGGTGCATAAGAATGTAGAGTTCGCTTTGGTTTACCTTAATTTATTTCTTATAACTTGTTCATAATGTTTAAAACGATCTTGTATATTTTGTAATAACTTAACCACTCTAGAATTTTGATGATTAGCATCTGACATTTCATTTGACTGACGGAAGGTATCATCGAGCTGCCACTCACCCCTGAGACATTAAATTATATTAGGGTCTTGGTCAATCGATACATTAAATTTATTATTGTACAATCCATAGATTCAATAAATATTTAATATTCTTACATAAGACTTACATATTGTTTGACATTTATTTTCATGCTCTGATTTCATTTCACACTTTACAGCTTCACACATCTTAAATTAACCATTAAATCAATAACCCTTTTATTTGACAGTAATCCAATTGCGTGACAGTAAAATTTTATATAAAGAATCTTTAAATATTCCATACAATGCCTAACTTTGGAACCCTACAAAGTATTCTGGCGCCAAGGGCCAGAAACGTGTCACACAATATCGTTTTTTTTCTAAGCACATTGAAAACGGATGAAATTCCTGTAATATTATATTAAATGTGTGTTTTTTGCAGTACTAAAAATAAACGGCGAACATCCACGCGTTTCAAACAATTCGCAGATCAAACGCGATGAGAAAACGATAAAAACTTCTGACAAAAAAATATTTCGCCCGTGTTATGGCAATACGCCGTATCTATAGATACAGTATTTTCGCTTTATAGTGATCAATCAATTCCATTCATCGAGTTTTTACGGGTTGACATTTTTTAACAACATTTTAAATGAACGGTCAATCTAACCTTTCACAAAATTAGAAATTGTTACTACTCTTAGTTTGCGAGGAAAGTAACAAAATGTTCAAAAAAGTTTAGTCATTTATTTCAAAACCAGCTTTTTGGAGACACATCATTTTGCCATTACCAAGACGGGCAATTAGTCACATGACAACGGGTCGCTTCTACAACTTGTTCTTGAGTTCATCAGCTCGGCTATGAAATGATTTGCCGGCCTCTGTGTTTCCTCCTTCCTACAATGCGAGCTTCTTCAAACCCAGGTTCAAAATTTTTTTTTATTTTTTTTTTATTTATTTATCTATAAAAAGAATGTTTGTATTACATTATTCGATGCCTGTCTCACTAGGGTATACCTGTGTTGAGACAGGCTTAGAGGTACATGAATGAGTATCATACAAAAGAATATTTAATTACAACATAAGAACATTTAAGGTAAGATACATACTGATTTATAGAATTCAAACAGAAAGATGATTAAGATTGAGGGTTAATATCATAAAGAGAGCATTATATAGGTGAAGGAAGAGATGAATAAGGTAGTAAATCCTTTCGAATCTATATAGGTAGTTATATTATACATATAGGATTTTACTATTTTAAGTTCTTTAATAAGGGTAAGGACATACGTGAGATGGTAATTCTGTCTATTTGTACTCTATTTTACAGATGTTAGCAGTAGTGTGACGTCCAATACTTATAATCCATTTCTTTATATCTTGTTTGTATTTGGTCATTGATTCAGTTTGTCTAATCGTGGCTGGAAGTGTATTGTGTAGTTTGCAAGCTATGTATTTAAAGTGTTTTTGTCCAAAGGTGGTTTTAGAAAAGGGAGTTTGGAGAAGTTCTTTATTTTTGGCTCGGGTATTGTGTATCATTTGTGTTGGTTTGTATAGGATTTTGTTGTTTTAAATTAAAAGTTTTGCCGAGGCATTTTTCAATGTCTTTGATTTGATGCAGAAATATTTACGGAATCTGATCGCAGAGATCAGTCACGAATATGTCGATCATCCAGTTGATTAGTCAGACATCTCCAAACACAAAGTTTTGAGATAATAAGGAAAGCAATATTCGAATGCTCACCATAAATCAAATATTATTTACACTTGTCTGTGATTAACATAATAAATATGCTACAAAATTCCACCGGGAAGCATAACAGTCCGGTACATTTTTTAAAAAAAAATTTTTATTAGTTTTTATATACATATACATGTAATATAATCATGAGTAAATACATTTATGTAATTACATTTTCAGGTTACAATCGGATTAAACTCAAATCATTAAATACTAACATGCAACATTGATTAGAAACAGTATAAACATATTTATGTATATAATATATAACCTTTACGAGAGTGTAACGTCTCGTTTGTAAAGGGAAGAGAAAATATATATATGTATTTTTTTTAATTAAAAAAATTAAAATTAAAAATTATAACACATACATTATATTTACGTACTTATATAAATCAAACGTGTAAAAAAAAAATAATATAAAAAAAGATAATTACATAAAATAAATTTTTGAAGTATTGTTAATTAAAGGTTAATGCGGTTCTAAGTGGCTAAATTATTTAAGATACTATTGTTTAATTTATTTTTGAATTTATTATAGTCAGGTTCTAATCTCAGCTCTATTGCTAGTTGATTAAACCACACCACTCCATTGTACGTGTAGTAGAGTTGTGCAAAACTGGTATGCATTAATGGCGTACACAAGCGACCCACTGTGTTTTGCCTATTGCTCTCAACGCGGACCATGGCGTGGTGCGACTTCTTAGAATAGTCTTTGAGTATTTGAAGCAGTGTATTTTTTATATATGTATTTTTTAGAGGTGGGACTTGAAAGTCTTGAAAAAGTTGAGAGGTTGAATAATCTGATGGTTTCTTATTAATAATTTTAATTATTAATCTTTGAGTAATTTCCAACGGTAAAATTGAGGTTTTGTAAGCTCCTCCCCATGCAACGATACCGTATTGTATTATCGAATGGGCTAGAGCATAGTATATATTTTTAAGAATTTTTAAGTTAAGTAGGTATATTTCTTAAATTAATAAATATGTATATAAGTTTTCTTAATCTATTTATAGTATTGGTAATTTGAGTCATCCACTTAAGGTTACTATCTATTATTACACCCAAATATTTTATTTCTTTTTTATTTGCTATGAATAGACAGTCATTATTTTGGCATGTTAATATTTTAGTGGTGCATTTTTTTGAATGAATTTTAATATTTAAGGCGATAGGAGGAGATTTTTTGTTATTTATACTAAAAGGTATATAATAGGTTTTTTCAATGTTTGATGTTAATAAATTTTCGTCAAACCATTCTTTCAAGATATTAATATCATTATTAGCAGTTGTTTCAAGTTCATTCCATGAATTTGCTTGGAATATAATTGCAGTATCTTCTGCATATGAAACAAGTTTTCCTGTTATTAGTAATTCAAAGATATTATTAACATACAAGATGAATAGAAGAGGGCCCAAAATCGTGCCTTGTGGTATTCCAAAGTCGCTTGTACTCGGTTCACTAAGAATGTTTTATATTTTTACATATTGATTTCTAGAGTTAAGGAAACTTTCTATCCATGTGTTAGCGTTATCTATAATTCCGATTTCGTTAAGCTTGTATAGTAATTTTTTGTGACTTATGCTGTCAAAGGCTTTCCTTATGCTTTTATTAGTATAACATTTTGAAATATCCTACTAGTAACCCAGAAAACATCAACATTTTGTTTAAATCACTACAAGTTTTTCTGCTTTATAATTGATTTGGTGGCGTTTATGAGAAATCTGTACCGGATAGAGAATAAACTTTTACATATAACTGCATACGCAGTCAAATTTAGATTTTTCTGAGATGTCTGACTAATCAATTGGATGGGTAAATCAGCTTAGACGTTTCAAAACTACTTTAAAACATTCACGAGGTAACTGGATGGTATATCTGGACAAACCATTTTCAGAAGTGCTAACGTCTTCCAGAGCATCGCCTTCCAGTGTATCTTCTTCCTCAGGAAGTACCGGTGGACGAAGCTGGTTGCTTGGTCGTCTTCCCGGAGACGCGGATCCCTTGAAGCTCTTGGGAGACAGTCTGAAAATGGATGATCTTTTTCATAAAACGGTTTCATGACAAAACAGAAAGTCAGTGGCTACAATGGTTTCCATTTTGTTTTCAAGAGTTTTATTTCACATAATACATTTGTTACTTAATTTTTTGTTTATCTGCTACTGGTTTCGACACATTCACGTCATTCTCTAGCAATCTTAAAAGTATTAACTAAAAATTAAGTACCTAAACAAAATGTCTATAAATTGTTACATATTATTGTCCATTAATACAAACAATAGTTTCCGTTCAAATCATTAGAAGGCAAATTCTCCCCCATCGAGGCGTAAGGGGGCGTTCAAGTATTACGTAACGCAATTTTTGACCCGTCCTCCCCCCCCATGTAACGCGCCGTAACGTTTTTCTGTACCCCCCCCCCTACCTAAACGTTGCTTAACACCCAAGTGACTAAATTAAATTGCGCAAAGTACTGGAAAGTCACTTAATAAAATAAAAATGACGTACAATACAGTATACAGTCGAGGGATTCCCTGTACAACATAAATGAAAAGGATTGCCTACTTGGAAGATTTTAATTCCCTAGTTTTTTTATTTAAATAAAAAAAATGTTACGTAATGCATTTTTCGAACCCCCCTCTCGCCCCAGTAACGCACAGTAACGTTTTACAAGATCCCCCCCCCCAAAGTGCGTTACGTAATACTTGAACGGCCCCTAAAGTTCTCGACTAGCAATCCGGAGATCGCGAATTCAAATCCCGGTGTGCGCATGTAAATTTTACTGATTAATTTGTATTATTTCACAATTAAAAATAATATGTGGTTTATTTTCGGCATATTCCAGATTGGAAGACATTCTCAATTTCGCTCTGTTGTAAGACTACCCATTCAGAATTGAAACATTGCTTGAAATGGCTTTAGCCGAGTTTGGTGACCAGATCTGAATAGCCAGGTACTTCCCCACCTTCCGCTTCCCCATTTTCTTCCCTTCCCCACTACCGTAAGCCTTACAACAAACCCCAATTTGGGATGCCATAGACTCAATAGCTCTAGACGGTTGAAAACGGTTGGGACTCTTGTGCGATAATCAAATTTAAAAAAATTAGTGCGTATTATAGTATATGTTCAGGCGTACTGATAAAAAACTAAGGTTGGGGTATTCCAACTTCCAACTTAACCCTATATTAGTCAATATAGGGTTCCATCTCGGAATGAAACGGAATAAGGTAAAAAATTGTATAAACCTTCATTTTTGCATTTTTAATATTGTCTCAAAAGTCTCATAAGGTCACATGTGAGCATCCTTAGATATTCAAGGTCAAAGGTCGCAAAAATCAGTTTTTTGAAAATATCTCGCTTCCTTTGCCTCAAATCAAATTTGCACTCATTATAAAAGTTGTAGAATAAAAAATTCTCTGTAAATTTTGTTTCAATTATTTTTTAAAACCCTTAACCGTTTTTAAGATAGAGCGCGAAAAGTGCGAAGCGCTCAACCTTTTGTTTCTATTATCTGTGCGCTCAACCATACATAGCGTAAGGTCAGTCACAGGGATTCGCGATTGACCTTGCGCTATGTAACTTTTATAATCAATGCAAATACGATTTGAGGCAAAAGAAGCGAGATATTTCCAAAAAACTGATTTTTGCGACCTTTGACCTTGAATATCTAAGGACGCTCACTTGTGACCTTACGATATTTTTGAGACAACATTTGAAATGCTAAAATAAAGGTTTATTAAAATTTTCAGCTTATTCGGTTTCATTCCGAGGTTGATCCCTTTTTTAGCGTTAAGTAACTGAATTATATGTCACATTTTTGATTGACGATCAAATCATCGATAAGTGCTATTTTCAGATCGCAATTTGATCAAAGGCTGTAACGGGTCTAGTATCCCATGTCTTGTATGCTATGTCCTCACCTCAACAGACGTGACTCCCTGGCAGGAGGGACAGTGGCAGAGGTCAGGTCACCGGGCAGGCTGAATCCAGTCCCCCCTTGCACCACACGAACACCCATCCTCACCGCAGACCTCTTGTCCAACTTGGCCTCAATTGTATCTCCTGGAACAAAATATTATATTATTTTTATTTTTGAAGTGAAACTTCTTTAGCAGCGTTGTGATTTGAAACTTGAAGAAATGGAAACAACACTAAGGGGGCGTTCAAGTATTACGATTATTATTTTTGACTCCCCCTCCCCCCGTGTAACGCGCCGTAACGTTTTTCTGTACCCTCCCCCCCCTAAACGTTACGTAACGCCCAAGTGATAATTTTTACCTGAAAGTCACAATAAAGTTGCGCAAAGTACTAAAAAATATTTTTTTCTTGTTTTAATCGCGTTTGCGGTAGTAAATAAAACAACAGATTTCGAGAACGAAAAGGGTTGTCAACTTGGAATATTTTAATTCCCTAGTTTTTTGTCTAAATAAAGAAAAACAAGTTACGTAACGCGTTGTTCGAACCCCCCTCCCCCCGGTAACGCACAGTAACGGTTCACAGGTTCACAAGACCCTCCACCCCAAGTGCGTTACGTAATACTTGAACGGCCCCTAAAAAGAGACAAACACATACATCTATAATCTATAGGATTTAGCCTGCGAGAGAATGAAACCTTGCCGCATTGGCCACTTTGATTATGAGCACACTTTTCAAGGCTCCTGTTGGATGAGATTGTGTGTAAGTTATTGTGAGGGTTTCACTTCTACCGCGTGTGAACTGCACTCGTTTTTTTTAATTTTCTTTTTTTAAAAAACGACAAACATTCATGGGTTACGAATAACCTGACAATATATGAAAATCTCCTACTAAAACCACAGTAAGAGGATTTTTTTGTTTTGGTTTTTACCAGAGGAAAATATTTTCCCATCAGAGCCTATCTCATCTTTGGGGATGCTGTGAGGAGGGCCTTTTAAAGGAAAGGAAGGAGAGGAATTTCTGGGAAGGATAATGTATGAGGGGTGGATAGGAATCCAGGGGTCAGTGTGTCTAGGAATGACGTACGTATGAATCCACCCCCCCACTGCGTTGCATGGCGATGTTCCAAAAGAGTTCTGCTTGAGAGGTCACAAGGTCTCCCTCAACCAGTCTCTCCACGTTGTTTTGATTTGTATAATATACTTCAAATATATAAACTATAATTACTGTAGTCTTATAATTTTGTGGGGTCATTGTCCAATTGACCTGACGGGTCAGCCGCCGGTGGTAGTATTAACCCACGAAAAACCCATATGTTTAAAAGTCCACGAAACACGCGCTCACCCTTTTAGGCCCGGTGTATTTTTATGTGAATTTCCAACTCGAGTTTGCGTCAGCAATTCTGTACTGGAATAAATTATTTTTTTATGCGCTTCACGCCGCGCCGTTACGTTTAATGACAAGGTACAAGTACCAAAACTTCCCCTTCACTCGGAAGGCTTTGTTATGCTAGAACCGTCATGAATGAGAATTTGATCAACATTATTTTGCTCAGTATAATATCCAAATAAACCCAGCAACTTTTAATAGTTCTTAATTTTGATAATTGTAATATTATGGAATTTAACAAGACAATCAGAAGGGTAATTCTATATCTTTTTCGACAGCGTAAGGGCGCGTTCAGACGTTTCGATTTTTGTTGATCCACTTTTATTTAACGTAAAAAGTTGAACAAGATTATGTTCACACGTTTCAATTTAAGTAGAACCGAATTTGACATTCAAGATGGCGTCAACTGAAATTGTCAGTGCGTGCGTCTCTCTAACTTCTGATGTTTTGCGAGATGAGCTCTAGATTATGAAAAAGCATAAAAAACGTCGTATTTGGGCGAGAAAATGGATCATGAATTAGGCGCATCCAATACAATTTTGAAAGAGATGGAACTAGAAGACTCCGAAGGATATGGATGACAGAAAAACAATTTGATGAGCTGCTTTCCAAAATTAGCGATAAAATTTTTCAGAGACGTTTAAATTAATAATAATTACTACTAACTACAATAACCGGAGAAGCAAGGAAATAATCCATATTTCGTTAAAATTAGCTTTACCATAACCTAAAAACAACAACGCCAAACGTCATACTTTGACATAGGTAGTTATTGTTATTAGATTTGTACAAAGTTTTTTTTCTTTTAATTTATGCGTATTAATGGTGACGCATGCTCTGAATATTTACCGTTATTTTTTTGTCATTATCATAATATATTGGGTAGGTAGTGTAAATGAAACACACATTATTTATTGCAGTATCACGGGCATTTCTATTTGTGTACACTTCTTGATTTTGATCCCAAAGACAGGGATGCATAAATCTGAAGATCAAATCATCCGACCATTTCAAATATTTTTTCGTTGAAACGGATTCCATGACGGTAGAACTAGGAATGTCTAACAAATATGGACATAAATGTTTGACGTCTAGTTGTGCACGCGAGTAACTATGGTAATCAAGATGGCGCGATCATACTTGAACGTCAAAAGTAGACAGGCTATCAACTTTATGGCGGGTTCAGACGTTTCAATTTTTGTTGATCCACTTTTATTTAACGTAAAAAGTTGAATGAGATTATGTTCACACGTTTCAATTTAAGTAGAACCGAATTTGACATTCAAGATGGCGTCAACTGAAATTGTCAGTGCGTGCGTCTCTCTAACTTCTGACGTTTTGCGAGATGAGCTCGAGATTATGAAAAAGCATAAAAAAACGTCGTGTTTGGGCGAGAAAATGGATCATGAATTAGGCGCATCCAACACAATTTTGAAAGAGATGGAACTAGAAGACTCCGAAGGATATGGATGACAGAAAAACAATTTGATGAGCTGCTTTCCAAAATTGGCGATAAAATTTTTCAGAGTAGTTTAAATTAATAATAATTACTACTAATTACAATAACCGGAGAAGCAAGGAAATAATCCATATTTCGTTAAAATTAGCTTTACCATAACCTAAAAACAACAACGCCAAACGCCATAGTTTGACATAGGTAGTTATTGTTATTAGATTTGTACAAAGTTTTTTTTTCTTTTAATTTATGCGTATTAATGGTGACGCATGCTCTGAATATTTACCGTTATGTTTTGTCATTATCATAATATATTGGGTAGGTAGTGTAAATGAAATACATATTATTTATTGCAGTATCACGGGCATTTCTATTTGTGTACACTTCTTGCTTTTGATCCCAAAGACAGGGATGCATAAATCTGAACATCAAATCATCCGACCATTTCAAATATTTTTTCGTTGAAACGGATTCCATGTCGGTAGAACTAGGAATGTCTAACGAATATGGACATAAATGTTTGACGTCTAGTTGTACACGCGAGTAACTATGGTAACCAAGATGGCGCGATCATACTTGAACGTCGAAAGTAGACGGGCTATCAACTTTAGCTAGTCAACAAAAAACTTGTTCAACTTTGTTGAAAGAAGGTTCACACCTGTCAATATGCTTTCAAGTGTCGAGTTGATCAACTAAAGTTGAACCGTGTGAACCGGCTATTAGCTAGTCAACCAAAAACTTGTTCAACTTTGTTGAAAGAAGGTTCACACCTGTCGATATGCTTTCAAGTGTCGAGTTGATCAACTAAAGTTGAACCGTGTGAACCGGCTATAACGCGTGTTTTTGACAGTTTTCTTAAATGGGGTATTCCGTATCGCACTAACGAGCAAAATACTGTGCCTGTGTTAAGACATTAGTTATGCTAACGCCAGAGATGACGGTGCGTTTTGCAGCCTAATCCTTGTTAAGTGATGTCAGTTGCGATAAAATTTCGAATCGAATGGTATTGCGTACGAACTTAAAAATAATAAGTACTACAAACGGATTGTCATTTATGAACGTCCATTAAGCTTATATGTAAGCAGTAGCTCAGCGAGGGGAGGGGGGGGCAGGGCCGGATTAACCATGTCGGGGCCCCTAGGCAATGCACGTCTCGGGGCCCCTTTACCATTGGGGGACTAACGGGGGGGGGGGGGGGGGGTTGAAGGGGCTTCCTAACGCCTCCTTGTTCCCTTGATCAAATCCTTAAAAGGCTTTAATGGGGGGGGGTTTTAAAACTTTTGTTTTTTTTTTCAGAATGTAAAACATATCAGTATATTGAGTGCTGTGTCAAAATTTCAAATAAATCGAAGCAAAACTAACGAAGGTACAGCGTTCTCAGTCACTTTTATTTTCCCAAGCAGATAGGTAGTGCATACTGAAGCTTGTACAACATTTATATTGTACCTAAACATATGTATGTATAATTAGAAATAAAATGAAACAAATGCCAATATAAGCCACACACGGCACCTCCAATCTCTTCAGATACTAAGTAATGTGGCAACAAATAGAAGGAAAGAAAAGTAAAATTAAAAAAAAAAGACTTTTTATTTATTATTTGTCCATGATGTGAACATTAGTTATTTATTGGGTTATAACCTAATTATTATAATTTATTGTTTTCCTTAGGGGGTTTTTCACCATCCTCCCAATAGCTTATCCATACACATAATGAATATTTTGGATTAATTCTACAGGATTTATTTATTTATTTAAAAAGTCTGAGTTTACTATTCGGTACTTGAACCTATGAACAATGGCTACATATAGGATAAATTAGCCGAAGTTTTTACCTGTTGCTAGTATTTATTTGTTTTTTTATTAATATTCGTTATGTGTATGGATAAACTATTGGGAGGATGGTGAAAAACCCCCTTAATGTTATTAACAAATAAATGTTCCTAATAAAAAATAAAAACATCTCGAAAGCTGACTTTTTCCGAAACTTCGTTGCTCATTAATTGAAGCAAGTAATTTTTTCCCGGGACGCGGGGCCCCCAGCCGATGCGGGGCCCCTAGGCAGTTGCCTACTCTGCCTTAGGGATAATCCGGTACTGGGGGGGGGGGGGGGACCGACCCGGGTGCCACCCGACGGGGGGTTGACACTACCTCCGACGGGAGGTGACACCCGACCGTTAAAAAATTACGAAGGATATTGTCGCAAAAATATTGAATACGGTGTTATTTTCGTAGGTCTATGGCTCCCCGTGGATAAATAGCCTATTTCTGAAATTCTCTAGCCCCGGACAATGACACCGGTGTGCGACGGATTTTACCTTCTTGTCTTAAGCCGCCGCTACCCGAATTTCTACCGATTTCTTATATATCTCCCTCAAACATTTGAAGTTTTTAAGCTCTTAAAAAATATATGTTATTTTTGAAGATAATATCTAGACGCGTTCCACGCCGAAACGCAAATTATATGAAATTCCCTCGATAGAAAAAAATCGCAAAGTATGCTACGTGCGTTTAAGTTATTTTACAAGTTATAGTTGTGAAAAAATTCACAATGTTTCTTTAAATGATACTTAAGACGTCTTCCAAGAGATTTTTGCTCTATTTTAAACGAGTCGGGTTTTCTTAAACATTTTCACCATTTTTGCATCGATTTTATCGCTTTAAAGATTAGCGCGCTCCTCTAACATTCGTAATTACATATCTCTTCATTTTCTCCTAAATGTTCGGGACGTACTCGAGGTACCGTCGCAAAGCGGAAATAATGGGAAAAAGGTCAGACGTACCTTTTTGAATGGGAAAAAGTCATCGACTTACCTTTTTCTTCCGTCGCTTGTCTAAATTTTGCTGGTTCTGTCATATTACCACCACAAACTCGCGAGCTCACAATGGCTTTATCGGTTTCGGCCCGGTCGAACAAAGAGGCTCCGTAAATCACAAACACAGCAATGTGTTGACAGGATAACTTTTAGTTTTCCTTCAGTTTGCATACTTTAACCATTGATTCCTAAGCTTTGAAGTAAAAAATATAGATGGCATTTTGGTCTCCGGTAACATTTTGTTGTTGTTTTTATTTTTTTTTGTACACGAAATAAGGCATTTCATAATTTCGGGAATTATTACTGCATTCTTTTTGTGTGTTTTAGGTATTTAGAAAAATTGTTCACCATCAATAAAATCATAAAATTTTGAACTTGTATTAAAATAGTGCAGTATGTTTTCTCAACTGCTATTTAAAAAAAAACGTATTTAAATGATTTCAAAGTTGATTGATTTATCAAAGTTGAGTAATTTAGCTTTTTTAAAATATAAACATGGAGGTTGAGATATTTCTACCAATTCTTCTAATACAGTAATAACGTTAAAAAACATTGTTCAATACATTTTGCACTAGCTTGTACACCTACGCGTGGAACATGGTCAGTCAAAGCCCCTACCGAATCAGCTCGATGGAACGACTCCAGATCCAATATAATAACGCCTGCAGAAGTATATTTGGATACAGAAGATACAGCAGCGCATCGACAATGTTTACGGAGCTAGGACTACACGGATTCACCGGCCCGATGAGACACCGGGTCACTGGAGCCATGATGCGGCTAATGGTCTCCGACAATACGGTGGTGACCGTAGCCTTCCAGCACCACGAGTGAGCGCTGGGCCCGAGCTCACTCAAGACCACATCTTGCATAATAATTGAGTATTTATTTTATTTTTATTATATTTTTTCCTTTTTCTAATTTATGTGATTTTTTAAAATTATTTTTACTTGAAATGTGTTGTATAAATATGTATAAGGGGTCGTCCATTAATCACGTGATGCTCGAAAGGGGGGGAGGGGTTTGGAAAAAATCACGAAATATCACGATGGGGGGGGGGGGGGGGGGTATAATGAGATATCACGTGTATTTATTTTGTGTGATAATATTTTGAAAATTTCAAAATTCTTTGTACTAAAAAAATACACGTGATTTCGGGGGGGGGGGGGGGTTAGTCTAAAACCTCACCACATATCACCAGGGGGGGAGGGGGGTTAAAAAGTTGCTAAAAAAACATCACGTGATTAATGGACGACCCCTAACTACGAGTACTATTTCGTTACCAGTAATTTTAATTAGAAAAAAACGTAAGGTAAGCCATTTTAAAATTTTTTGATGTGAAAACCTCTTTAACACCGTTGTGATTTGATACTCGATGAAACGAAAATAGCGACACTAAAAAGGGACAAATACACACATCTATAGGATTTAGCCTGCGAGAGAATGAGATAGTATAATCGGTATCCTCTTTGTGCGGTGCTTCGAAGTCTCCCCACTCTTGTCTACTTCAGTTTTCTGAAGGTTTCACTTCTTCGAAACGTTTTGACCTTCCGTCAAAATAGGTCCGAGACCTGAGGGGTGAACTGAATTATTTCTTGTCAGAATTAAGTCGCCTTGCCTCTAAGTAAATATTGCGTACACCGGTTCGTCACAAAGCAACGGTTCCTGAGGGTGACTTATAACATGAACAGAGGGGAGGAGGTTCCTCAGGGGCTAATGGAGACCGATGGGCCTCTAATCACGGCGAATGAAGATTGATAGCAGCGACATATTATTTCGCTGATATTTGGTAGTGCGCACTTTTTGGCAAATCGTCACTTTGGTTAGGCAGGGTTCTTTTTTTAACACTAGCTCCACAAAAATTTCCTTCAGGGCCTATGTCATCTTTGGGGATGCTGTGTTGAGGGTCTTTTTAGGAAGGAAAAAAATACGTAAGAAAATTATTTTATATTTTTGAATGTAGAAAGCAAAGCCAACATACACTGACAAAGTAATTCATAAGACCTCCAACCACCCCGTCTCACAAAAACACTCCACCTTCCATTCCATGATACACCGCTTAGTAAATGTCCCAATGTCTAATAATAATTTCCTTTCTGAACTTTCTATAATAAAAGAAATTGCTATAAATAACGGATATGAACCAAAATTAATTGATAACATCCTGAATAAAAAACTTCGCAAAATTTCAAAAAATAAATATCTATACAATTTTAATAATATTAATGATAAAGAATGCCGTAAAATTTTGTATATTAATAATTTTTCAGTTCAATGTTGCAAAAATCTCCCTTCTAATATTAAACCAGCGTTTTATACAAGAAATAATATCGGTAATTTTTTGAGAAATACTAAAGATAAAGACCACAAATTGACTAATTCCGGAATATATAAACTCAAATGCAATGATTGTCCCTCATTTTATATTGGAAAAACAACTCGTAATTTTGAAATCAGAATCAAAGAACATTTAAGGTGTCTTAATAATAATAATTTTTCTGAGTTTGCTAACCATATCATTGAAAATAACCATAGTTTTGAAAAAATACAGGGATAAATATTCTTCATATTAATCGTAAAGGAAAACGTTTAGATAACTTAGAAGCCTTGGAAATTAAAAAAATCCCTTAAAAATAATGAATCTATTATCAACAAACAAAAAATATTGTCATATAGCCCAATCATGTATTTGTTCCCCTACCCACCCACTCTACACTAATACCTACCCACCCAATCTACATTATTAACTAGCAACGGCTCGACCCCTACCATAATAAAACATTGTTCGAAACTGTCAAATTAGTATAAGCTTACCCTGACGAAGGAACGTTTGTTCCGAAACCGGTCGGATTTGCGCATCATATAAGTGGTTTATACAAAGTTTAATTATTTCATTTTCTAAATTATTTTATGTTGAAAAATGAGAGAAAGTGCACAATATCCACAAATAAACGTTTTAAAAAAAAGATTTCATAGGGAAATAAATTGAATAAAAAATATGGTTTCACAGAAAAATGAGAAAGTACATAATTTATGAACGAATTATGTTGAAGTTGTTGTTTTTTTTTTGTTAAAATGTTTTCAATTTTTCAATAAAAGTAGGCACTGCAATCTGCATGTATAAACACATATGTCGAATATAATATTATCTCAGGGTAATTTGTTCACTTTTTGAAACAACTCATAAAGTCAAATCAAATAAAAAATTTATTTAAATGAAGACAATATTAGCGAAACTTAATCGAAAATCTGAAGACAGAAAAATCAGAAAAAGATATTGGGACGCGAGTCCCAGTGAGTATCGCTAATATTGTCTTCATTTACTTAAATATTATAATTTGAGATTTTACTCATAAAGTTAAAAAATGATGGCGGGTGACATACGAGCCACGAATTCACCCGAAGTCAGCCGAACGAGAAATTCCACGAAATAGTTAACATGTTTGGTTATTTTTTATAAATTTTGTTTGTTTTATAGAAGTAATATAAAATAATATTCTTTTTCCACATACTTCAATTATTGTTTTTTATTTTATTTATTTAATTTAACACGTGTTACTGTCTGAATAAGTGTAAAATATAAGCCAAATAACAGCACACAATCTATTTTTCACATGTCTAAAAAAGTTTCGGAAACTGAAGCCGAAACTAGATTTTTATGTTGAAACTTGACGTAACCGAAACAGAAACTTCGGTCGGTCACTAATTTTAATACCTTAAAAAATGGTTTTTAGTTTTCGGATCGGTTCAGAAATATTCCATTTTTTGGATTTCATTGGAAAGCGGAAATATTTTGACCCTGAAAAAATATGGTCGAGGCCTGAAAGGTAAACAGAGGTCCCCCGACTTATAAAAATACTATATCCCAATCCTATTTATGTATGTACTAGCTGACCCGGCCACGCGCTGCTATGGCTAATAAAACACAACGTCATCTACAGGATGGTTATTCAACCTTTATAACCACCGCCGTCTTTGAGTTTATCGCGAAGAGACAGACAGATGCCGCGGAGGACTTTAATTTATAATATGTAGAGATGGTGTAAAAGATTATAATTATGTCCATTAAATTCTTTAGGTAACTAACGTATTTAAGTAAATAATGATTAATACTGTAACCGTCTAAATAACTTTTCAATTACCGCAATGTACGTGACCATTTTTTTAGAAGATAGAATGGGTATAGTAAGCTATCCGTAAAAGCTAGATATATACCTTCGCGGACTTTTTTGTAGATCTATAAAAGAGAAATATCCCACCATGCATTGTTTTGTTATATCTCAAAAGGATTAAGCAGCGTTTTCGATGAAAGCTACCAGGTGGCTTGACTTTTTCCGACACTTCTAACAATTATCGTTATGTTTCAACAAATTTACACAAATCCTTGACAAATTGCATACCTTCCTCAAGATACACTCTATCTATTGGTAAAAACCGCATGAAAATCCGTTCAGTAGTTTTCGAGTTTATCGCGAACAGACAGACAGACAGACCACGCGGAGGACTTTTATTTTTTTTATTTGTAATAATAAAGACAAGGTAAATACAATATGACAGGAAAAATAAAAAATATTTTACAGAAAAAGAAAAGCCCCAATAAACTACTTTTTAGTAGTTTGTCAATGGGTGCTTTTATTTTGAGGATTTAAATAAACTTATTTTACTTTATTTTGTAGTTACAATTTTTGTGCTAGTGTCCAATACAATTTTTTTCTTTCGGCGAGCCAATTCTTCAACATAATATTTGTTTTACCATTTGTACATTTTTTAATTTCAGCAGGTAACATATTCAATAAATTTGGTCCAGCGTTCTTTGTTCAAGTGCTTAGGTACAATTAATCCTTCATTTTGCGTAAAACGGGTATTGTAAATGTGATCCAGTTTATGTATGTATATAGGGCTATTCATATGCTGAGATATAATTTTATACCACAGAATTGCTCTTACTGAGAGAATTTTGAGATTCTGGTAAAAGTACGGAACATTATGTCTTTGTTCGTATAAACTTTTATGCGCTAATAATTTAACTAATGATTTTTGAACCGATTGAACATGATTTACATTTGTGTAACAGGAAAGTCCCCAGACTGTAATTCCATACCTTATAATAGATTCAGCTAATGATAAATAAATTATTCGAACATAGAATTTTAATTTATATAATCTGCTAACAATAGATCTGAGTCGTTCACAGACTTTATTTATTTGTGAATCCCATTTGAAAAAACAGTCAATAATAACTCCTAAATAAACATATTCTTTAACCAGTTCAATATTTTTACATGTGCACAATGTAGAGATACCGACATGTAAGCAATCTGAAGTGTGTGTTTTAATTTCAGGTGTAATAATATTTGCCTTGGCATTGGGTGATCTAATGTGTATCAATTTAGTTTTAAATTTTAATTAATTTATAATATGTAGAGATATGTAGAGCTTTCAGACTATATTTTAATTTTATTTACTATATTTTCTCTACTAGGATAAGACAGTTTCCCAGAATCCCAGACCGTATAGAAAATACTCGTTCAACGTATCAAAACGTTTTCCACTCCATTCCACTTGCTTTCATTTTTCTGCTATGCTTTATTTCACCCGGTGCAAACCTTTCCAGACTTTGCAATATTTTCAATGTTTTTTGGATTTTTGAAACGCATACTTCCTGAATATAATTTTATTGAAAAGTGTCTCAAACATATTTGACACTTTACAAAATTTTTTTCAAAAAATGAATTTGAACCCTTCTAAATACTGGAAAATGCTTTTTTAGAATATATAATATCAGTGTTCTTCCTGAGAAACAAGAAGAATTAATATATATTTTTTTCAATCAAACAATTGTTTGTGTGAAATGTTTTTCTCCCAACTAATATAAAAAATAACAATCATCATCATCACCATCATTACATATATATATATACATAGTATAAAATGAAGTCGCTCAAAATGTATGTGCGCATTAATCTTTTAAACTACGCAACGGATTTTCATACGGTTTTCACAAATAGATAGAGTGATTGAAGAGGAATGTTTATATGTATAATACATGTATATTATATCAGAGAAAAGCCGAGAAATTCAAAGAAAACATATTTTTGTACGATTTAAAATGGCTGGCGGTCCGTACTATAGTCACTTTTGAAATTCGTTCTACGGAAGAAATTGGAAAATAGATGTCCTAGAGTAAGTAGGTATTTGATTTTCCCTTTACAAATATCCAGTGTTGCATTGCAAGCATTGTATAATTAGTGGCGAGTTAATTAGTTTTTTATGTATACATGCTTATTATAATGGAGAAAAGCCGATACATTCAAATATTCAATTCAGGCAGTGGGCAGCGGGCAGCGGGCAGCTGGCAAGGGGGTGATGTGGATTTTATAAAGATTGGGTTATGGCGTTGTGTTTCGTTAGCCACAGCAACGTGTGGCCGGGTCTGCTAGTTCAACATAAAGAAAATTTTTATTACTTTTGAATGTTATTCCCATCAATATAATGAGTCATTAAAGAAGAAGATAACATTTAAAATCTAAACGAAAATACGAAAGAGGACAAGACATAGAAAAATAAAAAGATAACGGTCGCAACTGGGTCTCGAACCCAGAACCTCTCGTCTCATACGGGACAAACGCCTTAACAATTCGGCTACTGAAACTTCTTATTTAAACGTCATTTTTGTCAATCTCATATTCCAAATTTCAGAATTGACAATATTATCTTCTGACTATTTTTTTCCATATAGTCCAGTAAATGAATGCTCCAAAAGGAGGTGTAGAGTGCGTGAGCAGGGACCTAAGCAATTCTTTCAGGACTTGTTTAGGGTGCTTAGGGTGTGAACATACTAAAAGTCCTGACGTCTAGGTGGTGAGCTAGGGGGGGGAGGGGAGGGGGAAGGTCCCAATTTTCAGGTTTCCGCTTGTATCTCAAAAACGGTGCGTCACAGAGGAAAATTTTCTGAAAATAAGTAAAAGCTTATAAAATTATCTACAACTTTTATTCTATATGTAATTTTCGAAATCCCAGCCGTTTTTGAATTACACGCTCCAGAAATGTAGATATTTTAGAAAAAAATCATTTTACCTCAAATTTTTCATCAAACATTCCTTCATATCGTATAAAATATTCATCACACAAAGAAGTTTATTTGAAAGAAGTTGTAAAAAATTTAATTCCCTTTTAGAATATATACATACATATACAAATAAATCTCCAACCAGTAAATATTTACAGCAATTTAAAGTTTTTTCGTAAAATGTCGAAATTTTCAGAAAAAGCTGTTTTAATCCTATTATCTACTAACCCACAGCTTTTGTTCTTTCGCCTAATAAATATGTGTGACCACACTTTAAAGCCAGTTATTAAATAAAGTAGACAAAAATCATATTACTTAAAAAAAATTCAAATTGTGTTTTATAATGATAATGATAATTATATCATGATAATTTTATATTTCGTTACATCAAGCACATAAAAATATAAACCTCATTGTTATCACTGTTCTCAATAACATAATGTTACACTCTCATCCTCTTTGGACGTGAGGGTCTGGTAAGCGTTGTTCATCCATGGCATCTTCATCCTCAGTAGTTGATGACTCTTGCTGAATAGGCTCTACGTTGTCTTCATCGTCGTCCTCGGCAACACTATTGAGGCATCTCCCTTGGCAGTGGAAGCACGCTGTAGAACAGGTCAGCATTGCTTTTCGGCATCCACATTTGCCAATTGCACAATCCTTGGTGCAGCGGCAAAATATCATATTCAGAAGGACCTCCGATGCTGGTGGATCTTCTATAGTAATTGGCAACAGGGTCTCTCCTTCATGATTCCACCCCCCCATACTTCAGGGGGCAGCTCAATCGGTGCACTGGGAATGCTGTTTAGCTGCGCTCTCGGTTGGAGGGAGGGAGCTGATGTCAGGCTTCATATTTGCCCACTTATTAGGTCCCACATATTAGGTCCACTGACCTTGTGAACGACTGGAAGCGGTACTCTAAGGGAGCTCTGTCTTTTTGGCGTCGCATACCATCTAAGGAAACATTTATTTCCAGCCTCTTCAACCTCGTCGCGAGTAGAGGAGGGGTTGTAAAAGAACATTGCCACTGGCTTGATGATTTCTGACTCCAAGTACAAATTTGAGAAGCCCACCTTGCTTCTCCTGAAAGTTGCAGATGTTGTATCGCAGCCGATAAATAAATGTAATGTGTGTTCAAATCCACGTGCTGTATCTCTTGAGTGTACAGTGTCATTGTTTCGGTTTTCCCTCGTCCAGGTTTCAGCAGCAAAATATCTTGGGTGGGAGGAGTGGAAGCAATTAATAGGACAGTGAGTTCACATCTTCACTAACGACAGTCACAGAATTGTGAGAGGATTGTTCCACAGCAGTCTTAACAACAAGGACATCGGCATCATCGGTGGCGTGAAGAGTCTGTGTCCCATTCTCCCGAAGCTTTGTCTGTAGGAGATGAAGTTAATTTTGTTGGTAGGATTGGATAAAAAAATCTTCCTGTTTAACAGGTGTTCCAAGTCAAATTGATGTCAGCTGATCTTCTCAGTCTGTATCATCGTATCTGTTCTTGTGATTTCGTACTGTTGGCTGGGTTTGAATACCCATCAAATACCGCAGTGCGAGTCATCCAGGATAGTGTTGGTTGACGTAGGTGATGTAACGATCACAAATTGTGGCAACGGAGGCATCTTTTTGCCAAATTACTCTGTTTAGAGAAATCCTCCGTCCACATCTATGTTCATCTGAGGCAGTAGATCAGTTTTTTAGTAGGTTCGAATAAGCTGTACAGGACAGATTTAGTGGTCTTTCGCATCCCACTTTCATTGAACAGTGCCAAGAGAAATGTGGCCAACTTATACTCAAAGAATTTAATCAAATCCTCATCTGATCGTCTGCTTAGCAGTTTGCTTGATCGTTTGCTTATCCGCTGAAACAGCAATGTTGGGTCAACTGCAACCTTTTTTGAGCTGTCAGAAGACATTGGGAATTGACATTATTTCACTGGTTTGTGGGAAGGGAGGATGTGCATCAAACCACTGACCGAGTTTGGAAATGTCTGCTGTATCTCTACTTCGGTGGGCTTGTCCGAGGTCCTTGTGCTGTTCACTTGACATGAAGAAGATTCCACAAAACTCTTCAGGGGAAGTGCAGATCTCATGAGTTGCGCTCATACCAACTAACCAATTGCTGACTACATTGTACGAAACATCTCTGGCTCCTGTTATGCCTCCTCGGCTATTGAATGATCGCATCAATGTGGTTTCAATGGTCATATCTGACCATACGTCTGACTAAAAACTATCAGAGCATCGCATAATCGTCGTTGCGCGTCGGTGTGTCAGTAATAAGATAAAAACAGCATTTTCTGAAAATGGCGACATTTTACGAAAAAACTTTAAATTGCTGTAAATATTTACTGGTTGGAGATTTATTTGTATATGTATATATATATTCTAAAAGGAAATTAAATTCTTTACAACTTCTTTCAAATAAACTTCTTTGTGTGATGAATATTTTATACGATATGAAGGAATGTTTGATGAAAAATATGAGGTAAAATGATTTTTTTCGAAAATATCTACATTTCTGGAGCGTGTAATTCAAAACGGCTGGGATTTATAAAATTACGTATAGAATAAAAGTTGTAGATAATTTTATAAGCTTTTACTTATTCTCAGAAAATTTTCCTCTGTGACGCACCGTTTTTGAGATACAAGCGGAAACCTGAAAATTGGGACCTTCCCCCCCCCCCCTCCCTCCCCTAGCTCACCACCTAGACGTCAGGACTTTTAGTATGTTCACACCCTAAGTACCCTAAACAAGTCCTGAAAGAATCGCTTAGGTCCCTGCTCACGCACTCTACACCTCCTTCCTTGACTGGACTAATATTATTGGCAGCTATCTTTTTCACGGTATTTGAAAGAGAGAGTATGAAAACAATGTGCAACATAGTTGTGAATGATGAGTATTTGGAGCAGTTGGATAAGTTTGCGTACTTGGGAAGTATGTTTACGAGAAATGGAAGGGCTGACAGAGATATTGAAAGAAGGGTAAATGCAGGCAACTCTATTAATGGAGGACTGAACGCCGTTGGCGCCAACAAAAAGCTATCCAAAGAAGCGAAGTTAGCCGTCCATAATGGAGTGCTGGTACCTACCCTGATGTATGACAGTGAGACATGGAACTGGCAGAGGAAGGATGAAAGTAGACTGAATGCTGTAGAAATGAGATCCCTGAGGCGCATGTGTGGTAAAACCATGTACGATCGTGTGAGAAATGTGGAGATCCGCGAAGAATGCAAGGCTGATGTAAGCGTGATGAGTAAGATTAAGAAAGGGACGCTCCGATGGTTTGGGTATGTAGAGCGAATGAACGACGAAAGGAGTGTAAGGAGAATATATGACGCAAATGTGAATGGAAGAAGAAATCGGGGACGCCCGAGGAAGAGTGAATCAGTTACTTGAGTCGGGCCATGTGAAGAATCTGAATAATAGAAGAGCATGTATGAGACGATGTATGAATGTGAACGAGGCAAGGAGTGTGTGCCAAGATCGAGTTGTTTGGCGGTCCGTCCTCTCTGCCTACCGCCCTGCGGGAAACGGCGTGATGGTTAGTTAGTTAGTTTTTCACCGGAAACAAGTGTTCAATGAACTGGTTTGTAACCTAGATAGTGACTCGGATAAATGATTTATTTATATGGAATACCTATTGGTCACAGTTGCGACCTTTTTTACGTGTCTTATTCTCTTTCATCTTTTGTTTTAGATTATTAGTGCTGTCTTCTTCTTTAATACAAAAATAACCCTTTGATGCATAAAATAATAAAAAAAAATCCGAATAGGCCACTTGCATGGACTTCATAACGACTTGGAAAAAATCGTGTGGATAGAGTTTTTTACTAAGATTACGAAAATGTTGGTAAAAATTTTTAGAAATGTACAGTTTTTTTAATTTTTAAATAAATAAATCCATTATTTGGGCTCGTGACGTCACTACATGAAAATGTCCCGTCGCCGAAAATGTTCCTATTAATTTTATAAAATTCCACACTGATTTATTTTTTTATATGGCATCACTTTGATTTCAGGCGAATTTTTGAATTCGTTCACTAGATTTAGTGTTGGTTCTCTGCGAACTTATCATTTGGTTTGATTTTTTGACAGATGTTCTGAAGAGAACCCCGTACAATTAATGGGTACGGGGTTCTCTTCAGAACGTGAAGATGATGTCGGTACATGTTTTAGAGGTATAATGATTATGGTGCTGATTTTAACAAAATTAAATTTTATAATATTCTTATTATTATTACAATTTACAAGTTCAAGTATATTACATTGAATTTAGTAATATAGACGCTGTACATTATAATGATTTATGATCAATAAGATGGATCAAGGAAAAAAATATTTATGAGATGTAATATTTTTGGTATGCCTCGTTATTCTCCTGTGCCATTCGTGTGGAAAACGTTCTTTTTTTTAAATGATTTTCGGCTATGTAATTATCGTTTTTTCACACCTATAAAATTATGTCCCGTCTTTCCGGTTTATAAAAAATGGTCTGATTTTTCGGTTTGAAATTTTCAAAAAATCCCCAGTGTTTCAAAAATACGATTAAAAAAATAAAATAAATACAGAATGTCTTAGAATATTTGCCTAAACAGGAAAAAAAATTAAAAAAATGTGATGCAAGTGGCCTATTAGGGAAAAAATATTTTCACCGACTGTTTTCGAATAATAATAATATTTTTTACGTTAGCTTCACACAGAAGGCCCTGATAAAAAATCCCTCAGAGCCTTGTCATTTCTGGGTCAATTTAAGCTGTTGTGGAGGGTCTTTTTAGAAAAAGGAAAGATATTAAGTTATGGGTAAGAAAAAGGTTTAAGAGGTGGATGTGAATGTGGGTGTCAACGTGTCCAGGGTTAACGGACGTACGAATCTATCCCTCCCACTGTGGTGCATGGCGATAGATCGAGAGATTCCGGCTGGAAGGTCTAGAGATCTCTCTCAACCAATCTCTACAGATCCGGCCCGCCACGCGGTAGATGAGCATTAGCCGCCAAGACCTTTACAGACCTCACCCCGTAAACCCGGGAATCTCTGTTAAGTCACCAAACGTAGTGAACCACTTGGGGTGACTTATAGTAGATAGTGTTTGGAAAAACTTACATAATATCTTGTGTTTAAATATTGTGTTCGTGCATTTTTATATGGGATTGATTGGGTATTGCATTCGCAGACTTGGTGGTTAGATATGTCAAAATCCTGAATTTATCCCACCTACCTAATCTTTCCATCCTAAATGTCACCATCAAAAATTGTTGCAAGAAAGTACTCAACTTTGGAGAGGTGACAGTGTGCTTTGCTGTTCAGTACAAAATAACATCTCAGACAGGGCGCATGTATCGTAACCTCTTGCTGTAAGAATATTGCGATTTTTAAATTAAACAGTGAGAAGTATACACCAAAACTGGAGATCAGCGAGGCCCCATCTGCAACGGTGAGTCCTATTTTCCTTATTCTAATCTAAGCTTATCTAATTTTCCAAAAGCACAGATCTGAACTATCGACTGACTATCCATCAGGTTTTGCGAGTGTATGCTATTTAATCGTCCCATATAACTTAGCGATCACGTAGTTTCGGGACTGGTCCTTCGAGGGTTGCATAGGCTTTGCTCTGCAGCACTTACCGCCAATTTACAGTGGAGTCGCAGTTTCGCAACACCATATTGTATTGGATTAAAATGAAAGAAGCCAACTTATAAATAGAAATCTATAAAGGAGTAATGCTCCGTACACACTTGTATGGTGTGGTGTGTCGTGACTACAAATTAACCAATCATCGTCGTCGCTTGTCGACACGCCACAACCTAAAAATATGTCTCTAACCATAATAAATGTATGAAATCGATGTGCTTCTGGCGCGCCACGACACACCACCCCACACAAGTGTGTTTCCGCCTTAAGTCGCTTCAGTGTTATGCATATCGAACCAAGACCGTTGACTGAATAATGAATGATAGATTTAACTTTGTAGGGGCTTCATTATAATGCCTTAACGAAGTACTTATATAAGATAGAACGGCTGACAACATGTTTATGTAGGAGGATCATATAGAAATAAGATGCCAATTTGATTCAGTGTCCTGGCCTGGGTTGAGGCGGCTTTGATCGAACTCGGCCCGTCCGACGACCGTTAATCCGCTTGAGAGATTGCATTAAAGCCCATTATCCAGCGGCCAAGAATTCAAATTTCGGCGAAAATGGTCTTGCGATCGTACCCTTGCAACATACAGGGCGGTTCCGATGAGAAAGATTGATTATTCTCCGTACCAGCACTTTAAACTAATAACTCAATTTCGATTTTATTTCATTCAAAATTTGCTTTAATATATACGCACATTCAGGTTAGCAATAAAAATGCTCAAACTTGTGATGATAAAATTATGTACTTACTTTAAAAATAAGAAATATATTTATTTATTTATTTAATTTAATTATTAACGCCCTTTTTCGGGGCTTTTACATATGAATAGTAAGAAATACACAGTATTTATTGTACATAACTGAACTGCCTTCGTAACAATATTTTATATTTGTTTAAAGATAAATTGAAGATGTCCACTGACTTGTTATAATTGTTTCCCTCCATTAGTATTCTGGGCAAAGAGGAATACATATGGTAGTTAGTTCCAGAATTACTGCACTGAAATAAATCCTGACTTCTAGTATTACGTATTGGAATCCGGAAGCTTATCAATTCGAGCAATATCGGACTATCAACTAAATCATTTAGAATTTTATACAGAAATACCAAGTCAGTGAAAGTTCTTCTGTCTGAAAATTTGAGCATATTCATATCATTCAAAATAGTATTGTAGTTCAACATAATTGCTGGAATACCCATTTTAAAATTAAGAAAACGTAAGAATTTGTTTTGTATTCTTTCAACAGCTTGTACATGTATATTGTAATATGGGTTCCAGACGGGAGAATTGTATTCAAGTTGACTTCTAACATATGCGAAATATAACAGTTTTATACACTTAATATTGTTAAAATTTCTAGTTAGCCTAGTTATAAATCCCAACATTTTTAAGGCCTTATTAGAGATTTCTGTTATGTGGTTAACAAATGAAAGATTAGATTGAAAAGTGATGCCCAAGTCTTTAATTTGTGTTAATGTCTCCAGAGTATTGTTATCAATGTTGTAATTGAAGATCACTGGATTTTTTATTCGAGAAAATCTAACTATATGACATTTTGAGATATTTAAGTAAAGTCTATTTTCATTACACCAAATTAACAATTTGTTGATATTATCTTGAAGAATGTTGCAGTGGTAAATATTTTGAATTATTCTAAAAATTTTGAGGTCATCAGCAAAAAGTAAGATAAATACATCATGAAATATTTTTGTAAGATCATTTATAAACAAGATAAATAATATTGGGCCAAGGTGTGAACCCTGTGGAACTCCACTTGTTGCATAAATTTTTTCCGACAATGAGGATTTTATTCTAACAATTTGTTGTCTTCCAGTAAGATAGCTTTCAAACCAGTTTAATATACTGCCACGTATACCAAGCTTTTCTAATTTCCAAAAAGTGTGTGTTAGACCGTAAATATATAGACAAACTGAAAAAATTTCGTCACAAACACGTGCACGGATTTTTTTAAATGATTTTGTTTGAACCAAAATTAAAAATCTGAAAAGTAGCTTTCCCAGGTAAAATTGTATGATTTAAAATGTGGGTTGTTTATTACAACATTTTTTTGGAAAAAAATAACAAATCTGCCAACGACCAAAGGTTATAATCTTATATTTTAATAATAATTTTTTTTTTTTTTACAGTGAATACCGCACAAGAATCTCAACTGCTCCCGTCTGGAGCCAGTGAGACTATGGCATCCCCAATTGGGGTATGTTGTGAGGCTGAAGGTAGTGGGGAGGGGAAGGAGGTGGGGAAGAGGAAGGTTGGGAAGTACCCGGCTATTCAGATCTGGTCACCAAACACGGCTAAAGCCATTTTCAAGCAACGTTTCAATTCTGAATGGTGGTCTTACACCAGGGCGATACTGATAGTATCTTCCACTCTGGAACATGCCGCAAATATACTATATATTATTTTAAATGAATTAATTGTGAAATAACAAAAATTAATCATAAAATTTATTTGCGTATGCCGGGTTCGAACCCGCGACCTCCGGATTGGGGGTCAAGATTATTAATAGACATATTTTTCAATACTTAAAACATAACTTTACCAGATAAAAAGAATATTTCGAAATCAATGTATATTTTTGTAGAAAAGAGTTAATAAGTCTAGAATTTGATTTAAAAATGACATATTTCGGGTTGTGTCTGGTTATTCCTTCTTAAATGACAGATCGAATAGGAAATTTCCCGCCCTCATTAAAAATGACACCACTGAATTTTAATATTGTGATGTATACAACTGCGTACAGTTAAATACCCATTGAATGCACCTTTATCACATATTTTTGGGATTCATTAAAAAAATTATGAAAAATGATTAAATTTATAAACGCGTGAATTCAATTCAATCAATAGGTTATTTTTTGCTTGTCGTTGATAAATTTGATTGTTCCCTGGCGCTGCGTATCGGCCGTATTGGATGGGAAAATAAAAAAAATCGTCCAGTAGGTACGTACAATACCAGAAGACCATTTAAAATATCGAGTAATGTTGTTCACGAAGTACAAACTCTTAACCCTTTTTATTTAATTAGGCAGTTGAATCGATGACTGCGTTGAATAATATTCGCATGTAGGTATTATTTTTCAACTGTTGGCGCTAATTATTTTCTACAGCGTTGGACGTTGAAACAATATAACTATTGTTTCCAACGGCTAGTTATATTTTAATACAGTACTAGTACATAGTACCAATTTGGAGAATATTAAATATTATGACTTCTGTATGTTGTCTGCCCAGTAAAAACATGATCAAAGATTTGTAAGAGTAAAATAATTTAATAATTTCGGTTAGCGAAATGTCCATAACAAATAACTCAGAAGAGGTGCAAGACATCTTGTTAAAAATATCTTTGTGAAGATAATTCTAAGAAATGTTTTAAAATATCTTTTCAAATTGGCCACATTTTAGCCAGCGATCGCTCGAGGGTGTTTGAAAATTGGCCAAAATGTGGCCATAAACGGTCCAGTATTAGGGCCGGTTTTATAAACGAAGTACCAAATTTCAGTTACGTAACGAAGCGTTTTTCGTTAACGAACCGCTATCAGTTCGTTATCGTATTTTACGTATTATAAACAAATTTAATGTGCATTACTAGCGGTCATCGGTTACATTTTAGTCCCAAAGTTTTATTACTTGTCTTGGGTCACTCTCCGTATAACAACGCACTACTTGCATTGTTATACGAATGCGTCGACTTGGAGATTCCTGTAAAATCGCCAGCATTAATCCCAGAGCTTAGAAACATAGTATTAATAATAACTTTTTTATTTTTATTAAGTTTAATTTGTAGAACCCCATTTTAATTTTTATTTCTAATATATTAAAAAAAGTTTAATTTGTAGAACCCCATTTTAATTTTTATTTATAAATAATATTAGAAATAAAAATTATTATAATGCGTGACAGAATTATTATTATTATTATTATCCGTTATTAATTATTATTATGCGTGAGAGCTATTTCACCTTAATTATCAAACTAGGCGAAACAGTGCATGCGTAATAATAATTAAATAGCAGAACTTTTTATAAATAAACTTATGTATAAATTGAATAATAATATTATTGAATATGTAAAAGAAATAAAGCTGGGCTGGCGTTCCTGACTGATTTCGATAATAAATAAATAACCGAGCTCCGAGAAAAACTTCCTACTTAAAATTGTCGAAAAACCTCAGCAAGCGGATCGTTATCCATTTAACTGGTCAAAATCGGTCCGTAAAGCATTAACCGCTACACAACCAACTGGTAGCCTTGCGAATGTTTATAAAACGGCAAAATCAAGCGGTAGACCAAATATTAGTTAAAAATTATATCAAGCTTGACAAACGGATGGTTATAAAACCGGCCCTAAATCAGTGGTTCCCAACCGGTGCTCCGTAGACCACAGGTGGTCCGCGAGATCTAAAATGTGGTCCACGAAACATTTATTTATTTCAAAAGCGATTCGTAACCATTTCGGGATTAATGATGGAGAGGTAGCTGAAGAAGTCCAAGAAGAGCACATTGAATTGCAAAATGATAGTAATTGAAAGGACGCAATGGACACATTGCAAAATGATAGTAATTACGCGATTAACAGTATATCATTATTGTACCTTGTGGTTCCTGTGAGATCAAATAAATGTCATGGTGGTCCCTTGTCAAAAAAGGTCGGGAACCACTGGGTTAACCCTAGATCACTAACCTTCGTCAAAACGACGACGCGGACTCGAAAAAAGTGGTATAAATTTTAAGTGCGTCGTCGTACGCATTCCAGATTCCGGCTAATCTCAGTCGACCCGCAGCTGGCCCTGTGTGCCCTGTGTGCCCAAGTGCAACAAATCCTTGTGTGGCGAACACACACTTGACATTTGTCACAAATGTTTTAATTAATAGTTTTTGTCTAAAATGTTTCACTCTTTTGTTGATTTTATTACTTAATTTTAATATTTAAAGTTTTTGTTTTTTAGTTAATAAGATTTAAGCATTTAAAACAAAAATGTTCAAATGAGTAAAAACTCTGGTCTCAATTAAAAGTCTGTCAAAGTAATTAAAATGTGATTTTAGTAAATAAAAAACTTATAAACATGTTAACAAATGATTATTGTAATAAATAAGTAAAACAAATATAAATATTTGATTCCATAAACCCTTAGAAGCCTCCCTTTTATATGGCGTAGCCGAAACGACGAAGGTTAGTAATAAGCATTGTAAAATAAGGTTAGTGATCTAGGGTTAGAGATTTCAGCTAATTTGTTTCGATGAGATAAATAATTTGCTTTCATTAATGCACAAGTACTTATCTTTGTATTGATTCACCTCCAATTTGCAGAGTTTTAATTAAAAACTGTTTATCTTTATCTATTTATGTTTATTTATGAATGATTTGCATCAAATTTTAAATTAAACATAAATGTACCCTTGGAAAATGCTGTACAAACTGTTAAAAACAAACTACATTTAGTTTTGTGTTTCACACGCGTTTTCATCGTTAGCGTGGAATTTGCCAGATACCAGTGGCGGTTCCCCATAAGGGGACCACGGGGACAGTCCCCACCAGTTATTCCAGAAACATACCAAGAAAAAATTGATAATTTTTTGTGTTCACAAAAAATAATTAATGCGTTCTCAACATAAAAGTGTCATTGCGCTTAGAAATATAATCTAAAAAATTAATTTGGATAAATTTTAGGCTCGAAATTTGAAATATTTCCGCGAACAAACGTGCGACCGCTCTCCTTTCTTCCAAAGCATACAACCATAAATATACCAATCCCCATACAACTAAACTAAACTAATACTAACGCGAAACGCGACCGGCCGGCCAGTCGGCCACTTCGGACTCGACTCGACGGCCCGCTTGACTGTGCGCACTGACTACTGCGCAGTTAGGGGACAACACGGCGATCTATTCCTTCTAAAATGAAGTTTTTGCGCGCGCTGAATATTTTTGTATGTGATTTTAGGGATCCGCGCATGCGCATTTGAACCATCTAAACCATAATCGCGGGGACCGGTTCAAGAATCCCCCTGTGAAGATTGTGAATATTATGCACGGGCCGGAATTCACGTTAGGCGTTTTATAATCGTATTTGACGTTTAGTAAATAGTAATATTGTTATCGATTGATCGGATTATTTCTATAGCGCCGTTCTCGTGGTAAATACACATCAAAGGTAATTTAAACGAAAGTGCCGATGATTATCTTGTGTATTTTTATTAAACTTAATATGTAGGTACCTAGTTGGTGTTCCTGGTTAGGTGCGTGACTTATCCTCTGATCTATTTATATACTTTTGGTAAGAAATAAAAAATCTATAAAAAGTATTAATGAAGTCGACTTTTAACTGAAAATTATATTCTAAGTATAGATCCTTTTTGGTGGTGATACGGTGTACTCAAGCTGGGTATAAGATTTTTAACTAATTTTAATCTTATATATTTTAAACATTTATCGGAAAGTTTGACAAAACACGAAAATTCGTGGGAGCACGTGACAAACGCAATAACTCACTTTTTTGGTAAAACACAACATTAAAAAAACATGAAAATGTCTACACAAAAAATGACCGTCCCCACCACAAAAAATGTGCTCGAGCCGCCACTGCCAGATACCTATTACTAAGTAATTACCTCAGTCGGTCAAGGTTCAACTGATATTTAAAAAAAATGACATTCGAATGCAAAACCAGGCAGGAATGGATACCGCCGCCCCGGGAACCATTTATTGGATAACCAACACCTCTGCCATAGGTCAACCCAAGTGCTTAGCTACGTTTGGTGACTTAGCAAGGGTGCTCGGGTTCATGGGGTTAGGTTTGTCCGGGCCTTGGCGGCGGATGTGTCTGCCCTCCAGCTGAATGGCAAGCCGGATAAGAAGAGACTGGTTGTGATCTCTCAAGCAGAACTTTTTTGGAACATCGCCTTCACCGCAGTGGGAGGGATGGATTCATATGTCCGTCACTCCTGGACCCACTGACCCTCAGATTCCTACGCACCTCTCGTACCTTATCCTTCCTAGAACTTCCTTTTCTTCCTTTCCTTTAAAAGATCCTCCACACAGCATCTCCAAAGATGACACAGGCCCTGAGGGAAAATATTTTCCTCAGGGCCTCCTGTGTGGAGCTATTGTGAAAAAAAAAAACATTTCTTTAGATCATTTCTATAGCCAAAATAATTTTCACAGCCATCATACTCCATCTCCCCCTTATCGACCTATCCCATGGACTCTGTCATTCATCGAGTCTTTTCATTCTCATCTCTCTCAATAATGCTGGAAGACGTGTGACTCCGCCCGGAGTGAGAGTCGCTCCTAGGTGGACAACAGCCTTACCTTTGATGATATCTGTTGAAAATTGAGGCTACCGGTGGCAAAAATTGACCTACTACCGCCATCTATAAGGGGTTTGAGCAAACTCCCATGGGCTGACCATTTCAAATTAATGGTGTGAGTCTCTGCTAGGCTTAGGAATCTGCCTTAACTACGAGTTAGGTGGACGCCATATTTGTTACTACCTAGTATTGGTAAATACTTGCAAAACGTCAAATGTATGGTTTTAAGTCTTGAATGTGTGCAGGATTTTTTAATATAAAAATGATAGCACCTGATTATTGTGGCTTCTTTCCTACGCAAAGTTTAACAGTAAAACAACTGCCAGTGTTTTTGGCCCGGTGCATACAATATTAACACCGTTATTTTATACATTTTCTACAACATGTCACAGTGAATAAAAAGTGAAGTTTTTTGCAAAAGGAGTTTATTATTTAAAAGGACCCTAACAATTTTAACATGGGCCTTACGATCCGGATGGCAATCAGAGGATTGCTAAATTAAAAACAAGAACCAGCTGCCAAAAAACAGATGACCAAAATTAAAATACCGGAATGACAAAGATGAATAAAGGAAGACCATGAACCGCCACGGAAATGAGATAAGTGTTTAGTTGCCTTCCCACCCGTTCCCACATCCCTTAACACCTATTTAGACCTGTAGTTTTTTAACAAGATTAATCCCGTATATATCGTATTGTAAAAAATAAAATCACTACCCACGTAAAGTTTTTATGCAAGTCATGATTATCAATTGATGTTTGAACAATAGGTTCTCAATTAATAATTGCCAGGAATATTGTCGTTGTTATCTTTCACGCAGGTAGCTTCTCAAATAAA
The DNA here is from genome assembly GCA_917880885.1 of Limnephilus marmoratus. Classification (NCBI taxonomy): domain Eukaryota; kingdom Metazoa; phylum Arthropoda; class Insecta; order Trichoptera; family Limnephilidae; genus Limnephilus; species Limnephilus marmoratus. The sequence goes on along the minus strand of OU862930.1, from coordinate 21,845,312 downwards.
TAAATACGCATTGTCGGAACATATTTTATCATAGCAAAATGGATAAGATCAAGTCTTTAATAGCCAAGAGAGGCGTGATCAAAGGGAAATTGACACGGTTCGCGGATTCTTTAAATTCATTGTCCACGAATGAGATTAAACTGAGGTACGACCGAATTAAACCGTTGTTGGATCAATTCGAATCTATACAAGACGAAATGAAATTTTATCAGATGAGGAGCGGGAGAATTCAGTCCAGCGTGAAACATTCGAAAATCAATATTTTTCCGTATTGGCAACTGCCAAGGGGGCGATTATGTCAATCGAGCAGGGTAGGGTCGAGATCAAACTTCCAACTCTCCAATTGAGAGAATTCGATGGAAATCAAAAGGAGTGGGTAAATTTCGTTGAAACCTTTAAAACTTTGGTTCATAATAACAGTTCCTTGAGCAACGTCCAAAAATTCTTTTACTTGCAATCTACGCTGAAAGGGAACGCATTGAAAATAATTGCTAATTTAGAAGTTTCGGAATTAAACTATCTTTCGGCCTGGGAGTTGTTGCATGACAGATTTGCTAATCTCAGGGCTACCGTACATAAACATATCCAAACGCTATTTCAATTAAAAGATATGAAACATGAAGAGCCTGTAGCATTAAGGTATTTAATTGACGAAACCAATGTAAATTTAAAGGCATTACAAAACATCGGGGTCAAAGTAGATCAGTGGGATCCTTTGATTATTTACATAATTTCAAATAAATTAGATGTAGCTACCCGAAAAAATTGGGAACAATATACATTGCAAGGTGAATTACCTACATTAAAGGAATTCATGAAATGTTTATCTACTAGGGCGCAAGTATTGGAGCTCATGAATGTTTCAGAGAAAAAATATTCTAACCTACATAAAACGCAAATAGGCAACAATAATAACAAAAAAGATTCATCGGTATTCGTAGCAGTAAAAGCAAACAATTGCATTTATTGTAATGAAAAAGGTCATCAAATTTATTTTTGCAAAAAATTTCTAAAATTAAAATTACAGGATAGGATTGATGCTACGAAATCAATCCGGGCATGTTTTAAATGTTTGAGGTTGGGTCATCAAGCACAGAGTTGCAAGACAAACCTAATCTGCAAAATTTGTGGCAAGTATAGCCACAATACTCTACTACACAGGGAGGTACCTCCGCCGGAGACCTCAAATATGGATGCTAATAACGAGGTTATAGTATCGAATTTTTCTGCATCGGAAAAGGCAGAAAAAATAATATTATTGTCAACCGCCTACATAGGAATTGTGGGGGCCAACAATAAAATGTTTAAGGCTCGCGCCCTGATTGATTCTGGCGCGCAGAGTAATTTTATGAGAGCTGAATTTGCTAATAAATTAAATTTACCATGTGAATGGATAAACAAACCCGTGTCTGGGATCCATAATAATATTACACATATAAAAAGGAGAATTTCGGTGGAGATGACTTCGCTTAATACTGATTATAAATGCGAAATATCATGTCTGATTTTACAGGAAATTACAACCAATTTACCACAAGTGACAATGGCGAAAAAAGAGTTCAAACTACCACCAGGACTGGAGCTGGCAGACCCGAACTTCAATATAGCTGCACCCATCGACATCCTGTTGGGCGCGGAGAGCTTCTGGGAAATGCTAAGCAACGATAGATTGAAACTCGAGTCAGGACCAACGCTTCAACGTACGCAACTGGGTTGGATTGTGTCCGGTCCGATAAACGTGTATCCCAAACAAAGGCCTGTATCAGATTTTTGCAGTTTATCTCTAAATAAGTTGAGTCATCAAATAGAAAAATTTTGGAAATTGGAAGAGATTAATTCCACTAAAATTCAAACTCAAGAAGAAAAGGCTTGCGAAGCCAGTTTTGTTAATACTCATACTAGAGAAGATGACGGTAGATATGTAGTAAGTTTACCGCGTCGGGCATGCATTGATCAGTTGGGAAACTCATTGCTCACTGCCGAAAAGAGATTTAAAAATATGGAAAGAAAATTTGTGTCACATCCCGAGTTAAAGACACAATATGTAAAATTCATGCGTGAATATGAAGAATTGGGACACATGGAGGTGTGTGACCAGTCAAAAGGGGATCGTGAATCCTATTTTTTACCGCATCACGCTGTAGTGAAGGAATCCAGCACTACTACTAAAGTGAGGGTCGTTTTTGACGGCTCCGCCAAAACCTCAAATGGAATTTCCCTCAATGAAGCCTTGATGACAGGACCTGTTATACAAAAGGATCTATATAACCAACTATTGCATTTCAGGAAACATCAAATAGTCATGACTGCCGACATCGAGAAGATGTACCGCCAGATTAACATGTGTGAAGATGACCTTGACCTGCAGAAGATAGTATGGCGCGAGTCGCCACAGGATGTGCTCAAGCATTATCGTCTGAAGACTGTGACTTATGGGCTGGCACCTTCCTCCTTCTTGGCCACGAGATGTTTAAAGCAAATTGGTATGGATAATAATTTAATTTTTCCTAGCACTAGTCGGGTCATAGAAAATGACTTCTATATGGATGACTTGTTAACGGGAGCAGATGAGCTGGAATCGTGTAAGAAGTTAAAAGAAGAACTGATTAGCATCTTGTCATCTGCGGGGATGACGTTGAGGAAGTGGAGGTCCAATGCCTTGGAATTGTCAGCCGAGTCGGGCCAAGCTAAGTGTGCCGATTCAGACAATTCCGACAAAATTATTACTTACAATCCAAAGACTGAGAAAATATTAGGATTAACATGGAACAATGAATCTGATTACTTTTCTTATGTAATAATGAAGCCATCAGGTCCAACCGAGAGCAAACGAGAGATATTGTCTTGCATCGCATCAACCTTCGATCCATTGGGACTCCTAGGACCGATAATAGTCATAGCCAAATTGATAATGCAAAGGCTGTGGCAGTCCAAAGCAGCGTGGGATGATCAATTAAATAATGAAATATTAGCACCCTGGAGGACCTACCTGCAAGATTTAATTCAGCTAAATGTGTTGAAAATACCAAGAAAAATTATTTGCAAGCAAGCAAAGGAGCTACAGCTACACGGCTTTTGCGATTCGTCTGAGAAGGCTTTCGGAGCCTGTATTTATATGGTGTCAGTGGACCACAGCGGTAAGTGGCATTCACATTTAATAACATCCAAATCAAGGGTAGCACCATTAAAGTGTATTTCACTGCCTAAGTTGGAGCTGTGTAGTGCTGTACTACTGGCGAAATTAATGAAAACTATAAAACAAGCACTAAATATAATGGAGATCAACACATATTATTGGTGTGACTCTACGATAGCGCTGTGTTGGCTGAAAGGTCAACCTACTCGTTGGAGCACTTTCGTGGCTAATCGAGTTGCCGAAATACAAGAACTGAGCGATCCAGATCAATGGAGACACGTATCATCATCCGACAATGCAGCGGATGTACTGTCAAGAGGAACTACTGCAGATAAATTGATAAATTCTACAATATGGTGGAATGGACCAAGTTGGTTGACTGACGGAGTCAACGATTGGCCTATATCGAACATTTCCTGTTCAAACCCTCCGGAGCTCAAGAGCAAAAATATTCTATTATCTACAGATATTCAAGAATGGGAAATATTTGGAAAATTTTCCTCATTTATCAAATTGAAAAGGGTTACAGCATATGTGCTGCGGTTTGTGAATAACTGCAGAAATATTAAAAGTAAAATTTCGGGTAATTTAAGTGTAGCTGAACTAGAGGCAAGTTTGAATTATCTACTGAAATCAGCTCAGGCACATGCCTTTCATAAGGAGTTGAAGACATTAAAAAATCAAGGAAACGTCAACAAAGATAGTAACTTAAAATCCCTTCATCCTTTTTTACGTGATGGTCTTATACATGTGGGCGGTAGACTAAATTTAGCTACACACCTATCGTACCAACAAAGACATCCAATTATATTGCCAGCTAAGCATAAGCTGACCGAATTGATTATACGTCACTATCACTATGTAAACTTGCACGCAGGACCTCAAGCCCTATTAGCTGAAATAAGATTAAAGTTTTGGCCTATTTTTGGGAAAAATACTGTTAAAAAGATATTACATAAGTGTATTGTGTGTTTCAGGTGTTATCCTCGTACTGGTAACCAAATCATGGGCAACTTACCGAGCGAAAGAATCACACCGAGCCGACCGTTCGCTGTCACGGGGGTCGATTTTGCCGGACCGATTCCAACCAAAAGTGGGCCACTGCGGAAGGCTCCGCTCGTGAAATCGTATTTATGTATTTTTGTCTGTTTTTCCACAAAAGCGGTTCACTTGGAATTAGTTTCGGATTTATCTAGCAATGCTTTCTTGAACAGTTTAAAGAGGTTTATATCCCGCAGGGGAGAACCTGATAAGATCTTTTCCGACAACGCTAGCAACTTTCGGGGAGCCTGTAACAGGCTCAAGGAGCTGTATACCAGCTTGAGGGAAAACAACGACAAAATTCAAAATTATTTAGCCAACAGAGGTATAGAGTGGAGGTTCATAACCCCTCGAGCCCCTAGTCAGGGAGGGCTGTGGGAAGCTGCGGTCAAGTCAGCAAAATTTCATTTGTATAGAGTCACTAATAATTCTGCTTTAACCTTTGAACTTTTGTATACGTTAATTTGTCAGATTGAGGCCTGTCTAAATTCCCGTCCATTGACTTCCTTGTCTGATGACACCCACGATTACCAACCCCTCACCCCAAACCATTTCCTTATAGGCACTAAATCCTCTATCATTCCGGAGAGAGATGTCCGAGCCATACCAGACAACAGACTGACCCAATATCAGAGAATCCATGCGCTAATGTTATCCTTTTGGTCTAGATGGAAGCGAGAGTACTTGATGGAACTACAAAAAAGGACTAAATGGCAAACCAGTAATCAACGGGCACTGCAAAAGGATGATCTGGTTATTCTGAAGGAAGATAATTCACCTCCACCATTATGGAAAATGGCGCGAATCATATGTACACATCCCGGCGCGGATGGTGTAGTACGAGTGGTTACCCTGAAAACCCCTCAAGGAATCTTTGTCAGGCCTATCACAAAGATATGTCTGATGCCTCTGGATCCGGAAGCTGAACCTGTAACGGACACCCCGGACCCCTCCGTTCAGTCCGGACACCCTGGACGGCCATGATGAATAAATTAAAAAAAAACCTTTTTAGGGTGAAGATATTAAAAAAAAGACCCTTTAAAGGTACCAAACTCAGGAACAACATGACGACCTATAAATTGATGACGCACCCCGCACTGTGGTGCTTATCTCGTGGACTGCACCTGGAGCAGATCAAAACAAATGAACTTGAAAAAAAAAAGACAATTGTGTTGTGTTCTATTATAATATTATTTTGTGTTGAATTAAAAAATATTTTGTTTTGGGTTAATTTAAGTTTATGTAGTTAGTTTAGGTTAATCACTTTAAAATCCAACTTGTGAATGTATAATTTTAAATAATAGTATGATAATCAGTGCAGTATTGTAGTTTAAAAAAAAAAAAAAAAAAAGTTTTTGGCTGCTAATTTAATAGGTTAAATTATTTATTGGTATTGGTACAGTATTTAGATTTAGGAATTGTTTTTTTTGCCTTGGTAGTCTCCTTCTGTTTTTGTTGTTTTCTTGAAGGCTTCATAAATCCATAAAGTTGATTTATGAATCCCGTGGCGGCCGACCATGTTGAAAATTGAGGCTACCGGTGGCAAAAATTGACCTACTACCGCCATCTATGGGGGGTTTGAGCAAACTCCCATGGGCTGACCATTTCAAATTAATGGTGTGAGTCTCTGCTAGGCTTAGGAATCTGCCTTAACTACGAGTTAGGTGGACGCCATATTTGTTACTACCTAGTATTGGTAAATACTTGCAAAACGTCAAATGTATGGTTTTAAGTCTTGAATGTGTGCAGGATTTTTTAATATAAAAATGATAGCACCTGATTATTGTGGCTTCTTTCCTACGCAAAGTTTAACAGTAAAACAACTGCCAGTGTTTTTGGCCCGGTGCATACAATATTAACACCGTTATTTTATACATTTTCTACAACATGTCACAGTGAATAAAAAGTGAAGTTTTTTGCAAAAGGAGTTTATTATTTAAAAGGACCCTAACAATTTTAACAATGTGTTGATTTCTTTCTTGCTAAGATTTCTCTGATTTCGACATCAATCGGCATCTGTCCAGCCAATACTGGGAGTGCGTCTGATGCTACAATCCTATAGGCACCCGTAAGAGCAAGCAGGGGAGGCATGGACAGGAATAAAGCAAGGAACGTGTTCCAAAATAAACTAGTTTTTCTCTGTCCTCTACAGTTATGTAGAGGATGGACATTCCTGTCCATGCCTCCCCTGCTTGCTCTTACGGGTGCCTATAGGATTGTAGCATCAGACGCACTCCCAGTATTGGCTGGACAGATGCCGGTTGATGTCGAAATCAGAGAAATCTTAGCAAGAAAGGATATCATCAAAGGTAAGGCTGTTGTCCACCTAGGAGCGACTCACACTACGGCCTCCTGTGTGGAGCTATTGTGAAAAAAAAATTCTTTAGCTCATTTCTACAGCCAAAATAATTTTCACAGCCATCATACTCGATGACGAAGTTCTAACATGAAGTTTTTAAAGCTTTCATTTATTTTACAAGGTTCTATCATTACTTTGAATTTGAACCTTTTGTATTTGGCATTTTGTTTGTACCTGTCATGGTGGGTTTCTTCATTTACCGAGAATGCTAAATGCAATGCTAATTGTAAAAGTAAACGGTCAAATGCATAGAAAATTTTAAATTTCGATCGTTTACTTTTACAATTAGCATTGCATTTAGCATTCTCGGTAAATGAAGAAACCCACCCTAGTATTGAACATTTTTTCGAAAGTTTATTTTTATTTTTATTATTTATGCGAAAACAGAATAAAAGAGTCTCGACTGCTCCCGTATGGAGCCAGTGAGATCACGGCATCTCCAAGTGGGGTATGTTGTGAGGTTGAACGTAGTGGGGAGGGGAAGGAGATGAGAAAAATGAGGAAGGTGTAATGGCTATTCAGATCTAGTCACCAAACACAGGCAACGTTTCAATTATGAATGGTAGTTTTACAGGCCGTCAATATAACCTACGAGAAATAGTTAGGATGCATATTCACCTTTTATACTTACCAAAAATCGAAAATTTTATAAAATATCATAATTTGTGTTTGTTAGTTTTTACGAATGAACTATTTTAATTTTTAGCATATTTTTTATGTAGGGGAAGATTGGCACAATTCGTACACTTTTTAGATGATTTTTCAAAAATTTACAATTAAAGATAGATAACATTCAGCATACAGTTATTATAACGTTCCATTCCTTATTCAAAATGTTTGAAGACTTTTAAAATAAATTAATGGATTGAATTCTAGCAAAAGCTGACAAATGTCCGAATCTACCCCGCTAACGGGGTACATTCGTACATGGGTAGGGGAACATTCAGACAGTGTGGGGTACCTAGCTTTTAAAACATCTTTTTTTGCCGCAGACATATTTTCTTCATTTATTTGTGCACCTAGTCTATTTCTTCTTATGATTCCGGACCATTTTTGCAAATTTTCTGAAATAAAAAGAAATTCGTTAATAGGGGTACATTCGTACAATCAGCACTGTGATAGGGGGTTCGTACGAATGTTCCCCTGGAGAAGGCGTACGAACCTGCCCCGAAGGTCAAAAATAACAGATTTTTACCGACACATAAATCATGCAGAAAAATCCACAAAAAATATACATTATTATTATCTTGATTGTAGTCACTAAGGTCAAATTGAGCAATCTAATATATAAAATTCTCGTGTCACGGTGTTTGTTACCATACTCCTCCGAAACGGCTGGAGCAATTTTGATGAAATTTTGTGTGCTTATCTGGTAGGTCTGAGATCGACCAACATCTATTTTTCATACCCCTAAAAGTAAAGGGTGTTCCACTCCGAAGAAAATTATTTTCCCCATATATTTTGTATGGAACGAATTCTCCTATTTTGAAAGAACTGCAGCAATATTGTAAGGGGTATAATATTGAACTGTGAACCGGGGGAGGGGGGAGGGGGGAAAGGAACTCAGGAAGGGGGTTAGCGGGACGGGGGAAGGGGAGAAGTGGAGTGAGGAGAGGGAGAGGGAACGCGAGAGGGGAAAGGATACGCAGGGAGAAACAATTTGGATCAAGGTATGGTATACGCAGGGAGAAACAATTTAGATCAATTCAGCTAATAAGTTGACAACAGTTTTTGATTCTGAGGCGGTACGAAGTTCGCCGGATCAGCTAGTAATCCTATAGAATTTGACGCTTAAATAAAGCACGAATCATCCAACAACATCGACAACATATTAGGTACTGGCAACTTTGATCTCAAATATCTTCTCTTTGGTTAGGAATTCCAAATTCAAATGTATACAGCTATTTATTCATGTACTTGTGTTTCGAAAATTATAATTCGTTTGTTTTTTCCTTAATTGTTTTTTTTCTTTGCGTCACTTAGTTTACAAAATTGCAAACTTGAAATATCGCGTTATTTACGAGTACGAGTTCCACCGTGGCACCAGTGCTGCAGAAACGGCTCGAAGGATTAATGATATGTATGGCGACGGTACCGCAAAAGAAAACACAGTGCGTTTTTGGTTCCAACGTTTTCGTTCTGGAAATTTCAACCTGCAGAACAAGCCCCGTGGACGGCCGGAGACCAAAGTTGATAATGAAGAATTGAAGGCTATTGTGGAAGCGGATCCATCGCAAACCATGTCCGAGTTAGCTGCAGGCTGCGGTGTTAGTGATAAAACTGTTTTAATCCACTTGAAGCAAATTGGGAAAGTGAAAAAGCTTGAAAGGTGGGTACCTCACGAATTGAGTGAAGAAAATCAAGAAACGCGCGTTAGACCACACGCCGCACAACAGACGGCTACCAAATTAGAGGAGCTTCAATTGGAAAGTCTAAGACATCCACCGAACTCTCCGGACCTTGCCCCAACAGATTACCATTTTTTTCGAAATTTGGATGACTTCTTGCAAGGGAAAAAATTCAACTCCGATGGGGCAGTTCAAACCGCCTTCAAAGATTTTATTGATTCCGTCCGAATGGTTTTTTTAGTAAAGGGATCGATGAACTACCTATGAGATTGCAAAAGTGCATAGATAGCAATGGTACATACTTTGATTAAATAAATATATTATATTTAAAAAAGACGATTTTATGTTCCTCCCATACAAAACGCCAATTTCATATGTAGGGACCTAATATTTACTTTTAGCAAGCGAAAACACCCTTACTCCCTCTCACGACGTTCGCAGCGGCCGCACGAGTAGTGTTGAGTACCTCATACAAGAGGCACCTCAAATGTCCCATACAAACACGTAAAATGTCCCCCCACCTCACAATATGTATTTGTACCAACTCTTTTTCTTTGTATTACTACAAATATGAAGGGGGGACAAATATGAAGGAGGGACAAACAAGAGGTGTGAGGTGGTTTGTTTTGTTGGACCACATTCATGTCATGTAGGGGACAAATGTGAGGTGAGGTGTGAGGTGGTTGGTGTATTGGACTACATGTCATGTCACGTTGTCACGTATGGGACAAATATGAGGTGAGGTGTGAGGTGGTTGATGTATTAAACTACATGTCATGTCACGCATAGTTTGGGACAAATGTATGAGGTGGTGAGTCGTGAAGTGTTTGTATATTCTATGACATTTTTGTATTAGAACCGTGAGGTGGTGATGGGGTAAGCCAATTCATATATTGTGAATACCGCAGAAGCGTCCCAACTGTTTCGAAATTTTTATTTTTTTATTCTAAATTATTGTTAAGTGAATACCGCACAAGAGTACCAACTGCTCCAAAAAAATTTTTTTTTAAATATTTTTTTGTTGTGAATTATTGTTATGTGAATACACAAAAAATAATTTATGAGCACAAGAGTCCCAACTGCTGAAAAAAAATTTTTTTTTGAAATTTTTTTTATTGTAAATTATTGTTATGTGAATACACAAAACAATAATTAGAACAATAACAATAATTAGAATTAACTACCTACCGAAACTAAATAACACACAGTAAAAGTGATCCGTAAGAAACATCGCATAATTGTGTATAATTAGTAAACAATACAATCCGAAACACTGCGAGATTCACCCAAGTGTCCACTACATTCATGGTGATATAAATTTTGTACATTACAATTAGATTATTCAAGTGAATTTCGAATAATTAATTTCGGAAAATAGTGACAGTGGAATTGAAATATATTTTGACAGTTGGTGGAGCTCTTGTGATTGGCCAAAACCGTCGCCATCTTTCCCACACTGTCCATACAGCTTGCTCGCTTTACTGCTCAGTCAGTACTTACGCATTGTACTAGTTCTGCTAATATACAATACAAACTACTGCTAGTGTGACCATGAGTTCAAGCAAAAAAACCGGCTCCCTACAACAAGAAAATTTATACACAACCACAAGATCCAAAAACAAAATGAATACACTACCTGAAGACATTAGCACAGAAGAAGATGGCTTTTCAAAATTTGCGTCTTACATAGATGTAAAATTAGAGAAAATAAAAACCCAAATTCTTGAAAACATTGACAAAAAATTGTTAGAATTTCAAAAAACAACCGAATTTATTTGTCAAAAATATGACGACATCATTACCCGATTAGACTCCATGAATGAGGTTAAAGGAGAAGTTGAACGTCTAAAAAATGATTTGGCAATTAAAAGTAAAAATATTAAGAATCTGGAAACCAGAGTGGCTTACTTAGAACAGTCAAACCTTGATGACTGTATTGAAATTACAGGCGTTGAGGATAAGACTGAAGAACATCCCAAAATAACCGCTCTAAAAATAATAGAAAGTGCTAATATCAAAATAAATTCAGAGGATATTGCGTCGGCAATTAGACAATATGACAGAAGACCAGGACATCCAAAAAAAATTATCCTAAAAATGAGAAACCCGGAAACCAGACTAAAATTATTAGCAAATAAGAAGGTAATTTCTAATCGTGAAAACATGATATTCCTAGGAGAGTCATTATCTCCTTACTACAAGGAACTACTTTGGAAAGCCAAAACTAAAGGAAAAGAATTAAAATATAAATATATTTGGTACAAAAATGGAGCAATTCTAATGAAAGAAGAAGAAGGCAAGAAAATCAGGGAAATCAAACACGAAGATGACCTCAATAGATTATAATAGAAGTTTAATAGTGAAAGGCACCGAAAAATATTTTCATCATTAAAAAATGGATATCGATTTTGGAAAATACATTGACTTGATTGATAATACAGAATCTAATTTAACTATTGAAGATTCCTTAACTTGCAAAAACTTTTTAAAACACTCCAAATTTTCTTTGCTTTGTTTGAACGTTAGAAGTATAAAGAAAAACTTTGATGAAACCATAACCATGCTGGATAGTATTGAGCATCGTCCTGAGGTACTTGTTTTTACAGAAGCTTGGCTGAAAAATTTTACCAATATACCTAACATCCCCGGATACGCAGTTTACAACACAAATAATAACTATTTGCAAAATGATGGTGTAGTTGCCTATGTAAAACAAAATGTTCACGTGATTGTTGAGGAAGTTGTTTTCCCTGGAGCAAACTGCTTAAAAATGCAGATATCGAGTACCTTGTGTGTAATAGCTGTTTATAGATCTCCGTCCCTGGCTCATATAGATAATTTCCTTGAATCGCTGAGTGCACTGCTTGAATCTACATCTATACAAAATAAGGAGATCATTTTATGTGGCGACATAAATATTAATACTTTGGATTTGAGCGATATGAAAACTCAAAAATACCTCTCTCTTTTGGCTTTTCATGGCTTGAAGCCAATCATAATTTCACCTACCAGAGTTTCTTCTACCATTTCAAGCTGCATCGATCATATTATGGTAAAATCTAAATTTGAACCACAGGGAGCTGTCTTCACTACTGACATAACAGATCATGATGTGATATTGCTGAGATTTATGAGCTTTACACTAAATAAAATAGCAAAAGATAATGAAAACTTGAAAACCGTCATCGATAACAATCTTTTGAAAGTCAAATTAAAGAAAGAATCATGGCAGTCAGTACTGTCATCGCAAGATGTTAATTTAGCTACTGAAAATTTCATAAAATGTTTAAAAATGCATGTGGAAAGTTGTTCGTCTGTACAAAGTGTAAAGCATAACATGAAATATTTAAAACCTTGGATAAATAATGGAATTATTAAATGTCTTAGAACCCGAGACAAATTACACAACAAATGTCAAGCAGATTCAAATAATATTCAACTGCTGGATTATTACAAAAGATATAGAAACTGGTGTACAAAAATTATAAAATATATAAAGCAAGCATATTACAAAAGGAAACTGGATAACGTCAATGGAAATACCAAGCAACAGTGGAAGATTATAAAAGAGGCTGTAAATATACAAAAGGAACAAGTGTCTATAAAAAAATTAAAAATCAATAACAATATCATCTCAATGGAAGAGAATCCAAATATAATCACTAATCACGTAAATAGCTTCTTCAGTGATATTGGTCCTAGATTCGCAAAACAATTGTGCAGTGAAAATAAAACTACCGAAATGTGTCTTGTTAACAATTTTATACCTTGTACTCAATTTTCAGGAGAGAGCTTTGAATTTAAAACTACTAGCATTTATGAAGTTTCAAAAGTGATAAATGAATTAAAAATGTCTTTTTCCTGTGGTATTGATGGCCTAAGTATCATGGTTAACAAGCAGCATGTTTCTGTATTGGCTGGTCCCATATCTCACATTGTTAACCTTAGTTTTAAGAGTGGCATATTTCCTACTCATTGTAAGAATGCTAAGGTTGTACCTCTTTTCAAAGGTGGGGATCACCTAGAGGTTAACAATTACAGACCCATATCTTTGCTCAATACTCTTTCAAAATTGATAGAAAGATTGGCCAAGTCAAGATTAGTTTCATTCTTAGAAAAATACAAATTACTCTCTGACAATCAATTCGGTTTCAGAGCAAATAAAGGTACGAGTGATGCTGTTTTAAAGGTATTGACCAAAGTTACAAGAGCGCTGGACTATGGCAACAAAGCCATAGCGGTGTTCTTGGATTTATCAAAAGCATTTGACACTGTTTCCCACGAATTGCTACTTAAAAAATTATCATCTTTAGGCATTAATAATACAGCAATGGGCTGGTTCAGATCTTATCTTAGTGACAGAATACAACAAGTGGAAATAAATTAGATAATAAGCGAGGGTAAATCAATCTCCTTTGGAGTCCCGCAAGGTAGTGTGCTTGGGCCAATATTGTTTCTTATTTATATAAATGATTTATGTAGTCTGAATATTCCTGGTAACATTGTTAGTTTTGCAGATGACACTGCCTTAATATTTGAAGGTAAAACTTGGAATGAGACTTTCAACAAAAGTAATATAGGTTTAAGAGTGGTAAATAGTTGGTTAAACAATAATATATTAACTTTGAATGCACAAAAAACCAAATTTATCACTTTTAGCATTTCAAGTAAAAGTCAGCCTTCCGAAACTCACAACTTGATTATTCACAATTGTTTTCAAACATGTAACTGCAACCCTTTAGAAAATGTAGTCAGCATCAAATACCTTGGTGTAAAAATAGATAAATTCTTGAGATGGAATGATCATGTTAATATGTTAGTAAATAATATTAGGAGACTTACCTATATCTTTAAAGAACTGAGACATATACTAGACAAAGAAAAATTAAAAACTGTTTATTTTGCAATAATCCAGTCTCTGCTTTCTTATAATATAGTGTGCTGGGGATCCTGCGCAAAGACTTATATAGAACCACTTAATATTGCCCAAAAAATGATTCTTAAAGTTATGTTCAAGAAAAAAATTAAATATCCAACTCATTTACTTTTTAAGGAATGTAATGTAATGAACGTAAAACAGTTATATATTACACAAACGCTTTGTAGATTTTTTCATAATATTAATATTGCAGAAAGAACACAGCAAATTCGTACTACGAGAATTGGCTCTGGTCTGAATTTTATGGCAATTCAAACTAAATCTTCTTTTGGTCAAAGAAATTATTTTTATCAAGCTCCACTCATATTTAATAGCCTTCCAGAACATATAAAGTCATCTAATTCCTTGTACACTTTTAAAAAGAATCTTAAATTATTTGTGTTAGTCGAGGATTGCCAATTAATTTTCTCTACTTTGTCCTTTCTAAATTATTAGCTAAATGAGTATGTTTATAAAATAAGCTAAAATAATTTTTATTTTTGTTTAAACTGTTTTTTTTTCATCTTCCTCCTGCCAAATCTATAGCATGTTAAATTATATACATATATTTATTATTTACAACTTAATCTTAAAAACAAAACAAAAAAATACTTTATTTTATTTTGAATCAGATCTCAAAACTATGGTCACCCTAAAAGTCTACATTAATGTACTACCTAGCGCCATCAGTTTAGTGGGTACTGGGTACCCATAATCTCAATCTGTAAGAAATACAACAATATTGTTCTTTCAAAATCTGTATAATTTTGTGTTATTTTGTTAACTTGTATAATTATTGTTAACCTCAACACAGGCTTGTCCTAGTGAGGTAACAAATTGTATTGTAAACATTTTTACCTACAGTGTAAAGAAACAATAAATAAATAAATAAATAAAAAAATAATTTATGAGCACAAGAGTTTTTATTGTAGCACAAGAGTCCCAACTGCATTTTTTATTTTTTATTCTAAATATTTTTTATTGTAAATTATGTATTGCTAAGTGAATACCGCATAACAGTACCAACTGTGCCAAAAAATTGTTTTTTTTAATATATTTTTATTTTAAATTATTGTTATATGTTATGTAAATACCGCACAAGAGTCCCAACAGCTTCCAAGGGAGGGAGGATGAGGCAGTGTTGAGATGAGGTGGAGGGGGTTGCTGAGGAGGGGGAGGGATAAGAGGGGGGGTGCAGGGGGGAGGGAATCAGAGGGGGGGTGCAGGGAGGGGATCAGAGGTGGTGAAGGTGGGGAGGGGGTAGGCCTTTTTTATATCCATTTTTCGTATTACAAAAATAACAGACACGGGAGGCGGGTATGGGTACCGCCACCCCGGTATTTATTAGAAAACCAACACCTCTGAACCAAGAAAATCAAGCTGAAGGAAAAAAACCAGCCACCCCCCCCCCCTTCCCCCCCCTGTAAGCGAAAATATTTTGTAACACCTCACCTCAAATGAGGTGGGACACCTCAACACCTCATTTCAATATTTGAGTACCTCATACAAACTCATCCTTATATCGTGTCCTACCCAACACTACGCACGAGCGACTAACATCGTGAACAACTGACGGTCGCCCGCGCCTACCCACACATGCAAAGCCGTAATAAATACGCTGTTCTAACAAGCTGTAGTAGTGAATGTGCGAAGCTTCCCCGTGTATGAATGGTGCCAATCTTTCCCTACCTGTGCACTTTTATAATCCACTGCTTTCACTGATTGTCGGGGTGGTGGATTAGTGAGAGAGTTTTGTGTTTTGTTGCAAATTTTCCACTTTGATTACAATTTCAGAAATATTTCCAAAATTTTGTTGCTTGCTGGAACGAAGCCACAAGCGCAAGCCACAAGGTAAAAGCTAGCAATCCGATAACCTTTATTAAAGCCACATACTGTGGGTTGCGTCTAACAACGTTCGCTAATTTCATTAATGTGTTTTCACATTTAGGTACTTATTAGTATTTTCATATCCATTACGCGATTGCGAAAGAGTTTCGTGTTTCTGAAACAAACCAGAAATTCATTACAATTTTGGCTTGAAAACCAACATAATATTATTATCTAACAAACCGAGAAGCTTTCTCCCAGTGGCGGTTTTCGTGTTGAAAAGTTGGGGCGCTCAAACATTTTTAATATAAGCGTTATTACTATACCTACATCTGCATATATACCTAGGAAAAAACAATGGAACCTATGTCAAACTATAATTATAATCTTCAATCACAATTTAGATTGTCAACTGAAAATTTGCCCTATTAAATTGATCAAAATAGCCATACTTCGTAGGTACCTACTACTGCGTACTACTCTTCCATGGTCGATGTTCAGCTTAATGCCACAATGCGAACCATCAGCGGAACCTTAAAATCGACTCCTCTTCCTTGGCTCCCCGTACTTGCAAATATAAATCCGCCAAATGTCAGGCGAGAGATTGCAACACTGGGGGAATACAAGTAGGCGCTGCAAAAAAGCGAAATACCCTTGCACGATGATGTCGTTTCTCACCCGGCATGCCGCTTAAAGTCTCGAAAACCCTTCTGGACGGAAGGAGAAAGACTCCTTCGAACACCTCTCACCCCAGAAGATAGGTGGAAGCTTGAGGGGCAATCAGCCAACGTCAAAAACGACCATCTCGTTCAAGACCCCACTGAGAGACAGCCTGGGTTCTCATTGCCTCGCAAACTCTGGACTGCAATCAATAGGTTAAGGTGCTCCCATAGCCGTTGTGCTCACATGATGCACAGATGGGGCCTTAAAGAGTCGGCGATGTGTGAATGCGGTGCGGTGCAGACCACCGAACATGTGGTCAACGAATGCCCACTCCATTCATTCCCCGGCGGGATTGATGAGGTCCACAGGGCAATGCCTGATGCCCTAGACTGGCTCGCAGACCTAGATGTCCCCCTCTGACCCCCCACCATACGAAAGAAGAAGAACCGCGTACTATCACAAATAATCACAAAACCAAACAAAACTTGGTCACTGGAGCGCTTAAGCTAATCGTAAATGATCGGTTCTACATCGGAAGTGTTCGTTTATTGAGGCACGCCTCTGCACGGCGCAACGGCTACCGTTCATTCGGATTCCTTGTGGCTTCTCCACCACGCTCCACCACCTACATGAAATCAGTGGCTCTCGAAGGTGGGTGCTATCTCTGCCTCACTAGCGTATTATAGTACTAGCTCGGTGCGGTGAGCAAAAATCCACTTGTGGCCGAGTTGCACTGGTGTAATGAGTTACACAATATAAAGACAACCATGTAGACCCCATATTTTGTATGTATGGATACTTGTATCTTTTTCCCCTTTTCATCTTTTTTTTGAGAGGCACAGCCTCCCCCGCCTTGAAGCACGAACAGCCACTGCCTTTCCTCATTGGTGGGTTGAGTGAATGGGATACCAAACAACTCCTGAAGATTATACTTTTTAATAACTTCATACTTTTATCCACCTGAAAGGCGTACTATACACTGTACTATAATAGTTCTGCGAACAGTAAACCTTGCGTTAAAAAAAGATGCTTGTGATTTCACTTTATTTAGTATACCAAAACCAAAATTTTCTCTGAAATCATAAGACTTGTAAGCAGCTGGAAGTGGGCGTACTTAACGCCCACTACCAGCTACTAAAGAAAACTTAATACCTATAAAATGTAATATTATATATTAGTCCAGTCAAGGTGTTCATCCGTGCTTGCAAAAGATGCAGTCGTTCTGAATTTTTTATATGTTTTTAGGATCTAAACCAATATGAAAAAAAAACAGATTTGCAATTTTCAAAGTGCTGTGCAAGCGGCGGTGTACCCAAAAAACCATGAAATTTTCAGACTTTTTTCAGTTTTTGCTCAATGTCTCAGTGAAGGAAGGATCTGACTGATATAGTCATTCTAAATACTTTTAAAGTTGACTAAATTTGCTACAATTTGAGACAAAGATGAGCTCTATAAAGCCATTGGTTCCCATGATATAATTCTTCGAAAATTGGCCATTTTTTTCAAAAAGTTAAATTTTTTCGAAATGTCACTTATTTTTTGGCGGTTCCGATGAGAAAGATTGATTATTCTCCGTACCAACATTTTAACAAATACCTCAATATCGATTTAGCCATAAAAAATGCACAAAAGCAGTTTACGCAGTACGATAAAATTATGTAATTTTTGTAATTATTTTTTGATCAAAAGTATTTATAATTTTTCAATAATATATACTTACATATATTCAGGGTGTTAAGGGACGTACTTGACTTACTTTAACCAGTGATTCCTGACATTATTTGGAGTAACAAATGTGAATGAAATTTTGGTCTCCGGTGACTTTTTTTGATGAATTTTTATTTTTTCAAAATTTTTTTCTTAAAAATAAAAAATAAAAATTCTTCTGCATGTTGTCACTGGTCACTCAGCCGGGTGTCCGACGAACCCCTTACCCCGCCTTCAACTGTTCAACAACTACCATTTTTTTAATGTTTTTGTAGAAAAAAAAAACATCAAAAATTTCACCAGAGACCAAAATTACATTTACATTTTTACTCCAAATAATGCCCGGAATCACTGGTTAAAGTAAGTCAAGTACGTCCCTTAACACCCTGTATAAGTAAGTGTTTAAAAATATCTGAAATGTATTAGTTTGTAAGACCGAAAACAAAAAGACAAACTGAAGAGTTTTCGTCAAAAAACACGTCAAAACGGTTTTAATTTTTTTTTATTTGAACTAAAATTAAAATTCTGTAAAGTAATGATTTGAAATGTGTGTTGTATAAAACAAACCTTTTGTTTGAAAATTTAACAAATAATAAAAATTAACATACTTCTTGAAAATTTAAAACATAGCTTTATTAGATAAAATAACAATTTTTCGAAATCAATTTTATTTTTTTAGAAAAGAGTGCATACGTCTAGAATTTGATTTAAAAATAACGTTTTCCGGTTGTGTCTGCTTATCCATTCAAGAAAACTTTTGATTCTTGCTTCTGTGACCAAGAAACGTTAGCATTTCCTTTCCGGTGATCGCGTGTTTGAACCCGTTGTGCAATTATTTTAAAAGCTACCGGATCCGATTCCTGCATAACATACGATACATTTTGATGGATGCCCTCCCCCTCAAATTCGTTTCCCAACGCTAGGGATGATTTCCCCACGGAAGGAAGCTAAAGTAGGTCCTCCATTGTTTGAACTGGTGTGGACTGGAGATCAATTCAACTTTTCACCGGAAGGTAAAGAAGTAGGGGAGAAAGCGGATAAGTAAAATTTTGAACTTTTATGAAGGAATAATGGGAACTAATTTGTAAATAAGAGGAGAGGCTCGAAATAAAAATCGAATTTAGCCAGAACTCACACCTCTCGAGATCCTACGTAAAAGCATTAGGTGAGAACTCTCATAGCTAGTTAGATAAATTATCAACAGATGTCACCGGAAGGTACAAAGCTCTGGCCAGCCAAGGAGATTGTTCTATAAATGGCGGTTTTTTAAGGGGATATACCTCTTTCTCCTCGTCGCTTCGCTGAAACCACACCTTATTAACTACTAACTCCTTGGTCTGTCTCGGGTAGTTTGCATCTTCCGATTATAAAAAATGTAATTGGAAATAGAATCAATAAACTCAAGAGTCCCTTAAAAATTGTCCTGAAGATGAGTCTTTCATTACCAGTTCCTTACCTTAAAACTTTACAGGAAGGTACTAACCATATCGATAGTCAGATTGATTAGTCGGACATCTCAAAATACTAAGATTTGAGATAATAAGGAGAGCAATATTTTAAGTTATAACGCTGATTGTAGGTCTTTTTCAGCTTTAGATAAGCTGAAAATCATAACAATGTGATAGTCGTGCTTGTCCCTACCTCTCTCTCTCTCTCTGGTTTCAATGCTGGGATTGGTTTGCAGCAATTTCATCTATTCGTCTCTTCCACTCTTCCCTGTCTTGTGCGGCTCTTTTGAAGTCTGCATATGAAGAGCAGCGCACGTCCACCAGTAGGCCCTCCAGGTACTCTCGGCGTGGGCGTCCCCTAGAGTTTGTCCCCTCGGCCATACCTTCCATTATGGCATGCAAGAGGCCTTCTTGTCTTATTACATGACCGATCCATCTTGCACGCCTTTAGGACAAGGTCCTGAGCAGGTGCCTTTCTCCTTCGATTCTTTGGAGAACCTCCTCATTTGTAATGTAGTCTCTCCAGGAAATTCCTAATAGTCTTCTATAGGACCACATCTCAAAAGCCTCTAGTCTCCGTTTATCTCTTTCGGATAGGCACCATGTTTCGCAGCCGTACATCAAGATACTCCATACATTGGTCTTGATGAGGAGTATTCTCCTTATTAGGAGTCCCTACCAACTAATGCCTTAAAAACAAATTGGTGCTGATTGGCCATTTGATGACGTTACATTTGAATTTTGGTGAAACACCCGAACTTATGGCTGGGTTGTTTGAACACAACGGTCATGCTGTTATGTTCGAAATGTGACAAGTTTTCGAACAACCCAAACTAAATCTTTTAACTACAATGTCGATTATTTTATTTGATCCACAATATACTAGACATATCAATTTTTGATTTGGAAACTCATTTACAATAATTTTTTTTACACTAATTGTTTATTATACTTATATAATGTTACATTAAACCTGAAGAGTACAGTCTCAAATAATTGTTTTTCTTCATTCAATAATAAATATTACAAATTAATTAAACAATCAGGGGAGTGACAGTGCTGCGGCGGCAGGCCAATAATATACACACTTACACATACTCACACACACACACACAAACGCATGACGTACATAATATTTCTTTAACCCCTCAGGCCTGGTGCATATTTTGTCAGAAGGTCACAGTATTCCCGCTTTGCAATAAAATCCAAATAAATTAAGTAAATAAACGTATCTATCCGAAAACAAACAACTGCTTTTGAAAGGTATTGAAATAAGGTTCCAAATTTTATTATTAGAAACTAGCTTTTTCCCGCGGCTTCGCTCGCATTGTGTAAGGGGTTCCCACTCCGCCTCCTCCAGCTCCCCCTCTCCCCTCCCCTCATACCGCCCTACCTCCCCCCTCCCCCACCCCCCTCACCCATCTCTACCTCCCTCCCGCTTTCCATATATTTAATCCCAGTACATACAGTTTTAAATAGCCCGCGTGCCACCTTTTACAATTTTTATTAAAATTTCCATTTTTCATAAGTATTAAATTTGGTACCTAATATAGGTACCTATTTAAAATATCTAAAATTCTTGATTTAATTCAAACTATTAGGGGAGTACCTACTTTAAATAAATTTATCAACTTAAAGATTTTCAAAAATAGAATCCTGATTTAACAATCATTGTTTCGCAAAATGTCATTCTCAAATACGCGAACTGTCAAACGTACGATAGTCGTTAGGTTTTCTGAAATTATCCAATTTTCTTAATTTTTCTCTCCGTAAGAACAATCCTTGTACTTCAAGGAATATTCTAAAAAAAGAATTAGCAAAATCGGTTCAGCTGCTCTCGAGATTTGCTCTCGAGATTAGCAACACATTCAGCGATTCATTTTTATATATAAGAAGAAGATAAACATATAATTTTATAAACATTAAAATGTTGAATAAAAACCTTTTTTTTGAATGACTCATTTGTGTTTTTTCTAACTAAGTTAACAAAAAACTGAAAACACACACCCATTTTATTCGACGATAATTAACGCTATAGTCACCTCACTTTTTTGTCGCAGCATGTAAAAATAATTCTTTAAAAAAATCATAAATTTTTCTCAAACTGCATTCGGAAAGTTTGGTTTCATATATTATTTTTATTGTTTTTACATTAACTCCTCACAGGAGGCCCTGAGGAAAACAATTTCCCTCAGGGTCTATGTCATCTGGGATGCTGTGTGGAGGGTCTTTTTGAGGAGAGGAGAAGGAATGAACATTGGTCTTGAAGAGACCCATGTTGTAGGAAGGAGGAAACACAGAGGCCGGCAAATCATTCCACAGCCGAGCTGTTGAACACAAGAACGAGTCAAAGAAACGACCCGTTCTCATGTGACAACCGTATACAAATGTTGGGCACGCGTTTGGCGTGTTTCCCGAATATGCACCGGTGTCGAAGGGATCAATGACGCTAGTTCTTCGGAGCATCTTCCATTGTAATACCGGTAGAACAACGATGCCATTCCCACCCGACGCCTGTGCTCTAAATATTGCAATCCGTCTGTTAAGATGGGAGAATCTATTAAACGGACCGCCCTTTTCTGCACAGAGTCGAGGGTATATTTCAGGTATTTTGGAGCTCCAGACCAGAGGTGGCTGCCAAATTCAACCTCACATTTTAATTATTTGGCGGTTAACTTTTAGGTTTTAATATAAAGGGTGGTGTTTTCTCTTTCTAACACTGTTTAGATCATATTTCTCTCTATGAAAATATGGGAGACACAACAATTTTTTTGAGACCTATATGAGCTGTTCCCAAAGCGAACAAATTAGACTGAGAGGTTAATAGTGCTGTTACACGAATAGTTGTTCCGTTCCAGTGTGAAGATTGGCCTGAAAATAACCAACTTCATACGACTAAGTACAGTAACATTCACCTCTGCGAAAATTGTGAAAATTGACTTGTTGAGTTTTTGAAGTGCTCCAGTAGTGTTTGCTTGCAACGTGTGCTTTATTTTAATGAATCGGTTCCCAGCGGCGGAGCACTATTGAATCTTCATAAAAATATCACATATTGAACGTCAATAAATAATTGAAAGACTTTGAAAAAGAATTGAATCGTACGATATACGAATAAAAGTATCCCGGGAAACAGGTGGACTTTCTGCGAAGCGTATGGATGGCGTATTTATGTAGATATTGTGAAAACAAAAAGGAATGAAAATACAGTTCGTTTGTTCATTATTTCCTCTTTTGACCGCTTGCAGAAACACATATGTAAAGCTGTAACACTTAAATTTAACTAGTTGTTACGTGATTTGAAAAATTGTTGTTCGATTCCAAAAGTTGAAAATGTAAATGATAAAGATATGGATTTTGGGAAGTGCTTTTTTACGATAAGCGGAATTTAATTTTCCGGTTTACTGTTCACCCATAGGCCCGATATATCAGCCAGTGCGTATCCTGGCTATGTACGACGTTCCCTGTTCAAATTTAAGCGGGCTAAATCTGACGCTCAAGCCTCGATAAGCTGAAGAATAGTTTCTTCTTTAGATTCTAAGTATATGGCTTTATATACTGAATATCCAAGAGCAGTGATTCTTAACCTGGATTCGATCGAACCCCAGAGGCTCGCGGGTTCGGCGGAGGTCAAGAACACCCCGAAGTCACACTGATTTGAAGTAAATATTCATTATTATGTTTTTGTATTTGAGTGAAAATCATGTTTGAATGGTTTTGTTCTTTGTTATGTATAATATAAACGTGTATTTTGAATTTGAAAAAAATATGTTTTATTTTTTCAATTAAGAAGGGTTCGGTGAATGCACGTATGAAACTGGTGGGGATCAGTACCTCCAACAAGGTTAAGAACTGCTGTACTAGAGTATAATACATTATTTTTACTTTAATTTATCTTTATACCTACCGTTCATAATATGATGTTTATTTCTTCAAGTTCATCTTATTATTTTAAAACTGTGTCTCTGTATTATACACTATTCATGTAAAAACCCACCAGGCCTTGAAATTTAAATAATTACTATAAAAAATCGTCCTAGTAAATAAATTCGTTTGATATCCATAACAACTTATTATGAAAGGTATTTTTGAAGTCGGTTTTAATTTGAAATTGGTAAATAATGATAAAAAATTATAATCTTTTACAGCCTTACAAAAAAAAATCACAGCACGGCCGATAACCTGTGTTGCTGCAGCAACATGAATAAAACAACAATACACTAAAATACGAAATATTACTAATAAGGTTTGTTCTTAAAATGTATTTTAAAACTGGCAACAATGTAATTTTTTATAGTGTACATAATAAATTGTTTGTTTTCCTATATAACCGCTAGGTGGCGGCGCCTGCGCATTCGTCGTTTGCGCTGAGAGCGCGAAAAAAAACTCACTCCTCGGATGTGTGTGTAATATTACTCAAATGTGATCGTAATTTCTATTAATATGACTAATTCACCATTATATTCGGATAATTGAAATATTTACCGTGATTTTTGTGGTTTTTAATAAGTTTTAGTCAAGTTATAATAATAATAATCATACTTTGAAAACTGAAATGTCAAAAAGTATTTTATATAAAACATGAAAATTCAAATTTACATTTAAAGGATTTTATTTTATGAGAATTTCATAAAGCGGTGTTTTTTTTAAATATTAATATCTAATACATGTGTTCCTAAACGTATCAAAGAAATTAACGTCTTTAGAGATGAGGTGAGAAAGTGAGGTGACAGTTCGTTCCAAATTCGTTATTTTAAAGGACTGTATTTTTTAAATTTTGTTTTTTATAAATTTCTCTACACTTTCATCAAAAATGTTTTGGTAAATTTTTTTTTCCGTTTTTTCCCCGTTTGAATCTTAAAATATGGCAGTTTTTTAAAACTAAAGTGTATTTCAAATACACAAAAATAAAAGGTAATGTTATCTAGTTTTCATAGATGGTATTTGTTTTTACGACACCTTCAAAAATAAGAAATATACAGAACATTCAAAATACTTTGGAAAAATTCCAAATTTCGTTCAGACATCACAGAGATCACAAAACAGAGATAAACTATCCTCTCAGGCTGTGTTAACAATGTGTATTTCTTTCTATGAACAATTTTTTAATTAGTAATGTTTTACATCCGCGGCTGTTTGTCAATTGAATAAAATTTTCACGGGGTTTTTTAGTAAGGCTGTTAGTATTTATAATTTCGGGGGGCCAACTGTCGGTGGGTAAACTGTCAGGTCACCCATAAAAACCATCAGTTAGCGACTTTAAAAACCTTATCTATGCTCTTGCTCAAGTACCTACTTAAGAATAAATCCCAAAAGGGATATCATCAATCAAAATCTTTCACAATTACTGATTGAGTGCCGTCTATCGACGTTGAGGAAATTTCACCTTTCTCAGAAAAAAAATCAAAAATTAAAACCTCTTACAACGGAATAACGCGTTTTATTAGACAAATAATGTGAAAATTGAGAAAAAATGATTTTAGATTTTCACGCGAAGATTATTTTCGTTATTTATTTTTGGGGTGTTATGCCGTGCTGCGCTACCTCCTTCTTTAGCCAACGTTTCGGACAGCTTTACAGTATCCATTATTAGGGCAGATGTGTGCAAGAGGTAGCGCAACACGGCATAAATACCACAAAAAAAAGTTGACCTAATTCGATGTATTTATTTGTACCACCGGCATTCCACACTAGTGGCACAATTTTTGTCAAAAATATCTAACTTATAAACACGCCAGAATTTCAGGCAGGGGTAGGCAGATAGGATGGACCGCCAGACAGCTCCGCCCTATAATCGACCATTTCTAGACTCGGTTTGCCAAGCGATTTTTATGTCTTTAATGTTTTTAAGGCACACTAAGGATATACGTATCTTGGCTCGTATGTTCCTCTCAACTCCTACGAACATAAACTATACCTTATTTGAATGTAATTACACTGATTACACAGGTCTGCGACTGTTTTTTTTTTCTTCAAAATAAGAGATTATTCCCATGTATTTTTGGTTGCTGAATTCGGGAAAATTATCAAAAAAATTCCATCACGTAAGGTTTTTCCGGAAAACTCAAAATACTGTGGGATTGCCTATCTTAAGGCGCAAAACGGGTATTTATTGCCGAAATATATATTTTTTATTATTTCCAACTTATTATAAGATAATATTATATTTTATAGACTGAAACAAAGCATTTAGTAACTCATGACGATAAAATTAGTCGGCGTTGAATCATATATATTGAGATTTTCCATAGTAAGTATGATGAGAGAATGCCGAAATTCCCAAGTTGCCCACTCCCTTCCATGCCCTTTCATTTATTTTATTTTGTTCCAACTTTCGTAACGTGCATTTCAAAAATAACGTCAAAAGGTTGTATAAATTCTTCTGAAAGTTTTTGCTATATTTGTGGTGAATTTGTAGTGAAAAAACAACAAAGACATATTAATGATTTTGTTAAAAAAGTGTATTTTGTGTATTTGGTGAGAAGATAGGGGACCAGGACAAATATTGGGCCCCATATGGAGTTTGTTCAGAGTGTGTTGAAGGACTTAGCATGTGGTCAAAAGGTAAAGTTAAATCTTTTCGTTTTGGTGTTCCCATGATCTGGAGAGAGCCTCGAAACCACAGCGATGACTGCTACTTTTGTTCGTGCAATGTGCAAGGGTATAGTACCAAAAATAAAAAAAAAAACAAATTTGTTACCCAAACATGGATTCGGCACTCCGCCCAGTCCCTCACGGACCTGGCATTCCTACACCACAAGCACCCCAAAGTCTAGAAGATTTGCCATCATCAGAAAGTGAATCAGAAGAAAGTTCTAGTGACGAGTTTCAAGTAGGCGACTCCAATGGACCTCAACAATTTTAAAATAACGTCCCACAAAAGAAAAAGCACAAAACGAATCTTCGAAACTAAAAAAGGCAGATAGATTTATAATTGTATATAATTTTATGACATTAAATTAATTAAATTTGTATAATTTTATGATTTTTTTTTCTTTTGAACATTCCCTACAGAAGTAGTATAAGGCGGGTTGTGCCTATATTTTAATTTCCACTTTGCGGAAAATCCTTACGTGATGGGTCAAAATGGATGGCATACTCGAATTCAGCATACCGAAATACATATAATTCACCCATTACCATTTAAAAAAAAAATAAAAATGTCAATTTGCAGACCTGTGTTACTGACAATAGTGATCCACCCCCTGCCACGCCGGGTATCAAGGCTAGTTACCTAAGATCATTTAAACTTTTGCTATTAAAGTTCAACGCGATAAAAAAGCAGAATGACAAAGTTTGTTGACGAAGTAATGTTAAATTCGTAGGTAACCTTTGAAAACACCTTTTATTAGATGTAAAAAGACGTCATCAATCAAAAAACACTCAAGGTGTTTTAAATATTACAGGAGACATTAATTCGGGTTTCGTTGCTTTAGGAAGGCAGAGAAACTAAATTGTTTATCAGGTACTAACTAACTATCTAAGTAACTAACCATCACGCCATTTCTCCGCAGGGGTAGGCAGAGAGAAAGAGAGAGAGATGACCGACCGCCAAATAACTCGGTCTTGGCGTACATCGTCTCATAAACACCCTTATGTTATATTGACTCTGCCCCAATGCCCAGTCAGTCAGTCAGTAACCAGAGAAAACCAGAAATATGTCATTTTCAAATCAGATTTTAGACGTATTGACTCTTTTCCACAAAAATTATAAATGAATTTCGAAAGATTGTTCTTTTATCTAGAATTCGCATTTAATAAATTTTGAGAATTTTTTTTAATTTTTAGTATAATAAGGTTATTCCATAGGTCGTTGGCAGATTTGTTAAATTTTCAAAAAAGATTTTGTATTATACCACACCCATTTCAAATAATATAATCATGCAATAGAATTTGAAATTAAAACACTTTTGTACTTTCTTCCACTAATTTATATTTCATCAGGACCGGTTTCATCCTATTACGGACATTTTCAGACTGATAGTTGAAATTCTTATGCTACGGTACCTATTTATACACTCTTAGGCAGGGGTACACAACATTGTCTCTATATAATGAATATTTCTATTTTGTTAATTTTAAGGTATTATAAGTTATTTTGTTAATTTTAGGTACATACAGGTAATTATAAAGTTTATTATTAAAATTATGAATGATGTTACATATTAAATAGATATTTTTACTTTAAATGAATATACATGAATTTATATAATTTAAAAGGTTTGTGATTACTTAAGTAAAATAAATTATATAAATTCATGTATATTTAATTTAAATTTATTTAATTTAAAAGGTTTGTGATTACTTAAGTAATCACAAACCTTTTAAATTATATAAATTTATGTATATTCATTTGAAGTAAAAATATCTATTTAATATGTAACATCATTCATAATGTTAATAATAAACTTTATAATTACCTGTATGATTATTTTAATAGTTTTATCATCACGCCTTTCAGCATTTTTGGATGAAGGCATAAATTAAAGCTAATTTGAATTGAAATAAATTCGATATTGAGTTAAAATTAAAAAAAGCTGGTACGGAGAGTAATTAATCTTTCTCACTGTAACCGCCCTGCACGATCATATGAACAACTTTCGACGAAATGTGGGTTTTCGTCCGCTGGCTGGTTAAACGATCTTAATTAGTCTAACCCTCATCATGTAGCCTCAAATTTATATAATTTTATTTGTGCACATTTGAATGAACTAAATAGACAAATTTATCCGTGTTAAAGCCAAGGGCGGCTGGTTGAACAGTGTGTTTGTGTGCAGCACTGGTAAATTATATCGTCTAAAATTAGTTTATAATATCTTACGGAAAAATATAAAATCTATGAATTTCACTAAAAATATCACCTACCAATATAATGCATAATATAATATGAATCAGGGAGAGCAAATTCTCAAAGTTCCGCGCGAATTTACCCTGTCCGGTGTGCAGGCCCATTGCAAGCGGAACGAATGTTTTTGTATCGAATATCCCAAACATTGCCAGCGCGCAACGCCGGCCATATGTATGAAAAATTAAGATATTTTGGTGTGCCACCCAGCGGCCTTTATCATACAAACTTAAATTCTGATTTAAGGCCAAAATACTTAACCAAACTGAATAATTCTTTTTTTAATCAAAAGGTACAGCAAATACCTAAATTTGACATATATTTGCTTTTTTATTGATTGGTGTTTTAAATTATAAAACGCAGATCATTAAGGAATACAACTTTGACAATTTTGCCCTCGTGCTGTTTATACATTGTTTATAAATACTGTTTGTATCCTGTTTAAAATGAAATATAAAACTAACTAACCAACCATCACGCCGTTTCCCCACAGGGGTAGGCAGAGAGGACGGACCGCCAAATAACTCGGTCTTGGCACACACTCTTTGCCTCACTCACATTCATATATCGTCTCATACATTCTCTTCTATTATTCCGACTTTCGACATGGCCCGACTCAAGTATCTGATTCACTTGCTCGTGCCATGTCTTCCTCGG
Organism: Limnephilus marmoratus; assembly: GCA_917880885.1. Taxonomy (NCBI): domain Eukaryota; kingdom Metazoa; phylum Arthropoda; class Insecta; order Trichoptera; family Limnephilidae; genus Limnephilus; species Limnephilus marmoratus. Next base: position 21,816,366 of record OU862930.1, on the reverse strand, counting down.
GCGTCCCCGACTTCTTCTACCATTCACATTTGCGTCGTATATTCTTCTTACTCTACTTTCAAATTTATTTTATTTTATGAAATATAAAATAAAATAAATTAAACATTGTAAAAAAAAGAGTTTTTTGGGTTGAAATTTAAGATTTACTTACGAAAAAATAGTATTGTGTTTTTATTTTCTTAGTACCGAAAAATAAAAATTTTAATTAAAAAGCGATATGTAGAAGTTTTCGCACTTCGACAACAGCTTAAAATAGATCTTCTCTCCAAATAAGATTAGTGGGATCATTTTAACCTAATGTTGCTTAGTAATTGTTATCTCATAGTTACGGATTATCAGTGAACCACCACGTTTTCAGGGCAGCGGCCGCCACTGGTTAAAGCACTTTATTGCTTGATTTGATAACCCCCGCTCACATCAGGTATTTACAGCCGCCTACGTAAAGTCCACGCCTGGGATATTATTTTTTACGCCACAAAACGTGCGCCTTGACAAACGTGACCTTGACCTTAACGTGGTCCTGCTCAGGACCTTGTCCGAAAGGCGCGCAAGATGGATCGGCCATGCAATAAGACAAGAAGGCTTCTTGCATGCCATAATGGAGGGTATGACCGAGGGGACAAACGCTAGGGGACGCCCACGCCGAGAGTACCTGGAGGACCTGCTGGTGGACGTGCGCTGCTTATCATATTGTTACGATACACAAATACGCCACTGCGCAAACTACAGTTTCACTCCCCGCCGCTAGCTTACCGGCGCGCTACGGGCGGCGGAACCCAAGCAAGCCACCGTCGGCAGCGAGCCACCAACCGCCACTCTTCTCCAGCGCCTGGCTTGAGCGCCCGTGTTGTCGTAAACCGTTCCGCACAGTTCCGGAACATTCTGCAAGCCACGATGCAGCGTGTTTTGCATAGTGACTTGCGGGAACTCCAAGAATGGCTATATTCTTTCCCGTCACTGAATCTGCAAGAGTTCAGCCCCCAGCTGTAAGTAAGTAAATTCACCGCGGAGATAAATAGCCCTACCAGAGAGATTATAGAGACAGATTCCTCCTTTTTAGATATAACTGTTGTTGCTACCCTGAATAACTTTGTATGCATTATTGTGATATTGTATTTACGCAGGTGTTTTACCCAATATAACCGTTGTTTACCCTGATTACTGGTTTCACTGCCTTCCCCCAGCCCGTAGAAATTTGAGCTTTATTTCAGAGAAGCCACACACACGCCTCACAGATCCTACCACCCTGGTGGTGAGGGCCTCTCCCGCTCTGCTGACTAAAACCTGAGCTAGTCTGTCGGCAGAATGTAGGGACCCCCATTTAGGTCCGCTAACAATATGCAGACTTCAAAAGAGCCGCACAAGACAGGGAAGAGTGGAAGAAACGAATAGATGAAATTGCTGCAAACCAATCCCAGGATTGAAACCAGAGAGAGAGAGAGAAGGCACACTTTGCTTTTTCATGTAGAAGCCAACAACACTTACGCAGCAAAGAACTCTCTAATCACTCGCGCAATCACAACTTATATCCACTTTGAAAAATTACTACAAACATCCAAAACAAATTTACAAAATTTCTTAATATCTTAATAATATTTTTAAACTTCTTAAAATTTTATTATAATTCATGAGCATGTAGTTCTTGACCTAAAAATGTCTCTTTATCTCCTTACACAATCTTCCTTTTTATTACTTTATTTATTCTTTCATTAGTTAAGTTTTAAGAACCGTTCAAATCCCAGGCGAACTTACACTAAGTACTTACGTAATAGGTACTACTATAACCATGTAATATTTTTTTTAAATATACCTTATAACTTATATAATAACGCACTGTATATGTCTTAATAAACAAATAAAAATTAAAAAAAACCAACTTAAGTCTTTTTTTTTTTTTTACATGAGCTCCACACAGGAGGCCCTGAGGAAAATAATTTCCCTCAGGGCCTATGTCATCTTTGAGGATGCTGTGTGGAGGGTTTTTTTTAAGGAAAGGAAGGAGAGGAGAGTTCTGGGAAGGAAAAGGGTTTAAGGGGTGGGTAGGAATCTGGGGTTCAGTATGTCCTGGTCATCCGCCTCCAAGACCTAGACAAACCTCACCCCATGAACCCGGGCACCCCTGCTAAATCACCAAACGTAGCGAACCACTTGGGGTGACCTATGGCAGAGGTGTTGGTTATCCAATAAAGGTTCCCGGGGCGGCGGTACCCATTCCGCCTCCCAAATTGTCAAAAGTCTCATGAATTCTTTCATTTACTCTATACAACATGCAGTTTAATATTCTCAAGCGCCTTGTCCAAGTAGTTCGATGCAGTTCTCAACTAACAAAAGAAATTGCAGTCGAAAGCGCAACTTTGGAGGTTATCCACCACTTATCCACCACTTACGCGCCCTGGTATAAGTAACAAATGGTTACTATTTCAACGCCCACACAAGATTCAAATTTTTTGTTAAACGAAGCTACATTTAATTATTTTTAACGATTCTAGACCTCCAGAGTCCCCGCATACATTGTTAGTAAGCAGTACGCAAGTGCTTAACGGGAAAAACAAAATGCAAAAAATAGATTGGTAAGGGAAATATGAATTAAACAAGGTAAAAGGGCAGTGGAGGTTATCCACCACTTACCCGCCCTGGTATAAGTAACAGATGGTTACTCCTTCAAGGCTCTCGCAAGATTCTAATTTTTTTGTTAAACGAAGCTACATTTATTTATTTTGAACGAATCTAGACCTCCAGTGTCCCTGCATACGTTGTTAGAAAGCAGTATGCAAGTGCTTAACAGGAAAAACAAAATGCAAAAAAATAGGTTAGTGAGACAAAGATAAATTAAACAGGGCAAAAAAAAAACTTATTCAAGAGGCTCCATGAGGCGGCATTGCATCTGTAAAAACCTGCAAGCACCTGCATAAAATAGAGAACATAAGTAATACAATAAATCTCAAATCAATTGGCAAGTACCAACAAAAAATGTGAATGGCTTTCGGTCTGACCATAAACTACACTTAGCTTCCGTGTCCCTTAGCCAACCACTCAGTGAAGCCTCAAAGAATGTTAACTGAATATTTGGGGTAAAATACCCGAAGACTAAAAGAAAATTCAGCAATTCAAGGGCAAACGAAATTAATTGTAATCGTAATACGATTTTATGAGTTTCTTTCTATTTACTTGACTTTTTCTAATAAACTATTCCAAGTAAAAAGCCGTTTACTATCTCGGCATTAAAAGGCTGTAGCTGCAGTAAAGTTGGAAGTGTCGTAAAATGGGAGTTTAATGTTCCTGTACCTCGCTACGACGTAACTCTATCGCTCAAGGACTATGAATATTTTATGACCGAGTCACTGTATATATTATAATATTGTATCGAGGTGCAAACTGTCGGGAGATAAAATATTAATGTTTTGTACGGGAAGATGCCACGAGGGTTCTGCAAACACGTAAGGTATTTTCCGTACATATCACGGACATATGAATATATCTGGACCTGCCCTAAGTGATAAAAACGTATTATTTCCCCCTCTCCATGGAGCCAGCTGGAGCTCCTCCTTGGACCCAGCTGGGCTTTACGAGAGCCTCACTTGAATCAAAAAAATGTGATGTCATCATTCTTGTCCTGACCAGCGCAGAGGTAACATCATACATTTTACGAAATAACACGGCAAAATATGAGAGCTTGTGCTATAGACCTACCTAGAACATAGCGAATGTGGGCGTTTCTCTAGTGAGCTCGTCGCAGGTTACAGGGGTAAGTAAATTATGAGACATTTGTATAAGTGTCTTAACTAAACACGGCAACAAAATATTGCTATGTGAATATGAGCGAACCTTTTCGGGGCAAGCATTTCTCCTTCGCAAATATGTTATTAACGTGGCAAGCAATTCGCGCTCCCATGTAAAAAGGTCTATTCATTCAAAGCAGATTTTGCTTTTAAGAACTAAATGGTGATATTATAATGCGAGATGCCTATATACTGTCAGATTGATTTTTTAACGAATCACAGTCATCTTTCCCCTCTTCGCCCCCATAGTTTGGTTTTACCCCTCATCTGTATCTTCTGGTCTATTGAATTTGGATGTCTATGGTACATATACAGTTTTTAATGCATTTTACAGTTTGTCAAATAAGAGTAGAAAATATAGGAGGGCGCCACTGTTGTTCAAATAGCAATACTAAGAATATAACTCATGGTGGAAATGTAAAGCTGTGTAACCTACATTTTTGTAAAAAATTAAAAAGGCATGAAAGTAAAAAAAAACGAGTGTGCTTTAGACCACACGACTGAAGTAAAACTTCATTAGCTCCATCTATATGATAGGAAAAGAGAAAGAAAATGTGCGCGCGCACTGCTCTTTCTTGCTCCTACAGTGTGATACAGACAATAGACCTGAACTTTGTCTTATATATACGAAACGTAACTGGCAATGAGAGAAAGAGAGAAAGAAAATGTGTGCTCGCACCTCTCTCTCTTTCCCCTACAGTAATATACGAAACGTAACTCTCTCTATTTCTCTCTTCACTAATTATATCTCCCTCTCAATTACCGTTCGCCAAGCTTTTCGTAACGCTCTCGTCATGCATTCTCCAGCTTACTCCCCAAGTCAAGTGTGCGTAAAGAAGTTTTACTTCAAATTTTTTTTTTAAATGTGATTTACAGTGTTCTACATATTCAGTGTCATTGCGCTTCAAAATAATATTTGACAGTCAAATTGGTGTTGCCAGCCTACAAATTTAGTGGTTCCCTTTTTAATATTTTCTACTATTAATGTGACGTTTTAAAATGTGCCATTTTTTATTTGATGCCAAAATGTTTGTGCAGAAGGCGTTTGTGACGTCACACCAGTCAATGTTTGTAGGGGTAGTCCTGGATCCCAATGAAAGATATCTTAGGGAACGTACCCATACTACGTGACCAATTTTTTCCAATTTTTACACCCTCCCCCCCCCCCGTGACCAAAAACCAAGCAACCCGCTGCTCATTTGTACCAAGCGTAACATTTTGAAAACCCCCCCCCCCCCGAACAGGTCACGTAGTGTGGGTACGTTCCCTTAGCATCCAGAAGCGTTTCTTACGTTACAGCCTTTTAGTTTTCGTTTATGAATTTGCGATTAAATAGTGTTTAAAATCAATAATTACACATTACCTATTAAAAGTATTTACAGCACTACTAATATAAAAATTAATTAAATGAACCAGACGGCCGTTCTATTGGATGCCATAATTAATTCTGAAGACAGTGAACTTTGGAGGTTATCCACTTAACAGCCCAGGTATAATTAACAGGTTACTCCTTCAAGGCTCTCGCAAGGTTTTATGTTTTTGTTAAACGAAGCTATATTTATTTATTTTAAATGATTCTAGACCTCCAGAGTCCCTACATACGTTGTTAGTAAGCAGTATGCAAGTGCTTAACAGGAAAAACAAAATGCATTAAGCCAGTGAACTCTGAGACACTGAGAAGCACAGCTGTCGATCGTATTATCGGCTATTTCCGTAACCGTTAGACACGAACGGTGACACTCGCCATTCTTCTAAGGTACTAATTAAGTGACATCTGTTAAAACACCTCAAAAATACAAATAACTACATATACTAACGACATCTATTGTAGGATATTGAAACTACATAATATATAATCCTACACTACAATACCGAAATAAATCGATTTGGTAACCCTGCAGCCCACGCTTTATTACATGTTATAAGCCGCCTTACGAATGGCGTTCGAGCGAGGCGACAATTTTATAACATTGTTAAATCTAAATATTTTGAACGCATTTTATATTGCTTCCACACATAAATATCTCATTTTAGAAGGCGAGTTTATTTGTGGTTTATGTACTGCTATATTAAGCATATGAAATGTTTGAAACTTTCAAAATATCTTCTTTCCACCCTCGCGAAGGTTTCTAGAATATTATAACCACATGGCAATACATCTGAATAGTTTTTTAATCATTACAAAAACCCTAACGAAACTATCATATGTCACAATTTGAGAACGACGTTTAGAAAAAAATCGATTGTTCAATTAAAATAAAATTTTCGAAAAAATTTTCGTATCTATGTACTAACCTATGATACACACCCAAAACGAATAGTTTGTGTCGCGAAACTGCGATTCCACTGTAAATTGGCGTTAAGTGCTGCAGAGCAAAGCCTATGCAACCCTCGAAGGACCAGTCCCGAAACTACGTGATCGCTATGTTATACGGGACGATTAAATAGCATACACTCGCAAAACCTGATGGATAGTCAGTCGATAGTTCAGATCTGTGCTTTTGGAAAATTAGATAAGCCCAGATTGGAAAAAGGAAAATAGGACTCACCGTTGCAGATGGGGCCTCGCTGATCTCCAGTTTGTGGTGTACACTTCACAATGTTTAATTTAAAAATCGCAATATTCTTATAGCAAGAGGTAGGATTTGTCTGAGATGTTATTTTGCACTGAACAGCAAAGCACACTGTCACCTGTCCAAAGTTGAGTACTTTCTTGAAATAATTTTTCATGGTGACATTTAGGATGGAAAGATTAGGTAGGTGGGATAAATTCAGGTGGGATAAATTCAATATGCTACCCACCAAGTCTGCGAATGCAATACCCAATCAATCCCATATAATAATGCGCAAACAACAGGTATTATAAATTGAGTCAGTAAATTAAAATAAATTGTGAGAAATTTCTACAATGAGCCCTTGTCCGGAAAAATGTTGTATCCAACAAAACTATCAATGTTGAGTTATTGAAGGAATTATGTTGGGTATATTAATATGCATCTTTTAAGCTAGGGATTATGCTACTGAAATTTTTTTTAGGCCTCTAAGCATTTTAAAGTTTGTTTTGTGGAAGAACGTTGTATAATGCCATTTATGGAAATCACGGCGCATGGTTTTATTTATGGGAATAAATGGAGAAAAAAGTCTTATTCTCAACTAGAATGTCTTCAAAGCCAAGAAGCTGAAGAATGCAGAAAAACATAATTTTTCCATAAAAAATATTACCCTTGGAAGCCAAGAACAAAGGCGCGAAAATTTAGCATCCCGAATTTTGCTTAAATATCCGTATAAATACGAAAATGAACTGATATTGCTATTTTTACATAAACCTGAATAGACATCCTACGTGAAAAAACACATTTCAAAGGTGATTGATAATAAATAAATACCTTTATATGCATTTAAAAAATGATAAAACTCACGACTTTTCGGTTTTGACAGCGGTCTGAAGTCACAGATAAATTAATTACAAAAATTCAAGGGTTGCCACATGAATGAAAATTTTTACCCTACCTATAGAGATATTGGTGCAAGCGATTTTGACCTTGTTTTCTTATAGTTCCTTTATACATAAGGGTCAAAATCGCATATAAAAAGTTTTTTTTTTTAATTTCACAGGGGACACCGGTGTCTCCTTGGCCTCCCTAAGCCTTCTTTTTCACCGTTGAAATTGTTTTGTGGAATAATTTTGTACGTTGATCTCAAAACAATATGTAGAATGTATATCCAATACACCAATCACATATTATGTATGTACATGGTAGAAGAGCAGGTTGCTTTCAGTAAAGTACGAAGAGTAAAAAAAGAGTTTTGTATAACGTTGTACATAAAATTTTTGTATACAACATTATTCCACAAATTCAGCGTAAATTCTAGTAATAAAGTCTAATTTAATTGCCCTTCTACAAGGTGGCGCAAAATTAATCACCCTATCGGAAGATGTTTAATTTTGCAATTGGCGTCGTACTTCAATCATATTTGACATTTGTGAACTAGATAGCTGCAGAATATAAACAGACAAGCAATGGAGCGCTATACTCCGCAAGAGCGTGGAATAATTGTGTCGATTTAAGCTTTAACGCGTTTAGCGATTTTGTGTCGAAAGTCATCATGAGCGACGAGGCGCATTTCACTTAAACGGTTACGCCAATAAGAATAATATTCATTTCTGGGGCACTGAAAATCTGCGTGTGATACAGGAAAAGCCATTACATCCACATAAAGTCAATGTGTGGTGTGACGTTGACGCGGGAGGAGTGATCGGGTCGTATTTTTTGAGGACGCCATTGCATTACGGTCATTACTGGCGAACGCTACAGGGCCATGATAAACGACTTCTTACTTCCGGAATTGGATGAGCGGGGCTTGGTGAAAATGTGCTTTTAACAAGACGGCGCGACCGCATACACAGCATGAGCCACAATGGATATTGTGAAGGAAACGTTTCCTGGTGGCGTAATCTCTCGTTTGGCGATTTGGTATGGCCAGCAAGATCGCCCGATTTAACCATTCCAGACTTCTTTCTTTGGGGCTATTTGAAGTCGCGGGTTTATGCCAACAAGCCTCAGACAATCGCAGTCCTTAAGGAGAATATTCGACAGGAATGCGAACAGTTATCACCGGAAATCTTGCGGAAAGTCATGGAAAATGCGTTAAAACGGGCACTAATATGCATCAACACTGGCGGCAGCCACTACTTGACGGATATCATCTTTTCCACTTAACAGAAAAAATTGTAAAAGTCCAAATAAAGATTTTTTTTTACTCAAAACCATTTTTTTTATTTAGTAAAAAAGTTATTCAAAAACAAAATTGGATGATTAATTTTGCGCCACCCTGCAGAAGACTTTTCATTTAAAACTCACAAGAATTGTATGTTTTATGTATTTTAAATATAAAATGTTATGAAACATAACAAGTTTCATTTTTTCTCAGAACAAGAATATTGTTGGATACAAAGCTTCTTCCGAGCAAGAGTTCTTAATCAATTGCCAATCTGTATGTACGTGCATTATATTTCCAAAGAGAAACACAAGAGAATATGAGAGTTCCTCCTTACAAGACTCTATAAAACGCTAACCCGCTTCATGTAATAATCCAGAGATAAAGTTACTAGATCTTCGCATAGATTTAAGTTCAGTTCTCTGCACTTAAGTTTAACAACGCCGGTAGCGCAGCGCAGTTAAACTATAATGGCTGATGTCCTGGAGAATACCTTGAAGTTGTACCCGCATTACGAAATCAAGATTTAGATTTGTACTTAAATGATATACGATTGTGTAAATCCTGATCTAATTAGCACGGTTCCATGACAGTTGGGCCCCCAACTGTTGCCCCCCGGCATACTTATGTGTATACAATATGCCGTCGATTTAGGGAAAATACGATATGCCTACATTTTGAATATAATTATGGTATGTAGAGAGAATGTACCGCCGAATAACAAAAATATAAAACATATTTTCATTCGACATTGCAACAAGGAGAAAACTACTTGTCTATATACCGTGCACACCGGAATATAAGACCTTATTATAATTAAAGGGGTTAATGTAGGTGTCACGCGCAAAGATAAAAGATAAAAGATCATCGCATCGCATGCACAATAATTTCTCACGAAAAACTCTTCAAAAAACTAAAAAACGTCGGTGTTAGTGGCACAGAACTAGACTTACTGAAAAGCTTCATGTCGGGTAGAATGCAACAGGTCAAAATTAACAACATGTTAAGCGAGCCACTTCTATGTAGGTATGGAGTACCACAGGGAAGCGTTCTTGGTCCCCTAATGTTCCTAATTTACATTAACGACCTGTGTGACATTGATATCGACGGTCAAATCGTAACATTTGCTGACGATACAGTACTTCTCTGCCAGGCAGAAACATGGAATGAGGTATATTCAAAGGCCGAAAAAAGTTTATCGGTAGTTAAAAATTGGCTAAACAACAACATTCTTACCCTAAACACTACAAAAACCAAATATATTACTCACAGCATCACACAAAGAGGCCAACCTTCACCGTATACTGACCTTATATTACACAACTGCGGACAAACTTCTCCCACCTGTCAATGCGAGCGTATTGAAAGGGTTAAGCACACAAAATACCTAGGAGTTATAATAGATGCCAACTTACGGTGGACTGACCACATAACTTATATCACAAGCAAACTGAAACGAGTCATGCATCTCTTAAATTCAATTAAAAACATATTTCCAAGAACAATCCTCAGGACCATATTCTTTGCACTTTGTCAATCCATTATATCATACGGCATACTGGCTTGGGGAAGTGCAACGAATGTAGCTTTAGACCCTTTAGTAAAAATTCAAAAGGCAATAATTAAACTCATCCTCCAAGTACCGTTCCTTACAAACACAAATGTAATTTACGAAACACTGGACGTCATGACAATAAGACAACTCTATGCCAAATCTGTACTAATATACTTCTTCCAACATGAACTCCACATTCCAATGCAACCGCAAATAGCGATTAAAACCAGGGCCTCTACAAAAAAAACCATAAATATTCCAATAACTCATACCTCACACGGGCAGAGAAACTTTAAGTACTATGCAACCAAACTTTATAACTGCATGCCCAATACACTGAAGGAACTATTAACTTTAAATACATCAACAATCCATCACAAAAAACTAATCAAAGACTGGATCAAACAACAAGGTATTCTCTTTACTCAAAAGATTATAACACCTAACCAAACATGACCCAACCCAAACTTTAAAAAAAAAAAAAATTGTTTCGGGACACAAAAAGTACCACAAAAAAGTACCACAATATTATTTAATACTAGTGGCGGGTGGTCTGTAGAAAAATTATAACTAATTGTATATCAACTAATTTCTTTATCTTATACATATTCTAGATATCCTGAAATAACCTGTATATAGATCCTTACTAATATTTAATTTATGTATAGGATACTGCCGTCATGGATCGACCCACGGTGCCCCTCTTGACAAAATCAAGGAGGATACTGTGCTTCGACTCTTGCCGACAGAAGAGCACTTATCCTAAAAATGGGAACACCTCAGCACAGGTTCGCCTAGTGAGGTGTTCACAAAACATTACTTTTAACCAATTTACGTACAGTTACGGATCAATAACATTTTTCTTATTTTTTATTATACTGAAACTTATTATTTATGTACTTAAACCAATGTAATAATCTGTTAAGTGTATGTTTGCGAATAGAAATAAATAAATAAATAAAAAATAAACAATATCGCTCTCCATAGAATCCCATACAGACCTGTCACACCTAGGCAGATGATGTGCTCGAAGCTCGAAGTTATACGCCGTAATTGCTGCTGAGGCGATTTGCAAAAATTTATGCGACCCCCTCTCCGCCGTACACAGGAGAGGTCATCTTAATTCCGGAGCTGCGTAAACACGCGGATGACAGCTGTCATGTTGACAGATCAAGTATAAAGAAATGTGATTTCGCGGCGTCTAATTCAACTGACCCTCTCTCCTACATTAAGAAGAAATATTTGATAGTGTAGTGTGACGGTACAGCACATAAGCGCTCGCGGCTCGACAGATAAGTGCTCTCGCTTTTAACAATGTGTGACACTAGCTTAAAGCATACGAGTTTCTTGGATTCACTGTGATGCTTGATTTAGTTTGTAAGTGTATCTTTGTTATTCGGTTCCACCTACACGGCAGAACGGTGAAGATCCTTGAATCTGTATTGTTTGATATTTCAAACAATATGGATTCAACGGAGCTATTGCTTCAGCTAAGTTTTCTGACGAGATCTTAACAGCCAGGTAGTTCCCAATCTTTATCTATTAATTTATTTCTCATTCTCTTCAGTATTACAATTTACCCTGTTTTGTATAAGAATTAAAATAACATATTTAGGGTGTAACAGCACGCCCCGGATGATTTTAACCAGAAATTTCTGATCATATTTGGAGTAAAATGCGTAGATGCCATTTTGCAGTCCGATGATATTTTTATCACACTTCGTCACTGATCCACGCTATACGCCACCCAATAGGCTATAAACGCGCTATTCTCCCAAATACTCAGTTGCGATGTGTGATAAATATCATCGGACAACAAAATGGCATCAGTTTTACTCCAAACATGCTCAGGAATCGCTGGACAAAATCCTTCATGTAAAACACTCCACGTGTATAAACACATATAAACGAAACCACATTAAAGAATTATACGACTCAAAATTTTTTTTGGAAGACGCTGACAAAAATTACGAAAACTGCTTCAATATTTTTGCATGCTTCCAAAAACTATTAAAAAGACACTATTTGTTTTAAACTACTAAACTTCTTGAACAGTGAGTTTTCGCACGATTAATTTGCTTTGTCTAAAATCTCAGGGTGAACGCACCTATTTTCTTTCTGAGAACTTAGCGAGGACTCGTGTTCTCTTTGGAAAATGACTGTTCAGTGTTGTGACAAGTTTGCTTATCCAACTGAAAGATAATTCGTTAGATAAAACTATAAATTTTTCATCGCTGGCAACTAAACAGAAGATTTCTAAGCGCTTTAAGCGAATAGATAGTGTCTAAAGCTCTATAATTACTAAACCCAAATTATGTTCTTAATGCAACAAGCAATGCAATAAAATTTCAAATTCAGGCCATAAATTATATATTTTTTAAATATTTTTATTTTATTTATTTATATTTAAGTATATTACAATACAATACATTACAAAATGATGCTTTGTCCGTCCAAATGGGAAGGTTTCCCGTTTAAGGACAGCCAAATTGCACATTTAGTTCATAATATTCAACAAAGGAATGGTTTCGTTCAAGATATCACAAGAATAAGATTCTATCAAGACGACTTTTGAGAACATCAATAATTGCATTCAGAACAAAGGAAAGGTTTCTTTCGAGAGATCGCAAGAATAGAATCTCAACCTGGTCATTTAGGAGAACAAAAATTATTGCATAATTAAAATTATAGTATATTACATAACTATAATTTTTAAACATATATATTGTTTAATTAACACGGGCATGTGCCTAGCATGGTGGTCGAAAAAATCCCCAACTTTTGTAAAAAAAATAATTTTTTCAATGAATAAAGAAAACTTAAAAAAGAAAAAAAAAATTTATAAGGTCTCAAATGAAGTTCAAAATAAGTATCAGACATTTATTTACAAAGTTCTTTTTAATATGACTATCACTTTTTGCAATGCTACACGGAATCTTAATTACACGGCTCGGTCCCTAGTGGATCTAAGACACTTCTTAGTTCGTTGGCTGAATTATCGGCAAAGAGAAAGGTTAACAAAACCCATCATCGTATTTATAAAAATAGAAAAATTAATACAATGAAATACAACCAACTGTCAAGTGGACATGACCAACTGGGTTAGAAATCTGTTTTACCATATGATGATTGGTTCCTAAAACCAATACCAGGGGGTTAGCGAAGTGCCAAACCAGTCTATTATACATTTTATGCCACAGAGGGCAATGCCAATTGAAGATTTTTTGGGTCTAAAATAAAATTTTCAGCTTTCTACGTTTTGGATTTTTTCCTTGTTAATTTATCATTTTTACATTATATTTTGTGATATTAAAACTTTCTTGTTATTAGACCTCGGGCTTGAAAAGTGCCAGGCCCATGGTATTTATTTTAGCAATCATTCCAACCAGTACATATTTTCCGCACATTTCTCGGAAGATCGAATGCAACAGACCTGATTTTAATAGGTGGAGGGTGAGTGCAAAGGACACACATAAGCATGTCTATAGTCAGTTTATGCCTTCTAGTATTGAAGAGAGCGGGTTCACTACGATTCACCGCGATTTGTGTTTGGCACCCCTGGTTTAAGGAATACGAATATACATATTTTAAATAAAAATATTTTTTTTACGTAAGCTCCCTCACAGGAGGCCCTGCGGAAAATAATTCCCCCTAGGGCCTATATAATCTTTGGGGATGTTATGTGGAGGATCTTTTTGTGAAAGGAAGGATAGGAAGTTTTGGGAAGGAAAAGGGTGTTAGAGGAGGGTAAGAATTTGGGGGTCAGTGTGTCCAGGAGTGACGGACGTATGAATCCATCCCTACCACTGCGGTGCAAGACGATGTTCCGAGAAAGTACGGCTGGAGAAGTCAAAGGCACTCCCTCGACCATTATCTCCCGATCCGGCCTGCCATGCAGCTGATGGGCAGAAGCATCCGCTGCCCCGGACAAACCTCACCCCATGAACCCGGGCACCCCGGCTAAGACACCAAATGTAGCCACTTGAGGTGACCTATGGCAGGTAAGTGGTTATCCAATAAATGGTTCCCGGGGCGGCGGTACCCGCCTCCCAAATTGTGTTATGTTTAAGTCTAGGACGATTTTTAGTTTTGAATGAGTATTTATCTTTTTCTTTTATAATTTGAACATATAATTGATTTTTCACAAATAAGTTTTTAAATGTTGGAACTTTAAATTCTTCGAATACGCATTAAGAATATAGCAATTTTTCCTACTTTATATTTGCATCAATCTACATTATTATTATTTTTTTATTCACAATACAGATAATCTCTCAAGTACCCTCTACACTTATGATTTCACGTATCACTTTTATGTAAAAGCCTTTTTACGCTTATAAATAAATAATGACAGCCGGCGTGGTCCAGCGGTAAGGCTCTTGACTCTCATTCCGAAGGTCGCCGGATCGAATCTCGGCGTGGCAAATTAATTTTATTTGTTTAATTTGAGTATTTCACAATTTATTCGTTTAAAATTATATATAGTATATTTGCGTCACGTTCCAGAGAGGAAGATACTTTCAGTATCGCCCTGGTGTAAGACCACCATTCAGAATTGAAACGTTGCTTGAAATGCCTTTAGCCGTGTTTGGTGACCAGATCTGAGCCAGGTACTTCCCCACCTCCCTCTTCCCTATCTCCTTCCCCTTCCCATTACCTTCAGCCTCACAAACCCCAATTGGGGATGGCGTAGTCTCACTGGCTCCAGACGGGAGCAGTTGGGACTCTTTTGCGGTATTCATGTAAAAAAAAATATCATTGAAGAAGACGATAACATTAATAAATCTAAACGAAAATTTTAAATAAAAATTTCTTCAAAGATATATTCTATTCATGGCAATGACCTTCAAAAGTTATAAAAAGAGAGCTCTTCTTATAAAACATTGAAAAATAAACTGTTTTCCACCGAAAAGTTATCTGTAATTAAAAATTGTTTTACTTTTCTTCCAAAAACGACTGTGGTCCTTGAGAATTTAGAAGTTCTGCATTTCAACGGATTCTATACTTTTATAGAAAAATTACATACCGCATTTGAACCCGCACTCCTTTGGCTCAAAGCCAAGTGTGCTAACCACGAATTTAACGCTACCAAAAACTTTTGGCCAATTCGTGAATGTATTTGGCATTTTATTATAATTTAACACTTTAAAAGCTTCGTGAGTTTGAAAAACTCCGACTTTGAAAAGTTTCTGATAAACGTAAAAGGTTTTAGACACTCAAAAAAAGATCTATTAAAACAGCGTTATATTTCTACATGAACTCACTTTTCGAAACATTTTATCCTTGTAACAATATTCACGTAAAAAGGTTTATTTTAAAAGTAAAATAAAAAAGAATGACGTCTAAGCCAGTTTTATTAAAAAAATGTGTTGATCAATAATGAATAGCCCCAGGGACCTACGTTAAGTATGGAAAAATAAATAAATTAAGATGAAACACATGAATAATCTACGAGTTTTCAATAGCTTCGCGTTTTCAACTTTCATTTTTCAGAAAGCTTCTTTGAAAACCAATTTTCTTCGTAATTTTTCGAATTTCTGAACGAAACAGCAAACTAAACTTTAAAAAGTATTTGCGACAGTGGAACAGTTTTGTAACTTTTCGTTTGAAATTTATTGCTCAATTATGGCTGAAGAAAAATGGAGAGGATGAATTTTTCGATCATGATAATCAAAATCGAGGTAAAACGATAATAAGAATCTTGGGGCATTGACTAATGATAGTTGACTAATTGACAATCGATAAAGTTTCTAATATTGTAGATCGTCCCCGGATTGACGAACATAATCACAAATTTTAAGTATTAGTTAATATTTGACAGCTGATATTTTTTGCAGTTGATATTTGACAGTTGACAGTTGATATTTGACAGTTAGCTGTTAACAGTTGACAGTTGACTAAACGTCAATCGATAAAGGTCCTAAAATTGTACATCGTCTCCGGATTGAAGAACATTATCACAAATTTCAAGCATTAGTTGATATTTGACAGTTGACAGTATACATTTGATAGTTGACAGTTGACATTTGACAGTTGACATTTGACAGTTGACATTTGACAGTTGAAATTTGATATTTGACATTTGACAGTTGACAGTTGACGTTTGATAGTTGACACTTGACAGTTGAAAGTTGTCAGTTGATATTTGTTGAGTTGTTAACAGTTGACAATTGGCAGCTGACAAATGACAGTTGACTAATCGTCAATCGATAAAGGTTCTAACAATGTAGATCATCTCCGGATTGACGAACATAATCACAAATTCCAAGCATTCGTTGGTATATGTGAAAGTTGACATTTGACAGTTTACATTTGATAGTTGACAGTTGACATTTGACATTTGACAGTTGACGTTTAATAGTTGACACTTGACGTTTGAAAATTGACAGTTGACACTTGACAGTTGATATTTGACAGTTGGCTGTTAACAGTTGACAATTGACTAATGACAGTTGGCTAATCGTCAATCGATAAAGGTTCTAACATTGTAGATCTTCCCCGGATTGGCGAACATAATCAATCACAAATTTCAAGCATTAGTTGATATTTGAAAGTTGACATTTGATAGTTGAAATTTGACAGTTGACATTTGACAGTTGACGTTTGATAGTTGACACTTGACAGTTGAAAGTTGTCAGTTGATATTTGTTGAGTTGTTAACAGTTGACAATTGGCAGCTGACAAATGACAGTTGACTAATCGTCAATCGATAAAGGTTCTAACAATGTAGATCGTCTCCGGATTGACGAACATAATTACAAATTCCAAGCATTCGTTGGTATGTGAAAGTTGACATTTGACAGTTTACATTTGATAGTTGACAGTTGACATTTGACATTTGACGTTTGATAGTTGACACTTGACGTTTGAAAATTGACAGTTGACACTTGACAGTTGATATTTGACAGTTGGCTGTTAACAGTTGACAATTGACTAATGACAGTTGGCTAATCGTCAATCGATAAAGGTTCTAACATTTTAGATCGTCCCCGGATTGGCGAACATAATCAATCACAAATTTCAAGCATTAGTTGATATTTGAAAGTTGACATTTGATAGTTGACATTTGACAGTTGCCATTTGACAGTTGACATTTGATAGTTGATACTTGACAGTCGACACTTGACAGTTGATATTTGACAGTTGGCTGTTAACAGTTGACAATTGACAGTTGACTAATGACAGTTGACTAATCGTCAATCGATAAAGGTTCTAACATTGTAGATCGTCTCCGGATTGACGAACATAATCACAAATTTCAAGCGTTAGTTGATAATTGAAAGTTGACAGTTGACATTTGACAGCTGACTGTTAACATTTGATATTTGATAGTTGACTTACCGACATAGGCCCTGACATCGTAGGACGTGCCGATGGGGGCCCCGCGGTACTCTTTGGCTGGCACAAGTTGCACGCTGGGGGGCGCCAGGGGGGTCAGTTCCATGCTAAAGGCATGTGCTCGGGGGCCTAAGCGCTGCATGAGAGCCTCCTGTAATTATAAAAACATATGTTTTAAACACACATTTGCAACGTTATAACAAATAAATAAATAATATATGCTTGTATGTACATATGTATGTATTCATGTACGTGGGGGCATATGTGTGTGTGTGTGTGTGTGTGTGAGGGTGGGTGTGTGTGTGTGTTTATGTGTATATGGATGTGTGCACCTATATATGCATGCACGTACGCACGCACACATATAAAAATAAATATATTAATATTGATATGTATATTTTCATAATCTTATCCTTACGCACTGCTATTTCTCTTTTCTATTCTTTATTATAACTTTAACAATTTTCAACATCACTACATACTAGTACCATATGTTTACAGGTTTATTTTATATACATGTTTATTTTACGCACTTCTTTTTCTCTTGTATATTTTTTATTATAACTAACTAAGATTACACTAGACTTCACTAAAAAGAAACTATCTTTAATTGATCACCATGAAACAGGCAGCCGCCTAGTATGGTGATTTAATAAATCTAATCTACTTAAATGTCTAATATATGTAACATGTATTTTATAAATAAATAAAAATAAAGACTAAAACAAAACCGTCTAACTTTTCACTTGGGGTACTGTGCTAGAAAAGTCCCATTAAAATAATTTCCATCAGGGCATATGTCATCTAAAGGGATGCTGTGCAGTGGGTCATTTTATGGAAAGAAAGGAGAATAAGTTATGGGAAAGAAAAAGATACGAGGGGTGGGTAGGGATCTGGGCGTCAGTGTGTCCAGGAGTGTCAGTCGTGTGAATCGATCACTCCGACTGCGGTGCAAGAAGAAGGGTCGAGAGAGTTCGGCTGGAGAGGTCCAAAGGTCTCCCTCAACCAGTATCTCTCGATCCCGCCCGCCACGCAGTACGTCCACAGCCGAGACTCCGAACCCCATGAATCCGGACACCCCTGCTAAGTTACCAAACGTAGTTAACAACTTGGGGTTACCTACGACAGAGATGTTGGTTATCCAATAAATGGTACCAGGGGCGGCAGTAAGCACACCCGTCTCCCAAATTTTAATTGAATTATGTAGTTAGAAAGCGAAATTCGCATTTTTCTTTAACTATATTTGATCATATAAAGATTGTAAAGAATCAGAAAAACACAAGAGTGAATACGTATCTATAAGATATTTTGTGAATGTGATAAAATAAGGAGTGTGTACATAAATACGTGTGGTTTTCTATTTTCTCTGCTTATCCTACGGAGAAAAGACGTGATGGTTAGTTTGTTTTTAACACGCGAAAACAAACCTGAATTTTCTTTCGCGTAATATATTGGAGTACTACATCTCCCTCGGGATTTGTTGATGTGAACGAAAATTTTATATTTCATGTTCCTCATTATGGCAACTTATCATATTTCTTCTGTAAATTGCAGGCCTTACTAGGTTATAAGCCAAGGGAGGTTTAGACGGGCTAAATAATAAAAATCAGCCTTCTACATCTAAGTTTTCCGCTTAGGAATATTGATACGGTAATTATAAGAGGGTAAAACTAGGAAACAAGTAGTATGTATACAAATAATGGATTGGTGCAAAATTTTAAAAGTGTTTTTGGCAACAGGGATTAAGAAAAGTTTTTTAAAAATATTATGTATACTTCATTTCATTGATAGTTAATATTTTAATTGAATTTGAAGTCATAATTTTGATTGGCACTACCAAGCGAATATACAATTTGGGAGACGGGTATGGTTACGCCGCCTCGGGAACGATTTAATGGATTACCAATATCTCTGCCGTAGATCACCCCAAGTGGTTCACTACGTTTAGTGACTTAGCAAGGATGTGTTTGCCCACCGAATGCGTGGCAGGCAGGATCAGGAGAGACTGGTTGAGCGAGACCTTTTGACTTCTCCAGCCGGACTCTCTGGACCCATCACCTTGCACCGCAGTACGAAGGATGGATTCATACGCCCATCATTCGTGGACACATTGAACCCCAGATTACCACCTACCCCTCATACCTTACGCCTTTCCAGGACTTCTCCCCTTCCTTTCCATAAAAAGATCCTCCACACAGCATCCAATTTGGGAGGCGGGAATGGGTATCGCTGCCCCGGGAACCTTTATTAGTTGACCAACACCACTGCCATAGGTCACCCCAAGTGGTTCACTACGTTTGGTGATTTAGCAGGGGTGCCCGGGTTCATGGGGGTGAGATTTATCTAGGTCTTGGAGGCGGATGATCAGGACATACTGAACCCCAGATTCCTACCCACCCCTTAAACCCTTTTCCTTCCCAGAACTCTCCTTTCATTCCTTTCCTTTAAAAAAACCCTCCACACAGCATCCCCAAAGATGACATATCCTGAGGGAAATTATTCCTCAGGGCCTCCTGTGTGGAGCTCATGTAAAAAAAAAATCTCCATAGGTCACACAGGCTCTGAGGCCTCTAAGGGATTTTTTCCCTCCAGACCTCTTGTGTGGAGGTAATGTAAAAAAAACCAATGCAACATCATGTGCTTTTGGTTTGAACATTTGGTCGCTTAGAAATATTATAGACTAGCAGACCCGGCCACACGTTTCTGTGGCTAACGAAACACAACGCCATTACCCAACCATTTTAAAATCCACACCAGCCGCTTGCCTGCTGCCCGCTTTCCGCTACCTGAATTGAATATTTGAATTTCACGACTTTTCTCTACCATAATAAACATGTATTATACACATAAACCTTCCTCTTGAATCACTCTATCTATTGGTGAAAACTGCATGAAAATCCGTTGCGTAGTTTAAAAGATCAATGCGCACATACATTTTGAGCGACATCATTTTATGATGATGCTTACTGATACTGCGAGTGAAATACATCTCCGTTTTTAAAATGACTGAGTATTTTTGTGAAAATTCTTTTTATAAGCACAGAAAAAATAAAGTTTTAGGCCTATGACAAGTGCTTTTAAGTTCAAAATCTCTACTTACGAATCCCTTTTCGGTGTTGGTTTTATTGTATAATGTCGCAAATCAAGTTATTTACCTACAAAAGGAATGTGCCTGAACTTCGCAAAATAAAATAAAACACGCCTTTTGGCGATGTTTTTTGCTGGCCCACTGGAGCGTTTTTTGCCACAATATGGCACTATTTAAAATACCTCGAATTGCTTTGCTGCCAATGTTGGCAAATTTTCCCTTATTTGTAAGTAATTAAATAGAAGTTTACAACTTTATAATATTTATTTTATAAATCCTACGAATATGTGATAATCCACAAAAGATAGTTGGATTCATTGGCTGTATAGAACTTTAATCAGTTTGTATGTCTCCGTATTAAAATTCGGAGGTATGATTTTTTAATGTGGGCGGAAAAACACACCAAAAAATCTCGAGTAATCGGAGAAAAAAGTTATAAAATGCGCTGTCGCTCCAGTGGATAAATCAAAACTGGCGACTGGTGTTAAGCGGGAATTTCGAGCTTATCGTCATCTACATACAGAGTGTTGTTGTTCAACGGAAGGGAGGCTTCCGTTGAACAACTCATCTCTAAATTGGAGTCTAGTTTACACTTCTTCCTTAAGAGCGTTTAACCAACCAGCGGCCGAAAATCCACATTTCGTCGAAATTTGTTCTTACGATCATACAGGGCGATTCCAATGAGAAAGATTAAGTATTCTCCGTACCAGGTTTTTAAAATTATAACTCAATATCGAATTTATTTCTATTTAAATTAGCTTTAATTTATACCTTCATCCAAAAATGCTGAAAGGCGTGATGATAAAACTATTAAAATAATGTACTTTTTGTAATTATTTTTTAATTATAAGTATTTACAATTTTTCAATAATGTCTAAATTTAATAATAATGTTAAAAAAATCTGAAATATATTAGTTTGTAAGTGCGCAAATAAATACACAAATGGACCAATTTTCGTCAAGAAACACATGAACGTACATATTTTTTAATGATTTTATTGAAACTAAAATTAAAATTCTAAAACATGCGTTTGCTAGATTGATGATTTATTAGTATTGATTTATTTTACTGCATGATTATATTATTTGAAATGGGTGTGGTATAATATAACTTTAACATTATAACTCAATATCGATTTTATTTCATTCCAAAGTTGTTTTAATTTATACCTACATCCAAAAATGCTGAAAGGCGTGATGATAAAACTATTAAAATTATGTACTTTTTGTAATTATTTTTTGATTATAAGTATTTACCATTTTTCAACAATGTCTAAGTTGAATAAGAATGTAAAAAAAAAAATTAATATACTAGTTTGTAAGTGCACAAATAAATACACAAACGGACCAATTTTCGTCAAGAAACACATGTACGTGTATATTTTTTAATGATTTTATTAAAACTAAAATTAAAATTCTAAAACATGCGGTACCCAGATAAAGTATTGTATTATTTTACTGCATAATTATATGATTAGAAACGGGTGTGGTATAATACAAAATCTTTTTTGAAAATTTAACAAATCTGCCAACGACCTATGGTATAACCTTATTATACTAAAAATAAACATTTTTTCTCAAAATTTAAAACATGCGAATGCTAGGTAAAAGAACAATCTTTCGAAATCCATTTATATTTTTTTGTGGAAAAGGGTCAATACGTCTAAAATATAAATTAAAAATGACATATTTCTGGTTTTCTCTGGTAATACCCTCTTAGTATCATTATGACATTTGTCCATTTAAACGAAATTAATTTAATGACAATTCTTTTTCACTCTCTCCATAATTTGATATGACGGCTTAGATTATCCTTGATTAGTGAAACCCAGAAACATTGAAAAACCTGTCTTCAATTTATTTATTTATGAATTTATAACTCGATATTCTGTGGAACAGAAATAAAATCATCCCGCATACATACAATAAAAAATAAGTGTATACCGAAATACAGGCCTCTCATATCTGGGGCATAAAATAACTGAAGTATTGCCTCGTCAGATAAAAAAAGCGTTCTTTCGCTACCCTTTCACTGCAATTGTCTCATAAAGTATCGATCCCGGGTCATTTGTATTCCCCTTGACATCAGCAACTGGGTCAAGACCATAGCTAAAGGTTCCACAAGTAGTAGATGCGAGAAAGGTCGGCGCAGGTGGAAGCGAACCGTTTCCATCTTACTAACCATAGGTATAAAGGATATAGGCGTATGGGTTG
This sequence comes from Limnephilus marmoratus, assembly GCA_917880885.1. NCBI lineage: Eukaryota > Metazoa > Arthropoda > Insecta > Trichoptera > Limnephilidae > Limnephilus > Limnephilus marmoratus. Next base: position 21,793,673 of record OU862930.1, on the reverse strand, counting down.
GTTCGCCTTGGCGTGGAATAGGCAAGATTGGATGTAGCGGTAGGAAATGACAAATTACTGGTCTAGCACAGTCATATCGACAACCTTACTGTGGTATTCTATTCCACAATTCTATGTGATGATCGGGAGTTTTCAATAATACTTCTGGTCGACTATAATATTACGATTCTTCTTGTTTATTATGGTATCGTATTTTCAATGAATATCTAGCTGAACTTAACGTAAGTTCTAAAGAATTCTTTGTTAATCTGCAGCGAGTGAAGAATATCTAGCTGGATTTAACGTAGGTTCTAAAGAATTCTCTGTTAATCTGCAGCGAGTGAAGAATATTTAGCTGGAGCTAACATAGCTTCTAAAGAATTCTCTGTTAATCTGCAGAGAGTGGAGAATATCTAGCTAGACTTAACGTAGGTTCTAAATAATTCTCTGTTAATCTGCAGTGAGTGAAGAATATCTAGCTGAACTTAATGTAGGTTCTAAAGAATTATCTGTTAATCTGCAGCGAGTGCAGAATATCTAGCTGGACTTAACGTACGTTCCAAAGAATTCTCTGTAAATCTGCAGCGAGTGAAGAATATCTGGCTGGACATAACTTAGGTTCTAAAGAATTCTCTGTTAATCTGCAGAGAGAAGAGAATATCTAGCTGGACTTAACGTAGGTTCTAAATAATTCTCTGTTAATCTGCAGCGAGTGAAGAATATCTAGCTGGACTTAACGTAAGTACGTTCTAAATGATTCTCTATTAATCTGCAGCGAGTGAAGAATGTCTAGCTGAACTTTACGTAGGTTCTAAAGAATTCTCTGTTAATCTGCAGAGAGTGAACAATATCTAGCTAGACTTAACGTAGGCTCTAAAAAATTCTCTGTTAATCTGCAGCGAGTGAAGAATGTCTAGCTGGACTTAACATAGGTTCTAAAGAATTCTCTGTTAATCTGCAGCAAGTGAACAATATCTAGCTGGACTTAACGTAGGCTCTAAAAATTTCTCTGTTAATCTGCAGCGAGTGAAGAATGTCTAGCTGGACTTAACGTACGTTCTAAATGATTCTCTGTTAATCTGCAGCGAGTGAAGAATATCTAGCTGGATCTAACGTAGGTTCTAAAGAATTTTCTGTTTATCTGCAGCGGGTGAAGAATATCTAGCTGGACTTAACGTAGGTTCTAAATATTTCTCTGTTAATCTTCAGCGAGTGAAAAATATCTAGCTGGTCTTAACGTACGTTCTAAATGATTCTCTGTTAATCTGCAGCGAGTGAAGAATATCTAGCTGGATTTAACGTACCTTCTAAAGGATTCTCCGTTAATTTGCAGCGAGTTAAAATGCCCGCCTGTAGATCGGATGTGATCGGCTATCTTCGTAACCGTTCGAGTATTAGACACAAACGGCCGACAGTTGTCTGTATCAGATAATAGATACTGCCTATTGAGACTCCTTCAAACTACAGATCAATGCTGGAAAGGAAAAATACACCGCCACACAGCTGTGACATTGAAGATGCACTTACATAATAAGCGATATTTTTTGTTTGTGCTTGTGTCCATAAAATTAAGTTTTCTGGAGTTTCTGAGAATGTGTGGGATGCTCTAGAAAACTTTATTTGATGAAAACAAGCATAAACAAAACAATATAGCTTATTGTGTAGGTTCTTCTTTAATATCCTAGCTGTATAGCGCTTTAGCCATTTTTCACTTTCCAGTGTCGATTTAATTACAAATTCTAACGACATCTCTTGAGAGACATTTGAAACTACACATATATTTACAAACACTGCACAACATGCTAAGTACAATATTTACGACAGAATATCCCTTTTCGGTAGAAGACAACGTCAAATTTCTTTTTGACGAATCACGGTCTGGTTTAAAACGACGAGCACATATTTTAACAAAAGCCTTTGACGAATCGTGATTAATTACAATTTGTCATTTGTCAAAGACTTTTGAACGTAACTTAAGTCAATAAATTTAGATTCGGCGTTTCAGTTTTCGCTCGATGCTTATCAGTAAAGGCAAAAGACAAATTTGTCTAGTTCTCAGATGGCCTGGATAAAAGGAACTTTCAGTAGATGTCGATAATTTATTGTAAAGCGTTATTGCCGATTGCCGGTAAGCTATCGAAAGTCGACTAAACAATGACAATGTTTACACATTTATAATCCATATATTTCGAATAAAAACAGTATTTACGTACGTAACATTCTAAAATTTAAAATTCATATTAATTTTAGTGCATGTATATAATGAATTTGTGCTGCCACTCTTACCATTTTGGTGTGTTGGTCAGCATAGTTGTCATATAAGCTGATCGGGGTTCGATTCTCGGCGTAGAAATTATAAAATTTGATATTTCAAAATATTTATTTGAAATATTATCATTTTTCCCGCCACGCAGGAGGTGCGTGAAACGCATCTGTCGCCAAAACCTAGACAAACCTCACCCCATCTAAGGCACCAAACGTGACAAAACACTTGGGGTGACCTATGGCAGGAGAGTTACTCATACCCGCCTCCCAAATCGACAAATACGTAATTTTTTACATTACCTCCTGTAAAGTTTTAAGGTAAGGAACTGGTAAAAGAAAGACTCATCTTCAGGACAATTTTTAAGGGACTCTTGAGTTTATTGATTCTATTTCCAATTACATTTTTATAATCGGAAGATGCAAACTACCCGAGACAGACCAAGGAGTTAGTAGTTAATTAGGTGTGGTTTCAGCGAAGCGACGAGGAGAAAGAGGTATATCCCCTTAAAAAAACGCCATTTATAGAACAATCTCCTTGGCTGGCCAGAGCTTTGTACCTTCCGGAGACATCTGTTGATAATTTATCTAACTAGCTATGAGAGTTCTCACCTAATGCTTTTACGTAGGATCTCGAGAGGTGTGAGTCCTGGCTAAATTCGATTTTTAAAGGTCTGAATTTCAGACACCTCCACTCTCCTTTAAGAAAAGGAAGTTCTGGGAAGGAAATGGGCATAAGAGGTGGGTAGGAATCTGGGGATCAGTGTATCCAGGTCGTATGAAGGTCAAAAGACCTCCTCAATCAGTTTATCTCGATCCGGCCTGCCAAGCAGCAGGTGGGCAGACACATTGGCATCTAAGACCTTGACAGACCTCACCACATGAACCCGGGCACCCCCGCTAGCGTACCACTTGGGGTGACTATGACCTATATGTCAGAGGTGTCGGTTATCCAATAAATGGTCCCCGGAGCGGCGGTAACCATACCCGCCTCTATAATATCTTATTTTAGTTAACTTAGTTAGTGAGGATACGTTTTTCGACAAAATAATGAAAAATAAAGAATGATAACATTAAAAAATGTAAAACAAATTAGATAGAAGGTTTTCCTAGCGAATTTTCAATCAACGCAATAGTTCCGGCTCGCCGTGTTTTAAGTTGATTGGATATTGAACAGGCAGCAGAGTGTATTAGAAAAGGAACTACACCCACCTCCACCTGCATGCAAATTGATTTAATATTCACAACTTGCAAGTAGCGGAGGTTTATGAAATTTATCAAGGCTGAGTGGTTTTGTTTAAATTGCTTTTTAAAATTTTAATACGCGAACCTACGTCATATCAGGTGTCGTTTTAATCAGCAATTTAATATTCTGTTTATATATAATATAATAACTTTGAGATATTCAATTTGGTGGGTATGAGTACCGCCCTATTATTGGATAACCAACAATCCTGTCGTAGGTCACCCCCGGTGGATCGCGTGTTTGGTGATTTAGCCCGGGTTCATGGGGTGAGATTTGTTTAAATATTGGCGGTGAATGCCTTTGCCCATCTAATGCTTGGTGGGCCGGATTGGGAGAGACTGAGGTAAACATAAACTAGACCTTCCAACCGGACTCTCCCGATACATCATCTTGCACCGCAGTGGGAGGGATGGATTTAAACGTCCGTCACTCCTGGAAATATTGACACCCCGAATCCTATCACCCCTCATACCTTTTTTCTTTCCCAGAACCTCGTTTAATTCCTTTCCATAAAAAGACTTTCCATAGAGCATCCTCAAAGATCGCATAGGTCCCGAAGGAATGTTTTTTTCCCCAGGACCTGTGTGGAGCTAATGTGGAGCTGCTAAGTGGAGAAAATGGAGGACCGAGCATACAGGTACAAAGTTCAACTCCAAGATGAGGAAGCACAGCAGACAGTTTTGAACTCCCGCAAGAACGCAAGAGAGAAGAACGTATTTGTAGGCGAACTATTAACCCCTTACTACAAAGAGCTACTATGGAAGACCAAGCAAAAAACCAAAGATAATAATTATCTATATACATGGTTCAAAAACAATAAAATCCTCACTAAAAAAAATTCTGACCATAGTTCTTAAATAATAAACATTAAACAGATTTACAGCTTATTAACTAACTGGTACATTATTTTTAACTGTTTACTCTATATGTAACTTCATTTATTACAAATGGAATCAATAATAAATTTAGATTTTGAACCACCCAATAATGAAGAACATGTATTCAAAAATACACAAGATTTTAAAGTGTTGAGTGGATATCCGCTGTAAAAATATTTTTACTAACAATAATTTCGACTCTCGACAACCTAACTTAACCTAACCTAACCTAACCTAACCTCACCTAACCTAACCTAACCTAACCTAACCTTACCTAACCTAACCTAACCTAACCTAACCTAACCTAACCTAACCTAACCTAACCTAACCTATAAGTATAACCTATAAGTATGTCGTATTTTGTTATTCACGCATGCTTCTTCGGAGAGTCGAAATTATTGTTAGTAAAAATATTTTTACAGCGGATTTCCACTCAAGATGCCTTCAGATATAAGTATATCGATTTTGGATGTACGGCCGTATATCCTCTCTGCATACTTATTTAATAAAAATCTTCTAAATGATCAGGTAGGATGAATTGTCGCCGGATGAATTGTCGGCGGGATGAACTGTCGGCAGGATGAACTGTCGGCAGGATGAACTGTCGGTCGGATGAACTGTCGCAGGATGAACTGTCGCCGGATGAATTGTCGCAGGACGAATTGTCGGGTCACCGTTTTTGCTATATATAGACCCCCATGCTTTTAAAATCTTACACCTTTCCTAAATTCCCTCCAAAAACTTTTAGATGATAATTTAAATACCCAACAACTTATCTTAGCGTTGCAATAATTTAACTGTTGTTATCGGAAAGGTTTCAGATTGGTTTCAATAGTCCTTGACTGTTAAACAGATGCAAGACCCCATCGAATACACGCTTCTAGTTACGCGTGGCTATGTTTACTTTTACATTACTCATTCTCACGGTTACTGTGTAGTGTGTACCTATTGGTATGCCTCTCTTACTAACCTAACCATACCAAAAAGATTTAACATATATATCGTTCTTGTTATTAAAAAAAACATATGTTTGAAAATCGAGCTTTTGAAATATCTGTTAAAAATAATCTGTCGACTATTCAAAGAGGTGTCGAAATACCACTTTGTTGAGTTGTCAAGGAACCAGAGAAGATATGATATTTTTACAAAACAAAGTGGGTATATTGACAGAAACTTCTGCATTTTTAATTCAAAATCGCGATTTTCGCAGATGTGGTACTTTTGGTTTACATTTACAATATGTGTACGTTATCTGTATTGGGTAAGGTTAGGTTTGGAAGAGGGGCACCAATATAAATATTAGGTCCTTACATATGAAATTGGCGTTTTGCCGTACTGGCAACTTTGATCTCAAATATCTTCTCTTTGGTTAGGAATTCCAAATTCAAATTTATACAGCTATTTACTCATGTATTTGTGTTTCGAAAATTATAATTAATTTATTTTTTCTTTGATTGTTTTTTTTCTTTGCGTCACTTATGGAAAACTTGAAATATCGCACGAGTACGAGTACGAGTTCTACCGTGGCACCAGTGCTACAGAAACGGCTCGAAGGATTAATGATGTGTATGGCGACGGTGCCGCAAAAGAAAACACAGTGGGTTTTTGGTTCCAACGTTTTCGTTCTGGAAATTTCGACCTGCAGAACAAGCTCCGTGGACGGCCGGAGACCAAAGTTGATAATGAAGAATTGTTTTATTTTAATTTTATTTTAAATAAATAAACGGCTATACTGCCTTTTATAAATAAACATATAATAGAGTACAAAAGTAAGAAAAATAATATCATTACATAATAGTAGTTTTAAACTTAAAAATAACATACAATTATTTTATGTATCACAACAAAAAATAACAAAAAAGAACTAAATATAGACCCCCATGCTTTAAAAATCTTACACCTTTCCTAAATTCCCTCCAAAAACTTTTAGATGATAATTGAAATACTAATAATGTGGAGCTGTAGGCTATTGTGGAAGCGGATCCATCGCAAACCACGTCCGAGTTAGCTGCAGGTTGCGGTGTTAGTGATAAAACTTTTAGGGGTATTTAGTAGTTTTTAGGGGTATCATTTTTGCAATACACAAAAATGATACCCCTAAAAACATTGACATCATCATCCATGATAATTCCAAAACACATAGTAAAAATTATTGTATCCAAAACTGCACAATATTAAAAACAACAAACACAATCAAATACTTAGGAGTCATTATCGATAAAAATTTGAAATGGAAGGAACAAATTTGTCAAGTTGTAAAAAAAATTAGAAAATTGATTTATATATTTTTAAGAATCAGAAATTTTTTATCTGTAAAAAACTTATATCTAATATATTACGCTTTGGTTCAATCAACTTTACAATATGCTATCATTAGCTGGGGATCCGCATACAAAACTAATCTTTCCCCAATTGAAGTTGTGCAGAGGCTAATAATTAAAATCATATTGAAAAAAACTTCTGACTACCCAACGGATCAATTATTTAAGGAATTCCAAGTACCATCTTTCAAAGATCTATACAATAGAAATGCATTGATTCAAACTATAAAAGAAAAAGAAAAATATCAATTTATAACTGAAAACCGTACTAGACATAAATATATTTTCTCATGCCCAAAATTAAACACTTCCTTTGCACAAAATTATTATACTTATCAAGGAAGACTTATTTTCAACCGATTACCGGATGAAATTAGAAAAATTAATGATAAAATCCAATTAATAAACACTGTTAAAAAATATTTTAAAGATAATATAAAAAAAAAAAATCCACTTGAAGCAAATTGGGAAGGTGAAAAAGCTTGAAAGGTGAGTACCTCACGAATTGAGTGAAGCAAATCAACAAACGCGCGTTAGAACGCTAGACCACACACTGCACAACAGACGGCTACCAAATTAGAGGATCTTCAATTGGAATGTCTAAGACATCCACCGTACTCTCCGGACCTTGCCCCAACATATAACCATTTTTTTTTCATTTGGATAACTTCTTGCAAGGGAAAAAATTCAACTCCGATGGGGCAGTCCAAACCGCCTTCAAAGATTTTATTGATTCTCGTCCGAATGGTTTTTTTAGTAAAGGGATCGATGAACTACCTATGAGATGGCAAAAGTGCATAGATAGCAATGGTACATACTTTGATTAAATAAATATATTATATTAAAAAAAAAATCGACTTTATGTTCCTCTCATACAAAACGCCAATTTCATATGTAAGGACCTAATATGTTACTCGGATCCATGACAACTCAACCAAATAATATCTTAACACCCCTTTGAAAATTCATTAAAAGTTAAGAAATAAAATTGAAAAATCAATCAATTTATTTTTCATTAGGTAAGTACCTACTTTTAATGATTTTTCAAAGGAGGTGATGAAGTTGCATGATTCTGAGTTGTTCGGTCACTATCATCTCTTCTTCTAATTTAACTGTGATTGTAAGATGTTTCCTTTTAATTAATTCCAATTTGCGAGTCGGAAATGGGTACCGCCGCCCCGGTAATCATGTATTGGATAACCAACACCTCTGCTATACGACACCCCATGTGATTCGCCACGTTTGGTGGCTTAGCAGTTGTACCCAGGTTCACGGGATGAAGTTTGTTCGGGTTTTGGCGGCGGATGCGTCTGCCCACCAGCTGCATGGCAGGACGGATTTGATGAAGAACGGTAGAGGAAGTCCCTTTGACTTCTCCAGCAGTACTCTCTCGGAATATTGCCTAGCACCGCAGTGGGATTGATGGATTCATACGTCCGTCACTCCTGGACATACTGACCCCCAGATTCCTACCCACCCTTAATACCCTTTTCCTTCCCAGAACTTATTCTCATTACTTTCCTGAAAAGACCCTCCACACAGCATCCACAAAGATGACATAGGCCCAGAGGGGAATTATTTTCCTCATGGCCTCCTGTGTGGAGCTAACGTAAAAAAACAACTACAAACAAAAAATGTATTAAAAATTTAATATAATTTTAATGTAAAACGTACTTTTTTAATTAAAAATAAAACGCCCTTGAAAACTGATTACAGAACGGAAACTTCTCTGTATTGTACTCGTTTGATTGTTGATTTGAAAATTCTCCACTTTTTATAAGATATCACACTTTTGTTTTCAACATGATATAAGTTTTTATAAGTACATTATTTAAATTTCAATCAAAAATCAATGTCTACCATTTATGTAAATTATTTTTTTTGAAGCGAAAACTTCTTTGGCACCGTTGTGATTTGAAACTCGATGAAACGGCAGCAAGCGACACTAAAAAGAGACACATACATCTATAAGATTTAGCCTGCGATAGAATGAGATAGCAATAAATTATTTATTTAATTCACGGGTACTCGGTTTCAATATAATACTATTAATCCACAGTCCCACGCAATTCTCCTTTAGTGTAGTGGTACAAAGCACCTGATGAACCTTGGCGGCCAAGGATAAAATCAAAAAAAAAAATTGTAAAACCAATATCTAATCTTCAAACCACTCCCCAAAATGAACAGGCAAAGAAAACACAAAAGAAAGCGACATCTAGCGACTCCAAAGAAGAAAACACAAATACCAATAAGATGACCAAATGTGGAGGAAAAGGTGCACTGGAATTCGACGACAAAGTCTACTTTAGTTTTCTGAAGGTTTCACTGATTTTTCTTTTCTTTTTAATTTGTAAGGTTCAAGACATAATGTACTCGTAGTCTTTTACTTCGAAAGCGCAATCTCGTAACTCGGTATTATTTAAAGTTCGATGGTTTCTTGGGAAAAGCTGATTCCTGTGTACGTTACGTATCTATGGGTTAATCTTAGTGAATCCGTACTTTCTGGAATAGAACTTTGAGCAAAGTTTGAAATGTATCCTTTATCGCTCTGGTAAAAGCGTTCAAAAAGATGAAGATTACTTAAGATGGTTTGAAAAGGAGATACGTAAATACGAATGATAGAGGGAGCCCTCTAATTTAAAAAACGATTATAATTTACATTTCTACCTATCAAACCATCTTCTTCTCCTTCTTGAACGTTAACTGTGGAGCCTTAAAGAAACGAAACGCCGCATGCTGTCGCCGTGGGTATAATAAAATCGCCCACTAATACATATAACATCTGAGGCTAAAATTCACGACGTAGTTCCAAGAGGCCTGAAACTCACTTAGGAGGAAACGGATATATATATATATATATATATATATATAAGTTTATGTTACGGCATTTAGTGGCTCAAAGCGTCCTTTAATTACCGGAACTTCTTGATCATTTCGACTTACTGGCTCATTTGGGCACTTAGTGGCTCATCGTTTTTTTTTTTTTAAGTCCATCATATCAAACTCGATGAGACGAGTCGAACGGTGTAAAAAAAATTTTTGAGTGAATAAATGACATTTTTACGTGGACCGTTAATGCTCCGGAATGCGTTTTTTATCAGTAAATATTCATCAATACTTAGAACATCAACTGGGTACACTTTTTATCGCATCTATAACCATCACGGCATGCGACGTTGCCGGATGTTCTCGTCATACAATATCATTCAAACTCCAAGTCGTTTATCAATGCTTTGCGATATTGAACTCAATGGTTAAATTCCTCAAAATCTATTATCGCATGACATTGCTATGTCAGATTGAATCTTTTGCGATATGTTATATGTTTGCCGGTATGTTATGTTGTATTCTATCTACATAGGTAGCTACTGTCAAGCGCTCGCTGTGGACTGTTAGTTGTTTTAGAAGAACAGACATTATATTATACGAGTAATATTTAGCGGCTATTCGCGCGCTTTTTTAAAATTGAAGATTGATTTACGAATTGCTTTTATAATATCGTTATTAATTTTGTGTTAATTGTTTTTGTGTTTATTACAAGGTTGATATTATTACGTATTTTAATACACATTTATGTAGTTTTTTCTATAAATAAAATATTTGCTACGTCATTCTGTATTTGTCTTTTGCGTTCTGAAAGCATAGTCAGTTGTAATGTAATGATATCTATACAGGGTTTTCTAAAAATTTCAGAAATATATTAGGTACTCATGTAATATGTTTTTTCATACAGTTATATTATTTTTTTTAAATGTTTTTTTAGTAGAACGTAATTTTTATAATGGATTATATTATCATATTTAAGAAATCTAACAAGTTTTTCATTTTAAAAAATGTTCTGTACCTAGGTAATTACTTTACGCGTGACAATTTTTCAAAAGCATTGTCTCTAGTTGTATTGAAGTAATTAAAATATGTTTTATTGTTGTTTTGGTGTATTTTATAAAAAAAAGTTATGAACAAAAATAAACAATAATTTAAAAATAAATTACAATATACGGCCTACATAGTCCAGGAGTGAGACCCTTGACTCGCAAACCGCAGGTCTCAAATTTTATTTGATTAATTTGTGTTATTTCACAATTAATTCATTTAAAATAATAAATAGTATATTTGCGGCACGTTCCAGAGTGGAAGATACTATCAATATCGCCCTGGTGTAAGTAAGACCACCATTCAAAATTGAAACGTTGCTTGAAAATGGCTTTGGCCGTGTTTGGTGTCCAGATCTGAATCGCCAGGTACTTCCCAACCTTCCTCTTCCCCACCTCCTTCCCCTCCCCACTACCTTCAGCCTCACAACATACCCCAATTGGGGATTCCATGGTGTCACTGGCTCCAGACGGGAGCAGTTGAGATTCTTGTGCGGTATTCACTGTAAAAAAAACTCCACACAGGAGGCCCTTAAGAAAACGATTTCCCTCAAGGCCTATGTCATCTAATATGCTGTGTGGAGGGTCTTTTTGAGGAGAAGAGGGAGTCAACATTGGTCTTGAAGAGACCCATGTTGTAGAAAGGGGAAAACCCAGAGGCCGGCAAATCGTTCCATAGCCGAGCTGTTGAGCACAAAAACGAATCGAAGAAGCGACCAGTTCTCATGATTTTGAATTTGATTTTGAATTTGATTTTAGATTTGATTTTGGATTTAGGGTAGGGTTCAAAAATCTTGATTATTTTGTTTTTACATGAATATCGCACAACGTAGTGGATAGGGGAAGGAGATAGGGAAGAGGAAGGTTGGGAAGTTCCTGACTATTCAGATCTGGTCACCAAACACGGCTAAAGCCATATCACGCAACATTTCAATTCTGAATGGTGGTCTTACACCAGGGCGATACTGAGAGTATCTTCCACTCTGGAAAGTGCTGCAAATATAAAATATATGTATTATTTTTACTAAATAAATTGTCAAATAACACAAATTATAATCCCGCGACCTTCGGAGTGCGAGTCAAGAGCCTTACCGCTGGACTACGCCGATAAATATACAATAGACTAATCATACCTAAGATGACTTGAATAAGGACTAATTGTAAACGAGGTATTCCAATTTGGGAAGCGGGTATGGGTACCGCCGCCCCGGGAACCATTACTGTATAACCAACACCTCTGCAAGCAGTTTGCTACGTTTGGTGACTAAGCAGGGGTGCCCGGGTTCATGGTATCAGGTTTGTCCAGGACGTGGCGGCGGATAGGTCTGCCCTGCTGCGTGGCGGGCCGGATAAGAGAGTTTGGTTGAGGGAGGCCTTTTGTCCTTTCCAGCCGGACTCTCTCGACCCATCGCCTTGCACCGCATTTGGAGGGATGGAATTTTAGGTTCGTCACTCCTAGACACATTGACCCCAGATTCCTATCCACCCCACATACCTTTTTCCTTCCCAGAACTTCCTATCCTTCCCTTCCTTAAAAAGACCCTCCACACAGCATCCCCTTAGATGACATAGGCCCTGAGGGAAATTATTTTTCTCAGGGCCTCCTATGTGGAGCTACTGTAAAAAAAATGAGATTGCGAACTTCGACTACGAATCCGGAGGTCGCGGGTGAGAGATATATGAATCCATCTCTCCCACTGCATTGCAAGGCGATGGGTTGAAAGAGATTACACATCTGCCCTGATGATGGACACTGCAACGCTGTCCGAAACTTTGGCTAAAGAAGGAGGTATACACGGCATAATACCCCAAAAACTAATAACAAAAATACTTATGGCCGTGAAAATCTAAAATCACCTCTGCGATAGGTCACCCCAAGTCGTTCGCTACGTTTGGTGACTTAGCAGGGGTGCCCGGGTTCATGGGGTGAGGATTATCCGGGTCTTGGCGGCGGATGCATCTCTGCCCACCAGCTGCATGGCAGGATGGATTGGGAGAGAGTGTTGAGGGAGTCCCTTTGATTTCTCCAGCCGTACTCTCTCGGAACATAGCCTTTCACCGCAGTGGGAGGGATAGATTCCTGGACACACTGACTCCCAGATTCCTACCTACCCTTCATCCCTTTTCCTTTTCAGAACTTGCTCTCCTTCCTTTCCTAAAAAGACCCTTCACACAGCATCCCCAAAGATGACATAGGCCCTGTGGGAAATTATTTTCCTCAGGGCCTCCTGTGTTGACCTAATGTAAAAAAAACAGTCTATCCCGATCCGTCCTGCCATGCAGCTGGTGGGTAGACGCATCCGCCAACAAGACCCGGACAAACCTCATCCCATGAACCCGGACACCCCTGCTAAGTCACCAAACATAGCTTACCACTTGGAGTGACCTATGGCCAGGGCTGGGCAGTATTTGAAAAACTTGTAATTGAAATACGTATTTGAAATACAATAATATACAAATACAATGTATTTGGTAATTGGTATTTCAATTACCTGCTGCTGAGGTATTTTGTAATTTGTATTTCAAATACTTAAGGCTTCAAAATACATTTTCAAATACATTTAGTGATTTTAATAATGATAATTAAAAATAACCACACATAGATAATACATAGACTAAAAACGCTAGAATCCTGTACCTACTATTGTCCTTTGCTATAGGACTCTTTATTAATGATTATTTGTAGTTCTCTTAGGGGGCATACATTAATTATGTGAGCTCAAAAAAGGAGGGGGGGGGGGTCCAGCAAAATCTCACGGTACTTGAAAAGAATAAACGAAGTGGTCCAAATTATCTCACCAAGGGGCGGGGGGAGTCTAGTTTGGAAGAAAAACTGCTCACCTAATTAATGTATGCCCCCTTATAATTGCTTTATAATGTACTGTACTATATTTTTTTTTACTTCATGCTAGTTATTATTATTGTCCTGTGCTATAATAGCACTGTTATTGTACATTTTGTATCATACTTGTCATTGCTTTGTATGGTACACTCTTGTATCATAGTATTAGATTTTTTTTTCATTAACTCCACACAGGAGGCCCTGAGGAAAATAATTTCCCTCAGGGCCTATGTCATCTGGGATGCTGTGTGGAGGGTCTTTTTGAGGAGAGAAAGGAATGAACATTGGTCTTGAAGAGACCCATGTTGTAGGAAGGAGGAAACACAGAGGCCGGCAATCATTCCACAGCCGAGCTGTTGAACACAAGAACGAGTCGAAGAAATGACCCGTTCTCATGTGACAAATGTCAACCGTGTACAATGTGTTTCCCGACTATGCACCGGTGCCGAAAGGATCAATGATGCTAGTTCCTCGGAGCATCTTCCATTGTAATACCGGTAGAACCAGGATAGCATTCCAACTCGACGCCTGTGCTCTAAAGATTGCAATCCGTCTTTTAAGATGGGAGAATCTATTAAACGGACCGCCCGTTTCTGCATAGAGTCGAGGGTATTTTTCAGGTATTTTGGAGCTCCAGACCAGAGGTGGCTGCCAAATTCAACCGTGGGGCGCACTTGTGATTTGTACAGGGTTAGCAGTTGTGTACTATTAAAGTATCTGCGGGCCTTGTACAGTACGCCCAGTTTTTGATCGAGCACTATTGGAATAATTAAATAATGGACTGAATACTAGAAATAAAATATTGGACTGAATACTAGAATGTTTTTAAGTTAACTACTGTAGAGCGCACTTGAAGTGAAATAACACAAAACTTCGCTGCACAAATGTCATCCATTTATATATAAAAATGAATCCTTGTTTCCCTTGGTCACGCCATAACTTCAAAATGACTTTACCTATTTCATTCATTTTTTTAAAGTTTTCTTATACTTTTAGAAGGTTCTTACGGAAAGAAAAATTAAGAAAATTACGCAGAAAATGGGATAATTTCAGAAAACTTAACGACTATTTTAACTACGCACGTTTGACAGTTCGCGCGTTAGATGAAAATAAATTTAGCAGGCAGCTGTTTTTTTGTAACCAAAGAATTTTCATTGGATTTTTAAAATTATAGATATTTTAAATAGGTACCTATGTTAGGTACCAGATTTTATTGATTGTTTTTATAATATAGAAAAATGTTCTGGGACTAAATATATGGAACGCGGGAGGGGTTGGCGGGATGGGGGAGCGGAAGAGGGGAGAGGGTAGGCAGGGAAGGTGTACGGGGAATGCAAGAGGGTAAAGGGAAGCGGTAGGGGAACGGGGACGCACGGGAAAGGACATGCAGGGAGAAACAATTTATTTCTTTGAATATTGCAGTGCAACGCATACCGGGAACCAGCTAGTGTTATTATAATAATAATTATTATAATCTAACACCTAAGTCCTATACCACGAATCTTTACAAGTGGAGCGGAGACGAGATGTGTGTCCTGAGCAATATGATTAGTCAATTTTAGCACGTCTCTGTTTCACTATGCTCTGCTTTGCTTCAATGGAAACGCACTCTTAGATATGGGCACTTACGACAATTTATTGCAACCAAAGGTTCTACCTAAACCAAATGTATTTTGTAATTTGTATTTTGTATTTTGTATTTGAAATTTAAAAATGGTTAAAATACTGTATTTTGTATTTCAAATACACGACTTGAAAGTATTTTGTATTTCGTATTTTAAATACATGCGAAAAAGTATTTTGTAATTTGTATTTTAATTACAGTAATGCATGTATTTTGCCCAGCCCTGCCTCTATGGCAAAGGTGTTGGTTATCCAATAATGGTTCTCGGGGCGGCGGTACACATATCCGCCTCCCAGATGAATATTACCACCTAATCTAAACAAGTTGGCAATTAAAACCGAAAACCCAATTTAAGACTATTTATACAATGTAGACTTAAACCACCTGTACAATGTTGGAGTTCATTTTTACAAATTCCTTCAACCAATTAAACAATAATGATTGTCTCTTTCTGATATATTTTTATTTCACACGACAAACAGAGACGGGTATAATTGGAGTGATGTTTCTAAAAATGGTAAATTCAATATTTTACCGGAAATGTCCCAGACGGAATCATCTAGTACCGGCACGCAAATATTTAAGCATTGTAAAAAGATCATATGAAATGCAAAGTGTAAGCGAACGGGATGTAGTCCTTTCCATTAATAACTTAGAAATTGCTTATTATTGCTTGAATTGTCAAGTTACGCCAACGCCCATTTTCAACTTAAGTAAAGTAAAAAAGTAAAAGCGATATTAAGGAAGCTAGCGTGATTCAATTATTATGACACTTCCCTTTTTATTAAAATGCAACTATTACCGATCCGCTACCAGTCCGTGGAATCTTCAGTTTGTAGGCACGGGGTAACGCTATGCGATGCGTGGCGGAGAGGGGGAGGGCTACAGATACTTTGCCGGAATTTGATAGAAATTATTTTATATTAAAAAAACTAGCAATGCAATATACAGTTTTAAAAACAGATCGATAAGCAAATAGTTTTTCTATGATTACCAAAATTATTGAGTATATGGTGTAAAAGACAACTGAGATACAGAGTAAAACTGTTCTTAGTGTAATTATATTACCCCGGTCTAAAAAACTATCGAAAGAAGCGAAGCTAGCCGTCCATAATGGAGTGCTGGTACCTACCCTAATGCTTCGCTGTGAGGCTCGGAACTGGTAGAGAAATGATGAAAGTAGACCGAAATGAATAATAATGATCCGCACATAATGTAAGCCTGATGTAAGCGTAACGAGTAAGATTAAGAAAGAGACGCTTAGATTGGTTGGGCATGTAAAGCAAATGAACGAGAAAAATAGTGTAAGGAGAATATATGATGACGCAAATGTGAATGCTAGAAGAAGTCGGGGACGCCCGAGGAAGACATGGCACGACCAAGTGAATCAGATACTTGAGTCGAGCCATTTCAAGAGTCAGAATAATAAAAGAGCATGTATGAGACGAAGTATGCATGTGAACGAGGCAAGGAGTGTGTGCCAAGATCGAGTTGTTTGGCGGTCCGTCTCTATTTGTAAATTGTAAAATATGATAGCAACTAAGTATAATAATAATTTAATAATGAGCAAAATTAAGAAAGGGACCCTCAGATGGTTTGGGCACGTAGAGCGAATGAGCGAAGAAAGTAGTGTAAAAAGAATATATGATGCAAATGTGAATGGTAGAAGAAGTCGGGGACGCCCGAGGAAGACATGGCACGATCAAGTGAATCAGATACTTGAGACGGGCCATGTCAAAAGTCAGAATAATAGAAGAGTATGTATGAGACGACCATCACGCCGTTTCCCCGCAGGGGTAGGCAGAGAGGACGGACCGCCAAACAACTCGGTCTTGGCACACACTCTTTGCCTCACTCACATTCATACATCGTCTCAAACATTCTCTTCTATTATTCTGACTTTTGACATGACCCGACTCAAGTATCTGATTCACTTGATCGTGCCATGTCTTCCTCGGGCGTCCCCGACTTCTTCTAAGAGTATTATAATTGCTCTTGAAAAGAGAAACTTCTTCGCGGCCTATTTCATACAAAATTTAGTTCTGGATTTACGGTTAAGATACCAAATTATTTCATTACAGAACTTCCTCTTCTTCCTTTCCCTAAAAAAAACCCTCCACACAGCATCCCCAAAGATGACAAAGACACTGAGGGATTTTTTATCAGGTGTGGTGCTAATGCGAGAAAAAATACAATTTAACCAATTAATATTATTTGGCGGTCCGTCTCTATTTGTAAATTGTAAAATATGATAGCAACTAAGTATAATAATAATAATTTAATAATGAGCAAAATTAAGAAAGGGACCCTCAGATGGTTTGGGCACGTAGAGCGAATGAGCGAAGAAAGTAGTGTAAAAAGAATATATGATGCAAATGTGAATGGTAGAAGAAGTCGGGGACGCCCGAGGAAGACATGGCACGATCAAGTGAATCAGATACTTGAGTCGGGCCGTGTCAAAAGTCAGAATAATAGAAGAGAATGTATGATACGATGTATGAATGTGAGTGAGGCAAAGAGTGTGTGCCAAGACCGAGTTGTTTGGCGGTCCGTCCTCTCTGCCTACCCCTGCGGGAAACGGCGTGATGGTTAGTTAGTTAGTTTCTTTTAGATCGATTTTATCCATATAGATCGGAGGTGACAACTTAAAGAAACGTACGAATCAATGAATAAAGTAAATTATGTAATATATTTCTAATAAGTTTATTCATAATTTTTCGAAAACACTAGTAAAACTAAGATAAAATAATTATGTAGCACATAAAAGAAACTACACCAATATGTATTTAAATACCTAATTTTATTTATGATAATAATAAAATAAACCTTAACACAAAAAAAAAACAACCGTAAACACCAAATAAATAACAATATTAATTAGCAAATCATACTACAATTTAAAAAAAACGCGCCAATAATCAAAAACGGCCGCTAGAAATGATAAATATTTGTGAATAATCAACAAGCAACATCCAAACTGTTCTGTCAACCTACCTACATATGTGACTATATTGGTAACA
The DNA here is from genome assembly GCA_917880885.1 of Limnephilus marmoratus. Lineage (NCBI taxonomy): Eukaryota > Metazoa > Arthropoda > Insecta > Trichoptera > Limnephilidae > Limnephilus > Limnephilus marmoratus. The sequence continues at coordinate 21,775,629 of OU862930.1, read as the reverse complement.
TTAAACTTGGCAACGTAGCTTGATGCGGTAAGTGTGTTCTTAAAATAGATCAAGGAATGCACGTTATTTTAAGATATATTTTTTTAATAAATAAACATAATTTTTGATTACATATTATAGCTGACCATATTTTAAACAAAATTTAAAAGACAGCATGTTGGTACTTCATCTACGTAAGTATATATTACATGCGAAAGAATGAGCAACTTAAGTGGCTTCTTCTAAGATGAGCCACAAAATGTGGTATGACATAAATATATATATATATATATATATATATATATGTCGATTTCGAGCTTCGACAGGCGAACAATAGGCGAACAATGGCGCTAGTATCACGTTTCCTTCTCGGCTTCGCGGTATAAAAGATTCAAGTTGGAAAGCATGTTTAATGTTTGAGTGGATTGGATACCAAATTTGTATGCATTGACAACGCGACTACTACACGCTTGGGGTATTATATTTTAAATGGCATTCGTTGATGTACCTACCCAGCAAAGAAATTGTTACATTAACTAATTATTACACCCTTCTGTAGGTGTACTCAGAGAGAATAGTCCGCCACACATGTCTACGTCGACACACATTCCTTGCTTTTATAACATTCATACATCGCTGAATACATACTCTTCTGTTATATTGACTTTTGACATGTCCCGACTCAAATATTAAATTATTTTTGAAGTGAACACTTCTTTAGCAGCGTTGGGATTTGAAACTCGATGAAACGGAAGCGAGCGACACTAAAATGAGACGAACACATACACCTATAGCATAGGTCTCTTTCAACGGAAGCAATCTTCCGAACAGGCCCTCCATTGAAATGCTTGGTGTAACCCTAAGTGACCAGCTTAGGTATGGGGGCTCCATCGAAGCCAGAGTAAAGTTAGCCTCCCAAAAACTGTACAGGGCCCGCAGATACTTTAATAGTACACAACTGCTAACCCTGTACAAATCACAAGTGCGCCCCATGGTTGAATTTGGCAGCCACCTCTAATCTGGAGCTCCAAAATACCTGAAAAATACCCTCGATTCTGTGCAGAAACGGGCGGTCCGTTTGATAGATTCTCCCATCTTAAAAGACGGATTGCAATCTTTAGAGCACAGGCGTCGGGTGGGAATGCTATCCTTGTTCTACCGGTATTACAATGGAAGATGCTCCGAGGAACAAGCATCATTGATCCCTTCGGCACCGGTGCATAGTCGGGAAACACGCCAAACGCGTGCCGAACATTTGTACACGGTTGACATTTGTCACATTTGTTTCTTCGACTCGTTCTTGTGTTCAACAGCTCGGCTGTGGAATGATTTGCCGGCCTCTGTGTTTCCTCCTTCCTACAACATGATCTCTTCAAGACCAATGTTCATTCCTTCCTCTCCTCAAAAAGACCCTCCACACAGCATCCCAGATGACATAGGCCCTGAGGGAAATTATTTTCCTCAGGGCCTCCTGTGTGGAGTTAATGTTAAAAAAAAATAGGTTCACAACGTGGGCGATAATGCCCCCTCGTGGGCGTTTGAGACTTTCAGGGGGCGGTAGAAGACCCAGAGAAATCTACGGGGCGTTGAGGAAAATAATGGGGCGTTGAGATGGAATAGTGAGAGCGTGGTCAGGTAAAAAAATGTGGTCTAAAAAAGACAAAAAAACACGCTTATCGCATGCTAATAGTTTTACGTGCATTATTATTATTAAGAATTGACATGATATCATGAATACAAAAAGGAATGTGGTGGCAACCCGGTACCCTCCCGTTGTGGTAAATATAGGGGGGGTCAGAGAGGGACATCTAGGTCTACGAAGCCAGCTTACGGCCTCAGGCGTTGCCCTGTGGACCACATCAATTCTGCCGGGGAATGAATGGAGCGTGCATTCGTTGACCGCATGTTCGGTGGTCTGCATCATGTGAGCACAACGGCTATGGGAGTAATGGGAGCATCTTATCCTGTAGATGGCGGTCCAGAGTTTGCGAGGCAATGAGAACCCGGGCAAAATCCAAGTGTTTTGGGGTTTGCCCAACCAAACCAACAAAACTTAAAAAATATAGAAACAATCTGGTAACACATTAACAGTAAGTTATTGCGGTCGAGATTTTGCGAGACAATGAGAACCCAGGCTGTCTCTCAGTGGGGTTTTGAAAGAGATGGGCGTTTTTGACGTTGGCCGATTGCCACTCAAGCTTCCACCTATCTTCTGGGGTGAGAGGTGATCGAAGGAGTCTTTCTCCTTCTGTCCAGAAGGGTTTTCGAGACTTCAAGCGGCATGCCGGGTGAGAAACGACACCATCGTGCAAAGGTATTGCGCTTTTTAGCAGCGCCTTCTTGTATTCCCTCAGTGTTGCAATCTCTCGCGTTATATATGTATATGGCGGGGTTATGTTTGCAAGTACGGAGAGCCAAGGGAGAGGAGTCGATTTTAAAGTTCAGCTGATGGTTCGCATTGTGGCATTAAGCTGAAAGTCGACCATGAAAGTGTGGGCGCTTCTAGCCCATACTGGAGCACAGTATTCAGCTGCTGAGAAAATCTTTGTCCTGCCTCTGACTACCCAACGCTGAATTTTCTTTTAGTCTTCGGGTATTTTACCCCAAATATTCAGTTAACATTCTTTGAGGCTTCACTGAGTGGGTGGCTAAGGGACACGGAAGCTAAGTGTAGTTTATGGTCAGACCGAAAGCCATTCACATTTTTTGTTGATACTTGCCAATTGATTTGAGATTTATTGTATTACTTACGTTCTCTATTTTATGCAGGTGCTTGCAGGTGTTTACAGATGCAATGCCGCCTCATGGAGCCTCATAAATGAGTTTTTCTTTTGCCCTGTTTAATTTATCTTTGTCTTACTAACCTATTTTTTTGCATTTTGTTTTTCCTATTAAGCACTTGCATACTGCTTACTAACAACGTATGCAAGGACACTGGAGGTCTAGATTCGTTCAATATAAATAAATGTAGCTTCGAGAGCCTTGAAGGAGTACCATCTGTTACTTATACCAGGGCGGGAAAGAGGTGGATAACTTCCACTGCTGAGAAAACCAGGGTAATGGAAGCCGTTCTGAGCGTGTTGGCGTCGCTTTCCCAGCTGGTACCAGCTAGCTTACTAAGTTTAGTCTTGTCCTGGTTTTTTTGCCCACTGTTTCCATTTGTTTTCGGTAATTCAGGCTCCCGTCCAAAGTTACTCCAAGATAGCGGGGATGGGGGTCAAGGTAAATATTTTTTCCACAGAGTTTTGCGCTTGCCAGATGATGAATACAAATATTATCATTGTAGGCACTTCATGTAGATAGACAATCGGCACAAATTGTGTTGTTTTTTGTTTTATATATTTTATTGCCTATTCTTAATTATGTTTAAGAGTTTTGCGCTTGCCAGATGATGAATACGTACATATTATCATTGTAGGCACTTCATGTAGATAGACAATCGGCACAAATTGTGTTGTTTTTTGTTTTATATATTTTTTTGTCTATTCTTAATTATGTTTAAGAGTTTTGCGCTTGCCAGATGATGAATACATACGTCTTATCATTGTAGGCACTTCATGTAGATAGACAATCGGCACCAATTGTGTTGTTTTTTGTTTTATATATTTTTTGCCTATTCTTAATTATGTTTAAGAGTTTTGCGCTTGCCAGATGATGAATACGTACATATTATCATTGTAGGCACTTCATGTAGATAGACAATCGGCACCAATTGTGTTGTTTTTTGTTTTATATATTTTTTTGCCTATTCTTAATTATGTTTAAGAGTTTTGCGCTTGCCAGATGATGAATAAATACATATTATCATTGTAGGCACTTCATGTAGATAGACAATCGGCACAAATTGTGTTGTTTTTTGTTTTATATTTTTTTTTGCATATTCTTAATTATGTTTGAAAATTACGTTATGTCATGAAAATACTACTTGCGTTCTTAGTAAGATTTTCAAATTGAGAAGTATCTTCAAATTTAATCGCGCAGGGGTCACCAATTTTTTAGGTTTTTTTTTTAGAGAGTCTGCAAAGTTCTGCTTTATAGTAAATGTGTAAAAGAACACCAAAGTTCGTGTCTAAGATTTAGAATAGTTTACGTATTTAGTCTACGAATCTATCGATTAATTTATCATAGAGCTTTTGCCATTAATTATAGTTCAATGGTTTTAGCAGCTTCGGAAGCACTTAAATATAACAGCGTTCGCTATTTCAGTAATAAATATGGAAACGTGTTAACTGGGTGAATTCTCCTTCCCCCTCCCACATTCGCAGGTATTGGAAGGTTGGATAAATGTCAGCTTGTTTCGACGTGAGTGCACTTTATATTTATGGCAAATAAGTGGAAGCAGTGACGTACTTTGCTCTTTGACCAAGTTTCTGAAACTAGTTACTACGAAGTTGAAAGAAGAAGATTTGGATGGGCCACCTTTAGTAAACTTTGCCATATCATCAATTTCTGACAGGGTTCCAACTTCACTTACCTTGTTCTGAGATATGAGGTGTCACAGTTTGCAAAAACAATTTCTCATTACCTATTTACCGATTTCTGATTTTGAGATTGAATTTTTTTTTTAATCGTATTTTTGAAACCATGGCGATTTTTTGAAAATTTCAATCCAAAAAATCAGACCATTTTTTATAAACCGGAAAGACGGGACATAGTTTTATGGGTGCGAAAAAACGATAATTACATAGGGTTCATGGGGTGAGGTTTGTCTAGGTCTTGGAGGCGTATGACCAGGACGCACTGAACCCCAGATTCCCACCCACCCCTTAAGCCCTTTTCCTTCCCTCAACTCTCCTTTCCTTCCTTTCCTTAAAAAAAACCCTCCACACAGCATCCCTAAGGATGGCACAGGCCCTGAGGGAAATTGTTTTTCTCAGGGCCTCCTGTGTGGAGCTCATGTAAAAAAAAAAAAAAAAAAATAGCCGAAAATCATTTTAAAAAAAGAACGTTTTCCACGCGAATGGCACTGGAGAATAACGACGCATACCAAAAATATTACATCCCATTAATATTTTTTTCCTTGATCCATCTTATTGATCACAAATCATTATAATGTTCAACGTCTATATTACAAAATCCAATGTAATATACTTGTACTTGTAAATTATAATAATAATAAGAATATTATAAAATTTTATTTTGTTAAAATCAGCACCATTACCATTATACCTCTAAAACGCGCACAGACTGCATAAGATGTACGGGGTTCTTTTCATAACATCTGTCAAAAAGTCAAACCAAATGATAAGTTCGCAGAGAACAAACAATATATCTAGTCAATGTTAAATGTCAAATTAAAAAATTAGTCTGAAATCAAAGTGTTGCCATATAAAAAAAACAAAGCAGAGTGGAATTTTATAAAATTAATAGGAACATTTTCGGATACGGGAAATTTTCATGTAGTGACGTCACGAGCCCAAATAATGGATTTGTTTATTTAAATAAACAAAAAAACTGTACATTTCTAAAAATTTTTACTAACATTTTCGTAATCTTAGTAAAAAAATCTATCCACACTATTTTTTCTAAGTCGTTATTAAATCGATGCAAGTGGCCTAGTGCCGCGCCCTCAGTTGATCCCAAAAATTACATTTTTTTATTGATTATTTTAAATAAATCTATTTTGAAGTGATTGCATGCCACTGAGTGTACCTAAGATACTCCCAGAATAAATAGCCTTGGAGAAATGTCGATGTTCGCGCTAAGTGGCACCTTTTGCTTTCCGACTTTGTGTAATTACCTAATTATTTCACCTTTTTTCTCCTAATTTTCCATTGGTTTTAAAAAACCCCGAGAAAAATATAATTGTATTTTTTTATTTTTTAAAAAATTATTTATCTTTATAAGGTTTACGAGAGATGGAAGGGCTGACGGAGATATCGAGAGAAGGGTAAATGCAGGCAACTCTATTAATGGAGGACTGAACGCCGTTGGCGCCAACAAAAGACTGTCCAAAGAAGCGAAGTTAGCCGTCCATAATGGAGTGCTGGTACCTACCCTGATGTATGGCAGTGAGGCATGGAACTGGCAGAGAAAGGATGAAAGTAGACTGAATGCTGTAGAAATGAGATCCCTGAGGCGTATATGTGGTAAAACCACGGACGATCATGTGAGAAGTGTGGAGATCCGCGAAGAATGCAAGGCTGATGTATGCGTAATGAGTAAGATTAAGAAAGGGACGCTCAGATGGTTTGGGCATGTAGAGCGAATGAACGAGGAACGAGGTGTAAGGAGAATGTATGATGCAAATGTGAATGGAAAAAGTCGGGGACGCCCGAGGAAGACATGGCACTACCAAGTGAATCAGATACTTGAGTCGGGCCATGTGAAGAGTCAGAATAATAGAAGAGCAAGTATGAAACGATGTATGAATGTGAACGAGGCAAAGAGTGTGTGTCAAGATCGAATTGTTTGGCGGTCCGTCCTCTCTGCCTTCCCCTACGGGTGAAACGGCGTGATGGTTAGTTAGTTAGTTATATAAGGTATGTTTACATTATATTATTCGATTCGATGCCTGTCTCACTATGATATACCTGTGTCGAGATAGGCGTAGAGGTATATAAATGAATATCATATATAAGAAGATTTAAGAATACCATAACTGTGTGTACCAGCGCCTAAGTACAAAAAAATCGACACTGTGTATAAATTCGTTTGATATTCATACCAACTTATTATTAAGGGCATTTTGAAGTTGATTTTACTTTTGAAATTGGTAAATAATGCACAAAAAATTGATATTTTATAGTAAAAATCATTTCGGGGGATCAATTGTAGGGTCACCATTTTTATAATAAGTAAGTACTTAGCTGAATTCTAAACCTTGCTTACCTACCTAATTATCAAGATTTTCCAGCAATCTACCTTTATACACCATTGAGAAAAGTAAACACAATAAAGCTTTCGAACCCAATTAAATAATTGAACAAAATGAATTATTTAACAGGTATTATTGATTTTGAATTAGTAACAGAATGGCCCCAATAATCGGTTTATTTTTGTCCTTTTTCTATGGAATTTGAAGTTTTGGGCCAGTCCATTAGAGTAGAAGAATTTTCTCTCAATTCAATAGAAAAATAATCCCATTGTTGATAATATAATCGATACTAAATTTAAATGGTCCTGTAATATGAAAATATGATTTTAAATTTGTAAATTGAAATTCACATTTTTGAAATAAGAACTGTTTTCTTTTTCGTAATCTTTTTTACAGATTGAGTAATTGATTTTTTTTCTTCACATTATCTCCAAAAAAATTCCTCAGGGCTTATGTCATCTTTGCTGATATTGTGTGGAGGGTATTTTTAGGGAAAAGAAGGAGAGGTAATATCCAATATTTCATTAAATAATGTACACATTTCTGAAAACACAATACTTTCTTTTGTTTTTATTAGCTGACGGACGGCGTTGTCAAGTGGTCTCTTGACTCGCACACCAAACGTCGCGGGATCGAATCCCGGCGTGGCAAATAAATTTAATTTGATTAATTTGTGTTATTTCACAATTTATTCATTTAAAATAATATATGGTATATTTGCAGCACGTTCCAGAGTGGAAGATATACCCAGTATAGCTCTGGTGTAAGACCACCATTCAGAATTGAAACGTTGCTTGAAATGGCATTAACCGTGTTTGGTGACCAGATCTAAATAGCCAGGTACTTCCCCACCTTCCTCTTCCCCATCTCCTTCCCCTCCCCACTACCTTCAGCCTCACAACATACCCCATTTGGGGATGCCATAGTCTCACTGGCTTCAGACGGGAGCAGTTAAGACTCTTGTGCGGTATTCATATAAAAAAAGGCTCCACGCAGAAGGTCTCGAGGAAAACAATTTCCCTCGGGGCCTCAGATATCTTAGGTGATGCTATAGGGAGGGTCTTTTTAGGGAAAAGAAGGAGAGGAAATTTTGGGAACGAAAAATGTATACGGGGTGGGTAGAAATCCGGGAATCAACGTGCCCAGGAATAACGAACGTATGAATTTTTCCTCTCACTGTGGTGCAAGGCGATGGGCCGAAAGACTGGAGAGTTTATAAGGGCTCCTTTAATCAGTCTCTCCCGATCCGGCCCTCCACGCAGAAGGTGGGAATCTGCCGCCATACCAAACCTCACCTCATGAACCCGGGCACCCCTGCATAGTCACCAAACATAACAAACTCCCTGGGATGACCTGTGGGAGGGTTTTTGATTATCTATACCCGCCTCCCAAATTTATGAATCTAATATAGAGATATTGGCCTAAGCTAAATATTGTAAAAGTGACAGGGCTAGCATTTGACTCTCAGTGTGATCAAAGCATACAAATTTAGAAAATTTCATGAAGAGGCTACAAAATTATAAGTCAATTCTACAGAGACGAGGGTCCTGAATCTCATAGGAAAAGGAATATGTATTGAAGTGTAATGAATCAAACGAATACGCACGTAAAGCAAAACGACGAAATAATTGAATTATGTATAAGCTACAAATATTTAAATTCATTTAATATGTAAAGCATTAAAATTTTCATGTTTCGAGGGCATTTATAGAAACGTGACGTGCTAAAGTAAAATTTCAAAATATTCTGCTTAAAATTAGATCTCACACTAAAACTACATATGTACCTACCTCATATAACATACTGAGATACTTCATGAGGTACTGGCGTTATTATATTATTATTATGTACAATGCATTGAGTACTTATATAAAATCAAAAAATTATATATTTTAACTACACCAACTTGACGCTGTGTTTTGACGAGAGGTCTAAAAATGCACTTTTAATATTTTTTTAAGAACTCTGCGTTTAATATTATGAAATAAAACTTATATATTCAGAATCAGCATTTATTGGTGTATGGGTCGGCAACCTTTTGTGGTCCAAGAGCCAAATATTTGACGTGGGAACTTGCCGCGGGCCGCACTTACAAAAAAAATCTCTTACGACATTTATTGTTGTTAAAATGGCTACATAAATAAAATAGCAATATAAATCATTTTTTAAGAAAGAGTAAAAGAAACTTCGAACTGAACTCAATGGGATTTTTGTTGTTGGATTTGATTTGCAAGTTCTTTAATATTTGCTTGTATTTTTGATGTGGAGACGCGTAGTATTGCGTCCAAATGTAAATGTGATAATCGAGAACAGTGTTTGTTTTTCAGATAATAAAAAATTGAAAGTTTGCTCACAAATATACGTACTACTAAACATAGTAATTATTTGCTGAGAAAACCTTTTTAATTCTTTGTATTTTTCGGAAGGCAAACTCCCGTAGAAATCTCCCAAGTTATTTTTTTCGTTGAATGCCATTTTAAGGATATTAACACTTTGCAAATCTATCTTGTTGATTTGCAAATAGCTTGATACATTATCGATATCCACTGCGAAGGGGTTTTCGAAAATCTCCATCTTACGTGAGATTTTTTTTAAATCAGCAAACGGTTTTCAAACTCAGTTTGAAGTTGTAGTAATGCACTTTTTCTTGCAATTTGGAAAATGATCGAGTTTCCTTTCGTCGATATGCTTGATAAACAATGGTAGTTTAATTTCAAATGATTTAACATCTGAATACATATGGCATATCAATTTATTTTTTCCCTGTAAACGAGTATTGAGTAGATTGAGTTCGTTAGATGGCAGTCAAATCAGTTAAAAATCCAAGGCAAGTTAAAAGTCACGTGCGTTGCGGCGAGAATCTTGCGGGCCGCACCAAGACTCCTCGCGGGCCGCAGGTTGCCGACCTGGTCTATATGAACATATTTTTTTAAAGCCGTAATATTGAGTTCCTTATTGTAATAAGTTCTGTGATTTTGACTTCTTGCAAAAGAGAAGTTTTATATACCCTTTTGCGTGTTTTAAGTATTATTTGATTTCTATTTTCTTTGAAATGTCTATTTTAAGAATGAATTTAAATTTAGTTTTGATTTTTATTACGATTCATTTACGTTTTTTTTAAATATTGTTTTATTTTATAGTGTATATATTTACAATTTTTATTATTACATTGTAATACAGCCTATATTGTATATACTTTTGCTATGATACGGGCATGAGCCTTCGTGATAATGCTAGAATATTATAATAATGTGACATTTATATGAAATATAAATAAAAACTCCTTTGTACAATTTTCTATGACACTATAACAACATACGAGTACTTATAAGATATAAACACGTAAATTTATGAATTTTGCATGGAAATTTGAATATTTCGAAGGAATTTATAAAACATGACGTGCTAAAATATAATTTCAAAATAATCGGGAAAAATTCAGATTGTATATGTATATTTATTTATTTATTTATCTACATAAAGTATGCCTACATTGGATTTTTCGATGCCTGTCTCACAAGGATATACCCGTGTCGATATACTCATTAAAACGATGTTACCTATTTTTTACACTAGTTTTCTTTTTTTACAATATATCCAAAAAGGAGACTGAGAAAAATAATTTCCCACAGGGCCTGTGTTGTATTTGAGGAGGCTGTATGGAGGGCCTTTTTATGGAAAGGAAAGAAAGGAAATTCTCCGTTCACTCCTGGACTCATTGTCTCTCAGATTTCTACCAACCCCTCATACATTTTCCTTCCTATATCTTCATCTAATTCCTTTTCTTAAAAATAACCTCCTCACAGCATCACTAGAGATGACATAGGCCCTGAGGTATAATGTAAAAAAAAAAACCCAATTGTTATAATAAATTTTATTTGATTAATTTTTGTTGTTAGTGTATTTGTGGCACACTCGAACTCGAACTAAATGCAATCTAGATAGTGTCTGGATAAATTTTTATCCATTTTATTTGTAATACGCGACATCTATTGACTTTTTCTGTTGAGTTACTTCATCTATTGAGTTGAATCTTGTAATCATATATAAAGATAGCAGCCAATAATATGTGCGTTAAGTAAATGAAGATAATGTTGGTAGTTCTTAGTCGAAATATGATACAGTTAAAAGTGACCGAATTAATATGGGTTCCGTAGCTTAATCGGTAGAGCTGTTTCCATGTAAGAAAAGGGTTCTGGGTTCGAGTCCCAGCGGAACCAATATCTTTTCTGATTTTTCTGTCTCCGGATTTCGATTGAGTTTCGCTAATATTGTCTTCATTTAATTAAAAAAATATGCTTTGGAGAAATTGACGATTTTCCTACCGTTTCCGTTTAATAGAATTAAAATAAAATTGTTAATTATTTTATAAAAAATATAAACGTAAACTACTAAAAAATATCTACTTTTTCAATATAGAAATTTATGAACGCGTATTAAAAACAACCTTAAACGAATATACTTTTATGGTGAAAATTATCTGTAACAGTTTCCATTGATTAACTTTTTATCTTTCTTTTAAATTTTTTCTTAAAATAAATAAAAACCACTTCGCGCTTGATATCGTGACCTCTAGACTCCGTTTACCAGGCGAATACTCCGATACTAGTTCTGAGTGGAAGATACTCTCAGTATCGCCCTGGTGTAAGACCACCGTTCAGGATGACCGGTCGGTGGCTGAGTTTGGGTCCCACCCATGCGTCCCGTGTTCGATTCCTCGGCTGGTTAAGTCCTCCATCACGACACAAACAACCTTTTCCGCTTTCTGTGATGGTAGTAGGAGAGTTCCAAGTATTATCAGGTTTTTTTAACCCGGGAATGTTTGTCTTTACTTTAAAAAAAAAAAAAAAATTGGCACGTAGCTTGAAATGGCTTTAGCCGTGTTTGGTGACCAGATCTGAATAGCCAGGTACTTCCCCATAATCCTCTTCCCCATCTCCTTCCCCTTCCCACTACCTTCAGCCTCATAACATACCCCATTTGGGAATGCCATAGTCTCAATGGCTCCAGAGGGAGCATATTGTGTGGTATTCGAGAATAAGTACAATTTTGGCTTGTGGCTTCCTCTATTTCATAAATAACATCTTCTACGTTGTTTTAACAACTTTCCAAAGAATTAATCTTTTTAAAACGCATCTAAAAACTTAAAGAAGCTAAATTCACAAACTATCTTGGAAATTCGTTTTCACCAACTTAACTGGTTCAAAACCGAGCTCTCAGAAATGTTTTTGGACTTCCATGGGACACCCATGTCAGAGACATCTACTCAGTTTCCGGTATTCTTCCAATCACAGTCCTTCCTAAACATGAAATCACAAGCACCATCCTACAAATTACCCAACAATCAACTCACACTAACATCAAGCCACTTTACAATCAAGACATCCACACTCACAATACTCGAAATAGCAATAAAATCCGCATACCTCAAACACACACTACAAAATATGGGATAAAATCTCTGAACTATGTTGCCTATACACTATATAATTCGCTACCAGATATGTACAAGGGAATCCAGCAAAATTAAAAAAATCAGAGTAATGCTTTAAAAGAATATTTTTTAAGTATGTATAAGGATGAAATTTTGTAATTTTCTTGTCATGTTCAATTGTCTTATTTCTTTTCTCTTCTTTTCTTTTCTATTAAGTTGTAATCATCCATATCTGTATAACCTTGTTCCCTTTTTCTTTAATTGTTTTCTGTTGTTGTTTGTTCTACTCAACCTGTCTTTTATTTTTTCGTCTACATTGTATGTGAAATTTATATTTTTAATATCTAAATTCATATGTAAAATTTTAACTATTTCCTCCAACCCATGATTTGTATGTTCCTCCTATCCTAAAATGAGTTCTGTAACTCATCGGGATTGCTCTAGCATGAAATAAAAACAATTAAAAATAAAATAAAAGAAACTTGCTTGAATTTGTGCTGAGATTCGCCTGATTTAAAATTCGTTTATACGGGTACATTTTACTGGTGCTTTAATGGAGCCTGGTTGGAGGAGTCAACTGCATTAATCTCGTATGCACTGTTTGCGGAAGAGTCCACAGTTGATCTAGGCAACACGCGAGCAAGTACTTTAACTGGCTTTCGTGCACAAGATCTTGCAGCATTCATCTTTCTTCCTTAATGAAATCCAGTTCTCTTCAAGTTCACTTTATCATCGCCTCTATTTCTAAAGCCTCTTACTTAATCCCCTCTGAAATGACACACAACTGAATAGCAATGTAGTTCACTACACAATACGGACTAGGAAGCGAGGTGTCACACGGCAAAAAACTATACATCACTTCTACAATTGGAAAGACTGCAGGGAAAAAATATGGAATTTTAGTTGAAATCTCAAAATGAAGTAAAATATCATGATTATTTTATTTAAACGCCCATAGGACTTTTACATAGAATGCAGTACATTTTTTTTAATTACAGTGAAAAGAATGGGTTTACAGGATACAATACACAATACAAGTAACAAATAATATTTGTTAAAAACATAATAAAGGTTACATAAAATAAAGGGTTAAAAAAAACAAAAAAATTTAGGTTACATAAAATATAAGCGTTACCAAATACAGGTAACATAAAATATAAGAAACAAAATATAGTCCAAATTTGGGAGGCGGGAATGGGTACCGCCGCCCCGGGAACCTTTATTGGATAACCAACACCTCTGCCATAGATCACCCCAAGTGGTTCGCTACGTTTGGTGATTTAGCAGGGGTGCCCGGGTTCATGGGGTGAGGTTTGTCTAGGTCTTGGAGGCGGATGACCAGGAAATACTGAACCCCAGATTCCTACCCACCCCTTAAACCCTTTTCCTTCCCAGAACTCTCCTCTCCTTCCTTTCCTTAAAAAAACCCTCCACACAGCATCCCCAAAGATGACATAGGCCCTGAGGAAAATTGTTTTCCTCGGGGCCTCCTGTGTGGAGCTCATGTAAAAAAAAAAAAAAAAATAAAATATAGGAGTTGACATAAAGTAGGTAATGTTTAAAATTGTTGTTCTCATTAGTTTATGGGATAGGTAGAAATAAATAGTTGGCACATATGGCGTTTGAAGTGTGCTAAGTTCAAATTATTGTCAAATACATTCAGATTGTTTAAATATTTGTTACCAAGACTATGCAAACGTTGTATTGGAGAATTTAAATCATAGTTCGAATGGGATGTACGTATATAAAATGTCAATGTTTGTCTAGTTGTTCGTGTAGGTACATGTAGATTTATTAATTGCAGGAGTTCACAATTGTCGAATTTAGAGTTTAATAATTTTAATAAAAAGGTTAGGTCGTTTATTTTTCGTCTGTTTTCTATTGTTGGAATATTTAAAGTATTCATTAACGACGGGTAATTTATGTGCTCTAAAGGGATGTTAAGTTTAAAATTTAAAAAACGTAGAAATAATCTTTGAATTCTTTCAATAGTATGAATTTGAATTTTGTAGAAGGGCGACCAGACTATGGAGTTATATCTTGTGACATTACTGTACGAAAATCGTCTTAACAACGGCCATCGCTGACAAAAACTATGGTTGTTGTAAATTATGGCGGGCAAGAATCATGAGTGTCCGCGCTAAAATAGACTAAAATCAATTCTGATGGTGGTATGTAAGAGCACGTCAGTGACGAAATATAGACTTTTACATTGTTTAGTTCTGAAACATTTAAAAAAAACTAAACCCATGTTCTCAAATCCTTCATTCATTCACTATCCCTTTGTCTTCCTCCTTTCCTTGAAAGTCCCTACAAAAGGAAAATAAGAAGATGTTTTCATACCTACGTGAAACCCATCTACAATATTGGCACCAAAATTTAAAATCACCTACTTGGATGGGTTGAAAAATCGCAGTGACATCGGTCACATCTCGCTATTGAAATCTCGCTATTAATCGCAAAATTACCAATTAATGAACCCCAAAGTGTCGGTAATTGTGACCAAGTTGTGCAGTTATTGAAGTGAGGGGCAGCCATCACCAAGATCGGTCCAGAAACAGCGGATGAACCCATCAAAAGGTAGGGACTTATCCTTACATTTGCCATTTCCAGTGATTGAGTTAAAAACGCAGTCAATTATCTTGTTTTCACAAAATTCAGATTTACAGTCCACATCTCTCTCATGTCACGACATTGGTCGTGACATATCATTAAATTCTGATATATGCAAATGTGTTTTGAATTGACACTCCCTGTATTTATTTCCACGTTAAAAATTTACACAAAATTCAATTTTGAGCTTGCTTTGAAAACGTAAATTTTTTCTGGACTATAGTGTACCTTCATCACCTTTAACAAATTCCAGCACAAAAGAAGCAAAAAGGGAAATGACTAAACAAGTTTTTTGAAAAATACTGCTAATGGTAAATTCGAATTGTAGGACCAAAATCACTAGTCATCCAGTATTGTTCAATCGCTGTGTGTTTTTCTGACGTGTTCAGCAAAAATATTGGCTGTTCATTTTAAGCTCGTCGGTTTTGTAAGATTTGTATGGAAGTGAA
The DNA here is from genome assembly GCA_917880885.1 of Limnephilus marmoratus. NCBI lineage: Eukaryota > Metazoa > Arthropoda > Insecta > Trichoptera > Limnephilidae > Limnephilus > Limnephilus marmoratus. The sequence goes on along the minus strand of OU862930.1, from coordinate 21,760,337 downwards.
ACATGTCAGTAGAAAGATGTAGGTGGGTTGAAATAATTAAATTTGTGCAGAAGCGGAAAGCAAGGCGCGGGGAGACGAAGAATGTTTAAAAAGAAAGAAAGAACATTTCTAATTTTTGACACGAACCATTTACTCAATCGTGCCATATTTCAATCCTGTAGCATCACCGTTTTTACATTCTCTTCTCCTGACACTCATTTGTCCGTCCTTCAGATCAAAGTTTTGACAATATCTATACGTCCTTTCCCATTGTTCATAATATTTATTTATTTATTTACGATTAAAGTAACTTTAAAAACAGAATAAAACCTTTTTTTTTTACATAAAAATGGATTACAAATCAATTGCACAATGCAAAAAAATGATTTAAAATAAAAAATTTACAATTTTAGAAACGAAGTTATTTCAAAAATTTATAAATATGTAACTATGGGGTTATGGTTGACGTTGGAACAAAAGTTGGAATCCTTGAAGGTAAATTAATGACTTACGAAAAGATAGCACAACAATCACCCCAGATAACTCCTCTTTGTGATATGTTAGCTGAAATGGAGGAACGTAAGGTCCGTTCCAAGAATGTGATACTACTAAATGTCCCGGAATGCAACTCAAATTCGACCGCAGAATGCATTACTGAAGATAAAAAACAAGTCATGTCTACATTAAGTTTGATGAATGCAGAGATTAACTTTGATGAAATGAAGATCTATAGAATTGGCAGAAAAATATTGGATAACGTGAGACCTATAAAAATTGAACTAAAAGACACCATGCAAGCTAAACAGTTTATATTTAATAAAACCAGATTACCAAATGGAATTCGACTTAAACCTGATAGGACGCTCCAGCAAAGACAGCAATTAACAGATTTGTGGAACAAAATGGAGGAGCGAAAGAAAAAGGGAGAAACAGATATACTAATCAAACATATTAATGGTATACCCAAAATCGTTAAGGCTCATTCAAAAAACTCCCCACAAAACTAACACTCTACTACCAAAATGTTAGAGGTTTACGCACCAAGCTCAACACCCTAAGATGTAATATTCCAACGTTAAACAACGATGTGTACTGCCTAACAGAAACCTGGCTTCATGAAAAAATATCTTCCCCTGAATTAGGCTTCACCAACTACGATATTTACCGGCTGGATCGTGAAAATATTATTGGCGGAGGGGTTTTAATATCGATCAGAAAGTTGTTTCATTCAAAACTATTAAAACTAAAAAATAAAAACATTGAACAAATAGCTATATTAGCGAAACTAAAAACGACAAAAATAATTATTGTGTGTGCATACATCCCCCCCCAAGCTAGTGTTGATGTGTATTGTAAACATTGTGATGAAATTGAATCATTGAAAATGAAATATCCTGATGCAAAATTGATAATTTTTGGGGATTTTAATCTTCCAAATGTAAACTGGGCACAACCCACTGAATCTTCAAATCCCATTTCTGCCAAAGCCCAATTAATCATTGATACCATTAACTTTATCAATCTTAAACAATTAAATCATGTTAAAAATATAAATGATAGAATTCTTGATCTTGTCATATCAAACATTAATAATAGTAATGTCAGCGAATCGCAAGAATCAATAGTATCCATTGACTCTCATCATCCCCCATTACAAGCGATCATTTATTTGGCCCCCATTGAACTTACCCCCCAATCTCCTATTCACGCACGAAACTACAAGAAAGCTGATTATAAACAAGTGCGATTATATCTGTCTTCACTCAATTGGTCCCCCATTTTTATGTCAACAAACGTAGAAGAAGCAACAAATGTGTTTAATTCAATCCTTTATAATACCATTGAAAATTGCATACCAACATCTATTGTAAAACGAAACGATTGTTACCCAAAATGGGTTAGTACTGAACTAAAAAAACTCATTCAATGTAAAAAAATTGCTCACATTAACTATAAATCCAATAACTCTATTGACTGCTATAAAATTTTTTCTGATTTACGAAATAAATGTAAAAGTCTATCTAAAAAATGCTATTCAGATTATATTACAGATGTAGAGCAGACTATCAAGTCAAATCCAAAACATTTTTGGAATTATGTGAAGTCTCTTAAAGACAATAACGGCTGTCCTAGATCAATGTATTCAGGGCGCAAACATGCTGACAATGATCAAGAAATAGTTGATCTCTTTGCTGATTATTTCTCAAGTGTTTATGAACACAATAATGATAATGTGTCTTTACCTGAATTTAAATACACCAATGTAACTGATATATCAACATGCCACATTTCCCTGGATGATGTTAATAAAAAGATCAGATCTCTAGATTGTAAGAAGGGGTCAGGTTCTGACAAAATTCCTCCGGTATTCATAAAGGAATGCGCTCAGTTTATAGCAGCTCCTCTTCAACACATATTTAATCTCTCACTCCGAACTGGAATATTTCCTGGTCCTTGGAAACTTAATCACTTGACACCTGTATTTAAATCAGGTGATAAAAATTGTGTTTTAAATTATAGACCAATTTGCATACTGTCTACCATCCCGAAAATGTTTGAAAGTATTGTCTTAGATAAGATTGCTGATAAGTTTAGGCATATTATTACTCCAGAACAGCATGGTTTTGTTACCGGACGGTCAACCACAACCAATCTTCTATTATATGAACACTATATCTGTGAAGCTTTCACGTCTCATGCACAAGTAGATTCAATATATACTGACTTTTCAAAAGCCTTTGATAAAGTAAATATTAATATCCTTCTCGCGAAACTGCAAGCCCTTGGTATACATGGATCATTCCTAAAATGGTTGAATAGTTACCTCTGTAACCGTGAACTCATGGTAAAATTAAATAATAAATTTTCGTATAAATTTAAAGTAACTTCGGGAGTTCCTCAAGGCTCTCATCTGGGCCCACTTCTCTTCATTTTATTTATAAATGATCTATCTTTATGTTTCGATAATGTCAAATTCATTCTATTCGCAGATGACCTAAAGCTTTTTAAGATTATAAAATGTTTAAATGATGCACTTATCCTTCAGCAAAATTTAGATAGACTTGCTAGCTGGTGTGAAATAAATAAATTATTCCTAAACGTAAAAAAATGTTTCCACATGTGTTTTTACCGTTCACGGATTCCAATATCTACATCGTATTTAATTAACAATAATGAAATTGCATTAGTACCATTTATCAAAGACCTTGGTGTTATTTTTGACCGGAAACTTGCATTTGATCGTCACTGTGAAACAATTTCCAATAAGGCCATGCAAATTCTAGGTTTTGTAATACGTAACACAAGGACTTTTCAAAACATTGAGTCAATTAAGCTACTTTACTGCTCTCTTGTAAGATCGCAGCTGGAATATGCATCTCCTGTATGGTCTCCGATTTATACCTATAACTTACACCGTTTGGAGAGAGTTCAAAGAAAATTTCTTCGATACGTTCAATTCAAATTGAGACAGCCTGTAATTGAAATCCGCTACAATGCATTAATGTCTGATCTAAACCTACCACTACTTTCTACCCGGCGTACTATTAATGACATTCTTATACTTTTTAAATTACTGAACAATCTCATAGACTGCCCTCAAATGTTAAGTGTTATAAATATTCGTGTCCCTGTTAAACCAACTCGACTCCACCACCTTTTCCACAGTGACAATCATAGCACTAACTATTCCTATCATTCACCGCTAGTGCGTTTTCACCGAACTGCCAATACGTATACAGACCTTTTCGATATTTTCAAAACCTCACCGTCTTGCATCAAAGCAAAAATAACTAGTTATTTATGTAACTGATATGTTTGTAAAATGATAAATATTTGTTGTACTAATATGCATCGTATGTATGTACTGTATGTTATTCTATATATATATGTATAATGTTTGTAAATGTTCAATACACCTGTATTATGTATGTAATAGCCCTATGTACGGGCGTTTAAATAATAAATAAATAGAAAAAAAATAAACTAAATCATAAGCACCTGTTGACAAGCCGATTTAATTGGCTTAGCAGGACTTGTTTGTTGATTATTACTATATATTTTTTTTACATGAGCTCCACACAGGAGGCCCTGAGGAAAATAATTTCCCACAGGGCCTATGTCATCTTTGGGGATGCTGTGTGGAGGGTTTTTTTAAGGAAAGGAAGGAGAGGAGAGTTCTGGAAAGGAAAAGGGTTTAAGGGGTGGGTAGGAATCTGGGGTTCAGTATGTCCTGGTCATCCGCCTCCAAGACCTAGACAAACCTCACCCCATGGACCCGGGCAACCCTGCTAAATCACCAAACGTAGCGAACCACTTGGGGTGACCTATGGCAGTGGTGTTGGTTATCCAATAAAGGTTCCCAGGGCGGCGGTACCCATTCCCGCCTCCCAAATTGAAAATGTATTCCGTATGTTTGAGTCTGCAAATATCGGAAAGTAATCGATGGATTGACTCAAAATTTTTACATAACGTTGCATTTTAGCAGAAGAGTATTTCTATATACACTGTTGAGCTCTGTCGTTAAGAAACTTGCTTAAAAAATTTGCAATAAGTGGTGCGCGAGTTGTTTGAAAAATTAATTGTATTTTATATATTGTAGCGGCAAGGCGGGTAGGCGGGAGGGGAGAGGAATCCGGGAGGGGCGGAGGGGAATGAATGGGGTGAAGATTCGCTGGAGGGGGGTCGAGGGAGGGGAAAGGCGAGAAAAGTTTAGATTGGGGGGATTCGCGGGACGGTTGGAAGCGGAAAATAGGAGGAGGAAAGGGGAGGAAGGTTTAGGGGAACGCGAGAGGGAAAGAGGAAGCGAAACGAAGGGGAATGGAGACGAATTGGAAAGGACACGCAGGGAGAAACAATATCTTTATTTGACTGGCGTTGCAACGCATGCCGGGTTCAGCTAGTATTTAATAAAACATGACTTATTTTAAATGGCGCAAAAATCTCATGTAATTTGAGTTTAGTAGCATTTAAAAAACCCTATGAATTTTTCGTTCTGTAACATTTTAATTTATTTATTTTACCAGAGAAAACCGGAAATACGTCATTTTCAAAAAAAATTTTAGACGTATTGACTCTTTTCAACAAAAAATTATAAATGGATTTCGAAAGATTGTTCTTTTATCTAGCATTCGCATGTAATAAATTTTGAGAATTTTTTTAAAATTTTTAGTATGATAAGGTTATTCCATAGGTCGTTGGGAGTTTATTAAATTTCAAAAAAGATTTTGTATTATACCACACCCATTTCAAATAATATAATCATGCAGTAAAATAAATCAATACATTATCTAGCAAACGCATGTTTTAGAATTTTAATTTTAGTTTCAATAAAATCATTAAAAAATATGTACGTACATGTGTTTCTTGACGAAAATTGGTCCATTTGTGTATTTATTTGCGCACTTACAAACTAATATATTTCAGATTTTTTTAACATTCTTATTAAATTTAGACATTATTGAAAAATGATAAATACTTATAATCAAAAAATAATTACAAAAAGTTCATTATTTTAATAGTTTTAATTTGGATTGAAATAAATTCGATATTGAGTTGAAATTTAAAAAAAGCTGGTACGGAGAATAATTAATCTTTCTCATTGTAACCGCCCTGCACGATCGTAAGATCAACTTTCGACGAAATGTGGATTTTCGTCCGCTGGCTGGTTAAACGCTCTCAAATCACAGTTAAACAAGTTTTTTTCTCGGAGTATAATTTGCGATTTTTTATTGAGAGAATTGCATATAATTACGTTTTCAACTCGGCATCTGAAGAGAGATTATCTTAACCCCCTCAGGCTAATTTGTTCGCATTTCGAAATAACTCTTAAATTAAAAAATATATGTATTATTAAAAATTAGGTCTCATAGAAATCGTTGACTTACTTACTATCATAGTGAGAAATATGATTTAAACGGTGTTCGAAAGAAAAAACACAACTCTATTAAATCAAAAAGTCGATCATAAAATAAGTAAAATTTTAATTATAAAACCAAAGTTTCGGATCGCAATTTGAAAAAAAAAAAACCTATGTAGTTTTTATTAATTATTTTAACATGGTGACAATAACGTTTATAATACACTTATCTAATAAATTATGTACGTGCTTTTATTTTTTCTTGTTCCCAATAATTTTTTTTGTTTTATTTTCTTGCAAAAATTTGATACTTCTAAAATTACATGTTTATTTTCATTTGTAAAATTTGAAGGCGTAGGTATTTTATAACTTTTTAAAACAGTTAGTTTTCGGATATGTTCAGAAATATTCCATTTATTTTGATTTTATTGCACGGCGGAAATATTTTGACCCTCCGACAAAATATGGTCGAGGCGTTAAAGAATAACATATTTTTTCAGATGATAAAAAAATAAAACACATTTGCCCTGATGATGCACACTGTAACGCTGTCCGAAGCGTTGGCTAAAAGGGGAGGTAGCGCAACACGGCATATCACCCCAAAAATAAATAATGTAAATTCTTTTGGCCGTGAAAATCTAAAATCATATCTATTTCAGAACTTCAAAACTTAGTGATCAAAGGGAATACGTTATCGGAAATTCGAAATTCAGGATCTAAATAAATAACACTTTTGCAGCCGACTAAACGAGGAACTGTTTCTGAACGAGCAGTGCGAGCGATTGCATATTTAACCTTTAATACTGACGTGATTTTTTTTTACTTTTTCTCTGGCCTGGGCGGCCCGTTACTTTAAATGATAAAATATATATTAGAGACCCATGAAAATTTTGAGGTCCAAATTATTATTTATTGGACATTTTTAAAATATTGAAATAAAATAATTTTTTTATCTTTTTTTTTTTTTTTTTTTTTTTTTTCAAAAGAAGCAAACACATTGTGACTTGAAATTTTAAAGAAATAAAAAGAAAACACTTTGTTTACGTCACTTTATTGATATTTCTTCCGTCTACCGGTTTCGGTACCTCCGTACCATCCTCAGGACTGAATATAAAATACTGACAAATACCGTGAAATATACATATATATATATATATACAAAATGTAAAAGAAAGAGACAGTAAATAAGAGCGGGACAGTGCGTCAGTTGTGGGAGGGAAGTGGGGGAGGAGCGAGTGGGATAACGGAAACTACTTATAATAGGGCTGAATGTAAAATTAAGTTGATTATTAATGATTTCAGTCTATTTGTATTTGTCAGTATTTTATATTCAGTCCTGATGATGGTACGGAGGTACCGAAACCGGTAGACGGAAGAAATATCAATAAAGTGACGTAAACAAAGTGTTTTCATTGGTATAGGCCACTTCATTTGCGCCGCCCCTTCCTCCTTGTTAGAAGTTCCCCCTATCATCACTCACTTGTAGACTTTACATTTATAATGAAGAACTTTTTTTTTCACTTCATTCGTTTTAAACAGGAAAAACTCCAGATCAATTTGGGGCCGGAGTGCAAAGTGCAACGCGGAGAGCTATATCCAAGTTTGGGTAAACGTTGCACAGAGATGGTTTTCTCAAAAACTTCCCTTAAAAAGATTTAGTAATGATTTAGATTCAGGTTTCTCTGCCATCTTATTAGAGGAAATGTGACCTTGAAAGTGTACCCATTCCTGAACTAAATCGTCTTCAAAATCATTGCCCAAGAGACTGAGTTTTTTCTGAGACTCTTTGTGATGAAAATTCACCCATTCATTTTTAAATGATTTTTTTTCTTTGAAGTATTATGCCTTCATATTATGCCTTATGCCTTCGCATATGCCTTACCTCTAATTCAGATCTCAGTCAGAAAGTTGTTTCAAAATCCTCATTTGATGTTTCGTCTATAAAGTTTTTTCTCTTAGGGTCATCTTACTATGAATGTCGCTGTGATATTGCTAAAGTGTGCTAATTTCAATTGCACTTTCTTCGAAATAATTAAAGTTTTCTTGCTCTGGTATAATATACTCGAGAAGAGATCCATAAAAATCAGATACCGTCAGTACATCAACAGATGAGCTCTAAATTTGAGCACTCACTTTATTTAGTATTTCCAAAATAGCATTCCAAAATACGATTAGTAGCCAAATAAAGGTAGCCACTGCCTAAACATTTTTTGTGAAATAATCACACCATAACTGCACGACGCAATCCGCGGTCCCGTATGGGATCACTGGGCGTCTAAAGGTTCCTATAAGGGGGGAAATAGGCGTGGAGGCTTCAAAAATTGTTTTTTCTTCATAAATCGATGGTAGAACTATTCAAAAATATTTTCTGAAAATTTCAAACCAAAATTTCATGCCATTTAAAAGTTATATGCGCTTGAGTGAGTATCTCTTAGTCGAATTACCACTGTTTTACTGCCACTCTTAATTTCAAACGCATTTTTCTCGAAACTACTTTTTTCGAATTTGTGTAACCTCTCGCTCCTACAGTTTTTGATGAATCGTTATCAAACTAAGGTCATAGTTTCTGAATCATGCACGGAGCATGGGGATGAGGGTAACCTTACGGATACCCTAGCTAAGACGCTAATGGATTTCGTTGAGTTATGCCCAACCACCAAACAAGAAAAGGTATATCACAATTAAGTAGTACTCACGGTTGGTCTTCTAGCTTGGTGACAGTCATAGATGTCCATAAGCGCTCGATATTGTTCTATTTGATTGTTAAACGATAGAAATTGAGTCCCGTCAAGTTCACACAAAGTATACGAAGAAAACGATAAGGTTTACACTTTATGTAACGATATGTTAGATAACACTTCGGCGTGGTGCAAAAATGTCACGATACGGTCGGGGGTTAGCAACGGACTTACTTGTTGACGATAAAACGCTTGTCACTTGTTGACCGTGTAGTTAGGTACCCTTATTGTGCGGAATTCCCAAGTCTGGGTTCCTGCCGATCTCGTATGACAATCGGAGCACAAAACGAAAGAAATCCATCGGCGTTATGAAACATTCCGCCCACCAAAATACAGCAAATTGTATTTTAAAGAAAAGTTGAACGTTAAGCGAAACGCAGAATGCCATGAAATATAACGTCGATGAAAAGAAGACGAAGCAGAAGAACTAGTTTTAAACGATAACTAGATGTAGATAAACTAGACGAAAAGAAACTAAATGATACGATTAACATAGACGTAAAAAGAATAAAACGAACCGCGAAACGATGATGATTAGTCACATTGCCTAGGCAATGGACACGATTAGGTGAATGGTCTTGTAAAAGAAGATCCATTCAAAGTACGAAGCGTAACGATAGCACAAGATTTTTAATAATGATTCTAATCACTTGCTCCGTAGAGAGTGATGTCCAATGTTTGGTTAAAGATAGAATACGAATTTCGAAATGATTAAGTAGAAAATCCGAACGACGAGAGGCTTTGTTATGAAAGTTGTGTACGAATAGATAACAGTAAGCAGTAAGACGTTGGAGTTTCCGAATACGATATAATTTGTTTAATAAAAGTTTAGCAGAATATATCATGTTGGACTAATTACAATTGAACTCGTTCTTCAGAGTGGAGTTCAGTTTTGTTAAAATGGCCATCTGAGATGGGCCAAGAGTCGTTTGGCTGGACAAACCCGGAGGGCTCCGCCCACCATAATACGTTACGGATAAGAACGGCCTGAGAATGGCCACGTAAAGCGATATCCGATGGATTATCAACCGATGATGCTTGACGCCGATGATTAGATGCGATAACTGTCAAGAGCGATAATTGGTCGGTGTAACGATTCCCGTGACGAGTATCATCGGGTGAAGCATCCGGTGGCCTCCACTTCCATCCCAATACCCTGAGGGTAAGAAAATGATCAACATTCTTGAAGATTACATCAGTGAAATAGTAGCCCGGCGGTAAGTTTCGGTAGGCGCGAAGTTTTGGTTTGCTACAATCCGACTTCTGCAGTTCAAGTTGACCTCGTTTGGTATGTTCGATAACTTCGGATTGCGTTTGTTGAGCTTGTTCCACACTGGAACAGCCGACGACGATTGAATCGATAATTGAATCCGAAGTGATCGCATATCGTGTGAGTGATAATTCGTAACCATTATTTTCTGTCAACGATCTGACAATACGGTAGGACAGAATAAAGGCAGAGATATCAGAAGTCACAGGGTGTAATGGGTAATCCGGGGTAGATTCCGATAATTGATGACGCCAAAATATTCTTTGGAACGCGTGATTTGGCTCTTGTGGGCATATTTGGCGATACATTTGCCGTACTTCAGCAATGAACACCACAGATGGCGAACGAAAGTTTTGCAGAAGTTCAGCAATGTTTGTTTGAAGCTTGGGAACTATAAGGAAGGCATCATTTGACGATGATTCATTCACCTCCGTCACCGAGGCATCGAAGACAATTCGCAAAGTAGTGGTAACGGTGCCCGGACGAAGAATGCAATGACGAAGTATGTGATGCATTTCCTTGAGTAAATCTTTTCCAAGAACACGTGTCATGTGACCACTGTGCAAGTAGTCAGTCATGAAAGCGAAGTACGGTTCACGTAAACTGAGCTTTACTGTCGGTTTACGTTCGAGTGAAAGGATGATGCGCGAAGAGACTTCGCGCGAACCTGGGAAAGCGATATCCTTATCCTTTTCGCCAAAAGGTAAGGCTACGATGGATTGTCCCGAAGGGTCACGTGAGTGATTAGTGTGATGGACCTGCTCATCACGTTGTTCTTCAGGGGTGAGATGTGAAGACTGAGGGAATGTGTCCAACTCCCTCAGTTTCTTGACCTTTTCAGGAAGACGGTACTGGTTGGTTTCGATAAATTGACTAGAAAAGTCACGTGAGCGATAAATGCGGTACACTTGTTCACGACGTTGTTTGGTGGGCTGTGAAGACTGAGGAAATATGTCCAACTCCCTCAGTCTCTTGACTTCTTCTGGAAGACGATACTGGTTGGTTTCGATGAAGGAGTTTGTTTGACGATCGGTAGCAAAACCAACCGAATCCAGAGGAAGCCAACCGAACAGTGAATTGATAGCTGAAGGCTGGTGAAGATCACCCGTTAATTGGGGTCTCGGTAGAGATGGCAAGATCTCAACATCTCGAAGTAGGTCAGTCGCTCCTGTGTCAGTTGTCAGTTTGTGACAGTCAGAGTCGGCATGAAGTATGTCTTGGAACAGATGACAAGATAATTGGTTGAATTGAATCGTTGGCGATGGAAGTAACTTCGTGTTGAAGGTAGTTTGTCCCTTAACATCGACATCGAAATTAGTGACGCCTGACGCGGTTGTAGAAGATTGGCCTAAGCCACGGATTTTCTGAGAGCTGACTGGACGCTCGGCAGTGCGATTAAATACGAAGTGTGCTTGACTGTCTGAATCGGTCAACCCACGAAACGTTTGAAAACTGCCGGAGGGATCACGATTGCTAATATGAGCAGTAGGCAAACGTACGATGGATCTGTCACCGAAATTAGCGAGGAAAAGAACTGGAGGATCTGAAATAGAAGCTCCTTGAATGGCAAACGTGGTGGGTCGTTGGTACTCCTCTTCAGCAGAAATGTTGTCTTCCCTATGAAGAAGAGTGTGGTGCTTACGATGACATTTCTGACAATCAAACACAGATTTGCAATTCGTGAGAGAATGAGAAGGCGTGAGACAATTCAGGCACCAACGGTGTGCCTTGGCGAATTGAGCACGTTCCTGAACCGATTTGAGGGCAAATGATTTGCACTTAGCGATATGGTGAATACCCTTGCAAAACGCGCACTTTGAAGTGAACGCAGTCAAGGACCCTTTGATTTCAGGTTTTGCCTTATTCATGACACAAGTAAATGATGACGTTTGTTTTATGACAGCTTGATCATGAAATGTTGAAAAGTTTTGGTTTTGTACGATAATGTTCGCGGGCTCCGATTCGAAAGATTGATTCGTTAATTCCTTGTGAATTACGACGATTTTGAAATAAACATTATCAAAAGCTACGCTAACTTGATTTTCAATGTCCTTGTTTGCCTCATCTAAAGCTAAGTTATCAGCGTGAACGGTTTCAAAATCATTAACAATTTTTTGCAACCTCGTATAATACGCTAAAAATAATGGGTAATTGGTTGCATCTTGCAAAACGCTTTGACCGACCTCATACACCTTGTTTATTCTGCTGATGGCAACGTTCCGTCTTCTACGCAAGCCTTGTAAAGTACTAGCCATTTTTTTTAAATAAACAAATGTACTAACGAAATAAACAGGAAAACGTTATGAATTAAAAAATAGAATTCGATATAATTTAAATACCCGGTAAGTCGTAAATAATTAAGAACTGTAACCGAATTCTACGATTAATTGTTTGAAATTCGTTCTTCAAAATGACATTTCAATTCACGTAATATTTCATAGCATTCTTTCGTTTTGTCAATGAAAGAATTTATTTATCTAAAGGTTTGCTGGTTATCGGCACCAATGAATCATGCACGGAGCATGGGGATGAGGGTAACCTTACGGATACCCTAGCTAAGACGCTAATGGATTTCGTTGAGTTATGCCCAACCACCAAACAAGAAAAGGTATATCACAATTAAGTAGTACTCACGGTTGGTCTTCTAGCTTGGTGACAGTCATAGATGTCCATAAGCGCTCGATATTGTTCTATTTGATTGTTAAACGATAGAAATTGAGTCCCGTCAAGTTCACACAAAGTATACGAAGAAAACGATAAGGTTTACACTTTATGTAACGATATGTTAGATAACACTTCGGCGTGGTGCAAAAATGTCACGATACGGTCGGGGGTTAGCAACGGACTTACTTGTTGACGATAAAACGCTTGTCACTTGTTGACCGTGTAGTTAGGTACCCTTATTGTGCGGAATTCCCAAGTCTGGGTTCCTGCCGATCTCGTATGACAATCGGAGCACAAAACGAAAGAAATCCATCGGCGTTATGAAATAGTTTCTTTATATAAATGCGCTCTATTTAATCCTAAACAATATCTTTATTTGAACTATTTTTTGTGGCAAAAAAACGTTTAAAAGAATGTTAAAAAATCGTAGTACTAAATTTTCACATTTATCGAAAAAATATTAATTTTCGAGTTTTTTGTAAGAAGTGAGGTTCATATAGAAGAAACACTAATAAAAAACTACATTTTTTTGAAAAATTGATTTCGGATGAAAATTGTGGTTGACCACAAATTGTCCAGCCGGGTGGCGACTTACAATGCGCGGCAGTTGATATCTCCGTTATTTTTTGAGGAAAATATTTGAAAATTTTAGAATATACTCTTGAATATGTATGTGTAAAATGACCGCAAGGTAGGTATAAATAAAATATATGTATTCCTCATGTGTTAAAAAAATTCATGAAAATCACTAAAAATACGAAGTCCTACGCCTATTTCTCACCTCGTGCAATAAAGGTAGCCCACAGCCAAAGCATTTTTTTTTGTGAAATATTCGCATCACAATCACCGCACCGGTCCCGTATTGGGCCGTTGGGCATTGAACTACAAAAATCCGCGGTCCCGTATGGGACCACTGGGCGTCAAGGTTAATAGATAGAAAACTCTATATTTTGTTATTGTTTAAGTATAATCGTACACAAAATTAACGGCTTGCCAAAGCGAGCGCCGCCCCTTGAACTCTGCCGCCCCTAGGCCGCGGCCTATAAGGCCTATTGACAAATCCAGGACTGTTAAGGGCCCGCAACCCGAATTTCTACCGATTTCTTACATATCTACCTTGAACACGTTAAGACTTAAAGCTCTTAAAAATATATATGTTATTCTTGAAGATAATATCTAGACATTGCCCGCGCCGAAATGCAAATTATATAAAATTTCCTCGATAGAAAAAATCGCAAAGTATGCTCCAAAAATTATTATAAACACGTTTGTTTCAGTTATTTTACAAGTTTTATGAAAAAAATCACAGTGTTTCTTTAAATGCTGTTTAAGACAATGCCCGCAAGATTTTTGCTCTATTTTAAACGAGTCGTCTTTCATTAAACATTTTCGCAATTTTCGCATCGATTTTGTCACTGTAAATGTTAGCGCTCTCCTCTAACATTCGTAATTTCGTATCTCTTCATCTTCTTCTTTTCGGGCCCAGTTGCGGAGCCTTAAGTAAATTATATTTGACAATTTGGATATGATGTAATAATTTTTGGCAAAAATCACTTGAGATCAGAAATCAGTCTGTATTATCTACTAAACTAAATAAAAACAATGAACTCACTTTTATTATAATATTTCAAAAGTGTCTCGAATAAACTGTATATATAAAACTTTAGTAAAGTTGTTTAAGTTTATTTTTATACAGTAAAAATCAACTTAAAGTTACGTAAGTACCGACGATGGGTCAGAGAGGCTCGCAAAAAAAAATTGACTTTAAAAATTTAAAATTTGAAACTTACGGCTCTGGCATCACTAAATTCAAAGCTACTGAAAGCGGCGTAGACGTACACGCGGGGGAGGGAAGTATTTCGATATTATTATTATCGCTGGGCCTGATCGGCTCCACGTCAGCAGTTAAAGGTTCAGTATCTATTTGTGCATTTACGTGTTTTGTATACAAACAGACGAGGCTACAACACGGCACAATTTGTAAACGATCATATTCACGAACCGAAGCTGCACTACCTAATTAGATTAGTCGGAAATTAGTCAGAATTCTAAACCAAGCACGGATCATTAAATAATTCAGTGGAAATCGCATCCCAAATTTAGCATGGACCGCTCTCAAAGGTTTCTGTGTAGTTTGGCGGAGAAGGTTCTATTGGCTTTTGTTGCCCGTCGCTTAAACTGGAATTGGAATACGTACATTACTTGAGTACTAGGCACAAGAGGTAATACTTTAACCAAGGTGTAGCAATTATACTGGGTGGTGCAAATGAAGGGGGCTAAGGAACCAAAAATACATAGACAGATTGAAAAATATTGTGATTTTGATCATTTTTTACCAAACAAAATATTAGTTCTTACCATAGACATATGAATATATACAGACCTGCCCTAAGTGATAAAAGCGTATTATTTCCACCTCCCCATACCGGTTCCTTGGAACCGGCTGGGCTTGCGAGAGCCTCACGTAAATCTAAAAAATGTGACGTCATCATTCTTGTCCGGACCAGCGTCGAGCTCTCATCGTACATTTTACGAAATAACACGGCAAAAACGGTAGCTTAAATATGTCGATCATAACGAATGTGGGTGGTTCTCCAGTGTGGTCGTCGCTGGTTACAGCGGTAAGTAAATTATGAAACATTTGTAAAAGTGTCTTAATTAAATACGGCAACAAAATATTCGTCTGCGAAAAGTGGCGAACTTTACTTTGCCGTATTTGGACTTCGCAAATACGTTAATAACGTGGCGAGCAATTCGAGCTCCCATGTAAAAGGTCTATTCATTCAAAAGCAGATTTTGCTTATTTATTTTATTTTTATTTTTGCAGAAACAAACAGTACATGATTACATAATGGGAAATATTTACAAAGTTATAGAATTAATACAATAATTGGTACCAATGACATGTCGCTGTTATATACTTATATTTTTGTGTGATAAATAATACATTATACCTAAATTCAGTTAGTAAATTATTGAAGGAGAGGGGTGTGGGAGAGTGTTTGTATGTGTGTAAATGGGGGTGTGTGTGAGGGTGTGTGTGAGGGTGTGTGTGAGGGTGTGTGTGGATGTGTGTGTTAAGTGTGCTAAAAATGTTTTTCTTAAATAGGGGGAGGGAATCAAAAAATATATCGGTATTTGTGGTTTTTTGAATAGAGTTGAAACTTTGAAGGATGCGGGAAATGGGGGAGTTGGCTGCAGCGTTCGTATTATTACTGGTTGTGTAAAAAAGGTTGGTGTGGCGAGTTCTTTTAGATGGGATGTTAAAATTTATTTGGGATAGAAGTTCTGGGCAGTCTATTTCGTTATGTATAATTTTACGGAGAAATGTCATGTCAGCTACCGTTCGCCTGGATTTCAGGGATTGGAGAGTGCAGATGTAATTATTGTTGTATTTATAACCGAGATACTTAATAAATTTATTTTGTATGCAATAAAAACTAAATTGTGATATTATAATGTGAGATGTCTATATACTGTCAGAATGATTTTTTAATGAATCAGAGTCATCTTCCCCCTCTTCGTCCCCCATAGTTGGGTTTTACCCCTCATCTGTATGTTCTCGTCTATTAAATTTGAATGTCTATGGTTCTTACGTATTTCATGATATAGGTAAATTGGGGCTTTTCAGTTGAAAACACAGGTACAGATAATGGTATTCTTAAAATATTGTGGTTCGTTGTTCGTGTGCGTCGCTAATATTGTCTTCAATTATTAAATATTACAATTTGAGGTTTTAACAATTAAGTTAGGTATTACAAAAAAAAAATCATCCTAGACTTACAAAAAAATCAATCCATGGCGAAAATTAAAATAAAATGGATATAGTCATCAAAGACAGTACCTGGATTTAATTTAGTTCGGGAGAAATCTTGCAGTCACACATATTTTTTATATGATAGTTCTTAGTCAATTCCTAAAAGCGACTCTACACTTTTCTGATTTGTCTCTTAGTTCTTACCTATTTCATAAGAGTGACCGGACAACTCAGAATGAAATCAACTCAACATCTCCTTTGAAACGTCATTAAAAGTGATGAAAAAAATGGTGACCGGCCAACTCAGAATGAAACCAACTCAGAAGCACCTTAGAAAGGTCATTCAGAAAGGTCATTGGATAAATTAGTTAAGTTAGATTAGGGTTACCGACTATTTTAAATTTATTTTTTAATAGCTCTCAATGACCTGAGGTGGTTCTGAGTTGGTTTCGATGGAACCGGCATGGAACCGGTTTGGCATGGAACCGAAAAAATATATAAAAATTGGTTAAATAATCTTAGGTTAGGTTATGGACTGTATTTCTTTTGTTCTTAGCTTTTAATGACTTTTCAAAGAGGTGTTGATTCTGAGTTGGCGCGGAGCATTTCATAAAAAAGGTAAACTCACGTTTTTCTGTTGAAAATACAGGAACAGACTATCATTGTCTCATTTAAACAAATTGTGGATATTAGAAAAAAGAAAATTCGCATTCAACCTATATATACTATTAAAGGAGTCTACCCACTACACCGTTCTATACCATGACCGTACTATGAACGTATCAGCCACGAAATAAACACGCTAAGCCTTACTATGCCCACTATTTTTTTTTTTTTTTTTACAGTGAATACCGCACAAGAATCTCAACTGCTCCCGTCTGGAGCCAGTGAGACTATGGCATCCCCAATTGGGGTATGTCTAGAACGTGCTATCACAGTATGATAACTGTACGTAACGGGTTCAGTGACCGTATGATACCCGTATACACCGGGGTTAGTGTCCGTACCACCCCCGTTCAATAGGCGTACGTAAGTTTTTCGTCCTCCATTTTTTCAAAATTGTCTGTCTACCCGCTGACGCACGTCTCATAGAACTAACTGAACACAAATCACGAACTGGCGGAGTAGCAACGCGGTTAGAACGGGGATCATACGCGTATGATCCCCGTTCTAACACCATCGCGTACCATGCATAGAGCGGACCGGCATCTGCAAAATATTGTCATCATTTGTCGTCAGTCCGGTCATGGTATGCGACGGTGTTGGTCGGTGACGGGACGGATTAGTGGGCAGCGTTTCATACTGATCGATACAAAGAATATTTTTTTGCATGCGCCGCTACGGTTACGGTCATGGCATGGAACGGTGTAGTGGGCAGAGACCTTAGAAAGATTTCAGGGTTTTATATAAATCTGTTATTATTTTTGCTTCTAATGTTGGTTTTTTCGGGTTACCCTGTATATTTCTTAGAAACCCTGCTTGTTTACTTTGAGAAACCAATTTACTTAGGCAATCTTTGGCCTACCGATAAAGTAGGAATCGTCAATTAACCTTGGGCCGAAATGACCAATCTGCCTCCGGCCGAAATAATCACGAATTACCCCCAATCCCCAGTGGTATCGCACGGCCCAAAATCAACACCAAACGGACACGCGACGGATTTATGTAGGTAATGTGAATGTATCGAAAGAAGATAAGAAACCCTTGGGTATAATTTCAAAGATACACGAAGGTACAAAACTAAGGTAAAGAATATAACACTGAAGTGCTTTCCATATCAATTTGAACGGAAACAAATGTGCCACTGACCTTTACCATTCTGTATACATAGCGGTATACATGGCGGTATATCTATCTTACACTTGCCATAGGTTCTCAACGTGGGCGATAACGCCCCCTCGGGAGCGTTTCAGACCTTCAGGGGTGGCGGTAGAAGACCAAGAGTAAATTGGGGGCGTTTCAGACTTTCACGGGGGCATCTTATCCCATTAGGGGCCATCCTGTGACAAAGGGGTATGGGAAAGGGGGTTGTTCATGAGCTTTGTGACGTCATATACATAAAACGACTGTGACACATGCAACAGCCACAAAAATATTTTCCCTATCCCATTAAGCCCCCTCCGTCGTGGTATCCCGTTACGCCCCCCCTGTTATGGTAAATTTAATCGTGACGACAATTGCTGTTTCGGATTCACGAGTTAGGGGGCACTAGAAATAAAAATATTCTCAAAGTGGGCGGTGGGCAAAAAAAGATTGAGAATCTATGGTCAACATAGTTTTGTTTGGAAATATAAAATTTCAATTTAAGAGGCCATAGGTCTACACCTTTGCCATGGCTCACCCCTAGTGGTTCGCAACGTTTGGTGAATAAGAAACCAGCTTCATGGCAAGCCGGATCGGGAGAGAATGGTTGAGAGAGTCCTTTTGACTTCTCCAGCCGTTCGCTCCCGGAGCAACGCTTTGCACCGCAGTGGGAGGGAGGGATGGATTCATACGTCTGTCACTCCTGGACACACTGACCTCCAGATTCCTACCCACTTCTCATACTCTTTTCCTTCCCAGAACTTATTCTCCTTCCTTTCCTATAAATATCCTCCACACAGCATCCCGAAAAAAAAAATTCGAGTACGGTTAACACGCGGTAGAAGCGAAACTTTACCAAAATAATCTCAACCAATGAAGAACCAAGGAGCCTTAAAAAGTGAGGTCGTAACCAAAGCGGCCAATGAGCGCAGACCTAGCGTAATTTCCGTTTTATATCTCAACCAATAGGAGCCTTGATAGGAGTTCGCAGGTGCTGTAAGCGTCATTTCCGTTTCATCCGAATTCCAATTTCCACAATTTAAGTTTCACTTAAAAAACAATCAATTTTTTGTGTAAGCAATAAAATAGACACTTTTCAGGAATGTTTATTCATCAACTAACCATGACGTCGTTTCCTCGCAGCGGTAGGCAGAGAAGATGAACTTCCACACACACCTGTCATGTCCCACATTCATTTAACTCACTAGCTTTTAACTAATCGATGGTACATTTATTATTTTAATGCATCGGAGAAGCACCATTTCATTTTTCAAGCTATTTAGACGGCCTCCGTGGTCGAGGGGTAAGGCTCTTGACTCGCAAACCGAAGGTCGCGGGATCGAATCCCGGCACGGGCAAATAAATTTTATTAGATTAATTTGTATTATTTCACAATTTATTAATTAAATCTAATATATAATATATATGCGGCACGTTCCGGAATGGAAGATACTCACATACATAAAAATAAAAATATGCTTATATAAATGTTTATGAGATGTCTGTGTGTTGCTAAACCATTCATCCTTTGGGGATTTGAATTATTTCTACATATATATAATAGTGAGTTCTGGCGTCATGAAATCATGCGTTGCTAGCCATTCATCCGATGGTGATGAAACTTTGAAGATTTGATGTGTGCATGCCCGCGATGGTTTCTATATATACTGGTGAGCTCTGGCATTATGAATTTTTTATAACAAAATGCAATAGCCGGCACGCGAGCTGTTTGAAAAATGAATGTACCGGGACTGAATGTATAGAATGCGGGCGGGGGCATGGGAAATTGGGAGGGGGGTTCGCGGAAGCGGGAGAGGGGTGTGGGGATAGGGAAGACGGAGTGGGAACGCGTGAGGGGAAGAGGACGTGGGAGAGCAAGGGAATTTCTAAGAGGAACGGGACGAATGGGAAAGGATTTTTTTTTTACATGAATACCGCACAAGAGTCCCAACTGCTCCCGTCTGGAGCCAGTGGGACTATGGCATCCTTAATTAGGGTATGTTGTGAGGCTAAAGGCAGTGGGGAGAGGAAGGAGATAGGGAAGAGGAAGGTGGGGAAGTACCTGGCTATTCAGATCTGGTCACCAAACACGGCCGAAGCCATTTCAAGCAACGTTTCAATTCTGAATGGTGGCCTTACACCAGGGCGATACTGAGAGTATCTTCCACTCTGGAACGTGCCGCAAACATACTATGTATTACTTTAAATGAATAAATTGTGAAAAACACTAATTAATCAAATAAAATTTATTTGCCACGCTGGGATTCGATCCCGCGACCTTCGGAATGCGAGTCAAGCGCCTTACCGCTGCACTACGCCGGCCGATACGTAGTTAGAAACAATTTCTTTATTAAGTGGCATAGCAACGCATGCCGGAAACTCGCAAGTATGTACGTATATAGGTACATATTTGTAGATGCAAAATAAAACAGTACTATGCTTTCAGAATGCCAGAATACGTAGTGACTAAGTGTCCGGCTAACTTTCCAATTTAGCCACTGTGCGACAAAACGGATACAAACTAACTTTCAACACGGTGTGAATACTAAATTCTGCAGTTGAAAATGTTTTCTGGCATTTAATTCCATCAGAGGGACACTTTTTGTTAACTGTGATGGGATGCACTCAGTGTTTCCCTTGTGAAATACCAACATTCAGAATCTAAACGTTGTTTTTTTTACATTAACTCTACACTGAAAAAAAAATCCCTCAGGGCCTCTGTCATCTTTGGGGATGCTGTGTGGGTGGTCTAACTAAACTAATTAGACTAATAAAAGCCGCAGAAGACATAAATAATCTAAAAATATGGTTTGACTATAACCTCCTTTCGTTAAATAGTGATAAAACATATGTCATCCCTTTCGAAATTAACACCAACAATATATCAAATCTTCAAATAATCTTACATAATCATTCTTTCGCACAACACGATACTAATCACTGACAACAAAATTGTTCACTTCTGAAAACAGCGGATAAAATTACATATATCGGAATAATCATAGATAAAAACCTAAAATGGAAAGATCACATCGGACATAAAATAAAAAGAATTAGGAAATTAATTGATATATTCTTACGAATTAGAAACTTCTTATCAACGAAAAATCTAAACTCAATATACTACGCACTAGTACAGTCTATTCTTCAGTATGCCATCAGTTGGGGAGCAGCTTATAAAACTAGTTTGACCCCCATAGAAATTGTTCAAAGACTCATTATAAAAGTTATACTAAAAAAACCTCCAGACTTCCCCACTGAACGCATATTCGAAGAATTCAAAGTTGCAACATTTAAAAACTTATTTGAGAAAAATTCAATCATACAAATTATAAAAGAATAAACAAAAGTTTTAACAAAACAAAAAAACGACTTAAAAAAATGCACTAAAAAGTAAAAAAATTATTTCCTATTCTTCTACAACTTTATAATCAACTTACCTTTTCTACTCATCAATATGTATGTACGATTGTTATTTTTGGAGTCGGTGTCGGCGGGAGAGGAGCTGTCAAGTGAACACGCCGGGCCGCGGGTACCTTGGTTGACACCGACTCCAAAAATAACAATCGTACCCACATATTGATGAGTAGAAAAGGTAAGTTGATTATAAAGTTGTAGAAGAATACGAAATTATTTTTTTACTTTTTAGTGCATTTTTTGAAGTCGTTTTTTTGTTTTGTTAAAATTTTTGTTTATTTTTTGATTTTTAGTGAATCTGAAGTACACTAACTAATTCGATTAAGATTCGGCCGAGTATCGTAAATTTGTTCTTCAGAATTGGAGAGTTCCGTTACTTTGTCATGGATCCCATAATCAGAACCTAACCAAACTCTCATCAAACTACCCTTGAAGTACATCCTTTCCAATAAAAAAAGAATCATCGAAATCGGTTGGCGTGATATTGAGTTATTCGTCCATTTGTCGCGCACATACTTGATGCAAATTTAAGACTTATATGATTTTCTCATGGATGCCATTTTCAGAACTGGACCAAATTAAAATGGGACCACAGGGAAGCACCAGCATTCAAATAAAAAAAGAATCATCAATATCGGTTTACCCAGTCGAAAGTTCTGAGGTAACAAACATAAAAAAAAAATACAGTCGAATTGAGAACCTCCTCCTTTTCGAAGTCGTTTAAAAAGATAAATTCTCATTCATAACTGAAAATCGTACAAGACTTGCACATGTATTTGTATGCCCCAAACTAAACACGTCTTTTGCCCAACACCATTATACGCACCAAGGAAAATACTTCTTTAATAACCTTCCAGTAGAAATCAGAAGCATTAATGACAAAGTACAATTGTTGAACTCCATCAAAAAACATTTTAGAGAAATCACCAATGGGAAAATTGCTGGTTCCCTCATCACCACATGAATGTCACACTAAAAATTATACCTATTTTACTTATTACTGAATACTTGTGGATGATTTTATCTTTTAGTTAAAGGATCTTGATTGCGATATGATTAAACTGTGTTTTAACGGTGTATGTATATTAACTGTGAATCTGTGTATATATTATGTGAAACACCTGACTGTATAAATTGTACATATTTAAAATGTATCCACAAGCTCCTCCATCCACAAGCAAATGCATTTAATGGAGGAAAAGTAACACTGTAACATGTTCCATTTTTTAAGATAAATAAAATTATTAAAAAATAAAATTATTACAAAAAAAAATTTTTTGGGGAAACTAGTTTACCAATATTAATAAATAAGTTGTATGCTGGTGCAGAGTGTTTTTTAAAATGTGTTAGGTAATATCACCCCTTTGCGCCATTTCAATTCGGTGCCCAAAGCGGACCGCTCCAATAGCGCCTTCTTAGAGCCAACCCTGTTCGAATCAAATGTGATTACATTAACCGGCGCATATTAAACGTTTACGTATATTTGCTGTATACTAAATATTCATGTTTCGACGTTATCAAACGCATTAGTATGAATACAATTTTCACTTGACTGCATTATGATAGTTTAATTATTTATTAGGTAAACAAACTAGCTTAGCAGAACAAGATGTTGATAAGCCAAGTTAGTTTTGATAAAGCACATGTCACACGGTGTGCTTAACTTAAGATTTGTTGTTCGTTAACTTTGATTGTATTGTACATTGTTGGCAATTACAACAACCCATCGCTTGATAACTTTAATTATAAATTATTATGTTATGAATTACGGTAATGCGCGTTTTAATCCCGCGACAAAATATCCCCGACAAAATATCCCCAAAAAGATATCCCCGACAAGATATCCTCGACAAAATATCCCGACAAAATATACCCGCCAAGATATTCCCGACAAAATATCCCCGACAAAATATCCCGACAAAATATACCCGCCAAGATATTCCCGACAAAATATCCCCGACAAAATATGCCCGACAAGATATCCCCGACAAAATATCCCCGACAAAATATCCCCGACAAAATATACCCGACAAGATATCCCCGACAAAATATCACCGACAAAACATCCCCGACAAAATATACGCGCCAAGATATCCCCGACAAAATATCCTCGACAAAATATCCCCGACAAAATATCCCGCGGACAAAACATATTCTAACAAAATATCTACTTAAACCTAACCTAACCTCACCTAAACTAACTTTACAGAATGTATGTATTATTTTCAATTCTTTTTACTATTTTATAACAATAATTTATTGTCTTTTTTTTTAAATTCTCTTTTTTTTGCATTAGCTTCACACAGGAGGCCCTGAGGAAAATAATTCCCCTCAGGGCCTATGTCATCTTTGGGGATGCTGTGTGGAGGGTCTTTTTAAGGAAAGGAAAGAGAGAAAGTTCTGGAAAGGAAAAAGGCATGAGGGGTGGGTAGGAATCTGGAAGTAGTGTGTCCAGACATGACAGAGGATGTATCTATCCCTCCCACTGTGGTGCAAGGCAATGTTTCGAGAGGGTCCTGCTGAAGAAGTCAAAAGATCTCCCTTTCTCCCGATCCGGCCTTCCACGCAGTTGGTGGGCAGATGCATGCGCCGCCAAGATCCGGACAAACCTAACCCCATGAACCCGGGCACCCCTGCTAAGTCACCAAACGTAACGAACCACTTGGGGTGACTGGTTATCCAATAAATGGTTCCCGGGGCGGCGGTACCCATACCCGCCTCAAAAAATTGCGGGATTGCGGTCTTTACAGGATGTCTGTAATATTTTTATCCCATTTTACTATTTTAGAAAAGTAATTTATTTTCTTTACAGGATGTCTGTATTATTTTTGTCTCTTTTACTATTTTATAACAATGATTTATTGACTTTATAGGATTATTTTTGTCTCATTTTTTGTTAGGTTAGGTTAGGTTTTAGTTGATTTTTTTTTGGGGAATGTTTTATCCGCAGGATATTTTGTCCGTAGGATATTTGTAAGTAGGATATTTTGTCCGTAGGATATTTTGTCCGTAGGATATTTTGTCCGTAGGATATTTGTCCGTAGGATATTTTGTCCGTAGGATATTTTGTCCGTAGTATATTTTGTCCGTAGGATATTTTGTCCCTAGGATATTTTGTCCGCAGGATATTTTGTCCGTAGGATATTTTGTCGGGGATATTTTGACGCGAGATGAAAAGCCGCGGAACCATGAATTACATTTTATAAGTTTTTGGGGTGTTAAGCCGTGTTGCGCTACCTCCTCCTTTAGCCAACGTTTCGGATGTGATGATGGTCATGGACACTGTAATGCTGTCCGAAACGTTGGCTAAAAAAGGAGGTAGCGCAACACGGCATAACACCCCAAAAAGAAATAACAAAAAATACTTTTAGCCTTGAAAATCTAAAAATATCCTACATTTTATAAGTCTTGTTATATCGCTCAAGAAACTTCCTTTTCAATTTTAAATGTTATAACGGGTTGTTATTTTTATACTCAATGGTTTAATTTAGGTAAATCAAATTTAATGCGTTTTAAAGAGGACAATCATTTCAACAAAATATAGTGTTGTGTGAAAATTACAAAAGTTATCTTTAAAAATTATAGATGGCAGCACTTCTATTTGTAGCTAATATGAACGGAGTGAGTGGAGTGAGTGTTTACCTGGGCTTTATCGCCAAGGTTTACACATTAGGTTTTTGTCATATCCCATGAATTTGATTAGATTTTTCATAGTTATTTATTATCGAATATTGGAATATTATACATTTACATACAACATGAAAATTTTGTAATTTACTTATTTTAGGTGTATACGATTAATTTTGCGGTGTCTTAAATGGCTAATATAATAATAATATAACAGCTGACCTGGCAAAGGTTGTTCTGTCATATAATAAAAGTTCGATGAGGCGGACGTCTGTCATTCAACAACATAAATAATTTCATTGTGTTTGAAATAGATGTGGGTCGTTACGCCATTTTCAAAAAACGTAACGAAACCAGTTGCTTGTTTGGCGTAACCTGTTTCAAAACAGGTTATTTTTGTAACTAGTTATTTTCATTGAGCTTCAGTTACACACGAAACTGTATACCTCCACCAACTATAAAGTTACACTATCTCAATAAATGAAAGCACTATCTAGTATCTAAGTGTTTGTATCTATACGGTGAAATCATACTTTATTCAGGCTTAGGACTGACTGCATTAAATGCATTTATGATTAATTAGTGTTTACTGTGATAAAATTTCACTTTACACAATTGAAATTTAAAATGCATTATTTTCCGCCACCCCAAATGCAAAAAGGTTCCTTTTATAGTAATTAAGGTGAATCTAAAGGTTTTTTCTAAAAATTATTCGTAATAAGCGTTGACAGTGCGATCGAAAATTTACCGAAAGAACTCAAAATTATATACAAGTACAATGACGAACTAAAACAAACTTAATTATTTCACTTTAAATTCAAAAAATGGTCGCTCGCCTCCCAGAAACGGAACCCACTCCCGCTTACTCGAAAATGTTCGATTCAAAATCTCGCACGCTCGGCCGGCCGGTAAACGCAACTATGCGAAACGCGAAACGCGGCGAAACTACTCTGCACTCAGTTACTCACATCACACCCAACACAGTAACAACGCATTTACAAAAATAACCACTTGTAATTTTATCGAAACTAGTTATTTCCGTTACATACCGCGAAACAAGTTATTGTAACTAGTGACGTTAAATAACGCTCATGCCTAGTTTGAAATACGAATGACGGTTAAATTTGTTCACACAAAAATATTAAAATCGCCATTAAAAAATGGGAGGGTGGGAGAGTGGTGGTAAGAGGGTGAACATTTTGGGATTATAGGTATTTTTTGATGCCAAATAAAAAAAAATACAACAAAAAAAAAATTAATGAAGAAAATAATAGATAAAAATTTCTATTATTCTATTAAAAGGATAGGGACACCCTAATCACCTAGCGGTATGAAATATAGAGACTTTACGACCTATTCTCATACCTACCAAATATACATAAAAAAATTCATAAAAATTAGTCAAGCCTTTTCGGAGGAGTGCGACCACAAACGTGATACGAGATTTTTATATATATAGATTTTTGGAAAATATACAGGTTTTACTTAAATTTGGACCAGAATAAAAAAAATGACATTTAACATGTCGGGTATAGAATCCGTTAGTTCCATTACGTGATTTTAAATATATGTAGGTGTACATGTATTTTAACGTCCCCTTTTGTATATATGAATAGTTACTAAAATTATAAACAATTAAAGTTGTTGTAAACATTTTATTATTATTATTATTATTACAAAACTGAACTGTCCCAGCAACAAACTTTTGCATTTTTAAGTGATAAATTGAAGACATCCGTTGAAGAATCCAAATTGTTCTCTCCATTAGTATTCTGGTCAACGAGGAGTACATATTAATTGGATAATTTGAGAACGCAATTTTCATGAAAAATCATCAAAAGGGCACTGTACAATTTATTACGAGGCTCCATCTACTATGACGGCCTCCGTGGTATAGGGGTAAGGCTTTTGACTCGCAATCCGTGCGCAAATAAATTTTATTTGATTAATTTGTGTTATTTCAATGTTATTTCATTTAAAAATAAAATAAAGTATATTTGCGGACATCACAGAGTGAAAGATACTTTCAGTATCGTCAGTTTTATGTAAAAATAATCTAATTATACTACAGTAGAGCCTCGCTAATCCGGATAGGGAAAAACAAGACCCCTTCCGGATTATCGAGGCGTCCGTATTATAGTATGCAATTTTTTAATAGGAATAAAACACATTTTTTAGTTGGGTTTCATTTACTAAAGTAAAAATTTAAATTCAATTTAGACAAGAATATGTATGTACGTACAAATGTATTTTTTAAAAATTCATAAGTGTAAGAAATATGGGCACTTAACATGAAAAAAAAAAACTAAAAGTTAATTAATGAGTGACGGCAAATGATTGAATATTGGCACGTTTTGATCCGCACGCACCCGTCCGGATTACAGCGTGCACCGAAGTAACGAGGGTCCGGATTAGCGAGGCTCTACTGTATTTTCAAACTCATACAGAAAACAGGTAGGTCACTTCCAATAACCCATTTTTATTGGAAAGTTTATGCTTGGAGAATATAAATATATACAGGGTGTTAATGGCCTGCCTCAAACTGCCCAATACCTAATGGTAGGTGTTGGACTAAGGGGTTGGTCGGTTACTCGGCTGAGTGACTTTTTGAATTGAATTTTTTTTTTTAAAAGTCACCTCAGACTAAAATTTCTTTACATGTTTTACTTCAAATAATGTCAGGAATCACTGGTTAAATAAAGTAAGTCAAGTACATCCCTTAACACTCTATAATTGGTAGTTAATAAATAGAAGGCAGTTAATCTCAGAATTTCTACACTAAAAAATCCCAATTTTCAGTAATCTGGTATTGGTGAAAATTTTAAAATAAAACATTAAAGCAACGAAATAGAAAGCATAAAAATGATAACGACGCACAGTGATTCGTTTCATACAAGCTAGACGCTAATAAGTCACTTTTGAATTCCCAAACAATGACGTCATGGCGACATTACCAGATAGACAATACAGTTATTTAAAGACTTTGCTGTATTGAACATACAACAACTGTACATCAAAATTATAATTATACATTACCAAAAGGACAAACTAAATCATCATACTGCACAACACAATTACGACACAAGACACAGACACCAACACATGACTCCAAAGACAAATACTACCTATGGACAAAGACATTACCGTAATTTGGCTCCAAAATTTTTTAATTTAATTGTAAAAGATATTAAAGATATTCATATGACTAAAAATGCTAATCTAAAACACCAAACTCATAAGTGGATACTCAACAAAGGCGTTGTATACTGCGGGCAGACAATTTATACCATATAACAACACACTAAACTGTATCTTTCTTTTTTCCTCTCAAATTTTTGTTATTATTTCAAAATTTCTTAGTGTTCTTATCTAATCATTTTTATATTTCTTATTAATTGTATGAAAATTTTTTTATGTTTCTCAATTCCTCTCAAATATTTGTTATTATTTCTAAATTTCTTAGTATTCTCATCTAATCATTTTTATTTTTAATTTTAATATTTCTTATTAATTGTATGAAATTTTTTTATGTTTCTCAACAAAGGCGTTGTATACTGCGGGCAGATAATTTATACCATATAACAACACACTAAACTGTATCTTTCTCTTTTCCTCTCAAATATTTGTTATTATTTCAAAATTTCTTAGTGTTCTTATCTAATCATTTTTAATTTTTATATTTCTTATTAATTGTATGAAATTTTTTATGTTTCTCAATTCCTCTCAAATATTTGTTATTATTTCTAAATTTCTTAGTATTCTTATCTAATCATTTTTATTTTTAATTTTAATATTTCTTATTAATTGTATGAAAATTTGTTATGTTTCTCAACAAAGGCGTTGTATACTGCGGGCAGATAATTTATACCATATAACAACACACTAAACTGTATCTTTCTCTTTTCCTCTCAAATATTTGTTATTATTTCAAAATTTCTTAGTGTTCTTATCTAATCATTTTTAATTTTTATATTTTTTATTAATTGTATGAAATTTTTATATGTTTCTCAACTTTTTTCAGTTTTCTTTTTCTTTCATTCTATTTATCTTTTCATATATACATTAAAAAAATTCTTATTCTTTTCTTACAAGATTAAGTAATCAAAATTTGACTACATTCCTGCCACCTCGGAACAGGCTCAGCCTAGTGAGGTGGTGTTTACCAAAAACCAAAAACAAAAAAAAATATGTATTTTACTTCATACTGTAGAAAAAAAAATGTATTTGTGCTTATCTTGGTTAATAAATAATAAAAAAAAAAAAAAAAAAAAAAAAAAAGACAGGATAATAAATGCATGCTTAATTGGGGTGATTAGTACACGCATTGACTCATACCAGAGGCCTAAATTCGAATAAAGTGTTTTGAAATTAACATTTGCATTTATTCGCTTGTCGCAGCTCGACGTTTAAAATTGTGTACTAAGTTTGAAAAGTGTTTTTTTTTCGGTTCTGTAAAATGGTGGCTACTTTGAAAGGTATGTTTTAAAGTTTTTTCTTAATACTTTAGTGTAAATAATTTTGGTGGTTTTTTAAATATTAAATAAGTTTGTGTTTTTTTTCGGCCTAAAAAATATTAAATTTCTAACTTCTCGAGAGTTTATCGCAGAGAGTATATCAAAATCGCATAATATATATTTTTTTTAAATAGTGCAACTAATATTCTATTCATATAAGTTTCGATGTTAACCCACACGAATCCGCATTATTATTATTTTTTCATTTTACGGGAACCACATACGAGATTTCCAGGCTGGAATTGTTCGTGACATGGAAGAGTTTGCCGAAGAAAGAAAAGCTTGAGGGAATGTTTAGAAAAAAATTTAAGTATATTTGAACTTCATAAGCTCAGTGCAAGTGGTGAAAAAAAGTTTAAAAACCAAATATGGCTTATATCTTTGAATATAAGCAGAAAATTATAAAAGGCAGTATAGCCGTTTATGTATTTAAAATAAAATAAAAAAAAATAAAAAAAAAATATACTGTTTTTAACCAATAAAAAAAAAAAAAAAAAATGGACCGTAATTTTAGCAATTTATTGCAATCAAAATGCACTTTTTTTACTTCTTACATATAATTATTTTATTATAAACCTCAAATACTCTATTCGTACATTATTTAAAAATTATATAAAAAAAAAATTTAAAATTAAAAAAAAAAACAACAGGAAAAAAAAGAATCATTTTGAATACTCGTTTTCATAAAATTAGTATTGACTACACCTCAATAGAGGGTTAAAAATAATTTAATCACGAGTTTTTAGCGTCTGGCATGTATGAAACGAATCACTGTGCGACGTGATCACATTTCTATGGCAGCGATGCTTTTCTCTATGCTTAATCCTCGCATAATATTCTCGTAACTCGCGCAGTTTATGCTTAACTTTTACATTAGTGTAAAGTTTGCCCGCTACAAGAAACAGGACAATGCCACACAAGTTTTAATTGAACCAGCTCAAAGTAACAAGTTGAAAGGAACATCGTTTATGCACAAACTCGTTAAATTGTGCATGGAGATTAACTGGCACTGTGTTGTTTTAAGCTACCTGAACAAGATGGCGTTTATTACTGGGTTAGGTGTCTTGACGATGTTCTGTTCTAACTGAAGCTTTATTAGCAAAGTAGCAAAGAGATGTTTGAAAGTTAACGCTCGGTCATTCACTCTAAGCCCCAAGAGTTTTATGTGCTTTTACTTTGACTACAGCATTTGGTTCATTGGTCAGAACTCTGAAGTACACTAAAGTACGCTTCCACAATATGGAATCCTTAATATAAGGTTTATACAGATTTAGTAAAAAGTATACAGAATAAATTTTCGAAACATTTACTCGAGAAATACAACAAAACTACAAATAATAATATGTTGACTCTATAGATAATCTGTTAAATAATAAAATAACTTTTCCCGAATTGCTATCCGTCATTGGTTTAAATGTTCCAATGAAGCCAACAACACTAATGCAAGAAATAACTCACCAATTACTCACGCATTCACAAATTGTACTCACTAAGAAAAATTGCTACACTTGGACATTTTTCATGATTCCTTGCTAATATACAAAATTAATTTGTATAATATTTTATATGAACTGTCGTCGGCTTGTATTTTTGCTAGGACAAATGTTGAACTGAGGGATCCGAGGGGCCCTTCTCCTTTCACCAATAGTGTGTTACAAGGCTCTCCCTTAGGACCAGTATAAATTATCTATTATTTGAATGTCATAATACATATATTTTATATTCAAGTATTCAAAAGTTTTATGCTTTATTTGCGACAATCTCAGTCTTATTCTCGAAAACCAGTTTACACTTTGTGTACGTATTATATTATGCTAATTCAGTCTTATGTTAGAAAATAAACCATCACACAAGATTGTGACTTTTGCTAGGGAGAATTACTCGTATTGGCACAAGGAAAATTTCTAGATTGGTTTGTTAGTTAATGGTTTCAAAGAAACACAACCATTTAAGAACCTCACTTTCTCATTTTGGTATGCCACAAGGATTTCACTTAGTTCCAAATTATATTTTTTACTAAATAAGTTATAGTTTATTTTTAAATGACATGAATCTAATAGGCAGGTAGGCACACAAAATAAGAACCACAATAAAAAAATATTATTTATGTGATTTGAAAATTCGTGAAAGTAGCATTTCCGTACTTTTATCTTTTGATATCCATACTGGTTGGGATATAAAGAGGAATTCTAAATATTAAGTTATTTTTTCTTCGGCTGGCAGTATGCTGATTGGTCTAAAATATGCCACCTCTTTTAATTAGTCTAATGACGCTACTTTCAAGTTCATTTGGTATAACTGCTTGTTCTAAAATTATATTGATCAAAAGAGTTATAAGAGGTCCTTAAATATTAATGTTTCTTAATGTCAAACATTCAAATGTTGCCAATCCATGGGTGACTTTGAATTGTTTAATTTGAACACTTCAGTCCCCAAATTAACAAAATCCTTATTTTAGTCCTTTCCTTAACCAACCTCAAAACATTCTCAAATGGATAAAAATGGCATTATCAGCATAAGTGTTTTGGATGTTGAGTTTGACAATCTAAACCAGAGGTTCCCAAACTTATTTTTCTCATAGACCCCTTTTAAAATTTAACAGATTTCGGTGGAGCCCCTGCTGCTACATTTCTACCACATTCTCAAAACTCGTCAAAAAATGGGAAGATTAGATCTAACGATGGAAATTTTGGTCGCGGCTGAGTTCCAACCCTAAATTCGGAATGGTATAAATAAAATGAAAAATAGTTATTATGTATGAATGTAGATGACTCAATTTTTTTATTTTTTTTATTTCATAAATTGTTAATTTAACTATTGAATATGTTCCCAAAGTTTTAAATAAAAATTTCAATCGTTCCGGTGTTATGAGGGTGTTTGTGCCGAACCGCCTGGTAAACTTGAAACGCACTTTTCTCGAAACGACATTTTTTGAATTTGTGTACAAAGTGTTTGTGTAGAAAGTTTTTAATCAAAAATTTGAAAAATTTGCGAATACCTTATTTATATAATTACGCTCTATCATTGTCAAAAGTATTTTTTATTTGCAAAAAAATGGAAAAAATGGCAAAAAAGGAAAATCTTAGCACACCTGTAAAAAAATTCCTAATTATTCGCATTAATTTAGACATCTGCATCCGTGGATGTGAACCTATAATAATAATGTAACCGTATCAGCATCCGCGAATGTCAAAATATTTGCATCCGCAACTAGCCTGTCCTGTATTTTCCACTTTAATAAAATTAAATATCGAATACGCAAGTTTTTACAAGTAACAGTCTCTGACCTTCTTAAAATACACTAATCAAAAAATTAAGGGTGGTTTTAAAAAAAAGGAACTTTTTGCTAAATATTAAGGCTATCTGATCCATGAGCCGGCCTAACTGAAAAAAAATTTCAAGTCAAAATTTGAAAAATTATTTTTTCGCACTGTCTATTAGGATTGCATGAGAACCGTAGCTCAAAATGTAGTTAAAGCTTCAAAACACTTTTTTAAAAAATCTCAATACGACCATTTTTCACCGAAATTCAGCCTGTCAAAAATCACCGAAAAATTTGAATTTTTTTTGCTCCCTTAATTTTTTTTAGTGTATATTATCTGCCTATACATTGATAGAAAAAGCCAAACCAACATTTTTGGTCTTTACTATCGAAACCAGATACATTTTGGTGGACCCCCACATACAACTTGTGGACCCCCATTTTTTTATCACGCCAACGTAGACCCCCGTCGAGTCTCCGTGGACCCCTGGGGGTCCACCTGGACCACTTTGAGAATCACTGATCTAAACAAATTGGCTTTTAAACTTCAATGGTTATCAGATACGAGAAAGTGCTTCTCTTTGACGTTCAAATTCAGTCAATATTCCATGAAAACATGATAATAATTGAATATGCAAATTATTCAAATTTTCCGTGGGAATATTCAAATAAAGCGACATCTGCCGTGAATTCTAGTTCATAGTTCATTGTTTATTATCGGAGATCCGAAGTAATTGTGTATTGTTATCGAATAAGTTATCCTGGAAATAATAATAACTTTATTGTGATATTAATTTACGAGAGTATTATTTTATAAATCCGTTATATTATTTTATTTATTTGAGGATATTTTGAATAATGAAAACAATTGCCAGCCAAAAGCAAAAGCTAATCTACCAAATTACATTTAGATATTATATTAAAGTATTCTCTAAAGTAAAACAAAAGCTACTCCAAGTTTTGAATAACAGAAAATTTCTAAAAATATTATCAAGTCTTTCAAAAGTTCTGTGTAGACGTCCCGTCTGAAAAAGTATGTTTCTGATTTTCTCTCATTTATTAAATCAAAACCAAAACTTTCTCTTAAATCATAAGATTTGTAAGTACGTCCTTAAATATCTATCTACCATAGACATCCAAATATAATAGACCAGAAGATACAGATGAGGGGTAAGACCAAACTATGGAGGGTGAAGAGGGGAAAGATGACTGTGATTCGTTAAAAATCAATCTGACAGTATATAGGCATCTCGCATTATAATATCACCATTTAGTTCTTAAAAGCAAAATCTGCTTTTAAATGAATAGACCTTTTTACATCGGAGCGCGTATTGCCCGCCACGTTATTATCATATTTGCGAAGTAGAAATCGGCAAAGGAAAGTTCGCCTTTTTTCACACGGGAATATTTTGTTGTCGTGTTTAGTTAAGACACTTTTACAAATGTTTGATAATTTACTTACCCCTGTTACCAGCGACGAGCTCACTGGAGAAACGCCCACATTCGCTACGTTCACATATATTAGGGTATAATGTATAGCACAAGCTCTCACTTTTGTTCGTAAAATGTGCAATTACCAAACGTGCAATGTACCAGCGCGCTGGTCAGGACAAGAATGATGACGTCACATTTTTTAGATTCAAGCGATGCTCTCGTAAGCCGAGCTGGCTCCATGGAACCGGCGAAATAGGAGGGGGAAATAATAAGCTTTTATCACTTAGGGCAGGTCCAGATATATTCATATGTCCATGCTATCTACTTAATTATAAACAATAAAAATTACACGTAAATTAAAAAAAAAATAACAACAAATCAGGAATTAAACAACTTGTCCAAATAAATATCACCATATCAACGATAACATTCTTCGCGTCTCGTCGCCGAGGAAGGACCGCCAAACAACTCGATCTTGGCACAAACTCCTTGCCTCGTACATATTCATACATCGTCTCATACGTGCTCTTCTATTATTTTGATCCTTGACACGGCCCGACTCGGTGTCTTTTTTTTACATGAGCTCCACACAGGAGGCCCTGAGGAAAATAATTTCCCTCATCCCCTTTAGGGATGCTATGTGTAGGGTTTTTTTTTTAAAAAAGGAAGGAGAGGAGAGTTCTGAGAGCGAAATGGGTTTAAGGGGTTGGTAGGAATCTGGGGTTCAGTGTGTCCTGGTCATCCACCTCAAGACCTAGACAAACCTCACCCTATGAACCCGGGCACCCCTGCTAAATCACCAAACGTAGCGAACCACTTGGGGTGATCTAATAACAGAGGTGTTGGTTATCCAATAAAGATTCCCGGAGCGGCCGCGCCGTAGCCATTTCCGCCTCCCAAATTGATTGAGTCTGATTCAATTTTTTTTTAAAGTATTATTATTCAGTTTTTAATTTTACAATATTTATCTTACTAATCTTACAAAACTGATCAATCAGTTTGATTGTAAGAAATCTCTCATTTTTC
This sequence comes from Limnephilus marmoratus, assembly GCA_917880885.1. Classification (NCBI taxonomy): domain Eukaryota; kingdom Metazoa; phylum Arthropoda; class Insecta; order Trichoptera; family Limnephilidae; genus Limnephilus; species Limnephilus marmoratus. The sequence continues at coordinate 21,724,989 of OU862930.1, read as the reverse complement.
CCATTTAATTAATACTTTTAAACTTTTAGGTTTTACATAGTAAAAACTAAGTAAAATACTTAATATTAAAATACTAATTATTATAAACTACTAATTATTATAATGTTTATGAATACAGTGTGTGATAGTAATTACCAGGTATTTGATCAATATTCGATCTGGGTATTTGTATACAATATTATTTGCTTTCATGTTCTACGGAGATAGAATGATTTAACTTTTGTTTTGATTTTTGAATAAAACGTCTCATTTTTAATATTTTCAGGTAATGCGTTAAATATTTCTGGAATTTTATGCCTCTTTGTTCTATCACCGTATACATTTTGAGATTTATTAATAATAATCATTTGTGCTTCTCTATACTTGGTCGTGTCATGTCTTGTCTCTCATCGGGCGTCCCCGAATTCTACAAAGTCGCGAGCTCACAATGGCTTTCGACACGGTCGAACATGGGGCTTCGTAAATCACACCCACAGCATAGGTGTTTACAGGATAACTCTTAATTTTGAACTGGACACTATCACACATGATGCTCTTAGTAGGCTGGACAAAAAGTATTTGTAGAGAGGAATTAAATTAGGGAAAGCTATAAGGATAAATGATAAATACTCGATCATGCGAACTCTGGCAGAATAAAAAGGTAGTATTTAAAACGGCCACCATCTTGAACCGCAACCGGAGCGTAACAAACAAATACACAGAGATGAAATGAAGAGGATTTTGCAACTCTCTCTGTATTATATTTTACGCGTGATAAAACTAGTAACCTTAGGTGGGTAAAATAATATTTTCTCGTGGAATAATAAAATCAGAAGCAATTTATTGAAATCTTGTTGTAAATTTCGTCAGGCACTTACCAAAGTAACCATAATTCCTCAGAATTACAAATTATAATAATATTTGGTTTCATTCCATACTCGATGTATTCGCTCGACAGTGGATCGCAAAATATAATTTGATTTGACTTGTCAATTACTTGTTTTAGTCGGGTTTGATGGGAGATAATGTAAACATTTGTAACTGTCGTATTTAGGTACAATCGAAATTGTAATTTGATTTTCGTGAAGTAAATTCATGCCCGTGATCATTATTGATATAAATGTCGATTAATTTAGCTTGGCGGAAAAGGTACAACTAAAATTGATACCATGTAATTGAGTAAAGAACTTTGTGATGTGAAAGAGAGAAGGGTGATTTGCTGTGACTCCACAATGGAATTCTGAAATCAACCCTGGAGGTTTAGCACAGTGAAATCGATAATTTTACAATATAGATAGGCGTAACTACCGACGACAAGCACGGCCGCATTGTTGACAGCCAGACCGATATTGACGGGGAATAAATAAGAAATCGATATATGCTGCCAATACTGGCGGATGTATCTATGGATTTACATTCCTTAACCATAAATGGACCGTTTCGAATTGATATACTAACTATAATATACGTTGGCACTTTGCGTGTGTTTTTGAGACTAAATGGGAGATAATAATTTAATGAGGTCTTTAGTTATATTTGAACCACTTCATTTCTCCAAGATCGAACGGAATAAATTGATCGCGTCTTAGATGAATTAATTAATTTTGTGAATCGCTTATACGATTGTTTTCAATTCTAAGAGCTTCGTTAGTTAATCTCCATTTATTAATAAGCCAGTTATTTTGCATAACGGACGACATTATTCAAAATTATTTGCATATTCACAGCGTAACTGACACTCAAGAGGCCGTGCTAAAATTTATCAATCGTCGGTCGGAACATTTCTTATCAATTGTTGACAGTGCTCGCAAATATTGATAACTCACCATAGATGAAGTATTTAGTCAATATCGTATCTATGTAGGGTTTTATCGATCGTCCATGCGAGACCTCCTGAAGCATGGAAGGGGGCTTGAAGGATGAAATTGGACTGGTTAGATTTTTAAGTCCAAAAGAATTAAAATTATTTATTTTTTGGGATGTTATGCCTTGTAGCGCTACGTCCTACTCTAGCTGACCTTTCAGACAGCATTACAGTGTCCATTGTAATGTAAAGCTGTTTGAAAAGTTGGCTGAGGAAGGAGGTAGTGCAACATGGCACAATACCCCAAAAATAAATCAGGACGATTATTACTTTGCCTACACCAACAAATTATCTTCATAAATTTTGGTTGCAGTTATTACTTCATGAACCCCGAAGGTCGGCAAACGGTTCGACGACGAAACAAAACACTTTTAAAAAGTTAAGTTTTCATCACTTTTCATGACGTTATATCAATTTTCAAAGTTGTCACTGTTCGGTTCTGTTCGGATACCGGCAAAACAGGTCAAGTCAAAGTCAACCCTTTTAGTAGATGAATTTCAGTACGTCTTTCAAGTTCCTAAACTATCTCTGGAATCGACATATCGTTGAAATAATTGACGATTTAACGACAATGGCGGAAACACTATAATGTTGCAAACAGAAGGAATTTGGCCATAAAAATATGATCGATTACTCAAATCAAAAAACTTACTCAGCTCAGGAGGTGATTGGGGAGGGAAAATATTTAAAATTAAACAGATGTGGATCGGTCAAAGAATTTCAGGTAAGGTCATCAACTCATCACCTTTTTCCTGTTGATAGTGTTTTGTTATCAGATCTGAAAACCCACTAATCTATATAATATTATATAAAAATGAATCCCTGTTTCCCTTGGTCACGCCAAAACTTCAGAACAACTTTACCCATTTCATTCATATATTTTTTAAAAGTTTTCTAATGCTTTGTAGAAAGTTTTTACGGAAAAAAAATTAAGAAAATTGCGCAGAAAATTGAAAAATTTCAGAAAACTTAACGACTATTTTAACTTCGCACGTTTGATGAAATTGAATTTAGCAGGCAGCTGTTTTTTTTGTACTAAAAGAATCGTCTATGGATTTTAAAAATTACACATATTTTAAATGGGTACCTGTGTTAGGTACCACATTTGATTGATTGTTCTTATAATATACAAATATGAATGTTTGTAATATACGAAAAATGAAAATTTGAACAAAAAAATTGTAATTATTGGCACGCGAGCTGTTTGAAAACTGAATGTACTGGGAACGTGGGAGGGTGCTTTGCGGGACTGGGAGAGGGGAGAGGGTGGGCGGGTAAGGTGAAAGGGGAACTCGGGAGGGTAGGGGATGCGGGAGGGAAACGGGGACGCACGGGAAAGGACATGCAGGAAGAAACAATTTATTTCTTTGAATATGGCATCGCAACGCATGCCGGGAACCGGCTAGTTTCTTATGATTCATCTTTCTCTTTTTATTACCTAACGTAACTCTGACTTCGATGGAGCCCCCATATCTGAGCTGGTCACTTAGAGTTACAATCAATGAGGGCCGGTTTGGAAGATTTTTTCCGTTGAAGGAGATTAGATATTCATTTCGAACTCTTTTAGACGTAATCAGACATTATTGGGACTTTGAAACATTAAATTCAACGAGATTATTTTTACCCCAAGAGAAAATACTCTCGAGGTAACCGTCCATTCTTTGCTTCAAAGCCCTCCGAACCGTCGTAATTTGTGAGCCTTTTGGGGGTTTGTCAAACAAAAAGCTATCATGGACTGTACTGTCATCTTTATACACTTCCTTCAGCCTTACAATCTTCTCTAAATTGTGAACAATAGTTCCACTAACTCCGGACTACTCTATTTTTATTTAAAGGCCACACTTAAATTTTTGTGAGCCCTTTGGATAAATCTGCTCGTGCTCATCTTGTTGAACAATAAAAATTTAATATTCTCAGCCACCCCTGCAACCGTACTCATAATACATCTAAACCACGGGCAAGGAAACCCCAATTAATTCTCAGCAAAAAGATATTAGACATAAAAGGCGACCCTTTTCATTCTCAAGGGTCCTCAAAGAGATACCACCCCAACACCCTCACCTACAATCTGTTGACATCTTCTCTCATCCTTCCCCACCCTTTCTCCAGCCTCAATCGATCTCCATCTTCCCTCATCTCTCTCCCGTGATCCCGTTTTCGCCGATATTCTCGGTAGGTACTCGAATTTCAAAAGAGTTCGATAAATTGGACAGAAGCTAAAAAACAGTGCTCGGTTTTTGATTTTATTGGAACCACCGAGGAGAAAAAACTTATAGAAGTATATTGCGGGTTTTGGTTTTGAAATGAGAATATGCTTACTTCCTGCCAGAATGCCATTTATCCAGTTCCTATCTCTTCCTAACCATCACATTGCTGGAAAAGAATTTGATATTTAGAACAATGGCAAGAAATATAGTGCAAATTCGAGTGCAAATGTTTTTGAAAAACGTTGAAATTTGGAAGCACGTTGTGGATATTTATCGTGGACATATTATCGTTTTTAAATAAAAAGAAGAAATTTGACTAACTATTTGTACTCGTACATCCACAAATTTACTAAACTATCTCTACCTATCTTATTAATGTAATTAAGTGTAATGTCTTAGTAAATTCATTGAAATATTATAAACCGTCATAGGCTGTAATATTATTTAGTTATTTAAAAAAATATATATTATAATTTAACTATCTTATCTAAAATAATAACATCCAAATTGGACAGTTCCGAACTCCTGCAACTTGCAGAGGTACAGGAGGTACCACCAGCGGTTTGGCACTATGCGAAACTAATACTTAAGTGTTATTATTAGTCATGGTTAATGTTGCAATTTTGTAAACCTCTGATCAGCTCACTTTTAAATTTTTGTAGTTTCTATTTTTATATCATGTATGTATTTTTTTATCGTAACTTCTTATTATTACATCTCACTGTACTTTGTTGCTTATATTTTTATTTCATTTATGTACTTTTTTTATTTCTATTGTAATTTCTATTATTTCTTTCTCGTGTTATTGTGTACTGCCTTTATTTGTTTATGTAAAAGCCCTCTTGGCGTAAAATAATATAAATAAATTAATAAATAAATTTGTTTTGTTGCAGCGATAATAACCTCGAGGTATCGCGGTGGAACTATATCATGGTTGTATCGTGTGCTCCTCCGGAGAGATATAGTGGTAAGTGATTGGCTATCTCTTTTCCTTGTTTTAAGTACCTTATTTCCCTACACATTTTCACCCAATTCCAGCAATTTGGTCTCCTCATAGAGCACGCCTGATTACGGAGGCAATTGAAATTCACAAAAAATCTTATAAATATTAATAGAGGTAACACGGTATCGCTCCTAAGTAGATAAGTACAAACATCACCCCTAACTATTACACATCTGCCCTGATGATGGACACTGTAACGCTGTCCGAAACGTTGGCTAAAGAAGGAGGTAGCGTAACACGGCATAATACCCCAAAAACTAATAACAAAATATAGTCTTTATGTTTAAATTTTTTGGTGATAAGAAGATTTATAAGTTCTTTGGTGTACCATTTTGGTTAGGTGTTTGGCTTACATATTACGGTTGGAACATAGATGCTAATAGCCTTTCCGAAAACAGAATAAAATTTATTGGTAGCTGTGTTAATGTCATCATATTGCACAGATGACCAATCAAAAGCGAGGAGATAATTACATATTTTCTCGTAATCAGTTTTGAGACAGTTTACAGGTATTAACATGTACATTAGAAATAATAACTTCCAGTGGAGGATGATAACCATCAATGGGCACCAGCGGTTCACTACATTCTTCAATTACTAGTGACTCTAAGTTAGAAAAACATAAGTCTAGAGTACGATGATTTGCCTGATTCAGGCCTAGAAATAACGCCATGTCTAGAATAATGCGTTCAGACTCACTCACACTGATATTATTGTCCCTGTTCACCCAATTCACATTTGGAAGATTATAATCACCAGCAAGCAAAAATGTTGCATTAGCATATTATATAAATATTAATAGAGACGACGGAGCTAAGCTCAACAGTTCTTGGTATCCGGTAATTGACGGTTACATCAAGGCTAAACGCAAAAAAACATGTTAAAGTATATTGTAGCGCCAGTTCGTAGAGGAGTGGAGCTGGCGACACGGTATCGCTCCAAAGTAGATAAGTACAAACATCACCCTAACTATTACACATCTGCCCTGATGATCGACTCTAACGCTGTCCGAAACGTTGGCTAAAGAAGGAGGTAGCGCAACACGGCATAATATCCCAAAAACTAAAAACAAAAATTTGGTCTCATTTCATTTTTATTATTGGCAGTGCATTTGAAGTTGTAATTCGTAAGCAGTTTTGGATGCAATAAATAAGGTAAGTTTTCTCGTACTTCACGTAACACGCTTACCTGAACAACAGATAATCAATAAATTTCAATTGCCTGTGACAACAAGAATGGTAACACTTGCAATAATTTTCATTTCTAATCGATATCGATTACACTTCTACTGATTTTCTGATCAGTGTTCTGAACGGTGAGAAACAATATTTACATTTACCAATGTTTTAATTAAAATTTTGATTAAGGTGGTTTTATTCCAATGTAAATAGGGTTAAATATAATCACAGTAATTCTGACGGCAGCCATGATGTATCGGTTAACTTAATTAATTAATGTTAAAAAATAATCCTTAAACATGTTTTAACATATATAATTAATATATTGAGGGTATTGACATTTTCGGGCTTATGTTTGTATTCTGGGAGATGCTAAATCTTTGTTGGATTTCATTTCGTTGGTAAAATTTAGAATTTAAACAAAATGTAAAAATCGTTTTCTTTAGTCTATGTAATGAATAATATCGGTAAAGGTTTACAACTATATTAAATTTCAAACACAGAAGTCAACTTCTCGTAGTTAAAGGTTGATATAAAGAAACAAAGAACTCTCTTAACCTGCCAGTCTAATTTGTTCGCTATCAAATTTCGTCACAAGGTCTCATAGAAATCGTTGTATCTCTCTCACTATCATAGTGAAAAAACAAAAAAAAAAACTTTTTCAAAAAGAGAAAACGCCAGATTTTATATTCAAAACTAAAAAATAACCACAAACGATGTAAAATATACATCTTTATGAAACCAACATTTCTAAATCAAAATTTAAAATACTTGTGTTTTTATTTTTTTTATCACTAATTTTACCCAGAAAAAAACTTTTTTACGTTTGCATGAAAAAAAATTATATTTTTAAAATAATATGTTTATTTCGAATTATAAAATCTGAAAGCGTATTTTATCACCTTTCAAAAACAGTTTTTAGTTTTCGGATACTTTCAGAATTATTCCATTTATTTGGAAATGTTTTGACCTCTGATAAAATATAAGAAGTTAAACAAATTAAACCTCAAATTAGAAAAAAAACAACCGAACAATATGTTTATATCATTGACCTATGTATTTATATCCTTGGTCGAACATTTATATCCAACAAAAATAAGTAAACCCTGTTCTTTTCGGGAGGCGGGTATTGGTTCCGTTGCCCCGGGAATTATTTATTGGTTAACCAACACCTCCGCCATAGGTAGCCCCAAGTGCTTCACTCAAACTTTTGTTAATTTGTTTGTTTGTCCGTGTCTTGGCGGTGGATGCGTCTGCCCACAAGCTGCATGGGAGGCCGGTTTCGGAGAGAACGGTTGAGGGAGTCCCCTTGACTTCTCCAGGGGTCTCAGGAAATTCTCCCTTTCTTAAGAAATTCTCCAGGAAGACATTTAATCCAGGAGGTAACTATAATCAATGTTTTGTACAGAAATATGTAATTTATAGTTTCTGTACCTCATTTTGAACCTTTTCTATATTGTAGTAATAAATATTAAAAAAACGGTGACCATATCGTAGAATTCTACTCTAGTTTGCATCTGACAAGGGTTTTATATAACATGATAAATATTAATTTCTAAATACAATTGCAGAAGAGTGCTCATATTTATATCTACGTTTGTTCGTTTGCTAAACCACTTTTGCTAAAAGAAGCTCAATCAGTACAGCCAGAAAATCCATTAATCTTTTGAATGGAGTTGTCCTAATAAGATAACGTGACCACCGGCCTTCTTACAGATAATAAATCTATTGATATTTTATGTTATTACCCCAAGTTTCTCCAAAATATATCACTCAACCTTTTCATAGGATTCATTTAGCTTTGTCATAATGGTTAAACGAAATCTAATTTGAAGATTGGATCCCATTAGCGAACCTAATTATTTTAAAAGTGTTACGAATTCTAAGGCGTAGGCTAGACGTTCAATATTTATCACATACTAGCTGGTCCCTGGCATGCGTTGCTACGTCATTCAAAGATATAAATTGTTTCTCCCTGCATGTCCATTTTCATGCGTCCCCGTTGCCCTCCCGCGTCTCCTTCCCCTCTTACGTTCTTCTTCCAACTTTCCCAACTTTCCCGCCTTCCCCCTCCCTCGTCACCGTTCCCTTTCGCGCAAACCACACCTCCTTCGTTCCATTTACCCTCCTGCCTTCCCTCCCTGCCGCTAAAATATATGAAATACACACCTTTTCAGACCACTCGTACGCCACTAATTAATTTTTACAGTAATTTTTTTACATTTTAACAAATTTCATAACGCCAGAGCTTACCATTACATACATAGAAACACTCTTCCGCTAAAATGCAATGTTCTGTAAAAAAATTGAGTCAATCCAAGATTATTTTCCGAGATTTGTTGACCCAAACATAAAGAACCTAAATATACATATTTTTAATACAAATTTCATAACGCCAGAGCTTACTATTATATATAGAAAGGTGATCGTGATCCATCAAAATGGATCCATTATCGTGATATTTATTGAACGTGTAGGCTAGCTTTTTGACGGATTACAATATGGATCTCAGGATTTCTAGGTTCAAATATTGATTGATTTCAATTCGGAATTCCAGATCGTAAAAATTATTGAATGTGTAGCCTACGCCTCAATATTCGTCACGATCCATGTGTTCACGTTACGGAATTCAGAAATCTAGATATCTGTGATCCATATTGTTATCCAATACGCTAGCAATACGCTAGCCTACACGTTCAATAAATATTACGACAATTGGTACATATTGACAGATCACACTAAATATATGTGTGCTTCAAGGTAGCAACTATCAGGATTTTTAAAATGATTTTTTTTATATGATTACCTCACGAGAGTCCTAACTGCTTGCTCCCAATCGTCTGGACCCAGTGAGACTATGGCATCCCCAAATGGGGTATGCTGTGAGGCTAAAGGTATTGGGGAGGATAAAAAATGGGGTAGATATAAGGTGGGGAAGTAACTAGCTATTCAGATTTGGTCACCAAATACGGCTAAAGTCATTTCAAGTAACTGCACGTTTCGATTCTGAATGATGCTTTTTCACTGCGTACTTTACATTATGGAACGTAAAGAAAATTAATAAATTGTAATTTTTTTAAATTAGCTTCACACAGAGAAGAAAATAATTACCCTCAGGGTCTATTTCATCTTTGGGTATGCTGTAAGGAGGGTCATTTTAAGCAAATAAAGTAGACGAAGATTCGGGAAGGAAAAATGTGTGAGGGGTGGATAGGAATCCAGGGTTCAGTGTGTCTAGGTGATCCGCCGCCAAGACCTAAACAAATCTTACTCCGTGAATTTGATCACCTCTGCTAAAGCACCCATTCCCGTCTTCTAAATGAAATAACACAAATTATCGAAATTACATTTTTCTTTCGTGCGGATTCGCAATTTTGTAAAAGAATTTGTGCAAGTCATCTTTCACCAATATTGTGTTTTCCCGTAAAGTATCCTTGGCTAATTGTTTCTAAAAGTTTCTCCTAGTATTTCCCCAGTGAACAGATCTATCTCTCACAGAAATCAACGGGTCTCTATTTTCGGTATGCCAGAGTAGTTCAGAAGTTGGTGAAGTATTGTTTGAAAACATCCAGAATTATTCGTGAGACTCTGTCCCCGGCCTTTCAACAAAATTCAGCAGGTACTTTCTTTGTCGAAATTCAACAAAGAAACTAATTCAAAATATTCAGAACAACTTTTTGTCTCCTCTCTAATGAGGAATAGTTTGTTTTGCGAAATCTAAATTAGTTCTAGAGACAAATTTCACTAAGTTTTATCATCAAACATACATACTTTCAGGAATGGAAGGAGCGGAAGATCTGGGAAGGAAAAATATACGAGAAGTAAGTAGGAATCTTGTGTCCAAGACACGGAGGTTTGAATTAGTCCCTCCCACTGTGGTGCAAGGCGATGGGTCAAGTAAGATAGTCCTGCTCGATGAGAGAGTCCTGTTGGAGAGGTAAACAAGTCTCCCTCAACCAGTCTCCACAAATCCGATCGCCACACAAGAATGCAGACTCTTCCGCCGCCAAGATTTAGACAATCCTCAGCCCATGAACCCGGGAAGCCCTGCTAAATCTCTAAACGTGGCGAACTATTTAGGGTGGCTTATTTTTTTTTTGCATTTACTCCAAACAGGAGACCCTGAGGAAAATAATTTCCCTCAGGGCCTATGTCATCTGAGATGCTGTGTAGAGGGTATTTTTGTGGAGAGGAAGGAATGAACATTGGTCTTGAAGAGAACCATGTTGTAGGAAGGAGGAAACACAGAGGCCGTCAAATCGTTCCACAGCCGAGCTGTTGAACACACGAACGAGTCGAAAAATCGACTCGAACGCACGTAAATGAAAGAGCGGCTGGATTTTAGTCATGTATATTTTATATTGATGCTCCTCTCCAGTCCCGGAGGCCCCTAGGCAGTCAAATTTTGAAGTTAAACATAACCTCACAATTGAATCTACTACATTTAAAAAATATATGTACTATATTATTTTTACAATTTTAGAAACTATGGCTACATAATTTGAAATGTACGTATAAAAGTGATGTAGAATTCTTTCTTATTCTTCCTCAATAGAAGATTTGTGTTGAGGGGGACTAGGATTTAGGATAGAGAATTCTTCTACGCTACAACTTCATGGTTTTGGGTAGGGCTTTGTTAGTAACTTCAACGTTAATGTTTTTAAAATACTAGACAATTATTTTTTCGATATTTCCGCCAAGATTTGATGCACTTAATGTTGTCGTTTTATAAACCAAATGCTGCTTCAAAAAACTGCTTACTAATTATAGCTTTAAATGCACTTGAAAATGACTGTAAATCCTTTAAACGAAAGGAGACGAAATGATGTGTGCTGGAATTAGGTGATAATTTGTGTAGGAAAAAACAAGATATGCAAGAAAAACGGATGACTAATCACTTGCCACTCTGTGTCTCTGCGATGGAGCATCCGACATAATCACAATACAATTATTTTCGCGATACCTCGTAATTATCGCTTCAACAAAACGATATTATGTACTACTAGGTGGTTCCCGGCATGCGTTGCTATGCCATTTAATAAGAAATTGTTTCACCCTGCGTGTCCTTTCCCATTCGTCCCGTTCCCCTCTCGCGTTCCCTCCCACTCCGCCTCCTCCACCTTCCCTCTCTCCACTCCCCTCCCCCTTCACACGTCCCGCGAACCCCCTACCCGAATTCCATACATTCAGTCCCGGTACACACAATTTTAAACAGCTCGCGTGCCACCTATTGCCATTTTTTTATATAAATTTCATAACACCAGAGCTTACTAGTAGTTTTATAAAAACCTTAACCTGACAATAACGAACACAAAAAATTTTTTTTTTTCTAATTTGGTGCCGTCGATCGGAAGTTATGCGCGTACATACATTTCGGCGATTTATTTTTATTTATTTAGAAGAAAGATAGAAGATAGATAGATATATTATGAGATGGTTACACTCTTTCTTTTTACTTTTAAAACGAGATTGTGTACACGAAAAATACCAACAACTTGCTTCCAAGGTAGTTCCAAATTATCTTATTAACTTTACAATAAAATTTTACAATACTCGTTGATTTTTTTTACGATAGCTTCAGGGGGTTTTGAAGAAAATAATTCACCTCAGGACCTATATCATCTCTGGGGATGCTGTGTGAGGGTCTTTTTAGGAAAGGAAAGAGAGGGTGTTCTGGGATGTAAAAAGGTATGAGGATTAGGAGGAATCTGGCGGTCAGTGTGTACAGGAGTGACGGACGAATGATTCCAATCCTCCCATTTTTTTGCAAATATGATGTTCCGAGAGAAATTTCAATATGATGCTGGAGAATGCAGTTCAAATATGAAGTCAAAAGGTCTTCCTCAATTACGCAGACACATACAAAATTCTTCCCATGAATCCGGGCACCCCTGTGAAGTCACCAAACGGCACTGAGAGATGTTAGTTATCCAATAAATGGTTCCCGGGGCGGGGGTACCCACAGGCCTCCCAAAATGTTACGGTGCCAGAAGAAGCATTTATTTTTATTTTTATTTATTTTTATTTTTGCAGAAACAAACAGTACATTATTACATAATGGGAAATATTTACAAAGTTATAGAATTAATACAATAATTGGTACCAATGACATGTCGCTGTTATATACTTATATTTTTGTGTGATAAATAATACATTGTACCTAAATTAAGTTAGTAACTTATTGAAGGAGAGGGGTGTGGGAGAGTGTTTGTATGTGTGTAAATGAGAGGGTGTGTGTGTGTGGATGTGTGTGTTATGTGTGCGAATTAAGTGTGCTAAAAATGTTTTTCTTAAATATAGGGAGGGAATCAAAAAATATATCGGTATTTGTGGTTTTTTGAATAGAGTTGAAACTTTGAAGGATGCGGGAAATGGGGGAGTTGGCTGCAGCGTTCGTATTATTACTGGTTGTGTAAAAAAGGTTGGTGTGGCGAGTTCTTTTAGATGGGATGTTAAAATTTATTTGGGATAGAAGTTCTGGGCAGTCTATTTCGTTATGTATAATTTTATGGAGAAATGTCATGTCAGCTACCGTTCGCCTTAATTTCAGGGATTGGAGAGTGCAGATGTAATTATTGTTGTATTTATAACCGAGATACTTAATAAATTTATTTTGTATGCGCTCTATGTTATTGACGTATTGGGTGTATTTGGGATTCCAGACAGGCGATGCAAATTCCAGTGTACTTCTGACTAGTGAGGAGTAAAGCATTACTAGAGTATGTGGATTTCTAGCATACTCTCATCTACGTAAATAATACACTAGGTTTAAATCAACACCATTAACACCGAACACTACCTTTTTGTTAATCCGGTACTGTATCCCCCGTATCATTAATTTATAGCATGCTCTATATTTATCCCGACTGGGAATGTGTCTGAAAGTTGGGAGTTGAAGGCGATGTTCTTTTCAGTTGAAATATCAATGTCTTTCTCGAACAAGCAGTATTTCAAAACTCTTGGAAGAGTGTAACGAAACTTTGCTAAAGTTTTGAAATATGAAATATTATATTATCTTTCTTATACATTTATCATACGGATAGGTGGAACGTGGAACTGACATGATATTCAAGAAATGCTGTGGGTTTATTATTTATAATACATTTATTTTTATTTTGTACTATCTCACAAGAGCGCTCCTGTCTGCACAGTGTAAATTTAGGAGAACTAACAAAAAACTATAACAAACTCTTTTGTTATTAGTTTTTGGGGTATTATGCCGTGTTACGCTACCTCCTTCTTTAGCCAACGTTTCGGACAGCGTTGCAGATGTGTGCACATCTGCCCTGATGATGGACAGTGCAACGCTGTCCGAAACGTTGGCTAAAGAAGGAGGTAACGTAACACGGCATAATACCCCAAAAACTAATAACAAAATAATTTTTGGCCGTGAAAATTTAAAATCGTATCTAAAACAAACTCTATTTTTCTTTAGTAGAATTGTTTTGATAGAATAATATCGCACAAGTATGATTTTAGATTTTCACGGCCAAAAGTATTTTTGTTGTTTGTTTTTGGGGTGTTATGCCGTGTTACGCTACCTCCTCCTTTAGCCAACGTTTCGGACAGCGTTACAGTGTCCATCATCACATGTGTCCACATTTGCCCTGATGATGGACACTGTAACGCTGTCCGAAACGTAGGCTAAAGGAGGAGGTAGCATAACACGGCATAACACCCCAAAAACAAACAACAAAAATATTACAATTTGTGAGGCGGGAATGGGTACCGCCGCCCCGGGAACCTTTATTGGATAACCAACACCTCTGCCATAGGTCACCCCAAGTGGTTCGGAAATTATTTTCCTCAGGGCCTCCTGTGTGGAGCTCATGTAAAAAAAAAAAAAATTACACAAGTTTATATTTGTCTTTATTTATTATAATTTATACAATTTAACTTTAAAAAATTTAAATGCCATTTACTCTAAATATAAAAATAAGCTAAAGAGTTCATATTTATTTTAAATTATTATTATTTTAATCCTTTTTTAAAACTAGAAAAAATTATTTCAATTCAACAAAAACTTCATTTTTATCTTTAATGGCATGCGTTGCAATGCCACTTAACAAAGAAATTATTTCTTTCTGCGTGTCCTTTCCCATTTGACCTGTTCCCCTTCCCCTCCCATGTCCCCTTCTCATCACGCGTTCCCCTCCACCTTCCCCGCCTTCCATTTTCCCTCTCCCGCTCTCCCGTCCCGCCGTGCCGCGTTCCATATATTCAGTCCCAATACATTGCACTTGCACAATCCATAATGGAATACGGCATTATTGCCTGGGGCTGTGCCAGTAAAAAATACATTAATACACTGTTTAAAGCTCAGAAAATCCTAATAAAAGTAATACTTAAGTTACCAACACTAACACCCACTTCAATCATATTCGAAAAATTCCCAGTGCTGAAAATTCAAAAAATATATTCAAAACAAATACTAACTTTCCTTTACAAGAACTTATCCACATTTAACACTTCACAAAATTCTCTCAATACTAGAACAAGACATGCTCACCAACTACAAAACCAAAAACAAACACATCCTTTGGACAAAAACTCTACAGATACCAGAAAACTATACAATTCTCTTCCTACACAATATAAAACAACTAATATTATTGAATACAAAAAAAAAAACATAAGAAACTGGCTACAATCTTTTTAACTTTTAATTTATAATTTTTGTCAAATTGATTTCGATTTTATATTTTGATTTTTATTGTTTCTCTTTTTATATTAGCTATTAACACTCTTTTGTTTTACTATTCACAATTTATAATTTATAATTTAAAACTGAAAAATGTCCTCTACAACACAGGTGAACTCCTAGTGTGGAGGACAATATATTATACCTTTGTAATGTAAATGTACTAAGAATAAATAAATAAATAAATTCAGTTTCCAAAAAGCTCGCATATGATTTATTGCAATTTTTTACACAAATTTCATAATGCCAGAAGTCACTATTGTATATAGAAAACATCGCGGCATGCACACATCAAATCCCCAAAGTTTCATCGCAATCGGATGAATGATTTAGCAACGCATAGACATCTCAAATACACCCAAACAAGCATATTTTGATATTTAAATATTTATTTATTTATTTATAATATTAACGCCTTTTGGCCTTTACATAATATAACATAGTGTATAGCAACAACAAGAAAAATAAAGCTCTATTGAGTTTGTAAAACAGAAAGAAATAGTTGAGAAAGACATATGTAGATATTTAGATAACAAAACGAAAATAAATGCAACGATATTTAAAAATTACAATATTGTAACAATGAAAAAACACATTTGAATATAATACATGCAAATAACTTATCTTAAAGAGGATAAATGATTTATTATTTCATCATCACTATTGGCTCTACAACCCCTGGTGGGTCTTGGCCTCCTCAAGAGTCTTCCTCCACTCATCTCGGTTTTGTGCCAGCTCTCTCCAGTTTGGAAGCTCCAAGATAGATATGTCTTTGAGGACGTTGTCGATCCATCTTAGTCTTGGCCTTCCCAGGCTCCTTCGCCCTATTGGTCTTGAGTATTTCAAGTCAATGTATTATTTTATTATGTAGTATTTGTCTTATTATTTCATACTTATATTTTATCAGCGACACATTCCATAAATCTTTGTGCGAAAACATATTGCCTAAGTTTTGTATTCTGTGAAGTGGTATATTGAAATGGGACATGGTTGTAGTATTGCCACAATAAAACGGTAGTACTGGCCTTGTGTTTCTGGCTGGCACATTCGAATTTATGAGCGCTAAGACTTCATATATATATTAAATGAAAAATGTAAGTATACAATTTGTCATCACACAACATTCGTTCGCAGACTCGATTTTCGAAAGATTTTCTGGAGAATTATTCAACATTAATGACGCGTACGCTTTCAGAAGCTCTTCGTTCCACAGCTTTATTGCAATGCAATTCAATTACCTAAAAGGAGTCATTTTCACGTAAAATGATATTACTTCAGTCATTAAATGTCAAAATGTGCCTCCAGCGAAATTACTTAATATAATTTTGTCGTTACAATTTTTTTATGATCGAATTTACTGTTAACTTAACTAATTAGTTTATTAAAGCCTTACCTTTTTACTGAGATTTAGATGTAATTTGATGTTTTGCAAGGTTTATGGCACATTTCATATCTAATTATTACTTTAATTGAATTATGCGCCTTCGTGCTCGTCGGACGGTCGTTATCAGTAATATATCACTGACAAAATTAGTTTTTTATAAGTCTGCGTATTCCAGGCCCCAGCTGAATCTGCGAGATGAACGTAAAATTATAGGAAAGGAATGGAGCAATTCTCGACGGCGCGAAACGCCGCTTGCGGTTGCTTCATTCCTTTCTCATAATTCGTGTTTTGGATCGCGTCTCGGCTCGCAAATGTATACGCAGCCTAACAGAAGCAACACAAGGTTCAAATCACCATATAATAATGTATTTTTTAATTTTTTACTTAATGAGTAAAAACTCAAATTGTCGTATTTAATTAATGAAGACAATATAAGCGAAACTCAATCAAAAATCTGAAACGGAAAAATCAGAAAAAGAGATGTTCACTTCTGGGACTCGAACCCAGGACCTTCGGCTTTCCGGGCCGCAACTCTACCAACTGAGCTAATGTATCCCTACACTAGGGTTAACTTTGAAAACAAAGTTTGAAATCCAGGATTTGAAGGTAGAAATACCACGACATTTCGGTTTAAAGCCAGGACTATATATGTATAAGAGCAGTACCTAATTGTTATAGTTATAATGAAAACAGAATCAATAAAACAACTAATATGTTCACATTTTTTACTAAAGTGTTCAACTAACATTAAGTTACTAAATTAGCTAATCAAATGGAGGAATTATGTTTTTAATCATAAAATAATCTAGTCTAAGTAAGTAATGTAATAGGACAAATTCTTAGGTGTTACTTTATTTTTTTATTATTTATTCATTTGGTCTTTTATTATTTAATTATTTATTTTTATTGTATTTTTCAACTCCACACGTGCCTCAACATTTGTGCCTCAACTTTTATCAAAGTCTCAAAATTCTTTCAGTGAGAGCAATTATGTGGTACAAAATTATATTTCAGCACATAAATAACCCTTTATATATAAACAGGCTGGAACACAACCATAATACTCGTTTTAACTTTAATAAAGGACTAATTGTACCTAAACATACAAATAAATATGGACAAAGAACGTTAAATTACATGATTCCCAGTTGTTTAAATATGCTTCCAGCTGAAATTAAAAACTGTGCCCAAAACAAACAATTGGTGAATTTACTGAAGACTTGGCTCACGGAAAGAATTAATTTGCATTAGCTTACAATAACATATTACTTATTCTAAAGACTTTAAAATTATTATTCATGTTTTCATAATTTTTCTTTTATCTAAGTATATTTCTGTAAAAAATTTAATTTAATTTTATATCTATAATTTTAAAAATGTATCCAAGTATATTTCTATAAAAAAATAAATTTAAATTTATATCTTTAACTGTAAAAATGTAACTATCAAATCTCTATAATAAGATCTTTAATGTAAAGAACCCGTTAGACCAGTGGTTCCCAACCTTTTTCTGACCCGGGACCACTTGTACGTTTATTTCGATACGGACCACAAGCAGTGGCATAGCGAGGGGGGGCGGCGCCACCCGACAGAGTTTCACGTTCCAAAAGAGCACAATTCTCTAGCCACCCCCCCCCCCCCCTCCCAGGACGGCGGACCAATTTTTTATGAAATCAAAATTTGTGTTTGTCGTTAATATTGGGGGGGAGGGGGGTGACACCACGTTGACTAGCTGATTGACCACCACAAGCCACTGCTTTTGGCAGTGGCGTAGGCTATATTGCATGGGTGGCACCCGGGACGGATAGAGTACAACGGAAGGGGCGTAATGGGATAGGGTGGGACGGATTCTAGCAGAATATTTACCACAACGGAGGGGGTAGGATGGGGTGGGGCGAAACGGGATACCGTAATGGTCACTGACCAAACTGAATGTTGTTCTGATTTTTTTTTATTCAGACTTCTCGACTAGGGACCGCCCGCGTGCTGGCTCGCTTATTGACTCGCGGACCATCTTCTAGCCTCTCGCGGACCACTAGTGGTCCGCGGACCATTGGTTGGGAAACCCTGCGTTAGACAAACTGCTAAAAAGCAGTTTATCGGGACTTTTTGTCTTATATTTGCAAAATGTATAAAATAAATAAATAAATAAGATACATGACGCCAACGGGACTTGAACCCGTGTCCTCTCGATTGCCGGTCGATTGCTCTTGACCACTGAGCTATGGCGGCTTATCTCGTACCCGCCAAATGATTCAATATATGCTAGTGTTTCATTCAACAATTACTGCTTATTATATTTTTTCCACCTGAAAACAACCAACTTTATTTTTGCGAGAGAAACATTGTAAGTGTTAAATCCCTCGCTAGGTGGCGTCGAGACAAATTATGTCTTCATTTATTGGGGAAATACTTAAACTTGTCAAATATTAATTATTATTTTTAATTGTAAAACTAACGTTTTTAAGACAAGATTTTTTATGCATAGCACAAATGGTAACAATTATTATAAGCAATAATTATCAGCCTGAAACACTCATCCACATTGAAAAATCTTCCGAGAAAAGATACATGACGCCAACGGGACTTGAACCCGTGTCCTCTCGATTGCCGGTCGATTGCTCTTGACCACTGAGCTATGGCGGCTTATCTCCGGAAGATTTTTCAATGTGGATGAGTGTTTCAGGCTGATAATTATTGCTTATAATAATTGTTACCCTTTGTGCTATGCATAAAAAATCTTGTCTTAAAAACGTTAGTTTTACAATTAAAAATAATAATTAAATAAATAAGAGTTAACAAATAATTATACAATGTTTCACAGTTCATATTCACGTTGTAGATAATTTTGATTATTGCAGCAACTGTTGCTGGAAGTAACCGATTTCTCTCTTTTGACCACTGTGTGTTTATAAGTGAAAAAAACCTTTCCACATTAGCATTGTGTCCCGGAATACAGAAGACATAATTCAACCACCTTCCGTAATTCCACGTATTGTTCCTCGGACACGCACTGTTTGAAATATTGGAGCCACAAGGAGTTTAAATTGTTGTCTTTTTGTTTTGAATCTAAGTTTTAACTAAAGTTTTTCAAATTAACCCATTCGTCAAATAATTTCTCATCGTTTATTTGAATGCCGTGATCTTTTAAACATGCCAAAGATTTTTCCACATTGCTCCATTCTTGCCAATCAGACCCTGTAAGATCAATCCAATCGAAAGCTGTTAGATCCCTAAATGGCACAATCCACATTTTTAAAAACATAGTCATTGATTTCATTATAAAAGTCTTATTTTAGTATACAATTCTTGCTAATCCTTTCCGCCGTCTTCCAATTTCTTTGAAATTGATTTTATTTTTAGAGGACAAAATTTATTTGTTATCCTCTCATCAAGTAAAGAAATGACTTTTTCTAAAATTTTCCCGAATTCAACAACGCTGTTCTGTTTTCTTTCCACTCTTTCAATATTCGTGTGAATAACCGACATTACTGAGTGGACAAGGAGCAAGTAACCTTCATTATTAAAAAAAAAACTGAATAATGAACTGTGGAGGTTTTTCTAAACTTAAAAAATAGGTACTCTTTTAACGGCTCGTAGTATTTTCAGCAGTTTTTTAGTAGCTGGAAAAAGGCTCAACCAGCTGCCAGCGTGTCTTGGAGTGAGATTGGAGTTGAGTAAATTCCATCCCGGCGTCAATGCAAAACTGCCGTAGCTTTTCTGTTTGAACAGTGTAAGTAGAAAAGTGATTATAAATTTTTTCAATTATTAATTCTACTTCTATGGGCTGAATGTCACCACCGAGGTGAACAGCATTATTTAATTTTTATAAATTTAATTAAAATTAAATTTGATAATGTTATTATCGAGTTCTGCAAGTTTTTTGGTTAGTGTTTTAGTTACAGCTGTTTCGACTTGTAAGGTCATTTTCAAACTGTGGTGAAGACACGTACGGACGACTTATTTATAAGATTTTAAATGTCAATTTTTAAAGGCGTCTAAGTTGATTTATTACCGGTTAAACCAATTTGTAGAGACACTAATGGAGAGAGTGCTAATGTGGGATTCGGAGTATTTCCCTTTGGTTTGCCTTGCACTATGTGTAAGGGTTTTCTTAATTGATTTTGAATGACGTTATTGCTATGACTCATTTAAGTGCATTATATTTTTTAGGTTTGGTAAACATACTAAGTAGTGGGGAATAAATAATTTTCCTTACTTTATTAATTAGCATTATGTTGGGGTCATTTGTTCGTTTATTGATTTCTAATTGTTCAAGCAAATTTAATCTAAGACCCTTTCGTTCAATATGTAATGGTTTTGGCTGGTTATTTTTAAGTGGAACGTGATTATTCACTAAGAGATGTTCGGCGAATTTTGAAGAGGTGTTTTTATTTTTATAACATCTTATATGTTCTTTGAATCTAGTTGAGAATGCCCTACCTGTTTGTCCGATGTACGTAGCGTTACAGTCGGCGTGGTCACATTTTAATTCATATATGCCACCGTTATTGAGTTTAGGATTTCTACTTTTTGAGTTTTTAAGGCTTGTTCCCATATTATTATTGGTTCTAAAAGCTATATTTAAACCACATTTTTTAATTTCTTTTGCAATTTTTAAAGATATTGGGCCGAGGAATTCGAGACATGCAAATTTTTCTATTTTTTTGTTATGTACCGGATATATTAAATTAATTTTATTTTTGTATTTCTTGTTTTTTATGATTTTTTCAATGTTTTTTGCCTCATAGCCGTTATTAATCGCGATTATTTTAATACTTTCCTTTTCTTTTACGTATGCTTTATTATCTAAGGGAATGTTAATGAGTCGATGTACCATTGAATGGTAAGCTGATAATTTGTGGGACCAAGGATGAGTTGAATTTGCATTTATCGTAGTATCTGTAAACGTTGGTTTTCTAAATATTTCGAAGGTATGTTTATTATTACTTCTACCAATTGTCAAATCTAAAAAAATTATTTTACCTTCGATCTCATGTTCAACTGTGAAGCAGATTTTATTATTAATGGTGTTGGCCCAGTTAGTAAAGATATCTAACTGTCGGTTGGTGCCGTTCCAACAAATAAAGATGTCGTCTACACATCTGACATAATATATTATGTGTTTTGCTAAGGGAGATTTAAGCATTATATTTTCAATATAATCCATAAATATCTCTGCGAGGAGTGGATTTAATGGTGACCCCATGGGGAGACCATCATTTTGTTCATAGTATGTATCATTAAAAAGGAAATAATTTGTTTTTACGCAAATTTTTATGAGCTGGAATAACTCTTTTCTTATTACCGGGTTGATGTTACATTTTTCCAAGATATTTTCAATTTTTTTAAGACATTCTTCAATGGGAATATTGCTAAATAAGGATTTTACGCACTCCGCCGAAACGGCTTGACCGATTTTTATAATTTTTTTAATGTGTATTTGGTAGGTGTGAGAATAGGTTTAAAAGTATATTTCATACCGCTATGTGATTAGGGTGTCCCAGATGTCTATATAAAAAAAAAATCAATTTTTTTCACAATTTTTTTATTTTGTTTTTTTTTTTTATTTATTTTTATTTGGCATCAAAAAAACCTATAACCCAAAATTTTAACCTTCCTTCCCCACCCTTCCATTTTTTAATCGCGATTTTAGTGTTTTTGTATGAACAAATTTAACAGTCGAACAGAACGAAATTATTTACGCTGTTGAATGACAGATGGCGCTAAGTCCGCCTCATCGAACTTTCATCCATGCGTGCGCAAAACATGTACGTCATTTTGATATTTCATTCGGCATCATGTTCTCGCGTGGGCAAACCATTGAGCTTATTTGTGTTGGCTAAAGACGGCCTGAAAAAATATCGTACACTCAGTTGCTCTTCGAAATTCATGTTGGTGTTTATTTTGTTTTTACCAGCGGTCATCGTCTACAGCGCTCCATTTCTCTTTCTGTCATTGATCCCATTCCCACACACTTACAATTCATTCGTTATTTTTTATTTAACAACCAAATTATTCACTAGATATAATTTATATGGCAGGACAACATTTGTCTGGTCAGCTGGTAATACAATATTAATTTACCACCATAATAAGTACTAATTTTTAGTTTTCGTCTCGAATTAGAAATATGTATTCGAACACGCACTAAAATGTTTACTTCTTGTCGAAATGCGTCACAGATGGCATGGCAAATTCCCTTTGGGCAGAAATTAAGACTTCAAATTGTGAATTTTGCTTCCATCGACGGGTCGAGTTGAAATCCGACTTTATTTCAAGAAACAATATAATCGTGAAAAGTGCCCTTTGAATAGAAAATTGAGCTGCCAACTGAATATTTAAGAGCTTTATTATTTGCATGAAGGATCACTTTCAGGTTAGTGCTTCTTTTTATGTACATTTAAGCAATGTATGATCACAATTCTTGAGGTAAAAATACGTCGCGGATTAAATTCCTTTCATTACTTTGTAGGAGCTATTTACACGCTCCAGGTTCAATAAAGTAAAAATAAATGAAGACAATATTAGTGAAACTAATAATTAATATTATTACCCGTATTAAGTATTTCTTCTTGATTCTTGATTTTAATTAAAAAACCGGGAGGGGGCTAACATAATACGCGCCGCGATATAATTTCAGCGTTATTATTTTTATATAACGCGCATGTTCGACTACCTAGCAGGAGAGGAGATAAAAACACAAACACCGTGACACGAGATTTTTATATAAGATGTATACTGCAGTGTTAGTATTCCTGTCATTTTCCTGATTCCTACCCACACCTGGCCCCTACCTACATATTATGTGAAGTCACAAGGTCGGTAATTTGACAGTTTTCAAATGGCAACCGTGTTCTATGCTCAGTATCTTGTTTTTTTTTTGTTGTTGGTAAATTACAAGTTTCGTGAAAACCTTCAAAATTACAACTGGTGATAATCGATGCAAAGTGGAAGTTGAACAAGTCACACCATTATACTGCTTCAGTGAGTTTATGCTTCCTTTTTTCCTACCTTCCAGAGTGTTTCTAATAGGTATAATATCTAGTTAGGTACAGTAGATGCGGCGCTTCCCTTCCTTTTCAGGCGTATAATAAATATAATGATAATTGTTCTTTATTTATTCAGGATTAATAAAAGCTTTGAGCTTATGGTTTTCTAGCCGTAAATAGCAATAAATACTGCAATTTAACGACACTGTCCCAACAAGCCATACACGCCATGGTCTAGGGGAGATGTTACCTGTGCTGGTTTGCCTGCGTACGTCGCTTTGCGATGGCATCGAGTGAGGACGATGACATTGGCGTTGGCATTCAAAAAGTTTGATTTTTGCGCATGCGCGTTTAGTTCTGTCTGCCAAGTTTTGCCTGATTGGAGCATCCAACGCGCAGAAAACGACTTTAAAGCACGTAGGCATAGTGCACAGAATAGCATTACAAAGAGCGTAGATTAATTCGGTACGTTTTAGAGAAATTGTTTGCGTGACCATTTTGACAATTTGGCTTGAATAACGAAAGCCGATTGATACGTTAAATACCTTTTGAATATCTATTTAATTAATTTAATTTTAGAACTGTAATAATAAGGAAATCCAGTGAAAAATATTATGGCTTTAAAAAATATGTTCACATAGACCAATAAACGCTGATTCTGAATATATAAGTTTTATTTAATAATATTAAACGCAGAGTTTTTAAAAAATTATTAAAAAGTGAATTTTTAAACATCTCGTCAAAACACAGCGTCAAGTTGGCATTATTGAAATGTTTAGTGTTGAAGTCACTGTTCCTCGTGTCGTGACGTCACCGTAAAGTTATTGTATGGGAAATGTGAGGGAACATACGGATCAGAGGCGGCCCGTCACAAAATTTGCGGGCAGTGCATTTCCCAAAAAAAGATAACATTAACATGGGAAAATAAAGTGATTTAAAGGGAGTGACATACCTAGTACAAACGTTCACTTGTAGAGAAAATCTATTCGTCGCTGTTTCATTTGTGAAAATACTTCAATGACACGATTGTTAAAGTCTGGTATAGAAGCTATAAAACCTTTTTCGATGGTCATCATTGACAAAGCATTAAGCCGATCATGGTGTACTCAGAAATGTTTTTACACGTTTTAATGTAGAAAAACACCGTTCGCACTCAACAGTTGTCATTGGAATAGTACAACTTATTTTGAAAAGTTTAACCGTTTCACTAAAATACTCCACTAAGTTACATTTGATAAAATATACGTTAATCGCAATGTTTTCAGTAGCACTCATTTTTAAATATTTTTTTTTACAGAATAAAACTTGCGAAAACCGTTAAAATGCTTTAAAAACCGAAACGATACTGAGGTCGATGCGCCGCGCCGGCGACCGATGGCGTTACAACATAACATTGTTAACTAGTCTTAAATTTGTTGAACATAACTATTTCATTCCAAAGGTTCGGGACCACTTTACGCAAGTTTAATGTTATGTCATTTGCTCCGCTAGTGCACCCAGGCACCATATGTCTTCTCTGCTTTCACACGTCAATCGTCCTTATGGGTCTATACCTGCCTTGCTCATTTCACGGGCACTGGCACTCCAGCATCTGGAGATGATCCCAGTAAAATATAACTTCATGTGACGTCACGCCTGGGCATAACAAAATGTGCACGAATACCTTTCTCTCATGCTCGTGAGTTTAGTCAATTGGTAAAGAATTTGTTACGAATTGGCGGGAATACTTCGGGAGAGGATGTACTAATTTACACTTCTGACGTATATTGGTGTTCGGCAGCGCAGTGCACGAATGCACTAAGCAAGCGGCCGCCTCTGATACGGATGTGTAGGAATGACACAAGCCATCGTATTAATTTATTCGTTTATTTACATATCTACTGTTTATAGAGATTTAGTTGTTGTGTTTATTGAAACATTATTTAGGCATAAATAATTCAGTATCAAAAATAGAGGTATCTCTATTATTTAAAATATTGAAAAACTTAAAACTATAAGAAAAATACTATATCATAATGCTACCTACTGCTTCACGGCCAAATCAAAATGACCGCAATCGATCAGCTGATTTCGTTTGCCTATAGGTACTTTTGTGGGTGATTCTTCATTTTTGATAATATTGATTTTAAAAGCTACAAAATAATAATTTCAAACAATTTTTATACCACTCTCCCGTAATAATATTCAAAAATATAATAATATAATAAATAATATAATGAATAAATAATTCCACCTAAATAATGTTTGAACTTATCGAATAGTATCATCTTTCTTCCGTATAATTATCATACAAAATGACAACACCTGTTGAAAATAAAAATAACTTTTCAGGAGTGATGACGTCACACGGTTGAAAAATTAAAACTTTGACAAGTATTTTAACTATTAAAACTAACTCTAAAAAAATATATGCAGTTATAAGTTCATTATTCAATAAAAATAATGAAATAAAAATAGATTGGAGTTCTCTATTGATGTGATGCATAAAGGATTTGTGTAGCTAATTTGACATACTATTTTTGTCAGTAATCGCATCTTGTTCATGGGCTAGTCTGTAGGTATTTATATTTGATATTAGTTAGGTATATACTTCAGCATCCCCCATACAAAAAGTCACAAACCGCCACTGATGTCCATGTAATGTATGTATTTAATCAAATAATTTCCGCTACAATTTTCGTCCGCTAGAGGCCTTCGGTTGGTATCGTGCTAGATCAAACAAGCCGTTAATTTAATAAATCTGGAATGAAAATTAATCACCCAGCTGCCATTTAGTGTTAATGTAAAATGAATATGTTCGCTAGTAATACAATTTTCGTATTAAATTAATGTCGGGTATGACGTATTTTAAAATAAATCGTGGGTATCGAAAAATCTCTTCGTGTCTTTGGTGACATTTAGAGCCAGAAATCTATTTATATAAAAAAAAAACTAGCGATTTTCCGGCATGCGTTGAAATGCCACGCAGAAAAAGGTGTTTGAATTTTAATTCTGTTCATAGAATTATTTACTAACTCATTTGTTATTTTTAATTTTTTATATAAATTTTATAACGCCAGAGCTCAACATTTTATAGAGAAACCTTCTCGGGTGTGAGCACAACAACTCACCAAATTGTCATCGCAATCGGATGGTTGGTATAAGAATGCGTACGGGATAAGCAAAGAAACGTTAATGTTTATATAATAAAGACAGTGTCTCTGGCATGCGGTGGGGATTCTTTTTAAACGACTTCGAAAAGGAGGAGGTTCTCAATTCGACTGTATTTTTTTATTTTTATGCTTGTTACCTCAGAACTTTCGACTGGGTGAACCGATATTGATGTTTCTTTTTTTATTTGAAAGCTGGTGCTTCCCGTGTGGTCACATTTCAATTTGGTCCAGTTCTGACAATGGCATCAATGAGAAATTTATATAAGTCTTAAGTATGTGCGCGACAAATGGACGAATAACTCAATATCACGCCAGCCGATTTTGATGATTTTATTGGAAAGGACGTACTTCAAGCATAGTTTGATGAGAGTTTGGTTAGGTTCTGATTATCGGATCCATGACAAAGTAACGGAACTCTCCAATTCTTAAGAGCAAATTAACGATACTCGGCCGAATCTTAATCGAATTAGTTACTTCAGATTCACTAAAAATAAAAAAAAATAAACAAAAATTTTAACAAAACAAAAACACGACTTCAAAAAATGCACTAAAAAGTAAAAAAATAATTACGTATTCTTCTACAACTTAATAATCAACTTACTTTTTCTACCCAGCCCGGCGCCGGCGTGTTCACTTGACTTGACTGACACCGACTCCAAAAATAACAATCGTACCTACATATTGATGAGTAGAAAAAGTAAGTTGATTATTAAGTTGTAGAAGAACACGAAATTATTTTTTTTATTTTTTAGTGCATTTTTTTAAAGTCGTTTAATTGTTTTGTTAAAATTTTTGTTTATTTAATACAAATTGATACGAAATGGATTTCATAAGATAAAAGTTTAGTGAGAGTTTTTTTGAAATCGATTGCTTTTGTGGTCATATTTTGGGGGTGACAACACTGATAGAGGTCGTTCTTACCCTTCTCGGTGGGGGTGGGGGTGCCGGGCTCTGCGAACCGGCCTGGGCCGGAGGGTTGTTGTCTCTAGTCTTCGATTCAATATTTGCAATAAAAACAGTTTAACGGGTTTTTAGTTAAAATCAGTGGTTGCTGCCGAGCCATCTGAGTCCCCCACCGGAATCGTTTCAATTTCAAACTTTGCTTTTATCTGACATAAATTTAATTTCATATAACTCTATTTCAAGAAATCGCTCCATTCTCATAAGGGTTTAAGCTTTTTCTACCGCTGGCGTCATTTCTGCAAATGTAGTCTTTTTTATAGTAAAAGAGAACTTTTTATTTACAATTATTCCTATATTTTGTGTATTCCTGCATTTGGTTTTAACTGCCACACAGCGGTGGTTATTCAAGTCAAGCAAAGCCGAACTAAGTAAGTGTTGATTAATCAGCTGTGTAAGTAAAGTTGATTAATTAATCCCAAAACGGTTTGAGTCCGTGGCCTTATCAACAAAATCTACAATTTTATTCCGAGGTTGGTGGGATTTGGCACACTTAAGCTTCAAACCAAGAGAAAAGTTAGTGACCGTCTATATGAAATTTCAAAAAAAATATTATTATTTTCCCATCCCAAGTAGAATTATGCACACACCACTTTCAAAATAAGAGCGAAATTCTCGGGAGAGACTTCAGCTAATATGCAATTATTTCAAATTTTGCTGTAGAAAAAAAGAAACGATCGGTCGTGAAATGTAAACAATTTCGTCTTTCTCAATCTAAGCACGCTTAAAAGACATAAGCCGCCACCGAAAATTGAGTAATAGTACATTTCTGAAGTTTTTTTAATACCGTTCTTGAAATGGACGCAGATTAAATAATCATCTGTGGGAGAATTCAACACTTATTTGGACAAAATATGAAGAAATTATTGATATTGTTGAATCTTCACGGCACACTAATATTGAAGACTCCAGATACTAATATCTACAGCCTGTATGTCGGACGAATATCTACAGCTCATATGTTGAACTAATATCTACGAACTTCAGAGTGTTGACTAATATCTACAGAGCGTAGGTTGAACTAATATCTACAGAGCGTAGGTTGGATTAATCAGCTAAATGTGTCCAATAGTTCGATATTAGGGATTTTTACATACATACTTACATAAATTAAGTTTTTTAAACTGCATACGCAATATTACGTTATTCCAATATGCTATACATAATTGTAAATCCAACCTCTGCCAGTGCTGTAGATATTCGTCAACACTTTGGTTCTCATAGATATTCGTCAACAGTTTGAGCTGTAGATATTCGTCAACACTTTCCCTCTCATAGATATTACTTCGATTTTTTCAGTTTTTGGAATTCCTGTAGATATTAGTAGACGCCTCCATATTGAATAGTCCTACCTGTAGTGGAGAGTTGGGTTCCCCCCTCGTGTATCCTGTCATCGGCGGGTAGATTTGCGCGAAGCACATGACAGCTTCGTTGCAGAACTTAAGTCCCATCACTTCTTCATCTTCTCGACCGTATCTGTAAAACAAGAAGACTACTTTTGAGATGGGTAATATTAAAACATGCTCGTAAAAAACAGAATAGTGGGAAAAGAGAACTCTGAGAAGAAAATTAAAACACACATACACCTAACATAACTTAACCCCTCATATAGGTCTTTCTTTCGGAACAGCTCATATAGGTCTCATATAAATCGTTGTGTCTCCCTTACTATAATGGTTAGAAATGTGATCTGAACGACGTTAGAAAGAGATGTGCGTAACGAGACACGCTTTACATTCAATCTAAAAGTTAAAATAATAAAAAAATAATTCAAATGTACACCTTTATAAAACTGAAGTTTTCGACCGCAATTTAAAAAATTAATAAACAATGGGAAATTTTTATTAATTTTTTAAAACGTAAGATGAGCTATTTTTTAAACTTTTAATTTTAACCATTTCGTTATTTGTTTTTGGGGTCTTATGCCGTGCTGTGCTGCCTCCTTCTTTAGCCAACGTTTCGGACATCGTTGCAGTGTCCATCATCAGAGCAGATCCGGCAGATCCGGTAGATGTGAAATTTTTGAAACGTTGGCTGAAGAAGGAGGTAGCGCAACACGGCATAACACCCCAATAACAAATAACGAAAATGCTTTTGGCCGTAAATCTTAAAAAGTGCCCTTTTAATTTTAATGTCAATAATTTGTTAATTCAAAATTTTTATACTTCAAAAATTATATGCTTATTTTGAATTATAAAATTTGAAAACATACTTTATCATCTTTCAAAAACAGTTTTCGGGTGCGTTTAGAAACATTTAATTTATCTGGATTTTATTTTATTCGGACCCGAGGCCTGAGAGGTTATCATAACTAAATCTAATCTAACCAACCTAATCTCACCCAGTCCAATGCAACCTAACCTAAGCTTTTCTTTTATCATTTTTTGTTGTGTCACTGTTCTAATTTATTTGGTTACTAATTAAAATTGGTCTTCAGATAATGGTATATCAGATTTAATACGGGCCACGTAAAGGTTAGGTAATATTTTTTTAGTAAATAATTTATTCAGAAAAATTAAAGTGTCCCTTACATCTTTTATATTCATAAATTGATATATAATATTAATATTTGTCTTAACCAGCAAAAACGAATCAAATTATGAAATTAATGTTGACCGGACAACTCAGAACGAAATCAACTCAGAACCTCCTTTGAAAGTCAGTAAAAGTGATGAAAAAATAAATATTTTATTCTTTTATTCATTTTTATTCCAGTAAAAAGAAAATTACATTTTCACTTATTTAACTAGAAATAATTAACTAAATTAAACATAACAATACAGCGCTATTCTATGTCGTTACTTTGTTTATCAAGAATAAACTTTAATATTTTTTTTTTTATATATACCCTCCTTATTTTCGTTTTTAATGTCGTTTGGGATGCAATTATATAATTTGCCCCCTTCGTAACCAATGGATTGTTTACCATAGTTAGAGTAAAGTGTTTGTGTACTTGGGCCGTTTTAATGAATTCTGTGTTTGTATGTACGAGTTTATTGTTTATTTTGTAAATAAGGAGACACGTATTGTATTCATATAGTTTTCCTTATGTTAATAGTTTTGTTTCCATATATAATGTTTTTGTGGATTTTCTAGGCTTGTAGTGAAACAGTTTTTTTATTACCTTGTTTTGTTATCTGTAATTCATTTATGTATGTTTCACATGCATTTCCCCAGATTTCAATCAAATAATTTAAATGTGACCGTACGAGACTATAATATAAACTTAAAAAAAATTTAATTAAATGAAGACAATATAAGCGAAACTCCTTCGAAAATCTGAAAACAGAAAAATCAGAAAAAGATATTGGCACATCTGGGACCCCAGATGTGCCAATATCTTTTTCTGATTTTTCTGTTTTCAGATTTTCGAAGGAGTTTCGCTTATATTGTCTTCATTTAATTAAATATTACAATTTGAGGTTTTACTCATAAAGTTAAAATAAAAATAAAAAAATTAAAAAAAAATATTTGGCAACTATATGATAGCCGGCTAAATACGCTAATTAAGGGGATGATTTTGACTGTAATACTTTGTATATGTTGTTTAAATGTCAAATGTTGATCAATGCATAGCCCCAGGTATATTTCCTGAATCAGGATTTGCAGCTCATTATTTTCAATTTTTAAGGGTACATGAGGAGGAATAATTTTACGGTTTGAGCTTAAGATCATGTATCCTGTTTTTTTACATTAATTATTAAAATATTTGATTGGACCCAACTGTTGATGTTTTCTAGGTCTCTTTGTGCATTTTCTAGTAAGATGTTTAAATCTTTACCCCAGTAGAAAATTGCTGTATCATCTGCATATAAAAGATTTCACCATTTAAAATTAATTGCGAAATATCATCGAAATGATTAAACAGGTTACGTTAAGGTTATGGGCTATTTCATAAATATTTTTTTATTTCTTTTAATGAATTTTCAAAGAGGTGTTGATTTGACTTAATTCTGAGTTGGGATGGAACAAAATGTATCCTTCACAGATCTTAATTAACAGCAAGTAAAAAAGTTTCAGAGTTTCAAAATTCAAGTAATAAAAAAAAACACTTTCCTGAAAAAAAGTCCAAAGGGGATTGGAGCGGTTTACCCTTTAAGAGGAAACCCGGTTTTAGAGGATATCCGGTCGTTGAGAAAGTTGAATAATAGGTATTTTACCAAACTGTTATTGTTATTATCACTCTTAGGCCATTCGCTCATGGAGAAACTGAAAAAAAAACAGTTGTCGACGCAATCGCAACCAACCTCCTGAACAAAACCGATATTTTTCTGATCTGACATATCGCAGATTACTCTAAAATTTGACAGTTTGTGAGCAGCTACCATGGCAACCTGTCAACAATGTAATTAAAACTGGTCGCCGCGGCGTCACCTTTCAGTTGCATTGTTGACACGAACTGTCAAGTTTATAGTCGAACAGATACCAAATGCACTCCCAAAATTTCACACGGGGATTAACGTACAGTCAAAACTTCGAAAAACCCAAACTCGAAAGGCACTCCACCATTATATTATTAATATTTTTATGTTTATAATTTCTTTTTATTTATACGTCCCTCGAAAATTCCGACTTTCGAAAATACATTGAACTGGATTCTAAAAACAATATTTCAGATGATACCTAATAATTACACGCTGCGAAACAAAATTTAGAAATTCTAATGGCAGTTATTCTCGTGAATTAGGCGACTAAATCCTTTGGAAAATCCATTGTTATTTATATCATGCTACTTACTATAAAAGCAAACAATTAATGATTCCCATTCAGTAATAAGTAATAATAATAATAATAATAATTGGATAATTTATAAAGCGCCGTTTTTGTGAAAAATCACCTCAAGGGCGCTGTACAATTTATTAGGAATGCTTAGGTTCTAACTAATTTTACTGTATTGACTTCACGAAATCAAAATCTGTAGTACTGTATCTGTACTGTATCTGTATCTGTATCTGTATCTGTATCTGTATCTGTATCTGTATCTGTAGTACTGTATTGACTTCATGAAATCAAAATCCAGTCCATTACTTTATTTTCGATTTAATACCTATACTTTATTAATGTCATTTTGACTCCGTTTATTTAATCGGTGTGATTGTAATTACATATTATGTGATCTAATATCTGTGTGTTTAGTAGATAATACATATTTAAAATGGTGGATCTAAATCAACGATACGATTTGCAAGCAAGTGAAAAAAAGATAGTTTATAATGTTATCAAGTTTTTCCAAAAAATCCGTGACAATCCAGAATACATCAAAACATTGAACTTTAAGCATGTACATTTATTGGCAGCAGAGGCTTGCGGCCTCAATCTGTCCAACATTCGAAGAGTGTCGTCGGAAGCTTCTCATTTTCCGTACGCAGAAGAAGTAAAAATGTTCCATCAGCCCCGTAAAAACGGTAACGGGATTGGAAGATTTTAAAAAGATGTTGTGCATCGCAGTGTGATGGTTTTTCATAACGTAAATTTTTTTACTGGCTTTGGACTTTGACCGTTCACTTAGTTTCTGTTTGACTATAGTCATGTTTTGACATGTCAGATCAGATATCGATTTTGTTCAGGAGGTTGATTGCGATTGCGTCGACAACTGTTTTTTTTAGGTTCTCCATGAGCGAAAGCTCTTACCGCTTCGTATACTGAGCGAAAAGGACAACCGCACTCAAGCTGATAATACCTAAATAAAATCATCAAAATCGAGATTTTGCCTTCGTCATTTTTCTCCTCCAAAACTGGACCACTTTTAAAGTTTTTTTACTATCTGTATTAGAAGATAACACTCCATATCTGAACGTTTTGCTTTTTTGTAAAATACATTGTCTAGTTTGTATACTGAACTCTGGTGATGGCGTTAAAATTGGATAATTTTAAAGATTTTTTGAAAGGTCCGAACTTTTATAAGAAAAAAACTTATCTAAACGCAAAACTTACCGATAAGCTAGTGGTAAAAAATAATTGCAGTAATGTCAAAATCCAGAGAAGAAATGTGAAATACGTTTGTATTGACAAGACGCCAACCGTTTCCCTCTTATGGTACAAAATCTTATATATAAAAATGAATCGCTGAATGTGTTGCTAAGCGCATAACTTTCGAACGACTGCACCAAATTGGATAATTCTTTTTTTTTGTGTGTTCGTTATTGTCAGGACAAGGTTTTTATAATGCTTCCAGTGAGCTCTGGCATTGTGAAATTTGTATAAAAAAATTGCTATTGGTGGCACGCGAGGTTTGAAAACTGAATGTATGGAAAGTGGGAGGGGGGGGAGAGATGGGGGAGGGGTAGGGGGGAAGGGGGAGGGGGGAGGGGGAGGGGGTGGTGGAGGAGGGGGGAGGAGGGTGGGGGTAGGGGGACGAGGGGGGGAGGGGGTGGGGAGGGGTGGGGTGGAGGGGGGGAGTGGGAATCCCCCTTACATAGAAAAAGTTAGTTAATAATAATTTTATTTTTATTTTTCGAATAAATGAACGAGTAAAACCTCTAACTTTAATACTTAATCATTGAAGACAACATTAGCAACTGTAAAATTTATATCAGAAAAATTTCAACATCTCTAACATCTAGGAATTGAACTCAGGACCCTAGCCTTGCCGGGCTCTGCTCTTGCTAGTCGTAAATTTTCATTCGAGTCGCAAATATTATCTTCAATGATTAAATAAAAATAATATGTCATCCCACATTGTTTTTGATTGACTCACAATATTCTGACGATAGGTTTTTCGATTTCCCTCCTAAATAAATCCGTAAGATAAAGGCGAAGAAGTCAATTTATTTCGAAGATTTCCTACCGCCATTCCAGGATATTCCTCGGGAATTGTTGGATTAGAGAGAAAAATATGAAAATCCGATAGGGAATATCAGCAGAATAGGGCGGATGTGAAATAACCTCCAGATAAGCTCATGAATACTAATATAATAAAAAAATCAACAGTTCGTTGGCGTTCTCCCCTTAAATGGCAAAATTATTGTTATTGCTGCCTCCAATACCTTGATTCCTCTACCATTCTAGTTATAAATGCAGCTATCACCAAACGGTAGCGCTTCTGACTCCATATCAGAAGGTTACCTGTTCATATCACGTCGGGGTCACTAGTATGGGCATATCGGGTCACCAATACGGGCTGTCGGGTCACCAGAATATATTGTTTAATAATAATAATAATTGGATAATTTATAAAGCGCCGTTTTTTGTGAAAAATCACCTCAAGGGCGCTGTACAATTTATTAGGAATGCTTAGGTTCTAACTGATTTTGCTATTTACAAATGGATACAGAAACATACTTACCTGGCAGGTCACTTCCGATAAACACACTTTAATTATAAGTTTATGCTTGGAAAAGATACGGCTTTGCACGCGGAGGACATTACAGTTATACACACTGGACATTGCGTGATTTTACATTATTTGCTACCCTCATCGCTGTTAGTACCTATTACATTTGTGAATAGATTAGTGGCAAAAGTAGAGGTATTTATTTTAAAATACTGGAGAATTTAGGACTATTGGAGATTAGTGGCAAAAGTATAGTTGAAATTTATTTTTAAATACTGGAGAATTTCGGAATCTTTAGGGCTGGAGAATGTTCATGAAATGATCTTCAGAAACGCTTACATTATTATTTTTTTTTCTATGTTTTTCAAGGTTAGTTATTTACGGTGTCGCGGGCATTGAAAGTGAAGGTGAAAGATTTTGAGTTTATGGATACGACTGTCTGAAAAGGTGAGTTTTAAGTCTAGCTCTAAATTCCGCCGCGTCTGTGATCATTCTTAAGTCATGTGGCAGTCCGTTCCAGGCTTTAGGTCCTGACACGCCGAAAGCGCGCTCACCGAACTTAGTATCTGGTGTGCGCTTTGGTTCCTTTAACCTTCCGATAGCTGATGACGCTGCTGACCTCAGGGTTGACTGTCGATGATTGGAAATTTCTGGAATACACAATTCCGATAAGTAAGCCGGTGCCATTCCGTTAAGGGACTTAAATACCATCCAGCAGAGCTTAAACTGGATCCTTTCAGGACATTTAAGCCAGTGTAGGTTTTTGAGATGCTCTGAAATATGGGAATATTTTGATACGCCGGTGATAAGTCTTGCAGCAGCGTTGAAAACGGATTGTAATTTGTTAATTTGATATTCCCTTATGTTTATATGTTTTATCCAGATGTGGCAGTTTACAGACCTTGCCCACGGCTGAAAACTGGATACTTGTTTAAATATGTGCGGAGGTGTATAAATAATAACTCTTGATGTTAACGCGAGTCACAATGTATTTACAACAGAAACTTTATGTTACAATAATTTGTACAAGTTTAATATTATTCTTGCTTTGAGGTAAAGCAGGTAGAGAGGGCGAACACTAGAACCGGAATGGCTTTGCAAAACAAAATGCGTTGTCACGTACCTAGCTGGCGAGTGGTGACCGGTGATACCACTGTGCAAAATCTAACAAAAATGATATTTTATGGCTGTTCGCTGCCTCGCTACACATTGTTCTATTTATTTCTAAACGATGGACGTCTTAAAATTCGCTGGCTACAAAGGACAGCTGACGGAATTAGAAGCTCCGTTCAAAAAGAAGAAGAATATGGTTTGAAAGGGATTTCCGTGACAGTTGATCCGGTGACAGTTGATTTCCCGACAGTTGATCCCCCGACAGTTGATCCGGCGGACAGTTGATCCCCTATCTTTAAGAGATAATTTTTCAAGTAAGTATTAAAAGGGGATATACGCCGTAGCGTGTGTCGCTCTCCATAGAGAGAAAACAAATGGCCTTATATTTAAACGCCCGGGGTCTCAAAAGTTTCGTATGATCTGTAGCTATTCGAAAACGTAAAAAAAAAGAAATTATTGTTCACTATTGGCCCGCTAAAATGGCCGGAAGTTTCGAAAAAAATAGATTTCGTGATTTGGAAAAAAAATAAAACAAAGGGTTCATATTTTATATTTTGTACCAAACTTATTGTTCATTACATAACTGCAGACGAAGAACATATGTGATGTGTTGGTTAAAAAAATAAAAGGGGAAAATAACACTTTTTCTGGATAAAATCAGAATTCTTGTTGACTTACTTGTATTCATTAAGTTGAACTTTTTTTTCATTTTTGTCAGCTATACGCATTTTTTAATAATAAACAAACGTTAAAAGGTTAGATTACTAAAAAAAAAAAATATTAAAAATTAAAAAAAAATGTTTTTAGGTTTGTTTTCTGATTTTCAATGCATTTTAGCGGGCTAATAACCATTTTTTTTAAATAAATTTAAATGCAGTTCTCATTTTCTTTGTAAGACGCAACTTTTGAGACCCCGGGCGCATACTTATATCTGAAGGCATCTTGAGTAAAAATCCGCTGAATACTTACGTGAAATAATAATCTTTTAGGGGATCAACTGTCATTGGAGGACCAACTATTTACCCACCCTGGTATAGGTAACAGTAGGTTACCCCTTCAAGGCTCTTGCAAGGACTCTAGTTTTTTGTATAAAAACGACTCTACATTTAATAAACGATACTAGAAACTTGTTAGGTAGCAGGATGCAAGTGCTACTATGTACATACAATTGTTAGTAAGTATATGAAAATCTTACCTGGACCTCTTTTAGGTAGGGGAATGAAATAACAATAAAGATAACAAAATGTGTAACATATTTATGTCATAAATCACTGTGGAATTAAGCTACAATCCATATTTAATAACTATGTATTTACTTAACTTATTTATTATTAAGTACTTTTTAATTTGCTTAAATAATTACAGCTGGGCAGATAAATAATTAATAATTAATGGATTATAATCCATGTCTGAATAATTGTACTCTGTGCTTCTTTTGGAGGTTTAGAATTATATTTTTATTAAGTTTATACGTAGGTTTTTTTTAAAATTACATTGTAAAACTGCATATCTCGATACAGGAATGCCCTAGTGAGATGTGCACCTTATGTTTTTCATGTATTTCTTATTTTTCAATAAATAAATAAATTAATGTACATAAAGCACTAAGCCGATTTTAAACATAGAGATGGTAATCACGGTAGATAGTAGATACACAGACGGAGGTGTAACAGCGCGGATCGCCCGGCAGTCCTGCTGAAAATTACATAGTCGGTGATCAGGCAGGCCTGATACGAGGTTCAGATTCCGCGCCTGCCTGGGAACTGTCAAATGATCAACTATCGGCCGGAACAACTATAGGGGGGTGCAACTATCGGGGGGGGGGGGGGGGATCAAACATCGGCATTTAATTATGCTTTACTTATTAAAACAGAGGACAAATCTCAAGAAAAATGGGTAAATTAGCATTTAGATAAATGCTGTAATGTTTTCATACCTTTTAGAGCGTTTAACCAGCCAGCGGCCGAAAATCCACATTTCGTCGAAAGTTGTTCTTACGATCGTGCAGGGCGGTTACAATGAGAAAGATTAATTATTCTCCGTACCAGCTTTTTAAAATTATAACTTAATATCGATTTTATTTCATTCCAAATTTGCTTCAATTTATACCTACACCCAAAAAAACTGAAAGGCGTGATGATAAAACTATTAAATCAATGTACTTTTTGTAATTTTTTTTGGATTATAAGTATTTATAATTTTTTATTAATGTCTAAGTTAAATAAGAACGTGAAAAAATCTGAAATATATTAGTTTGTAAGTGCGCAAATAAATACACAAACGGACTAATTTTCGTCACGAAATACATGTACGTGCTACGTATATACTTTTAATGATTTTATTTAAACTTTAATTAATATTCTAAAACATGCGATACCCAGATAATATACATATTGATTTAATTTACTGCATGATTATATGATTTGAAATGGGTGTGGTGTAATACAAAATCTTTTTTGAAAATTTAACAAATCTGTCAACGACCTATGGTATAACCTTATTATACTAAAAATAAACATTTTTTCTCAAAATTTAAAACACGCGTATGCTAGATAAAAGAACAATCTTTCGAAATTCATTTATAATTTTTTGGGGAAAAGAGTCAATACGTCTAAAATCTGATTTAAAAATGACATATTTCTGGTTTTCTCCGGTAATACGCTCATCTATTTTAAACAATTTTTGAAGCACAGATACTTTTTTTATCGTGGGAATTTCGTATAATTACTATTTCGGCTTGGCAAATGTGTAGATATTATTTATAAAAATAACGTATATTTATTAAAGAGCTTACAGACTTAGAGTGTTTAAGAGAAATATGTTATAAATCGGTAGAAAATGGAATGCGGGAGCTTAAATATTAAACAAATGTGAGTTAGGGTGATGCTTAATGCTAAATCACCATTTTCGATTAATCTTTCCTACAAATTGGCTTAGATTATATAAATACCAATAATATGCTTTGGATAAACAAGTATCAAAGGTGGAGTTAGACCTAGGAACAAAGAGCTAGAACTGGAACTAGAGCATTCTTGCGTGATCTTTAGCGCAAACGGCAATTCGTTTTCACCATTTACACCAAAAGAACACCAATGAACAAGAACGAGACCATCAAGAATCAGAATTCTTGCAATGGCTCTAGTTATGTTTGGATCAGGTGAGAGAGTGTGCATTAGCGTGTGTCGCTCTCCATAGAGAGAAAAAAATGGCCTTATATTTAAACGCCCGGGGTCTCAAAAGTTTCGTATGATCTGTAACTATTCGAAAACGTAAAAATAAATTAAATTATTGTTCACTATTAGCCCGCTAAAATGGCCGGAAGTTTTACAAGAAAATAGATTTTAAGACTTGGAAAAAAAATAAAATAAAGGGTTA
Source organism: Limnephilus marmoratus (assembly GCA_917880885.1). NCBI lineage: Eukaryota > Metazoa > Arthropoda > Insecta > Trichoptera > Limnephilidae > Limnephilus > Limnephilus marmoratus. Next base: position 21,685,808 of record OU862930.1, on the reverse strand, counting down.
ATATTTTATATTTTGTAACAAACTTATTTATCATTCCATAACTGCAGTACAAAGAACCAAAAAAAAATTTTTTTAAACATATGTTATGTGTTGGTTAAAAATTTTAAGGGGAAAATAACACTTTTTCTGGATAAAATCTTGAACTTTTTTTTTCATTTTTGTCAGTTATACGCATTTTTTTAGTAATAAACAAACGTTAAAAGGTTAAATTTGTGAAAAAAAATTTATTAAAAATTAAAAAAAAAAAATGGTTTTAGGTTTGTTTTCTGATTTTCAAAGCATTTTAGCGGGCTAATAACCATTCTTAAAAAAATAAATTTAAACGCAGTTCTCATTTTCTTTGTAAGACGCAACTTTTGAGACCCCGGGCGTTTCTGAATTCAAAAGATGAAATAATTGACACACCCTAGTGTGCATTGCTTATTCTTCAGCAATTAGTGGCAGTGTTCACTACACCATCTGTCCGAATACGAAGGAATGCTCTGGGCCAGGGGTCATTAATTACTATCATTAGGGGTCCGTTTTTTTAAAAATAATATAACCGTCGCGGTCCGGAAGGGAAAAAGCCTACACAATGGTGAGGGGGGGGGGGGGCTGATTAACAATTGAAATAATAAACTGTACTATTTAAAATTGTGAAGATAATAAAGATCAATGAACAAATAAAACGAATGGATTCCGGAACATTATTTTATTAATTAATAAACAAATGTTATGAATAAAAAGAAGGGCCAAGGGTTTTTTACAATATTAATGAGAAAAATGTCATTTTTTGCCTTCGACTATCCGTCCGAAGTTTGAACTAAAATTTTTGCAGGCTTTTGTCATTATGTTGGAGATGTTCATCGGTAAGTCTGTTACGGAATTTTATTTTTAATGAAGTTCATCTTGGAAAATGCTACTTCACAAACATATGTTGACCCAAACAATTTTTTTAATTATGGGTATTTATTAACACAAACCAATTTTATCCAAGACTCTTGATAAGAAACTTTCTGTTTTTGGTGTTTTAAAATTGTATTTTCTTGGAAATCGATCATTTCCATGTGGTGAGCAGCTTTATTACTCCCGAAAACATTTACAGCTTCATTGCTCCATTCATCACCAGGATGCAGAGAGTAAATGATAAAGCTGCACTACATTACTCGCGAAGTTGATCGAAGTTAATCGAATACGATAGTGTAGACACGAACTTCACTTCGCTTCGTCGAACTTCGCTTCGCTTCGCCTGACTTCCGATAATTGTCGGTATTTGGCCCGAGTCAAAGGACTCGAAGTGCTCCGAAGTTCGAAGCGAGTAGTGTAGACACGCGCTTCGAACTTCGGCTAACTTCTTCGAGGACTTCGTCGAAGCGTCGAAGCGAGTAGTATAGACACGCGCTTCGAACTTCGGCTAACTTCGTCGAGGACTTAGTCGAAGCGAGTAGTGTAGTGGACGTTTTAGGATGTTGACTACATTCTCAATTTTCTTAAAATCTGTGAATCTGTTTTCAAATTCCGCACCCCTTACCCACTGCAAATCCCACCAATCCGTTGGCGATCGACGGCAGCAAATTACGTACTCAAGTTGCCAGTGTAAAATATTTTGTATTGTTAACACAAGGTGCGCACAAACCTATACCGATTCAGTCGCGGTAACTACAATTTACATTTTAAATATACCTCTATATTGGTTATTTTTTATCACATTGTAAAAACAAAAATTGTTCTAAAATCTAGATAAAATAATCTTTCTGATGCGTATATTAGAAATTAATAATTTAAATTTTGGTCCGCCATTTGGTGACCCCTGCTCTGGGCAAATGTTTGGGCGCACTTACGGCGTTTACTTCAAACGAACGAGCATTCTACTAAATTTTGAACGAAATAATGCTCTAAAACTGTTTGCACAAAAATAATTTGCAATAGCAGACTAGAATGAGCATTGTTCGCAGAGGTTAAACTCAATCTACACTTAATAAATCATTTCAACAATACACTTTTCATTTTCTTCTATTATTACTCGATGAATAATAAAAATTTATTTCCGACCTAATATTCTCAAAAAACAAGAAGGCTTTGTTTTAGGGCAGAGTAAATACAATCATGCCGCGGACCGGATGTTGGGCATCCGGAAGTGGTCCCCGAAAAAGTGCGTAGTGCGTGAAACCCTTCCGTTTATTCGTATCCGTTTCTATGTCTCATTTCCTGAAATTTCGGACCGCTCAAGCGCGTAAAACGATGGAAAAAAGCTTGATGATTAAAATGTTTACAAAAAGATTTATTGAAGTTTTTATTTATTTATTTATTTATTTATTGACGCCCTATTGGGCTTTTACATATAAAATACAAATTTCATTTATAACAGCAGTATAACACAAAATAAAAAAGATTAAAAAATTTACAAATAAAGCATAAACTCAATGTAAAATAATAGGAATACATCTAATGCTAATTCCACATGGATGACTTTAGGGAACTCGTATGTACATATACCTACGAGCAATAAAAACATTAAAAATAATCAAAACACATTAATTTTTACTGAATTACTCGTTGTATGCCTTTGAAATAAGAACAATAAAAAAAAAAACAGTAAACAAAAGAAAATTGAAATAAAATAAAATGATTTCTCATTCATTATTTATATCTAAAAAGTGGTGGACTAATTTGGCTTTAAATGAATCGAAATTTAAATTAAAAATGTCAGCGACATCAGTTAGTTCATTGCCCAACCTGTGTATTCTTTCCATCACAGAATTCGTAGCGAAGTTATTGTTGTAAAATAAAATGTTTCGTCTAGTATATTTTGGAGGTATGTGTAAGGATAACAAGTTTATAGCGTCAGGGCAGTCCAACCTTGAATGAACAATTTTATACAATAAAAGGAGATCAAATATTTTTCGCCTTTCAGATAATTTCGATAAGTTAAGTTTACTGCGTAAATTGACATAATTGATTTCAATAATAGGAACACCAATTTTGAAATTAATAAAACGTAAAAATTTATTTTGAATTTGAAAAGTTCTTTTAGAATTTGAGAGAAAATAATTTGGAAATATATTTCGACCTCTGATGCCAAGTGATTCAGATCCTTGACTTCGAGGTAGCGGGTTCGAAAACCGGAGAACTAAAATAAATTATTTTGAAAGTATTCTTTCTGAATATTCAAAATTTACTATCATTGATGGAGAACGAAGTGCTTCACAGAATTTGAACAAATCATTAAATTTGCAAGTTAATTTTCAAGTTCTGTTAAAGTTCTATTCAAGTTCTGTTTTCATTTCAGTTCCGTCGAACAACTGACCCATGATGATATGAGATATAACAACAGAACTTGAATATAACTACCATATCCTTACAGTCCGTAATTACATTCAAAGAATAATTATAAAAATCATCCATAGGAAACCATACCACTTTCCTACTCCAGAGATATTTCGGGAATTTAGTATACCATCTATCACAGAATTGTATGAGAGAAACGCCTTATATCAAATTTAAAAAGAATATTTTATCCAAAAAATTCACCCCTTAGATAGCATAAGCAATAGATTCAAAACGAATGACTTAATAGCCATTCCTATGCTTAGAACGACCACGGCTCAGCACCACTACATATATTTAGGTGTGAGATGGTACAATATATTATTGTCTAAAAACAAAATTAGTTTAAACGAAATATTGAAATACGAACAATTCAAAAAGCAATTAAGTCCCTGTAATTGGATAATGATTGTACCCTTAATTTACGCTTACTTAATCTGTAATATTTAATATAAAAAAATATATTGCTATTGTCTTTCAATAACTATTTTTAATCCAAATTGTATACCTATGTAAAATAATGTTTGTATTTATTTCAGAAGGCTTGGATCATTGTTTACACACACATTATTTTTTTTTCATGCAAATACTCCTCCCATAAACACGAGCTCCTAGAGCTCAACTTATGGAGTAGTAGAATAATAATGAATTATTGTATAACTTTGCATAATGTAATCATTTATAATGTAAAAAAATCTTGTAAATAAAAAAAAATTACTTTCACAGAACTTGAAAAGTAACGTTGAAAATTGATGAATTGTTCAAATTCTTTGACACAAATGGCCCTTAATGTCAGCAGAGACAAAAATTAATTAACATATTTTTACTCTAATTTATGTCAGGAATTACTGGTTACAATATATATAGTAAGTCAGGGTTATAATAAATATAAAATAAGTCAGGTACTGTGACGTATGTGTATGAGGGTGACGGCATGAGAGCGAGATAGCGAGTATGGGAAGTATAAAAGGGATGTACCGCTATTGAGCGCTCTCTCCATATTAACCTGGCAACCAATAAACATTGTAACATTAACAGATGTTATTACTACCCGATCTCAAGACATCACAGTTGGCGCAGCTCGGTAGTTCGTAAATTTTTACGTAAATTGGAAGAATCTACGCGGTAGATTTCGGGATCTGACGGATTGTTGTCAGGATTGCAGGAAGCGATCGCAGGAAGCGATCGCATTAAGAAGAAATTGGAGCAGCCACACGCAAGTATTCGCGTGTGTGGGACCGACAAATTACAAAATTATTGTCGTTCGGGTACACCGTGTAACGGGGTACAAAAAGGACCGGATCAAGGATCGGGTCAAGGACTGGATCATCGTGTGGATTAGCCGGGAACCAGGACTTGGTTTCCGTCGCTGCAGTCTGGGAAGGAAGACCTCGGAGTAGGGATTGGATCCGCAGCTGTCGGGAGACGGAGCCAGACGGGGACGGTGATCTACAGCTCTGGGTGGCGTGCACGTGGAACGTGGAACGTGGACCTCGGAGTGTAGCCTTCTTGGAAGTGCTGAGATAAGTAGTCTTGATTATTTTGTTTCAGCTCTTCCCCCAATGGAGGGTGTTTGTAAAAATTTGGGGACGTTCTGTTACAGAACGGGAAACTGGTCATTGTTCAAGGAACGACTGGATCAGGCCCTCATTTTACATGATGACAAAGTGTTATCACAAGAACGCAAAAGAGCATTTTTGCTGAGTTGCCTCACCGAAGAAACTTTCTCTTTATTATGTGATCTATGTTTCCCTAAAAAGGTTTCTGTTTGTTCTTTTGATGATTTATGTAAATTATTTGATTCACATTGTAAACCTATTCAAAATATTTTCGAGTCGCGTGAGTTATTTTATAAGTGTAAACAGCTAGCTAACGAATCTATTAAAGATTACGCTGCTAGGTTGAGAGGACTGAGTTTGACGTGCAATTTTGAATTGAGGCTGGAATCTTGTTTAAAAGACATATTCATTATTGGAATTTTCAATGAAAAATTGAAACATAAGTTGTTCGTTGAGGGGGTAAATACTTCTTTTTCGGAATGCGTTCAGTTAGCAGCTTCATGGGAACATGTTGTTAATTTTAAGAAAGTTGATACGAATTTAAATGTTGTGCATAAGGATAGTAATGTTGTCCGTAAATCCAGGTCGGATAGTCCGATCAGATTTAAAAGTGCAGTGCGTAGTAAGACGCCAGTAAATATTGCATTAAAAAAATGTTTTTTGTGCGGAAAAACGAATCATTTGCAGAAAGATTGTTGGAAGAATATTTTTTGTAATCGGTGCAATAAATCGGGTCATCCTAGTAATGTGTGTAAAAACAGTAAAATTAATGTAGGTAATAAGAATAAACGATTAAATTCGGTTTTTATGTTGCATGACGGCACGGGGCCGGAACCGATATTCGTAGATCTCATTATTGGTAACACTGTTCTGCGAGCGATTGTTGACACCGGCGCTGAGATTAATGCAATTCCATATGAAGTGTATTTAAAAGATTTTGTTTCTTGTAAATTGGAAAGATGCGATATTCAATTGTCAGGATATGACGGGAAACGGTTAAATATTGTAGGTAAAGTTAATTTAAGTGTGTTATTTTTAAATAAAAGTGTAGATACGCAGTTTATAATAATTAAAAACGGTAATTCTACGATTGTTGGTAGAAATTTTTTACAAGTTTTCGGTATCGGATTAAGTGGAATAAATTCGGTAAATACCAGTGAGACTAGTTGTGATAATCAATTAAATTTTCGTGATAGTTTAAAGAAAAAATATGCTCATGTGTTTTCAGAAAAATCGGGTAGGCTTATAGGTTATGAAGCTAACATCGAAGTTATTTCGGAGTTCAGGCCAAAGTTTGTGAATCCAAGATCGTTACCTTTTAGTTTACGTGGAAAGGTAGAGGAGGAATTAAATAAGATGTTACGTGAAGATATAATTGAAAAAGTAGAAATAAGTGATATGGCTAGTCCGATTGTTGTTGTAAAAAAGAAAGACGGTTCAATTAGAATTTGTACTGATTTTAAAACCACATTAAACCCTATGTTAGCGAAGTTGAAATATCCATTGCCTCGTATAGAAGATTTAATTTCATCTTTAAATGGTGCGAAATTTTGTGCGAAAATAGATTTGCGTAATGCTTTTGGTCAGATTTCGTTGAACGAGAAGTCGAGAAAATTATGTGTGATAAGTACGCATGTGGGTTTATTCAGGTATAAAGTGTTGCCTTTCGGTTTGACCACAAGCCCGGCTATATTTATGCAAGTTATTCAGGCGGTAGTAGGTAGACTTCGTAACGTTTGTATATTTCTAGATGATATTTTGTTGTTTGGAAATTCTGAAGAGGAATTATTCTCTATTTGTGAATCTGTACTTAGCAAGTTAAGTGATTGTGGATTAACTATTAATGAAAATAAGTGTTCTTTTCTAGAAACTGAGATAGAATATTTAGGTTTTAAAATTTCGCGGAAAGGAGTTATGCCTTTAGAAAATAAAATCTGTGCGATTACTCAAATGGCAGTACCGAAAAATGTTTCAGAACTTAGGAGTTTACTTGGGGTTATTTCATATTATAGAGCTTTTGTTCATAATATTTCAGGTATTTTGTCTCCATTGTATAACTTGTTAAAAAGGGGAGTAAAATATGTGTGGTCTGAGGAATGTAATATTGCGTTTGAGCGAGTTAAGAAACTGCTGACGTCAGATAATATTTTAGTGCATTTTGATCCTAATTTACCAATTAAACTTATTTCAGACGCATCTGAAAAAGCGTTATCAGCGGTGATTTGCCATGTATATGATAATGGTTTAGAGAGACCTATCGCATTTGCTAGCCGATTATTGTCAGAAACAGAATTAAAGTACTCTATTTTAGATAAGGAAGCGTGTGCTATAATTTTTGGGTTGAAGAAATTCTTTCAGTATTTATACGGCAATAAATTTGTTTTGGCTTGCGACAATAAATCGTTAGTACACATTTTGAACACGGATAAGCAAGTACCTGTTTTGGCCGCTAACCGTCTGCAGAGGTACGCCCTAATACTCCAGACTTTTGACTATAGTATAGAGCATATTAAGTCAGGTGATAACAAAGCGGATTTCTTATCACGAATGCCGATTAATAATAAGGATAATTTAGATGTGTGTAGCGACGATATTGATGCTAGCGATTATTTTTTAAATTATATTGATTCTTTAAACGTGAATACGGTTGAGTCAGAGTTTGTGAACATAATCGAGTCAGAAACAACATTAAATGCGGAAACGATGAAACAGTTTTCGATTAATGATGTAAATATAGCGAGCATTATCGAGTTCACAGCAAATGGTTGGCCGGATAAAAAGTTCTTAAAGGATGATTTATTGAAATTCTGGTATTTTAGGGATAAATTATCGACTTATAATTCATGTTTATTTTATAATAATAAATTTGTAGTTCCAAGGGAATTAAGGGAAATTATATTGAATTTTTTACATCAATCACATTTAGGCATTGTAAAATCGAAAAGTCTTGCTCGAAATTATTTTTTTTTGGCTCGGAATGAACAATGATATAGAAGTAACTGTGAAACAGTGTGCTCGATGCATGGAATGTTTACCTACTCCATGTAAAGTTGAGTTGGCACCTTGGCCAATCAATGGGTTAATCTGGAGTAGATTGCATATCGACTTCATGGGGCCGTTGGGAGGTCATAATTTTTTAATTATTGTTGATGCAACTACAAAATGGATAGACTGTCATGTTGTAAATAAGGTAGATTCGTTTTGTACAATAAAAGTTTTGAAAAGATTATTTTCTATGTTCGGAATCCCGGAACAAATTGTAAGTGACAATGGTACAGCTTTCACATCGTCAGTTTTTAAGGAATTTTGTCATAATTATAATATAGAATCATTGACTTCAGCTGTACAGCATCCTGCTTCTAACGGTTTAGCTGAAAATGGGGTTAAAACAGTGAAGAATTTTTTGAAAAAAATTGTGGTAAATAATAAATTTCCTACTGATTTTGAAGATAAACTTTTGACGTTTTTAGTTGATATTAGAAATACGCCTTCAATGTCTACGGGCATTGAGCCTAGTACATTAATGTTGGGTAGGAAGATTAGATCAATTTTTAATACGATTATTCCAATAGTGGATAATGTTGAGAGTCAAGGTTTTAAAGGAATTGACAACACGGTTAAAAACAAAATGTTATTGAGCCAGCATAAACAGAAAAAGTATTATAGAGGAAGAAAATTTAAAAAGTACTTTGAGGTTGGTTCTAAAGTTTTAACCAGGGATTTAAGAAGTAATGATAATAAATGGATTTTAGGAAAATTTTTTAAAAGATTGGGGAATAGGATTTATTTAGTTAAAATTATGTCTACGGGACAAATTTGGAAACGCCACCATGATCAGATTTCAGAGAGGAAGGTTAGGTGGGGGGAGTGTGACAGGTCTGATGATTTGCTGGACCTGGGTCCACTCTCGGATGTGGACATGACCAAATTTCCTAATTCCTCTAATTTTTGCAGGTCACCTACACCATGGGAGGGGAGGTTACGCCCTCGAGGTCAACGCCCACGCTACACGTGAAGAACAAGAAAAATTACATATACTATGGAATGGAAATATTTAGATATTTTGTTTTGTATAAATTTGTGAATAAAGAAATGTATGTAATTAGGTTTTAAGTGTGGGGGTGTGACGTATGTGTATGAGGGTGACGGCATGAGAGCGAGATAGCGAGTATGGGAAGTATAAAAGGGATGTACCGCTATTGAGCGCTCTCTCCATATTAACCTGGCAACCAATAAACATTGTAACATTAACAGATGTTATTACTACCCGATCTCAAGACATCACAGGTACCTACTTGTCCACACATAATTATATGCTACTGGTTTCAGAACAGACATCGTCCAGTGAGGCAGGTAACGTAAAAACATTATGGACCGGTCAGTGGTCGAGTGGGCATCGCGTTTGGGTCCCACCCGGGCATCGCGTGTTCGATTCCTCGACTGGCTAAGTCCTCCACAACAACACAAGCAACATTTTTGGCTTTCTGTGGTGGTAGTTGGTGATTTGTAAACATTGTAGGTTATTCGTAACCCGGAATTGTTTGTCTTTCTGTTAAAAAAATCATTTATCGGCAATTAAATTAACCCTAGAATACTGAACTTTCCTAAAAATTACGACGACAAAATGATGATTCCTGAGAAAACAATGTTCGCATCGTCCCCACGCCCCCCGCTTCACAGTACCTTCCTAATTTGGTCTGTCAGTGTTCAGTGTGCCACGCGCTGTCATCGTGGTCGGATGTCTTATAGCAAGAGTGTCGTAAAATTTACAAAAGTTTAGTGTTTAACACTGTTTAGTATTCTTGGGTTAACATGTATGAAATAAATTGCTCATAAAAGTTCTTGCTTGTTGAATCTGTTCCTGAAGCGGCAACAATTCAAGAACCAACTTCAAGAATAATATAGGCCTTTTGTCCATCCAAGTCAAGAAAAATGACAGCACACTTTTGCATGAAATGCATTAGAGACATATGTAGGGCGCATAACATGAACATGTGTTCCAACTGTGTAGAATAATTTTGTTTTTTTCATTATTACGGGATCGCTTAAACCCACAATTAAGTACTTCTGAAATAATAAATGTTTTTGATTACCTTATTTATTCCCGTTTTATTTTTATATCGTATTTTTTATGAATGTTTAGTAACAATCTCACTAGTAGGATAGTTTAGTAATCTAAGGTTAAATAAATATATGTTATAGTCCACTTGCGGAACGTTTTAGAGTGTTTGATACCTATCCTTAGTATCACCCGGGCGCGCCCCTTGTGAAAAATAAACTTTATTCAGAAGAAACATTTTCCAATTTTGCATCTCTTCCCCTACCTACTTCCTTTAGGGCCGGAATTCAGTTGCGAGCTTAAGCTCGGCTTAAAATATTTTTACGTTCGTGATATTGCTATCCGGTTAAAATGTTTTAACATTTACACCAACATCGACACAAAGCACTCCAATTGGGGATACAATGCCATTCAAAATTGAAAAGCTTAGGCCACCGGATGGTGTGCAGACAATAATCGTAGTAGTTTTTAAGACTCTTTGGCTTTAGGAACTTCAGGGAAACAGCAGAAGTGAATAGGGATGTCGAAAGTGAAAAAAATATCGATATTTATTAAAATATCAATATCGACGCCAATATATCGAGGAAAAAATATCGATGTATCGATATATCGGTCAAATTTTCAAAAGATTTTGCGTTTTTAAAATAATAGAATTCATCTCAAATGAATACACAATATTGACATTTTAAATAGTAATTTTTACACACAATGTGCATTACATTAATGTTCAAAAATCTCAATAAAAATGAAGGTATTTTTGTCAGTATTCATTTTCATCAGGTAATAATTACAAAAATATCAAAAACTAAAAAGCTGTCTTCTAACTTATATGTGAACTGAGATGCATACAAATTATGTATGCGTCTCAGTAACATTCTATTGGCGTATTAATCTGTCATAAAGGACTTCATGTTTGGAAAAAGGTATAGTCAATAATCATGGGCAATTGGGAACCAACACATAGGAGTGGCTTAGAAAAAATGGCGAAAAATAGCATACATTTATATGTATGTACTTACACATACGAGATAGTATTAGTGATCACAAATACTAATGAAAGACAATAGATTTGTAAGCTATTAATAGTTCAGATTTCAACCGCCAGGTGTCATGACCCAATACAGTTACTTTTTTCCGTTCGTTCCTATACGGTTTTGGATTCTAGTGACTTTAGTTACATACATAAATAAAAATATCGTTTTTGATACAATTTTCGATATTGGATATTTTGTATCGATATATCGGATTAAAATATATCGGCTAAAAATATCGATGTATTGAATTAAAAATATCGATACATCGATATATCGATACTTTTTCAACAAGCCCAGAAGTGAATGAAAGGACTTTGCAAGGATTTTAGCGCTGATATCGAGAAACATTATTAAAAGTAAAGAGGGTCCAACCGAAGTCGTTAAAAATGAAGGGCGCTCTGAAGGTCTTAATGGAAAAAATGATTAAAGTGACGCACCGAGTCGTGTAAAATTTGGGATCAGGCCCATAATTCAATGATCAGGCCGCTAACAAAGAAGCCATTTGCTCAAAGAGAAACTGAAAAAAACCAGTCGGCGACGCAATCGCAATCAACCTCCTGAAAAAAATCGATATTTTTCTGATCTGACATGATAAACATGAAAAAACTTGACAGAAAGTGAGTCATTACCGTGGCAATCTGTCAAAATTGCAACTGAAACGCGACTGCCGCGCGACGAGCACTGCTGGTCAAGTTTTCGAGTAATCTGCGATATTATGTGAGATCAGAAAATTATCGATTTTGTTTAGGAGTTTGATTGTGATTGCATCGCTAACTGGTTTTTTTCAGTTTCTTTATGAGCGGATGGCCTAACAAGATAAAAAATCCCGTTTAACACCAGCCATCTGTTTTGATTTATTCACGAAAAAAACATTGCCACCAAGCGTGCTTTATTTTATTTTGCGAAGCTCAGGCACAAATATTTAAATGTTTTTACCATCATTTTCTAAAGAATTTAATTTTCCAAATTATACAATTTAACCAACACCGAAAAGAGGTTCGTGGTAAGGATAATTTAAACTTTAAAACAGTTTTTAGAGGTCCCAAACTTTATTTCATTGCGGGCTTTTAAAAATACCTACTATTAAAAAATACTCACTTCTTGTTTCAACGGCAAATATGTGTTTTACTCTCACAGCCTTACTAATAACAAAACGCCTTAACGAGCGGTCAACTGCATATTTGTTGCTTGCGCGGTGATCTGCGTTTTTACAGCTTTACTAATAACACTATCACATATTTTATGATTTTTATGTTGGTCCCCTTGAATCTCACATAGATCTGCGCAGGCGCCGCGGCCATCTTGTTTTATATACTTCGCGGTAAAACAATGTTTGACAATGTTCAGTTGTACTTACAGTTAATTTTTATGTTTTTGAAGATAATTTTCGTTTAAATGATCAATTCACTGTGATATTAGTGTAATATAACATAATTACCAATGCTGGCGTTACTTGTTTTTCAGTTTTAGTGCTGTAAATATTGTTTTGTTGATGATTTAGTTTCGTTAACGATAGATTTTAGGTTATTTTTGAAATTTTATTTTTTTAACGACTTTTCTGCGTGAATTTAATAAAACTTCCATAAAAGTAATATTATTTAATAATGTATAAGCCTCATGAATGTGTAAATAAAAACAAATTCGTGAAATCGACGTATTAATTGCGTAAAAATGAATCCAAGATGTCAGATTTTTCAGTTATTTTTTCGGAATTATTATTATATTTTTTTATTTTTTTTAATTGTGTGAACGAGATAAAAAATGAAGTGACAGTTTTCTTCCAAATTCATAAAGTAAGAGGTGTGTATTTTTTAAATTTTGAATTTTCTAAAATTTTTCGACCATTTAATAGAATATGTCTACAGTCAGCTGTTTTTTTTCAAATTTTTTATGTAGAGACTTAAAATACTGCAATTTTCAAACACGATCATATATTTCAGATACAAAAATCTAAAAGACTATCTAGTTTCTATAAAGGTATATGCTTTTATGACATCTTCAAAAATAAGAAATATACAAGACATTTAAAATACGTTGGAAAAATTTCAAATTTTGTTCGGACATCAATCGTTAAAACAGAGATAAACTACCCTCTCAGGCCGTGTAAACAATGTGTATTTCTTTCAATGAACAATTTTTTAATTAGTAAAGTTTCCACATCCGCGGCCGTTGGTCAATTGAATAAAATTTTCACGGGGTTTTTTAGTAAGGCTGTCAGTATTTAATTAGAGCATTTCAAATATTTGTAAAGGATCTAATTTTCAAACCAAAATCACTTAATTTTGCATTGCTTAGAAGGGCATCCTTAAACTTAAAAAACTACAAGTACTATGTATAGTTTAAATTTAATTTAATATTTTTCATCAACATCAAACGGGGTTCAGAAATTCTACATCACGTTCTAAGGAAATTTAAAACTCAACTTGCTGTTTTTTAATTTTTGACTAGAATCATTTCATGAAAATGTATTTATTTGCATTTTTATGAAAATATCATTTACTAGATGTTAAAAGTATAAAACTTTATTTTATTTTTTAACACGGCAAGAAAATGGCATGTTAAAATTAATTTTAATATTTTCGAACGGTATTCATCATTTTGGGAGGCGGGTATGGGTACCACCGTCCTGGGAACCATTTTTTGGATAACCAACACCTCTGCAATAAGTCAGTGGTTCGCTACGATTGGTGACTTAGCAGGGGTGCCTGGGTTCGTGGGGTGAGGATTTTTCAAGATCTTGGCGGCCGATGTGTCTGCCCATTCATTGCGTGACGGGCCGGATCAAGAGAGACTGCTTGAGGAGGTCTTTTGACCTCTTCAGTCGGAATCAATCGACCCATCGCCTTGCATGCCAGTTGAAGAAATGAATTCGTAAGTTAGTCACTTCTGGACACACTGACCCCCAGATTCCTACCCAACCCCCAAACCTTCCTGGTTCCTTCCCAAAACTTCCTCTTCTTCCTTTCCTTAAAAAAACCCTCCACACACACATTCTGTAAGATAACATAGTCCCTGAGGGAAACTATTTTCTTAAGGGCCTCCTGTGTGGAGCTAATGTAAAAAAATGATATAAGCCATTTACTAGAAGTTAAATCAAAATTAAAAACAGAATAAAAAAAATAAAAAATTTTGTGTAAGTACATGGAAATGACGAGAATTTAAATTAAAGCCATATTTTTAACGTAGGAAAATAATTTCCCACAGGGCCTCCTGTGTAATGTAAAAAAATTAATAAGTGTTTACTAGATGTTAAATAAACTTAAAAAATACAATGTACCTACCAGAAAAATAATTTCCCTCAGGGCCTCCTTTGTAATGTAAAAAAATCAATAAGTGTTTACTAGATGTTAAATAAACTTAAAAAATACAATGTACCTACCAGGAAAATAATTTCCCTAAGGGCCTCCTGTGTAATGTAAAAATATGAATAAGTGTTTACTAAAAATATAATGTACCTGCATACATGACGAGAACTTATATTAAAGCAATATTTTTACCGTCCAGTTAACATGTTAGATCCGGAATTGAAACATAACCTCAATTTTGAATTTGAAAAACGTTCTGAAATCCACGTTGCCACGGTGTTGAAATATTTTTGCTTGATTTAATAAATTTTCTAGATTATCTTGACGTACTGTATTAATTTACTTACGTAGGTACCTAGCCATTGTAGAGAGTTCATACGCATATATGTTTTTGTAAAAGTTTTGACGTCATGTGATTGAACTATTTCCGTACCGGTGCTGTAAACAGACGTGGGAGGAGCAGTGCAGTACGTTTAATTAGAGGTTGGAAGGTTAATTGACTAGCATACGTAGGTACTAACTGTGTGTACATGCATTTATAATGCGTCATAGGAAGGTCCACATCAAGAGGGAACCGGGCAGCGGTTTTGTCCGTTCAAACGAATTCCTCAATTTTCTCTCTGGATTTTGACACTGATGCAAATGTTTTTTTTACAGTATTTTTTTTATTTTTTATTTATAATTTCTCACCATACATGTGTTCTTATTTTTTTTTACATATAAAAATATTAACCTCACTAGGACTAGCAGCCTGTATTGAGGTTATATTCATAAATTTGTTATCGACAACTTCTTCAACTTCAACTTCCATAAAGTATGGTTTTCGACAACTTCTTATAGGACATAGGACCCTGCAAAAGTCGTTAAAATTGTCTGATTAGAACGCTATTAACAGACGTTAAGGGCCTTTAACCAGCCAGCGGCCGAAAATCCACATTTTGTTTTTTTTTTTACATTAACTCCACACAGGAGGCCCTGAGGAAAATAATTTCCCTCAGGGCCTATGTCATCTGGGATGCTGTGTGGAGGGTCTTTTTGA
The DNA here is from genome assembly GCA_917880885.1 of Limnephilus marmoratus. Lineage (NCBI taxonomy): Eukaryota > Metazoa > Arthropoda > Insecta > Trichoptera > Limnephilidae > Limnephilus > Limnephilus marmoratus. The sequence goes on along the minus strand of OU862930.1, from coordinate 21,670,506 downwards.
GGAGAGGAAGGAATGAACATTGGTCTTGAAGAGACCCATGTTGTAGGAAGGAGGAAACACAGAGGCCGGCAAATCATTCCACAGCCGAGCTGTTGAACACAAGAACGAATCGAAGAAACGACCCGTTCTCATGTGACAAATGTCAACTGTGTACAAATGTCAACTGTGTACAAATGTCAACTGTGTACAAATGTTGGGCACGCGTTTGGCGTGTTTCCCGACTATGCACCGGTGCCGAAGGGATCAATGATGCTAGTTCCTCGGAGCATCTTCCATTGTAATACCGGTAGAACAAGGATAGCATTCCCACCCGACGCCTGTGCTCTAAAGATTGCAATCCGTCTGTTAAGATGGGAGAATCTATCAAACGGACCGCCCGTTTCTGCACAGAGTCGAGGGTATTTTTCAGGTATTTTGGAGCTCCAGACCAGAGGTGGCTGCCAAATTCAACCGTGGGGCGCACTTGCGATTTGTACAGGGTTGTTCTTACGATCGTACAGGGCGGTTCCAATGGCGGTTCCAATTTAAGGTGAACGTCCGTCTGTCCGCGCCGGCCGCAACGCACGCACGGTACGCAACGGATTTTTCTATATCTCATACTCTTGCAGTCAAAATTCTATAGATGTATGTGTTTGTCTCTTTTTAGTGTCACTCGTTTCCGTTTCATCGCGTTTCAAATCACAAAAATGCAAAAAAAGTTTTCACTTAAAAATATGTGAAAAACGGGCAACGTCGGGGACTTACGCTGGTTTCAAAATGTAGTATCCTTTTACAAAACATTTTCCTCGTGTTGCATCTACGGTGCAGACAATTTCAGAATTATTTAATATTCAAGCGATGTTTCATATTTAGCTGCACGGATGACGCGCGACGGTTAATAAATTTTAAGTATTCCTCTCTTGCACTGAAAATGTTCCAGGAAAATTTTGCTTTTAGTGAAATATTATAAGTTTTCAGTTTTCTATGAGCCGCATTTCATTGACACGTTACCCTTTCATAGACCGAAGTTAATGCCTTTGAAGTGATTCAATGTCTAAGGGTGCAATTTAATAATATACATATATCATCTGGTGAAAATCTAGTGTTATTACTCGTGAAAAATCACGTGACGTAACTTGACTTCCATAGTTCTACTGCGAAAAATAAAAATGATTTATATCATCATAATCATAATACTGTATGTGCGCCGTCCGAGTACACATTTAGGCACAATCAGGTTTTAAAAATAATTCACCAAAGTTTGGTAATTAAACATAACTTGATTGACTGCCGTAATATAGTACCATATTATGAATATGAACCAAATTCATTTTTCGAAAATGAATTTTATAAAATATATAATGATAAAACTATACTAACAGACAGAACAATTAGTCATAATAGACCTTTCATAGTTTTACATGACAAAATTAAAAAAATAACTTATATCATTGATGTAGCTATTCCAAATTCCTGTAATATTCAAAAAACTGTTTTTGAAAAAATAAGAAAATACCCAGATTTAGGAAATGAGATTAAAAAATTTGGCATTCTATGACTATAAAAATATTACCATTTGTTATTTCGGCTACTGGCATAATACCTAGGAATCTGATTCAAAATTTAAGCATATTAGATTTGTCAAAGAATTTGTATATAAAAATGCAAAAATCAGTAATTTTAAATACATGTAGGATTACAAAAGATTTTTTAAATATTTATATTGAGGGATCAGTAGGATTTATAGGTTCAATTAGAAAAGCGACAGAGCCGAACCCTCTGATATGAAAATATCTGGAGTCGGTGAATTATATTACCATTTGGTCTCTAGTAGGTTGACATGTTGTTCTTGTATTGTTTTGTATTTATAATACTTATATAGTGCAATTGCATAACGTGGGTTGACTAGATGATCATTTGGGGAAGTGTGTGAAAGGGTTTAGTTTTTCCTGTGAACTTTTTTCTAAAATTAATTTTTATTCCGTAACTGCAGTACAAAGAATGCAAAAAAAAATTAAATATGTGATGTGTTTGTTCAAAATATAAAAGAGGAAAATAAAACTTTTTCTAGATAAACTCATCATTCTTGCAGACTTACTTGTATTCATAAACTTGATTTAAAAAGTTTTAATAACAAACAAACGTTAAAACTTTAAATTATTGAAAAAAAAATGAATTACCATAATTTAAAAAAACATGTTTTATTTTTTTCCGATTTTAAATTCATTTTAACGAGCTAATAATCATTTAAAAAAATATTAAATGCAGTTCTCATTTTCTTTGTTAGACGCAACTTTTGAAATATAAGGCGTTTCTGAATTCAAAGGTTCAAATAATTGATACACTCTACTGTATATCTCACTAAAAAGGGGGTCATCTTGCATTAAATTAATTTTCGGCTGACCTCCGGATCTTTTTTAATAATTTTTGGGTTTTTTTGCAAAGTTCCGGATGTCAGCCGAGGTAGAAAAAAAATTAATTAAATTAATTGCAGATCCTGCAGATCACACATCTACCCGATCTGCCGGATCTGCCCTGATGATGCCCTGATGATGGACACTGCAACTGCCCTGCCCTTACACTGCAACGATGTCCGAAACGTTGGCTAAAGAAGGAGGTAGCGCAACACGGCATAACACCCCAAAAACAAATAACGAAAATGCTTTTGGCCGTGAAAATCTTAAAACTTATCTGAAATATGTTCGTAAGTGCGCAAATAAATACACAAATGGACCAATTTTCGTCAAGAAACACATGTACGTACATATTTTTTAATGATTTTATTGAAACTAAAATTAAAATTCTAAAACATGCGTTTGCTAGATAATGTATTGATTTATTTTACTGCATGATTACATTATTTGAAATGGGTGTGGTATAATACAAAATCTTTTTTGAAAATTTAACAAATCTGCCAACGACCTATGGAATAACCTTATTATACTAAAAATTATTTTTTTTTCTCAAAATTTATTACATGCGAATGCTAGATAAAAGAACAATCTTTCGAAATCCATTTATAATTTTTTGTGGAAAAGAGTTAATATGTCTAAAATCTGATTTCAAAATGACATATTTCTGGTTTTCTCTGGTAATGCCCTCTTCAGAAGGAACTTATACACAGAAAAAATAGAAAAAGTTAATGGTCGCAAGTCGCAACTGGGACTTGAACCCAGAACCTCTCGTCTAACCGGGACGTGCGCTTTTACGAATTCAGCCATTGACGCCTTCTGTTAAACCGTCACAATTATATCAATCTCATATTATCAAATATGGAGACTGATAATTATGACGGTTCCTTATAATATTCATGTTGGCTACAGACGGTTGGGAGCAATTGTTACTTACACAAAAATACAAAACCCCAACTTATAAACTTCATTTTTATTTTACACAATTGATATAAAACCCGTTTACCATAATTAAATGTTTGTGTAAAATTTAAAATACGTTTAAAAGTAAGGGGCTTTATAAATAATACAATTTCAGAATAAGAGAATGTATAAAAAACTGTATTTCAATTTCGATCAGTACGAATGTACTCCTAAAACGAAACTTGTTCAAAATGTTTTCTTTGACATGTGTATAACAATAGATCTGACATCCGTCAAATGCATGCTTGTTTCGTTTTCATTTTTTCACAAATGGATAATATTATTTTGATGGCTGCCTCTTTAGAACAATATTATAACTAGACTCGCGAATCTTTTGTCATGCTTTTAAATTTTTTTAGAAATCATTTTCTATTGTACAATAAGTTGGAAGACATGGAACAAACCAAACAAACATATTGTGATATATTTTGTTAAATTGGTATTTCAAACTTTTAGTTGCGAACAATGGACATGACTTGGTCAGCTGATAAACGTTGGTTTCATCAAGAAATCATTGACAGAATAGCTGTGAACACCAGAGCTCACCATTCGAAAGTTGTAATTCGTCAAGTTTTAAGTCGTAAACAATAAAAAAATTCAAAGAGCTTAATTATTTAGTTCTATGCTTTGTGAATCCGAATGCGGACACGTTTAAATCATAGAACATTGAAAAATACCCATTCTATCCACGGAGGAAAGATTCTAAGAGGAATTGGATCTTCATCCATCTCCAGATATGTATAACTATACATAACTAGATAATAACTATACCTAACTTTTAAAGGTGACAGTATTATTGACCCCTGGGAGGCCAAGGGAACACCGGTGTTACCTATGACATTAAAAAAAAAAACTTTTTGTATGCGATTTTGACCCTTATGTATAAAGAAACTGTATGAAAATAAGGTCAAAATCGCTTGCACCAATAACTCTATGGGTAGGGTAAAAAATTCCATTCATGTGGCAACTCTAGAATATTTGTAATTAATTTATCAGTGACTTCAGACCGCTGTCAAAACCGAAAAGTTGTGAGTTTTGGCATTTTTGTTCCTTTTTCAAATGCATATAAAGGTATTTATTTATAGAAAAATGAAATAATTCAACTTTGTATAAGCCACTTATATGCTGCGCAAATCCGACCGGTTTCGGAACAAACGTTCCTTCGTCAGGGAAAGCTTATACTAATTTGACAGTTTCGAACAATGTTTTATTATGGTAGGGGTGGAGCCCTGCTGCGCTTTGAAATGTATTTTTTCACGTAGGACGTCTATTCAGGTTTATGTAAAAATAACAATATCAGTTCATTTTCGTATTTATACGGATATTTAAGCAAAATTCGGGAAACCAAATTTTCGCGCCAATTATCTTTTCTAACAATTATCGTTATGTTTCAACCAATTTACACAAATACTTGACAAATTACATACCTAAACCTTCCTCACGAAACACTCTATCTGTTGGTGAAAACCGCATGAAAATCCGTTCAGTAGTTTTCGATCGCGAACAGACAGACAGACAGACGGACGCCGGGGACTTTAATTTATAATATGAGAATAAATACGAAATACTGAGAATAATACTCGTAAATAAAACATTGCGATTTCGTATTTCAATTTATAATATTGTGAAGTGAAGCACCAGAACCTGGAGACTTGTGGCCCCAACCGTTATGAGTGACTTGTTTCTGTACTCCGATCTGGGCTTGTCTTATGTTCCAGAAGCCCAGATTTGAACCATTGACTGACAATGTCTATCAGGAAAGAGGAATTGGTTCCTCATCCATATCCATCTCCGGATTTGGCCCCCTGCGACTATTATTTATATCAAAACTTGAAGAATTGACTCGGTGGTGAGATTTGGGTCGAATGAGGAGGTCATCCCTGAAACACAGGCCTATGTTGAGGGTTTCGAGTTCGTTTTCGGTTTTGCTAAAAAAAGTTGTTTTTACTTTTCAAACCTTATTCGTAATACCGTTTACATTAAATGTATTTATTAACTGTATGTATTAAATATAAATTAATATAACGCATCATTCTTATTTATTGTTATCAATGTTAATTTGTGAAACTTTGTGGATTTTTATATTTTTAATATGTTTAATAATATTATTATTTAATTTATTAGAAGGTGTTCCTGGTGGAGGAGTCTCTGGTGGAGGAGTTTCTGGTCGTGGCGTTTCTGGTGGGGGAGTTTCTGGTGGAGGGGTATCTGGTGGGGGTGTTTCTGGCGGTGGAGTCTCCGGTGGAGGAGTTGTTTAACAGTTTCTGTTAATAAAAAAATCTGCCATGTTATTATTATTACGAGTGCCAGCTGTTTCGCCTTCTGAAGGCATCGTCAAACTATGGTTAGGCCACTTACAGACGATATAATTATCTTAGAAGCCCGCCGAAAAATACTTTTAGGTAAATTTTTTTTTAAACTAATCTCTGGCACCGTACTAAATCCGCCTCTGTTGAAAGAGATTAACTTATATGTCCCTAATGCGTACACTCGTTGGAGATACCAATGCGCGTTTTTATGCTCCGAAAGTGAGAACTACAGCCTAACAGAAAATGCCAATGAATAGAGCGAGTCAACTGCTCAACGATTCATCATTGACAATCGACACTTACAGAGAGTTCAGCAACTATTTTTTGACACATGTCACAACATTGCAAAACTGTCCCTATGCACCTTCTTTTAATTTGTAATCTTCCCCATAATATATTAGTGTATAACTGTTGAATGGAGAACCCGAAAAAAAATTCTATAATTTACTTATAATGGAAAACTTATTGCTTTTATTTTTATTACCTTGTAAAATGATCTCCTAACAAATGTCGGATATTATTAATGGTTATTTAAAGTTTCCCAAATTACTGAATAGTTTGAATTTATGCGAGTTATTATTCCCAAGTGATGACTGAAGCAACCCCGGAGTCATCATTTGGGAATAACTCACTTTCCGACCTTTAGTCAAATTTAAACAACGTAATAATTGGGGAAACTTGAATGGTAAAAACAACATTTTACTCGGAAATCAATAAGGGCATAGGTAATATAAGTAAATATAAATATGATAACAACAAAACAACATATAATTTATCATACATTAACAATGATATACAAACTTATAAATAATATGCTCCCAAATAATCTGCAGAGTAATATCATGTTTCAAGAAAATGTTCACAATTATCCTACGAGAAGACGCGGAGACTTTAGGCTTCCCAAAACTAAACTTTCGTGCACACAAAATACCGCGTTTTATAAAGGGCAAAAACTATTTAACAGTCTGCCAAATGCCGTAAAAGAAGCCTCAAGTCTCAGCATCTTTCGTAGGATATGTGCATTACACGAAAAAAATATTTTTTGATTACTTACCAATATTATTTTTATGCCTTATTACTAGTTATATTTTTTATTTAGTATTTTTTTAAAAACGTATTTGTAAATGTTACTACAGTACTTCGTAAATTGTATTTTCCTACTAGACAAATGTAAATATTTACGTACATTCAAATAAAAATTTCAAAAACAAATGATTTCAAAAAATAAAAATTAAAAAAACCAAACCAAAATAAAAGTAAAAGCAATAAGTTTTTCATTACAAGTTCAATTTATAAATAAATCGCCTGTAAGTCGCCTAACCACAGTTTTAAAATGGCTTCAGAAGGCGAAACAGCTGTAACGCATAATAATAATTACAGAGCAGAATGTGGATACTTGAGCAGGTGGACGAATTTGTGTACGAGATGTATAAATATTGAATGAAGGGTAAATGCGGGTAACTCCATTAGTAGTGTTTAACCAGCCAGCGGCCGAAAATTCGCATTTCGTCGAAAGTTGTTCTTACGATCGTGCAGGGCGGTTACAATGAAAAAAAAGAGTTATTATTCTCCGTACCAGCTTTTTAAAATTATAACAAAATATCGATTTCATTTTATTCCAAATTTGCTTTAATTTATACCCATATCCAAAAATGCTGAAAGGCGTGATGATAAAGCTATTAAAATTATGTCCTTTGTGTAATTATTTTTGATAATAAGTATTTATCATTTTTCAATAATGTCTAAGTTAAATAAGAATGTAAAAAAATCTGAAATATATTAGTTTGTAAGTGAGCAAATAAATACATAAACGGACCAATTTTCGTCAAGAGACACATATACGTATATTTTTTAATGATTTTATTTAAACCAAAATTAAAATTCTAAACATGCGGTATTGATTTATTTTACTGCATGATTATATGATTTGAAATGCGTGTGGTATAATACAAAATCTTTTATGAAAATTTAACAAATCTGCCAACGACTTACGGTATAACCTATAACCTTATTATACTATTTTTTTTTCTCAAAATTTAAAACATGCGAATGCTAGATAAAGGAACAATCTTTCGAAATCCATTTATATTTTTTTATGGAAAAGAGTCAACACGTCTAAAATCTGATTTTAAAATGACATATTTCTGGTTTTATCTGGTGATACCCTCTTAATGGAGGACTGAATGCCGTTGGCGCTAATAAAAAAAACTGTCAAAAGAAGCGAAGCCAGCAGTCCACAATGGAGTGCTGGTACCTACCCTGATGTACAGCAGTGAGGCATGCAACTGGCAGAGGAAGGATGAAAATAGACTGAATGCTGTTTAAATGAGATCCATGAGGCATATGTGTGGTAAAACCATGTATGATCGTGTGAAAATGTGGAGATCCGCAAATAATGCAAGGCTGATGTAAGCGTAATGAGTAAGATTAAGACCCTCAGAATGGACGAAGAATATATAACGCTAATGTGAATGGTAGAAGAAGTCGAGGACGCCCGAGGAAGACATGGCACGATCAAGTGAATCAGATACTTGACAAGGGCATGTCAAGAGTCAGAATAATAGAAAAGTATGTATGAGACGATGTATGAATGTGAATGAGGCAAAGAGTGTTTGCCAAGACCGAGTTGTTTAGCGATCCGTCCTCTTTGCATACACCTGCGGAGAAACGGCGTGATGGTTAGTTAGTTATAGCAAAATTAACTGTTTTTATAAATGAAATAATATATAAAATCGTTGAATATATAAAAGCTATAATAAAAAAACTTCTTTCTTCACACTACACAACCTAAATTATAATGAAATATTTTTTTGGCATTACCTGCGAAAAGTAAAAAAAGAAATAAAAATTTTTTCGGAGAATTATTTACCTGTAATAAGAAAAAGCTAGAAGATTTTCGTAAATGCGAAATGCAAATGTTTATGAAAATAGTTTTGATGGACGTGGTAGGCAGACCCTGAATCCGAAGTCGTTCAAAGCCGAAAAAGTTTTTTAATCAACTTCAAGAAAATGAAAATAACTTTGAGAAAACATAAAAAAAGCTCTTTTAGTCAGCGTTCCAGGATGAAAATGTTTAGAGTTATACACAGGTTCTACAGGATGACTCAAACGTGGTTGGATCGGATTATATACAATGATTATCTTTAAAAAATATATATATTGGTTAAGATCACTTATTTGGTTGTTGTTCATTTCTTATTAGGGTGAGGGTTGGATTAGATTAGATTTGGTTAGGTTATGTTAGGGGGTCGACATTACACAAGCACCATAATCAACTGTCCAGTCATTCTGGACACGTAGCACAGCTATCTTATTATGACCGTTGGAATCGGTCTGGGGACATTCGAGGGAAGCCTATGTTGTAAGTGGAAGAACCATGTAAGGAAACGCTTTGTTTGAGTATAAGCCACATAGTTTCAGCAAACAACCGTGACTTCTTCCGGGCAGTATTATAAAGCAGAATCAAAAGTCAGAAAAGTGGCGAGTCTGACGCCTGTGTTTTTATTGAACGTGTGGTCTGTTTCAATGAGATGGTTTCTATCCTTATCTATCTATATACCTATCCGCAGTCCGCACCCCTATCTTTTCCACTAGAACTCAGCCTCTTGTGTTTCAACCCACTGTGATAGCATATTACATTATTTATAACACATGTTACTAAACGTGTGGATTGGTACCACCGCCCCGGGAATCGTTTATTGTATTGCCAACACCCTGCCATAAGTCACCCCAAGTGGTTCACTACGTTTGGTGACCAAACAGGGGTGGCCGGGTTCATGGGGTGATGTTTGTCTAGATTTTGGTGGCAAATGCGTTTATTTATCTATTTTTCCAGGTTCTCCATAAAACAGTTATACACCAAATTATTACGGAGAAGATTACAAAATTTAAGAGAAAAAAAGTCCAAGGGGCTGTTTCACTATTTTGAGACGTATGTCAAAAGATAGTTACTGAACTCTCTATAGGTAACATTGAAGATGTCAATGCTCAATCGTTAAGCATTTGAATTGCTCTGTTTAATGGGGCATTCTGAAAGGAAGAAGTTCTCGCTTTCAGAGCATAAAAAAGTGCGTGGGATCTCCCACGAGTATACGCGTTAGGGACATATAGGTTAATCTCCTTCAACATAGGTGGATTCAGTACAGTACCGGAGATCAGCTTAAAAAAAAATTTCCCCAAAAATATTTTTCGGCGGGCTTCTAAGGTATTAAGATCGAGCATTCCTGTTAAGAACAACGATGGATACAGGAATGGGTAGTATGTATATTTGTATATTCCCTTATATACAGGTAACGCATAAACCTTCTTTGTACTCTTTCTATTTCTAGGATATGGTTTTGTTCAGAGGGGGGGCCAAATAATGGAGCTGTATTCCAGGATGCTGCGGACAAGTGTTTCATATGTTCTTCGTATTGCAATTCCATTAGTAAATGATCTCGCATTACGATTACATTATTTTTGTTGGCGCGGGAGACAATGTCTGATATGTGAGATTTGAAAGAGAGATTTGCTTCAAAAATCACGCCAAGGTCTCGAATCTCGTTTTTGCGTGTTAGTGTAATTTTATTAACATGGTATGGTATATATTTTTAATCACTTATTGCGTGGCGGGACGGATCGGGAGAGACTGGTTGAGAAACCTAGACCTCTCCAGCTGAACTCTCTCGACACATTATCTTGCACCGTAGTGGGAGCGATGGATTCATACATCCGTCACTTCTGGACATCTCTTGACTGTTCTGGACGGATTCCTACCCACGCCTCATCTATTTTTCCATCCCAGAACTTCTTCTCAATACTTTCTCTAAAAAAACCATCCACATGTCATCCCCAAAGATGACACAGGCCCTGAGGGTTTTTTTCTTCAGGGCCTCCTGAGTCCTGAATAGAACTATTGTACCAAAAAAGCGAAACACCGTCAACATTTAGTATATAAAAAATAAAGGTGATTTTTACTAAGTTATTGTTTTATTTTTAATTATAAAGTCGTATCACAAAGAATTTGCTTTATATGAACAAATATAAATAAATCTTCCTGTATTAAAGTTTTTACCCGCCTGTACCACAGAAATATGACACAAAGTTTGGTGCATAAAAACTTTCAACTGTTTTACGGGCGTCTTTTTTTAGGCGGTGGATATTCATTTTTATACTTTCCTTTCGCTGCAAAAGTTTCCAGTTTGGTATTATCATACTGAAAGATAAAAACGGTAGTTGGAAAAGTTGGTCAACAGGTTGAAAGTTGTTTATCGATCTTTTGTATAAATGGGATTTTTATTGTAAAAGTTAAAGCTTCTCAAATAATAATAACTAACAAACGCCGGTAAAAGTTGATGAAGAACATTGATAACTAACCATCGGATTGTTCGATTGCAGGACAAATTGTGGATTGTTAAAGTGGATTCGTTCAATGTACACTCGTTAAGGCTCTGCAACCAAGCTCGAAAAGAAGAGATGGAGAGATACGAAATTACGAATGTTAGAGGAGAGCGCTAACATTTACAGCGACAAAATCGATGCGAAAATTGCGAAAATGTTTAATAAAACACGACTCGTTTAAAATAGAGCAAAAAACTGGCTGGCATTGTCTTAAACAGCATTTAAAGAAACACTGAGATTTTTTTCATACATATAACTTGTAAAATAACGGAAACAAACGTGTTAATAATATTAATATTTTGGAGCATATTTTGCGATTTTTTCTATCGAGGGAATTTTATATAATTTGCGTTTCAGCGCGGGCTAAGTCTATATATTATCTTCAAGAATAACATATTTTTAAGAGCTTTACAACTTACCGTGTTTAAGGGAGATATGTAAGAAATCGGTAGAAATTCGGGTTGCGGGCCCTTAAGTTGATGCTTAAGACACCAGATCACTGTAAAAAATGATTTTTAATTCATTTTCTGAAAATGCATACATGTTAAGTACGCTCTCACCAAATGTTTTAAAGAAAATTGTAAATTCACGGAGATACAGCATTTTATGTGAAATCGTTTGAAACAATTTGTTGTGGAATTATCATTCAGCAAAACAATGAACGCGTTTTTCTCGAAACTGCTTTTTTCAACCTGTTTGACTACATATTAAAAAATCCGACTTATTTGCACCAAGTCTTAAACTGTTCAAAAATCCAGTGTCTACGGCACCACGTAGAGTTTTTTTTATAAAGAGCCCCCATGTATTTAATTTTTTATGAACGATGAAAATTTTCCTCAAAAACCGAAAACAAAATTCGCTGGTCCGCCATTTTTTTTAAATATCAAAATTCCCCTACGTGGTTCTATAAACGTAAATGTCTAGTTTCTAAATATATTTTTATTTTATTTTTCTTATGAACCATACGGCTTAATCGCTATCAACCACCGAGCAGCAATTTCGTGGGAGTGTCCTGTTGAAAGCGGCATACACCGCAAACCATACTTTAGATACGTGTACAAAAATTTGTATACAGTTTCTATATGTGTATATTGGCTATAAGTATTAATAAAAAAATACCATTCATCGTATGCTTGAAAATAATTACGAAAAATAAACCCTTGTACCGCCCTTGCATCGTGGTCTGAATTCATAATCTTTAATTAATGGAGACAATATTAGCAACACTCAATCGGAAATCTAAAACAGAAAAATCAGATAAAGATACGGTCACATCTAGGAACCGAACCAAGGACCTTTGCCTTGCCGGGGTGGAGCTCAACCTCTGAGCTGATGTGGCGGATGCCAATGATGAATAAAATTAATAAATAATAATAATAAATCTGGACAACTTATATAGCGCTGTTTTTGCGAAAAATCGCCTCAAGAGCGCTGTACAAATTAGCATGGATTTTACTTTAGAATTTACTTAACTATGTAGGAGGCTAGATAACAACTGGTCTTGCAGCTATCAAGCGCATGGATTATTGTAATTCTAGCCCCCCCAATAAATTAAATAAAATATCTTTTCATATGTACGTATTTCAATTTATTTAACTACGCAGGAGGCTAGATAACAACTGGTCTTGCAGCTATCAAGCGCATGGATTATTGGAATTCTAGCCCCCCAATAAATTAAATAAAATATCTTTTTATATGTACGTATTTCAATTTACTTAACTATGTAGGAGCTAGATAACAACTCGTCTTGCAGCTATCAAGCGCATGGATTATTGGAATTCTAGCCCCCCAATAAATTAAATAAAATATCTTTTTATATGTACGTATTTCAATTTACTTAACTATGTAGGAGCTAGATAACAACTCGTCTTGCAGCTATCAAGCGCATGGATTATTGGAATTCTAGCCCCCCAATAATTTAAATAAAATATCTTTCATATGTACGTATTTCAAGATTATCGGAATACATATACTCTCTCGCTTCAACATTTGAACCTAGAAATAAGAATAAGCAACCGACTGATCTTGTTCAGTAAACAAATAATAATGCCTGCTGCGGACACAATCGTATTGCAGTCTTACCAGAGGTAATGCAATGGCATTGCACTCTTATGTATTTAGTATTACTGTAGCAAAGTCGCCGACCAATAATAATCACGAAGTCCTGGAGTCCCACGAAGTCCTGGAGTCCCACGAAGTCCTGGAGTCCCAAGAAGTCCTAGAGTCAACATGCCTCTTCATTTCACTAGCAATAGGTGGTTTCCCAGAGACAATCAATGAGAAATTCTTCTCGGTGACCGGAGCTGTGGTGGACTGAGATGGTCCGTTTTTCCCACGAGTAACTTGAGCGTAACTCATGGATTATTTAATTTCATCCACTGATAAGACCGGACTTGTCGTGGGCTGATCATATATTAGGAGTTTTTATATTTTTTATTAGGTTCTCTGATCCTGCGGAGGATGTAGAGGCCGCTATTGAATCTAGTTCGATTTAGTCTTCCAACGTTAGCTGTAGTGATTCTTCGTCATCCTCTAATTTACCTTGCTCTAGTGCATTTCTTCGCAACCGGTTCTAAAAAATAAATTGAGGGAATATCCTTTGGAGCGAATTTATGCAAGAATTTTGCGGAAGTGATTTTATGTAAGGAGAATCTACTTGAGTCGGCTGGTCAAGGAACATTGAATTGATTGCAAACTTTCACAGCATTCAAAATGGCGGGAAGGTCCTCGATGCCAGATGTTGCATAGCGCGCGATGGAAAAATACACTAAAATAATTGGGTCCTTACATATGAAATTGGTGTTTTGTATGGGAGGAACATAAAGTTGATTTTTTTTTATATAATATATTTATTTAATCAAAGTATGTACCATTGCTATCTATGCACTTTGGCCATCTCATAGGTAGTTCATCGATCCCTTTACTAAAAAAAACCATGGGTTTACCCTGTACTAAAAAAAAACCCTTTACTAAAAAAAACCAAACGGAAGGGAATCAATAAAATCTTTGAAGGCGGTTTAGACTGCCCCATCGGAGTTGAATTTTTTCCCTTGCAAGAAGTTATTTATTTATTTTATTTATTTATTTATTTTTATAGATACAAAAGAAAGTACAAATTACAATTAGGAAGCTTTGCCTGTTCAACTAGGAAAGTTTCCCATTCCAGGACAGACAAATTGACATGTTAGTTCATATTATACCTGAAATGTACATAATTACATAACAAAAACAAAAAAAAAACTGAAAATTTCATTTTTCTCTGAAGCTAAGGTGAGTAATAAAGAAAATGTATATAAAATATATAAATATAAGTACACATACATTTTTTTGTGACAAAGTAGAAAGGTAATCTGGTAGTAAATATTATAATCGGATTTACCGAATTAACCTGGTAACATATGTATAATACATTCAGATTTACAATATGGAGGAATTAAAAGAACAAGATGGAGGAATTACAAAAGATTTACAACATAAAGAAATCAAATTATGTTAGGTTATGTGTTTAGGAGTTTAACTTTTAATACAAGTACACTTATAGGAGAAACTATATTAAAATTTACAATATTAGATATAATAACGAAAGTAATAATCTATATGATTTTTTTGAGCGATGAAACTGCAATGATTTTTGTGGCTACAAATTATTTTCACTGATTTAAAACATGTTTTATACAGTATTATATTATAAGTACGACAGTATGAATATACACCGCGCTTGTGTCTTGAACTACTCCTGCTAAAATATAAAAACAATATCTATAAATATAGATAGAAATATAAACTATGAATATAATATAATATAATATAATAAAATAGTACCAAATTTAGTGCTACTTTGGTGAAATTGGTGCATTACTTCGTACGCCATACATGTTTTGTAGGTATTATTTATTTATTATAAATCATTAATCATTACCGTTGTAAGGTACCAAGTTTCACTCAGAGTTAGCGACGTGCGACGTGCATGTCAACGCTTTACAGCGGTGATATACCTACACCTACACGGAGCAGACAGGCTTCAGGGGCGCATAACCATAAATCCCATGTATAAAAACATCAGAAAGGATGTCGAAACATTGAACTCAATGAAATGTGAAAGGAATTTTGGTCTAGTGATCAGGAAAGTTAAGTGATTTTGTTTACCAGTTATACAGCATACGTTCACTTTCGACTCTCCCTAAGTTCAGAATCCAATCATTGACTAATTTACGCAGGACGCTTGCACTTTTCAATTTCCAAGAACCGGGTATAAGGTTGAACATTTTTGGACCTAGGTAAGAATATTGTCTTTGAGCAAGGGATGTCATAGTAGCAATTGGAACTATTGGATTCCTCCCTGCATGTCGGGTGTTGTGATAATGTTCTACGGAGGGGAAGAGGTGACGATATTTTTGTGTGTATAATATAACTTTTCTTATAAATAGTTGCCTCACATCCAGAACTCCTATCTCTTTGAATAAATCATTACTGGGGTATCAAAATGGTTTTTTAAGTATGACCCTTAGAAGTGATTTCTGTGCTTTGGCTAAGGGGTCCAGTATTGATTTGGTACATCCTCCCCATCCTAAAGATGCATATTCAAGTAATGAGTTGCACATGGCATAGTACATTAGTTTTAGATCTTTTGCGCATAGAATATTTCTAATAGCCATGAAAAGATGCGTGAGTTTTCTGACCTTTGTGGAGATTGAATCGATATGTTCATTCCATCTCAGATTCTTGTCTACGATAATTCCTAGATATTTTATGCTATCCACATATTCTAAGGTATTGCAATTGCAAGTGTTTGGGTCATTGCAATGGTGTATAATAATTCTTTGAGTTTCTCTTGGTTGTCCCGCTTGAGTTGCACTGAAGCGAATGAATTTAGTTTTGTCAGTGTTGAGAGTGAGAAGATTATTATCTAGCCATTGTTTTACCATGTTGATACCAATTTCTGAATTATTATGAACTTCATTCCAATTTTTGCCTTCAAATAATAATACTGTGTCATCGGCAAAGGTGATAATATGATCGGCAAATGAACTGTTACATAATTCATTTATATAGATATTGAATAAAAGTGGTCCTAGAGTGCTTCCTTGAGGTACACCAAAGTTAATATCAGCCAGATCGCTTAGAGTATCATTAATATTCACTCTTTGGCTCCTATTTTCTTTATAACTACCTAACCACTTAAGTAGCTGACCCTGAATGCCGATGCGCTGTAGTTTTTTCAAGAGAATTTTGTGTGAGATGGTGTCGAACGCTTTGGCTAGATCCAAGAAGAGCGCAATGCATTTTCTTCCTCTATCGATATTGTTGGAGATGATTTTCGTCAGGTTTGTAATTGCATTTTCAGTGCTCAATCCTGGTCTGAAGCCATTCTGTCTATTGGAAAGGATATTGTTTTTTTCAAGGTAATGACTGAGACGATTCTTTACAATTTTCTCAATAATTTTCTCAATAATTTTCGAAATAGAATTGAGCAAAGAAATTGGCCGCTAATTGTGTATCTGCGATTTATCTCCATTTTTGTGAAGCAGAATAACTATAGAGTGTTTTAAATGATTTGGAAATTTTCCTGAATTGAAGCTTAGATTGGAAATATACGCAATTGGAGTTGCTATGAAGGATTTAATACTTTTTAGCAGAATTGATGAAACGTTATCAGGACCACAAGCATTTGATGACTTGAGTTCGTCAATTATATTTATGACTTCGTTTGAAGTTGTTTGGATATTGTCTAATTTATGACCGAAATTAGAGATTGTTAACTTAGCGAGATCGGATTCTGTTGTATTAAGATTATTGAGAATTTTTTTCGCAAGCGTGACTCCCACTGACGTGCAATAATTATTGGCAAAATTCGCAATGATTTTTGGGTCTGAGGTGTTCACGTTATTGATGTTCAGTGATTTAATTTCGGAAGATTTATTTATTTTTGTTTTAGTTATATTGCGAAATGCTTCCCATAAACGTTTTGGAGTACGGTTATTTTCGTAAATGAATTTTTTATAATAATTTTCTTTGGCCGATTTTATTAGTTTTTTGCAAAAGTTCCTATATTTTTGGTAATGAGCTTGTACTATAATATTCTCAGGGCACCTATTCGCCTTTTCATGAAGTTGGTTCCTAATGTTAATCGATTTGATAAGGCCAGGGGTGATCCATGGCGTAAGTTTTATTTGTTTATGCGGTATAAGTTTATTGCTTGTATGTTTAGAAATATATGAATGTAATTTAGTGATAAATTCATTCATCAATGAGTCGGCATCAGATTGGTCTAGAACATAGGTTCCCAACCTTTTTTTGCCCACCGCCCACTTGGAGAATATTTTTTTTTCTAGCGCCCCCCAACTCGTAAATCTGAAAGAGCAATTGTCGTCACGATTATATTTACCAACGGGGGCGAGGGGGGGGGGGGGATAGAGGATGGGGCAAGACGCGTTTTTTTTTATTTTTTAATGTATATTTTATTTGGTGACCCGCCAACTCAGAATGAAACCAACCCAGAAGCACCTCCAGGACATTAAAGAGTGATGATAAAAAAATATTGATTAAGTTAGGTTAGGATTACCGGCAATTTTAAATGTATTTTTTCATAGCTTTTAATGACCTTTCTGAGGTGTTTCTGAGATGGTTTAATTCTGAGTTGGCATGGAACCGTTCTGAATTAGTTTTATTTTTTTTACTTGGGTTTTATTGCTCCGAAAGATTACACTTGTGCAGTAATTCACGTGACACGCTACAGTGGTATTGTAGACCAATTTCCATGTTTTGACGTTTAACTTTCCCTTTATCCTACTTTTCTTTTTCATTTTAATCTTTTCTGCAATTTTTTAATTTAACATTTCAACGTCAGTGTTTAGTTTTAATTTGTTATAGATTATGATTCCTGAGTATTTAATTTCTTCTACTTCTTCAATATTTTGATTTTCTATATTAAGGGTAGTAATTTCGTTGAATTTCTTCTCTAATACCATGAATTTACTTTTAGTTACATTTATTTTCAGTTTAAAATAAATGTAAATATTAGAGAAGAAACTCAACGAAATTACTAATATATAATATAGAAGTGTTCTTTAAAAAAAAACTTTTTTTGACAATGCATCTTCGATATTATTTGGTATATAAAAGTGTGTCATCTGCAAAAGTTTGATAGAACAGTACTTTAGGCCCTTCACTATATCATTAATATATATACTTAATAAATAGGAGCGGTCCCAATACAGATCCTTGAGGAACTCCGAGGTTTACTTGTTGTTCTTCAGATATAGCATCTCCAATTTTGTTTCTTTGTTTTCTATTTTTAATTTTATTATTAGTATTTCTCTGTCTATCGTTTCAAAAACACGTCTAAAATCCAAGAACACTACTATTGTATTTTTCTTCTGATCCATACTGGTTTTCCATTATCAATATTTGTTTCTAAACCTTGCTGTTTTACAAGAATGTTATTTTTTTTCAATAAATTTTCTCATCTCTTCTTTAACTACGGATTCTAGTATTTGTTCATATGTAGGTTATCCATTTATTTTTCTGAGGTCTTCGAAATTTTTAGCATTTATTATTTTAGGCACTGGTGTTATTATGGAAGTTTTCCACGACTGCGGAAAAATTCCCTTTAACTCAGATTAATTTATTAGTGCAACTACTTAAATTTAATTATGCCTATAGTAATTCCAGACGTCGATGATTTTTGCGTCATCGTATTAAAATTTTTCATTAAATACTCACTGTTACCTGAAAATATTATTATTCTCTCTTCTTTCCGATGATTGAGAAGACGTATCTGTGACTAATGAAATACTCTTATTTATGTTTTCGACAATTAGTATAAAATTTGGCTATTTTAGTTTTATCACCTTCAACTCCATCGGGAACCGAACTTCCTTAATGTTTTCCCTCTGTTTGCCACTTATAATTTCTTGTAGTCCACATTTTTCTTGAATCTCTTCGAGAGGTAATAATTTTTAGCCTCGAATACGAATTTTTGGTATGTTTTATTTCTGTACCTATACATGTTTCTAAGTTTCTTACAGGTTTCCCACCTTTCTTCTGGAAATTGTATTTTACAGGCTTTATAAGCTGTATCCCTTTGCTTTTTTAGAAGATTTAGGGATTTCGTAGGTATAGATACTATTTATTTGTATCTTTTAATATACTACTTGATATACCATTTTTAAAGAAATAAATTGTTTCCCTGTTCTCCTCCCGCATTTCCTTCCCCTCCCGCGTTCCCTTTCCACCTTCCCCGCCTACCCCCATCCTTCTTCCACTTCCCCGTCCCGCCAATCCCCCTACCGCGTTCCATATAACAGTCCCAGTACATCCAGTACATTCAACATTTCGCGTGCCTCCTATTACAATTTTTTTATTCAAATTTTCGCTTTTCATTGAAAACAAATATTCATTTTTATGTATTATAAGAACAATCAATCAAATTTGCTACCTAACGTAGGTATCTATTTAAACTATATATAATTTAAATAACCCATAGATAATTCTTTTTTTACAAAAATAAACGTTCGAAAACACAATTCTATTTCGTCAAACGCGCGAACTGTCAAACGTGTGAAGTTAAAATAGTCGTTAAATTTTCTGAAATTATCATATATATATTATTACTAGCTGATCCGGCGAACTGCGTACCGCCTCAGAATCAAAAACTGTTGTCAACTTATTAGCTGAATTGATCTAAATTGTTTCTCCCTGCGTATACCATACCTTGATCTAAATTGTTTCTCCCTGCGTATCCTTTCCCCTCTCGCGTTCCCTCTCCCTCTCCCCACTCCACTTCTCCCCTTCCCCCGTCCCGCTAACCCCCCTTCCTGAGTTCCTTCCCCCCATCCCCCCTCCCCCTCCCCCCCCCCCTTCCCCCCACCCCCCCTCCCCCGGTTCACAGTTCAATATTATACCCCTTACAATATTGCTGCAGTTCTTTTAAAATAGGAGAATCCGTTCCATACAAAATGTATGGGGAAAATAATTTTCTTCGGAGTGGAACACCCTTTTCTTTTAGGGGTATGAAAAATAGATGTTGGTCGATTCTCAGACCTACCAGATAAGCACACAAAATTTCATCAAATTTGGTCCAGCCGTTTCGGAGGAGTATGGTAACAAACACCGTGACACGAGAATTTTATATATTAGATATATTAAATTATCAAATTATCATATATGTATTAAATTATTATATATATATATTATTTTTTATTAAATTATTATAATTTTCTGAGCAATTTTCTTAAATTTTCTTCCCGTAAGAACCTTCTACAAAGTATTGAAATGAAGGCGTGACCAATGGAAACAGGAATTCATTTTATATATAAATACTATCTGGTCCCGGCATGCATTGCTATGCCATTTAATAAAGAAATTGTTTCTCCCCGAGTGTCCTTTTCCATTCGTCCCGTTTCCCTTCCGCCTCCCCTTCTTCTCTTGCGTCCTCTTCCCCTCTCGAATTCCCACTCCATCACCTCCACCTTCCCTCTCCCCACTCCACTCCCCCCCCCCTTCCCCCGTCCCGCAAACCCTTCTCCCGAGTTCTCCTCCCCCTCCCACGTTCCCCTCCCCCCTCTTGTCTTCGCCTTTCACCTTCCCCGCCTTCCCTCTTCCCTTTACCGCTCCATCGTACCGCCAACCCTCCTCCCGCGTTCCATATATTCAATCCCAGTACATTCAGTTTTTAAACAGCCCGCGTGCCACCTTTTACAATTTTTATTCAAATTTCCATTTTTCATGTATATTAAATTTGGTACCTAACATAGGTACCTATTTAAAATATCTAAAATTCTTGATTCGATTCAAACTATTAGGGGAGTAACTACTTTAAATAAATTTATCAACTTAAAGATATTGAAAAATAGAATTTTATTTAACAATCATTGTTTTGCAAAATATCCTTCTCAAACACGCGTACTGTCAAACGTGCGATAGTCATTTAGGTTAGTAATAGGTTTTCTAAAATTATCCAATTTTCTGCGCATTTTATTAATTTTTCTCTCCGTAAGAACCATCCTCGTACTTCAAGGAATATTCGAAAAAAAAAGAATTAGCGAAATCGGTTCAGCTGATCTCGAGATTTGCGCTTAGCAACACATTAAGCGATTCATTTTTGTATACAAGAGAAGATATATTCGTTGAAGGCATTAGTTCATTTACTACTGTTTTCAGGTGTCCTATTAGTTCATCGGCTTTTCTGTCTAAATTTCCTTGGTTATCGCAGATCCACTTTTTGTTTTGTAATGCCGTACACAATTTATCCTTATTATAGTTCTTTTTATTCCTGTATATATATTATACTTCTTGTTCCCTGAGGCTTCAGACTATTATATCTAATTTTTGTAATAATTGTTTCGTGATCAGATTGATTTTGAATTCTTCCGCAGCATTAACTTCCGCGTAAAAGTCATTTGAAATTACCAAATTAATCATGGCTTTAGAGTTTTTTCATATTCTTGTATAATTTTTGACAAGTTGCTTCCTACCCAGGCAATTTATGATGATTTGTAATCATGTGCTTTTTATATTGAATATTAAAATCTCCACAGATGATTTTCAAGTCTCTTGTATTTATTTGCTAACGGCACCATTCTTCAAAAAATCTAAGAATTTTGTATCATTTTGATTTGGGGAATGATAAATAGCTGCATAGGTTCCCAGCTTAAAATCCTTCAATAGCCAGTATCCAGGTATTATTTTTATCTAGTACCGCATTTGTTGTGACTTTGTAAGAGATGTTGTTTACACACTCACAAACATACACTACAGAATTAATGTGATAACTCCACCTGTATGCCTGCTAAATGAGTCGCATCTAATTGTCGAATAGCCCTGAAATGTTGTTTCATTTTGGTTAATTTCTTCGGTAATACAGGTTTCGCTCATCATCACCATGTGCAGTTCGTATTCTTTTAGCATGTCTTCGACTTCTTCGATATGTGCTAGCAAACTAGCCATGGGTTTCTTTGGGTCTCCTACCGCCCCCCTGATAGTCTGAAACGCCCCCCAATTTTCTCTTTGCCTTCTACCGCCCCCCTGAAGGTCTGAAACGCCCCCAAGGGGGCGTTATCGCCCACGTTGGGAACCTATGGTCTAGAACATTTTGCCAGTTTTCTGAGCTCAAGTCCTCAATTAAATTATTATAGTTTATTCTTGCAACATGTTTAATTTTAGCAGGATTAGGAGGTTTGTTTTTAAGGCAGAGTGCTGTTGTATAGTGATCTGAGATTGTAGAGTGAATGACAAATAAGTCAACATGGTTAATTTTTTTGACGTTGATGTGGTCAAGACAAGATTTACTCTTGCCCTGCTCACGAGTAGGGCTGATGATTGTCTGAATGAACCCATTTTGAGTTAGTAGACATAGGTAATCGTTGGATTGGCGGTGGTATTCAGTAATTGTATTGATGTTGAGGTCGCCTATAATTATTTGTCGTTCTATGTTTTTTGAGCTGTTGATAATTGATTGGAGTGAATTCAGAAAAGTATCAATATTTTGAAAAGAGGGTGATCTGTATATTGCAAAAATGCATAGATTATTATTCAAAACAATTTTCAGGCAGTTGGCTTTTTATTATATTAATACAAAGCATTACTAAGTTATTCAAATTATAAGTGTTTCGTTTGAAAATTAGATCGCTTAGATATATTATAGATGCTTTAATTGAATACTGTGAGTAGAACAAATATTTGCCTGTGATTTTTGATTTTTTTAATTAGTCTTTTTATAAGCCCAGAAAAAAGTATCAGGTCTATAAAAACTGCTCTGAAGTTTAAAAAAATCCTATTTACGTACTTCTTTTCGGTTATGATTTTATTGTATAATCTGGAAAATTAAATTCTTTAGAAAATGACCGTCAAACATATAAATATTCTTGTCTGAACTTCGGAAATTAAAATAAAACACGCTTTTGGGCAATGTTTTTTTCGTGAATAAATCAAAACTGGTGTTAAACGGGAATTCAAATCTTATTGCCAACTACATAAAGAGTAAGAAACACAATAAAATAACTTTGTTTCAATTCCACTTTATTATTTCTTAATCCAACCGGTTTCGGTTCATCCTGAAACTTCCTCAGGGGTGAATAAAAATATATAAAGAATAATAAGAATAATAATATATTTTTATTCACCCCTGAGGAAGGTTCAGGATGAACCGAAACCAGTTGGATTAAAAAATAATAAAGTAGAATTGAAACAATGTTATTTTATTGCGTTTATTATAATTACGGATTCCCATAAAGTGTTTGCTAAATGTAAAGATACATAAAGAGTGTTTTTTATGTTTTTCTATTTTTTTATGGCATACCTCACAATTGGTTCCCGTATGGAACTATTGAGACCAAGGCATCCCCAATTGTTGTAAGACTGAAGGTAGTAGGGAAGGGAAGGAAATGGGGAAGAGGGAGGTGGAGAAGTACCTGGCTATTCAGATCTGGTCACAAAACACGGCTTAAGAAATTGAAATATATGATTTTAAATTCATTATTTGTGAAATAACACAAATTAATCAATTACAATTATTTTTTTAAAAGAAAAACTCTCTTATAACTTATGAAGGTTATTTCCATCAACGTAACTTATATACGGAAAAATAATTAGTTGAAGATAATATTGTTAATTCTAAAATTTGAAATATGAGATTGACTATTATGACGGTTTGACAGAAGGTAGGAACAGCGAAATTGGTTAACGCGCACGTCCCGGTTAGACGAGAGGTATGGGTTCGAGTCCCAGTTGCGACCATTGTCTTTTTTCTGAGTCTTTTCTCTTTCATATTTTCATTTAATTAAATTTTATTTGCGCGCTGGGATTCGATCCCGCGACATTCTAATTGTAAAGAAGAACCATACCCCTCAACCACTGAGGCGGATTGATACCAAATTTTACACGACGCCGACGTTGAGCGTCATCTGAAGACAAAATAAGACACTATTATTCAATGGTATTAATTATTTTGTGTATATTTTCGTTTAATCAAGACCAACCTTGTTTATTTTGAGTCGATGTACAGCAATTGTACTTGAAGCAATTATCTCAGAGGTTTATGAAGTCAATTGTTCTATTTGATGTAAAGCGTTTTGATGGAAATTGGTTATGAATAGGTTCACAAACCGAATCTAATAATTAAGTCAACTACTAGAATTTGCTCTCAACCAAATCATTCTAAAACACAGAGCAGACAGTAGGCTGTATTGATGACATTTATGGGAATATTATAGTTGATATTTCCTTTTCATAAACCAATTAGGAGTCTACGACATTTATAACTGGGCACACACGCAGAATTCATTACAGATTAATGTAATATTCGATCTATACTACGATATTAAAGGCTGGGAAGGAACATATGAATTTATTTTAAATCTTCTCAAAATAGTTCAAAGATTGATAATTAGGAGTATTCTACATTTTTCACTGAAAAAATCTTTTCAATATTTAATGTACCTACGATAGGCAAAACATATATAAAAAATATATTCAATACTACAAACTTTGAAATCTACACAGCTAAATAACTTACATTTCAATATATCAGAATAATATAAAAATATCAAAATTTAATATATTTATTTATTTATTTGCAAAAACAGTGCAAAAACCAATACATTGCAAGAGCAGTATATACACAATAAATACATTTACATTTAAGATACAAATTAAAACATGAGTGAAATTTCACGTTTAAACTCATTGTACGACATATGGAAAATATCCACATCTCCTACGAGGCAATTAATTAACCCAGTGATTCTTTCCATCACCATCATCACCATTGGTAAGTTAGATCTGCACCTGGGAAGAATCAAAAGCCTCTCGTGAAATCATCCGGGACATAGAAATCTAAAATATCTGGTACCGATATAAAACCATTTAGAAGCTTATAAGCCATGAGCAGTAATGCGACATCTCTTCTGGAGCTAAAGCTGCAGATACCCAACATTACCGAGATAAATGCTGTTGGAAACAGCCATGGGTAAAAACCTAACTCTCTCATATAGAGGTGTCGTAAAAATTTCTTTTGTATTTTCTCAATCATTTGTACATAGACGATGTCCTCTATATCTGAGATCCACTCTCGAGAATGCTACGCACCAAGCTAAAGTAAAGCAGCCATTTAACTGTAAGGTTGGTCAATTCCTTTGAATTGTGTATGACAAAACCCAACATCTTTGTAGCTGATTTACAGATCTTTTCAATATGAGCATGAAATGTTAAGCGAGCGTCATACATACACTATTCCTAAGTCCTTGCAAGTCGCCATGTGTTTCAATGACGTATTTTTAATTTTATAATTAAAATATTTGGTCTTTTGTGACCTCGTAAAGCACATAACTGAACATTTTTGGATGTTGAAACCGAGTTTATTATCGAGACTCCAGACAATAATTGCGTTTATATCTTCCTGGAGTTTTCAACAGTCTTCTAATAATACCAAACACATCCAAAATACCTGTCTCTTTCTAGGTTTAACTTATTTCAACAACCTCCCGTTAAATCTAAAAATTATCGAAAATAATCATGAATTCCAACTTATATATAAAATCTTGAGCTTTTCTTATTTATCCTCTTGTTATTGTGTGCAATTACTTACATGATTACGTATAATTGAGCAATGAATTCCCTCACCTAACACAAGAGCCTTTTCTCTTTATGGTGAGGAAAGGCTATTTTTATATTCATTTACAACACCTAACAAGTTGAAAAAATGTATACTTGTTGTAAAAACATACAAATTTTAAATAAATAAATGAGCCTTGCAAATAGTGAGAGGTAAGAATGTCTCCCTCAACCAGAGTCTCTCCCGAACCTCGCCCAATGAACTTGGGAACTTGGGGTGACTTATGGCAGAGGTGTTTGTTATCCAATAAATAGTTCCCGGGACGGCGGTACACATACTCGCCCCTTAAATTGAAAAATATGTTCCAAATTAGAAAAAAAACATAAAAAGCGTCGAAACTCAGACTGAGTTGTAAAGTTCGAATTATATAACTTGGCAGTACAATCTGGCGTAGGGCCAACCTAGAGCTTTATATAATATCAAAGGTTAACCCATTATGAAGAGGATGACAAAAAGCCTTGAAGGTTCTTCAGTGACAAATAAAGTAAATTATAACTTTTCTGAAAGTTTGAAGAAAATAAATTGCTAATTATTATGTGGAAGACGTCGAGAATTTGTATAAGAAAAGTTTAATCAACTTCAGATTGACATTCGTGAAAATATATACAATTTTATGTGTATTTTCCGCGTGACAGGACCAAAGTAATGAAGCTTGCGAGTTGGTTTTAGAAAAGTTTTGAAAACAACTTCGATAATATAGACGTGTTGTGGAATATATTATTATAAAAATGACATCAGTAGGAACTTTTGAGTTACACAAGAAATAGATATGGCAACATTTCTAGTACGACTTATCCAAACTAATATGAGTGTCAGAATGGCTTATCCAAGTCAACAAAATTATGTAGATGAAACTTCAAGAAAACCTTTCCAAACTAGGAATGAAGTTAACCTTTCCGTTGCTAACAGGGGTACCCAAATTTCGAAAACCTCTGTCCTCCATGTATAATTTTAAATTGCGACCAGACATTGATCCCCGACAGTTGGCTCCCGAAATGATGATTTTTATAAAATTATAATGTTTGTGCATTAAAAAAAATACTCCTAATAATCCTAATAATAAGTTGGTAAAGATATCAAACGAATTTATATACAGAGTTGTTTTTTTTGTATTTTTTCGCTAGTATATATTGTATACAGACAGGTAGTTATATCAAGGGATGCATTTGAATGAAAACATGCCTAGTTATGTTTTATGTAAGTCGGCATATCGTATTTTATCTGAACCCGCTGTATATTGTATATAAGTATATCGGGGCCAAGTGTTGGGGGATTAACCATCATAGAATCATTTTAGATACAAACCTTACAGATATTATTTTTTGTATTCTATCAAAACGTATAAATACGTCATAAATTATAATAAATTACTAAATTCATATAAATATACATACTCGTATATACTTATATATTTTTTAAGAATGTAGGGTAGGTATAGTTCCTTGCCACAAATAATATTTCTTGCGGATTGGAATCAAAGCACAATTGTTTCACCTCATGGGTGATGCACGCCATCTCACTCGCTCACGCTATTACCAAAGCCGCGTGAGGGGGTAACATAACGTCACACGTATAACACTATAATGGTCAGTTATAGTCAACAGTAGGCAACGTTCATTGACGATTTTTTTTCTTTATTCATAATATAATTTTTTGTACACTATCACACTGAGGCAGTTTATTTTACATACCTGTATTATGGTAGTCGATGTTAACAAATTTTTATTTAATACATTTTTGTTTAATTCATTCAACATGCCTTAAGAGTGATTTGAAGTAGAATTTACGGATAGATAGAAAAAAATAGAATCAAAATCACAAAGGGGTGGGGTAACAGAGTCACCCCTCAAGGCAAACTTACTTTATTTCGTATCTTGGCAAGCTGAAGGTTAACAAGACTTGTTGAAACTAACCTGAAGGTCAAGGTGACCTGTCCAAAGACCTTCTTAGTCTCTAGGATGTCCGGGTCGACGCAGAGGACACCCTGCAGCTTATCGATGACCCCGTTCTCGATGACCAAGTCTCGTGAACACAGGTACAGCGTCAGCTTGTTGTTCGGCGAGGACTTTTTAAACACCCTGTAATTCAAAAAACAATACAATGTAAGTTTCGAGTTTTATCTTATCAGAAGAGAGGTGGAAAGATTATATCAATACCGCCAAGTGATATTGACTTATCGAAGTCTACTGAGCCTCGCACGGTAGGACGAAAACGTAGGTACCATACATAAAAAACTCAAGTAAAGCCTCCATAAAGTCTCACCTTCCCACAATGGAGCCACGTTCCCTTGCAAATAATTTTTATTAAACTTCAAATTGTATCATTTTTCCAACAACCAATTAGCTCTGTGTGCCAATATATCAAAAGTAAAAAGTTTTAACAGAGTTTTGGAAGGCTCTAGGATAGGGGTCACCAAATGACGGTCCGCGGTTCGGATCCGGACCGCCGACCTATTTTGAGCGGACCTTGTGATAATAAACTCACCTATAAACTCAATCGAGGACTGTCAGAAACTGCAAAATGATTTGCTACGTTTGAGCACGTATTGTAATGCCCATTGTCTGGAAATAAATATTTCTAAGTGCTTTACTAGAAATAAAAACATATTAATCCATGAATAAACGATATTTTTTTTCAACGTTTAAATGGTCAAATTACATCGTACGCCGACGATACAGTATTAATAATAAGTGAAAAGACTTGGGAAAATGTAGAATCAAAGGCCACAGAAGACATCAACACGCTTAAGAATTTTTTCGACACTAATTTACTTTCACTAAATAGTGAAAAGACATTTGTAATTTTATTTGCAATCCATTCAAACGAAGCTCCCAAAAATTTTAACATTGTCATACTCGATAATACTAAAATTCATAGCCAAAATTATTGCAAATCAAAATGTACAATATTAAAAACAACAAGCAAAATTAAATATCTCGGAGTAATTATCGATAAAAATCTGAAATGGAAGGAACAAATGTGTCAGGTAGTAAACAAAATCAGAAAATTAATATATATATTTTTAAAAATTAGAAATTTTCTGACCATAAAAATCTATATTTAATCTACTATGCCTTAGTTCAATCCACTTTACAATACGCCATTATTAGTTGGGGATCCGCGTATAAATGTAACCTTCTTCCAATAGAAATTATACAAAGAACAATTATTAAAATTATATTAAAAAAATCCTGGGACTACCCAACAGAACGCCTGTTTGAAGAATTTCAAGTACCAACATTTAAAGATTTATATATCAAAAATTCATTAATTCAAATTATTAAAGAAAAAGATAAATATCCATTTTTAAATGAAAACAGAACTCGACTTAAACATGTTTTTCTATGCCCAAAACTAAATACGTCTTTTGCACAGCATCATTACACTTACCAGGGAAAGAACTTTTTTCAATCGTCTACCAGAAGAAATCAGAAGCATTAATGATAAAACCCGAATACTGCTCTCTGTCAAGACACATTTTAAAAATATTCTTAAGAAAAAAACTACTGTCAATTAATCTTACAAATATCCTAAGTTTTTCATAACATTCTTTCTTTTTTTTAAATACACACCATTATCAAAATAAATACTGCAGCTCACATATATTTATGTACAATGAAGTATTTAAGTACAAAATTATGTATAACTAATAACTAATAGCATTTATGTACACTCCCCTTCCATACACAAGCAAATGCTTTTAATGGAAGGGTAGTAAAAAACCTGAGATGTAAAATTATCTTGTAAATAACATGTAAACCTTATTATTAAAAAATATATATATAAAAAAAAAAAAAAAAAAAAAAAACTCAATTAATCAAGTACCGTTGTTTATCAAATTCGAAAGTAAGGACCTTGGGATTGTACTTGATAGTAAACTGAATTTCAATAAACCAATCGACCATATAGTCACTAACGCATCTTCTATGCTTGGTTTCATAATCCGCTCCTGTAAACAATTTAAAGACCTTACTACTTTCAAAACACTGTATTTCTCATATGTTCGTAGTATCCTTGAATATGCATCTCAAGTGTGGAATCCAGGCTATGCAGTGCACAAAAATAGAATTGAAAGCGTTCAAAATAGGTTTTTAAGGTACCTCAATTTCCGCTCTTTCGATCTCATGTTAGTAATGATGACTCTGCAAAGTTCTTCAAAATACAAACGTTAACTTGTCGAAGTAATATAGCAGATTTGGTAATATTATTTAAAATTACACATAACTTAGTCGATTGTCCTGATCTTCTTTAACGCCTATCATTCCATGTTCCAAATCGCAACAGCAGGCAGTCGCTTACCTTTAAACTCCCTCTTTGCAAGACCAACTCCAAACTCATTTATTTACAGATCCACACACTCATTTAACTTAAATTATTACCACATTGACATTTTTAACTCAACTTTACGTGACATAAAACGAAAACTCACCAAGCAACATGACTCAAACTAGAAAGTTCAATCCCTATATATATTCCCGTCCTTTGCCTCTTAATCCTATTCCTATGTCCCCCCCCCCTTTTTTATATTTTGTAACTAAAAAATAAAACTAAGAAAATACCCTTAGAATGTTAAGCTATTTTTTAATTTTTTCTTCGTAGTTTTTAATGACTTTTCAAAAAGCTCTTGAGTTGAGTTGTTTCTGAGCTGTCATGGTACTAGATTTTAATAACCAGATATTTTTCAACTTTTTATTGCAGCACATTTCATTCGCCAATCACAGTATTCTCAATTCGAAGTGTCTTAGCCGGTCGTTCCGCTGGTTTGGTAAAGGTAAGAAATCCGAAGACGCTGCGCAGAAAAGTACAGTTCATTACGGTTTGCAGGGTAGCCATTGTGGAACTTTTCCGCGCAGGGTCTATGGTTTTTGTAGATTCTTTACTGTTTCCGAGACAGTGGAACGACGATACTGTGTACGGTCTTTATGGGAAGGAAAAGAGTGGGGGGGTGGGTAGGAATCGGGGGTCAATGCGTCCTGGAGTGACGGACGTATGGGTCCATCCCTTCCACTGCGGTGCAAGGCGTTGGGTCGAGAGAGTCCGGCTGGTGAGGTCTAGGTTAGGTCTTCCTTGATTCGACCCGCCACGCAATACTGGGGCAAACGCATTCGCGGCCAAGACTTGGACAAACCTCACCGCATGATCCCGGGCACACCTGCTAGGTCACTAAAAGTAGCTAACCACTTGGAGTGACATGTGGCAGAGGTGTTGGTTATCCAATAAACGGTTCCTGGGGCGGCGGTACCGTTCCCGCCTCCCAAATCGAAAAACAACAAAAAAATTGCACACGTTAGTAAAAGAAGATTCTCCCAAAATAAGTGAAAATGGATAAATGTTTTAGAAGCTATGGCCAAAGTTGCAATATAGGTACCTAAATAACGAACCATTTGTAAAAAAAAAATATATTGCAAAATGTGAATTACTTAAAATGATTCGTTGTTAAAAGTTTTGTGAAAATTATGGACTTGGATTTTGTGGTGCTTTGTTTGTCGTTTGAAGAGCTCGAAGATGAAACATAATATCTAATCACTGTATCCGCAAACTCGCAGTATTATCGGAATGAATTGACATCATGTAGAAAAACCCAAGTTTTTAATTTTTTGTTTAAATTTTTCGGCGATTAATGGTTTATAGGTATAACTGTTTGATGTGGTTCCATGACAGTTCATCCTGCGACAATTCATCCGGCGACAGTTCATACTGCGACAGTTCATCCGGCCGACAGTTCATCCTGCCGACAGTTCATCCTGCCGACAGTTCATCCCGCCGACAATTCATCCGGCGACAATTCATCCTGACAATTCAACCTAACCTAACCTAACCTAACCTAACCTAACCTAACCTATAAGTATAACCTATAAGTATAAGTATGTCGTATTTTGTTATTCACGCATGCTTATTCGGAGAGTCGAAATTATTGTTAGTAAAAATATTTTTACAGCGGATTTCCACTCAAGATGCCTTCAGATATAAGTTTATCGATTTTGGTTGTACGTGTGATGAATGGTAACTTCCAATTTACGAGAAGGCCTACGAGAAATTTTTTTTATTCTAAGGAGAAAAGCGCAGTGCTACGACATCTGTATGGTCAAATTCAAAACTTGCTCGAAAATAGAGGTATTGTTAAGTTGTTTGATGTGTTATAGTTGCCTTAGATACACACAGATGGTGATGAGATCGATATTTAACGGGAACCCCAGGCTTAGGGCCGATTTTAAACGCGAGAGTTGAGACAACCAATTAAATAACAGGAAAAGCAATTAAAAATCAACTCAGCCTATCAGCAAGAAGGGGGTCGTGCCCATTTTGGACACAAAAGATTGGACTTTGACCCGAGTGATTAGTGAAGAAATTTATGGTCTTGACGTTCCCACAGAAATCGGGGGTTAAGGCACTGAGATGTAAACACTCAACAATTCAAGGACCTTAGTACGATGAACTCAAGAAATGTTATTAATAACGGGTACATCCAAGAGGTCGGGAACCTTAGTTTTCGAATGCATTAGGGCGTTTTTAGTTGCGGAAAAACACACTTGGATAACGATAAAAAAATTTATCAGTAATATATTGAGTGGAAAACGCGGGAACGAGGGGGCATGCTTGCCGAAGGATTCTCAATTATAGAATAACTACATATGACGGCCGAGAGGCAAAATTCGAGGAAAAACGTACGAAAGGAAAATGAATATACATAACACAATGGAAAATTATTGTTATCAATTCTAGACGGAACGGAGAGATTAGGAAAGCGAATTGGGAAGGAAAATTTCAAAAAATTTAGAGTTTAAGGATTGAACAAGAGGACGAAACAAAGGTTTGGTGCAGTAGCAGGTGCTAATACTGCAAACATTGCGATAGATTTAATTCATAAAAAATGAGTCATTTTACGTAATTAAAATAGGGATCATAACATAAAGTTACACGAGACTGCGAGGGAAAATGAGACATTACAACGGTTGTCGACCCCACATGTATATTGTTGATATAAACAAGGAATATTCGAACATGGAAATTGTTTAGATTAACACCATTAGCTATTAAAAAGGGTCATAAAAATTAACATTGCTCTTACGTGGTATTTAGGTTAGAGAATTTCCATAAAACTTAATTATAAACACATAAAAAGGAATTTATTGCCAGGTATGTGGAAATTATAATGTATACACACGTCAGAGCTTACAGTTTATGGGATTTTGAGCAAGAGAGAGATAGAAAATTGGGCGGAATCTGATCGAAGTAGTTAACTTGACAGATATTCCAGTATAGGAATGGTTAGTGGGCAGGAAAACACCATAAATAATATATCAAAAAAAGGAAAAAAGGGTTTTAGCGGGGGATGGAATCACGACATAAAAGGCAAACGTCAAATTTCAATAAGGGATCATGAGTTAGGGAGGGGGAGAGAACGGAAAAACCGACATAACCGGAAAACTCAGATAAGGAAATGGGAAAAACTCAAAACGTTATAAGTAGAGTAGATACGGAACCAGGATATGATTCCTTATGAACAACGAAGGGAAAATCATTTAAGAATAGTTGCTAAAACACCGTTACTTGAAGGAAATTTAGGTGGGAAAATGGAAAAGTTAAATATGCCACATAAATAATGAAAATACGGTTCTGAGACATAATTGCTTACGTAGACTAGGGGAAAAGAAAGAATTTTCGTGGAAATTCATACAGGACAACTTGCGTTTAAAACTAGGAGACTGAAGAATCTACGTTTTCCCAAATATTTATGCCAATTAAAATACAGTTTTAGCAGATCACTTATGGGCACGTTTCAAATTGAGAAAAAAAAAACAAGATTAAAACCATGTTTATAAAATATATTATGAAGACAGAAGACATGTGGAAAATGGGCAAACTGGATGGCAGCTTACTAAGTCCGGGACTATAAACCTTAGGGAAGCGAGACAAAGTTGTGGGACGAACCCAGAATTACGAAGGCGAAAACTCGAAAGATCTTATGTAGGAACAAAGCATAACGAGATGGGGAATTCAAAAGATTTCGAGCTATTACGGATTATATTTTCTTGACAAGGGAAATACGATTATGCCCTTTTGGAGCTGTGATGGGTATAAATTAGCGTGTTTGGGATGATTCGGGGAGTCCTTCGACAACTGGCAAGGTTGCTTAAAACGTCGCGCATGTCGTGAGAATTACCCTGGTGATTAATTAATAGAGTTTAGAATCAGTTCATACTTTGAAAATACAGTGGAAAAATAGCGTCAGTTTAACACTTTAAAAATACAGTGGAAAAATAGCGTCAGTTTTATACTTTAAAAATACAGTGGAAAAATAGTGTCAGTTTATACTTATATAAAAAATCAGTGATAAAATAGAGAGTGGAGTGTTCGCATAGGATTAATCGTGCAATTTAACGGAGTGTATGATCTTATAATAAATCTAAAAATCAGTGTTTGCAATAGCCTCCGATTCAATAAAATCTAATAATTAATTAATTAATTAAAAATTCAATGCGGAAGGAGTTTAATAGAGTGATTGAATTGATTTAAATTTGTTCTATGAAGGTTAAAGTAAAGTTATTTAGTCCGAGGTTATATAAAGAAAATTACAGTCTAATAAGTTTTATTAAATAAAAATTTACGTTTAAGTCGAAAGTTGGAAATTTTATTACGAGATATTAATTATCGTTAGGTGACAACTAAATTAATAATAATTAATAAATCGGAAAATTCTCACCCTTTCTCTAAAAGAATCTATGGGTTACCACACGTAATACATTATCTTCTCTACATATGTGTGCATATTAAGTATGCAAACAGATGTAAAATCTAAAACAAAAAATTACACAACGAAGATTATAGAAATAATGTGAACAAAAATCTTAAATCTTGATTACTGTGAGAAAATCGCAGGGATTTAAGAAGATAGGGTAGGTTTAGCTAGATTATAAGGTATAGGGGTTTAGAAATCACGAGCCTGAGGTAGAAACAAACTGGAAGGAGGGTTTAGTCAGGCCATCATACCTAGTGGTGTGTTCAGTAGGACATAAGGGTAGAATTATGAGCGTGGCTACGAGACAGGAGCTACGAGATTTGAACTACGAGGTAGAAGCTTAGAAAAGTAAATCAGCTAGGTAGGGTTCATCACAATTGGTGTCAAAAGCCAAGAGTGGCGGACCATTACATACGGCCGTATATCCTCTTTGCATACTTACTTAATAAAAATCTTCTAAATGATCAGGCAGGATGAATTGTCGCCGGATGAATTGTCGGCGGGATGAACTGTCGGCAGGATGAACTGTCGGCAGGATGAACTGTCGCCGGATGAACTGTCGCAGGATGAACTGTCGCCGGATGAATTGTCGCAGGACGAATTATCGGGTCACCGTTTGATGTATAAAGCTTCGACGCATTTTAAAATTAAACATTAAACCGATACCGATTTTAACCCCCGAGCGACCCCTTTGCACAAAATTTGATTAAAAAATACCAACTTAGGAATCGATGTAATCGAAAATGAAAGCTAAAACAAAAAAGGAATACATCGACACCAAATATGAAGTTTCCAGACACAGTGCAAAGTAAAATATTATGAAAAAGTGAAAGTGAAAGATGCTGCTGTTTATAATTTAATTTAAAAATGCAAATTAGGTGATTTTACTAACCGGTTAAGGGTCTTGATAGGTGAAATGGCCACACAAATTTCAGGTTCGTTTCGTATCCCACAAACTATGCACATTAGGCGACCGATTCCACTAGCAGTTGAATGCAATAAACGGCGCTTACTGTACCTTGAAAACAATGAATTAATGATTTTTTAATCAAGCGTCTGTATCACTCCATTATTGTTTTCATTATTGGTGACGTGTTTTGCGTATTCAAATAGTAGTAGGTATTATTTGAATTACCGACAGAAATAGCCCTTGCCCGGAATAATGTTGTTTCCAATAAACTACCAACGTTGAAATTGATGGAATAATTACATAACATATTATGCATCTTTTAACCACTGGAGCGATTTTATATTGGCACCATTTTAAATGTCTCCGATTGCTTTTCGGATAAAAAAGGCAATTATCTCTTGATTCGGCAAAATTAAAAAAATATATATTTGTAGCTCCCACGTATATTATTTTGGACATCAAATGAAGCTACTGAAATGTTTCATCTACTATGACCATAGATGTTGCAAATCCAAACTTCAGACTATTTTGCAACAATGTTAAAAATATTTTTGTAAGCTGAATTTCTGATCAGCTGTTTACAGTTAAAATTAAGTCCCTTTTCCATAGATATGCTATGCACCTTTCAAAATCAAGTATACCACAGAAAATATTCAGAAATCGAAAATATTCTATGTAGTCTCGAATAAGTACCTCTCACGGCAGTTTCAAACTGACGAACACGCAGGATTCGCGTGGTTATAAACTTTACTTTTTTTTTTAATAAATCCTACAAATTTGAGATAAACTGTAAAATACAGGTTAATTCATTGGCTATATAGCACTATGATACCTAATTTTTTACGACTCCATGTTAAACTTCGAAGATATTATTTTTTTAATGTTGGCGAAAAATTTAACAGATGATCTTCTGAAAATATCGAGTAAACGGAGAAAAAAGTTTTAAAATAGGCTGACGCTCCACTGGTTAATGTGGGGGTTTTATTAAAGGTTGGTTTGTGGTAGAATGTTGTATAATGTTATTTATGTAAAATAATGGAGTATGAGAATAAAGGGAGAAAACGAACATCTTATGGCTTCAACTAGAAATAGTACAAACCCAAGAAGCTGAAGGACGCAGGAAAGTAGTATTTGTGCAGAAATTTTTTTTATTAAATTTGCTTTTCAGCCGTTGAAACAGGTATACGGAATAATGTTGTATGTTAATATCATGACAATATCTCGAATGTAAATGGTGGATTGATTTAAAAAAATAATTATTTTTAAGAAAGGCAAATATTCCCAGGTTACGAATAACAATATTAGAAAATCTCCTACCACCACCACAGCAAGCGGAAAATGTTGCTTTTGTTGTGATGGAGGACAGCCGAGGTATTGAACACGCGTCGCCTGGATGGGATCCAAACGTGATGCCAACTCAGCCACTGGCCGGACTTATTTGTTTTTTAAGCTCAATTACATCAATGACACGTTTAAATTTATGTTAGAAGAGCATGTTGCTCTCTGCAAATAACGTTGTATGTGATTTTTTTTAATATAAAACACTTTTCCACTAATTCAGCATAAATTCTTGTAATAATTTCTAATTTAATTTCACGACTTTTCATTTAAAACTCTTATGAATTGTATGTTTATAGTATTTAAAAATGTTATGAAAAATAACCGGTTTCGTTTTTCCATTTTACTCGGAACAAGAATATTGGTGGAAACAACCTTATTCCGGGCAAGGGCTAAATTATTAAGTTATAGATATTGTAGGTCTAGGTGAAACGAAAGCGTCCAGTGAAGAAGAAAGAACTAGAGAAGGACCGATTTTAATTCCAATAAAATACTCATCCACAAGTGTTTAGTCAAGAGATGTTGATTGTTTTTAAAGGGAAGATCCTTGACAATGATTGCAATTCAATTATAACATTACCATCAAATGGTAAATCAGTGCTATTTACGTTTTTTTTAAACATTAAAATGGTCTCATTTAAATTACGAATACGAAGGTCCGTTTCTGCATCAACACAATGTGATCGGCAAATTTTAATTTTAAAAGTATGGGTTACATTTATACATACATATTTCACAAAATATTATATTTATGGTCTTTATTAGTCATATAATCTTATCAGAAAAGAGGAACTCTTGTGTCTGATAGGCGAGCCACGATTTAAAAAAAAATTAAAGTAACATCAGGAGTGCCTCAAGGTTTTCATTTGGGCCCACTTCTTTTTTTTTTAGTTATATCCAGAAAAAATAAAATTACGTTTTCACTGATTCAACTAGAAATAACTAAAAGAAACACATTTTACGTTACGTTCTTTCTTCGTATCACCTATATTCGGTTAAAATGTGCGAACAAAAACAAACATGGCGCTGGTTTGCCAATTGATGGCAACGTTACATTTAAATTTCAACCATATTCAAGAATCTTTGACAAAAAACACAATCAATTTGTTTTGATTTTCTTGTGTAATTTCATCACTTTACGAATTTATAAAAATTGACCGATAGTAATAATACCACTTGGAAAAAAAATCACTAACATAAACGCAAAAGAAAAGTAGAAAATAAGTTTTATTCTTTTTTATTAGTGAGTTATTATTATAAAAATAATTTAAAACTGTTAAATTTTTTACTCCGATTTTGACATTTTGCGTTTGAAATGAACGTCCATGTTAACGTCTAAATAAACAATGCAATATATTCGTCACTGCGCTACAGCACTACAGATCGATTGAAAAACTAATCGTACATGACCATTTTTATTGTTATTGTCAGAGGAGTAGTTCGTTTTTCACCGTCCCCAGGCAATTACTAGTGATAGAAAATATTTAGCAATTTTTAATTACCACAAATTATTATTATTGCCTCTTGTCAAACAATTATTGTCTACAATAAAAAAAAAACACATATAAATTTGTTGTAGACCACTTTTATTTTATACACACTCTACCGGTTTCGGAAGCACCCTTCCTTCGTCAGGAGAATATTATAACTAGTGGTCTACAACAAATTTATATGTGTTTTTTTATTGTAAATTATGGCGAGCCACAAAGTTAATGCTTTTACAGATAAGAATTATTGTCTACGCCGTCAAGTCTTGCGGAGCAAAGTTGTCGTATCCCGTCAAGATTGCCGAAGTATACAAGACTAATTCACAATACAAACGATCTACTGCTTACATTTAACTATAATATTAACTTGAAAAAAAATATCGAAATTATTTATTAACATCAATCGCGTTTGAAAGTTTTGATAGTTTCACATATTTATGTAACAGAAGGAGAAATAAATAGATTTGGCCTGGTAACATTGAAGCAATAATAATAATAATAAATTTGGACAACTTATATAGCGCTGTTTTTGCGAAAAATCGCCTCAAGAGCGCTGTACAAATAAGCATGGATTTTACATTAGAATTTACTTAACTTAGGAGGCTAGATAACAACTCGTCTTGCAGCTATCAAGCGCATGGATTATTGGAATTCTAGCCCCCCGATAAATTAAATAAAATATCTTTTTTGTACGTATTTCAATTTACTTAAGAGCGTTTAACCAGCCAGCGGACGAAAATCCACATTTCGTCGAAAGTTGTTCTTACGATCGTGCAGGGCGGTTACAATGAGAAAGATTGATTATTCTCTGTACCAGCTTTTTAAAATTATAACTCAATATCGAATTTATTTCAATCCAAATTAGCTTTAATTTATACCTTCATCCAAAAATGCTGAAAGGCGTGATGATAAAACTATTAAAATAGTGTACTTTTTGTAGTTATTTTTTGATTATAAGTATTTATCATTTTTCAAAAATGTCTAAATTTAATAAGAATGTTAAAAAAATCTGAAATATATTAGTTTGTAAGTGCGCAAATAAATACACAAATTGACCAATTTTCGTCAAGAAACACATGTACGTACATATTTTTTAATGATTTTATTGAAACTAAAATTAAAATTCTAATACATAACTTTGCTAGATAACGTATTGATTTATTTTACTGCATGATTACATTATTTGAAATGGGTGTGGTATAATACAAAAACTTTTTTGAAAATTTAACAAATCTGCCAACGACCTATGGAATAACCTTATTATACTAAAAATTTTAAAAAAATCTAAAAATTTATTACATAACTATGCTAGATAAAAGAACAATCTTTCGAAATCCATTTATAATTTTTTGTGGAAAAGAGTCAATACGTCTAAAAACTTTTTTGAAAATGACGTATTTCAGGCTTTCTCTGGTAATGCCCTCTTAACTATGTAGGGGGCTAGAAAAGTAGGCTATATGGGTATCAAACTACGCTTATAAACCCCGAATGGTACAGTGAAAATTGAGAAGTAAGCTCCTTGACACCGTTTTGCGAGAAAATACCCATTCCAAACGCCTTGCCCCGGACGACCGAAGTGGCTCAGTGGCAGGTGTACAACATTGAGCGGTTAACTCCCCGAGCCCTTTGTGAAGGCGCACACTCCTTGCTCCATTTACATTCAAACATTTAATTTAAAAAAATATATGTATGCTCACACTCCTTGTTTCATTCACATTCAAACATTAATTCGCTTTGTACTTTTACAATAAGTTGCCTGCAACAGTAAAAAGCTAGTATTGAAGTAATGTCGGTAAACGAGGGAACATGTGATCAAAGAAAAAAATCACGACTAATTTTTTCAATATTGATCTACGATAGGGAAATCTTGACTGAACACCTTGCGGGCAAGAATTGCCGTAAAAAGTGCTCGTTTACAAGATTAAGCATACCATTCAGCGGAAAACGAGTTTATATTTAGGAAGGTTTACCCTTGGGATAAGAACAACCTTTTCCTATTTATGATTCTAAGTACAAGCGTGTCCGATTACGGCCAAAGGGAATCAAATTGAAAATCGAGCCTCCTTCAACATAAGCAATCTCATCCAATCAGTTGACATACTTGGTGTAACCCTAAGTGATCTGTTAAGCGCTAAGGCAAGGGGCTCTACTAAAGCTAGAGTTAGGATAAGCCTATCGCCGAAGTTCGTCCATTATGCACTATCGATCCATTATTATTAATTGCATGTATTCCCTACTGTTCTGTTTGATGGCCAAATTTAGTAAGGAACCAGTGTGTATCAATATTTCGAAAGATACTCACTGATCGCCCTGATTAAAAACCACCATTTAGTATCGAAATTAAAATATTATACAAAATTAGTTTTCGGTGTACAAAAGTAACTATTGTTTGAAGAGTTTGAGGTCGTATTATCACCTAACCAATAAAGAGGACAGGCCTGTCGCGCGACCGCCAAATCATGAAGTCAGTGCTGTTGCTAAGAAAACTTCACTGTTCAAAATAGTTTAATCATTCTATTTATCTAATATGCTACAGCAACACACTAAGTAAAACAACGCACAATCAGCAGTAACAACGAGTATCAACAACAATCGCCGTCATTTGAAAACTGCGCGATGGCACAGACTTCATCACGTGACACTTAAAAATTCACCACGCGTATCCTGTACCTACTGTAGTCGGCCTTGGTCACCTAATTTTGAGAAGTTAGGTTTTTATAGAATTTTTGATACACAAGATTTTTTTTTAGATTACGAGGACCAGAGGAAAAAAATACCTCAGGACCTTCTATATCATCTTCGGGGATGCTGTGTGGAGGATCTTTTTAGGAAAAGGAGGAAGAGGATGTTTTGTGAATGAAAAAGGAATTAGGGGTGGATAGGAACTGGGGGTCAATGTGTCCATCCGGCCCGCCAGTGGGTGGGTAAATGGCTCGCCCCATAAACCCGGGCACCCTTGCTAATGTATTACATTCCACTTAAATATTATAAAGTTTATAAGAGGAAACAGGTAACCACGAGAAATGTTTTTCTCTTTTAAATTGGGTAGATTCATATTATATTTTCCTTATGTAAATCTGTTATATGTATGTATATTTCAAATAAAAAAAGGTGTAAGAATAAAGTTGTAACAGATTTTTAAATTGCAAATTACAGATTTTGAAGGTCCAAATTATTACATGCAATAATGAGTCTCCAGAGAGATTCACGTCAACGGTTAACCCTCAAAACCCAACATATGAGCGACATTAACCCTCGACCCGTCGCGTGGGGTCTTTAAAAGCCCAGGTTTTACAGAAATGCTTATTATGTTCATTTTAAATGTTCCCACTGATTTCTTACTTTAGGTAGCTTCCTAAAAGGGACTATACTTGACGCAAGCGACGAGAAAATTTAGTTTGCGCATGTGCGATGTGAGATACAGACTTGTGTTTCGGCGTGAGGCTAAAAAAATCAACAAAATACCATGAAAAATCAAGTTCTTATATATTTTTATTGTATTTTGTTGATTTTTTAAACGACTTCGAAAAGGAGGAGGTTCTCAATTCGACTGTATTTTTTTTTTTTTTTTTTTTTTTTTTATGCTTGTTACCTCAGAACTTTCGACTGGGTGAACCGATATTGATGATTCTTTTTTTATTTGAAAGCTGGTGCTTCCCGTGTGGTCACATTTTAATTTGGTCCAGTTCTGACAATGGCATCCATGAGAAAATCATATAAGTCTTAAATTTGAATCAAGTATGTGCGCGACAAATGGACGAATAACTCAATATCACGCCAACCGATTTCGATGATTCTTTTTTATTGGAAAGGATGTACTTCAAGGGTAGTTTGATGAGAGTTTGGTTAGGTTCTGATTATGGGATCCATGACAAAGTAACGGAACTCTCCAATTCTGAAGAACAAATTTACGATACTCGGCCGAATCTTAATCGAATTAGTTAGTGTACTTCAGATTCACTAAAAATCAAAAAATAAACAAAAATTTTAACAAAACAAAAAAACGACTTCAAAAAAATGCACTAAAAAGTAAAAAAATAATTTCGTATTCTTCTACAACTTTATAATCAACTTACCTTTTCTACTCATCAATATATAGGTACGATTGTTATTTTTGGAGTCGGTGTCAACCAAGGTACCCGCGGCCCGGCGTGTTCACTTGACAGCTCCTCTCCCGCCGACACCGACTCCAAAAATAACAATCGTACGTACATATTGATGAATAGAAAAGGTAAGTTGATTATAAAGTTGTAGAAGAAGACGAAATTATTTTTTTAATTTTTGTGCATTTTTTTGAAGTCGTTTTTTTGTTTTGTTAAAATTTTTGTTTATTTGTTGTAATAATAATAAGTCTATATCAACCTCAAATAGTTTGATGAAAATTGGTTAGATTTTTTTAAAAGGTTTCTATTAAAAAATATGATTCAAAATTTCAAAAAATGTTCCTTGTTGATTTTAAAGCTCTTGCATTGAAAATAAATAACTTATTTTTAACATTTCTTTTTATTTCAAAGCAATCATTATCACCTGACTGTAATCAGTTAAAATAACATATAAAATGTATGCTACAACAATAATTTAATCATATTTATTTTTGGGGTCCTAAGCGACCCCACGCAACACCTCGCGTTATAAAAAAGGCGCGACGGGCGGAGGGTTAAGAGCATCTCTACCGGAGTGGTAGATAGGTACTTGCAGTATTGCCCGGTGTTAGGCCGCCATTCAGTATCAAAACGAGCTTAGTGATCAGAATTGACTAACAAGGTACTTCCCAGCTCTAGTCTTCCTTTTCCCCCCACTTTAATTTAAAATTCACTTAAATACAGTAGGTACATGATAATTAATATTGTAAACAAGCAGTACCCTGATACGTTTTAAGATTTTCACGGACAAAAGCATTTTCGTAATCTGGTTTTGGGGTGTTATGCCGTGTTGCGCTGCCTCCTTCTTTGCCCTGATGATGGACACTGCAACGATGTCCGAAACGTTGGCTAAAGAAGGAGGTGGCGCAACACTGCATAACACCCCAAAAACAAATAACGAAAAAGTAGTACCCTGCATATTTTGATATTATATAATTTCGAGAGAAAATTATGTGAAATGTGTTTCTCATATGTACTCGAGTTAGTTATTTAGGATATTTCGAATGTCTGTTATTTCCTTTTCAGTCAGCCACATTACAATTTTTTTGAACGGCCAGTTCAAGTTATTTGGGGTAAAGTAAGTTCTTGTATGTGTTAGGAAGATATGAAAATGTGTTGAACCAGGTACGTTTCATGTTTTTTTGCGAAAGTTGATTTGATATGGGAAACTTGAAAGTGATTATTTACTTTTGCTCTTGTGTTTTGTGGCGAGGAGATGAGGGATGAGGGATGTTTTGATTCAGTTTTTATCGACGATCTTTCTTATGAATAGTTTATTGATGTCTAGTAATTTGTTTCTAATCATTAGCTGTTCTGTCGGATGATATGTCGGATATTATGTATAAGTATTGATCTTTTAATGAAAAAGTGACCCTGACGTTGACCGATTCATCATTACGCCACTGCAG
The DNA here is from genome assembly GCA_917880885.1 of Limnephilus marmoratus. NCBI lineage: Eukaryota > Metazoa > Arthropoda > Insecta > Trichoptera > Limnephilidae > Limnephilus > Limnephilus marmoratus. The sequence goes on along the minus strand of OU862930.1, from coordinate 21,626,828 downwards.
TAGATGAATCTATCGGCACAAGCCATATTCGTAAATAATCTAATGCAATAATAATAGATTTTGTAATTAAATCCGTTTTAAGAATGACAGTGATGTATGGCAACGTCATTTCTCCCCACACGGAATATTGATGTCAAATTAGCAGCTTGAAATCAGCCGCTTGCGCAGCTAAGAATGAACAGAACTTGAATAGAACATTCACAGAACTTCAAAATGAAATTCGATTACAGATTTTATGAATTATTTAAATTTAAAATAAAACAATAACTTTGTAAACCCCACTTTTATTTTTTATTCTTTATGCCGACCGGGTTTCGCTACAACAGTAGCTTCATCAGGGCAGTATAATACTCTTACTAACATTAGATTACATGTGTGTTGTAATATATAATTTTCCAAAAATGGGCTGGACTCGTCAAGTGGAGGAGGAGGAAGAAGGCATAGATGGAGAATTGGGAAGGGAACGGACTCCTCTAATAATTAAAATCAGACAAAGCCACAGCGAAGCGTGGTCGGGTTCAGCTAGTTATTCTATAATAACAGAACTTGAATAGAACATTCACAGAACTTTAAAATAAAATTCGATGACATTTTTGATGAATTATTTAAATTCTGCGAAAGAATCCGTCTTAGTTTTCTTTACATGTGATATAACCCATATTTTTTTCCATAAACCGAGGCTCGAACCAACGACCTCTATATCCAGAAACAAGGATCTTAACTGGGTAAAAATGTATATTTTCAATTAATATACTCGTACAATCAAATATGATATTTGTCGGAAGTACCAGCCTTATAAAATAAATTCTTGTTAAAATAAAAACAAAAGTACGTAATTTGAATTATTCTTGGTACTACTGGTGCTTGGTTGAGGTTCAAGCTGCGGAAGTTGCGTATCATAATTTAGATACACATCCCAGGTTTTTAATGGTTTATATGGCAATTTATAACGCTATGTATACTTAATCTAATAAATTCACTTCATAACATGAATAAATAATGATTTTTTTTATATGGCAATAATAATTTTTCTATGATTGACAGCATCAATTGTCTATGAAACGTAATAATATAAATATGGATATGGCGTTGTACAATTCATATATCGCATAAGTGAATTAATTTCAACTAAATTAAAATCTAAAATGCATATTTTTTCGTCTCCCATGACATATATTCTCGGTTTTCGTAATAAAAAAACTAAATCTAACTGTTTAAGAAATATTCCGAGAAGCGGAGTAAGACAAGTTTAATTTTAACTTCTTTGGTACGGAGCTGGTTGCATTTAACTTAGTCGGAGAACATAAAAAACAAAAACAACACAATTAACTAATTCTTCATTATTTTTAAAGGATCTAGTATACCCATCTACCAACATCTCGTATTATATCTCGGTAATCATCATCATTATCATTACATAGTATAAAATGACGTCGCTCAAAATGTATGTGCGCGTTAATCTTTTAAACTACGCAACGGATTTTCATGCGGTTTTCATCAATAGATAGAGTGATTGAAGAGGAATGTTTATAAGTATAATACATGTAAATTATATTAGAGAAAAGCCGAGAAATTCAAAGAAAACATATTTTTGTGCGATTTAAAACGGCTGGCGGGCCGTACTTTTGAAATTCGTTCTACGGAAGAATTTGGAAAATAGATGTCCTAGAGTAAGTAGGTATTTGATTTTCCCTTTTCAAATATCCAGTGCTGCATTGCAAGCATTGTATAATTAGTGGCGATCGCTCGAATTGCATTACATAGTATAAAAAAATGTATGTGTGCATAGATCTTTTAAACTATGAAACAGATTTTCATGTGGTTTTCACCAATAGATAGAGTGATTCAAGGGGAAGGTTTATATGTATAATACTAACTAACTAACTAACTAACCATCACGCCGTTTCCCCGCAGGGGTAGGCAGAGAGGACGGACCGCCAAACAACTCGGTCTTGGCACACACTCTTTGCCTCACTCACATTCATACATCGTCTCATACATACTCTTCTATTATTCTGACTTTTGACATGGCCCGTCTCAAGTATCTGATTCACTTGATCGTGCCATGTCTTCCTCGGGCGTCCCCGACTTCTTCTACCATTCACATTTGCATCATATATTCTTTTTACACTACTTTCTTCCCTCATTCGCTCTACGTGCCCAAACCATCTGAGGGTCCCTTTCTTAATTTTGCTCATTATACTTACATCAGCCTTACATTCTTTGCGGATATCCACATTTCTAACACGATCATACATGGTTTTACCACACATACGTATAATACATGCTTATTATAATAGAGAAAAGCCGAGAAATTCAAAAATTCAATTCAGGCAGCGGGCAGCGGGCAGCTGGCAAGCGGGTGGTGTGGATTTTATAAAGGTTGGGTGATGGCGACGGAGTGGGAACACGAGAGGGGAAGAGGACGCAGGAGAAGGAGAGGCGGAAGGAAAACGGGACGAATGGGAAAGGACACTCAGGGAGAAACAATTTCTTTATTAAATGGCATAACGCATGCCGGGACCAGCCAGTATCAAAAATAAATCGTAAAATATTGGTCTTTTAAATGTTCACTCTCGTGGAAACAGCAGCTGATAGCGCAGAAACTTAATTATGATTGAAGAACCTAAAGACACGTTCCAAAAGCGATTACCAATTATATGATCGCTCAACGCTAGCGTGGGAGGATCGTTTAAGATCGCTCCAAATAAATATAAAGTTAGGAATTTAGCATTCCAAATTATATGTCCTTTGGCAAATTGAACACCAATTAAAATTTAAGCTTCCCCAAAGAAAACAGTCGGAATTTCCACGAGTATTGTTTTTAGCTGATCGGTACTTGAAGTAAAAATCTCTTTTCAAGGGAAAGTATTTCAAATTTGGAATTTAACCTTTTGTACGCCGATATTTTTGGAAGTAACGAGGAGGAGAGTGACGAAGGAGAAAAGCGACAAACCGCGTATCAAATCGAAATAAACTAACTAACTAACCATCACACGAACCGTTTCTCCGCAGGGATAGGCAGAGAGGACGGACCGCCAAACAACCCAGTCTTGGCACACACTCCCCGGCTCATTTACATTTATACATCGTCTCATACATGCTCCTTCTATAATTCTGACTCTTGACATGGCCCGAATCAAGACTCAAGTATCTGATTTATTTGTCGTGCCATGTCTTCTTCGGGCGTACTGACTTCTTCTACCATTCACATTTGCGTCATATATTCTCCTTACACTACTTCATTCATTCATTCGTTCTCTTGCTCTATACGTCTAAAGCATCTGAGGGTCCTTGGCCCCGGAAACAATTTCATTACATCTCTGCCGTAGGACACCCCGAGTGGTTCGCTACGTTTGGTGACTTAGCAGCGGAACCCGGGTTCAAGGGGTGAGATTTGTCTAGGTAGCGGATGCGTCTGCCCACCAGCTGCAAAGCAGGCTGGATCGGGAGAGACTGGTTGAGGGAGGCATTTTGACCTCTGAAGTCGGATTCTCTCGACCAATAGCCTTGGAGGGATAGAATCGCACGTCTGTCACTGCTGGGTACACTGAACCGCAGATTCTTACACACCCCTCGTACCTTTTCCTTTAAAGAACTCCCTATCCTTTCCATAAAAAGACCTTCCACACAGCATCTCCTAAGATGACATATGATCTCATGGCCTCAAAACCAATCGGAATTCTTTCTTAAAGAGATAATCACTTTCATATGCTGTTCTTAGAGTAGAAATGACTCGTGCAAATTGTTAAAACAAATTTTCTTTCAAGTCGGTTAATATCACACTTCTGTTCGGTGAAAAAAATGTTTTCCAGCTTTTCAATTTTATTTTTTTTTACATTAGCTCCACACAGGAGGTCCTGAGGAAAATAATTTCCCTCAGGGCCTATGTCATCTTTGAGGATGCTGTGTGGAGGGTTTTTTTTAAGGAAAGGAAGGAGAGGAGAGTTCTGGGAAGGAAAAGGGTTTAAGGGGTGGGTAGGAATCTGGGGTTCAGTATGTCCTGGTCATCCGCCTCCAAGACCTAGACAAACCTCACCCCATGAACCCGGGCACCCCTGCTAAATCACCAAACGTAGCGAACCACTTGGGGTGACCTATGGCAGAGGTGTTGGTTATCCAATAAAGGTTCCCGGGCGGCGGTACCCATTCCCGCCTCCCAAATTGAAAATTGAAATATACATAAATATGCACAAACAGCGATCGTTGTTGACAGTAATCGCCAAGGCCAACGACTACCAAGAATGATTAATCGTTGAACGGCATCCAGAGGGTTAATCGGCTCTTAATACGAAAATGGAAAACGATGAGTAATAAAATAAGCCTATATTAACTGAGACTAATTTCTTAGAAAGAAATTCACCATTTTTGTTCATTAAATGCTGAGGACGAATGAAAAATGACGGGAATTCATTTGTAATCGGCCTTTGAAGATTTTTCTCAAACGTTCACTTTTTAATGGTTGTTATTTTCAATCACCTTCAACGACCTTCCTAGCCGAGCGGATAAGTCCTTTGCTCTAGAACAGCGTTTCCCAAAAGGTGTTCCACGGAACCCTGGGGTTCCGTAGAAGCATCACAAGGGTTCCGCGTTCCGTCTGGATTGTTGCAAGGATCATTGAAAGGAAGAAACACCAATACTTTTACAGTAAACGACAAAATTTCTTCTCTTAGAAAGAAACTTGTCTTCTGGATAGAATGTGTTGAACTGAAACAGTACGAATTTTTTTCTCTTTTAAATGAGTTTCTGGAGAAAAATGAGTTGCAAGTGACCTCAGATATTGAAAAATGCATTTACGAACATTTGATGGCCCTCAACAAATCTCTGGAAGAGTATTTTCCTGGAAAAAAACCTGCAGGATATTGACTGGGTACAGAATCCATTCCCAGTTCACAGGAAACCGTCGACTCTTACAGCAACAGAGTATGAGACTTTGATAGATATCAAATTTCTTCTTCCTTACAACAAAAGTTTAATTCAGAAAAAACTGGCTGAGTTTTGGATTGGACTTAAAAACGAATATCCAGAAGTCGTCGAGAAGGCTATCACAGTTTTGTTACCGTTTGTGACCAATTACCGGTGTGAAAACTGGTTTTTCGGCTTACGCTTACACAAAAACATATACGGAAATAGACTGGATGAAGCTCCAGATCTTCGTATTCAGCTGTCTGACATAAATAAAGCCCGATTTCAATGCTATTTTAACAAAAAAAATTAAAAAGATATCATTCTTCATATTAAGGTAAGTTTTACACAAAACTTTTGATCTTTTTTTTCTAGGTAAACATGAAAGTATTCAAACTATGAGTTTATATTTTTCTTATAAAAATAGGGTTCCGCCTAGAAAAGTATGATCGATAAGGGTTCTGGGGCGAAAAAAAATTGGGAAACGCTGCTCTAGAACTAAGGTAATGGATTTAAGTGTTGACTAGCGTAAATAAATTTAATTATTCAACATGCATTCTAGACTTGTAAAAAAATTTAAATGTGGCACATAGAAAACAACAAATTGGATATACATCGATCGTCCAATTGATTAGTCAGACAACTCCGAAAAATTGAAAACAACGAACAATAAAAAGCTCATGCAAAAACTTAAAGTAAACGATATTAAATTTTTCATAAGAAAAACTCTCTTTTATGACTTCAAAGGTTTTCCCATCATCGTAATTTATCATTGAAGAAGAAGATAACAATAATAATCTAAACGAAAATATGAAAGAGAACAAGACACAGAAAACAGAAAAAAGACAATGGTCGCAACTGGGACTCGAACCCAGACCTCTTGTTTAACCGGGACGTGTGCGTTAACCAATTTCGCTATTGCCACCTTCTATCAAGCCGTCATAATAATCAATCTCATATTAAAAAAAATTGAATTAACAATGTTACCTTCAACAAATTATTTTTTCTATATTATGAGCAACTACCTTTTTTTAATGGAAACCATCATTCTAAGAATTGGTTTGTATCCTGGATAGCGTCTCGGATAAATGTTTCCGAATTTATTCATGTGGAACTATTGACTTTTTATAAAAGTCTAAATGAATATTCAATTTTTTATAAGAAAAACTCTCTTTTATATCTTTTGAAGGTTATTATTATACAGGGTGTTAAGGGACGTACTTGACTTACTTTTACCAGTGATTCCTGACATTATTTGGAGTAAAAAATGTAAATGAAATTTTGGTCTCCGGTGACATTTTTGATGTTTTTTTTTTCTACAAAAACATAACAAAATTGTAGTTTTTGAACAGTTGGAGGCGGGGTAAGGGGTTCGTCGGACACCCGGCTGAGTGACCAGTGACGACATGCAGAAGAATTTTTTTTTAATTTGATTTTGAAGAAAAATTATTCAAAAAAAAAAGTCGTCAAAAAAGTCACCGGAGACCAAAATTTCATTTACATTTTTTACTCCAAATAATGTCAGAAATCACTGGTTAAAGTAAGTAAGTACGTCCTTTAACACCCTGTATATTACATTGATGGGAATAACCTTCAAAAGTTATAAAATAGAGTTTTTCTTTTAAAAAAATTGAATATTATATGTATAGCGAAATTGGTTAACGCGCACGTACCGGTTAGACGAGAGGTCTGGGTTCGAGTCCCAGTTGCGACAATTGTCTTTTTTCGGTTTTCTGTGTCTTATTGATAAACGATATTATCTTATTGAAGGTTTATTTTGGGAGCAAAACGATAATAAACCTATAGAATGATGAAATATATCTAAAGACTTACCTTTGGCAGCTTAATAAAGTGTCTACCCCCGCCATCTTGAAATGTTACAGCCAATCACTCACTAAATTAATATCACTGAACTGAGATAAAACACGGCCCAAACGCGACAGTCAACATCTGAAACAAACAAAAATTACATCATTAGTGATTTGTTTTATACTTTTTTTACGAGTTAGTTCACAGTGTGAAGATGCGTGTCGTAAGGTAAAACCGGTCCGGTCATATTAAAATGGAATTCCACCACGAATTAAAGGTTTCAAAATTAAAAATATCGTAAATAATATTTCTTTAAATAGTTTCAATATGTATTTCTTTACTCTTATATTTGTTCCAAAGAGAAGGCCTAGAGGAAAACGATTCCCCCCAGGGCTTATGTCATCTTTGGAGATGCTGTGAAAGGAGTCTTTTTAGGTAAAGGAAGGCGAGGAAGTTCTGGGAACGAAATCGGTATGAGGGTTGGGTAGGGATCTGGGGGTCAATGTATTCAGGAGTGACGAATGTATAAATCCATTCCTCCCACTGCTGCGGAAGGCAATGGGTCGAGAGAGTCCGGCTGGAGAGGTCAAAAGGTCTCCATCACCAGTCTCTCCGATCCGTCCTGCCACGCAGTCGCATCCGTAGCCAAGACCTAGACAAACTTCAGTGCATGAAGCTGGGTACCTCAGTTATGTAACCAAACGTATCGAAACACTTAGTGGCATATGGCAGAGGTATTGGTTATACAATAAAAAGGGGGCGGCGGTACCCATACCCGCCTCCCATATTGTAAATTATAATAAATATGAAAAAAGTGCACAAACTAACATATGGTAAACCTGTATCTCCTATATTGGAACAATAAAATAAAGAAAATAATTACTTTACATCGGAGACATGATTAAAGTATCTAATACCATCATAACTTCCGCCAAAAGCATTGTTTTCATATATGTATATGTTTTTCTAAAACTGAGGGTGTGAAATGTCGAATTTATGTTTTAAAAATAAGTCAATGTTAAAAATAAGTGCGTATTTAGATACTATTTAGATTATTTTAGCGTAGTACGAATCGCAAATTTTTGCGCCTGCCTTATAGGACACGCCAAACTTTAATTCTGACCTGACGTTGATACAGAAATCGTCGCAAAAGGCAAAGTTTAAGGTCCGGAAAGCGGCATGCCTCCCGCCCACGTCTTTCTCTCTCGCACGTATAACTTTTCTCTTTTGCTTACGGTCATTGTAAAGTCAGTAAAGTGAATGTACCTGCGTGAGAATGGATCGTGTCAAGTTCAGGCCGGCATTTATGTTTGGCGCGTACTATAATGATTATGATTCATGGTTTTTATTAACTTTTCCCAAAGTAGAGATTTGGGAGTGCTATTTGTCGTGGCGTGATATAACAGCAGAAAACACTTAATTTTTTTGCTAGTGCGGCGAGCAAACTATAAATCAGCAAAACTATAATCAAAATATATATGTTTACAGGCGTTACATTGTACTCCAGTCACGAAAGCGTAAAGAGTTTTTTATGAGTTTCGTGGTCAGTTCAGTATTTAAAAAATTTCCGACACTTTTCAAAGGCTTAAACATCAAAGGCCCGGGTGTGAAAAAAATAAAAGCTCCAAATACGGTATCGTATGAACGCATTTTACTGAAAATTTTAAAATTTTGCGTTTTAATTTAAAATTTTCACTGAATATCTTTCAAAATGCGGTGGAGCAAAAATCTGATGAATATATGAATACGTATTTTTTAATACGGTTGTACAAGTAAGCTGCGATTTCTATAGCATGGTGTAGCTATTTTTGTTTGAATTTAGAAAGTTTTAAATATTTGACTTGAATAATTGATGCACTTTTTATAGTATAGTGTAACTATTTTGAATTTGGAAAGTTTTAAATAATTGACTTGAATAATTGCTGCGCTTTGTACAGCATGGTGTAGCTACTTTTGTTTGAATTTGGAAAGTTTAAAATAAGTGACTTGAATAATTGGAGCACTTTCTATAATATGGTGTAGCTATTTTTGTTTGAATTTAGAAAGTTTTAAATATTTGACTTGAATAATTGGTGCACTTTCTATAGTACCTATAGTGAAACCATTTTGAATTTGGAAAGTTTTAAATAATTGACTTGAATAATTGCTGCGCTTTCTATAGCATGGTGTACCTACTTTTGTTTGAATTTTGAAAGTTTAAAATAAGTGACTTGAATAATTGGAGCACTTTCTATAGTATGGTGTAGCTATTTTTGTTTGAATTTGGAAAGTTTTAAATAATTGACTAGAATAATTGACTTAATATTAAAAACGAGAAAAAATACGTTCTTCTGTAACAGATTTAATGGAGCAATGATTCTTAAACTCTAAAGTAACTTCTGATAAAAAATATAATAATTTCAACTGAAAATTGCCAGAAGTTTAGTAAAACTTCATAAAAACAATCTAGATCGGTTTCTTTCCAAAATACTGATCGACCAGACAAGTAATAACAAAAAACCGAAAAACGATAAAAATAGGGTTGCTTATTGAATAAGATGGTCATAAATCATCCTTTTTGGGCTGTTACTCAATTTATGTGAAAAAAAAGGTTTTTGAAAAAGTTCATTCTTATGTTCAGTTTTGCTGTAATTACCGAATAAACGTATCTTTGTATGATTTACAATTATTTGACTGAACGTAACGAACTCCAGTTTTAACTTGACCGTTTGGCATTTCGTCTGCAAATTGGTTTGTACGTACCGTTTCCGTTTTAAGATGGTGGATATTGCTAAATCGGAATAAGCAATTTGATGGTACCTAACCAGAAGAAAGTTTTGAAGTGACGTTTCTTTGGACAAATTGTTAATTTAAAAAAAAATGCATAAAATATTTAATTTACAATTAAGAAGATAGGTATTTAAGTACCTTCTTACAAATTTTATAATTTCTTAAAAAAATTTGGTTTCGATTAATTAAATAAGAGAAAATTAGAAACATACTTTTTTTGGACGCATGGTCTACTGCTCACAGGATTACTAATTATAAAATATATTTAAAACATTCTAATATAATAAGTTATATGCATATCTTTGAAAAGTTACACGAAAACACTTCAGTTTAATGAACAAAAAAAAAATAGCGGCGCTAAGAAGCAAATGCGAATGTACAGTAAAGCTATTCATTAATCACTGAAAAGCAGTTTTCTATGCAGGTGTAGCGAAGGATCCTAATATTCAATAAAGTGCACTACTGGGATGTATTTAAGGAGTTGGAAGTTACCTCGACGAAAGATTTTGACGGAATGAGACTTCCGAAGTACTTGCGGACTTTATAAACTTTAGTGGTCTCAACGTAACACGACAGTAAAATCGTATCAATTCAATTTACCTGATTAAATTGATATATTTTATACAGGGTGTTTGGTAACACTGGTGTTCTATGTTTCTTCTATTGGACAATACTTTTCGGAGGATCGGGAGCTTCAAAGATACTCGGTTCGTTAGGTTACGAATCGTGTTTATTATCATCTTGTTTACAATAATGCTGATGACATCAAGCTATACAAGAAAATAACTGATATAAATCATATACGTTTTAAGATTTTCACGACCAAAAGTAGTTTCGTTATTTGTTTTTGGGATGTTATGCCGTGTTGCGCTACCTCCTTCTTTAGCCAACGCTTCGGAAATCGTTGCAGTGTCCATCATCAGGGCAGATCCGGTATTTTTAGTGGTGAAATGTGTGCTTATTTACTTCGAAGCGATACCGTGTCACCAGCTCCACTAACTTTTACCGGTACAAAATAACCATGACAAGCAAAGTCATTGCCGCGGAACGGAATAGAATGTTCACTAAATCGTGATATTTATGCTAGCCTGGGGCAAGTCCGTTTGCGAGTTGCCGACGGAAGTGGCTCCATCTCTTAACGAATTCTAAAATTAGAAATCATAATGGTAAGAATATTAGAACTAAAATTACAATGGTTAAAGCGAATTTAGTCAATTGCCATATAATTTCTATCGGTAACACGTGTGGCGTTTTGTAAGCTTTTGCTGCAAAAAACAATAAAATATTATAACATAAAAATATAGATATAATAACTAAGTTTCGCCAATCATATCCACCAAATTGTGAACAAGGGTACGAAAACACTAGGCTTTGTATTAAGAACAACTAAAAACTTTAATTCCATACAAGCCATTACATTATTATATGTATCCCTAGTTAGAAACTTAATGGAATATAAACTCGGTAGTTTGGTCTCCATCTTACAAAATTCACATTAATAAGATTGAACGAATACCAAAAAATTTTCTGCGCTTTACAAATTTTAAATTAAATATCCCACTAGAAAAATATAATTTATTATTAAATATTCTATAAATATACACACTAGAAGACAGACGTAAAATAAACGACTTAATATTTTTATTTAAAATACTTAACCCTAAGTTCGACTTATGCGAACTCCTGCAACTCATAAACTATACACGACAAAAATCCACTATTCTATTGCAGCATTCATAAGCGGAACTTGATCACTCTCTGATACAACGATTTCACACTGAGGGAGCGGTCCATTTCGGTAGAGTCGGGACGAGAAATAAAAGGCTTCGGTCGATGTGTGAGTCAGTCTTTATTGTGGCTACGTAGCGGAGGTCGATGCGGAGCGGGAGCGGAGTGACAGAAGTGATGCTGCTGCGCGATGATGTGAAGGAAGGTCTGGAGACTACGGCGGTGAAGATCACTTTTCTTCAGGAAGCCGGCGTGTTGCCCTACACCGTGGCGGTGTAGACGTGACCTTGGTCCAGGCGGTCGATCGACGTCGTGTTGACGGGATATGGCGGCTGTGTGTCCAGTGGGTCGGAGCACACACGTGACGCAGGAAGGAACCTTGAGAGGCGATGAGGATGCTGGCGCGTTGCCGGTTGTGGTTGCTGCTCGTTGCAGGATGCTGGATGCTGGCGCGTTGCCGGTTGTGGTTGCTGCTCGTTGCAGGATGAGGATGCTGGCGCGTTGCCGGTTGTGGTTGCTGCTCGTTGCAGGATGAGGATGCTGGCGCGTTGCCGGTTGTTGTTGCTGCTCGTTGCAGGATGTTGATTGCCATCTCATGTCGAGATGGTAGTTGGAGAAGTGCCTTGAAGGTGCTGGAATGTTCCTGGGTCGCGAGGCCCGTGCCCCGCGCGCGGCAGGTAGATTGAGACTACGGCGGTGAAGATCACTGGTCTTCAGGGAGCCGGCGTGTTGCACTACACCATGGCGGTGTAGAATGACCTTGATCCAGGCGGTCGACCGTCGTCGCGTTGACGAGGTATTGGCGGCTGTGTGTCCAGTGGGTCGGAGCACTTGTGCGGAGATCTGTTACGACGAGCTGTTGACCGACGGTTAGTGTGAGACTGACTGAGCTAGCGCCAAGTTTAGTCGCTTTATATATACCAGTGCGACCGGTGGGAGTAATGTTCCATTGGAAGGTACTCGATCATACCCGGTGCCGAATATTCAGGCGGCTTATAAACTCCAGACCTTTCTAGGCGGTGGCGATATTATTATCGTCCAGCCGGCACGGCAGGCGAGAAAGTACATCGCGACCAGTATAGGTAGGAAGGTACCTAGGCAAGTAGGTTTGCCGATGCGCGCGAATATTAGGAGATGTTTGTTATGGGAAATCAGTACTTAGGTGATGTTGACATATTTAATAGAAACCTGGCGAATTTTGTGGATATTGTAAAAAATTATTCCAAAACTATTCTTAAACATGACTCTATTTTTGTAAACCTTTCAAATTGGTGTATCTTTATATTTTTATGACTTGTATGCATTCTTTTATCTTATTTTATTATTTATTATTTCTTTATCTGTTTAAAAATCATCGGTCTTGAATTAATTGTACAACCAAATATGTAAAAGGCCTCTGGGCGTTATATAAATAAAATAAATATTTGTTAAGTGGAAAAACTGGTCACTGAAGGTGCCATGCTTTCGATCGGATAACATCGGCTATTTCCGCAACCGTTCGGGTATTAAGCACGATCTGTGTTCATCCAAGACATCAAATTCTATTCATAAAATATCCAGTGAAGCAAGTTCACATGGTTTGTGATTATATTTAGCATCATCTTCAATCTGGAGTGAAAGATCGATATATGAATAATCCTTTAAATTCACCGTCGTCACTATTTCCGAAAGACTGGAATTTCACGAAATTCGGAAGACAGGGACTCAACGTAAGGAATTAGCTTGGGATGATGACAATTTAAGTGCCATATCTCGAGCATCTTCCCAAGGTAAAGTCGTAAGCCCTAAGCTGTGGATTCCGTAGCTTGTCGGCTAATCTGATACCCACCCAGATCGTCCTTCACAACAAGGACATCCATCATGCAAAGCACGAAGTTAAAACACACCGAAAATTTAAACATGACGCGACGCGAGGAAAAAATAGTACAATAGAAGCATTTTTGCGAAACGCGCAATCAAATCTATCAATGCCATTTATCAAATTAATCTAACTTACGCCGAAAACCTATTTTTGGAAATAAACATTTCTGGCCCCCTAGCACGGTAAGGATCGATAAGGATTGATACGATAATTTTTGTTCTTACCGTTCCCTAGAATAACTAGCGCCCTTGAGGTGATTTTCCACGAAAACGGCGCTATATAAATTAGCCAATTATTAACTGCAGATCGCTAACGTACTAACAACAATTGACGTCGACTATATAAAGAACGCTTAGTCATTGCGAACTGTTACTTATTCGTTTGCGATCTGCAGTCATGCTAGGGAATGACGAGAAATTTTCGAAAGTTATCCTGTCAATTCTTATTGATCGACGGTGCTGGGACGGTCACGAATTTTCACAGCCTTTTTTCTGTACGGAATTTCTTCTTCATTTCAAGTAGTTTCAATTTGGGAGGCAGGTATGGGTACCACCGTGGACGCCTCTGCCATAGTCAGCGCAAGTAGTTCGTTACGTTTGGTGTCTTAGTCGTAGTGTCCGATGCGTGCGGTGAGGTTTGTCCAGGTTTTGGTGGCGAATACTGCCACCAGCTGCGTGGCGGAACGGATGGGAAGCAGGTTGAGGAATACCCGTTGATCTCTCCAGCCGGAACCTCTCGACCCAGCGCCTTGTACCGAAGTGGGATGGATGGATTCATACGTCACTTCTGGACATACTGACCTCCAGATTCCTAGCCACCCTTTATAATTTTTACTCAGAACTTACTCCTTCCTTAGTTTAAAAATACCGTACAGCGCAGTGTGGAGTAAATACGAAAGAGTTTTGAATTATGAAGTATCCCCTTAAAAGCAAAATATTAAGACAAGGTGCCGCGTAATTTTTATTGATGGATTTTCAAGAAAAATGAAGAAATTAAAAAATAATATTTGAAATAGAACGTTTTTTAATAAACCATATATGCGAGCATTTATCACTGACAAAAATACAAAAGATAGATATTTCAGTATTTTTAGTATCTAATGTGTTTATTTATATACCCATAACATTATGAAACAAGTCATGAGGTGTTATAAATTAAGTTATATATTGTACTTAAGTCCATGAAATATCATATCAGTAGGTAATTTCGCCTGGGATATGAACGGTTCTTAAAACTTAAGATGAATATATACGTGAAATCCTATTTAGATACTATTTTGATTAATCTTTACGACGAATCGGCTTACAGTATGAACATCAAAAAATTAGCTACGGATAAATTGAAGCTTTAACTACTTTATCTATGTATTGGAATTACAATAAAATTATTATTTACGTAAAAAAAAATATAAGCGTAAACCACAAAAAAAAATGTTTTCTCATGACTTAACTATGAAGTAATGTAAGTAACAATTTTTAAAAAATACCCCTTTACGGCTAAGACTATTTTTGACTTTATCTATGTTCTAACTTTTTTTCGTTCTTATAAAATTATGCACAAAATAAATAAAAACCACTTTTTCGCTTACTAGCCTCGTGCAAAAAGACGCTCGATTTTTAAATTTTGCAGGCATGAGATTCGAAATATTTCTAGCGTTTATATTCCTCTTAACCAATGAATGTTTGAGTAATAATAATAAAAAGGAAGAAATCATAATCAAAGGTATCATCAGTAGGTGTATCTTGCCAAGGCTCCTACTTGACGAACGTATATAAAATATCTCACATAGCGAACTTGAATTTCGAAATTCCGGCGTAATCGTCGGCATTCCGCGGTAACCGTCCTAAACGCAAGGCATTTCGCAACTCTAGCCACTAACGCGCCATATCTCTTCACCTTGTTTGCTTACCTTTATTGTTTAACTTTGAAATGTCAAATTTCTAACATGTATATCTCTAGTTAGAAGCCTAATTGAATACAACTCAGTAGTTTGGTCTCCATCTTACAAAATTCACATTTATTAATAATATTGAGCGAATACAAAAAAATAATCTGCGTTTTATAAATTAAATATCCCACCTAAAAAGAAGACTTAAAATATATTTTTTTGCTAAATATTCTAAAAATTCATACATTAGAAGACAGACGTAAAATACCTTTTTATCAAAATACTAAAATCTAAATTCGACTGTTGCGAACTCCTGCAACTCATAAACTTACAAATACCCACAGTAACAACACGACAAAATGCACTATTCTACTGCAGCATTCATAAGCGGAACTACATTGCCCACTCTTCTATACAACGATTTCGCACTTTGGGAAATCAGTACTTAGGTGAAGTTGAAATATTTAACCTCAACTTGGGGAGTTTTGTGGATGATGTAAAATATTTATTCTTACACTATTCCTAAACACATATTGTATTTTTGTTAACATATCAAACCGCTGTTTTCAAATTTATTTATTGTATTTTTATAACTAGTGTGCGTTTTTTTATCTAAAGTAATTTAATTTTGACTATTTCTTTCTTAAGTTTCAAAATTATCTGTCATGTTAAAATTGTACTACCAATCATGCAAAACTCTCTGGGCGTTAAATAAATAAATAAATGTCCATCTGTTTTCCGAACCCCGTGTAAGATTACAATATATTATTATTTGTTTATGTAACCTTTGATATGCAAGTATTATATCTCTTCCGTTATATTACCATTTAAGGCAATTGGTTCAAGAGGGCTTTGCCACGTCTCTAGACAATTCTTTCCAAGTTTTACTAAGTAACTTTAACCACGACACGCAAATTCCCAAGGAAAGGCTTTATTCACTGTCAGCACGGAATAAAGATAACACAAGAAATGCCATGTGGGCGTGTTTCGTGATACAAAAATCTGACCATTCATGTTTCACCAGCATTATGAAATTCAAATGGGATGGCTATATAGTCCAGTCACTTAAGCTAAAAAGGGGTAAAAATGTAAATCGCATCTCAAGTGACTGACCTTGCGCTACGTATGGCGGAGTGCTCCCACTTCCCGTGGGATATCCACAGCGCCATTGATAAAACGGGAAAAGGCTCTGACCGGTATTTGACTAGCGTAATAACCGAAAAGGACGGAATGAACGTTGAAAGTGTGGACGTGGCATCCACTCTCAATACACTTCTGGGCAAGTTAGTTCCTGTAGATTCAGTAATTGGGGAAAGCGACCACCACAAACAGATTAGAAATCTGTCACGGCTCCCAACGAGAAACCTCGCCCAGGAGGTTAGGATGACACCAGTAACTAAAATGGAAATCGAGCTAATAATCAAGGGTTTGGGTCTTAAGAAGGCACCAGGGCATGATAGGCTCAATGGAATAATAGCGAAGCGAGTATGGATCCACGCCAAGGAGGAGCTCTTCCAGGTGATGGATACATGCATGAGAAGAGGAACTTTCCCTTCTGAATGGAAGAGGGGCGTGCTTAGGATTATACCGAAGGGGAACGATAAACCAAGGTCGGACGTGAAAGCGTACCGTCCAATCACCCTGTTACCTGTCCTGGGGAAGATCTTGGAGAAACTGATTAGGCAGCGTTTACGTCAAACCTTATCCCCACCCTGCGAGCGGCAGTTTAGTTTTGTCCCCGGTATGTCCACTGAGCACGCCATCACGTATGCGCTTGACTGGGTGAAGGCTTGCCAAAAGAGGTACGTAATAGGAATCTTCCTCGATATCACTGGTGCCTTCGATCATGCGTGGTGGCCGATGATACTTGTCAAGCTCAAAAATAGGAAATGTCCACAAAATCTGTTCAAGATTTGCGCTGATTACCTCTGCGACAGAACGGTCATCCTTTCTTTTGGAGACTACCTGATTGAACGAATGGTTAACATGGGTTGTCCTCAGGGTTCAATCCTTGGACCTGAGTTTTGGAACATTTTGTTTGACGATTCCTCCAGGCTGCCCTTGCCTGAAGGATGTATCTCGGTGGATTACGCTGATGACAAATTGTATCTGGTCTCGGGGAACAGCAGAAAGGAAGTTGAGAGTAAAGCTGAAGAGGTTTTAAGTGTGACTTTAGAATGGGGAAAGAGAAATCGGCTGACCTTCGCTCCCCACAAGACCATGGGACTCCTGATGAAGGGTAACCTCAATAGAAGTAGAAATCCCACCATCAAAATGGGAGATACCAACATCCGATTCGTTGAGAACACTAAATACCTAGGCGTCACTTTGGATCGAACGTCCTCATTCTTGACCCATGTTAAAAGCGTATCAAGTAAGGCCCAGGCCCTCTTTTTGAAATTGAGAAGAATCTCTACTGCCGAGTGGGGACTGCGCTCTCCAGCGCTCCGTCTCCTATACAGGGGGGCTTACGTGGCGCAAGTCTCGTATGCGGCCTCTGTGTGGGAGCACCGCCTGGAGAATTCACTCGTACTCTCGGCGCTCAAGAGAGGCCAGCGAGTCCCCTTGCTGGCGCTTTCGGGTGCGTACAGAACAGTCGCTTCGGACGCTTTGCCAGTTTTGGCCGGCGTTTTGCCTATCGATCTTGAAATTAGGGAGGTGTTAACAAAGAAGCTTCTAACAAGAGGAAGAACTGCCACCCATCATGGTATTGAGCTAATACCAGGTGGAGCGGTTTCCCTCCCAGGACTTCTTAGAGAGATGCGAGAAAGAACTTTGAGAGAATGGCAGGAACGTTGGGATAGGTCAAATACGGGTAGGTGGACTTTCTCCTTCTTCCCGTCAGTTAAACTCAGAATGGAAGGGGCGTACATCACTAGGGATCATCATGTGACCCAACTTCTGTCCGGTCATGGGGAGTTCAGAGGGAGACTTCATAGTCTCTCTCTATCACCCCATTCTAACTGCGCTTGCGGTAATACTGATCAAACAGCCGAGCACATTCTGTGGCACTGCGAGATTTTGACGGATGCCCGAGAGGAAATGCTCGATGGCTTGCAAGTTACTACGAGACCAGCTTGGAACGCGGATCTCGTTTCGAATAAGGTGAACTTTGAGTGTTTGAGGAAATTTACGAAAGTCTGGGTTGAGAGATGGCCTGATCTTAGAGTCGCTGACTAGCTGTAAAATCATGTAGATGCTAGGTGTATCTGCTCCTGAATCCACGGACATTCTCTTTACTTTATTACATCTACTGCTAGAATTTTATGTTTTATGCTTTATATCTGCATTTTTTTTTGTTATATCATCTCTATCCTAGGTACCTTTATCTTATTCTATTATATACATTTTGTTCCTATTTCTTTTATTTTTGTGTGACTTATCTATTTTTTTTTTGCTTATTTTATTTCTTTTCACATGGTTTTCTTTTAGATTTAACTAAGCTATGCTAGACGGTGTTTAATCGAGATACCTCTGTTTATTATTTTTATAATTTTTCATCATTTTTGTGTAATTTTCTTTTTTTCCAGCTTCATATTCAAAGAAACACTATTGATTTAACTCACATACTCGACTTTGTTTATTTTTATTTTGTTTTGGTTTCTTTGTTCTCTTTTTCTTTTTAGTCTCAATGCTAATTTGCTTCGCTCAGAAGGCTGAACTGAACTGCATCTATTTATTTTGTTATGTTTCTTTTCCCCTTCTGGGGGTGCGCTAGACCTCGTCCTTGCATCAACAGGAGTCGTTGGACGATGGCACGGTGCCCTCTAAAATTAATTGCCCCACCCCCAGCAACATGTGCAGGCCTTGGGTTTGGGGGGGCGACCTCGGCTCTCCTTCGCCTTGCCTCCGGCTACTCGACGCTGAATTCCTTAGGGTCGTCGGGTATTTCCCCCCAATCTCCCATTTACTTTTCTTTGAGGCATCACCGAGGAACCGGCTAAGGGGCGCGGAAGCTGAGTGTGGTTCACGACTAGACCTAACGTCATGCGCATTCTTGCTGGGACTGCCAATCGATTGGAGAGGACTCCCAACCATTTGCCATGCCCTTATTACTTATCTACTGTGTCTTCCTCCCAAACAGGTGCTTGTAGGATACGCTGGATACAATCACCCAGCGCTTGCCTACGCGTGGACTTTCACCAACCTGTCCCATTGTCTTGTCTATACTTTGTCATACTAACACATATTGTATCTGTATTTCCCGCTAAGCACTTGCATACTGCTTGCTAACAACGTTTGCAGGGACATTGGAGGTCTAGTTTCATTTTCAAATATAGAGTCGTTTTTACCAAAAAAATTAGAGTCCTTGCAAGAGCCTTGAAGGGGTAACCATCTGTTACCTATACCAGGGCGGGTAAGTGGTGGGTCCTCCAATGCTCCGCACTCTTCACGTTCTATCTTAAAAACGTTTAAGCGTATAAAAAAATAGTTCAGATAAAATTTGTAGAGAATTTTATATTCTACAATTTTTATAATGAATGCAAATACGTTTGAAGGCAAAAAAAGCGAGATATTTTCAAAAAACTCATTTTTGCGACCTTTGACCTTAAATAGATAAAGACGCTCACAAGTGACCTTATGAGACTTTTGAGAAAACATTTAAAATATCAAAATAAAGATTCATTCAAAGTTTCAGCTTATTCCGTTTCATTCCGAGGTGAAAACCTATATTGACTGGACTAATACATGATGTCAGACAGAGCGCTAAATGGTTTCCATTAAAATCTACATAAAAGGTATTTTTAGTATAATACTACTTAATTCTATGAATTTACTGCACAAGAGTACCAACTGTTCCCAATTATCATGAGCAGTGAGATTGCGGCATCCCCAATCAAGGTATGTTGTGAGGCTGAAAGTGGGGAGCGGAAAGAGATGGTGGAGAGGAAGATGTGAATTCAGATTTGGTCACAAAACGCAGTTAAAGCTATTTCAATTCTGAATGGTAATCTTACACCAAGACGATATGAGAGTATCTTCCACTACGGAAGGTGCCGCAAATACGCCATCTAATAAAATTTGCTTGCGCACGCCAAGATTTGAAGCCGTGAACTTTTTTATTTATTTTTTATAGATAATACATAATATAACCAACAAACAAGCCCTTCTAAGCCAATTGAATCGGCTTGTCAACAGGTGCTTATATTTTAGTTACATATTTATACATTTTTTAAATTTTAAATTTACATCTTATATCTACAGATTCAACATTTTTTCATACGTTTTCAATGTCAATATAAATATTTTTTTCCGATAGCCAATTTTCGGATTGTTAGTCGAGAGCCTTACCCCTCGACCACGGAGGCCATCGACTGAATATTAATTTAAACCTTAGAACCTGAAACCATGCTCATTCAATACATAACCGGTCAGTGGTGGAGCGCTTGGGTCCCACCCGGGCGTCGCGTGTTCGATTCCTCGGCTGGCTAAGTCCTCCATCACAACACCAGCAACATTTTGGCTTTCTGTGGTGGTAGAAGGAGATTTTCAAACATTGTTGAGTTATTCGTAACCCGGGAATGTTTGTCTTTCTTTAAAAGAAAAAAAGATTTGAAATAAAACTGATGTCTCAATTTGTGTAAGACTTTTCCAGCCTTACTAAAAAAATCTTTCACTGCCGATAACCTGTGTTATTGCAACAACATCATTAAAGCACTAAAACACGATCTCTTACTAAAAAGCTTTCTTCCGTGGTCACGCTGTTAAAATGCATTGAACATCTGACAACGTTGTATATGGTTTTGATTTACTAGGTAAAATGGTTTTTTTTTTTTTTTTTTTTTTTTTTTTTTTTTTTTAATTTCAATAACAAGGTTTGTACATGTATGTATGATGTATATAATAAGAATGGATTCATTTTTTTTTTCACAGACCTCCTCACTAGGATTTCCTGTTCTGAGGTGGCCTGTAGTTTTTTAAAATATTTGTATTTGGTTAATTTAATTGTTGTTTTAATTCTTCTCCGCAAGGGGCATTATTGGCGCGCCTGTACATCAACGGCCCGCGATGAAAAAACAGCTTGGTGTGTTTACGGCGGGATGTCGAAAATTTTGTTAACACCTAAATATTGTGATTTTACTTATTAATTTCTAATATAGTGACGAATTCACTCTTCTATTCATATAATTAATATATTTACCGTGTTATTTGTATAATTTACATCAGTTTATTCCAGTTATTGCACAAACGTCGTGCTTTCAAAGTTGAACTGCAGAATATTGTTTTATAGGTTACTTAAAAGAAAAAATTTACATTTTAAGATCTTTATTCAAGAGAATTTCTTAAGAGTGATGATTTTTTATAATATTAATTTCTAATACTACACGTAATGTGGTGGTACACGTATCAAACAAATTAACATCTTTAGAGATGCAATAAATGCGTCTTAAATGTCGGTTTATTAATATCGAAAAATTTTATTATTTTTTTATTGTATGCACGAGGAAAAAGTGATGTGACAGTTTCCTTCCAAATTCATTACATAAATGAACTGTGTTTTTTAAATTTAGATTTTTTTTAAATTTCTCTACTTTTTGGTCAAAAATGTTTTGGTAAGAAATTTTTTTCCGCGTTTGAATCTTAAAATATGGCAGTTTTTTAAAACTAAAGTTTATTTCCAATACACAAATCTAAAAGGTAATTTTACCTAGTTTTTATAAATGGTATTTGTTTTTACGACACCTTCAAAACTAAGAAATATATAGGACATCCAAAATACTTTGGAAAAATTCCAAATTTCGTTCAGACATCATTAATAAAACAGAGATAAACTACCCTCTCAGGCGGTGTAAACAACGTGTATTTATTTCCTTGAAATTATTTTTAATTAGTAATGTTTTCACATCCGCGGCCGTTTGTCAATTGAATAAAATTTTCACGGGGTTTTTTAGTAAGACTGTTCGAGTCTTAGGCCCCTGACAGTTTAACAAGAATAATTTTTGTTCGTCAGGATACGCCCACGTGTCATTTCTGTCGATTTACATCTTCAGTGATTGCATTATTATTTCTGAGATAACGCCACTAAACTTGTCAACAGATAAATAAAGTTTTCTTTGGGTACACAAAACCCTGTTTAAA
This sequence comes from Limnephilus marmoratus, assembly GCA_917880885.1. Classification (NCBI taxonomy): domain Eukaryota; kingdom Metazoa; phylum Arthropoda; class Insecta; order Trichoptera; family Limnephilidae; genus Limnephilus; species Limnephilus marmoratus. Next base: position 21,604,788 of record OU862930.1, on the reverse strand, counting down.
ATTTTTTATAATATTTATTTTATAAATTTTTTTCTTCTTCATTTTATGGTGTAGGTATAACAGACTGTGTTTATTTACTTTACACGTGTCACGTCACAAAAATACGATAATACTTTATTTTTAATCAGTGGCGTATCTATGTGTAACTTAGGTTAAAAGAACTTGAACTCATTTCTTCGTTCATCCGCTCTACATAGCCAAATTATCTTAGCATTCCATTCAATCTCATCCATTACGTTAACGTACATCAATTAGCTTTGCATATTTTCCGAATTTCAACAAATTGATCATGTGCGATACGTTTTTTATAAACAAAGAAAAAAAAACTGATCACGGTTTTACCACAAATATGTCACAAGGATCTCATTTTTTTACATTAGCTCCAAACAGGAGGCCCTAAGAAAAATAATTCCCTTCAGAGCCTACGTCATCCTTGGGAATGCTGTGGAGGATCTTTTTAGGAAAGGAAGGAGAGAAAGTCCTGGGAAGGATAAGGGCATGAGGTGTGGGTATGAATCTGAGGGTCATTGTGTCCAGGAGTGACGGGCGTATGAGTCCATCCCTACCACTGCGGAACAAGGCGATATTGTGAGAGTACGGCTGGGAACTGCCTCAACAATTCTCTCTCGATCCGGCCTGCCATGTAGCTGGTGGGCAGACGCTTCCGCCGCCAAGACCCCGACAAACCTCAACCTGTGAAGCCAGGCACCCCTGCAAAATCATCAAACTTAGCGAACCACTTGGGATAACCTATGGCTGGGGTGTTGGTTATTCAAATTTAGAGAAGGAAAGGGCCTAAAAACTCCTCGCATATTAAATAAATATGGAAGCCGTACTCTTGAATATCTAATACCAGTGATTTTCAATAAAATCAATAAAAACATAAAATTTGAAAAAAATGAGAGACTAAGTCCTAAAATGATAAAACTATGGTTAATGAACGAAAACTCCATGTATCTTTGAATATCTTAATATAGCTGCCTACATATCTTGTTATTAGGCAGATATATTGAAATATCTTATATATTAATAGTTGTGAGTTAAATTATCTAATATTACTATGTGATCTATTCTAATGTTTCCTTAAAACTATAAATGTATTTACAAATATTTTCTTAGATATTATATTAAGAATGTTTAAATTGTTAGAACCTGCAGACAAGCTGCCATATGACAGCTTTGTGGGTCTACTCAAATTTTTGTACAAAATGTCTTCTGTAATTTAATAAATAATAAAAAAAAATAAAAAAAATGGTCCCCTGGGCGGTGGTAACCACACCCGCCTCCAAAATTGCGAATATAATTAACCGTGGACCGTGTAAATTTCATATTATTGTTTGTCTAGGACTTGGCGGTGAATGCGTTTGCTCACCTACTGCGTGACGAGCCGGATCAAGATACGGTTGATGGAGAAATTTTACCGCTCTAGCCAGTCTTGCACCGCAGTAGGATGATGGATTCATACGTCCGTCACTCCTGGACATATTGAACCCCAGATTACCACCTACCCCTCATTCATTTTTCCTTCCCAGAACTTCCTCTCCTTCATTTCCCTAAAAGACCCTCTACACAGCAACCCCAAAACCAAAATTTCATAGGCAGGGAGAACGGCCCGCCAAACAACTCGGTCTTGGCACACACTATTTGCCTCATTCATATTCATTCATCATCGCACACATACTCTTCTATTAGTCTCACTTTTGACATGGCTCGACCCAAGTACATGATTCACTTGATCGTGCCATGGGCGTCCCCGACTTCTTCCCCCATTCACATTTGCGTCATAATATATATTCTTCTTACACTCCTTTATTTGTTCATTCGCTCTACATGCCCAAACCATCTGAGAGTTACTTTCTTAATCTTACGCATTACGCTTACATCAGCTTGGCATTCTTTGCGGATCTCCACATTTTCATAGTCAGTAAACACGATATCAAAAATTTATACTTTACTTACGTGCCTACCCATACAAGGTATTCGGAGGTAAAGTATAGTAACTTAGGTGCGGATTCTAAACGATAACAAACGTACAAGTCATAAAGATTAAAAAAATGGTATTTCAACATTTTAAATGAATTTTAAGGAAAAAATGCTGAAGGTAAACTAGTAGCATTTACCATTAACCCGTTGAAACAACGGAGACCATATTTGTCTCAGCTCACATAGGTCTCAGAGAAATCGTTGTGTCTCCCTTACTATCAAACTGAGAAGTATGATCTAAACGGCATTCGAAGGAAAAAACAACACTCTCCATATTACAATCTAAAAGTTTACCACAAAATAATTAAAATATACACATTTATACAAATCAAATATCCAATAAAAATTTGAAAAAAAAATTTCGAATTTCTTAATTGTGTTTTTATTATTTTTTTTAGTTACAAAAAACACAAGATGAGCCATTTAAAATTTTTAATTGTATTTAAAAAATTGAGCTCACAAGATGAGCCATTGAGCCATTTTAATTGTATTTAAAAAATTACATGGTTATTTGTAATAAAAAAATTGAAAGCGTATTTCATCATCTTTCGAAAACAGTTTTTAGTTTTCGGATACGTTCACCAATATTCGAGTTATTTGGATTTTTATTTCAAAGCAAAAATATTTTTACCCGCTGACAAAATACACCCGAATTTTGAAGGGAAAATGTTTTGCAACAAACGTGGATTCGAATAGGTATACAGGGTAGTTACACGGTTCAGTTGAATTATTCCAAAGCAGCACTGAAGGTCGTGAACAAAAGCGTGCAAGAAACAATGGCCCATTTCTGAACAATTCTGTACTTTGCATTACGAACTAGGTACCTACTTGGGCAGGGCCGATTTTGGGCCGGAGGGATTTATGAAGTTTCTGGTGCCTTAGTAATAAAAAAAAACACTCAACGACCGTTGAACGGTATATGTGTTAGGTGGCGGTTGACCGGCGCGGCGTTCCCGTAGCATCCTTATCATCATCATCGTCATCATTATCATTATCATTACATAGTATAAAATGAAGTCGCTCAAAATGTATGTGCGCGTTAATCTTTTAAACTACGCAACGGATTTTTTTCATACGGTTTTCACCAATAGATAGAGTGATTGAAGAGGAATGTTTATATGTATAATACATGTAAATTATATTACAGAAAAGCCGAGAAATTTAAAGAAAACATATTTTTGTGTGATTTAAAACGGCTGGTGGGCCATATTATGGTCACTTTTGAAATTCGTTCTACGGAAAAAATTGGAAAATAGATGTCCTAGAGTAAGTAGGTATTTGATTTGAATTATTTTATTTGATGAAGTCGCTCAAAATGTATGTGCGCGTAGATCTTTTAAACAACGCAACGGATATTCATGCGGTTTTCACCAATAGACAGAGTGATTCAAGAGGAAGGTTTATATGTATAAAAACATGCTTATTATAGTAGAGAAAAGTCGAGAAATTCCAATATTCAATTCAGGCAGCGGGCAGCAGGTGGTGTGAATTTTATAAAGGTTGGGTAATGGCGTTGTGTTACGTTATCCACAGCAACGTGTGGCCGGGTCTGCTAGTTACTAATAAATGCTAATAACATATTGACATTCTTTTTGTTGGCTGCGTTTAAGTTTGGTACACTTGCGCATATTGTTTTTCATTCCTCCGCGGGAAAGTTTGACGTGTGGGATTTCACGGGCAGAATTGAACAGAATTTGCGTTGCGATGATCAATTCACTATTATATTAACATTATCGTTTATAATTTCTATTATTTTTGTCAGTGCTTTAATAATGTCTCTGTTGTTACTTCAATTTTGTTAACATAAAAATATCGAATATTCGGATAAATTACATTTTATCCGCTTAAATTTAATAAAAGTTTACATTGTTTAAAAATGTATTCAAAATGTCAAATTTTTTCAGTTACTCTCTTGGAACAGTTGCTATAATCTATCTTCTATCTATCTATATAAATAAAAATGAATCGCCGAAATGTATGTACGCCTTCCGAACGACTGCACCAAATTTAATAATTCTTTTTTTTGTGTGTTCGTTATTGTCAGGACAAGGTTTGTATAAAACTTCTGGTGAGCTCTGGCATTATGAAATTTGCATGAAAAATTGCTATTGGTGGCACGCGAGCTGTTTGAAAACTGAATGTATGGAATGCGGAAGAGAGGAAGGGGGAGGGGTAGGGGGGGAGGGGAACCAGGGAGGAGGAAGGGGAACCTGGGAGGGGGAGGGGGATCTGGGAGGGGGGAGGGGAACTCGGGAGGGGGGCTCGCGGGACGGAGGAAGGGGGGAGTGGCAAGGTGAAGGAGACGGAGTGGGAACGCGAGAGGGGAAGGGGACGCAGGAGAAGAAGGGGAGGCGGTAGGAGAACGGGACGAATGGGAAAGGACACGCAAGGGTAAACAATTTCTTTGTTAAATGGCATAGCAACGCATGCCGGGTACCAGATAGTTTTTTATAATTGGTATGAATGAGAAAAAAGTGAAAGTTTCAAATTCATTAAATAAAATAACTGCGTTTTTTAATTATGAATTTTCCGAAATGTTCAGACCATTTATTATTATTATTAAATAAAACATACAACGAAGTTGCACTCCAATGAGTTATCAAAACTCATTAAGGGATCGCCAATTGGTTAAACCCAACCCAACCCAATATGCAGACACAATATGTAATGAAACATTTTACAGAAGCAACATACAGACACAACATATGAAGAATCACTTACAAATATTTCACAGAAACATGTCTTATAAGATTTTATGAATTATTATAACCACTTATTTGATTTATGTACTATTGGTGTCAAAAAGTTAAAATAAAGTATCCTCCATGATGGACTGTAGAAATTCATAAAAAAGATCAGGAAAATACAATAAAATATTTAATAGAATATGTTTACGGTAAATTGTTTTTCCAACTTTTTTCATGTTTGAAGCTTAAAATACTGCAATTTTTAAACACAAAAGTACATTTCAGATACAAAAATCTGTTTTCACGCTCTTTCTGAATTCCAATATTCGAAAGACCGTGAATATTATTATTAATCAAAAATGTTTTTAAATGACCCAATATGTTTCTGTTCTTTTTGTAAATTGTTACCTATTGCCCCTCTTGCCTCTACCCATTCTCGTTTTTCCATTGACACTATTGTCTATGTCTATTATTTATAATTAGTTTAAAGACCGGTGTAGTCCAGTGGTAAAACTCTTGACTCGCACTCCGAAGGTCGCGGGATCGAATCCCGGCGTGGCAAATAAATTTTATTTGATTGATTTGTGTAATTTCACAATTTATTCATTTAAAATTATATATAGTATATTTGCGGCACGTTCCAGAGTGGAAGATACTCTCGGTATCGCCCTGGTGTAAGACCACCATTCAGAATTGAAACGTTGCTTGAAATGGCTTCTGCCATGTTTGGTGACCAGGTCTGAATAGCCAGGTACTTCCCCACCTTCCTCTTCCCTATCTCCGTCCCCTCCCTACTACCTTCAGCCTCACAACATACCCCAATTTAGGATGCCATAGTCCCACTGGCTCCAGACGGGAGCAGTTGGGACTCTTGTGCGGTAATCCTGTAAAAAAAAAGTAAATCCCTGAAGAAGTGAGCGTTGCTTGAATGCGAAACATTTTGGTTTTTATAAACAACTAGCTGGTCCCGGCATGCGTTGCTATGCCATTTCATAAAGAAATTGTTCCTCCCTGAGTGTCCTTTCCCATTCGTCCCGTTCCCCTTCCGCCTCCCCTTCTTCTCCTGCGTCCTATTCCCCTCTCGCGTTTCCACTCCGTCACCTCCACCTTCCCTCTCCCCACTCCACTCCCCCCCCGTTCCCCCGTCCCGCGAACACCCTTCCCGAGTTTCCCTCCCCCCTCACACGTCCTCTTCCCCTCCCGCGTTCCCCTTCCACCTTCCCCGCCTTCCCTCTTCCCTTTCCCGCTCCCTCGTCCCGCCAACCCTCCTCCCGCGTTCCATATATACAATCCCAGTACATTCAGTTTTTAAACAGCCCGCGTGCCACCTTTTACAATTTTTACTAAAATTTCCATTTTACATGTAGGTATATTAAATTTGGTACCTAACGTAGGTACCTATTTAAAATATTTAAAATTCTTGATTCGTTTCGAACTATTAGGGGAGTACCTACTTTAAATAAATTTTTCAACTTTTCAAAAATAGAATCCTGATTGAACAATCATTCATTGTTTTGCAAAATGTCATTCTATAACACGCGAACTGTCAAACGTGCGATGTTTTCTGTTATTATCTAATTTTCTGGGCAATTTTCTTAATTTTTCTCTCCGTAAGAACTATCCTCGGACTTCAAGGAATATTCTAAAAAAAGAATTAGCGAAATCGGTTCAGCCGCTCTCGAGATTTGCGCTTACCAACAAATTTAGCGATTCATTTTTATATTATATATAAAAGTGGTAAAAACTAAGTATTTCATTAATTTCGAATTAAAATCGTGTCAAAAAATAAGTTTGCTGTGTTTGAAGATGTAATATGTTTATTTTTCATTATTTGAAAGCATATTTTATCATATTTCGGAAACAGCATTTAGTTTTCAGATGCGTTTAGAAATATTCCATTTATTTGGATTTTATTGCTATGCGGAAATATGTCGACCTCCCGACAAAATCGACTATATCGGCGTACTCCTTCGACCAAGTATATCTAGACAGGGCGTGTGGGCCTCAAAAATGACACCGAAACCAAAAATATTGGTTTACGAAAACATTTATCAAAAAGAAAGTCCATTATCTCACAGTCAAAAGATCGCAAGAAGCATTGGATTGTACCTTTAGTTGGTCTGCGTGGAGCTAATTTGTTTTCTAGCAAGTTACCGGTAACGGAATTACTAGCTTTGTGAAGATCATTTTTAAAATACAAATTTCAGGCAGTTAGAAATATTTTAGGCATGGGCTAGCGCGGACTTTATTATTAACAATTTAACCAGTTATATGAATATCTAAAAAAATATGTACATGACATATGAATTCGAGGCAGCGTATCGAGAAAAGTAACAAATTATAAAAAATGTTTAATTTCTTCCTAGTAAAACAAAAACTACGTCACGCAAGAGATGCAAGGAATTCTATGGGTAGTTGAATTATGAAATTTCTCGTAGGTGGTGTCACTTTGGGATTGGGATTGGGTATGGGAGGGCTTATCTATAGTTATTATGTCGATGGCGTAATCGGATAAAACAGAATAGTGACCAAACAAAACAAGCAAAATATTTTGGTAAAGTAAGGTTAGGTTGGAATTATTTTCACATTTCGTCAATGCTATTATATCACTGTTGCGGTGGGTAGCAAATGTTACCTCTCAATGGATCGAGGGATCAAATGTTACCGGTATGTTGTGGACTGTATGCGGTTCTTATCTACCTATTTTATTATGTTTTAATCGCACTTACCCAGACTGCTTCCCTCTTCGTTAAGTGTTCACTGGAAAGGTAGGAATGTTAGTTTGGAGAGATTTTGGAAGGGAATGGCGATTGGGAATGAACTTTTAATCGCGAAATAATAAGCAAGAATAGGTGACGCGTGGCGATGGTACTTGCGAATAGCTGCGGTTTAAGAGTTCTGTTTGCGGTTTGATTATTACAACTGTAAAAGCGGTGCGGTATTTATGACTTGTGTCCTTTGCGGCGAGGTGAATTCAACTGAACTAATTATGGCAGAGGGCATACAATGGGTATTTTAGAAAGAACCACATGTAACAATAAAGGCGTGAACAATCACAGTTCTTTTATTTGTTTAATTTGATTTGGGATTTTAGCCTCAAATCCAAAATTAAGTTTTGTCTGAAAAAGGCCGCGCAACCGTTCCTCTTAAAATTTCTAACAGTGGCCTCTAAAAATATTTCACCCGGGCCTACGAACACTTTGAAAGCACTGAAGCGACCCTGACCGGTCGGCAGTTCGCAGGGATTGCATATTATTAGAGTCTACCTTTCATGTATCATGCACAACCAACCCCGCGCAGCGCCGGGAAGAGGCAGACGGTTTAAATATTTAATATCCACTTCATTATTCAAATGTATCCTAGCCTATTGAATAGTCTATTTGATGCTGAGGTAAAGGCAAAATGGTGCTGTGCCCGAGGAATTACTGGAAAATACTCCTTTGTATGATGCTGTGGCGTCGTGGTAATCAAATTACCTTGCTCAGTTGGGCTTAAGTCAAACGCGCGCCCAAAATTTCGCACCCCTAGTATTCGACAAGTAAAGTAATCCCAGGCAGCGCTCGTATGTCATCATGGAGCGTTCGAAAGGAACGTACGTAGTAACTTGCTTCTTTTAATATTGGTGGGTGACAGCGATTATTCTTCTGTAATTACAATAATTTTTAATAGCAGTTAAAAACCCGCTCCACAGGGTTTTGCTGCTAAAAATCCGATAGGAGCTGGTTCCAAAAATAGTCTGTTCCTCGGATCCACTATCATCCAGTGTAGCTAGTCACCGGGACAAAGTAACCGAGATAGGCAATGACGTCGTATGTAATATATAGCCGCTTGACTATTACGAAGAGATACTATTCACATATTCACTAATTCGTAGTATCTACTTATACGATGGGGGGGGGGGGGCACGTCTCCATGCAACCTTCTGACGGAAGTGGCGACATCTTTTGACGAATTCTTGAATTCTAAACTGAATTAAAATGTTAGCTTTGTTTGATATTTCACGTACACTTATGTTTTTTGCGGCGCAAAGCGTACGGCATGGCGCCAGACATGTGCTCGAAGCCGGGTTCTGGAATTCAACCATTTATGTTTCGGGAGGCGGGTATGGGTACCGCCACCCCGGGAACCATTTATTGGATAACCAACACCTGTGCCATAGGTCACCCCAAGTGGTTCGCTACGTTTGGTGACCTAGCAGGAGGGTGAGGTTTGTCCAAGTCTTGGCGGCGGTCTGCCCACCTGCTGCGTGGCGGGCCGGATCGAGAGAGACTGATTGAGGCAGGCCTTTTGACCTTTCCAGTCGGAATCTCTCAACCCATTGCTTTGTACCGCGGTTAGAGCATTGGATTTATACGTCTATAACTCCTGGACATACTTCCTCCCAAATTCCTACCCACTCCTCATACCTTTTTCCTCCCCAGATCTTCCTATCCTTCCCTTCCTTAAAAAGACCCTCCACACAGCATCCCCTAAGATGACACAGGCCTTGCAGAAATTCTTTTCCTCAGGGCCTTCTGTGTGGGGCTAATATATATATTAAAAAAAGGAAACGGTAACGTATTAATACTGTTAGATTTTATAAACATAGTATTAATAATATTTTTAATTGTAAGCAATCGAAATAAAACCGCAAGTTCGGGGATAAAAGGCCCCGAGAAAAATTGTTGTAAAAAAAATAAATCACATAGTAGATCTCAATAGGCCACTTGCTTCACATTTTTTATTTTTTTTCCGGTTTAGGCAAATATTCTAAGACATTCTGTATTTTTTGGTTGGTTTTTTAATCGTATTTTTGAATTCCTTTTTTTTTTTAAATTTCAATCCGAAAAATCAGACCATTTTTTGTAAACCGGAAAGACGGGACATAATTTTATGGGTGCGAAAAAACGATAATTACATAGCCGAAAATCATTTTAAAAAAAGAACGTGTTCCACAGGAGAATAACGAGGCATACCAAAAATATTACATCTCATAAATATTTTTTTCCTTGATCCATCTTATTGATCATAAATCATTATAATGTTCAACGTCTAGGTATATTACTAAATCCAACTTACTTGTACATGTAAATTATAATAATAATAAGAATATTATTTGATTTTCTTAAAATCATCACCACTACCATTATACCTCTAAAACACGCACAGACATCGTAAAATGTACGGGGTTCTCTTTATAACATCTGTCAAAAAGTCAAACCAAATGATAAGTTCGCAGAGAACAAACAATAAATCTAGTGAACGTTAAATGTCAAATTCAAAAATTCGCCTGAAATCAAAGTGTTGCCATATAAAAAAAATAAATCAGTGTGGAATTTTACAAAATTAATAGGAACATTTTCGGAGACGGACATTTTCATGTAGTGACATCACGGGCCCAAATAATGGATTTATTTATTTAAAAATAAAAGAAACTGTACATTTCTAAAAAAATTTACTTACATTTTCGTAATCTTAGTAAAAAATCTATCCACACGATTTTTTTCAAGTCATTATGAAATCCATGCAAGTGGCCTATTGACGCAATTATAGGCCTAAGGATCATAATATCTATTGTTTCATTGATGAATAAGGCTCTTGATGGGAATTGGTTTTGAATAGTTAAGTACCCTGTACCGACTCTGTTAGAGAACCATCTCTTCTATTATTATTGTATTAGTCTATTCATTACATCAAGGTTATATGTCTAGGAGTGAAATGCCCGCTTTCAACAATCTAACTTAACTACTACCGAGTTTGAGACATTTCAACTTCTGTCAGACTTAATCAGCGTCATTATGAATTAATGATTTTTTCAAGGGTTGTTAAACATAACAGAATGACCGTGGTATACCAATATTTGAGAATAAGTTAAAACGAACCGTAAAAAGGCGTTAACAGGAAAATTTAAAAATCTGAGTATCAATCATATGTAACAATGTTTGAATATCGATCATCATCGTCATTCTTGGCTCTACAACCCCTGGTGGCTCTTGGCCTCCTCAAGAGTCTTCCTCCACTCATCTCGGTTTTGTGCCAGCTCTCTCCAGTTTAGAAGTTCCAAGGTATATATATTTTTGAGGACGTTGTCGCTTCATCTTAACCTTGGTCTTCCCAGGCTCCTTCGCCCTATCGGTCTTGAGTTCAGCAGGGACTTTGGTGCTTGATGCTCGCTCATTCTCTCCACATGACCCGGCCACCGAAGTCTTCCCAGTTACTGATAGTCAGTTCATCGATACTGTTGTTCTAGCCCGCTAAAATGCATTAAAAATCAGAAAACAAACTTAAAACCATTTTTTTTAAAATTTTTAATATATTTTTTTTCAGTAATCTAACCTTTTAACGTTTGTTTATTATTAAAAAATGCGTATAACTGACAAAAATTAAAAAAAAGTTCAACTTTATGAATACAAGTAAGTCAACAAGAATTCTGATTTTATCCAGAAAAAGTGTTATTTTCCCCTTTTATTTTTTTAACCAACACATCACATATTATGTATAATTTTTTTTTTTTTTGGTTCTTTGTACTGCAGTTATGTAATGAAAAATAAGTTTGGTACAAAATATAAAATATAAACCCTTTGTTTTATCTTTTTTCCAAATCACGAAATCTATTTTTTTTTCGAAACTTCCGGCCATTTTAGCGGGCTAATAGTGAACAATAATTTCATTTTTTTTACGTTTTCGAATAGCTACAGATCATACGAAACTTTTGAGACCCCGGGCGTTTAAATATCAGGCCATTTGTTTTCTCTCTATGGAGAGCGACACACGCTATTGACACTTTAAGTGGGTTGAATTCAATTTCTGTACGGATAAAACGATGATCTGATAAACCTATGTCTTCAATTTGGGAGGCGGATATGGGTACCGCCTCCCTGGAAACCATATATTGGATAACCAACACCAATGCCATAGGTCACTCCAAGTGGTTCGTAACGTTGCGTCTGCCTACCAGCTGCTTGGCAGGCCGGATCGAGGGAGAATAGTTGAGGGAGTCTCTTTGAATTCTCCAGCCGTAATCTCTCGAAACATCGACTTGCACCACAGTGGGAGGGATGGATTCATTTGTTCATCACTCCTGGACACACTGACCCCAAGATTCCTACCCACGCTTAATAACATTTTCCTACCAATGATGGGTCTTTTCACCAGGATACAAAAATGTCGTTGATTCCACCAGCATTATGAGTTGGTGCGTCGGCGATGACGCATTGACGGAGTCCAATAAGCATTAGGTGATGTCTCACGCTCGAGATTAATATTTATATCACCTATAATGATGAAAGTTTCGGAAAGTTTCACTGCCCATTCCAAAAAATATGAAACTCCCTCAAAAATTCTACGCAAATCGGTTTCGAACCAGGTCGGTACAGGGTTAGCAGTATAAATGATGACATAGTTAATATATTGTTATATGTGTATGTTGTTGCCATGCTGATTCGTTTAGGATTATTTCATGTACAGCGCCGGATCTGCCATACGTTCAAAAACGTGCAAAAACCTGGCGCCAACTCCGAAGGGGCGCCGCGGCGCCCGTGACAAAATAAATATTGTATTAAAATTTAGTTATAATATTCCCTGAATCGTTTTAAAATTACCCATAGTACGAAATAATTAATACGCTCTAGCAACACTTTCCAAAGAATGCGCACGCATCTGGTTGGTATCAACGGCTTACGAATTTATAGTCAGTTACAGAATTTTTTTACAAATTCCATATATTTAGTTTAAACGTAAGATCTATTTTTCCATATATCTTTTACCGTCTTTTACGACGAATAGGTGCGATCCAAATTCAATAACCAATCACAGCGCGGTATTTTTGTTCGTAAGCCGTTGATACCATACGTCAGTGTTTGTTCGCTCTTTGGTGTTTGTTCGCTCAACACAGGGGAAATGCAAGGCACAAATTTGAGGTTGTATCCTTATTATCACTGCTCACTGTCTCTCGTCGGGACTGCCTGTCAGAAGCTAGTAGATGCTATTCTTGTGTTGTACGTTGCCATGAGAACGTATTTGTATTTGCTTTTTCTAATATTCGCGTTGGGTATATAGGTACATAAACGCAGTAAATCTCAAGAATGTCTAATGGACCTAGTTCAGCGAAACCACTCGCATTGTCTCGTAACCTATATTTTAAATCATGGTACGGGCACAAACAAACAATTCGTTGTATTATTTTAAAGCATAACTTGCAAAGAGTTTTTCCTAAAATAATTAAAATAGCACCATAATTTATGTTTACCCAATAGATTCAGAGAGTATAGGGCTCCTGGCGATCCTCTCTTTAAAAAAAACGAGTGTGAGAGCTACCGCCAGGTCACTTGGAAAAGTTCCACCCTTTATATGTCTTGATTTTATTTGATAAATTAGTGTAAAAAAAATAATAATTAAATAAAAAAAATAAAAAAATTGGGGTGAACGAATTTTTAATCAAAATAAAAATGTAGGGGGGGGGGGGCGCCATCGGTACCTACTGCACAGGGCGCCAGATTTCGTAGATCCGGCCCTGTTCATGTATTGTGTTAACTAATCTGTGGAACTAAGCTCCTGCTGGCAAGCTACTTGCAGTAGCTTAGCGGGTATAAACTCCCATTGTATGCACCCTGCAGAATAAACACGGCCTTCAATGTTCTCAAACGTACTGAATGTACTGTTTGCCTCCCTGGTAAGCCGCAGTCCTTGTCGGGCTATTTATTATACAACGCCTCCATGATTCACGTGCGAGATATTGTTAGAGTGTTCCGTAGCTCTAGGTCGAGCCTCCTTCAGAACAACAAGTCTTAGAGCTTGAAGTCTCTTGATTGAATAAGACTCGCTGTTTTCATGCCAGCTTTCTGTGACGGTGAGTACATGGAGATTTTGTTCTCTGAAAATATCATCAACCTCCTCTAACTTGTTGGTAAGGGATCATGCATTCCAGGAACATACCGCAAGTAGTCTGCTTCTGAAATTGGATGCCGTTCTGATTGCATTGCATTCACGTTCTGGCATTTATCAGGATGACGATTGTCTTCAGAAACTAGGCTGCTCCGTTCGTCAGTTGGTATGACAGCTTGAATATTCTGTTCAAGACCTAAGGCTCGAACGACGATAGATGGTACTCTTCCGATATCATGCTCAACTGCCATATTTTTTTTACATTAGCTCCACACAGGAGGCTCTGAGGAAAATAATTCCCCTCAGGGCCTATGAGGATGCGGTGTGGAGGGACTTTTCAGGAAATAAAGGAGAGGAAGTTCTGTGAAGTAAAAGGGTATGAGTGGTGGGTAAGAATCTGGGGGTTAGTGAGTTAAACAGTGACGGACGTATGAATCCATTCCTCCGTCCGAGGTGCAAGGCGTTTAACGGCCGGCGTAGTCCAGCGGTAAGGCTCTTGACTCGCACATCGAAAGTCGCAGGATCGAATCCCGGTGTGGCAAATAAATTTTATTTGATGAATTTGTGTTATTTCACACTTTATTCATTTAAAATGATATATAGTATATTTGCGGCACGTTTCAGAGTGGAAGATACTCTCAGTATCGCTCTGGTGTAAGACCACCATTCAGTATTGAAACGTTGCTTGAAATGGCTTTAGCCGTGTTTGGCGACCAGATCTGAATAGCCAGGTACTTCCCCACCTTCCTCTTCCCTATCTCCTTCCCCTCGCCACTACCTTCAGCCTCACAACATACCCCGATTGGGGATGCCATTGTCTCACTAGCTTCAGACGGGAGCGGATGAGACTCTTGTACGGTATTCATGTAAAAAAAGGCGGTGGGTCAAAAAAGTCCGGCTGGAGAAATCAAAAGGTATCAGCAAGTCCCTCAACCTGTCTCAGCCGATCCCACCCGCCGCCAAGACCTAGACAAACCTCACCCATGAACTCGGACACCCCTACGAAGTCACCCAACGTAGCGAACCACCTAGGGCGACCTACGACAGAGGTTGGTTGTCTATTAAATGGTGCTCGGGTTGCGGTAGCCGTGCCCACTGTTGGGATATAGCAATTTGGGAGGCGGGTATGGGTACCGCCGACCCAGAAACCATTTTTTGGATAACCAACACCTCTGCCATAGGTCACCCCAAGTGGTTCGCTACATTTGGTAACTTAGCAGGGGTGTCCGGGTTCATGGGGAGAGGTTTCTCCAGGTCTTGAAGGTGGATGTGTCTGCCTACAGGCTGCTTGGCAGGCTGGATCGGGAGGTTGAGGGAGAACCTTTGACTTCTCCAACCGTACTTAATCAACTACCGTCTTAATTAATACGTCCGTCACTTCTGACCCCCCACTATTCCTACCCACCCCTAATACTCTTTTCCTTCCCATAACTTCTTCTCCTTCCTTTACTTAAAATACCCTCCACACAGCATCCCCAAAGATGACATAGGCCCTGAGAGGAATTATTTTTCTCAGGGCCTCCTGTGTGGAGCTAATGTAAATAAAAAAGCAAAACTTCGTAGGTATTACTAACTAAGCTTTCGACGTCTATTGAAGGAAGCTCTTACTCCACGAATAATCAATACACTGCAATAGCCGAGTTAAATAAATAACTAACCTGTAAAAACGTAGAAAAAAAAATGAAAACGTTTGTGAAGGTCATTTCATGAACATTCTCCACTCTTCAGACTCTTTAGAGTCCTAAATTCTCCAGTATTTTAAAATAAATATCAACTATACTTTTGCCACTTACTAATCTCCAATAGTCTTAAATTCTCCAGTATTTTAAAATAAATACCAACTCTACTTTTGGCACTTACTAATCTCCAATAGTCTTAAATTCTCCAGTATTTTAAAATAAATACCAACTCTACTTTTGCCACTTACTAATCTCCAATAGTCTTAAATTCTCCAGTATTTTAAAATAAATACCAACTCTACTTTTGGCACTTACTAATCTCCAATAGTCTTAAATTCTCCAGTATTTTAAAATAAATACCAACTCTACTTTTGCCACTAATCTATTCATAAATGTAATACTAACAGTGATGAGGGTAGCAAATAATGTAAAATCATGCAATGTCCAGTGTGTTAACTGTAATGTCCTCCGCGTGCAAAGCCGTATCATCTCCAAGCATAAACTTTCTAATTAAAGTGTGTTTATCGGAATTGACCAGCCAGGTAAATATGTTTCTGTATCCATTTGTAAATAGTAAAATTAGTTAGAACCTAAGCATTCCTAATAAATTGTACAGCGCCCTTGAGGTGATTTTTCACAAAAACGGCGCTTTATAAATTATCCAATTATTATTATTATTATTTAATAAATAATAAACATTCGGTAAGAGTTCAGAATGAATAAATAAATTAATGCAATCAACACAATAATTAATAATCTTGTCAAAACACTTCATTGCCGTTGCAGAACTCAATTTTAACGCCAAAATGATCTCGATTAAACTACCCTCATAATTCATATTCCACAGACTGCTTCCCCAGGCACTTCCTGAGAAGAGAGCCTACCAGCCCCGGCCCCACTGTGAGACAGGTAAAACTTTTCTAATTTGTTAATGCCACGAGGACTGCTTTTGGTTTTGGGCCAAACTTTGTGAAAAGCTCACGAAACTAAACTTTGCACAAAGAGAAGCGCACACGCACTTTTTTTGTGTACCTACGTTTGTGGTTTCAATTTCATAAAAAGGCTTGCAGTGTGAAATTAATATGGTTTTAATTTCATTATGAATATAAAATATCATGGCGGATACTCTGTTTTAAAAATATGAGATACTTTCAACAATAATTAATTTCAAAGTTTGAAAGTTTTACATAAAAGGGGATTTGGGCTTTTGGGAGAATGGATCTACCTAGTTATACATTTTATATAGTTTTATAAAAAAGGTAGAAAGAAGGTTCTTACGGAAAGAAAAATTGAGAAAATTTGGATAATTTCAGGAAATTTAACGACTATTTTAACTTCGCCCGTTTGACAGTTCGTGCGTTTGATGAATGTGAATTTAGAATGCAGCTGTTTCTTTTTGTAACAAAAGAATTGTCTTTGGATTTTTTAAATAGTACCAAATTAGATTGATTGTTCTTATAATATACAAAACTGAATATTTGTAATATATGAGTCACTAAACGTAGCGAACCGCTTTGGGTGACCTATGGCAGAGTTGTTGGTTATCCAAGTAATGGTTCCCGGGGTAGCGGTACCCATACCCGCCTCCCAAATTGAAGTTGTCAGAATATAAAAAATGAAACAGTGTATGTACTTAACTTATTTATTATTATGTACTTTTTAATTTGCTTATTGTTATAAGTATTTACTTATTATTATCTACTTCTTTCGTATCATAATTTACTTACTGTACTATATAATTGTTCATTAGTATTTACTCATAATTATTATGTACTTAATTTACTTATGTTTATTAACTTATTTTTAATTAATTGAAATCTGGGGAAATGCGTATGAAACATACATCAATGAATTACAGGTAATTCAAAATAAGATAATCAAAAAACTATTTCACTACGAATCCAAAACATCCACAAAAAAATTATATTTGGAAACAAAACTGCTAACATTAAGAAAACTATACGAGTACAATATATGTGTCCTTATATACAAAATAAATAATAAACTCATACATACAAACACAGAATTCATTAAAACGTCCCAAGTACACAAACATTTTACACGACAACACGATAACATACGTTTAAACACCATTCACACTAACTACGGTAAGCAATCAATTAGTTACGAGGGGGGCAATTTATATAATTCCCTTCCAGATGATATCAAAAACGAAAAAAGTGTGTGCAAATTCAAAAAAAATTGTTCATGTTTATTCACAAAAAACAAAGTAGTGATAGTGAATAATATCGTATGGTAATATAATATCATGTAAATGTTAGTATTGCAATCTAATGTAATCTAAGGTTATGAAATGTAAAAACTATGTAATGTAAAAACTGTACATAATTCAATATTCTAGTTAAATAAGTGAAAATGTTATTTTCTTTTTTACTGGAATAAAAACATATGAAAAAAAAAAAATTATTATTGTTTACTTATAATCATTATCATCATCATCATTACATAGTATAAAATGAAGTCGCTCAAAATGGATGTGCGCGTTAATCTTTTAAACTACGCAACGGATTTTCATACGGTTTTCACCAATAGATAGAATGATTGAAGAGGAATGTTTATATGTATAATACACGTCAATTATATTAGAGAAAAGCCGAGAAATTCAAAGAAAACATATTTTTGTGCGATTTAAAACGGCTGGCGGGCCGTACTATAGTCACTTTTGAAATCATCATCATCATCATTTCATTATCATTACATAGTATAAAATGAAGTCGCTCAAAATGGATGTGCGCGTTAATCTTTTAAACTACGCAACGGATTTTCATACGGTTTTCACCAATAGATAGAATGATTGAAGAGGAATGTTTATATGTATAATACACGTCAATTATATTAGAGAAAAGCCGAGAAATTCAAAGAAAACATATTTTTGTGAGATTTAAAACGGCTGGCGGGCCGTACTATAGTCACTTTTGAAATTCGTTCTACGGAAGAAATTAGAAAAAAGATGTCCTAGAGTAAGTAGGTATTTGATTTTCCCTTTTCAAATATCCAGTGTTGCATTGCAAGCATTGTATAATTAGTGGCGAGTTAATTAGTTTATATGTATAATACATGCTTATTATAGTAGAGAAAAGCCGATAAATTCAAATATTCAATTCAGGCAGCGGGCAGCGGGCAGCTGGCAAGCGGGTGGTGTGGATTTTATAAAGATTGGGTAATGGCGTTGTGTTTCGTTAGCCACAGCAACGTGTGGCCGGGTCTGCTAGTTATATTATATATTATCTACTTAATTTATTTATATTTATTTACTTAATATATTATATTTATTACATAAATATAATAAAACTATATAAATTAATTAATTAATTATTGTTATTATTATTAATATACATAATTGTTTATTATCATTGACCTGATATTATTTAGCTGTTGTTATTTACCAATCTTTATTTTTTGTTTATAATTAAATGCTACTGTGGTATGGTCACCCTATGAATGCGTCTGATAAGCCACAACTAACAGGTACCTTGTACATATTTAGTTTACAGTATAATGTTATTATTGCCAACGATGAGCATACTGCCCAGCTATAATTATTAACAATCCATGTCTGAATAATTGTGCTCAGTGCTTCTTTTGTAGGTTTGTAACTATATTTTTATTAAGTTTATATGTATGTTTTTTTTTAAATTACATTGTAAAACTGCAAATCTCGATACAGGAATGCCCTAATGAGATATGCAGCTTATGTTTTTTTTTTATGTATTTCTTATTTTTCAATAAATAAATACTGAAAATAAAAAGTAAAAAAAAATTCATAGGTCCAAAATTTTCTATTGGGACCTGCAAAACAGATTTTCTTCTTGATAGTAATGATGTTATTTCCAGAATTTTTCATTATTCTGATGTCTTTTGGCTTAAAACGTTGCATGATGATTACTAACGATAAGTGTAACGAAATTAAAAAAGGCTTTTAAGGGAATGAAAAATCTACTCAGCGACTGAAAACAAATTTTAAAGCCCCCAACGTAACTCAATTACCTTGATAATGTAAAAGCCCTAATATTTTAATAAGAAAATTATTAAAAAAAATATTTTTTGCTTAGAGTTGAAACCCTTTCCAGTCTTTGGCCTTCACGGGGCCATCAAATAAGAAAAAAAGGTGTAAAAAAATATTATAAAGATTTTTTCAAAAGGGAAAATTGAGACTTATGCCGAACCTAGAATTACAATCCCTGGCTTTTGGGATTTGATTTTTATAACTCCTGGATATGTTCCAGAATACACATATTTATATACACAATGTTACAATTGAAATGTCAGAAAGCAATACGATATTTAGCACCTCAGGCTAATTTTTTTAGTTTTGGGAAAACCTCATATAGGTCTCAAAGAAACCGTTTTGTTTCCTTTACTATCATAGTGAGAAATATGATCTAAACGGTGTTAAACGCTTTATATTAAACTAAAAGTTAACCACAGAGTTATTAAAACGTACACCTACATAAAGCCAAATTTTAAGAACGTAATACGAAAAAATATTAACTTTGAATTTTTCATTTAGATATTATACAGGGTGTTAATGGACGTACTTGACTTACTTTAACCAGTGATTCCTGACATTATTTGGAGTAAAAAATGTTAATGAAATTTTGGTCTCCGGTGACTTTTTTTGACGACTTTTTTTTTTTCAAAAATTTTTTCTTCAAAATCAAATAAAAAAAAAATTCTTCCGCATGTCGTCACTGGTCACTCAGCCGGGTGTCCGACAAACCCCTTACCCCGCCTCCAACTGTTCAACAACTAGCATTTTTTATGTTTTTGTAGAAAAAAAAATAATAATCAAAAATGTCACCGAAGACAAAAATTTCATTTACATTTTTTACTCCAAATAATGTCAGGAATCACTGGTTAAAGTAAGTCAAGTACGTCCCTTAACACCCTGTATAAAATATCTATCTATGTAAATAAAATCGAATCGCCGAAATGTATGTACGCGCATAACTTCCGAACGACCGTACCAAATTGGATAATTATTTTTTTGTTTGTGTTCGTTATTATCAGGACAAGGTTTGTTTAAAACTATTGGTGAGCTCTGGCATTATGAAATTTACATAAAAAATGGCAATAGGTGGCACGCGAGCTGTTTAAAAACTGAATGTGCCGGGAATGAATGTATGAAATGCGGGTGGGGGGAGGGGAACCTGGGAAGGAGGAATGGAACTCGGGAGAGGGGTTCGCGGGACTGGGGAAGGGGGGGAGAGGGAAAGTAGAGGAGACGGAGTGGGAACGCGAGAGGGGAAGGGGACGCGGGAGAGGAAGGGAAGGCGGAAAGGGAACGGGACGAATGGGAAAGGACACGCAGGGAGAAACAATTTCTTTTTAAATGACATAGCAACGCATGCCGGGAACCAGCTAGTTTATTATATATTTATATAAAACGAATAATAGTAAGGTAGCAAAAACGTTTATAAATAAATACATTTGTTGAATATATGTCTACCCCTCCACCATTTGTTATGTATATAAAGCGTAGTTTATAAAGTAAGTGGAAAAATTTTAAAATGGTTTTAATTAATTAACATAATGGAATTTCACCACGAATAAAAATAAAAATATTGAAATTATCTAATTTCACAATTTATTAATTTAAAACGATAAATAGTATCTACTCGTATATTTGCGGCAAATATCTAGTAAAAAGATGTATTTACCTGATAATTACCAGTAGCGTAGAATCGCAGCGCGATAGCTACCTGAATAACAGGAGGTATGGGCAAGCCTCTATTATTTACTAAAGCATAATTTGGAAATAATAGAGGAATTAATATATGCATTACGGTTTTTTTCTCCAACCGATAACGATTCTTAAATTGGATGTCACTATAAAACTCCACGGGATTTTCAAAATCGCGTAAATATCGTCGTACGCTGCCCTTGGTGCCCGTGCCAATGTCGCCACGTGTATGGTATGGATCAACGACGTAATCCAAAAACTCGTTATCCATTTCCATAATATCCATAACCACCTCCATTATTTTATGTTTACGACAGTAACGACAGGAACAAAAAACCGACTTGACAAGTTAAAGGTACCCTTCCCACCAACCTTTACTTTTGACAGCTAAAAATCAAAGTAAGCAAGAATGCGCATGCGCAGTATCGTAGAGACTTACGTAGTGACGTCTCTGAATACAAAAATGTTGTAAATCTTAAGGAAGGTAGCTACCTTATTAAGTGACGTCACACCGACCTTAGATGTGTCTCTGAAAACAAAACGGCGTTCCTTAAAGGAAAGGAAGGCTTATTGAACTAAAGGATCGACTCTGAATACGGGTGTAAGAATCACCCTGGGGAAAGACCACCATTCAGAAATGAAATGTTGCTTGAAATGGCTTCAGCCGTATTTGGTGATCATATCTGAAAAGTCTCCATTTCTTTCCCATAATAATAATATTTGGATAATTTGTATAGCGCCGTTGTTGTAAGTGCGCTGTGACCTTCCCCTCCCACTATCTTTAGCCTCAAATCATACTTCATTAATTTGGGGATGCCATAGATCCACTGGCTCTAGTTGTTTGGGAGCAGTTGGAACTGTTAAGTGGTACTCACATAAAAAAATATTTATTTTATTATTGTGGGATTTTTATATATGCTCGCGTATAACCACAATACAAATAAATACTCTTTTAAGTCAATATAAATAAGTAATTAATAAATAAATAAATCGTCCAAAACTTGGCATTGCAGTTAATTTTGTGTGGCAATTTCTAATTTAAATTCGCTAAATATCTTATCAGAGTAATTAACCATAACAACAGTTTAATCGAAAACTTTATCTATGAGCAATTCTGAGTGCTAACAGATGAAGGAATATTAATAACCTACGAACATCTGATTGTTTATTATTAGAAATCCAATCTCACGCTAGACGTTAATCCGTTGCTTACAGATGGTTCGTTATCAAGAAATTTACATGAACAGTCACGTAAAAAACATGTTTATTTTTTTTATTAATAACTATTTAAAAGAATACAAAATAAAGTTGTATATTCACAGTCCTCCTCCATAGGGTTTCCTGTTCCGAGGCGAACATGATTTCCCAATCTTCACGTTTGTTGTCTATGTTTGTTTATTTCCTCGTCTTCATGTTTCATGATTTTCACGTCTTCGTGTTTGTTGACCGAATGTTGTATTAGTTTTACTTCACAATTCTTATGATTCCTCATTTTCATAATTATTTACTGGATATGTTTCAGAAAATTTGAACAATTCTTCGAAAATTTGAAGTTAATTTTCACGTTCTGTGAAGTTCTATCCAAGTCAGGGCCGGATCTACGAAATCTGGCGCCTTGTGCAGTAGGTACCGATGGCGCCCCCCCCTACATTTTTATTTTGATTAAAAATTCGTTCACCCCAATTTTTATTTTTTTATTTAATTATTATTTTTTTTACACTAATTTATCAAATAAAATCAAGACATATAAAGGGTGTAACATTTCCAAGTGACCTGGCGGTAGCTCTCACACTCGTTTTTTTTAAAGAGAGGATCGCCAGGATCCCTATACTCTCTGAATCTATTGGGTAAACATAAATTATGGTGCTATTTTAATTATTTTAGGAAAAACTCTTTGCAAGTTATGCTTTAAAATAAAACAACGAATTGTTTATTTGTGCCCGTACCATGATTTAAAATATAGGTTACGAGACAATGCTGGTGGTTTCGCTGAACTAGGTCCATTATACATTCTTGAGATTTACTGCGTTTATGTACCTATATACCTAACGCGAATATTAGAAAAAGCAAATACAAATACGTTCTCATGGCAACGTACAACACAAGAATAGCATCTACTAGCTTCTGACAGTGAGCAGTGATAATAAGAATATAACCTCAAATTTGTACCTTGCATTTCCCCTGTGTTGAGCGAACAAACACTTAACACTGACGTATGGCATCAACGGCTTACGAACAAAAATACCGCGCTGTGATTGGTTATTGAATTTGGATCGCACCTATTCGTCGTAAAACACGGTAAAAGATATATGGAAAAATAGATCTTGGGTATAAACTAAATATATGGAATTTGTAAAAAAAATCTGTAACTGACTATAAATTCGTAAGCCGTTGATACCAACCAGATGCGTGCGCATTCTGTGTATTTGGAAAGTGTTGCTAGAGCGTAATAATTATTTCGTACTATGGGTAATTTTTAAACGATTCAGGGAATATTATAACTAAATTTTAATACAATATTTATTTTCTCACGGCGCCCCTTCGGAGTTGGCGCCAGGTTTTTGCACGTTTTTGAACGTATGGCAGATCCGGCGCTGATCCAAGTTCTGTGAATTTTTCAATTTTATGAAGCATCTGGCCTATAATGATATATAATAACAGTTTTACTCGTGTGTAAAAGTATACCCTCTATCTGGAACAATACTGCTAATCTATCTGAAAAATTACTCACAAACACCATCAAATCTTTACATAGTATAAAATGAAGTCGCTCACGCTGTTTGTGCGCTTAGATCTTTTACACCACGCAACGGATTGCGTATCATGCGTTTTTCACCAATAGATAGAGTGATTCAAGGGGAAGGTTTATATATATTTTTTAATTTTTTTATTATTTCATAAATGATTAAATGTTACATTTTTGGTCATTTTTGACTACCATACTAGGCTATTGCCCGTGTTGTGGTAGTCATACATGTAATATAATTTTATATAAACAGATAATAAAATATAAGAAGAGAAAAGAAAAAAAAATATTTTGGGATAAATAAAACTAAAAACAGATAAAAATATAAATAGCAAGTTATCTAAGAAATAAATAAAATTTAAAGAAGATGAAATAAACATTGGTGAGCATTATTCTTCTTGAAATAAAAATAGAAATAAAATTTGGTAAGTAATCTTCTGCACGAGTGTACATGTTTGTAGTCATTTTTGATATTCGTTCTATGAAAGAAATTGGAAAGAGTGTTAGAGAAAGTAATTTTTTGTTTGATTTTTTTAAAATGTAATATTAAGTTAAAGTAATTGATTAAATTAAATTTGTAATATTTTTTTAAATAATATTAATATTATTTGTTTTTTATTGTAAAATTAAGCTCTCATGTGTTGTTTGAAGAAATCTCTTCCCTTTTCAAATATCCAATGATTGATACGGGATTTAAAGAGAGATTTAGAATTATGTGACTTTATATCGACACCCAAAGCATTATACACTTTAGGAGCGATATACCAGAATTGTCGTATAATATGTATAATACATGCTTATTATAGTAGAGAAAAGCCGAGAAATTCAAATATTCAATTCAGGCAGCGGGCAGCGGGCAGCTGACAAGCGGGCGGTGTGGATTTTTTTATATATTTTTTTTACATGAGCTCTACGCAGGAGGCCCTGTGGAAAATAATTTCCCTCAGGGCCTACGTCATCTTAAGGGATGCTGTATGGAGGGTTTTTTTTAAGGAAAGGAAGGAGAGGAGATTTCGGTGAAGGAAGAGGGTTTAAGGGGTGGGTAGGAATCTGGGGTTCATCCGCCTCCAAGACCTAGACAAACCTCATCCCGTGAACCCGGGCACCCCTGCTAAATCACCAAACGTAGCGAACCACTTGGGGTGACTTATGGCAGAGGTGTTGGTTATCCAATAAAGGTTCCTGGGGCGGCGGTACCCATTTCCCGCCTCCCAAATTGGAAGTGGATTTTATAAAGGTTGGGTAATGGCGTTGTGTTTCGTTAGCCACAGCAACGTGTGTCCGGGTCTGCTAGTCAATTATAATGCAGAAAAACTTGTACTGAATTAAACAAAATAATGATGTTTTTTGAGTCACTAATAGAATATTTCAAAATTTCATACTAATTTACCGGACCGTTATTTATTTTGTTATTTTATAGCGTTATTTAATATATAAAACACAGACGGGTATAAATAATATTTGATGAGCATTCGAATATTTATTTCCTCATTATCTCAAAGCTTAATACTTGGACTGATTGTTGATTTATTTATTTATTTCATTATTTTAATATCATCAAACAGTATTAATAGGCTTGCGTCTGCGTGGTTGAATTTCAGAACCCAGCTACGAGTGCATGTCGGACGCCACCCATACGCGCTGCGCCACAAATAACATCTGTGTACGTGGAATTTCACACAAAGCTACTGTTATAATTCGGTTTAGAATTCAAGAATTCGACACAAGATGTCGTTACTTCCGTCAGCATCTCGCATATGTACGTTTCTTCCCTAGATATAAGTACTACGGATATATAGAATTTAAGTATCTTTTCGGATATAGAGAGCTTACGTATTTCGGCTTTGCCTGTCGCGGTTACTTTAACTCTGTGACTAGCTGTCACTCAGTCACTGGATCACAGTTTACCGTGGATCCGAGGAATTGGCTATTTTTAGACCAGTTCTTATCCGATTTATAAAATGGTTACCTACACTCAAAATGGGCGAAGACGAAGTAAAAGCCGCCCGCAGGGCCTAGCAGCAAAAACCTGCAGTGCGGGTTTTTAACTTTGCAATACGTCATTTGATCACAGCAATAACGTATTGCCCATCGTGATACGCCTGTGTTGAGATGGAAATTTAAAAATTGGTTGTTATCCAGGTTTTTGTTTACATAATATGACAATGACAGTTATAAAAATAAAATAAAATCAGTTTTTTTTTTATATTTAACAATTCATAATAATTTTGAAGCAATTAAATTTCAATTCCACAAAAAGGCATATTGATAAATGATACTAAAAAAGGCAAGTGAAACTCAGTCAAATGTAAATATATGAAGTTCATACTTAGTGTACATATATATACATACAGTAGGCATAAATGTAAATATGTTATGAGGTACTCGTGATAGACGTGTAAATAAGTTAGGACTTGAGAGAAGAAGAAGTGGTTGTGTTGTTTTTTTTTAAATAAAGCACCCTTTAAAAATTTTTACACATAACTAATTCCCCACCCAACGGACAAAGGTTTATTAAATACTTTATGTTTTCTATGCAAGTTTTGTTATAGAAGTGTTAATTTTTGGCTAGCGTAAACTTTTTGTAATTAAAATTCCTTTGTACGTTGAGAAGGGATAACGTTAAAAAATGATCATACATCGGCGACATCTGAAATTACTGGCGCCATCTTTGACCTAAATGAATGAACTTGTTGATAATAATGATCACTATTTATAATCCATAATTGGTTTGAAACTTAACCTGTCAAGGGCCAGGGTTTTTTGGAAAAATCGCGCGGAAATTACCTTAAGAACAAGAATGGAGGAAGCTATTCTGACCTTTTCCTTGGTACAGTTTCTTTATACAAAAAATTTAAAATCGCATCCAAATTATTTGAATCAATATTCTTTTTTGAAATTTGATCCGCCCGCAAATACGCGTTCCTGACCTGTCACAGGTTAACTAGAAAACTAAACATGTAGTATATTGGAGGTAATCAACTTTTGGTTAGCGTTGGACGATTGACAAACTCAAAATACTCTTCTTCCATCCAGGCTTTTAACATGACAAGAATAAGTATTTAATTCACTAAGTCGAGCCACGTCTTTCGCAGACATCCCCGACTTCTTTAGATGAATACCAAATAAAAACAAAACGACTCTCGAAAGTAATTAAATATTTTCTAATTTGCCAACAATCATAACATTTCATGTAATAAAATATTTGTTCGTGTTTCAAATTTTCGCTAAGACTTTGATAGAAAACTAATTATCGACAAAATGGAAAGCAATAATCAAATTTCGATCTGTTTTCGATCAAATTGTTAAGAAAACCCGAAACAAAACTTGAAAATCCTGTCATCATGAAAATAATTTATTATTGTCTTTGAGACAAGAAAATAGACAAAATTTAAAGTCTAATTAAGACGTAATTTCCTTCGGGAACTCATCTTCAATAACCCGAGTTAAGTAGGCAAAGTTTAGACCCCTCGTGCCTCTTTTTTACTGCCTACTCAAAGAGTTGATTAAAAAGTTCATTTTGGCCCTTTGGGACTAAAATATTAGAGGTAACAGAAATGTAAATTACCGAATGAAAGCTGAAACTTATCAAAAATATATTATAAATAACGGATATGAACCAAGTTTAATTGATAACATCTTAAATAAAAACTAAGCAAAATTTGAAAAAATAAATATCTATACAGTTGTAATAAATGATAAAGGGGTAAAATTTTGTATATTAATAATTTTAGTCTCCGTAGACCAGTGGCTAAGACTCTTGACTCACATTCCGGAGGTCGCGGGTTCGAACCCGGCATGCGCAAATAAATTTTATTTGATTAATTTGTGTTATTTCACAATTAATTCATTTTAAAATAATATATAGTATATTTGCGGCATGTTCCAGAGTGGAAGATACTATTAGTATCGCCCTGGTGTAAGACCACCATTCAGAATTGAAACGTTGCTTGAAAATGGCTTTAGCCGTGTTTAGTGACCAGATCTGAATCGCCAGGTACTTCCCAACCTTCCTCTTCCCCACCTCCTTCCCCTCCCCACTACCTTCAGCCTCACAACATACCCCAATTGGGGATGCCATAGTCTCACTGGCTCCAGACGGGAGCAGTTGAGATTCTTGTGCGGTATTAACTATTAAAAAAAAAAAAAAATTTCAGTTCAATGTTGCAAAAATCTCCCTTCTAATATTAAACCAGCTTTTTATGCAAGAAATAATATCGGTAATTTTTTGAGAAATGCTAAAGATAAAGACCATAAATTGACTAATTCCGGTATATAAAAACTCAAATGTAATGATTGTCCCTCATTTTATATTGGAAAAACAACTCGTAATTTTGAAATCAGAATCAAAAAACTTTTAAGGTGTCTTAACAGAGATATCTTACGTACATATTTTACAGACTTAAAGAAGTATTTAATATTGACAAATTGAAAATGATTTATTTTTCTCTGGTACAATCTTCACTCATGTATGGAATAATAGGATGGGGTGGTGTGCTTGATGCTTTTATAAAACCTTTACAAACAACTCAAAATTATATTATCAAAATTATGTATAATAGAATTAAAACATTTTCGACAGATCCTTTATACAAAAAATCTAAACTATTCAGTCTCCGTAAACTATTTATACTGCAAACTATGAAATATATCTTTAAAAACATAAACAAATTCGAAAAAAATGTAATCAGAATCAACATTAGAAATAATAATGTATTCTATACCCCCCAAACACACACAAAACAAATGCAAACTCACAGCAGCTTTATTGGACCTCGTACCTTCAATAGTTTACCAAAAAATTTTCAAGTTGCAACTAAACTTCCGTATTACATAAAAGAGTTAAAATTATGGCTAAACCATACAGATGTAAAAACTCTATTTATTTCGTTTTATACCACTTTTCTCACAAACTTTTCACCTATTATTACAATGTATATCATTTAGTGTACTATACACGTATTTAACCGCACACTATTGTATACACTTTTTGTACAAACTGTTTTAAAAAAAATTGTTTTTGTTTTATATACCACTGTTTGTTTTTTTCTAGGTACTAAATAAAATTTCTTTTAACTATATTACCCACGCAATGGCTGCGCCTTAGTGAGTTCCCACATTATTGTTATGATTTTCAAAATATGTAAATATAAAATGTACAATATGGGAAAAATAAAAGGAATTAAAATAAAAAAAATAATGATAATTTTTCTGAGTTTGCTAACCATATCATTGAAAATAACCATAGTTTTGAAAAAAATACAGGGATAAATATTCTTCATATTAATCATAAAGGAAAACGTTTAGAAAACTTAGAAGCCTTGGAAATAAACAAAAATCCCTTAAAAATAATGAATCTATTAAGAACAAACAAAACATATTGTCTTATAGCCCAATCATGGATATGTTCACCTACCCACCCACTCTTCATTAATACCTAGCAACGGCTCCACCCCTACCATAATAATACATTGTTCCCATCCATATTTCAAAACTGTCAAATCAGTATACATTTGAAGAAGGAACGGTCGTTCTGAAACCGGTCGGATTTACTTAAATATAAAAGTGGTTCAAACAAAGTTAAATTTCTTCTAACACAGCAAACTTATTTTGTGGCACCATTTTGATTGAAATTAATAAATTACTTCGTTTTTACCACTTTTATTGTTTACAAAACCGACATGTTTCGTCAGCAAAGCTGACTTCTTCAGGGTTTTGACAGAACTAATTTTAATAATAGACATAGGTATATAGGTAATAGAGAAAAATAATCGACATAAACAATAATAAAATTAGAAAGAAAATAATGTTTAAGGGACGAGGGGCAATATAGAACAGTAAAATTTTTTAAAAGGGGAATAGATTTAATAATGGGTCATTTAAAAACAATTTTTGATTACTAATAATATTTAAATTTGCATTAACACTCTTTCTAATCTCTAAAATTTCTAATTTATCCAACTGAATGCCATTGACATTACAATGAATTAATTCTATTCCACTGTTAAAATTAAAGGTATGACTAGTTTCTATTAAATAGTTGGCAAACTCCGAGAAACTATTATTATTTAAAGCTTTCATATGCTCTTTAATCCTTATTTCAAAGTTTCTCGAAGTTTTACCCATATAAAAGAAATCACAATCATTACATTTCAATTTATAAATTCCAGATTTTTTCATTTTGGAATCTCTATAAACAATATAACAATAAAAGTGGTAAAAACGAAGTAATTTATTAATGTAAATAAAAAAAAGTTAAATTGTTTCATTTATCTATAATGGATAATCACAAAGTTATAGCTACATTCAAAAGTATGAAACATATCACCTCAAAGAGATTTCTATCATTTAGTCTTTTGTACTTTGTAAAATGATCGTAAATTTAAAATAATAAAGTACGTGTTGAATACATTGTAAAATTTAATTGGAATGTATTTATATCGTGTTTGATAGCAAAGGTTGTCAGGAAAAGCGTGTTACGTACTAATTATTAATTAATTTTGCTACACTGGCTAGCGTTAAAGTAGTGTGTAAATAATTAATGCAGTTTGCTCAGCGTTAACAAAGGTTAATGGGTTGGTGCATTGCATACAGGCTGTCAAAATAATGTAGACAAAGGGAGGATGTTGCTTTCGTTTAAATTATATTTGAATCGTGACTATGCACGAGGGTTTTAGAATAACTATGCGGCTACTCTTTGCTAAATCGCTTATGGATTTCGATATGAGTTATGCCCAACCACCAAACAAGATAGGTAAATCACAATTAAGAGGTTCTCACTGCTGTTGTGTCTTCTGGCTTGATTTCCGTTTGGTGACAGTCACAGATGTGTCCATAAGCGCTCGATAAGATTGTTCTATTCGATTATTAGAACTACGATAAAGTTTGAGTCACGAATCGATTTACGTAAGAAGTTCACACAAAGCATACGATATAATACGATATGATTTACACTTTATGTAACGATAGGATAAATAATACTTCGGCGTAGAGCGAAGTGTCACGATACAGTGTAGTTTTATTTATTTATTTATTTATTTATTTATAAGAATATTGTACATTGCATAGTTTTTTTGTGGTGTTTCATCCGCCATGCTAGGGATATCCCTGTGTTATGGCGGGTGAAGTTTACAGATTTGAAATTATACATTTGTAATGGTTGATAAATAAAATTAGAAGTTGTACAGATTAAATTAAATTGCAAAAATTTTTTAATAATAAAAATTAATTAATTAATAATAATGAATAATAATTAATAATAATAATAATAATAATTATGATAATTATGATAATAACAAAAATTAGTAATAATATTGTAATAATAAGTTGATAATAATACATATTATAAGAAATAGTAATTTAATTATTTGTTAAATTAAGGAATTAAGGAACACCGTTTCTAATCATCATTTCTAGTTGTAAGGATCCATTGTGATAAAGGTTTTTTAAAGGTGAGCGGTTGGGTTTCGGTTTTTAAGTTCTCAGGGAGAAGGTTAAATATTTTAGGAGCTAGGTATATGAAATGTCTTCGAGCTGACGTGGTATGTAGTGTCGGTACATTGTAGTGTCGGTTGGTTATTGTTCTGGTCGTGTAATTATGATGTAAGAGAGTTTTTTTCTTATATTTGAACATGAAATGCGTTAAAGTTAATTTTAGATGGAGTTGCCGTATGTTTAGAACATTATATTCAGTGAAGAGTCGAGTGGAGGGGTATCTTGTCGGTCGCTTGTTGATAACACGTATTATCGTTTTTTGAGCTTTTTGTAGGGGATCAATAAATTTATGAGCACAGCCGCCCCAAATTATGATGCCATATACTAATAGGGATTGGCAGAGAGCATAGTAAACTCTTTTTAGTATTGTAGGAGTAATGTTTATAGTTAGGCACGATATGGTGTAGTTAGGCACCCTTATTGTGCGGAATTCCAAAAATCTGGATTCCTCCGATCCCGTATGACAATCGGAGCACAAAACGAATGAAATTCATCAGCGTTATGAAACAATATTAAATGACCAATATCAAGATAACTTCAAAAAACAACTTAAAAAATACAAATACAGGGGGGGGGGGGGGGGGGGGGGGGGAGTTAGTTACAGCCGGGGTCTTAGGGAGCGCCAAAATCGTAATTTATATGTTTAATTGAAAAAAAAATTACTTGGTTTTTGAACACATCTGACCTGTACCTGAAAAAAAAACAGTTGTCGACGCAATCGCAATCAACCTCCTGAACAAAAGTCGCCGCGGCAGTCGCGTTTCAGTTGCATTGTTGCCATGGTAGCGGCTCACGAACTCGTCGCCATAGTTCTTTTCGAGTAATCTGGATATGTCAGATCAGAAAAATATCGAGTTTGTTCAGGAGGTTGAATGCGATTGCGTCGACAACTGTTTTTTTTCAGTTTCTTCATGAGCGAAGGCCCCAAATCGTTTTTGAACGCGTGCATAGTGTACGTGATGTCTCTGCCAGGATAATCCTCGTACATCTAGAACTAGGGGCTACACGAGCTGAAAAAGTATTGGTACTAAACACAGGTGGATATATTTATGTTTTTAGGGGGTAAGAGTTTTTAAATCTGAATTTATACATAAAAAAATTAGGAGCTGGACCACGGGGTTACCCACGGGAGTGCCTATTTTGAATTACCACCGCATTTTTGTTCAGCAACAGTTTGGCATCTCGTACTTTTTTATAATATAACTTTGCTCAGTGCTCGAAATTGGTACCACAAAATAAATTGGTATACATATATTTGAGCGAGATCAATTTGAACCACCCTATATGCGAGGATTTTATAATGGTGAAACTACTCTACCTATCTACATGCCTGAAGAAAGTCTTGAAAAAATAATGCATGACGAAAGAAGACGGTGACGCTTTAGAAATTTGAAACATGCTTTTTTGGATGCGAGATTTACTAATTATTAATTGTTTATGTGTTTTGATTCAAGTCAATTTTTGAAGGTGTCTAAATTGATTTATTACCGGTTAAACCAATTTGCTGAAAGAGTATTATGTGGGGTTCGGAATCTGTTTCCCCGCACTAAATGTTAGGGGTTTCTTAATTGTTTTATAATGACGTTACTGCTATGACTCATTTAAGTTCTTTATATTTTTAGGTTTACTGTTCATAGAACTACTAGTTTAACTACCGTCACTATTAATGTATTATTATGTATTATTATTATGTTATTTGGTTTTGCTTCCACAATCATGTGTTATTTGTGTTTCATCATCAAATAACGACACACGCCACGCTTGCAATGTACAATGTACACAAGAATTCTAACCCACTGTGTTTACTGTATAAATATTAAATACCCTTTTAACCTTATGTACCAACAGTGTTTACAATTTACCGGCTCATTACATACTCGAGTTACGTACATAACTGGCTGGTCAGAAAGAATAAAGTCACAAATAAAAAAGACATGTTTCATGAGAGAATACAGAAGTGTTAAAAAAGTTGAAATTTCTTTAACCATTGAAAGGTTTTTGGTCTCATTTTGGTCAATTTCTAATTGAGGGTGGCCAATACCTGAAAAAGACCCTCGAC
The DNA here is from genome assembly GCA_917880885.1 of Limnephilus marmoratus. Lineage (NCBI taxonomy): Eukaryota > Metazoa > Arthropoda > Insecta > Trichoptera > Limnephilidae > Limnephilus > Limnephilus marmoratus. The sequence goes on along the minus strand of OU862930.1, from coordinate 21,571,574 downwards.
TCTGTGCAGAAACGGGCGATCCGTTTGTTAGTTTCTTCCATGGACATATGAATATATCTGGACCCCTTAAAGTGATAAAAGCGTATTATTTCCCCCTCCCCAAACCGGTTCCATGGAGCCGGCTGGGCTTACGAGAGCCTCGCTTGAAACTAAAAAATGAGACGTTATCATTCTTGTCCTGACCAGCGCCGAGCTCACATCGTACATTTTACGAAATAACACGTCAAAAATGAGAGCTTGTGCTATAAATGCTATACACTAAAATATGTGAACATAGCGAATGTGGGCGGTTCTCCGTGAGATCGTCGCTGGTTACAGGGGTAAGTAAAATCGGCGAACTTTACTTTGCCGCATTTGGACTCAACAAATATGTTAATAACGTGGCGAGCAATTCGCGCTCCCATGTAAAAAGGTCTATTCATTCAAAAGCAGATTTTGCTTTTAAGAACTAAATGGTGATATTATAATGCGAAATGCCTATATACTGTCAGATTGATTTTTTAACGAATTACAGTCATCTTTCCCCTCTTTGCCTCCCATAGTTTGGTTTTACCCCTTATCTGTATCTTCTGGTCTATTAAATTTGGATGTCTATGGTTTCTCCTAACTTAACAAATGGATTGCAATCTTTAGAGCTCTGGCGTTGGATAGGAATGCTATCCTGCCGGTATTTCAATGAAAGATGCTCCGAGGAACTATTTTCATTGATCCCTTCGGCACCGGTGCATAGCCTGGAAACACGCTAAATGCGTGCCCAACACGTTGAATATGTACACGGTTGAAATTTGTCACGTGAGAATGGGTCGCTTCTTCGACTCATTCTTGTGTTTAACAGCTCGGCAGTGGAACGATTTGCCGGTTTCTGTGTTTCCTCCTTCCTACAACATGGATCTTTTCAAAACCAATGTTCATTCCTTCCTCTCCTCAAAAAGACCATCCACACAGCATCTTAGATGACATAGGCCCTGAGGGAAATGGGGTATTTCCATGTTTTTTATTGCTTAAAAAAATAACAAAAAATTACAATGATTACAGCATTTTTATATTATTTTTATGCTGACGAATAAATTTTCTACAGCGAGTCAAAGTTTCCCATTTTTGAATTACCGCTAAACCGATATTTTGGGGTGGAGCTACCGTGTGACGTCATGAGCGTGGACGCTCACTGACAGTGTTTATTTGCTGACCCAGCTGAACGACGCTTGTGACGCCATAATCCGATTTGCCAACCACGGGCCGTTTTAGATTTTGTCAGTTTTAGATCGTTTTTAAAATCAATAATATTGAATGAAAACATAAAAAACAAACATTTTTAGCAGGGTGATTAAAATCCGAAAAAAGATCTTTAAATATTTTCAACAGAATCCCTCGTTCGTGGAAATACCCCATTATTTTCTTCAGGGCCTCAGGGTGTGGAGTTAATGTAAAAAAAGTTAAATTTTTCATGTTTGCGAAAGATTTGTCAAAGTTTGTCAATTTTCAATATTTTTTGGAGTCCACAGTTTGGCAAGCAACGTGTCCAAAGTATCTTAAAATGTGTTGTAGGCAAATAGTTGAAAGTCTATTATGGATGCCTAGCTCTTCCAGAATGAACACATCTGTGCTTTTGGGTGTCCATGGAACCCTACGTATATATTTTTTAACATTATGAAATTGAAGATATCAGATAAAACCTAGCTCAGGGGTTTTGCAGTTAAGCCAATGAATCCACAGATATCCGAAAATTACGCGCAGATATTATCAATAGTACCTACTGAAGTAAGTTTAGATTTACTGCCTGGGTAGTGAGTACCCTTTATTTGCTTATTAATAATGCAGCACTAAGCGATAAATCGCCCTGAACATCATTAACCGACGTTAATAATGTAAAAGGGAAGGCATTACATATATCTACCGAAAAGCACGAAAATTCATAATGGGCCGAACATAAACAGAATTAATATGGATAGAGTTTGTTGAACCCCATTTTCCACGTGTTTAATTATAATTATGAACCCTACATAGTATACGATTTCTCTTAGATAGTCGATAGTAAAAAAATAATTTTGTTTAAATTAAAGACCTTCGTTCCCCAGTGAAGGTATTTACTGTTGGGTGAAGACATTTTGACAAAGTTGGGCTCGGAGGGCTTTGAAAAAAAGAATGGACGGCTACCTTGAGAGTGTTTTCTCTTGGGGTAAAAATAATCTCGTTGAATTTAATGTTTCAAGACCCAATCTTGTCTGATTACGTCTAAAAGGGATCGAAATGAATATCTAGTCTCCTTCGACGGAAGCAATCTTCCGAACAGGTCCTCCATTGATATGCTTGGTGTAACCCTAAGTGACCAGCTCAGATATGGGGGCTCCATCGAAGCCAGAGTAAAGTTAGCCTCTCAAAAACTGGGCGTACTGTACAGGGCCCGCAGATACTTTAATAGTACACAACTGCTAACCCTGTACAAATCACAAGTGCGCCGCATGGTTGAACTTGGCAGCCACCTCTGGTCTGGAACTTCAAAATACTTGACAAATACCCTCAGAAACGGGCGGTCCGTTTGATAGATTCTCCCATCTTAACAGACGGATTGCAATCCTTAGAGCATAGGCGTCGGGTGGGAATGCTATCCTTGTTCTACCGGTATTACAATGGAAGATGCTCCGAGGAATTAGCGTCATTGATCCCTTCGGCACCGGTGCATAGTCGGGAAACACGCCAAACGCGTGCCCAACATTTGCACATAGTTGATATTTGTCACATGAGAACAGGTCGCTTCTTCGACTCGTTCTTGTGTTCAACAGCTCGGTTATGGAATGATTTGCCGGCCTCTGTATTTCCTCCTTCCTACAACATGGTTCTCTTCAAGACCAATGTTCATTCCTTCCTCTCCTCAAAAAGATCCTCCACACAGCATCCCAGACGGCATAGGCCCTGAGGGAAATTGTTTTCCTCAAGGCCTCCTGTGTGGAGTTAATGTAAAAAAAAGACACAAATGTTCGTACGTCACTTTGGCGAACTTCACTATGCCCTGTTCTGAGATATGAGAATCTGAGAAAGATTTCTCATAATCTTACCGATTTCTGATTTTGAGGTTGGATCTTGTGTAAAGTATTTTAATTTTACATATTTTATAGAAAATTACTTAAATACGACGTATTCTTACGAGATTCTTTGAAGTGAAACACCTTTAGCGCCGTTAGTGATTTGATATTCGGATGAAACGGAAATGCGCAACAAATTTATTATTTGGCGGGTCCTTGGTTCTAACATAATGCAGTAAATTGGCGTTTCGGCACGGCCCTTCGATAGCGCAGTGGGCAAGGTGCCTGACAAGTCTCAGCGGCCAGAGAGACAGACATCACACGAACAGAGGTTCGAATCCTACGAAATCCCAAAAAAAATAAATTATTTTTGTGAAATCAATATCCATTCTTCAAACCACTTTAAAGTAAACACGCAAAAGAAAAGAAAGCGACATCTAGCGACTTTCTAGTTTCTTTCCTACCGCGTGTGAATTACACACTCTGATTTTTTTTATTTGACACATTAAATTTACATGTTCATAACACTGGGTGTTTATCCCTTGCTGTGGCTCCCATTTTACAATTTAAAAAAATCAATAAATAGATATTATGAGATAATGCAAATCATCAACAAATAAATATATTATGTTCATTTGTTGATTCACATACCTAGGTTCCCTGATAACAAATGACAATAATACCACAGAGGAGATCCAGAAGCGCATGGTGAACGCAAATCACTGTTATTTCCGCCTACAAAACCAATTAAAATCCAGACTGCTGTCCAGAAACACGAAGATATTAGTGTACACACACTTATCAGACCAGTACTTACGTACGCAGCTGAGACTTGGGTACTAACTAAGCGGAAAGAGCGAGCACTGGAAGTTTTTGAAAGGAAAATTTTGAGGCGCATCTTCGGACCGGTTCTAGAAAATGGATTTTGGCGCAGACGTTATAATAATGTGCTCTATACTTCGTTTAAGGAGCTAAACGTCGCAAAAATTTATAAAACTGGGAAGACTTCGGTGGCTGGGTCATGTGGAGAGAATGACCGAGCATTAAGCACCAAAATCCCTGCTGAACTCAAGACCAATAGGGCAAAGGAGCCTGGGAAGACCTAGATTAAGATGGAGCGACAACGTCCTCAAAGACATATCTATCTTGGAGCTTCTAAACTGAAGAGAGCTGGCGAAACCGAGATGAGTGGAGGAAGACTTTTGAGGTGGCCAAGACCCACCAGGGGTTGTAGAGCCAATAGTGATGATGATGATGATGTTCATTTGTTGATTTGGCATAAACGTAAAATAGGGTTTTCTTTGAATGTTTGAGCGTACTTTAAATTCTCGTCTACCTCTTTTTTTGTAAATGGCACTTACGCCCTTTGAAGATTCCGGTTTTCAAGGGGTCTATGATTGTAGAGTGATGGGTTATGGATTGGTAAAGTGTTTTTGTTTTTAACTTAATTTGATCAATATTTATGGTTCGCTTCTCTTAGGGTAGGCACAGTTATTAATCGTCTATGAACTGTATCTACCGGTAAATACAACTAAATATAAATTAACTCTGAAATAATCTTGAAAGTTTACCAACATAATTCTACGGCGTAGAAACATAAAGCCAATTCTCAAGTGTCTATTAAGCATTCTCTCTCTACGTTGATTAAAATCCGAACACATCGTCTTAATTATGACTGTTAAAAGCCTACATATTTTATGTTGGTAATAATTTTCAATTACAAAAGATTATTACATGGTGTACCTATATTTATCTAGCTTAAGGCGGAAACACACTTGTGTGGTGTGGTGTGTCGTGACTACAAATTAACCAATCATACAAATATGTCTCTAACCATAATAAATTTATGAAACCGATGTGCTTTTGGCGCGCCACGACACACCACACCACACAAGTGTGCCAGTGCCTTTAATTTTAAAATGACGTCACCTGAAAAATTAATCACCATCTTTGAAATTACGCTAATAGAAAACTCCAGTCCATTTTTTTTTATTTTCTAACTTAAATAATTGCATTTTTATTTTTTGAGTTAGGTTTAATAGTTAAAATAATTGTCAAAGTTTTAATTTTTCAAGACCCCCCGCAAACCACCGTATGTATGGTGAATCGTGTGACGTCATCACTCCTGAAAAATTTGTATAGGATCGGGCAATCAGCTGATCTACTGCCGCCATTTTGAATTCCGTTGTTCGAAGTATTTTCCCTAGAAATAGCATTACTATTTTTTTGTGCAGTAATTTTTGAATATTTTCAATAATAGAGATACCTTTATTTTTTAAACATTATTTAGGCCTAAATAATGTTTCAATAAATACAACAACTAAATCTCTATAAACAGTAAGAAAATAAACGAATAAATTAATACGATGGCTTGTGTCATATCATAAATTCCCATACAATGACTTTACGGTGACGTCACGACACGCCGAACAGTAACGTCACCTTGACGGCGTGTTTTTATGACCCGATTAAAAATTGACTATTTAATAATTTTTTAAAAACTCTGCGTTTAATATTATTAAATTAAACTTATATATTCAGAATTCGCGTTTATTGATCTATATGAACATACTTTTTTAAGTCAGAATCTTTTTCACTGGAGTTCCTTATAGCCCAGTCATTCCGTAGTTTTACCTTGCAAAAGGTCATGTAGTAGCGATTTTGATATATGTTGTTAAAATTGGGACTCTAAAGAAAAAAAAAAGTTTTCGACCTCGGGAGGGTCGAGCTCGATCCGCCATCTTGGATTGAAGGTCCCAAAATTTGGTTTTTTCAAAATAATTATGAAATGGTTAATTTTACAACCAAGTTGTTCAAGGCAAACTTAACTTGAAGAAAACTAAATTACGTACATTTTATGTCAAATGTTTTTTTTTGTAAGTCTAATAGGTAACGAGTTACAGCGGAAGAAAGAAGACAGTTTTGACAAAAAATTGTAAAACTCGAGTTTTCTTGATAAATTTTTGTACGAACATATTACAAAATATCATTTTAACGTATTCCCACAAACAATATACTTATATAGCATCATCCATGTGCTCGATTACGTTGATTGACGTTGTTATAGTGGGCTCCTAGTCTATAGCTGATTTGGCAACACTGATTGAGTCCTGGTTACTGGACGATGCCTGGACGCTCGGTCTATCGGACGTCGGAGGATGTTGAACATGGTTACCAGGTATACATATTTTGAATCTATTAAATTCAAACGTAAGGACAAAGTTATTCCATTAGTAGCAGTCAACAGCAGCATCAAGATCGGCGAAACAACTATTTCCATCAACCCGCTAATGTTGTTCCAGAGAGTGTGTATTTTGAAGAAATCCGACGAAGAATTGAAGGATTACCTTAAATTCGAACTCGCCCCATTTCCTTTGTCGCTTTTCTCTGAAGAAGGAATGCGCAAAGGTACGAAATCATCATTTTATGGTGTTTTTGAACAACTTCCAGAAGGCGTGCAACTTGACGGTAGCAAAATTAATGTTGTGGATGGAGGATACCTTTTACATAAAGTTGTATGGAATGGTAATGATTTTTTTGGGTCAATTTGCGAGAAGTACATTCACTATGTAAGACATCACTAGGGATCACATGCAGTTATTGTTTTCGATGGATATCCGCTAGATGACGGTGAAAAAAAATACAAAAACGAAAGACTTCGCCGATCGAAGAAGCATATGTCTGCAGATATTCTTTTCGATGAAACAATGCCAGTTCAAGTTTCACAAGAACGTTTTTTAGCCAATGAAAATAACAAAGTCCGTCTGATTTCGATGCTTACAAAGCAATTTATACAGGCTGATTTTACAGTTAAGCAGGCTGAAGAAGATGCTGATGAGTTGATTGTCAATACTGCGTTCATCATTTGACGTGTTCATCATTTGACGCTGTATTCGTTATTGGCGAAGACGTTGATCTCCTAGTTCTGCTAACAGCATTGGCACCACCCGAAAGTAGTATATATCTTCGCAAACCCGGGAGAGGCAAAACTTTTGAAAGACTGTATTCCGCGAATAGTGTGAAATACAAAGAAGCGGCTGAGAATATTCTGTTTCTCCATGCCTTTAGTGGCTGCGATACAACATCGTCCTTCTTCAACCAAGGAAAAACAAAATTTTGTTCACTTGTACAGAACGACACAAGATTCAATGCCATGATAGGAATCTTCAAACCACATGATGCAAAACCAGAAGACATAGCAGATGCAGGAACACGCTTTCTTGTTGCTTTGTACAGGGGTGACATGGATAAGGAAACCTTGGAAGAAGTCCGCTACCAACGTTTCGCAAAGTCAACAACAAAAAGCAAATTCAATTTTGCCTCTTTGCCACCAACGAACGACGCTGCACGGTACCATGCATTTAGGACGTACCACCAAGTCCAAAAATGGTATGGAATCCAAAAAAATCCAGAAAACTGGGGCTGGAAATGTGGCACCAACGGGCTTGTTCCAGTAAGAACAAAGAAACCAGCACCCGAGACTTTATTGAAATTTATTTCATGTAATTGTAAAAAAGGTTGGGGCGTTGCATGTGGCTGCAGGAAAGCTGGATTGAATTGTTCTATTGTGTGTGGGTGCTGTAATGGTCAAACATGCCGAAATTCGCCAAAGGTTCATATCGATGTCGAGGAAGAAGATGAAGAGATTTTATCAATGGAAGCCCAGAATCTCAGTACCACAGGCAATGAATTAGAAGATGACATTGATGAAGAGTGTTATTAAGATGTCGATATCAACCAACCGGCATCAACAAAAAAATATCATTACGCAATAGCCAATATATAAAATAATTTCGAAATCTACCATCGCTGGTATATCTGTGGAGTAGACCTACAGGGGATACCACAATAAAAAATGCGTCGTGTTCTCTACCTCATGGTAGTGTGGAAATGAGTTAACAAAATTATTATAATTATATGATAAAAAATATATAATATAATATAATTATGTATAAAATGGTCACCAACACTAACTGGGCGAAGCCAAACCAAAAGCTGCCTACGGGGCCTAGCAGTAAAACCCTACGGAGCGGGTTTTTAACAGCTAGTTATGTAATGAATAACCCGAAAAATAACACAAATTGGGAATTTCATCATTTTTTTGAAAAATATTCACATTTCCGCCACCGTAACTCGATACCTATTAGACTTAAAAAAAAAAATTCGACATAAAATGTACGTAATTTAGTTTTCTTTAAGTTTGCTTTGAACAACTTGGTTGTAAAATCAACCATTTCATAATTATTTTGAAAAAACCAAATTTTGGGACCTTCAATCCAAGATGGCGGATCGAGCTCGACCCTCCCGAGGTCGAAAACTTTTTTTTTCTTTAGAGTCCCAATCTTAACAACATATATTAATATCGCTACTACATGACCTTTTGCAAGCTAAAGGCCTTTTTAACTACGGAATGACTGGGCTATTATTATAATCTTGAACTGTCCACGGAAAACATTATTTGGTAGATACTTGATAAAAATAATAGAAGACCCACGTTAGACTTACATAGCACATCCCATAGAAAAGTGTCGTAAGTCAAATGCTTCTGTTTTATGTTTAATCTCTAAAAAGTAGAGGGATCCACGGAAAACATTATTTGGTAGATACTTGATAAAAATAATAGAAGACCCACGTTAGACTTACATAGCACATCCCATAGAATAGTGTCGTAAGTCAAATGCTTCTGTTTTATGTTTAATCTCTAAAAAGTAGAGAAATCCGTAGGTTAGATCACTCCATCACCGCAAGATGTTGCTATTATCACTTTTCGACGGGACTGCTTATTCATCATTTTTTTATTTTTTATTATCCATCTTTATTAGTTTTTGAGTTACAATTTGTTTTATTCTATGCCTGTCTCACTAGGAGAACCTGTGTTGAGAGCAGGCGCTTAGCATGAGTAGTTTATAATTATAACACATACATTCATTAATTTGTTTTCGCTCTCATGTAAAATTAACTTTTAAAGACACTTTTCTACGGGATATGCGATATTCTCATGTTCTCTTCGTAAAATAATGGTAATTGGATTTCATTTTTTTATTTTTATAGTGATACCTCACAAGAGTCTCAGCTGCTCCCGTCTGGAGCCAGTGAGACTATGGCATCCCCAATTGGTATATGTTGTGAGGCTGAAGGTAGTAGGGAGTGGAAGGAGATAGGGAAGAGGAAGGTGGGGAAGTACCTGGCTATTCAGATCTGGTCACCATTGCCATTTCAAGTAACGTTTCAATTCTGAATGGTGGTCTTACACCAGGGCGATACTGAGAGTATCTTCCACTTTGGTACGTGCCGCAAATATACTATATATTATTTTAAATGAATAAATTGAGATAAATGACAACATTTGTGCATTATTGAAGCTTTCGTCATACGTTCATCTTGGCAGTATAAATGAAGATTTGCCAACTTCTTCCAAAAAAATGGAGAAACACTTTTCCAGGGGACAGATAGGGGGGAAATTTTGAAAAATAGATGTTTATATGCTAGGTTGAGTGTGGTAAAGTTTATTATGTATTCTTGTTCGTGCTGATTCGAATAAGGTTAATCCCAAGACGATAGTACCAAATATTTGGTGAGAGAAGGTAGGTTTTTAGTAAAGAAACGTAAAAGAGTAAAGATAAGAACAAGAGTGAAAACCCTGGAGGGGTTTTTCATTAATTTCTTTTGGGAGTCCTGCAGTTCTTCATTTCTACTACCAAGATAAGTCTAACATTCATTGGATTCCCGATGAAACACACAATTTATTACCTTTCACCATAAACACAAATACAATCACCTCTGACATCATCGATACCCTATCATTCTGCAATCTTAAACAATTTAACGGAATTGTTAACCAACAATCCAAAATCCTGGATCTCATTTTATCAGACAAAGAAGACATATCAGTAACTCGCTCTTCATTTCCACTAAGCAAAGAAGATCCATACCACCCTGCTCTAGAAATAAATTTTCTTTTTGATTTTCTACCTAATCTAGAAAACCGTAACGCCCCGAGACCAAACTTTTATAAAGCTGACTATGACTCAATTAACACAATTCTTCGTGAAACTGTTTGGGAATTCATTAATCAGGGTAATATAGATCAATCTGTCGATCAGTTTTATAGTATACTCTACCAGATTATCTCTTCTCATGTTCCTATTAAAACAAACAATAAACACTTCCCTTAGTGGTACTCGCAAGATCTCATTCGTTTGATAAAAGAAAAAAACAAATTTCATAAAAAATATAAAAAATATGGTAATGAACTAGATCATTTTTCTTTCAATCTGATTAGAACCAGAACGAAGAATCTTATAAGAATTTGTTATCATAAACATTTAGATTTAATTAAACAAAACTTAAAATCTAACCCGAAAGATTTCTGGAAATTTGCAAAAAGCAAATATAAAAACACAACCAACATACCTAAAGAAATGCACCTAAATGATATAAAAACTACACAAGGTCAAGATATCTGCCGACTTTTTTCTAAGCACTTTCAATCTATTTATAAACCACAAAATGCAAACTTTTCACCACAAATAACTGATGATTTCTGCAACGAAAGCCTCGGTATGATCAATATTTCGCCCTCAACTATATTAATTAAATGTAAGAATTTAAGAACCAATAAGGGATCAGGTCCTGATGGTATTCCACCTATTTTTTTCAAAACATGCAGAGATGTTCTTGCCAGACCACTTAGTGTACTTTTCAACAAAATACTACAAGAAGGTGTTTTTCCAGTCAAATGGAAAATGGCTTTTTTAACTCCCATCTTTAAGAAAGGTTGTAAGAGCGATATACAAAATTATAGACCCATCTCTAAACTTGACTGCATAGGAAAGTTGTTTGAATCAATAATATATGACTATCTATTAGCCCATGTAAGTAAATATATCATCATTGAGCAACACGGGTTTTTCCCTCGGCGTTCCACAACAACGAATCTTCTTGAATACTCCCAATTCATCCGCGATAACATCGAAAAGCATTTACAAGTGGATGCCATCTACACGGATTTTTGCAAAGCATTCGACCGGTTAAATCAATCATTACTCATCAAGAAACTGAAAAAGTTTGGCGTAAATGGAAATACTCTGAAATGGTTCGAAAGTTACATTACTAATAGAAAACTACAAGTAGTTGTAGGAGGGTACTCCGCGGATCTTTTTACGGCAACGTCGGGAATTCCGCAGGGCTCACATCTTGGACCGTTACTGTTTTTAATATTTATCAACGACATAGTTTTCGGAATAAAAAAATCAAAATATCTCCTGTTTGCCGATGACCTTAAGTTGTACAAAAAAATAACATCATTAGAAGATTGCGCCGATTTGCAAAAAGACTTATCATCACTTCATGAATGGTGCACACTAAATGATTTATATTTTAACGAAAACAAATGTGCTGTAATTTCCTTCACAAAAAATATCAATAAATTTTCAAACACATATCACATTAACAATGTCGCATTACGTAACACAACTTCAATTAAAGACTTGGGCGTGACATTTGACTCTTCACTTAGCTTCAATAAACATGTAGATGCAATTTCAAAATGTGCATCATAAGTATTAGGATTAACGCTAAGAATCACAAACTGTTTTAAAAGTGCAGAATTAACATTAACATTATATAAATCAATTGTGCGAAGTATCCTCGAATATGCATCCACAATTTGGTCTCCCAATTATGAAATTCATAATTATAGGATCGAATCCACACAAAGAAAATTAACCCGTGTAATTGCTTATCGTGAAGGTATATCTGATCAATTCGGAACGTACAATGACCGAAATTCACACTATAAACTACACTCTCTAACAGCCAGACGTAAACTTTCTGATTTATTACTTTTACACAAAATTATACACTCATCAGTTGATACACCAAACATTTTGTCCCAAATCATAAACACATCATCAAGAAAGTCAACAAGGAGGATGAAAGACATTTTCTATATTAAAGCCTACCTCATAAATACAGGGTATTTCTCCCCTTTACCACGAACACTGAGAAGTTATAGCGCTATACATTGCTCTAATAAAGAAATAGACATTTTTAATGACCAATTTAAACATTTCAAAAAAAAAGTTTTACCTTTTATCATATCAAGCTGATACTGTGATGAAGCCCTTTATTTATAGAGAGGCAATATTGTACCTACCAAATCAGCGTCTCACCAGTACAGGTAACAATCATAAATTGTTTATGAACATTTACGTACCATGTACTTACCTTTTACCCATTCCTACTTGTCATTCACCTCAGCTTAATTACTTTTGTTACTATCTTTTGTTATTATTATCATTTCATTTATTTGTTATTATACAATCACTATGTTAATATTATCATTTTCGATACTATGTATTTTCGTTATCACTATGTTTAAACATTCATGTATATAATTTTTTGGGCACCATGCCTGTTTTATATACTTAAATAAAATAAAATAAAATAAAAAATAAAAAATAAAATAAATAAAATAAGATTAAATTTTTGTACAAGTAAATTTTCATAATACACGAATTTTGTCATTTATTTTGTGGACTCTGAACCACAAATCAAATATTTCGTTTGATTAATAACTAGCTGACCCGGCGAACTTCGTACCGCCTCATAATCAATAACTGTTGTGTTAAGTTATTAGCTGAATTAAATTCAGATTTTTTAATAATTAAAAATTACACAATGAAGCAATTATCGATGTGCCTGTCCATGTTTTGTCAGTATCAGATATGGCGTTGTGTACGGATTTATAATTTTTGTGATTTTTTTACTTTTTCATTTACTTATGGGAATTTTTTAAAATTATTGTATTTTTCCTGTGGAGGGGTGCAGACATAATATATTCACCGCTTGTCCCATTTTCGACTGTTGACTTTTAAATTTTGTGTGATTTTAATAAAAGGGCAGCATTATATTTATTTATTTATTTATTTGTACACGCCCAATTAGGGCTTTTACATATGATAAAATTAAAAACACATTTGTTATAATCAAAGAATTAAGAGATAACAATTAAATAAGTATCAAGTATAGATTTTTTAACTTAAAACAAAAGAGTAGATTATAGGATACACATTCATATACATTTAAAGAAGTGATTTTCTTGGAGCTTAAAAGCAACAGAATAAAATAAAGGATACACATTCATATACATTCGACACATATTGAAAATTTATGAACATTTCAAATTTATTTAATGTTTTTATAGGTTGATAGACTTTCAGTACCGTTGGTGTTCATGTAATATTTATTCCCTGTACTGTACAGTCGGTTCATTACTGAGTTTGTTTCTGAATTGGTACCTGAATTGTTACAATGGTAAGGTACAATCTGACGAACCGTTCTACTAGGCACATGAAAATTAATCAGCCTAAGGAGTTCAGGGGAGTCAAACATGTTATTAACAATTTTATACAGAAAAAATAGATCAGTACATATTCTTCTTTCTTTTAATGTAGCAAGGTCCATAATTTTCAACAGTGACATGTAGCTAATATTTTCAATAGGAATTCCTAATCTATAATTTATATTTCGTAAAAATTTATGTTGGATTCGCTCTATGGATTTTTCACGAATATTGTAAAATGGATTCCAAATGGTTGAGTTGAATTCTAAATGACTTCTGACAATGGATGAATATAATATTTTTAAAGTTTTTAAATTTTTGAAACCTTTTGAAGTTCTTAAAATGAAACCCAGCATTTGCATCGCTTTAGTGGTTATATTATTAATGTGAGAGATAAATGATAATTTTGTGTCAAATATTATCCCCAGGTCTTTTATTTCGGGTACAGATACTAGGGCTTGATTGTTCATCCTATATGTGAAAATCAATGGGTTATTCTTCCTATAAAATCTCATGACTTGACACTTTTTTACATTAAGGGTTAATTTATTTTGGATACACCAATCAGAAAAGCTAATGAGATTTGATTGTAAGAATAAGCAATCATTAATATTGTCTATAATTTGGTAAATTTTCATATCATCTGCGAACATCAATATAAAGATACGAGTAAATACATTTGTAACGTCATTTATAAATATGTTGAAAAGAATGGGTCCTAGATGTGAGCCCTGGGGCACGCCACTTGTAGCTTTAAATGTGTAGGACAGTTGACCTTTGATGCAGACAGTAAGTTCTCGATTAGACAAATAATTCATAAACCAGGATAGTAAGTTACCAGTTATGCCATATTCCGCCAGTTTTTTAACAAGAATTTTAAGGCAAACGTTATCGAACGCTTTGCTGAAATCAGTATATATGGAATCGACTTGTTGTCTATTGGCAAGTGCCTTTGATATATAATTTTCGTACAGGGATAGGTTGGTTAAGGTTGATCTGCCCGAGACAAAACCATGTTGGCAAGTTGTAATGATGGATTTCACGCTAGGGTTTATCTTTATAAGAATCAATTTTTCGAAAAGCTTGGGTATGGATGATTGGATACAAATTGGACGATAATTATCAATTGCAGATTTATCCCCGCTTTTAAATATTGGTGTTAAATAACTTTTTTTCCACAGTTTTGGGAAATTACCCGTTGACAAAGACTTATTAAATAACATGAACAATGGAATGGATAAGCTGTCTGCACAGTTTTTTATCAGAATGGGTGGAATTTGATCCGGTCCAGAACTTAATTTGGATTCAAGTGTTTTAATGTAATTTGTAATGTCAGTGAGGTTAATTTTAATATTAGATAATTGCAAATTTATATCAGAATTAAATTCCGGAATTTGTTCATCTGAAATGCCGGGTTCAAACACATCTTTAAAGAAATCGGCAAACATGTCAACAATTTCTTTTATGTTGCTAGAACTCCTTTGTTTATGGTTCATAGTTCCAGGGATCCCAGCTTCATTTTTTTTCATAGATTTTACATGTTTCCAGAAGTGTTTAACATCATGATTTATTGTATTTTCGACTTCCATTATATAATTTTTATAACAAATTTTAGACAAATTTTTGCAATCTTTCCTGATATTTTTAAATTTAATATAATTAGGTACAGATCTATTTTCTTTGTAGATTTTATGAGATTCTTTTTTACAATTTATCAAGCAAATTAATTCTTTAGTAAACCATACAGGATACTTTGATTCTTTGTGTTGGATAAGAGGAATATTATTTGAAATTACATTATAGAGTTGCGAGTAAAAAAAGTCAGTATTTTGATCAATATCACCTTCATTAAGACTTGTCCAGTCAATGTTAGACAGCGTCTCATTAACTTTATTGTAATCTGCATTTTTAAAATTATAACAAGATCTTGAGATTTTAGGAATATCTTTTACAGTCAGGGCTGGGCAGTATTTGAAATACTTGTAATTGAAATACGTATTTGAAATACAAATACGTATTTTGTATTTGTATTTCAATTACTTCCTAAAAATGTATTTTGTAATTAGTATTTCAATTACCTGCTGCTGAGGTATTTTGTAATTTGTATTTCAAATACTTTTGGCTTCAAAATACATTTTCAAATACATTTAGCAATCTTAATAATGACAATGAAAAATAAACTGACATAGATAATACATAGACTAAAAACGCTAGAATCCTGTACTATTGTCCTATTTTCCTGTGCTATAGCACTCTTACTAATGATTATTTGTAGTTCTCTTATCATTGCTTTATAATGCACTGTACACTTTTTTTATGTCATGCTAGTTATTATTATTGTCCTGTGCTATAATAGCACTGTTACTGTACATTTTGTATCAAATTATATTATACTTGTCATTGCTTTGCATTGTACATTTTTGTATCATTAAGCACTAGGTACAGGAATAATTTGACTAAATACTAGATTATTTTTAACTGTAGAGCGCACTAGGAGTGAAATAACACAAAATTGCGCTATACAAATGTCATATATGTATATAAAAATGAATCCTTGATTCCCTTGGTCACTCCATAATTTCAGAACGACGTTACCTATTTCATTAATTTTTTTAAAAAGTTTTCTAATACTTTGTAGATGGTTCTTACGGAAAGAAAAATTAAGAAATTTAAGCAGAAATTTGGATAATTTCAGAAAACTTAACGACTATTTTAACTTCGCACGTTTGACAGTTTGCGCATTTGATGACATTGAATTTAGCAGGCAGCTGTTTTTGTAACAAAAGAATTGTCTATGGATTTTTGAAATTATACATATTTTAAATAGGTGGGTACCTTAATATGGGTATGTTAGGTATCTGATTAGATTGACGGTTCTTACAATATACAAAAATGAATGCTTTTTATTATGTGGAAAATGAAAATTTGAATAAAAAAATTGTAATAGCTAATAGGCACGCGAGTTGTTTGAAAACTGAAGTGAACTGTACTGGGAGTGAATATATTGAACGCGGGAGGGGGGTCAGCGGGACGGGGGAGCGGGCGAGGAGAAAGGGTAGGCGGGGAAGGTGGAAGGGAAACGCGGGAGGGGAAGGGGATGCGGGAGGGGAACGGGGAAAGAACATGCAGGGAGAAACAATTTATTTATTTGAATATGGCATTGCAACGGATGCCGGGAACCAGCTAGTGTTATTATAATAATAATTATTATTATCTAACACCTAAGTCCTATACCACAAAACTTTACAAGTGGAGCGGAGACGAGATGTGTCTTCTGAACAATACGATTGGTCAATTTTTGCATGTCTCTGTTTCACTCTGCTCAGCTTTGTTTCTATGGAAACGCACCCTTAGATAAGGGCACTTACGACCAGTGGCGGCGTAAGGGGGGGGCGGAGGGGGCGGTCCGCCCCGGGTGCCAAGCATTAAGGGGTGACAACGACAACTCACTCGTATAGCCAAAGAATGCGTTTAAAATCTCCCTCTGTAAAGACATGTCAATAATTAACTACCTACTCTTGTACCTAGCTACTTACATACTAATATCATATTTTGAAACGCATCGAGCGCAGTGGGAAATATTAATGAAAAATGTAGGCGTGTCCGTTAAATGACTATCAGAGACAAGATGGAGTGCTCATCACGACGCTGTTTAACCAATGAAGAATAATTTTGAGAAGCTTGTATCAACACTCGAAGAGATGTGTGATCCCAGCACCAGCAAAGAAAGCGTTGAAAAAAGAGAAGCAGCATCAACACTCGTACCAGCTGTGTGTGACTTCAGTTTTCTATGCTATCTTTCCTTTTGGTGTGAAGTCCTGGAAGAAGGTATTCGGACAAAAAAGTATACCTACGCAAAAATCCGGCCTATAATTGGAAAAATGTGTAATGAAAAATAAAGCCCTTAAAATTTTCTTCAAAATCAACGCAACCAAAGGCTATTTGCTACGCAACAAAAAAATGTTTGGACTTAGACATTTTAATTGAAGGAAAAAGAGGAAGGAGGAGATTTCGAAAACGTATGCTTTGAGAAATGGTCAATATGTCAGATGAGCTGCAGAGAACAGTGTTAGAATGTCACGATAGATTTTACGAAGAATTAGACCTTCGTCGCAGGTTTTTATTTAACAATGTGTGTTTCGGTGACTTCACGTGAAAAAAGCTTTTCAAAGTTAAAATTAATAAAATATTAAAAACGTCTACGATGAGCGAAGCGCGACTAACCAATCTTTCAATCAATTTCGATAAAGTGTTCTAATATTTTAGTAAAATAAAGTCTCGTTTGTAAGCATGTTTAGTACGTGGTGTTTTATTTTAAGTAGGGGTGCTCAATACAAAACCGCCCCGGGTGCAAATCTACCCTACGCCGCCACTGCTTATGACAATTTATTGCTACCAAAGGTTCTTCCAAAACCAAATGTATTTTGTATTTTGTAATTTGTATTTTGTATTTGAAATTAAAAAATGGTTAAAATACTGTATTTTGTATTTTGTATTTCAAATACACGACTTGAAAGTATTTTGTATTTCGTATTTTAAATACATGCGAAAAAGTATTTTGTAATTTGTATTTCAATTACAGCAAAGCATGTATTTTGCCCGTCTACAGTGTAGGGTATAGAAATTATAAGTGAAGGATGGTGTTTGTCAATAGGGACAATAAACTCAGGAGATTCAGAAAACATTTACATCATCTTCATTTGAGAATATCAAATCGAGAATGCGATTGTTAACATTGGGTACATTATTAAGTTGTGAAAGATTTAAGTAGGAACACATATCCAGAATATCCCTTTCACAATCAGAGATTGGCGAGTAATTAGGATCATTAAACTTACAATTTGATAGGTTGTAATCCCCACAGATAATCATTTTATGTGCTGGATATTTTGTTATTACATACTCGACGTCCTCACAGTGATTTTTGTATATCGACAGGTCCGAGTTGGGAGGAATGTATACACTGCCAATAATAGTTTTACATGATTTTCCACTTAATAGTACAAAGATTTGCTCAACATCATAATTTTTATGTTTTATTGATTTAGAGTTTATGCTTTTATTTACTGCTATTAGTACGCCCCCCCTCTTGATTTGGTACTAGTTTTGTGACTCCGGTCCATTCGGTATATGTTGTGTTTCGATAATCCGAGCTCCGCTGAATGAATAGAAGGTTCCAACCAGGTTTCAGTGAGTACGATGACGTCTTGCGAGATGGTGGGAGCTGTAACTTTGAATTTTCCGAGTTTTGTTTTGATACCCCTGATATTCTGGTAGTAGATGCTGCATGATTCCGATTTATGTTTATTAGCTGGTTTTAGGTCATTATTCCTGTGCAATATTAACCGTTTTTTGGAACACCATTAAGCTGCATCTCGATTATTTTAGGACTGGAGTTCACATACTTAATCGTTAAATTTGTTTCCCCATTATTTCTCCTGGACTCCAGTTCTTCACGGAGAGTTAACAATTGCCGCCGTTGTTGGGGAGTTTGATCATTCCCGGCTTTGATTCCATCTTTGAATTTTTTATTATTTATTAAAATCGTCCGGACTAATTGAGGATCATTAAGTTCCAATTTGATAGGTCTTATTTTACCAGTAACTTTCTTTGCTCCTAATCTGTGCATTTTAATTTCTTGAGTATTAATTGAAATGTCTATGTTTTTAAGAGCTGTAGACACCCTGTTATTATCCTCTGATATGTTAATTGCGGTGAGATCTGACACACTCTCCGGGATATTGAAGAGAATGACATTATTTGCTCGCATCTTTCTCTCTATTTAAAGTTTAAGAGCAAAAGCAAAACAATCAGCGCATTGACATTTGACATTTTTGAATTTTTGGAATTCACTCACTACTCAATATTATACTCTTTCAATAAAAAGAATTCTTTCCATTCAAAATGCACGAGAAAAAGAATTTTCTTCATAATTTTTTTTTTCGTGAATTGTTCGGGGCGAAGACAAATCCAATAAATTAAAGATCATAAAAATCGGTCCAGCCGTTCTCGAGTTATAAATAATGGTGTCCGTGTAACTAACCCGTCTTTGTTTTATATAGATTGATTAGATTTTTGATAGGCTTCATGATAATTTTGTATGACCCGAACCAATAGAATTGCGAATGTGAGCTAACATTTGGTTTGCATAATAGACAGAAACAATAAACGGATTGATGATTAGTTAGTTAGAGAAAAATACTATTGAAAATGTTTTCCCTTATATGAAAAGAATCTAGTTATAAAATCTACGTTTAAACACAAATATTAATTATTTTACTTAATTAAGTTAAGTTTTATTAAGTTTTGCAAGAATTTTATTATTTTTTTATTATTATTGTGAGAGTACAAGGTAATTTTCGAACTGTGGTTGGTCGAGGGGTAAGGCTCTTGACCGCAATACTACTAGAAGTATGAAAACATTTGCTTACATCTAAATAAAGATTCAAAAACAAAAACAATCGGAATGTCGTAGGATCGAATTCCGGCGTGTGAAAATAAATTTTATTTGATTAATGTGTGTTATATCACAATTAATTAGTTAAAAATAATATATCTTGTATTTGCAGCTCGTTCCAGAGTGAAAGATACTTTCATTGGAGGGGACCCCACCACTTTCCCAACGGTATTATAAGGAAACATATGGTTTCCTCCTTCACCGCCCACGTCAAGAATCTATTTTATTGAACGAAGCTATGTTTATTTGAACGGCTCTAGACCCTCCAATGTCCATGCATACGGGGTTAGAAAGCAGTATGCAAGTACTTACATTAATCTAATACAAAATAATAATAAATCTGGCAGCCCATAGAATAATTCTTCTGAAATCTATGGAGAAAAATATATACAGATAAAGGTGCTAGTAAATAAAAAGAAAAATAAGAGCTGCGCCCGGTTGAGGAAGCCTGGATAAGAGAAATAACGAAAAAGTAACAGTGATAGTATAATGCAAGTATTTACAATAATAACTGAGAGAAGATAAAATGCATAAAAAGAAAATATACAGAGAAGGTATTCCACAAACCACCAGGCAGTCCCAATGACAATGCGCATGGCTATCGACCCAACCATACTTTCATACCCAAATATACGTTCAATATCGCCCTGGTGTAAGACCAGAGAGCCAGGTACTTCTCCACTTTTCTCTTCCCCATTTCCTTCCCCTCCCCACCACTGTGTGGCTCTTAATCACCCGAATACTGAGCGAAAGGGACAACTTTCCTCATGCTGATAATAATAGCTAAATAAAATCATCAAAATCGAGGATTTGAATTTCTCATTTTTCGCTTCAAAACTGGACTACTAAGTGGATTAGAAGAAAATTCTCTATGTCTCACCGAAACATTCCAGGCACTGCCCCCAAACATGCGTCACATACGCGAGAAGATCACCGCACGAGCGGTTCCGCTGGAATCCGTATTAACGGTCATTAATAATTTTGTATGGACCAAACGCCGCCCTGTTAAAAACTGCAAAGCATTGAAAATGGTTTCATAAAACACCGTTATATTGAACTAAAACCGATATTAAAATTATTAATGGAAAGGCAATTGAAAAGTTTTCTGGAAATAAGGGGCGAACATAAATTCTTTCATTTTGCAATTTATTGAATTCCTTTGAAATCAAAAGTTTATTTCTTAATGGACGCTTTTGAAATAATGACCCAGCTGAACGTTGAAGACAAAGCATGCTGGAGAGGAATTTCCTTCAAAGATTTGTTTAAGTGTCATTCATAAAATATTAAGACTCTTAAAACATTCAATTGAAATAAATCTTTTTGAAGTGAAAACTTCTTTATCACCGTTGTGATTTGAAACTCGGTGAAAAGAAAAATAGCGACACTAAAAAGAGACAAACACGTACATCTATAGGATTTAGTATAATCGATCTCCTCTTTGTGCGGTGCTTCGTAGTCTTCCCACTTTTGTCTACTTTAGTTTTCTGAAAGTTTCAGTTCTGCCGCATGTGAATTGAACACTCAGTTTTTTTATTATTTTTAATTGACGTTTTTATTTTATTTTATTTTTTATTGGTATTTTTTTACATTAGTTCCACACAGGAGGCCCTTAGGAAAATAATTTCCCTCAGGGCCTATGTCAGATGGGGATGTTGTGTGCAGGGTTTTTTTAAGGAAAGGAAGGAGAGGAAGATCTGGGAAGGAAAAGGTATGAGGGGTAGTAGGAATTTGAGGGTCAATGTGTCCAGGAGTGACGGACTTATAAATCCATCGCCTTGAACAGCGTTTGGAGGGATGAGTTCTTACGTCCGTCACTCCTGGACACACTGACCACCAGATTCCTACCCCCCTCTCATACCTGTTTCCTTTTCAGAACTCCCTCTCATTCCTTTCCTTAAAAATCACATAGGCCCTCAGGGAAATCATTTTCCTAGGGCCTATAAGGCCTCCTGTGTGGAGCTAATATAATGTGCTAATCTCCCGATCACGCATGTCCATCACGCGTCCGCCGCCACGGCTGGTCTAACTTCACCCCGTGAACCCAGGCATCCCTGCAAAGTCACCAACGTAGTGAACCACTTGAGGTGACGTACGCAGGGGTTTGGCTTGCCAATAAATGATCTCGGGGCTGCGGTATCCATTCCTGCCACAAAAAATCTAAAATACATACATCACATTGGGGTATTTCCACAATCGAGGAATTCTGTTTAAAATATATGGAATATTTAAAGATCAGTTTTCTGATTCTAATCATCCTTATACTAAAAATGTTTGTTTATATGTTTTCTCTCAATATTATTGATATAAAAACGGTCTAAAACTGACAAAATCAAAACGGCCCATGGTTTGAAAATCGGAATGTGACGTCACAAGCGTCGCTCAGCTGGGCCAGCATAAATTAACACTGTCAGTGAGCGTCCACGCTCATGACATCACACCGTTGCCCCGCCCCAAATTATAGTTTTGGCGGTAATTCAAAAATGGGAAACCTTGACTCGCTGCAGAAAATGTATTCGTCAACATAAAAATAAAATAAAAATGCTGTAATCATCGTAATTTTTTTAAGCAAAAAAAAACGTGAAAATTCCCTTTTTAAAAATAAAGTAAAAAAGGTGTGTTCGTTAATCGGGCGATTCACACACGAGCCCCAGGCAATATACGTTGGACCCGGAGAGTACGTTATTCGTTACGCCTCTCTGACGCAGGACTAAATGCTAAACACTCGTCCCTTTCATTTGCATCGCATAATATACAATCGAAGGGATGAATTATTGATGAGAGGATTTCAAATGGAAAATCAAATTGTATCACGAATGAATAAGGTATAACTTTATTCAAAATCTTTATTATCTAGAAGAAAAAGTAACAGCGAAATTTTTTGCTGTTTTTATTGGTTTTATTATAAATTAGCCCAACCCGTAAAATATCACGGGATATTATAATTGTAGAATTTGTGAAGCCGAAATAATTAATATTTAATTATTAATATTTCTATTACAAACTCAATAATATATTTTTTTAAATTCATAAAGACAGATATTATAAACAAATTCTGCTTACACACAAGTTGTTATTACGCGTGACAGCTGTTTTGCCCTCGAAGGCATTATCAAAGTTTGATAATGCTTTCAAGGTGCGAAACAGCTGTCACGCGTAATAATAATTAAATAGCCGAACTTTTTCATAATAAACTGTTTTTATAGATTAGATTAGGTAAATAATAATATTATTGTAGGATTTATAGGTTCAATTAGGAGTTCCACCGAGCCAAACCCTCTGATATGAAAATATCGCGATTGCGATGAAACTTTGGGTATTTGATGTGCGCATGCCCGCGATGGTTTCCGTAAACAATAGTGAGCTCTGGCATCATGAAATTAAGCTTTGCTAAACCGTTCACTCGATTGCGATTAAAATTTGGGGATTTGTAGGGAGGAGTAGGGAGAGGGAGCGGGAGGATGGAGTGGGGAGGTGGGTGGGGGAGGGGGGAGTGGTGAGGGGAGGGGGAGGGTGTGGAGGAGGGAGGGGGGAGGGTGGAGGAGGTGGGGGTAAGGTTGGGGGAAGGGGGAGGGTGGACGAGGTGGGAGGAAGGTGGAGGGGGTTGGGACGGGGGAGCAAAACCCTAAACTAATTATTCAACTGCCTTTAAAATACTCGTATGTAAGTACGATAAATATGTCAAATATACACTTTGAAACTTCAGTAGTTTTTTAAGACGTATGATTGATTATCTATCTTCAACGTAGGAATATTAAGATTATCTTTTTAGGGTTAATTATTATTTAGGGTTATTTCACAATAGTTCTTATAATATGCGAGTATATAGAAAGGGTCAAACAGACAAAATACCTAGGGGTAATTATTGATAAACACTTACGCTGGACTGACCACATAACATTCATTACAAATAAACTAAAAGGAGTCATGCACCTAATGAAATCCATTAAAACATTTTCCCAATAACAATACTCAGATCCATATATTTTTCACTTTGTCAATCCATTGCCACATATGGAATACTGTCTTGGGGAAGTACTACAAATATAGCAATTGACCCAATTCAAAAGATTCAAAAGGCGATAATTAAACTAATCCTGCAAGTCCCTTTCTACACAGATTCAAACGAAATATACAAAACATTGGAAGTCATGTCCATAAAACAACTTTATGCCAAATCTGCTCTACTACACTTCCTCCAAAACAAACTCTATATTCCAATTCAACCCAAAATAATAATAAAAACCAGGTCCTTAACAAATATAACCCTGAACATATCTAAAACACACACCACATATGGACAAAGACATTTTCAGTATTATGCAATCAAACTTTTTAATTTTATGCCCATTACTCTGAAACAAATACTTACTGCAAATACATCTACAAACATTCACAAAAAACATATCACAGCCTGGATCAAAAATCAAGATATTCTTTTTATTCAAAATACTTTAATTCCTAACCAAACATAACCAATCTATAAAAAGTGTAAAATGAGTAAACACGTCTTTCAAGAATTTACCAATTATTCATATATACATCCCGCTATCATTTCTGCGTCCTTTCATCGGATCGACATTACTGCGTCTATCTGAAGGACTCGATTTTTCATAGTTTTAACTAATGTATATACTATCTTTTAAGTGTTTGATTGTTGCTAGGTATTTAAATTTTTTTAAAACATTAATTTAAAAATATACAAAACGAAAAAAACGCCCTTTAGCGTCTCACCAATCTGAACTCCTTTCATATTTAATGTAGTGAGGCGTCCTGCATATTCTTTCTTTCATTTTGTAAACAATGTAGGGTCCAATTATATATTTATTTTCATGTTGACGACAAACCGACGTCTTGCAGCGTTGCCATTTATTCTTTCAAGTTTTTGGTTAAACGACTTTAAAGGTATTAATAGAATATGAAGGCGCCAATATGACTAGCCCAGACGTTGTGGAATCTAATCATCTCGGCGGCAATGCGCACGTAAAATTTATTAAATTTGTGTGGGATTTTTGAGAATTTTGAATCAAAACTTTATTTTAAGTATGATTAGCTATGTTTAGTGATTAGATCTGAATTTCTGGGACCTTCCTGTCCTTCTTCGTGTTGAAGTGAGATTAGCTATATTTAGTGACTAGATCTCTATTGCTGGGACCTTTCAATCCTTCCTCTTCTCCTCCCCGGTTAAACTCCGCCTCGCGACAGTGATTATAGGTCTCGCAAGTTAAGTTGACTTCATCACAGTACTTACACAGTTGCAAAACTTTCATACAGCGTGTTTCGTTTTGGGCTTTTAACAAAAAAGCAATTAATAATTATTTCACAATTGAGAATTCGAATCCAAAGCGTGTTTAAATCGGTAACATAAAACTAATGTTGTTTTACAACATTTTTATAGAAATACTGAAGGTTTAGGAAGAAAAATAAGTTTATTAACTAAATGCGATAATCTTCAGGATTGAATTCAAAGGGGTATTCATAAATAACAACAAGGTTAAAAAAATATTACCTATGTTATTTAAAAAGATTAATTCGGTTTTCATTCAAAGTTAAAAATTTCATAATGATGAAATGAAGTGTGATTTCCAAAACCTGGGCTTACAAATTTGGCTGCTTATGGGTTATTTATTTTTTATAATTATGTGTTAGCAATCATCAGCAACACTAATTATTTAATTATGTACCAGTCATCATCAGCAACTATCTATACGTATATTATCTAAAATATAACAGATTACTAACCCAATGGTACAAAAGATTAACTGTTGAATAGGTACTAGTCTGTGTTACTCCAATTGCCTTAGACGTTAAATCATACAAGTCATTTATGCTTAAAAGTGGACCACCGTTTTTTTTTCATTATGAATAAGTAAAATAATTAAACATACCGATTAAAATTTCACGATTTGGTCCATTCAGTGATTAGCCACGTTCCGTTTCGTAACAGGACTCCATGATATCGTAATAAATATTAAACTTGCACACTTTACAAACACTATTTATTATTTCAAATTTATAAATTTGTCATTATTTGAGACTTGCAAAAATGTAGATGCACGTACGTTTAAATCAAATTACGAACCGAATGAATAGGACATCCTGTAAGTACAGCCTCAAAAGGGTGTCGTTAAACTAGCCTCTCTTCTAACTAGTTACAATAAGTGGGCGTAAGCAAGACAGATAGCCTTATCGGATTTGTGGGCGTCGCTTTACGTTCACACAGATAGACCAATACATCAATACTAAGCATTTTTATTGCTTCCAACTTAAAGTGTTTTACCTATACCACATTACGACATTAGTATCATGGTAGTGGAGTTCGGCGTGGTTTTCTCATAAAATCCATTGATGAATAAGCAAGAACAAAAATTAAAAAAACACATGGTATAAATTTTGTTATTAGTTTTTGGGGTATTATGCCGTGTTGCGCTACCTCCTTCTTTAGCCACGTTTCACACATCTGCCCTGATGATGGACACTGCAACGCTGTCCGAAACGTTGGCTAAAGAAGGAGGTAGCGCAACAGGGCATAATACCCCAAAATCTAATAACAAAATAATTTTTGGCCGTGAAAATCTAAAATCGTATCATATTGTATAAAATAAAATACAGTCTGTTCATGTTAGTTTTGAAGAATTAACTTCGAATATAAGTGGGTAATTATTACAACAACACGATTTTCAGTAGAAATATTATATAACTTATTAATTATAAGGAAATAGTAGACTTCGGAACAATAAGTCACTCATTTCTTATATTTTTTGCCATTTAATATCTAATTGTAGAAAACACAAAAGTCAATTTGGCGTGCATAGTCTTTTTCGTCTTTTTTTACTGATAATTTTTTTATTGAACATTTATCATATACATAGATGTATGTACTTTATCCGACTCACTAGACGACGTCTGTCCTGAGATGGGTAGCAATAGTTCTTAGCTTTTTAATAAATCTGCCAAGACCGGGATGTTTGGCGGTCCGTCCTCTCTGCCTACCACAGCGGGGAAACGGCGTGATGGTTAGTTAGTCAGTTAGTTAGTTGTTAGTCGGCATTCAAAATAACTAGGTAAACAAAATTGAATTACTTATATGTATAAAATATAATTAGAATTACTTTAAAAGATTAAGAAATATATAAATGTTTGTACCCAAATATTTTTTTTAAACACACAAAACTTCTTCTTGTGCCCTATCCGTTCAACAGACGTTGGCTATCATGTTGGCTATGCGGACTTTGTTTACTGTGGCCCGGAACAGCTCTACGGTAGACTGGCTAAACCACTGTCTCAATTTTTTTAATCCCGAGGTACTCCTTCCAGGGCCCCGTCTTTCGGCAATCTTTCCCCGAATTATGAGATGCAAGATCTCATACTTCTCTAGATATCTCATCACATGTCTAAGATATTGAAATTTTCGGATTTTCATAGTTTTAATAACTTTTTTTTTCTTTATGCATCCGAACCATAACATCTCCATTCGCAACCCTGTCCATCCATCTTATTTTAAGTATCATCTATCACATCTCGAATGCCATAATTTTTATATTTTATTTTTTTTTAAACTTTTTTTTAAAGAAAGACAAATATTCCCGGGTTACGAATAACCCAACAATGTTTGAAAATCTCCTACTACCAACACAGAAAGCCGAAAATGTTGCTTGTGTTGTGATGGAGGACTTAGCCAGCCGAGGAATTGAACACGCGGCGCTCGGGTGGGACCCAAGCGCTAAGCCCACTCAACCACTGACCAGTCAATTCTTCCAAAAAGTTCTTTAAAAAACTTACAAAATTTTAAAGTGCATAAAAAGGTGAGCCAAAATACATGGAAATTTTAATTGAATAAGAGGTTCCATGAGGTAATTTGGTAAAACATTAATGTAAAAAATAAATAAAATGCATTCTACAAATGGTTTTGTATCAGTTATTGATGAACCGGTGGATGCAATTTTTCTAGAGTTAACAGATACAGATATAGACACACCATCGAAATTAGTATTTTAATAATGCAACAAAATAAAAAATATTATCTAAAAATTAAAAACAAAGTCAGAAGTATGCGATTCACTGCGGTAGAAGTGAAACCTTCAGAAGACAAGAGTGAGGAGGCTACGGTGCACGCACAAATAGGAGACCGATAGGCTACGAAGCAACTCACAAAGAAGAAACCGATTACACTGTCTTATTCTCTTACAGGATAAATCCTATAGATGTTTGTGTTTGTCTCTTTTTGGTGTCGCTATTTTTCGTTTCATCGAGTTTCAAATTACAACAATGCTAAAGAAGTTTTCACTTCAAAAATACTTTTAACACAATATTTAATATATTAGGTACCTAGCACCTACAAGTATGAAAGCATACATATATGTAACAACGCGAAACGAACCACGAATTTTAGGAAAGGAATGAAGTATCTGCAAGTGGCGTTTCGCGCCGTTTGCTGTTGTTTCAATCCTTTCCCACAATTTGTGGTTCGTGTAGTTCGTGTTACACGCATGTAAACGCAGTTTTAGTACAGACATTTTGGGTGGCGGGTATGGGTACCGCCGCCCCGGGAATCATTTATTAGACTTTATACGGGGTACAATTAGTGTACTTGTTCACGAACTTGACCCACTAAACGAAAGATTTGTTTGTATTATAAGTATTATAAACAAACACATCACATGCAAACTCTTGAAATGTGTCATAGTTCACAGACCTCGATAATGGATTAGGTGGCCTGTTACGTAACAAGAGATTCATTCATTAATTATTTCTTCTAGAATATTGCCATTACTTTAATGATCGTTTGTTGCCGTTAAAAAGATAACTTTAATCGACATTTTTGATAACAGTGCAGTATCTCTCAACGACAGCGGATACCTACATATCGACCACACCTGCTGTTAAAATCATCGTGTTCTGCCTCGTGGTATCCGTGTTCGAGGTGTAAGGCTCTCGAATTGCAATTAGGAGGTCATGGGTTCAAATCGCCAAGTGAGCAAAAAATTTTTTTCATTAGCTCCACGCAGTTTTTTTATTTGATTAATCTGTATTATTTCACAATTTGATCACTTAAAATAAAATAAGGTATATTTGCGGCACGTTTCAGAGTGTAAAATGCTCTCAGTATTACCCAGGTGTAAGATCACCATTCAGAATTAATCAGTCAGTGGCTGAGTTGGCATCGCGTTCGGGTCCCACCCGGGCGACGCATGTTCAATTCCTCGGCTGGCTAAGTCCTCCACCATGACACAAGCAACAATTTCTGCTTAGTATGGTGGTAGTAGGAGATTTTCAAACATTGATGGGTTATTCGTAGCCCGGGAATGTTTGTCTTTCTTTTTAAAGAAAATAGAATTGAAATCCCCGCTGTAAGACCCGCGGTGGCGTTTCCAAAACCTATACCGGTTCAGTCGCTTTACATTTTCAGTATCAAAATTTAAATATTTAGAAATAAAATTATTAATTGCTTATGTATACATTGGAAAGATAATTTTATTTAGATTTTAGAAAAATTTTTGTTTTGGCAAAGTGATAAAAAATGATCAATATAGAGGAGTATTTACAATATATGGGAATAATATTAAAATTAAAATATTATGAAATAAAATTATTAATTTCTAATATACACATCAGAAAGCTGATGTTATCTAGATTTTAGAACAATTTTTGTTTTTGCAATGTGATAAAAAATAATCAATATAGAGGTATTTTGTTATTGTGTTATTAGTTTTAGGGGTATTATGCCGTGTTACGCTACCTCCTTCTTTAGCCAACGTTTCGGGCAGCGTTGCAGTGTCCATCATCAGGGCAGATGTGTGACTAGATCTGAATCTATGGTGGACACTGCAACGCTGTCCGAAACGTTGGGTAAAGAAGGAGGTAGCG
The DNA here is from genome assembly GCA_917880885.1 of Limnephilus marmoratus. Lineage (NCBI taxonomy): Eukaryota > Metazoa > Arthropoda > Insecta > Trichoptera > Limnephilidae > Limnephilus > Limnephilus marmoratus. The sequence continues at coordinate 21,541,888 of OU862930.1, read as the reverse complement.
TAACACGGCATAATACCCCAAAAACTAATAACAAAATAATTTTTGGCCGTGAAAATCTAAAATCGTATCCAATATAGAGGTAGAGTAAGTTCGGGTAATATGGCACACCATAAGCCTTTTTGGTAATAAAGTATGAAATTTTTGAAATCAAACAGCTTTTATTGGTTAAATCAGTCCTTTGAACTTAATGGTACAAAATAATTATAAGTTTAAGGTTATTTGATTTCGAAACATGACCATAACAAACTTTTTACATAATCTTGAATAATCTTAAAATAAAAATGTGGTAGGGCAATATGGCCTAGGGCCATATTGGCCACAAATGAAGTGTGCCATATTGCCCACCAGATCAAATAAAATAAAAAAAATAAAACAAATAAGGACTTTCGTCAGAACTGTCATCGTACAATGGTTCATTTTCTTCCTCCGAGCTAGACATTTGTACCCCCTTATATTTTGACTTTGGCTTTTTACCTTTTACCTTTGCCTTTACCCATAGTCTTTTCGATTTAATTTTTTTTCTTTTTTAAAGAGTCTTGCAATTCATTTTGTACGGGGATGAAGTAAGCAATGTCGACGTAGCAGCCTTTCTGCCTCGGTTAGTAGTTTTTCTAAGTGCTCTTTCTGGTATTGGAGACAATTGGAACGGCATTATCAAAATTTTGATCTCTTGAAGTCGAAGGCTGTGGCGACCTCGTAATGGGAACTACAACTTGTTCAAAACGGACAGGTGGTGTGCTGTTCTCGTCTCTTGAAGCAGTATCAACTCATCAGCGTCAACTTGTGACTCATATCAGGTTCATTTATGGTGGACGTCATGTCAACAGATTCATTTTCTATTGCAGGAGTAGAACCTAAAGTTGTTGGTTTTGGTGTAATATTTTCTTGATTAGAGATTCTACATTCTGGCTCATTGTCCATATTAATAAAATCGTGATCTTTAAAAACATTTCTGTTAACAGGATATAACCCTGTTGCACGAAAACCACCGACAGGTATCTCACCGCTTTGAGAACGTGGATATGCGTGTCGAAAAACTTCCATAATTTCATATTGGGTTAGTCGGCATGAATTGTTCCTTACTCATGATCTTATCTCATCAGATACATAATTTTTCAGTGGTTCCACGAATGACTTATTTAGTGGTTGTATTTTGTGGCTGGAATGTGGAGGAATTGATAATAAGTGGGCATGATTTTGTCTCGCGAGGTCTATCAATTCCAGATTTCTAGTAAGACTTGTATTTATTTTTAGTATGACCCATTTTCTTATTTCATACATCTTCAATTGTCTTTTTCATTAACACCTTGCACAAAGTTTGGCGTTTTCTTTGTAAAATTGGTTTTCGTAAAGCCATTGCCTTTAGGAAAAATTTTTTAACATATTATAAAGATTTACGTTTTGTGAGGCCAATATGGCCCGGTAGACCATATTGGCCACCTACCTAGTGGCCATAATAGCCGCAAAGACGTTTATGACATATAAAATTCTAACCCAAAAACTAGTAAGTTAAGTACTTAAAAAAGGTCACCACACTATTAATTAAAAGTTTACCTACAAAACTGTGTATAAGCAATATAAAAACAATGATTATTTGAGGGACAGTAATGAGTGAAACTTACCAACAAAATAACATCAAATCAGATATTTTTCGATCGTCGCACTCGCCGGACAAACGCGCACTCACCGCAATGTAAGAATCTAATGAGGGGGTCAAGGGAAGGGGCCTGACAATATGGCGGATACATAAACCACTAGTGTTGGTTGGTATCGGAGAAAATAACAGTGGCCATATTGGCCGACTAGGCCATATTACCCGAACTTACTCTACATTTAAAATGTAAATTGTCGCTACCGCGACTGAACCGGTATAGGTTTTGGAAATACGCCCCCCGGTGTATTCAGAATTGAAACGTTGCTTGAAATGGTTTTAACCGTGATTGGTGACAAGATGTTTGTAAATGTTCGATACACTTGTATTATGTATGTAAAAGCCCTGTGTACGGGCGTTTAAGTAATAAATAAATAAATAAATAAATAAATAAAGATTTATATAACCAGGTTTTTCCCCACCTTCCTCTTTCCCATCTCCTTCTCGTTCCCACTACCTTCAATTCCGCAAGATACCCCAATTGGGGATGCCGTAGAATCACTGGCTCCAGATGGTTGAATGGTGGTCTTGCACCTGGACGAAACTGAAATTATCATCTTCTCTAGAAGGAGAAGCCACAAGTATAACTACTTAAACATAACTATTTAAATGATAAATTTTGTAATAAACACATATTAATCAAATAAAATGTTACTAGCGCACGTCCTCCAGATTGCTAATAGAAAGCTTTAGCCCTCGATCACCGAGGTCGTTAGTTCCTGTCTCTAGATTTTGATGCACGTCTAGGGTTGCCATCTGTCCGGCTTTAGCCGGACATGTTTGGCTTTTTTAGGTCGTGTCCGGCTAAATATTTATGTGTCCGGCCTGTCCGGCTTTTGTTAGGCTTTTTTGGTTCGCACGGGTTTTGTCTTCCGAACTTCTGACATTGGTGGAATATTACTTTCAAAGAGTTTTCTCTTTAAAAAACACCCAGTGGACTAAGGAACGCAATAAATCGCAAACAATTGCTAAGATGGTGTACACATTGTATAATTTAAAAATGACATGTCAAGGATTTTATTAAATGATTTCCAAAGAAAACGACGTTTTGGATAAAGTAGATGAAAACGCCAAATATACAAAATGGTAGCTTTTTGTAATTTTTGAATAATTTGGAGAAGTCGAGATTTCATTTTAATTTATGTTTTTCGTTTTTTGTCCACAAAGATAAATATGTTTCATTCTATATCTATTTAACGAAAAATTTTAGTCAACTGTTTAACCAGAAAAAAGTTATGTTTTGTTTGTTTGTTTTATAAGTTTTGTATGTCTACAGACAGAAGACTCAATATTTTTTATTTTGTTATTGACATTATATTATATACAAATGTCAACTGATGACAAGGATAAGACAGATTAATGATTGTTGTAATTAAATTGGTCAATGCGTGATTAATAAAGAACTGTAAGTTGTAACAGATTTTTTATAATTATGTATAAAAGTTATGTCCAAAATTATGTACGTACGTCCGGCTTTTAGGGCAAAATGTCCGGCCTTCCAGATCGCAGAGTCAGGCTTTTTTATTTTAGAAGATGGCAACCCTATACACGTCTAAACTAAATGGAACCGGGGCTCTTACCCTATAACTACGCACTTCACGTTAAAAAAAATGTACCAATATTTTTCAAGTGGTTAAAATCGCCAATAACCAATTCTTAGTAGTTTTTCTCTCTTAGTCTCTGAAGTCCACCTGAACGTTTTCGGTTTAGTATGAGAACTTGTAAAAATAGTACTTCTAGTTAACACAATTTCGTTCTTATCATTAGAAATAACCCGGAATGCAGCATCACGTGAATCATCACATCAACAATAAATTTCAACGTGTTTTGTGAGTAAGAAGAAAAGTCATAGTTTTCGAATTACTTACCTACAGCTTTGGCAGATTTGGTAATTATTACTACAACACAATTATCAGTAGAAATATTATGTCTTTTGCGAATCTTATAACAAAATTATAATATATTTAATTTGGGAGGCAAGTGTGGGTACCGCCGTCCCGGGAACCATTTGTAGGATAACAAACACCTCTGCCATAGGTCATCCCAAGTGGTTCGCTACGTTTGGTGACTTAGCAGGGGTGCCCGGGTTAATGGGGTGAAGTTGGGCTTATAACATAGAACAACGTACAAAAATTATATTAAAAGCAGATTTTTGTTTACACGAATACCGCACAAGAATTCCAACTGCTCCCAACAACCAGCCAGCGAGACTATGGCATCCCCAATTGCGGTATGTTGTGAGGCTGAAGGTAAGTGGTGAGGGGAAGGAAATGGGGAAGAGGAAGGCGGGGAAATACCTGGCTATTCAGATCTAGTCACCAAACACGGCTAAAGCCATTTCAAGCAACTTTTCAAATCTGAATGGTGGTCTTACACCGGGGGTGGTTTTGTTCTCGACTACTAGGATAAGAAACATGTAGCAAAACTGATTTTCGGCTTTATCTTATTATGATCAATGTGCAATTCAGATGGAACACCGCTATCGTCAAGTATGTGTGTGAAGGGTGTTTTTGTGGATGTAAGAATCTCTATTTATTTTATATTGTGTAAGTGTTTAATATTATTTCTCAACTCGTGTCATGTACTTGTCCATTGGTCCTCATCGCTATTTAGCACAGTTGTGATTTGAAATTCTATGAAACGAAACTCTATGAGCGACACTTCATAGATGACATAGGCCCTGAAGGAAATTATTTTCATCAGGGCCTCCTGTGTGGAGCTCATGTATAGAAAAAAGAGACCAACACATACCTATATCTATAGGATTTAGTCTCATTCTCGCACTACATATTATTTTTAATGAATTCATACATTATGAAATAACACAAAACACTCCCCCACCCTTAGTAATAATACATTGTACCAACCCACTGTTTTGTAATTGTCAAGTCATTATATGTTTGCCATGAGGAAGAAACGGTCGTTCCGAAACCGGTCGGCGTTAATAAAATATATAAGTTGTTCTAACAAAGTTATATTGTTTAATTTATAAATAAAATGTTACTTGCGCACTCCGGGATTTGAAACCGCGACCTCTAGACCACGGAGGCCGCAATTCATGACTTTAAAGTAATTTCTGTTTTTTTGCTCGTCTAAACTAACTAGAACCAGGACATCTCTTCTTTCCGATCCATCTGATTACTTACTACACTACAAAAAATAGTCATCTATATTTTTTTGTTGGTTAATATCGCCAAATTCTTGGTAGTTTTTTTTTTTTAATTTTCCTCCGGCTTTTGGGTTTGTTGATTGAAGGTTGGGTAGGTTAATCTGGGGGTTAGTGTGTCCAGGAGTGACGGATGTATGAGTCCATCCCTCCCACTTCGGTGCAAGACGATGTTCCGAGAAAAAACGGCTGAAGAAGTCAGAAGTCAGAGAGAATGGTTCCCTCAACCATTCTCTCCCGTTCCGGCCTGCCATGCACATGGTGGGCAGAAGCATCCAACGCCAAGACCCGGGCAAACCTTACCCCATAAACTCGGGCACCCCTGCTAAGTCACCAAATGTAGCGAATCACTTGGGGTGACCTACGGCAAAAGTGTTGGTTATCCATTAAATGGTTTCCGGGGCGGCGGTACCCATGTCTGCCTCTCAAATTGAAATTGAAAAGTCAGAAGAACTAAACGAAACCAAAAGAAAAATTCCACTTCTAGTAAATTAGTTGAGGCAATTTCGTCTTTATTTTTAGATATAAGCATGGATGCTGTGATTGAATATTAGTTTAACAATGAATTTCAATTCACTTTGCGAGTAAGAAGTAAAATCATTACTTTAAAAAAAATGCAGCTTTTGAAAATTCAATATCAGCAAAAAAAACTATTATTTAATGCGTTAACAACGACGATATTGTTGCAACATTGTCTTGGTGAAATTGAAATATTAATTACACACGTTTGACAAAGATCCATCCTTATTGGAATCATATTTGGCGCCAATTTTGAATAGGTAATGTAGCTGTATTTCAATGTAATCTTACGTAGCAATGTGCGATATTTAAGTATGATTGCTTTGTTTTCGCAGAGAACAGAAGAAACGCTGTTTAAAAGCGATGTTGCCAAATGTAGGAGTTGCGATACGCGAGTCAATAAAAGCCAATAAAAACGTATATTTTGCTAAAAATATACGCTCGTCTCTGCAGCGCCGCGGCTCGCCACCTCGGTGACAAAACACTGAACTAAAATAGCATATTTCAGTTGATTTGGGTACCAATACCGCGTCTGGCTTATTTTCGTTTTTGGACTGTATGAGGGTAGAGGAGTGGGGAAAACTTGAAATTATTAATATATATATATATATATATATATATATATATATATATATATATACATCCTGCTATCATTGCTGCGTCTTCTAATGGTCCACTTTCATTCAATCCTGCGTCCGACCGTCATTCTGCGTCCGGTATACGGACGCAGGATTGAACACATGTAATTTCTAGTTTTCCCCACTCCTCTACCCTCATACAGTCCAAAAACGAAAATAAGCCAGACGCGGTATTGGTACCTAAATCAACTGAAATATGCTATTTTAGTTCAGGGTTTTGTCACGCGAGCGGCGAGCCGCGGCGCTGCAGTAGACGAGCGTATATTTTTAGCAAAATATACGTTTCATTGACTAGCGTATCGCAACTCCTACATTTGGCAACATCGCTTTTTAATAGCGTTTCTTCTGATACAGATCAATCATAGTAAAAACATCGCACATTGCAATTAAGATAAGAAAAAAACAAGATTTCATTCAAATTCAGCTAGTCATTATGTTATTATTGTACAGCAAATATTTTCGCAACTTTATTTTTTTATATGATCATTTTTAAACAAATATTGGTTATTTTCTTATCCACAATTATAAATTCCTACATTGCTTAATCGTGTGCCACGCCACTCTATTATTATTAAACAAGATAAAACCAATGTGCTTAATATACCTATTAGTAACTTGAAAACTTTTTTATTACAAATAAAACAATTTTCTCTTCAATTTATGATTGATTTGAAATTAAAAAATATATGTGAGATACTTTGAGATTCACGGAGAATACAAGACTGATGAGTGTAATGAGATAAGAATAGGACTCTTAGATGGTTTGGGCATGTAAAGCCAATTATCTAAAGAAAGGTTGTAAGAAGAATATATGACGTGAACTTGAACGGTAGAAAAAGTCGGGGATGCCCGAGAAAGACATGGCTTGATTAAGTAAACCGAATTCTTGAGTCATGTCGAAAGACAGAAGAAAAGAGCGATGTATGGATGTGAATGAGGCAAGGAGTGTATGCACAGACCGAGTTGTTTGGCGGTCCTCTCTACGAACCCCTGCAAGGAAACAGCGGGATGGTTAGTTATAGTTATTGTGAGATAATGTTTATTTATTATTAAAGGCATGTTATTTTATTTGTTTACACAGTTTTATGCTTTCGATTTTCCTTTTAAGAGATTTAACATATATTTTCCTCCCAGGAGGCCCTGGGAGGAAAATAATTCCCCTCATGATCTATGTCATCTTTGGGTATGCTGTGTGGTGGGTCATTTTTAGGAGAAGAAGGAGTGGAAGTTCTGGGAAGGAAAATGGTATTGGGGGTGGGTAGGAATCTGGGGGTCAACGTGTCCAGGAGTAACAGTCAAGGAGGCTCTCTCAACCGATCTTTCCCGACTTGGCCTGCCATGCTACTGGTGGGCAGACGCATCCGCTACCAAGACCCGGACAAATCTCACCCCATTTACCCGGGAACCCCTGCTAAGTCACCAAACGTAGCGAACTACTTGGGATGACCTATGGCAGAGGTGTTGGTTATCCTATAAATGGTTCCTGCGGCGGCTGTACCCACACCCTCCTCCCAAATTGAATTAATTTTAATATAATATTCGCAAAAGACGTAATATTTCTATCGATAATCGTGTTACATTAATAATTACCCAATCTGCCAAAGCTGCAAGTAATTTGAAAACTATGACTTTTCTTCTTACTCGCAAAACGTGTTGAAATTCATTGTTAGATTAACATTTAAAAACCAAGGCAAGTGATGCTGTATTCCGGATTATTTCTAATGATAGAAATAGTATTTTTCCAAGTTCTCCTACTAAACTGAAAACGTTCAGGTGAACTACATAGACTAATCGAGAAAAACTACTAAGAATTGGCTATTGGCGATTTTAACCAACTGATAAATATTAGTACATTTTTTAACGTGAAGTGTATAATCATAGAGAAAAGACCCGGTTCCATTTTATTTAGACGTGCAAGAAAACCCAAGGACAGGAAATAACGACCTCCGTGGTCGAGGGCAAAGCTCTCTATTAGCAATCCGGAGGTCTCGGATTCAAATCGCGGCGTGCGCTCATAAAATTTTATTTGATTAATACGTGTATTATTACAAAATTTATTAATTAAAAATAATTGTATTAGTAGCTATATTTGTGACTCCTTCTAGATAAGATGATAATTTCAGTTTCGTCCTGGTGTAAGACCACCATTCAACAAATGGAGCCAGTGAGTCTATGGCATCCCCAATTGGGGTACCCATGTTGCGGGATTGAAGGTAGTGGGACGAGAAGGAGATGGGAATGAGGTAGGTGGGGAAGAACCTGATTATATAAATCTGGTCACCAAACACGGCTAAAGCCATTTCAAGCAACGTTTCAATTCTGAATGGTGGCCTTACACCGGGGATTTCAATTCTATTTCCTTTTTTATTTTTTTTTTAAAGAAAGACAAACATTCCCGGGCTATGAATAACCCAACAATGTTTGAAAATCTCCTACTACCACCACACTAAGCAGAAAATGTTGCTTGTATCGTGATGGAGCACTTACCCAGCCGAGGAATCGAACAAGCGTCCCCCTGTTGGGACCCAAACGCGATGCCCTCTCAGTCACTGACCGTTCAATTCTGAATGGTGATCTTACGCCAGGGCGATTCTGAGAGTATCTTACACTTTGAAACGTGCCGCAAATATACCTTATTTTATTTTAAGTGATTAAATTGCGAAGTAATACAGATTAATCAAATAAAAAAAACTGCGTGGAGCTATGTAAAAAAAAAATATTAGCTCAGTTTGCGATTTGAACCCGTGACCTCCTGATTGCAATTCGAGAGCCTTACACCTCGACCACGGATACCGACAAGGTAGAACACGATGAATTTCACAGCAGGGTACCTGGCATGGTCGATTGACATAGGTTTTATCGAAAATATCGGTAACTTGTCATCGCTCCTGAGCACGACTGCAGACCGCTAACGAACAAATGAAAGTTCACAACGACTAACGGTTCCTAATTTATTTGACGTGAACTGTTATTTGTTCGTTAGCGGTCTGCAGTCGTGCTTTTTTACATTTTCGATAAAACCTATGTCGATCGACCATGCTAGGTACCCAGGTGCGGTTGATGTCCTCGATAAGTAGGTATCCGCTGTCGTTGAGAGATACTGTACTGCTGTCAAAAATGTCGATTAAAATCGTTATCTTTTTAATGGCATGAACCGTCCATTAGAGTAATCGGCAATACTCCAGAAGACAAAATTAATGAATGAATCTCTTGTTACTTAACGGGTCTCCTAAACCATTATCGAGTTCTAGGAACCACATTTCAAGTGTTTGGATGTGATGTATTTGTTTATAATATTTATATTACAAACAATTTTTTCATTATTAGGTCAAGTTCGTGAACCAGTACACTAATTGTACACCGTACAATTCTTGATGGTACATCCGATACAATGTTGAAGTAATAATTAACCTTTTTAATTATGATCTGATATCGATGTTTTTCAATCCTCTTTTGTTTAGAATTCATTCTTCAGAACTGGCATAAATAGACTGGCTACAATCAGACACTCAAAAGTTAGCACGTAAGGAGCCGCAACCGGGCTCAAAAAGAAGAAGATGGAGAAATATGAAATTACGAGTGCTAGAGGAGCGCGCTTGTATTTAAATTGTGAAAATGTTTAATAAAACGCGACTCGTTTAAAATAGAGCAAAAATCTCGAGGGGGTTGTCTTAAACAGCATTTAAAAAACACTGTGATTTTTTTCATACATATAACTTGTAAAATAACTGAAACAAATGTGTTTATAATAATTTTTGGAGCATACTTTCTGATTCTTTTCCATGGAGGGAATTTTATATAATTTGTTTTTCGGCATGGGGAATGTCTAGATATTATCTTCAAGAAAAACATATAATTTTTAAAGAGCTTTAAAACTTAACGTGATTGTGGCAAGGAGTGTGTGCCAAGATCGAGTTCTTTGGCGGTCCTCTCTGCAAAGAACAGTGTCATTGTTAGATTAGTATTAGATTTAGTTATTAACTTACATATTATCCGAAGTCATATTATATTAATTGTTTAGACAGTTTTATGCTTTCGCTTTTCTATTTTCCCCTTTTCCCTTTAAAAGGATTTATCATACAATTTAGTTGTTAAAAACCTAAGCCCCTAAAACCCCTAAAATTGTTTCTCCCGTGAACGAAAATGCATCGTCAAGCATGATAAGAATTTTTTTTTAAAGAAAGACAAACATTCCCGGGTTAACGAATAACCCGACAATATCTGAAAATCTCCCACTACCACCACAGTAAGCCGAAAATGTTGCTTGAGTCGCAATGGAGGACTTAGTCAACCGAGGAATCGAACACGAAGCGCCTGGGTGGGACCCAAACGCGATGCCCACCGGTCTATAATATAATTCAAAATAATAATATATATATAATTAGTGACCGACCGAAGGTTCGGTTTCGGTTTCGGCAAGTTTCGGCAAGAGTACGGCTGGAGAATCAAAGGAACTCCCTCAACCATTCTGTCCCGAACCGGCCTTCTATGCAGCTGGTGGGCAGACGCATCCGCTGCCAAGACCCAGACAAACCTCACCACATGAGCATAACATATTATAGGGCACTACTTTCTACTGATAATCGTGTTGTAGTAATAATTAGCCACTTATATCTAGAGTGCATTCTTTAAAATTAACACGAAAAAACTGTTTTTGATGAGAACACAATACAGGATTCCACTACACTGATATAGTCATAATATGGTAATCACTGTCGTAATCAAAATGGAGAGAAGAGGAAGCATAGGAAGATCCCAGCAATATACATCTAGTTACTAAAAATAACAAATAAAACACTTCAAGCAACGTTTTAATTCGGAATGATAAGTCTCAAAAAAAATCTCATACCATTTTAATAAATTTTACGTGGGCATTACCGCCGGGTTGATTAGAGTCCGCGACGTATGGGCCAGTCATCTTGGCGCCTTCATATTCTTTAAATACCTATACAGTCGTCTAACCAAAAACTTGAACAAATAAGCGGCAACGTCGCAAGACCTCGGTTTGTTGTTAACATGAAAATGAATATATAATTGGACGCTATATTGTGGACCAAATTAACGAAAATATACGCAGGATGCACCACTGCATTGAATATGAAAGGAGTTCAGATTGGTGGAACAGTAAAGGGCGTTTTTATCGTTTTGTATATTTTTAAATTAATGTTTTTCAAAAATGTAAATACCTAACTACAATCAAACACTGAAAAGATAGTATATACTTTAGTTAGAACTATGTAAAATCAAGTCCTTCAGATAGACGCAGTAATGTCGATCTGATGAAAGGACGCAGAAATGATAGCGGGATGTATATATATATATATATATATATATATATTTTTTTTTTTTTTTTTTTGTTGAATAATTATTAAAATGTAAAAAAAGAAAAAAAAAACTTTCTACTACGACACATAAATACTTGTACTTGTCACACTTAATCATAAACACGTAAACACCTCAGCACAGGTTCTCCTAGTGAGGTGTTAACGAAACATACAATATCACCAACCAACAGTTTCACCTTCTCAAACCTACCTTACACCCAACATAAAGAAATGTATAATTAATATCTAAAAAGGTTTTCAAAATATATTACATGTGTAAAAATGTTATTAATAAGGTGAAAACTGTAATATATTTAGATGTAAAATAAAAAAAAATTAATTGTTGCTTATCTGGGCCTAAATAAGCGAATAAATTTCTCAAGTCCATCAGAGCCCGAGGCAATGTCACTCCGGCATTACTAAATAAATTATATTGCGTGCCACGAGCCAAATAATTATTACGAAATTATGACCGGTCTTATATAACCTGGCCCCATTGACGTCAGAACTGAAATTACCTGAGTCTGAATCACAGGAATTTTCTTGTCGCCATTATAAAGGAATTATAAAATGCTTCCCGGTCCGTGCTAAACCGTAGATTTGTTATTCTAACAAAATTAATCGATTTGGGAAGCGTCTATACGTACCGTCATTCCGGGAACCAGTAAAACCTCGGCTATAGGTCACTCCAAGTTAGCTGCGTTTGTTCATGGGGTGAAGTTTGTTCGGATCTTGGCGTAGGATGCCTCTGCCCACCAGCTGCATAGCAGGCTGAATCGGAGATCGTAGGTACCTCTCCAGCCATACTCTCTCGGAAAATCACCTTACTTCGCAGTGGGAGGGATGGATTCATACGTCACTTACTCCTGGAAACACTGACCCACAGATTCCAACCTACCCCTCAAATCTATTTCCTTCCCAGAATATCCTCTCCTTTAATTTATAAAAGGACCCTTCACTATTTTTTTTTATAATTTAACATAATATAAGGTAAATTTGCAGCACGTTCCAGAGTGGAAGATACTTTCATTATAGAAACGTTGATTGAAATAGCTTTAGCCATTGTAGGGGCGTGTAAATAACCCCAGATACGAGGGAATACTACCCTATGTAAATTAATGAAAGATGAACTCTTCCCTATGTGACACAAAACAGATTATACAGCAATTCCAAAATCCTCAGTGAAAACAAAACAATATTCACTCAGAGAATGCAGCTCTACACACGATGTCCAGACAAACGACACTAGTTTCTTTTCTCAAATATTGATTTTGCCAAGGCGGTATTGTACAATCTCAACAGATGTTTATCACAGGAAGAAAGTTCAAACAATGAATATGAATTTTGCACATTAATCGTACGTGCCAAAACCTCACAACAATACTTCAATTATGGGTTAATTTTGATTAAGACTGACATCTCTTGGCTTTAAACAACACTCACGTCGAAAGTAATTGCCTGCCCCACAGAGGTAAGAAAATGCATGAATATACTGAATTTTAATGTCACATAGGTAAATTCAATATAATACAACCACCATAGATGGCGCCCCCATGATCCCATAGCATAAATTATTAATTTAAATGAGACTAATGCCTAAATGTATTTAAATATATTTTATGGCGCGTATCCAGCCATGTTTGGTGACTAGATCTGAATATCCAGGTACTTCTCCACCGACTTCTTCCACATCTCCTTTCCCCTCCTTAATACCTTCATCCTCATAACATACCCCAATCGGGGATGTCATAGTCTTACTGGCTTTAGACGAGAGCAGGTGGGAATCTTGCGAGGTATTCACATAAAATAGTGCTCGTAGTCTTTCATATTAATTCGTTCAGTTTCGTAACAGACCAACACACAGAACATATAAAGGTTACTGTCGCAACTGGGAATCGATCTCAGGATCTCTGTCTTACCGGGATAAAGAAAAAAAATCTGTGAGTATGAATATTTTTTTAATATTTTGTTATCCGACTTTTGGGTTCCAAAATTATCTCCTTAATCCACACTGCCGCTTAATCCACACTGCCGCTTCAATAAGGCATATTCGCCATCTCGTCGCCTCAGTTTTTAATTGTCAAAACGACTATTTTAGTTTTTGTTCAATCTCCACTACTAAAAATAAAGTATGAAAAATGATAGTTTATCACTTAACTAAAAATTATTTAAACTAATGAGACCTTTGCCTTTACGGAAATAGCTTTATATTAAACACCTATCATAATGTTTAATTGAAATAATGAAAGAAAAACCTTCTCACCTGTAAAAATTTCAAATGGTTGTTTGGACAATTAAGAACTAAGGCGAAGATCTGCCATTGTTACAAGTCATACAAATATTTTCTACCTGTGAAGAGTTAAAGATGTAGATACATATAATAAATTTTGTATAGGTGACTGTGAACGTAGGAAGCTGCGGACTTTGTTTCATTGGCGAAGCAATTTATCCCTTCACATCATATACCCTCGGGACATTTGGAATATTTAAATACAATTATATAATAATACGCCTGTTAATAGCAACGCTGAGGTATAATGGAAGCTGGTTCGAGGTGTTTTTATCCAATTACATTAAGTGAAAACCGTTGTTTAAAACCGGACTTTATGCATTTAAATTGACATTTATTTGTGTTCTAATATCCTTTTTTTTTACCATACCATACTCAGGAGGCCTTGAGGAAAATATTTTTCCTCAGAGCCTATGTCATTTTTTGGGACGCTGTGTGGAGAATCTTTCAAAGGAAGGGGACTAAGTTCTGGGAAAGATAAGGTATGAAGAGTGGGTAGGAATCGGGGTCGTATGAATCCATCCCTCCCACCGCGGTGTAAGGCAATGATCCAAAAGTCTTCTGCTTGAGAGGTCACAAGGTCTCCCTCAACCAGTCTCTCCCGATCCGGCCTGCCATGCAGCTCGTGGGCAGAGGCATCCGCAGCCAAGACCCGGACAAGCCTCACCTGGGCGCCCCTGCCAAGTCACCAAATGCAGCGAACCTCTTGGGGTGATTGTGGAAGAGGTGTTGGTTATCCAATAAATAGTTCCCGCGGCGGCGGTACCCATACCCCCCTCCCAAGTTGTAGTTTTTATTTTATATTTACATTTTTGTATTTTTTGTAAACCTTTTAGCCCATCGGACCCTTAGTTCTCTGTTATTCGATTTTATTTGGATTGTTAAGTTTATTTTATGTAATAGTTGATTTTACAATCTTAAATAAAAAAAAAATTAAAGGGGACGTATGATGACATTATGTATGAATGTAGATGAACCGAAGGGTAAGTTATGTATGTGGTTCCAGCATTCAATTTATGATATTAGAAATTTTACTTTTATTTTTTTATTTAATTGTTGACACGGAGGGGTCGAGGGAGGGGCAGAGGAAGGGATTAAAAATGAGTCATAGTAGCGGTAGGGATAGCAAGGGGCACGGACAACTGTATATAGCCTGCTCACGCATCGGAAATCCTTCTAATTTATTTTTAATTTGTACGCATCAAACGGATAAAAAAACACTGTCTTTGATTTGCATTGCAACGCATGCCGGGTACTAGTTTGTATAACATAAAAAAACGTCACGTAACACACGCCCTGACATAACTCGTATTTTGGTAAAGTCGTAAAAATATTTTGCTGGCAAAACAAGGTGCTTCCTTCATAAATCACAAATGCGTTATGCGTGTGAATCCCGCACTCTAAAAAAGGGGATGGTCCGTACATAAAGCGGCGGGGAAAATTCTGACACATACCCCTTTAGTTTAGTTATTTTATGGCCAACAGGACTCGAGTCTTTACCCGGTTCACCAGCCTCACTTATCCCTGAGGAAAACCCAGACTATCGTATTTAGAATCTTCTACAGGATATCCTTTTACGAGTAGATTTCTATCGAGGACGAATCACACACCCGTCACCACAGCAGGAAATCAAAAAATGCCAAACTGAGATAATAGTCCAGTAACTTTATACATCACAGCATGCGTCAAATTCGGTAGTTCTGATTTTTTGCAGACTTGTTTATGATGTTGGCCTAATGAATAATCCAAGTTTGTGACCTCAAGCGCCGAACGCAACTTTGTCAAAAATCGAAAAAACCGCGAAAAAATCGTTATTCTTTCAAATTTCGACGATTATAACCCTAAAGGATTAGTTTTGAAAAAACTTTTTTAGGACGTTTGTAAAGTAGACTAAATTAAAAGTAAAGTAAAAAATTGCGAAGTTCGAAAAAAATTATAAACTTTGAAAGGCTTAATCTAGGAAACTATTGAATCTACAGCGACAATTCTAGTATCATATTGTAGCAAATTTAGTCTACTTTAAAAACGTCTCAAATTTTTTTTCAAAAACTAGTCCTTTAGGGTTATAATCGCCAAAATTTGAAAAAATAATAATGAAAAATCGATTATTATGTTAAATTTGAAAAAATAACATAATAATCGATTTTTGACAAAGTTGCGTTCGGCGCTCGAGGTCAGAAAATTGGATTTTTCTTTAGGCCAACATCATAAACAAGTCTGCAAAAAATCAGTACTACCGTATTTGACGCATACTACCCCATCTTTCAGGCGACAAAGTTACTGGACTATAATATACTTAAGAGCGTTTAACCAGCCAGCGGACGAAAATCCACATTTCGTCGAAAGTTGTTCTTACGATCGTGCAGGGCGGTTACAATGAGAAAGATTAATTATTATCCGTATCAGCTTTTTTAAATTATAACTCAATATCGAATTTATTTCAATCCAAATTAGCTTTAATTTATACCTTCATCCAAAAATGCTGAAAGGCGTGATGATAAAACTATTAAAATAATGTACTTTTGGTAATTATTTTTTGATTATAAGTATTTATCATTTTTAAATAATGTATAAATTTAATAAGAATGTTAATAAAATCTGAAATATATTAGTTTGTAAGTGCGCAAATAAATACACAAATGGACCAATTTTCGTCAAGAAACACATGTACGTACATATTTTTTAATGATTTTATTGAAACTAAAATTAAAACTCTAAAACATGCGTTTGCTAGATAATGTATTGATTTATTTTACTGCATGATTATATTATTTGAAATGGGTGTGGTATAATACAAAATCTTTTTTGAAAATTTAACAAATCTGCCACCGACCTATGGAATAACCTTATTATACTAAAAATTAAAAAATTTTCTCAAAATTTATTACATGCGAATGCTAGATAAAAGAACAATCTTTCGAAATTCATTTATAATTTTTTGTGGAAAAGAGTCAATACGTCTAAAATCTGATTTTAAAATGACATATTTCTGGTTTTCTCTGGTAATGCCCTCTTAAGGCAGGGACACACACGTTCACATCACAGTAAGACACCTGTACAACATACAATCTAATTTTCTATGAAAATAGATTGTCCAGTCAAGGAAGAAGGTGTAGAGTGCGTGATCAGGAACCTAAGCTTTCTTCAGGAACTTGTTCAGGCTGCTTAGGGTGTGAACATTTTGAATATACCAAAAGTCCTGACGTCTAAGTGGTAAGCTAGGGGGATGAGGGGGGGGGGGGGGGGGGGAAGGTCCCAATATACGGGTTTCCGCTTATGTCTTGAAAACGGTTCGACGCAGGGGAAAGTTTTCTTAGAATAAATGAATGCTCATAAAATTATCTACAACTTTTAATCTATACATAATTTTCGAATTCCCAGCCGTTTTTGAGTTACACGATCCACAAATGTAGATATTTTCGGTTATATGGGTTTCGGTTTCGGTTATAGCTTAGGTCCCTACTCACGCACTCTACACCCTCTTTTGGACCATTCATTGACTGGATTAAGAAGCTTTTGGAACACACTTGTCACACGCAACGCAATCCTACACTCCACGCAACGCCGATCTTCGCTGTCCAGATCGGCGTGGGACACGTAAAATGGGGATGGGATGGCCATCACACCGTCCAACGCGTGTGTCTTGGGTGTTTATAGATCTTACGTACGTGACGCGTCAGTTAATTGGACTTTTAAGGGTATGTTTGAACTAAAGATTTAAGATTTGACGTTTAAGGATATATTTTGTTGTTAAAATGAGATTTGAACAACTAATAGATTTAGTAAAAGTGAATGAAGTGATACATAACCTAAAATCTATTAAAAATCACATCATCATGAAGGCTTGAACACACTGGACCGAAGTGCGCCACGTAAGCAATGCATTTAAGATATCTGGACTATTTAAAATCCACATATTTTCTACGGAAATAGATGCATTTTCTATGGAAATAGAAAAACATTTTCTTGTCACATGCAATAGCCCGGGCTGCGCAGATCGGTGTGGGACGAGTGAAAGGTGGAAGGAGTGGCATCACGCCTATAACGAGCTTATTTGACATCTGTGAGTGGTATTATCTATGCATTATTTATGTATACATCTATGGTTATGTTTGTTTTGACGTATTGATTTGACAGTTGATTGAATTGTAGTTGGTTTGAGATTCTGCATTTGTTATAGTCAGATACGAACCAAAATTAATTGATCAGAGCAGTTGGGGGAGCAGGACGCACAAGCTAACATTTTTAAATGCTATGATTATGTTGGTATTGAATAAAAATATTCAAAAACATATTTTTTTATAAGTATTACTTTACTATTATTAATTTTATTTCTTGGACAAACTACCTAAATATTACATTCAATAAATTTATGAAGGATTTCCCGCCACAGAGTATATTAAGAAAACGAAAAGTGATTTGATAACTTGTTTAAAAAAAGAACAAACCTTGGATATGATTTTAGATTTTCACGGCCAAAAGAGTTGGATTGTAACCGTACAACTCAACTGTCAGGGTGAACAACTGTCAGGGAGATCAACTGTCGGCGGGCCAATTGTCGCCGGATCAATTGTAGTGTTACCATCGCGTACGTGGGTCTAGTAATCCTTTTTTGTAACTGTGCACAAAGAAAATTTTGCGGAATTCAAACAACGAGGCGAATCATCCGAAGGTCGCGGAATCGTGTCCGGCGTGCGCAAATAAATTTCATTTGATTAATTTGTGTTATTTCACAATTAATTCATTTAAAATAATAAATAGTATATTTATTGAAATAAAATAATAACTTTGTTTGTAACCACGATTTTTTTAATACCGACCGGTTTCGCTTAACACAAGCATCTTCAAGCAGTTTAATTTTATACAATAAAGTTACTGTTTTATTTCAATCAATATGTCAAACTATATCGTATATTTGCGGCACGTTCCAGAATGGAAGATACCTAGATATTTTCTACCAATAATAATAATTTGTCAGTATCTGTCATTTTTAAATTTATGATTGAAGATGAAATAAAATCGCACCAATCGAAATAATTCATTCTTATCTGCGTATCTAATTGATTTAACATTTCAAAATGATTTTTAGTAATTTTAGCAATCCAGGGATAAGGGTGGTAATAAATACAGCTACCAAGTGTATAAAACCATTCCTTGTTGAATGTTTCGAGGTTGCCGACACAGATGGCACTGTTCCCACGGAGTTAGGGGCGGCCGACCAAAGCCGTGATAAGTACATAGTCCACAATAAGTAGCAACCCCAAATGCCAAACGTTTCAGGCGTAGGAATTTTATTTATCACCTAGATTTTTCCAGCGTGATACACGTACAAATTAAATCGATATTACATTACAACATACGTGATATCAACATCTTTTGCTCTGGTATCGCCCTGGTGAAAGACAAAAATTCAGAATTCATTTCCATCTCACCAAAGAAAAAGCCAGTAGAGGATTATTCGGTATTCTTTCCAAATAATTTCTTTCAGACAAGAATCTACAAATACTTTGCGACAAAACTCTGCAACGTCTTTCTCCCAGGTTTAAAACAAATAAAAAAATTTAATGAGTACAGGTGAAGAATTAAAGTGTGGCTGAAAGAGATCAATGAAAAACTCGAAAAACGACATATATGTAGAAGACGTACATAAATAAATAAAATTAAATAACTTTAGTCCACCACAGCACAGACATACTAGTGAGGAAGACTAAACAAAAACCATCCACTGGAAAAAAACGAAGCTGTACACTTTTCGGAGCGTTTTTAGCTCCGACCAAGTATACCCTGGTCGAAGGTTTTTAGCATAGACATCCAAATGGATACACAAGCAGTTACAGATGAGGGGTAAAACCAAACTATGGAGAGCGAAGAGGGGAAAGATGACTGTCATTCGTTGAACAATCAATCTGACAGTATATAGGCATCTCGCATTACAATATCACCATTTAGTTCTTAAAAGCAAAATCTGCTTTGAATGAATAGACCTTTTTACATGGGAGCGCGAATTGCTTGCCACGTTCAAAACATATTTGCTAAGGCCAAATGCTCGCCCCAAAAAGACTCGCGCCAATACACATATCAATATTTTGTTTCCGTGTTTAGTTAAAACACTTTTACAAATGTTTCATAATTTACTTACCCCTGTAACCAGCGACGAGCACATTGGAGTACCGCCCACATTCGCTATGTGTACATTGATACGTAGATATATTGTATAGCACAAGCTGCCGTTATTTCGTTAAATGTATGGATGTCAGCTTCTCGCTGTTCACGGCAAGAATGATGACGTCACACATTTTAGATTCAAGCGCGGCTATATCCCCTCCCCATGGAGCGAGCCGGTTCCAAGGAGGAGCTACAGCCGGCGCCATGTGGAGGGGGAAATAATACGTTTTTATCACTTAGGGCAGGTCCAGATATATTCATATGTCCGTGGTTTTTAGCCACATTTTTGGTCAATTTGCAAACACTCTCGAACGTTCGCTGACCAAAATGGGGCCAATTTGAAGAACCATTTTAAAATATTTTTTGGGAATTATTTTAAAACTGCATTGTATGTATCGATTAATCACAAAGATAACTTGGTGGTTTCACATTTTAACTAGACATATATCGCATCTCCACATATTATAAATTAAAGTCCTCCGCCGCGTCTGTCTGTCTGTTCGCGATAAACTCAAAAAGTAGTGAATGGATTTTCATGCGGGTTTCACCAGTAGATAGAGTGATTCATGAGGAAGGATTAAGTATATAATTTGTCAAGGTTTTGTGTAAATTGGTTAAAATATATATTATATAAATGAGAACGTCTGTATGCGGTGGACGAACGGGCTGGCAATGATGGCAATGTGGATTTGATTTGTATGCAAATGGTGGTGTGAGTTAATTTATCGTGGTTATAAAGGTTGGGTAACCATCCAGTAGATAGCGTTGTGTTTCGTTAGCCACAGCAGCGCGTGTCCGGGTCAGCTAGTCTATTCTAAATAAATTGTTACTGAATCGAAATTGACGAAAAACAATTTTCATGTGTTTACTACATATTAAAAAAATGCATGTTCCAATTGAAATTTATGTCTGTGAATATCAACTAGGCTGTGGAAAACATGTATAAGTCATAATATTTAATATTCTCCAAATGGTAGGTGCTACGTACGCCAAGTTCAAAGTATATTAACGAATTCGGAATATCTTAAATAACTAATACGACTACATTTTATAGACACATTTCATATAATTTCCTACGAAATTATATAATATGAAAATATGCAGGGTAGTGTTTATAATATTATTAACTATCATGTACCTGTGTTGTAATGTAATAAATTAATGTAATACAGCATACAATATTATCTATTACCCACGGTATTTATATTTTCTTATTTAAATGTTTAATTTTTATTTACGTATGTAATATATTTACGAAAATATGTCAAATAACAAAAACAAAAACAAAATTTATTTATTTATTTATTTATTTATTAACGCCCTTTTTCGGGGCTTTTACATATGAAATAGTAAGAAATACACAGTATTTATTGTACATAACTGAACTGCCTTCGTAACAATATTTTATATTTGTTTAAAGATAAATTGAAGATGTCCACTGACTTGGTATAATTGTTTCCCTCCATTAGTATTCTGGGCAAAGAGGAATACATATGGTAGTTAGTTCCAGAATTACTGCACTGAAATAAATCCTGACTCCTAGTAACTTATACGTAGATATTTAATTTAAAAACATTATGTTCGTATGCATGTTTGTGTGTATGTGTATATATCTATGTATGCATGCATGTGTGTATGCATGTATATGTGTATGTGTGTATACATGTGTATAAGTACATATGTGTGTTTGTATAGATATATGGAAAAGAAAATGTACATGTATGTACATATAGGTATATATTTTCATAGTATTTTTTTTATTTTTATCTTTCATATATATTTTTTATCATATAAGCATACTAGGCTTAGGAATAGGCAAAGTGCATATAGGCATATAATTTCACATTATTTTTTTTAATCTTTTTATACTACTTTTTTTTTCTTTTTATATATATATAGTATATCTACTTTGATTCATATCCTTTTTAATAAATATAAAATGTTATTTACCTACCTCGGAACAGTGAGGTGGGTAAAATAAAACCATGTAAATAAATGAAAAATGAATAAACGCTTGAGTTACCGGCACTGAAACTGAACTGAATTGAATCCTACAAATATGAGATAAACGGTTTAATGTCATTCAATGGCTCTCTAACACTGTAAGCAGTTTATAGGTTACCATATTAAAATTGTGAGGTACAATTTTTTGAAAGAGGATGGAAATTTTCCAAACCGAAGGCTTAATAATTCCCTAACGCTCAAGGTTGAAAACGATTGTACAGCGAAACTCTCCAGTGGATATGCATATCTAAAACATAATACTTTATACATAGGTTCACAGGTTTTTTAAAGTCTCTAATAATAATTATAAGAAAATGCTCTCCACACTAGCGACTGTAATAACTTTAAAACTATTTCTAAAAGGATTTATACGATTAAATATTTTACTTTTTATCAATATGTACAGAAAAGCTGTCTAAAATCCTTGACGTCAGAGCCTACCGGTCAAGAGATTTGCTGCTGTGCGTACCCAACAGATTGTCCGCTAAGCTTCTTTTAAACTTTAAGCCCTCCGTGCTTTTAGATTTTTACGGAATTTAAAAACTGTGTTGCATAAATTTGTGTTTTTGCTTTATAGTTTAATAAAATAATAAACTTACCTCTTCACCCGACAAACCTAAAACAAAGGAATTAAAGTGTTATTCCTTCGAAATGTTATTTAAATTTTATATTAAATATAATGAAATCCGTCTTAATTGTTTTAGAATAAGGGCTCTTTCAATTTAAACGTTTCGTGTCGGACTTCTTGGTCGGACTGCTGCCGCACGTTTACTGTGCCGCTGGTTATAACCCTCTGCCGTGCTGCTGCCGTGCCGCTGCAGTACGGTAGCAGTCCGATACCAAACGCCTAAATTGAAAGCGTTTCTGACTGCCGTGCGTTTGTATGCTTGTGATGTTTAGACGTGGGTCGTTTGATGTTTTAAATTCATTTTGAACATATAAGATGTTTAAATAATAATTATTATTCTGAATTTGCCAACCATATTTTTGAAACAAGTCATTCTTTTGATATTAATAAAGGTGTTAAAATTTTACATACTTACACTACGGGCATACAATTAGATAATTTAAAAATTTTAGAAATTATAAAAAGCGTTAAAAGTAAATTAAATATTATAAATAACCAAATATTTTTTAAAAATAGCCATCACTTAAATTTATTTTCTTATTAATAATTATAATAATTTGTTTTGTTAATTAATCGCGGTTCCTTTTTAATATTTTTGTCTATGTTCTAATTTATTCTTATTTGTCTTTACTTGTTTGTCATTTATTTTTTAAATTAACATCTTTCCTGATAAAGGTAACATTGTTATCGAAACATGTAGATTGATTATTAAATATAGTGGTGTAAACAAAGTAATATATTTTTCATTATATAATAATATTTGATTTGACCTGCTGAGTTTTTTTCACCAATAGTTTTATTTTTAAAATCCTCTATAAATTTTTCACAGATACCTTCCCAAGCATTTTTTGTTTCCGTGCGATTACTGTGTTTGTCGCTTTTGAAGTTCCATATAGCAGGGCGTATTTCAATTTCATTTATAAATTCTTCCACGTTTATATCATCCATTTTAAGCAAACAGTAAACCTGAAAATTCGATGACGTTAGCTCTCAGCTCTCAGCTCTCACGTCTTGTCACCGCACTATTCAACAGCGAAATGTTGTCGAGCGTTCTCGGTACCGACGCCGCACTGTTGCCGCACGGTGCATTTTGTATGAAAACAAATGACCGTCCGTGCGCCGTACGACAAACGCACTGCTTCGGCACTGCAGCCGTCCGACATGAAACGTCTAAATTGAAGGCGCACTAAGACGAAGATATGAAGTGGTTTCTCATTTTATTTCTTTGTTTCAAAGCGGCTAACACAATCAAACAATAATTGAGCCCTTGCCCGGAATAATGTCGTATCGAACAAAAATATCAATGTTGAGTTATTGGTGGAATAATGTTGGGCATATTAATATGCATCTTTTAAGGTAAGAATTATGATAATGAAAATTTTTTAGACCTGCGGCAGCCTTTTAAAGTTTGTTTTGTGGAAGAATGTTGTATAACGCAATTCATTAAAGTCACGGCGCGGCGCATGGTTTAATTTATAGGAATAAATGGAGATAACGAACGTCTTACGGCTTCAAGTAGAAGCCAAGAAGTTGAAGAATGCACGAAAATAGAATTTCCCCACAAAAAATATTATTAAGCCTGCATTTTAGCCGTTGTAACGGTTTTGTGGAATAATGTTGTATGTTGATCTCAAGACTCAAGACAATATCTGGAATGTAAATGGTTTCATTTATTCATATAGTTTTTTTTGTTTTTTAATCTCAAAAACATCAATTTTGTGGAATAATGTTGTATGTGAAAATGTTCATATACAACATTATTCCGAAAATTCAGCATAAATTTTAGTAATAAACTCTAATTTAATTTATTTTATAGACGACTTTTCAATTAAAACTCTTAAGAATTGTACGTTTTATGTTTTTTTTAAATAAAATATTATTTATTTACTAGCTGGTCCCGGCATGCGTTGATATGCCATTTAATAAAGAAATTGTTTCTCCCTGAGTGTCTTTCCCATTCGTCCCGTTCCCCTTCCGCCTCCCCTTCTTCTCCTGCGTCCTCTTCCCCTCTCGCGTTCCCACTCCGTCACCTCCACCTTCCCTCTCCCCACTCCACCTCCTTCCCCCGTCCCGCTAACCCCCCTCCCGAGTTCCTCTCCCCCCTCTCAGGTCCCCCTCCCCCCTCCCGCGTTCCCCTTCCACCTTCCCCGCCTTCCCTCTTCCCTTTCCCGCTCCCTCGTCCCGCCAACCCTCCTCCCGCGTTCCATATATTCAATCCCAGTACATTAAGTTTTTAAACAGCCCGCTTGCCACCTTTTACAATTTTTATTCATGTTTCCATTTTTCATGTATATTAAATTTGGTACCTAACGTAGGTACCTATTTAAAATATCTAAAATTCTCGATTTGATTCAAACTATTAGGGGAGTAGCTACTTTAAATAAATTTGGCAACTTAGATTTTCAAAAATAGAATTGTTTTGCAAAATGTCATTCTCAAACACGCGAACTGTCAAACGTGCGATAGTCGTTAGGTTTTCTGAAATTATCTAATTTTCTGCGCAATTTTCTTAATTTTTCTCTCCGTAAGAACCATCTTCGTACTTCAAGGAATATTCTAAAAAAAGAATTAGCGAAATCGGTTCAGCTGCTCTCGAGATTTGCGCTTACCAACACATTTAGCGATTCATTTTTATATATAAGATTTACGCCCTTTTACGGGGCTTTTACAAACATAAGTGGTTTCGTTTTGTCAATTTTTCTCAGAACTAGATGATTGTTGGATACAACATTCTTTCGGGCAAGGGCTCAATTATAAAAATGTTAATAAACTTTTTGATTTAAAGCAAAGTGTAGAGATTTTGTGATAATATCAATGTTACTTTTGAAGGAAAAGGGATTTCCAAGACGTATTTAACATTATAATTTTATCATATCTTTGAGACGTTTTTTAGGTGTGCCTTACGTGCGACTCACGCGTGACACACATATGACCTGCGTGTATCTTACGCGTGATTAAGGTGTTATTTACATGTTATTTTCGTGACATTTCAGTTTGCGTTCGTGTTATGTAAGTATTACTAACGTGGTATATCAAATATGTTTAGTGTTTGGTGAAATTTGTGATAAATTGAAGTAAAGAATTATTTGCAATATGCTACATAATAAGTCATGCTATTTTATTGCTCTTACTATTTTATTTTATTTATTACGTAAGCAGCCTTCATAAGCACGAGAATTTCCCAATTAGGAAGATATTAATTTAATACAAGAAACTATAGTACCAGGAGAGATTGTTTAAAAAACATTTTTAGTACTTTTCGTTATTTGTTTTTGGGGTGTTATGCCGTGTTGCGCTACCTCCTTCTTTAGCCAACGTTTCGGACATCGTTGCAGTGTTCATCATCTGGTCAGATCCGGCAGATCCGGTACATGTGTGATCCGGATCTCCCTGATTATGGACACTGCAACGATGTCCGAAACGTTGGCTAAAGAAGGAGGTAGCGCAAAACGACGTAACACCCCAAAAACAAATAACGAAAATGCTTTTGGCGGTGAAAATCTTAAAACGTATCATTTTTAGTACTTATTTGCGTTCTGTTAGATGTTAACTTTTTTTACATTGGCTCCACACAAGAGGCCCTGAGGAAAATAATTGCCTTCAGGGCCTATGTCATCTCTGGGGATGCTGTGTGGAGGGTCTTTTTAGAAAAGGAAGGAGGAAGTTCTGGGAAGGAAAAGGGGATTAGGAGTAGGTAGGAGTCTGGGGGTCAGTGTGTCCAGGAGTGACTGACGAATGAATCCATCCCTCCCACTATGGTGCAAGGCGATGTTCCGAGAGAGTACGGCTGAAGAAGTCAAAGGGATTCCCTCAACCATTCTCTAACGGTCCGGCCTGCCATGCAGCTAGCGGTCAGACGCATCCGACGCCAAGACCTAGACAAACCTTCCCCCATGAACCCAGGCACCCCTGCCAAGTCGTCAAACGTAGCGTACCACTTGGGGTTTTCCATCCCACGACAAAACATCCCCCGACAAAATATCCTATTGACAAAATATCCCAAAACAAAATATCTACAAAAACCTAACCTAGCCTATAAAAAAAATATGACAAAAATAATACAGACATCCTGTAAAAACAATTAATTATCGTTCTAGTTATAAGACAGAATTCAGGGTTCATTCATAGTAAGGAAATGGTTCGATATAGTCTGGCTGGAGAGATTAAAAGTTCTTCCAAAACCGCACAAGGAAAAAACTGTTTGTTTGTATAATAAATCGACATTCTAAAAAAAATCGTTTGATATTAATACCAACTTTTTATTATAGGTATTTTTGAAGTCCATTTTAGATTTGAAATTCGCGAGTTGTGCACAAAAGGCACAAATTTTAATAACAATCATACTTTTGAGGGGACAACTTTCGGAGATCAACTGTCGTCTAACGACATATAAACGTATAATACAATCATCATCATCACTATTGGCTCTACAACCCCTGGTGGGTCTTGGCCTCCTCAAGAGTCTTCCTCCACTCATTTCGGTTTTGTGCCATTTCTCTCCAGTTTAGAAGCTCCAAAACAGATATGTCTTTGAGGACGTTGTCGCTCCATCTTAGTCTTGGTCTTCTCAGGCTCTATTGATCTTGAGTTCAGCAGAGACTTTGGTGCTTGATGCTCGGTCATTCTCTCAACATGACCCAGCCACCGAAGTCTTCCCAGTTTTATAAATTTTGTGACGTTTAGCTTCTTAAACAAAGTGTTTCATAACGCTGATGGATTTCATTCGTTTTGTGCTCCGATTGGCGTACAAGATCGGAGGAATCCAGATTTTTGGAATTCCGCACAATAAGGGTGCCTAACCACACATTAGACCATTTGCTCTACGCAGAAGTGTTATTTATCCTATCGTTACATAAAGTGTAAATCATATCGTATTATATCGTATGCTTTATGTGAACTTCTTACGTAAATCGATTCGTGACTCAAACTTTATCGTAGTTCTAATAATCTAATAGAACAATCTTATCGAGCGCTTATGGACACATCTGACTGTCACCAAACGGAAACCAAGCCAGAAGACACAACAGCAGTGAGTACCTCTTAATTGCGATTTACCTATCTTGTTTGGTGGTTGGGCATAACTCATATCGAAATCCATAAGCGTCTTAGCAAAGAGTAGCCGCAAAGTTATTCTAAAACCCCCTGGCATCGTGCACGATTCGCAAAGTATATAGCTAATTGTTATAACGCCTGTGCCAAAATCCATTTTCAGAACCAGTCCGAAGATGCGTCTCAAAATTTTCCTTTCAAAAACGTCCAGTGCTCGCTCATTCCTCTTAGTAGGAAGGTTAGTAGGTTAAAATGGAGTATTTGAAGTAAGTAAATATCAGTACCTACCTACGTTATTTCCTATCCCTACCTATTATTTTCTTTGTTGACTATTTCCTAAAAAATGTTAAGTTTTCGTCAAATGCGGACAAAAGCTTTACCTTGTCATTTTTGATAATGTAGGTTAGGTAGTTTTCACGAGAAACCACAAGTCACGAATCACATAAAGCACCATGCATACCCAGGAAAGACGAAAGGTAAGGCTTTATTCTAAATCTTCAGGCGGTCGGATTTATGTAACAGGTGCTTCCATTTTATCTACAATTGTCTCCAGCCTTCCCGCCCCCCGTTTACCTGGAATAGGGGCGGTAAACGTTCTTTAGAAATAACTTAGACTTTTTCTAACACAGCAAACTTATTTTGTGGCACCATTTTGATTTAAATTAATAAATTACTTTGTTTTTACCACTTTTATTGTTTACAAAACCAACATGTTTCGTGAGCAATGCTCACTTCTTCAGGGTTTTTTATTGATACTAATTATAAATAATAGACGAAGACCATGGTGTCAATTGAAAAAGAATGGACATAGACAATGGTATCAATGAAAATATGAGAGTGGGTAGAGGAGAGAGGAGCAATGGGAGACAATTTACAAAGGGAACAGGTTTACAAGGTTTACAGGTTTCTGTATAAAAGGATCAGGAAGAGAAAAAATGGAGGAAAATTATGTATTTTAATAATAAAATTTCTAATTCCTTGACAAAGAATGTACCAAATGAAATTCTTCCTGTATTTTATGCAAATAACAAATTCAAAAATTACATTGTAAATAATAAAGATAGAGATTCAAAAATGAAAAAATCTGGAATCAATTCAACAAATCTGGAATTCAAGCTATAAATTGAAGTGTAACGATTGTGGTTTCTTCTACATAGGTAAAACTTCGAAATAAAGATTAAAGAACATATAAAAGCTTTAAACAATAACAGTTTCTCGGAGTTTGCCAACCATTTGGTGGAAACCAGTCACACCTTTGACTTCAATAGTGGAATAGAATTAATGCATTGTAATGTCAATGGCATTCAGTTGGATAAACTAGAAATTTTAGAAATCCGAAAGAGTGTTAATGCGAATTTGAATATTATTAATAACCAAAAATTGTTCTTAAATGACCCAATATTAAACCTGTTCCCTTTGTAAATTGTCTCCCTTTGCCCCTCTCTCCTCTACCCACTCTCATATTTTCATTGATACCATTGTCTACGTCTATTATTTATAATTAGTATCAATAAAAAACCCTGAAGAAGTGAGCATTGCTCACGAAACATGTTGGTTTTGTAAACAATAAAAGTGGTGAAAACGAAGTAATTTATTAATTTAAAACTAAGACTTTATTATAATCTGATGATTCCATTTTATCAAAACTCAATCGATGACTTAACAATCGTGTCTTTGGTACAACAAGGTTCTATTTGACATTAAGGCCAAACCTGTCTTAAACCAAGTTGTTTTTTTTTCTTTTACAGTCTTTTAATTTGCGTTAAATGGACTAAATTCGAATTAGCAAGTAGCCAGTTTTAAAACTGGGGAACGCAAGTAATTATAACAAAATTATTAAATTACATCAAAGTTTGCGTACCCCTGCTTTAGATCAATATCACAACTGCGCTGTATTTTGGTTGTAAAATATTGTTTTAGTAGCTTTGTTATAACAACCCAAACGATCCTAATAGGGAAGGGATGATTTCTAAATTGGTGAAAGTAAATTTAAATAACTGGAAAACGTCAAGAATTTCTTCATATTCATGTAAAAGTAACATCGTTTATTACAGCCGTAAAGTTTTCTACCAAATTCATAAATAGTTTTTTTTTAACTTTCCTCCGAAGAGGCTCCGAGGAAAATAATTTCCATCTGGGCCTGCCTATTGATCGGAGATTTATAGTATTACTTATGTTCTCTATTTTATACACGTGCTTGCAGGTTTTTACAGATGCAATGCCGCCTCATGGAGCCTCATGAATGAGTTTTTTTTATTTTGCCCTGTTTAATTTATCTTTGTCTTACTAACCTATTTTTTGCATTTTTTTTCCTGTTAAGCACTTGCATACAGCTAACTAACAATGTATACAAGGACACCGGAGGTCAAAACAAATAAATGTAGCTTCGTTTAACAAAAAAAAAATTAGAATCTTGAGAGAGCCTTGAAGGAGTAACCATCTGTTACTTATACCAGGGCACTAAGAGGTGTATAACCTCCACTGAGCCTATGTCATCTTTGGGGATGCTGTACTTTAAAGAAAATATTGAAAGGAATTTCTGGGAAGGAAAAGGGTATGAGGGGTAGCTATCTGGGGTCTAGGAATGACGGATATATGAATCTATCCCTCCCATTGCGGTACAAGGTGATGTTCCGAGTGAGTCCTGCTTGAGAGATCAAAAAGTCTCCCTCAACTTGTCTTTCCAATCCGGCCTACCCCGCCGGAACATAGCACGGATTGGAACATAATCCGTATACAGAATAAAAGCCTTGATGTCACCGATATTACATGTATTGTCTATGACTTTAATAGAGGAATATTTATAATATTTGTTTTGCTGGGGTCAGTGCAGCACTATTCATGAAATTATAACCGATTGACTAATGACTAAAAAACAAACTGTCACTTAAAATTAAAACTTAAAATCCATTACTAGACTATTTTAGATGGATTAAATCAATTAATAACATTGAAATTCCTCGTCGCTCAATGAATACAATAGTTCATACTATTAAAATTATGCAAATTTCGGTTCAAATTCGGTTAAAATTATGCAAATTCAATTACTTTTCGTCAAATTTCAAGTTTGGCATATGCGGGCACGTGACTGCTAGCGCCTCAACGTCTAAAAATGAACAATTCTGTATTTATCATACTTATTTATACTGTATTTTGTTAACAGTGGCAGATCTGGTTTTTAGATTTTTTTTAGACTAAAACTTGAATTTTCGATCGAAGCATCATACTGGTATTTTGAACTAGGCCAGCAGATTCTTCGATTATGACCAGCTTCTAATTTCAGAGCCCCAAAATATTTGATAAACCTACAAGGTTTTGCGCAAAGGGGGACGGTCCGTTAGATTGATTGACTTACCTACCTATTGCACAGGTGCAATGGAGGTACTAGAATCTGTTCTACAGACATTTTAAAGGTGCCTGCTCTGAGGAGCCAATCTCATTGTTCTCCGGTACATCGGTGCACATTCGCGAAACTCAACGAACACAAGCGACACACCCTTTCACAGTTGATGTTGGCTTCATGAGAAAGGGCTGTTTCTTAAACTCGTTTTCGCAACAGTCGGCTAGTATTTATACCGAGCTTTCGGCATCGGTTTTTCCTCCTTCACATTATCTGGGCCTCTTCAAGACCCGCATTACTAATTTTAAATCCTGTCTAATTAAATCCTTCGGGGTGTCACATAAAAAAAAATATTGCGAAAAATTTTATGTTAATTTTTTGTCTCATGTATGGAGGGCCATTGGAAACTGTTCACGACGCAGGTTTACCAAGCTGTGCGGTGACCTATAAAATAATATGGGTCAGGCTAAGGGAAGTTATGGATACGAAAAAGGTTCTTTGGTATACATATATTAATATTAGAGATAAAGTTTTGATGTCCGGGTATGTACATTTGTTTACTCTGCTAAATGGATTCAATACCAGGCTTAAAAAAAGTATTCAATATACGATTAGGTACTACGAGTGTCATAATTTACAAATGCTTTTATCAGAATTATTTTATGATCATTGAAGACAATATTAACGATTCTCAAATAAAAAAAACGTGATACAAAAAAAGATTTATATTGTCTGTTTGGGTTTGGTTTTTTATGGCAGAAGATCTTCAATAAAGACGTAATATTTCTTCACTGGCTAATTCCAACTTATTTATTAATTATAAGCACATTTTACAACAAAACTTTTTCCCGACCCGACAAAGCACTAAACTGGTCTTCAGACCATAACTAGTTGATTCTAGCTGTTTTCAAGGGATGAGAAGCATTTTATTCTACAGAACACATTATTTATAACCAAAAAAGACTCATACTAAAACAAAATAAACAATAATTGACATACCTACTCGTACATATGTCAGACTGTGATATATGGAAATCTGTTTTATCAACTATCACTACGACAGTGCAACTATGCCGTTGCAAGTATGAATCTGCACTAATAACTAGCTTCGAAATGCTACGCTAGAGGTCAGTAACTTTCGATTTTTAAATATTGTCTTCAATGAATAAGGAATTAATTTTATTGGAATGAATTTCAATTTGGGAAGCGGGTATGAGTACCATTTATTGGATAACAAACACCTCTTCCCAAATTCTTTGTTATGCTTGGTGACGTAGCAGGGTTTCCCGGAAACTTGGGGAGAGGTTTGTCCGGATCTTGGCGGTGGATGCTTCGAGCTTTGAGTGTCGGGTTTCGATCTTAGAACTTTGAGTTTTCAGCTTTCTGATTCGAGCTTTGTGTTTCGTGCTTTGAGATTTAAAATTTGATCTTCGACTTTTAGCTTTGAGCTTTGAACATTGACTTCGAGCCTCAAGCTGTAAGCTTCGAGGTTTTAAGCATCGAGCTTGGCTCTTTGGGCTTTAACCTTCAAATTTTGATATTCGAGTTTCGAACTTTGACTCTTAGGCTTCAAACTTCAAGATTTATGCTTTTGGCTTTGAGATTCGTGCTTTGAGCTTTGAGGATTGAGTTTTGACATTGAGTATTAAGCTCGAGCTTTGGGCTTTGGGCTTTGTGCTTAGAGCTTTAAGCTTTAAGAGTTGAGCTTCGAGCTTTCTTAAGTTTTAAGCTCTTTGTCTAGAAAAGCAAAGATAGTTTTATGTCTCCGGCGTTGCCCGGGCTTTACGCAGAATTTTTCGATTTCAGATGAAGACATGATCCTTTTATTTTGAACATCAATATCAAAATTCGGCAGAAAATGGTGATGGGGGTAGTTATTAGAAATTTCATGTAGACAGCGATCTTTCCAATGTTTTGAAAGTTATGTTTGCAAAATTTCATCAACCTCGGTAAAAAACTGTAGATTTGTATACAAATCAAATCCACGCCGCCCGCTACAGACAATTTTTTTTTACGTTAGCTCCACACAGGAGGCAAATAAAATAATTTCCCTCAGAGGATGCTGTGTGGAGGGCCTTTTTTAATCCATACCTCCAACTGCGGTGCAAGGCGATGGGTCAAGAGTGTCCGGCTGGAAAGGTCAAAAGGCCTCCCTCAACCAGTCTCTCTCGATCCAGCCTGCCACGCAGTAGGTGGGCAGACGCATCTGTCACCAAGACCCAGATATACCTCACCCCATGAACTCGGGCACCCCTGCTAAGTCACCAAACGTAGTGAACCATTTGGGCAGAGGCAGAGGTGTTGGTTATCTAATAAATGGTTGGCGGTGCCCATACCCGCCTCCCAAATTGAATGAACTTTATATATTAGAAAAAGTGTACAGAAGGTAGATTAAAAAATATTAATTTGTTTAAATCACTGATTCTACAAAAAAAATGTTCAGGCTTTGACTTTCGTCAAAAATATTAATTTTAGTAAATTTCTGAATGGTAATATTTTATCGAGTTTGCCAGATTGGATGTCCACTGTTAAGTTTGATGGACTTTACGTAAATGGTTTACGGTAAAGTTGTCAAAAGCGACATTGTCAAATTAACAACGCAAATGAATTGTCAACTCTGAAATGTCTCCCAGCTTTATTTGCGTATAAAAGGTTTTTCCAAAGTAAAACTTCGAAAACAGCAAAAAATAAAATGTCCCATTCACACTTTTTGGTATGACCCACGCAAAATTGCTTTGCATCGTAAAATACACCGAAACAATGAACCTTTTGGGTGCGGGGAACGCAAGGGAGAAAAATAAAAGATTTCCCTTCAAAATTCGGGTGAAGGTATTTTGTCAGTAGGTAAAAATACTTCCCTTTTGCAATAAAATCCAAATAAATGGAATATACGTGAACTTATCTTAAAACTAAAAATTAGTTTTCGAAAGGTGATGAAATACGCTTTCAAATTTTTCATTTAATAAATAACCATGTAATAACCAGACAAGGAGATAGAAACAAAAAAATGGACTAAAATACCGTACCTTAGCAAAATATCAAATAAAATTTCAACATTAATAGACAGCGACAAAAAATGTAAGACAGCCTTTTATAACGTAAATTCTTTATTTATTGTTATTAAGTTTATTTTGTAGAACTCCTTTTAAATTTTTAATTTATTTTATATATTTAATAATATCATTATTCAATGTATAAAAACAGTTTATTATAAACAAGTTCTGCTTCTGCTTCGTAATTATTATTATGAGTTACAGCTGTTTCGCCCTCTGAAGGCATTATCAAACTGTGGTTATTACCACCTGTTAGAGCAGTTAGAAATTATCAGTTAAATAAATCTGTTAGAGCAGTTAGAAATTAATAAAAACTCTAATAATCAGAAAGCTATTTTAATTAATGAACAAACAAATATAATTCGCTCGCCACTTTTAGATATATTTAAATTCAGTCCAAATACCTAACTGTGCTATTAAGTAAACACATGAGTCATAGTGGGTTATCCAAGAGAATGATGACCATTTCAAATATCAATTGTATTATAAGGTAAATCCTGATGAATCATCAAGGGTTTATTTTATGGAATAATTAACGACCTTCAGTCAAATTTAAACAATCCAGTAATTGGGAAACTTAACCATCAATATTTCAGTCATTTTATTTAGAAGTTTAGGGGCACAAGTAATAATAATTAAAAGCTATTCATTTTGTCATCATAAGTACCTGTCTAGAAAAGTAAATTCTTTATGTAAAATATTTATAAACAATAAAGAAAAAATAGATAATCTGGAAAACTCTGAAGTCTACTAGGTGAACTGCTCAAACTGCCCTGCATATTACCTAGGACAAACAGGAAGAGCAGTATCAACCCGAATAAAAGAACATTTCGCTAGTTGGGTTAATCGAAAAGGGGATTTATCGAAGTCGCCTTGCATTTACTAAAAAACCAACATACTTTTGATAAAGATAGAGATGTCAAAATCCTTCATTTTTGCAACAAAGGACATAAATTAGATAGATTAGAGTCACTAGAAATTAATCGCCTAACGAAGAAAATAGGTCGGAAATATGTCATGAATAAACAGTTGGAACATAATGCTCAATCACCATTAATACATATATCCATTATAATTCATTTTACTTCAGAGAGCAGTGGTGTAATTTAAGTAATTAACCTTAAATTAACAATACTTTTTCAAAAATTTATTTTATATAATTATTTTTTAATTTTTTATATTATTTTTTTTTACACATTTGATTTAAGTGAGTACGTAAATATAATGTATGTGTTATAATTTTTAATTTTAATTAATTTAATTTTTTTAATTAAAAAAAAAATATATAAATATATATTTTCTCTTCCCTTTACACACGAGTAGTTACACTCTTGTAAAGGTTATATATTATATACATATATATGTTTATACTGTTTCTAATCAATGTTGCATGTTAGTATTTAATGATTTGAGTTTAATCCGATTGTAACCTGAAAATGCAATTACTCATGATTATATTACATGTATATGTATATAAAAACTAATAATAATAATAAAAAAAAAACTAAAAAAATGTAGTAACCCAAATATACGGAGGACCCTAATAATAATAAATACCACAGTGCTATCAATATTTGTCAATTAAACCCTAAGAAACAAAGAGGGAATATCCAAATAACATTACCAAAATAAAATATCAGTAATCACAAACCTTTTCAATTATTTAAATTCATAATATATTCATGTGAATTAAAAATATCTATTTACTATGTAACATCATTCATAATTTTAATAATAAACTTTATATTTACCTATATGTACCTTAAATTAACAAAATAGAAACATTCATTATATAGAGACAATGTTGTGTACCCCTGCCTAAGTTTGTTTAAATGCCGTAGGGTAAGAATTTCAACTACCTGTCTGAAAATGTCCGTAATATGATGAAACCGGTCCTGGTAAAAATAAATAAGTGGAACAAATCGCAAAAGTGTTTTAATTTCAATACTAAAATCATGTAATTTTTATATTCTAAAAATTTTAATGCAAACTTTAACTTTAAAAAGTTTTAAAAATGGCTCAACTTACGCTTTTTCTAACCCAAATTACTGACAACGAAAAAAATTATAAAAAAAACACACGTATATTTTATTAGACATAATCGACAATAGTCAGACACCTCAGTTTTTTTATCGATTTGCGTAAAAATAATATTTTTTAAATTCACAAAGTTTCATTTTTTTTTAAATTGCGGTCTGAAACTTTGCTTTCATAAAAGTGTATAAAAAGTGTAGAATATAAAAGGTATTTTTGAAATTCTCAATTTGCTTCGAATTGCAGCAATAATTTACTTCTGTTACCGGTTTGCACCTATATTTACAAATATCTGTTGGTTCCCGGACAAAACCCAAAACACATAATTTTTTTAGTACATTTTTTTTTTAAAGAAAGACAAACATTCCCGGGTTACGAATAACCCGACAATATTTGAATAATTTCAATATCTCCTACTACCACCACAGTAAGCGGAAAATGTTGCTTGTGTCACGATGGAGGTCTTAGCCAGCCGAGGAATCGAACACGGGACGCCTGGGTCACGGGACGCGATGACAAACAAGCCACCGAACGGTAATATGTATGAATTACCTTGTTTTTTTTAAAACTTCAAATATTTTAAAACTACCCTTTCATGGAAGCTTTAGTTTGTGGTTGGAAGAGGAATGTACAGTTTTTTTGTAGATAATTCACATTTGTAATAGCAAAAAAAAAAAAATTAAATAACAAGAAATTTACCGAAATTTATAATTAATCGCTAAAAAATGTTTTACACCTCTGCCAACCGGTGTGCTTCGAGTATGTTTGTAATCATGTTTTGTGTAATATTGTGTCAGTAATTTTTGAAAGTACTTTAAATAGCCTGAGCCCAAATACGAATATGCTGGTTGTATCCTTTGTTAACAATTTACTTATCGAACACTCATACTTACTTGTGTTGTGCCTACTTATGTCTTTCATGCTCTGTTTATTATTTTATGTGCTATAAACTTGTTATAATGCTACATACTTGTTACAAAGCTCCTGTACAATTTACCTTACATGTAAAAGCCATCAAAGCGTAAACAAATAAATAAACAAATAAACAAACAAAAACTGTTCTTTCTTTCGTATTTCGCCCTCACACGGTTAAATCATAAAACGTATAATGTGCTTCGCTGTGAATATCTGCGGCCTTGTTTTACTAGCAAGGGTCCCCCCTTGGATAAACCGGGGCGCAAAAGGAAGTTACGCACTTAATTCCTGCGCCTTCACTTTGCCGACGAGATTGCGGAAAATGATTGTGAAATCCACACAAATGAGTCGTATCGTATACGAAAGAGATAGCATAAGAAATAAGTACAAAGAAGAAAAAAATCACTCTTTTGTGAGCTTGCTCCACATTCATCACGCTATTTCGTTATTATTTTATATTTATATGAACGGATATAAGAGATTTACGAGAAGAGATAAATATATGGGCTTTGTAGCAAATTTCCTATATTTCGAAGTAATATTATATAGTGAATAGACTTTTTAAGGATTGTAAGCAAAACCATGTCTTATTTCTTTGATAATGGAAAAAAAATTGGCTCATATTTACGGTTAATTTTTCGATGGTCTCATTTACAAAAAGTTATGAACTCACTAATGCTATTGATGCTCATTAAAGAGGACCAAATACCGCACGGAGGCGTCTACTAATATCTATAGGAATTCCAAAAACTGAAAAAATCGAACTAATATATCTATGAGAACCAAAGTGTAGACGAATATCTACAGCTCAAACTGTTGACTAATATCTATGAAAACCAAAGTGTTGACGAATATCTACAGCTCAAACTGCTGACTAATATCTATGAGAACCAAAGTGTTGACGAATATCTACAGCACTGGCAGAGGTTGGATTTGCAATTATGCATAGCATATTGGAATAACATAATATTTATTTATTTATTTATTTGTTTTATTATACGCCCAGAGGGCTTTTACATAAATAAATAAAGGCAGTACATCTTTAACATGATAAGGAAATAATATAAATAAAATTACAATAGAAATAAAAAAGTACATTAGTTAAATAGAAATATAAGCAATAAAAACTTAAATTACAGTAAGATATAATAACGATAAGTTACGTTAAAAAAATACATACATGATATAAAAATACAAATAACAAAAATTTTAAAGTAAGGTGATCAGAGGTTTACAAAATTGCAACATTAACCATGTCTACTAAAACGTAAGTATTAGTTTCGCAAAGTGGCAAACCGCTACATCGATGGTACCTCCAGTACCTCTGCAAGTTGCAGGGGTTCAGAACTCCAATTTGGATTTTAATATTATAGTGAAAATTAAATAATTTTTTTTTTAAAATATAACTGAATAATACTACAGGTTATGATGGTTTATAATATTATAATACATATTACAATGATTTTACTAAGACATTACATTTAGTTACATTAATAGGATAGGTAGAGATAGTTTAGCAAATTTGTCGATGAACGAGTAGTTTATTAAATTTACCAAAGAATTCCTTAGTGAGTACTTGTATCACGGATAAATGATTTCATTATTTCATTTTTAAATTGTGTCAGTGACATATTCCATACATCTATGTGCGAATACATATTGCCCAAGTGTTGGATTCTGTGTAGTGGTATATTGAATTGTGCCCTGGTCGTAGTATTACCACAGTAAAATGGTAGTACTGACCTTGTGTTTCTCGCCGGCACATTAAAATTTATGAGCGCCAAGAATTCAGGGCTGTCAATTGTATTACGTAAGATTTTAAATAAAAAAACTAGATCAAAAATATTTCTTCTATCACTCAACTTTAATAGATTAGATAATTGCAATAGATAAGTGCAGTTCAATTGTTCTTTTGGCATTTTTAGTTTATAATTTAAAAAGCTTAGGAATTTTTTTTGTATTCTTTCTATTGTTTGAGAATGCACGTCATAGTGAGGAGACCATACAGTTGAGTTATATTCAACCTGACTCCTCACTAGTGATGTGTACAGAAGTTTTAATGTTTTAATGTTGGTAAAATCTTTAGCCACTCTTAGTACAAAACCTAACATTTTTAAACCCTTCTTTGAGATATTCTCAATGTGTGGTATGAAGCTAAGTTTGGTGTCGAAAGTAACACCTAAGTCATTAATTTCGGAAACAGATTTGAGAATGAAGTTATTGATTGAATAATTAAAAAGAATTGGATTTTTTATTTTAAAAAATCTCATTGTTATGCATTTATTAACATTAAGGTATAGCTTGTTATCGCTACACCACTCGACTAATTTGGATAAGTTTGCTGATAGAATATAACAGTCGTCCAGGCTTCGAATTGCTTTATAAAGTTTCAAATCATCTGCGAACATAAGTACGTCGATATCTTTAAATATATTACAAACGTCATTCACAAAAAAGATAAATAATATAGGTCCGATGTGGGAACCTTGCGGAACACCACTGGATGCAAAAAAAACATATGATGATTCCCCATTTAATTTTACACTAAGTTTTCTGTTTGAAAGATAGCTTATAAACCAATGCAACATATTTC
Source organism: Limnephilus marmoratus (assembly GCA_917880885.1). Taxonomy (NCBI): domain Eukaryota; kingdom Metazoa; phylum Arthropoda; class Insecta; order Trichoptera; family Limnephilidae; genus Limnephilus; species Limnephilus marmoratus. The sequence continues at coordinate 21,502,519 of OU862930.1, read as the reverse complement.
CACGAACTCCAGCTTTAAACAGTTTTTCTACAAGAATAGCGTGACAAACCTTGTCGAACGCCTTGCTGAAGTCTGTGTAGATTGAGTCAACTTGAAGCTTCTTCGCCAATGCATTGGAAATGAAATTTTGATACAGAATGTGGTTAGTTAGTGTTGATTTGCCGGTTATAAAACCATGCTGTTCAGGACATATACTTTCTTTAAATGAGCTAGTTATTTTATCCAGAATCAGTTTTTCAAACAGTTTTGGAATTGTTGACAGTATGCATATAGGTCTATAATTAGTTACTTCGTTTTTATCCCCTTTTTTGAAGATAGGTGTTATATAACTATGTTTCCATAGATCAGGAAATATACCTTTCGACAAAGAATGACTAAATAGTGTGTACAGGGGATAAGCGAGAACGGTGACACACTTCTGTAAGAGTAATGGTGGAATGTTGTCAGGACCGGCATTTTTATTGGGATCTAGAAGTTTAATTTGTTTTATAATTTCGTTTAGTTCAATGTGCACATGTGACAGGTTTATATTGAAACTGGGAGTATAGTTAGGTAAGGAGAACTGATTGGGTTGACTTTTATCGTAAACGTTCTTGAAGAAGTCTGCAAAAAGATCGACAATATTTTTGATGCCATCAGCCTTTCTGTCTTCAAAATACATAGTATTTGGTATATCAGAGTCACCACTTCTTAATGTTTTACTGAATCGCCAAAAACGTTTTATATTATTAAAAATGTCATTCTCTGTCTGCTTAATATAGTCGTTATAACTCGCCCTTGATAGTTTATTACAATCACTCCTAATTTTAGAGAATTCTATATACAACTTCGATGTTCCGTGATCCTTATACAGTTTGTGAGCTGTTTTTTTACGTCTAATTAAATTAATCAAATCTTTATTAAACCAGACTGGATATTTAGATTCCTTATATTGAGTGTAAGGGACAAAGCGATTTATATTATTACTGAGAATTAAGTAGAACTGTTCAGTATTATGATTTAAATCATCACTATCTAAGAAAGACCAGTCAACCAATGCAAGAGAGTCACACATACCCGAATAATCTGCCTTTTTGAAATTATAGCATGATCTCGTAGACTTCAGAGTTTTTTCGCCAAAGTTTGTTATACAAATATTTAGTGGAGGATGATGGACGTCAGGGGTTATGACAACTTCTATGGCCTTACTCACTTTAATACATTGAGAATTGAAGAATACGAGATCCAGAACACGATTGTTAATATTTCTGACAAGATTATGTTGAGTTAAGTTTAAATATATTGACATGTCGAGTATTACTCTTTCACTTTCCGAGATAGTTGTATTACAAGTATTCGACAATTCGGGGTCGTGCAAATTCCAATTTACATTTGGAAGATTGTAATCACCCACGGCTATAAATTTGGCATCAGGATATTTTGTTTTAATTATTTCTACGTCCTCATAATGGTTTTTGAAGACAACAATGTTGGCCGAGGGGGGTATGTATACAGAACTAATTATTATTTTCTCACTTTTACATTTCACCAATATAAACAATTGTTCAACGTTACTGTTTTTTGTGTTTAATTTCCTTGAAGTAAATTTCTTTTTAATTGCGACGAGGACACCACCTCCTCTTGATTTAGAACTGGTAGCAAGATTTCTGTCATTCCTGTAAACATTATATGATGATAATCCTAGTTCGGAAGAGTTGATGGACGGATCTAACCACGTTTCAGTCAGTACCACGGCTTCACATATCACTGATGGTATACAAATTCTGAAGTTATCTAGTTTTGTTCGCAGTCCACGTACATTTTGATAGTAAAGGTTCAGTGTGCTGGATTTTGATAGTTTTTTGTTTGAGCCTTAACGATTTTTGGTATTGAATTGACATATTTGATAGTTATGTTGGTTTCGCCGTTTTTTAGTCTCGATTCTAGTTCACTTCGTAAAAGAGCAAGCTCGTTTCTTTGGAGACTAGTGAGGTCATTTGCTGCTTTTACACCGTTCTTCAACTTTGTTCTGTTCATCAGAATGGATTTGGAAGTTGTTGAATCTTTGAATTCGATCTTAATGGGCCTGGTTTGGTCAGGTTTCTTGATTCCCAAACGGTGGATCTTGATCTCATTGGGATTAAAGGTGTTTTCAAAACCCTCCAGGGAAGATGAAACCTTTTGTATATCTTCGGTGATTCTCGTTGCTGTTGACTGGGAATTGCTCTCGGGGATGTTAAATAGTATAATGTTCTTAGATCTAGACTTCCTTTCCTCCAACTCAGTTAGCATCTCACAGATGTCGGTTACATTGTTCACGGGTGACGTGTTTTGAGGTGGAGTATTTTTTAGCATTTCTTTGTATGCCTGCAGTTCACCTTCTAAGGTGCCAGTTTTGGCAGCTACTGCTGCCGACATGCTGCCAATTGCGGCTAAGATTTCGCATGATATCGGAGTGATTTTTGCAATTTGGTCCTTGTTAAATTTATTGCTGGGGTCAAGAAGTACCTTGTTAATTGCGTTGACCGCCCTTTCTGCGTTGGCGATAAATGACTGGACGTCCATTGCGAAAATTAAGTTTTTAATTTTTATAAATTTTTTGTTAAATAAAATTTAAAACTTTATTTCAGAGCCACTGGTTGAGCTTCACTGTCACAAGTTTAAGATAGGTAGTTCGTAGGTTCTGTACCTGTCAAGAAGTGTTTTGTTTTTGTTTTATTGGTGATAAACACAAAAAAAAGATTTTAACACTTTAACTTAACTAAAGTTAGCACTGTTTAATCTGGTGTACAGTTTTAATGTTCAGATTTGCTGTAAGTAAGTTTTAATATTTGAACTGGAAATAATGTTTTGACGTTTGCACAGTATTGTTTTTGTTTTATTGGTAATATACACTAAAACGGAGATTTTAACACTTTACTTAACTAAAGTTAGCACTTTTTAATCTCGTGTATAGTTTTGGTGTTCAGATTTACTGTATGTAAGTTTATTTTATTATTTAAACTGGAGATAATTTTTGACGTTTGACTGCCAAGAAGTATTATTGTTGTATTGCGTATGCAATTTAAAAAACTTAATTTATGTAAGTATGTATGTAAAAATCCCTAATATCGGACTATTGGACACATTTAGCTGATTAGTCCAACCTACGCTCTGTAGATATTAGTCAACACTGGGACCGTCATAGATATTCGTCCGACCTTAGCTCTGTAGATAATAGTCAACACTCTGAAGTTCGTAGATATTAGTTCAACATATGAGCTGTAGATATTCGTCCGACATACAGGCTGTAGATATTAGTATCTGGAGTCATACCGCACAACATCGAGTAGGTACAGTTGCACTTATCGAATCACCAGTGGACAATAAAGTACTATAATTTTTAATTGAAGTTTTAACTCCATAAATCCATAAAAGCTTCTAGTATGTCTGTACTGTATCATATATATCACATTTCCTTTAACTTATTTTCTCTATTTGTAAGTAATATGTATATATGTGCAGTGTTATGAAACTAATTACCTGAAAGAACCCCTCCGCCACGTAAGCAGATATAAGCGTTAAAAATAGGACAGCAGTCAAGTACAATAAGCGTGTTCATACGTCAGCGCGTGTGTTTCCATAGAAATAGTTCTAACTCCGTTATTGTTTTAGTTACATCCCTAAAACAAAAAGGAAAAGGTCGATAGTAGATCAAGCTGCACATATCTATCAAGTTTTCTATGGAAATACATAACAGGAATCAGCCGTCAGTCGTGTAGTTGACAAAAATATTTACCCGCGCAAATTTGCTACCGGCAGCTCCGCGTGCTCCACATTTAAAATTTTTAATAAATATTTTTATATGAAATGATAAAAAAGTGGGGTGACAAAAGTTTATTACACATATATACAATAGAATAAGTATTGTTATTTACATAATCTGTGATTTTAGTACCGTTTTCACATAAAAACATCACGTGAGTCATTTTTACCTATTTTTAATGTTTGCGTTCTAAATTTTAATATTTAAAAATGCTAATATTTATTTGTAATATAATAATTTAAAAGTCTATTTTGTAACCTTTCTAAAAAAGTTTTAACTATTGGGCCACGTTCAGAAATGTTTCATTTATAGAGCTTTAATTGTGAAGCGGTAATAACAAAAAGTTTTCGTAAAATGTCATTTTGTTAGAGCCACCAAAAGCCAATATTCTCGAAAATTCGGAGGGGGTACCATAAGATGTTTTACGTCAAATACTGAATATTTAATATTTTTTTTACATTTTAATGGGTCGAGAGTTTTTTCTTGTATCTTTGAATTGAAATAATTTTAATTTATCTGAAATATACTAATTACTCTGTGGTTTTCAACGTCCCATGTCCAGGCAGCAATTGATCAATGCGATGGGTAGCATAAAGTTATTTATTTTTATTTTTAATTTAATCAGTAAAACCTCAAATTCTAATATTAGAATTACATATGAAATTGGCGTTTTGAGGTACTGGCAACATTGATCTCAAATATCTTTTCTTTGGTTAGGAATTCCAAATTCAAATTTATACAGCTATTTACTCATGTATTTGTGTTTCGAAAATAATAATTCATTTGTTTTTTCCTTAATTGTTTTTTTTCTTTTGGTCACTTAGTTTACAAAATGGAAAACTTGAAATATTGCGTTATTTACGAGTACGAGTTCCACCGTGGCACAAGTGCTGCAGAAACGGCACGAAGGATTAATGATGCGTATGGCGACGGTGTCGCAAAAGAAAACACAGTGCGTTTTTGGTTCCAACGTTTTCGTTCTGGAAATTTTGACCTGCAGAACAAGCCCCGTGGACGGCCGGAGACCGAAGTTGATAATGAAGAATTGAAGGCTATTGTGGAAGCGGATCCATCGCAAACCACGTCCGAGTTAGCTGCGGTGTTAGTGATAAAACTGTTTTTAATCCACTTGAAGCAAATTGGGAAGGTGAAAAAGCTTGATAGGTGGATGAGTGAAGCAAATCAACAAACGCGCGCTAGAACGCTAGACCACACACTGAACAACAGACGGCTACCAAATTAGAATAGCTTCAATTGGAATGTCTAAGACATTCACCATACTCTCCGGACCTTGCCACCTCCGGACTTTTTTTCGAAATTTGGATAACTTCTTGCAAGGGAAAAAATTCAACTCCGATGGGGCAGTCCAAACCGCCTTCAAAGATTTTATTGATTCCCGTTCGAATGGTTTTTTTAGTAAAGGGATCTATGAACTACCTATGAGATGGCAAAAGTGCATAGATAGCAATGGTACATACTTTGATTAAATAAATATATTATATTAAAAAAAAATCGACTTTATGTTCCTCCCATACAAAATGCCAATTTCATATGTAAGGACCTAATATATTTGTCAATATCTAATCTTTTCTACCGACACGATTTGACATATTTTACTTTATGTAACAGTGGGCAAAGTAAGTATTATGTTTTTTTCTTATTAACATTTAAAATGTAATGCAGGTTTTTATAGAGACAATGTACAAATTACGTAATCATTGTTTTTGTTAGATTTTATGAACACACCAGCTGACCCGGAACTTTGTACCGCCTCAGAATCAATAACTGTTGTGTTAAGAGGAAATACTAGCGGCGTTTTTCCATACAAACGTATTCCCCGTTTATCTCTCTGGATTTTGACCCTAGAGCAAAATTTTTTTTTACATAATATAGATATCGACCACTAGCGTGTCGGTACGTTTTGTTTTTTTTGATAATTTACTTCTTATAGAAGTTAGGACCTTCCAAAAATGAATAAAATTGCCTAATTTAAACGCCGTCAAAAAACGTTCAGTATACAAACTAAACAATGTATTTTGAAAAAAAGCAAAACGTACCGACATAGAATATTTTCTTTTAATACAGTTAGTGAAAATTTTTTTTTAAATCCGTCCAGTTTTGGAGAAGAAAAATGGGGAATACAAAACATCGATTTCGAAGATTTTATTTAGGTATTTTCGGCCCGACGTGCAGGTGTCCCTTTCGCTCATTTCTCCTGAGGGGGCCGGGGAACGAGAGTTTTGACAAATACATACATATAAAGCGAAGTAGTGATGTAACGAATTTTATCGGTAGACTAGTGTTGTCCTTGCCCGAGTAATCGATATTTTTTATTCGTTTTTTTTTCTGTTTAGTGACTCATCGCGGTATACCAATACTGATCGAGCTTTCATACTAAAATTGAGCCAAATTAAAATTGTTTATGTCAAGTACTATAATAAATTTTCAATTTGGGAGGCGTTATAGGTACCATCGCCCCGGGAACCATTTATTGGATAACCGTTTACCTTAGTTTTCTTTTTCGACACCTCTGTGTTGTCTCCTTCGAACGTCGTTGTCTTTCGATAAAATGCTTCTCCCTTTAATATTTTGTCTATAATTCTTATGTGTCCATATTTGTTTGACTTTTAGTATTAATCCTATTCTGACGAAGAACACTCTGTTTTTGAAACATGTTGATAATATTGATTACATCGTGCTATTTTTACAAAGTTATTTGTTCTCATTTAATTAAAAATGACGCCACAAAGTGTATTTGCAAAGTTTGAAGAAGCGTTTAACTTCAATTACACTGGTCAACACATTTTTTGTCCCTTTAACGAAAGTAGCCAAATCTGACAGGAAATTTCACGCTGATTTCAGATATGTGATTAGTTTTTTTCTATCACGTCAGGTTTTTATGGGTTTTAAGTTTTACTAAAATATGTATTAATTCATATTTATTTGTGAGTTATCATTGATTTTTTTTATAATATGGCGAAAAGGGTACAAAAATCACGCATTTTAGAAACTGGCAACGTATCTTGGTTCCATATTATGTCATGGAAGACACTTTATGTTACTGTCAAGACATTGAAGGTCTGTTCGCAGCTCTTGGCTTGGAACATAACGTAGCAAATTGGGAGACTTTTCATAGACTCGTCGAAAGTAAGTTTGAAAGCTGTTTTAATTTACAATGGAAATACTCAACCATCCATTCCACTTGGTCATGCTGCAAACATGAAAGAGAACTATGTTACTGTCAAGACATTGAAGGTCTGTTCGCAGCTCTTGGCTTGGAACATAACGTAGCAAATTGGGAGACTTTTCATAGACTCGTCGAAATTAAGTTTGAAAGCTGTTTTAATTTACAATGGAAATACTCAACCATCCATTCCACTTGGTCATGCTGCAAACATGAAAGAGAACTATGACAACATGAAGCTGCTGTTAACAAAAATTAAATATGTAAAATACGAATGGAAAATATGTGGTGATCTAAAATTAATAGGGCTCCTACTAGGACAGCAAGCGGGATACACAAAGTATTGTTGTTTTCTGTGCGAGTGGGACAGCAGAGACAGGAAAAACCATTATACCAAGAAGGACTGGCCTACTAGAAAGCACCTTAAACCTGGCACGAAGAATGTTCAACATGCTCCCTTAGTAAAATCTAAAGATATCTTACTTCCACCCTTACACATTAAATTGGGTTTGATGAAAAATTTTGTAAAAGGCTTGTCTAAGGATGGAAATGGCATGATTTACTTAAAGCAAAAGTTTCCTAAGATCAGCGACGCAAAAATTAAAGAAGGAATATTCGTGGGACCACAAAAAAGGGAGGTCTTGACTGATCCGAATTTTATAACAGTGTTGAGACCAGTCGAGCTAGCCGCTTAGTCAGTCTTCAAGAATGTTGTCGAGAACTTTCTTGGAAGTCATAAAAGTGTGAAGACTATATCAGCATTGTGTCTGAAATGTTCATGGCCTATAAAAATATAGGTTGTAACATGTCACTAAAAATACACTTCCTTCACTCTCATTTGAATTTTTCCCCGAAAAAATGGGAGATGTCAGTTCCGAGCACGGCGAACGATTTCACCAGGACATTGCGGCTATGGAAAAGCGATACCAAGGAAAGTGGAGTCTATCTATGCTAGCAGACTATTGCTGGACCCTGCAGAGAGACTCTTAAAATACTCACAAGCGCAAATAAGGAGCAAAAAAAATTTAATTTAATTAGTTTTGACATTTTCTTGTAAGTACCCGTGCAAGTACTTTGTAAGAATTATGTAAAAAAAACTTCGTTAAATAATAAAAAAACCTGACCTATAAATTTTTTTTTTTGTTTCATTTCGTGTTTATGGATACTAAATACATATAAAAAAATTAGCTTTGCTTAAGGGACTGCACTTAAAAAAATAAATGTCGACCAGTGTTACAGTATCCTTACCGATTAGGTCAACCGGACTTGCCGCTAAAAAGGTTTTGTTTTCATCGTTAAACTGTCCACAGGCACATGTAATCCTGTTTCTTTTGTAAATTGCTTTATTACTTGGTTTTCATTATATTTTACATAATTTGTTGCATATTTCCTTTAAATTGCGAGTGCTGTAACATGTTTAATACTCTAGCCACTGAAGTTTTTGGCCGCAGCTCACATATTTTTCCAAAGTTTCTATTGCTTAAAAATTATCATCACTTTGACCCACCGTATTCCTTTCGAGTTTTTCATTATTCGGTGAAGATAATTCATGGTAAAATTCCTCTTTTTTCATTTTAAACAATTCAGGTGGCATATCTGTTATATAATTCCAATTGACCATTCCTTTTTTCCTCTTTCCTTTCGTGTTTTCGTTAAACGTTAGTTTTCTTTTCCAATATCTTCCCATATTCTCATTCGAAGGTGTTTTCTTTCTATAATCAAGATCTTTCAAGATCTGCTTGACCTTCAAAATATTGCAAGGAATGGCGCCAGCCTATATATTGGAACTATGTGTCCGACAAAACTTAAGCGAGAGACAGCTTACTCTAAGGTCAGCAGATCTAGATGTTACTAATTACTCTCATTTGGAATAAACTTCCCCCAGCTCTTACTAATATCCAGAATTTGGCTGAATTTAAACTGGCTTTAAAAACAAAATTATTTAAAAAATCATACCATTCATGAATCTTAACATCTCTCCAATATACGTAATAATAATAAGCCATGTTCTCAAGTTTCCCGTGATTGTTTGGTTTCGGTTTCCTCATAATTGTATTTTTATTTTATGTTTAATATCCGAATTTATGTCAGAATATTTCTCATTTCTGAACGCAAACTGCCTTTCTGTTAGTATTTTATATTTTAGTTTTAAAGTTCTTGTTGTGTCCTGTGTTACAATAGCACCGCTATTGTCTATTATTATTATTGTCCCGTGTGTGCTATAACAGCACTATCTTTGTTAATTTTGTTCTTCTGTCATTGTTTTGTAAATACTCAATATTCTTTTATTATTTTCTCAATATTATAAGGAGCACTGTAGGATTATTTTTTAAATTTATTATAGTTAAGCGCACTTGAAGTGAAATGTCACAAAACAGCGCTATATAAATATAATGTTATTATTATTATTATTACAAAGTGCTTCGCGTATTTACCAGGATTATGGCCTTGGATGTTCTTTGTATTCATGGAGGCGGATATGGATTCCGCCGCCCCGTGAATTGGATAACCAAGACCCCTGCCATAGGTCTCCACATGTAATTCGCTACGTCTCTGCATTTGCCCACCTTCTGCGTGGCGGGCCGGATCGGGAGAGACTGGTCGAAGGAGACCTTTTGACCTCTCCACCCGGACTCTCTCGATCCATTGCCTTGCACCTTAATGGGAGGGTTGGATTCATACTTCTGTCACCCTTGGACCCATTGACAGATACCTCCCTTCCCAGAACTTCCTCTCCTTTCTCCTTCCTTTCCCTACACAGCGTCCCCAAAGATGACATAGGCCCTGAGGGTTTTTTTTCCTAAGGATCCCATATGTGGAGCTAATGAAAAAAAAAACGTGGAAAGATGTGTGTATCTCCTTCTGTCGCTGGCTATAATGCTTGAAAAGGTTATAATAGCGCCAAACTACATTCAATAAATATAATGTTAAATTTGAATTCGAAGCAAGATTTTAAGTAATCGCTGCCTTTAAACTACGTTAACATTCAGTTTTATCCAACCGTTATATATTATTTGTTATATTTTGTTAAAAAATGTTGTTTTTTATGTGAATACCGCACAAGAGCCAGTGAGACTATGGCATCCACAATTAGGGTATGTTGTGAGGCTGAAGATAATGGGGAGCGGAAGGAAGTGAGGAAGAGGAAAGTTGGGAAGTGCCTGGATATTCAGTACAGTTGGTGTACATTATTGTTTAGTATCTTAGTTTTATCCAGAAAACGTGTTATTTTTCCCTTGTACATTTTTAACAGTCTCTCGTGTCTAGGATGATCGAAGTATGTATGAAGAATGAGTTGATGATGAATGTAAGTAAATCTAAAGTCATGGTATTTGAAAGAGATAGTATGAAAACAATGTGCAACATAGTTGTGAATGATGAGTATTTGGAGCAGGTGGGTGAGTTTGTGTACTTGGGAAGTATGTTTACGAGAGATGGTAGTTTTGACAGAGATATCGAAAGAAAGGTAAATGCAGGCAACTTTATTAATGGAGGACGAACGCCTTTGGCGCCAACAAAAAACTGTCAAAAGAAGCGAAGGTAGCCGTCCATAATTGAGTGCTGGTACCTACCCTGATGTATGGCAGTGAGGCATGGAACTGACAGAGGAAGGATGAAAGTAGACTGTATGCTGTAGAAATGAGATCCCTGAGGCGTATGTGTGGTAAAACCATGTACGATCGTGTGAAAAATGTGGAGATCCGCGAAGAATGCAAGGCTGATGTAAGCGTAATGAGTAAGATTAAGAAAGGGACGCTCAGATGGTTTGGGCATGTAGAGCGAATGAACGAGTAAAGGAGTGTAAGGAGAATATAATTATGACGTAAATGTGAATGAAAGAAGAAGTCGGGAACGCCCGAGGAGGACATGGCACGACCAAGTGAATCAGTTACTTATATGTGAACGAGGCAAGGAGTGTGTGCCAAGATCGAGTTGTTTGGCGGTCCATACTCTCTGCCTACCCCTGCGGGGAAACGGCGTGATGGTTAGTTAGTTTACATTTTTAACAACTAGAGTATATTGGACAAAATATGTTTTGTGTTTTTTGTACAGCCGTTATTGAATAAAAAGTAAGTTTGCTACAAAACAAAAGACCATTATTTTATTTTTTCCAAATCACGAAATATAGTTTTTTCTAAACTTCGGGTCGTTTAGACTAATTTTATTTATTTTTACGTTTCGAATAGCTACAAATCATATGCACCTTTAGAGATCTCGTTCGTTTAAAAATAATGCGCCCTTTTTTCTGTGTATGGAGAGCGGTACCGCGTCGAGTCAAAAACTTCATTAGCGACGAAATAAGTCGAAACATGCATGCGATACTTGGTCGAAGATGCGATGAGATTCGCGGAAGACGGTAGGTAGGCAGGAGACGCAGAGGGGGCGAGCGGGTGTTCGAGCCAAACACTCACGTGGTCTCACCAACACATCTATAGCTAGTTCTTTTGTGAGCGCTGCGCGACAACGATAATATTTGAAAATACCTACCATCGAGATTTCTCACCGGTGGTATTACCTCTTAAGGCTCCGCAACCGGGCTCGAAAAGAAGAAGATGGAGAGGTACGAAATTACGAATGTTAGAGGAGAGGGCTAACATTTACAACGACAAAATCGATGCGAAAATTGCGAAAATGTTTAATAAAACACGATTCGTTTAAAATAGAGCAAAAATCTCACGGAGGTTGTCTTAAACAGCATTTACAGAAACACTGTGAATTTTTTCATATATATAACTTGTACAATAACCGAAACAAATGTGTTTATAATAATTTTTGGAGCATATTTTGCGATTTTTTTCTATCGATGGAATTTTATATAATTTGCGTTTCGGCGCGGGCAATGTCTAGATATTATCTTCGAGAATAACATATATTTTTTTAAAAGCTTTAAAACTTGACGTGTTTAAGGGAGATATGTAAGAAATCGGTAGAAATTCGGGTTGCGGGCCCTTAAATGTTACGGGGTATTAAATAAATATGAGCAATTTCTAAACGGTGCTTTTTATTTTTTATTACAATATCGTCATTTTTCATTACGTTAAAACACAAAATTGCAAAGGTATAATACACCCATATGCAATTCTAATTTTGAGATCAGTGGGTATTTATATTGCAATGAAAAATATTTTTTCACTTTTATGTCTTTTTAATTTTATACAAAAATGTTCGTTATACATTTCCACCATGAGATATATTTTTAGCATTTCTAAGTTTTCTACTCTTATTTGACAAACTGTACGTTGTGATTTGAAATAGTAAAAAAATCTTCATGTTTGTTGACTGTAGAGCGAAATTAAACATTCAATAACGTCCCATCATTGGCAGGATAAAGGTGTACAATCTACCGAAATAATCACCTTTATAGACCGGAGATTGTGAATTTTGTAATGTAATTTATTTTAGCCCTTTTGACGCAGGTTTATGCCAACTTCAAAGGTTACATAATTTGGAAGTGGGGTATTTGTCCACCCCAATTTGTTCTCGACCGAAATTCGCGTTAACACGACCCAAAGCGGCGTGAGGCGGAAAACGAAAATAAATTAGAATACCATTTCATTTCCATAATGTGGCTTAACACGGAGTATCGAGGTCACAAAGATTAGGAACTTAAATTTGTCACCATTTTTTTATTTATTTTTTATGGTGTCGGCCAAGTGTTTGGAGATTGTTTGATTCTGAAGTCGATACAGAAAATGAAAGATTGTTAGCATGTGGCAATTTACCTTTTTCACATTTCGGACTATTAGTCCAGTAAACGAATGGTCCAAAAGGAGGTGTAGAGTGCGTGAGCAGGAACCTAAGCGATTCTTTCAGGACTTGTTTAGGGTGCTTAGGGTGTGAACATACTAAAAGTCCTGACATCTAGGTGGTGAGCTAGGGGGGGGGGGAGGGGGGGGAAGGTCCCGATTTTCGGGTTTCCGTTTATATCTCAAAAACGGTGCGTCGCAGAGGAAAACTTTTTTAGAATAAGTAAAAGCTCATAAAATTATCTACAACTTTTATTCAATACGTAATTTTGGAAATCCTAACCGTTTTTGAGTTATACGCTCCAGAAATGTCAATATTTTCGAAAAAAATCATTTTTCCTCACATTTTTCATCAAACATTCCTTCATATCGTCTAAAATATTCATCCAAGAAAGAAATTTATTTATAAAAAGTTGTAAATAATTTAATTACCTTTTAGAATACATATACATATGTAAATAAATCTCCAACCAGTAAATATTTACAGCAATTTTAAGTTTTTTCGTAAAATGTCGTCATTTTCAGAAAAAGCTGTTTTTTCTTACCAAATTATTAAGACGGGTTTTTTCTTCATGGGAAATTCCTTATTAATTTTTGCACGCAAGAAAGCAGGTAAGTTGTTCTCGAACAGATGATAAATGGAATTCATTTTATAATCATTGTTATTATGAAGGGGGATTAGGTGAGTCGTCAGAGATGCTACAATAACGTGCTACGATGCTGTTCAAGTTGGTGAAAAGGCAATGAATGCGATAGTGGGCTTGACATTCTCAGACATCAAGTTGTCCCGCAAAGTTCGGGCATTCCCAATGTCTTCTGTCAGCTCATCGATAAAAATTCAGGATGAAAAGGTTGCAGTTGACCCAACATTGCTGTTTCAGCGGATGTGTATAAGCAAACGATCCAGATGAGGATTTGATGAAATTCTTTGAGTATGAGTTGGCCCCATTTCCCTTGGCACTTTTCAATGAAAATGGGATGCGAAAGACAACTAAATCTGTTCTGTATAGCTTATTCGAGCCTACCAAAAAAACTGTTCTACTGTCTCAGATGAACATAGTTGTGGACGGAGGATTTCTCCTACACAGAGTAATTTGACAAAAAGATGCCTCCGTTGCCGCAATTTGTGATCGTTATATCACCTATGTCAACCACCACTATCCTGGAATGACTCGCACTGTGGTATTTGATGGGTACGCAAACCCAGCCAATAGTACGAAATCACAAGAACAGATGCGACGATACAGACTGAGAAGGTCAGCCGACATCAATTTGACATGGAACAAATCAATACCCGTTAAACAGGAAGATTTTTTATTCAATCCTACCAACAAAAGTAACTTCATCTCCTTACTACAGACAAAGTTTCGGGAGAATGGGATACAGACTCTTCAGGCCATCGATGATGCTGACGTCCTTATCGTGAAGATTGCTGTGGAACTATCCTTTCACAACTCTGTAGCTGTCTTTGGTGAGAATGTGGACCTTACTGTCCTTTTGATTGCTTCCAATCCTCCCACCTAAGTTGTTCTGCTGCTGAAACCCGGACGAGGAAAAACCAAAACAATGGCACTGTTCACCCAAGAGATGCAGCATCGTAGATTTGAATACATCATATTTTTACATTCATTTACCGGATGCGATATAAAGTCTGCAACTTTCAGGAGAAGCAAGGCGGGCTTTTCAAAATTGTACTTGAAGTCAAAAATGATCAAGCAAGCGGTAATGATCTTTTACAACCCCTCCTCCACTCACGACGAGGTTGAAGAGGCTGGAAATAAATGCTTCCTGAAATGGTATGCGGCGCCAAAAAGATAGACCTCCCTTAACCAGTACCGCTTCCAGTCGTTTACAAGGTCCGTGGCAAATATGAAGCCTGACATCAGCTCCCTCCCTCCAACAGAGAGTGCAGCTAAACAGCATTTCCGGCAAGTTCAGCAGGGGCTCGGGATTGAGCTGCCCCCTGAAGAATGGGGGTGGAAACACGAAGGAGACACCCTGGTGCCAATTACAACAGAAGATCCTCCAGCACCGAAGGTCCTTCTGAAAATGATATTTTGCCGCTGCACCAAGGATTGTGCAATTGGCAAATGTGGATGCCAAAAAGCAATGCTGACCTGTTCTGCAGCGTGCCTTCACTGCCAAGGGAGATGCCTCAATAGCGTGCCTGTTGCCGAGGACGACGATGAAAACGATGTAGAGCCCTTTCAGCAAGAACTATCCACCACTGAGAATGACGATGCCATGGATGAACAACGCTTGCCAGGACCCTCACGTCCAAAGAGGATATGATAACGTGAATCCATATAAAGTTGAGAGTGTAACATGATGTTATTGAGAACAGTGCCAAGGGAAATGGGGCCAACTCATACTCAAAGAATTTCATCAAATCCTCATCTGATCATTTGCTTATACACATCCGCTGAAACAGCAATTTTGGGTCAACTGCAACCTTTTCATCCTGAATTTTTATCGATGAGCTGACAGAAGACATTGGGAATGCCCGAACTTTGCGGGACAACTTGATGTCTGAGAATGTCAAGCCCACTATCGCATTCATTGCCTTTTCACCAACTCGAACAGCATCGTAGCACGTTATTGTAGCATCTCCGACGACTAACCTAATCACCCTTCACAATAATAATGATTATAAAATGAATTCCACTAATCATCTGTTCGAGAACAACTTACCTGCTTTCTTGCGTGCAAAAATTAATAAGGAATTTCTCATGAAGAAAAAACCCGTCTTAATAATTTGGTAAGAAAAAACGGCTTTTTCTGAAAATGACGACATTTTACTAAAAAACTTAAAATTGTTGTAAATATTTACTGGTTGGAGATTTATTTACATATGTATATATATTCTAAAAGGTAATTAAATTATTTACAACTTTTTATAAATAAATTTCTTTCTTGGATGAATATTTTAGACGATATGAAGGAATGTTTGATGAAAAAAGTGAGGAAAAATGATTTTTTTCGAAAATATTGACATTTCTGGAGCGTATAACTCAAAAACGGTTAGGATTTCCAAAATTACGTACAGAATAAAAGTTGTAGATAATTTTATGAGCTTTTACTTATTCTAAAAAAGTTTTCCTCTGCGACGCACCGTTTTTGAGATATAAACGGAAACCCGAAAATCGGGACCTTCCCCCCCCCCTCCCCCCCCCTAGCTCACTACCTAGACGTCAGGACTTTTAGTATGTTCACACCCTAAGCACCCTAAACAAGTCCTGAAAGAATCGCTTAGGTTCCTGCTCACGCACTCTATAACTCCTTCCTTTTCTGGATTATATTCCCGTAACAACAAACGGATTGCAATCTTTAGAGCACTTGTTATAAGGATTATTATTACATATTTTATAGATTTTAATAGACAAATGAGAATTTAATATATTTTTGTAGATTGCTTACCCCGAAATTGCACAGAGTATCATAAGATAATATTTTTATTAATATTATCATTCAATCTGCCAGCTTTATTTTATAAAGGGCGCCACTTGTCGATGAACCAGGCTAGCTGATGGGAAAGCAAAATTCTCTCTCAGGGCCTTGGGAATACATCCTTGTTTTTGAGTAAAAAGCTCTGTGTTTTCTCCCTATTACTAAGTGGGTCTCTTCAAAACTTTTTTGAAGTGAAACTTCTTTAGCACTGTTGTGATTTGAAACTCGATGACACTAAAAAGAGACAAACACATACATCTATAGGATTTAGCCTGCGAGAGAATGAGATGAAACCTTACCGCATTGGCCGCTTTTACTATGAACTCACTTTTCATGGCTCCTATCGGTTGAGATTGTGTGAGTGTTGGTTTCACTTCTACCGCGTGTGAACTGCACTCGATTTTTTTCTCTTTACTCCTCTCTTTTTTGCAAAAAGATCTTCCACAAAGCATTCACAATTCTCCTCTCTTCTTTTTTTTCTCTTTTTTCCTCCACTTTCAAAAAGACCTTCCACAAAGCATTCGCAATTCTAGTCTCTTCTTTTTTTTCTCCTTTTTCCTCCACTTTCAAAAAGACCTTCCACAAAGCATTCGCAATTCTCCTCTCTTCTTTTTTTTCTCTTTTTTCCTCCACTTTCAAAAAGACCTTCCACAAAGCATTCACAATTCTCCTCTCTTTTTTTTCTCTTTTTTCCTCCACTTTCAAAAAGACCTTCCACAAAGCATTCACAATTCACCTTCTCTCCTCTTTTTTTTCTCTTTTTTCCCCTCTTTCAAAAAGACCTTCCACACTGCGTTTCCTATTCTCCCCCAAAAGACCTTTCACAAAGCATTCACAATGATGACATGGGCTCCGCGGGAAATTATTTACGAGTCATTTTAAATTTAAAATTCTCTAATTGCTGTTGTGTTTTAATGTGAATTCCATATAACTCAATTGCTCCCAACCCTCTTGAGCTAGTAATACTATGACCCCCCAATTGGATATGTTATGAGTAGGGATGCAACGATATATCGGAAAACCGATAAATATCGATATATCGACCCCTAAAAATATCGATATTTATCACTATCGATGATACGCAGATATCGATATATCAACATCGAAAAACTCAATATATCGTATCGAAATATAGAAAAAAACGCACAAATTAAAATACCCACAAAATCAAGTAAAATGCTATTACTGGCAACACTCATTGTCTAAAAAAAATGATTCTGTTCTCTACACTAATCTGTGGTAGGTGAGTGTTATTTGTGGTCTGTGTGTGGTCGGTTCTGTTCTGTGACTACCAATTGTGGCAACAAGTGTTCCTTCTGAACGTCTTTTTTCAAACGCAGGTGCCGCTACAACTCAAAGCAGAAACAGGCAATAAGGAAGCAGCAGTCAAAGTTACTATTTTTAAGTTCGATAGCTGGTACAAAATACTGGAATTATTTTTTTTAAATAAAAAAAAAAAAATTATATGTTTTTTCCAAATTTTGTGATTATTCACATAGGTTAGTATAAAAAATTATATACATACATAACCGATAAACGTTTGATATAACTAAAACTACATTGGATTTCTATAAGCTTTAAAAAAAGAAGAAATATCGTTATATCGGCCTACTAGACCGATATATATATATATATATAATTTTTTTACAGTGAATACCGCACAAGAATCTCAACTGCTCCCGTCTGGAGCCAGTGAGACTATGGCATCCCCAATTGGGGTATGTTGTGAGGCTGAAGGTAGTGGGGAGGGGAAGGAGGTGGGGAAGAGGAAGGTTGGGAAGTACCTGGCTATTCAGATCTGGTCACTAAACACGGCTAAAGCCATTTTCAAGCAACGTTTCAATTCTGAATGGTGGTCTTACACCAGGGCGATACTGATAGTATCTTCCACTCTGGAACATGCCGCAAATATACTATATATTATTTTTAATTAATTAATTGTGAAATAACACAAATTAATCAAATAAAATTTATTTGCGCATGCCGGGTTCGAACCCGCGACCTCCGGAATGTGAGTCAAGAGTCTTAGCCACTGGACTACGGAGGTCGTCATATTATTATCGACTTAATTCGATATATATCGATATTTTTAAAGCCTTGCATCCCTAGTTATGAGGCTGAAGGTAGTGGGAAGAGATGGGAAAGAGGAAAATTGGGTATTCAGATCTGGTCACCAACCGTATGACGTTCTGTCCCTGTAGATATAATATGGTAACACATTGGATATCATCCGTCTCTTTCTCTCCATTTTTATATAAGATTTTATATTTCAGTTTTTCACTGTTCCCTTATATTATGTTTTGCCTCTTTCTGTATATATAAGCACACACAATGTATTTCTAATTAGTTTAATTTTATACCTTAAAGATGTTTGTTTTAAGCGAAACCGGTCAGTATTATAAATTTAAATAAATAAATTGTGGATACAAACAAAGTTACTGTTTTATTTCTGTCAATATTTCTTTGATTAAACTACTATATTTTTTTATACACGCCGACCGGTTTCGGAAAGCCCGTTCTTCGTCAAGGTAAAATATACTAACTTCACCGTCAGTTTTCACCGACTTTCATCGTCCGTTCTATCGCTTCTCCCAATTCTTCAATAATTATACATAGTCACGTCCCCATCCCACCCCAAAACTCAGTAACGTATCATGTTCGTTCATTGTTTTGTAATGTCAACTTAGTATATTTTGCACTGAGGAAGGAAACGAAAAAAAATTCCGAAAACGGTCAGCGTCGTCAGCGTATATAAAAAAAACTATGGTAGTTGAAACAAAGAAATATTCTTTAATAATTTATTGATAATGGTTGATCATTATTCTAATAATATTTAGTAAAACCTTACTCAAACAGATTAATTTTTTTTCATTGAAGAAGAAGATAACACTAATAATCTACACGAAAATATGAAAGAGAATAAGGCACAGAAAAATATAAAAAGAAAACGGTCGCAACTGGGACTCGAACCCAGAACCTCTCGTCTAACCGGGACGTGCCGCGTATTTCCAAACCCTATACCGGTTCAGTCGCTTTACATTTTCAATATCAAAATTTTAATATTTAGAAATAAAATTATTAATTTCTAATACACACATTGAAAGATTATTTTATCTAGATTTTAGAACAGTTTTTGTTTTTGCAAAGTGACAAAAAATTATCAATATATAGGTGTATTTACAATATATGGGAATAATATTAAAATTTACATATTTAGAAATAAAATTATTAATTTCTAATATACACATCAGAAAGATTATATTATCTAGATTTTAGAACAATTTTTGTTTTTGCAATATGATAAAAAATAACTAATATAGAGGTATATTTAAAATGTAAATTGTCGCTACCACGACTGAATCGGTATAGGTTTTGGAAATACGCGGACGGGCCCCTTTATCAATTCGGCCTTTGCCACCTTCCATCAAACCGTCATTATTGTCAATCTCATATTTAAAATTTTAGAATTAACAATATTATCTTCGAATAATTTTTCCATAATATCATAAGCAACTACCCTTTTCATTGGAAACAAACGTTCTAAGAACTGGTTTGAAACCTAGATAGCATCTCGGATAAATATATCCGATTTTTTTTTATATGGAACATATATTGAATTTTTTATAAAAGTCTAAAAGAATATTCAATTTTTTATAAGAACAACTCTCATTTTATAACTTTTGAAGGTTATTCCCATCTATGTAATATTATATCCTTGAAGAAAAAGAGAATTGTTCTTATAACAAGTGGAAGATTAAATTTTTATCAAAATAAAGCCAAATTTCTTACTTTTCTGGGCTTGATAATCCCAAAACCTACAGTAGCGACGTCCCGGTATTCGTGTTTGTCGATCCGTTTTATTATTATTGCAAAATGAGGAAGATACTGTATTTAGGTTACTTCTCGGGTAAAACCAGGCCACGGGAAATGCTTACAATGCCTAAATTATGACCTCTTTCTTACGATAGTGTTCTTAGCTATTCCATTATATTTGATTCAGGTAGAATATTCAATTATAAAAGAATCGCCAGCAAATTTTGTAGCAGGTAGGTACTTACTTCCCGTCATAAAAGCTAATGTTTTTCAAGTTAAAGGTATGATATTTCTACCAGTGAAAGTTTGATGCGAACATTATATTATTATGAAGTTTTCATTGTTGTGGTAAGCTACCAGTAGGTACCAGTATGGGTCGTCTCCTTTGTTTCAGGAACTACCATGGCAATCTCATTGGGCTGGAAGGCTTCGGCAGGAGAAGACTTGAGCTATTTATATTTTATTTTAATTATATTTTAATTTATTGTTTGTAATCAAGCTCGGGTTATATTGAAAAAAACCCGGAAGGAATTCTCCTCATAAGTGGGGGAGAATGTGGTAGCTACTGGTAGCTACCTGCTTAATAGACGGGCGCTGGGAGCGCACGTCTATGGTTTGAATTTGGATTGTTGATTACTGTACGACTACTGAAAGAAGCATGAGACAACGCTTTTATTTTAACAAGATTCCGGCTATTTTCTATTGTAAGAAAAGTGTAATTAAAATATATTATATCAATATATTACAATTGTGACCTTAAATGACTTGTGAATACCACATAAAGAGTATCTGCTACCCGAAGCTAGTGGGTCTATGGCATCTCCAGTTTAAGGGCTATGATTCAACGTTGTTTATCCATAGACTTGCCATAGTCTCACAAACTTAAGATATAATGTGGCAATTAATCAACACTCTTCAGTTTTCAGCGATTTTCAATAATTTCTTAATTCAAAAGTTATTCATGTGTGATAAAGATAGACGCTTAAAAGAATATGTGCATATGGACGAAACAAAAGATAGAATGCGGGTGGCATTTTCGTATTCAAAATTCAAAAGTTCCGTCGAATTCCTGTCTCAAGGCCGACTAAAGTAGGAGGCCTGGGCACCGGTCGAATTTTGAGGTGTCAAATTTTCAAGCTATAATGAACAACGATAGTTTGCAAATGGCGTTGATTGTTATTGTATTTCTTGTTTCTGCTGATTTGTATGTTGTTTTACCGCAAGCAAGTAACTAAAGAATTATTAGATTATTATTATAAAAAGTAAATTTTACCTAGTGACTGCATCGACTTAGTAATTTGGCTGTTGCGCATCCAGACCTGTACTTTAGTAGGCCTTGAGTTCTCTAATGACGCATAAAATCTTTGGGCGGAAAGCAATTGTATTATTTTTATAATCGATAATAATAAGTAATTTGCATGTATTTACAAATGAAATGTTATTCCTTCGCTTTTACTACTGTTAACAGTTTAATGGAAACATTTCATCACACAGGAGGGAATTTTGGCGCTTTTTAATGCAATTTACTTACTAGTAGGACACGACCTTACTCGACGCGTGGCAGTTTAGTACTAAAGTACTAGAAATCGAGTACTCTACAATTGTCTTGTTGTTGGCTTCCCATTTTGAGATTTCTACCCCGCGTCTTTTATATAACGTCATTGTGTTTATCCCCATTTTTGCACATTTTCAGGAGGGTCAAAAAGCTATATTTTGTGTATCAAAAACATCTTTAATATTTTTGTTGTTTTATAACAAATGGTTCTCAATGACAGGACATGTTTCAATTTTGATAACCAACGCCTCTGCCATAGATCGTCCCAAGTGGTTTAATACGTTTGGTGACTTAGCAGGAGCGCCTGGGTTTTTGGGGTGAGGTTTTTCGGGATTTGGCGGCAGATGCGTCTGCCCATCAACGTGGGAGGGTTGGATTCGTATGTCCGTCACTGCTGGACACACTGACCCTCAGATTTCTATCGACTCCTCTGATATTTTTCTTCCTAGAACTTCCTCTCATTCCTTACAGAGTGGAAAAGATTAAAAATTGGCCCGTAGTTAAATTATTTTCTTAAGGGCCTCCCGTTCGGAGATAATGTTAAAAAACGGACTAAGTAATTAATGGAATAAAATGGTTCTATTTTGATGTTGGAGATAGTTAGTATTTCTCGCTAAAAAGATATTTAAAATTGGTACAAATGAATTTAAATTTTACTAAAAATAATTAGAGAAATAAATTCAGCACCCTGGGATTAGTACAAAATAACATTATTTAACTTATTTTCGTCGAGATTTGAGGTAATCAACTAAGAATAATAATAATAATAATAATTAGATGACTTCTATAGCGCCATTTTCATGAGAAAATCACTTCAAGATTCGTTTATACATTTAATCTATACCTATACACTACAAGTGGCTTATAACTAAGATTGATAACTGTAGTGTTGGTAATATGTGTATCTGTCGGGTAGGTTCGTGTGATGTCTTGAGATCGGGTAGTAATAACATCTGTTAATGTTACAATGTTTATTGGTTGCCAGATTAATATGGAGAGAGCGCTCAATAGCGGTACATCCCTTTTATACTTCCCATACTCGCTATCTCGCTCTCATGCCGTCACCCTCATACACATACGTCACACCCCCACACTTAAAACCTAATTACATACATTTCTTTATTCACAAATTTATACAAAACAAAATATCTAAATATTTCCATTCCATAGTATATGTAATTATTCTTGTTCTTCACGTGTAGCGTGGGCGTTGACCTCGAGGGCGTAACCTCCCCTCCCATGGTGTAGGTGACCTGCAAAAATTAGAGGAATTAGGAAATTTGGTCATGTCCACATCCGAGAGTGGACCCAGGTCCAGCAAATCATCAGACCTGTCACACTCCCCCCACCTAACCTTCCTCTCTGAAATCTGATCATGGTGGCGTTTCCAAATTTGTCCCGTAGACATAATTTTAACTAAATAAATCCTATTCCCCAATCTTTTAAAAATTTTTCCTAAAATCCATTTATTATCATTACTTCTTAAATCCCTGGTTAAAACTTTAGAACCAACCTCAAAGTACTTTTTAAATTTTCTTCCTCTATAATACTTTTTCTGTTTATGCTGGCTCAATAACATTTTGTTTTTAACCGTGTTGTCAATTCCTTTAAAACCTTGACTCTCAACATTATCCACTATTGGAATAATCGTATTAAAAATTGATCTAATCTTCCTACCCAACATTAATGTACTAGGCTCAATGCCCGTAGACATTGAAGGCGTATTTCTAATATCAACTAAAAACGTCAAAAGTTTATCTTCAAAATCAGTAGGAAATTTATTATTTACCATAATTTTTTTCAAAAAATTCTTCACTGATTTAACCCCATTTTCAGCTAAACCGTTAGAAGCAGGATGCTGTACAGCTGAAGTCAATGATTCTATATTATAATTATGACAAAATTCCTTAAAAACTGACGATGTGAAAGCTGTACCATTGTCACTTACAATTTGTTCCGGGATTCCGAACATAGAAAATAATCTTTTCAAAACTTTTATTGTACAAAACGAATCTACCTTATTTACAATATGACAGTCTATCCATTTTGTAGTTGCATCAACAATAATTAAAAAATTATGACCTCCCTACGGTCCCATGAAGTCAATATGCAATCTACTCCAGATTAAACCATTTATTGGCCAAGGTGCCAACTCAACTTTACACGGAGTAGGTAAACATTCCATGCATCGAGCACACTGTTTCACAGTTGCTTCTATATCATTGTTCATTCCGAGCCAAAAAAAATAATTTCGAGCAAGACTTTTCGATTTTACAATGCCTAAATGTGATTGATGTAAAAAATTCAATATAATTTCCCTTAATTCCCTTGGAACTACAAATTTATTATTATAAAATAAACATGAATTATAAGTCGATAATTTATCCCTAAAATACCAGAATTTCAATAAATCATCCTTTAAGAACTTTTTATCCGGCCAACCATTTGCTGTGAACTCGATAATGCTCGCTATATTTACATCATTAATCGAAAACTGTTTCATCGTTTCCGCATTTAATGTTGTTTCTGACTCGATTATGTTCACAAACTCTGACTCAACCGTATTCACGTTTAAAGAATCAATATAATTTAAAAAATAATCGCTAGCATCAATAACGTCGCTACACACAACTAAATTATCCTTATTATTAATCGGCATTCGTGATAAGAAATCCGCTTTGTTATCACCTGACTTAATATGCTCTATACTATAGTCAAAAGTCTAGAGTATTAGGGCGTACCTCTGCAGACGGTTAGCGGCCAATACAGGTACTTGCTTATCCGTGTTCAAAATGTGTACTAACGATTTATTGTCGCAAGCCAAAACAAATTTATTGCCGTATAAATACTGAAAGAATTTCTTCAACCCAAAAATTATAGCACACGCTTCCTTATCTAAAATAGAGTACTTTAATTCTGTTTCTGACAATAATCGGCTAGCAAATGCGATAGGTCTCTCTAAACCATTATCATATACATGGCAAATCACCGCTGATAACGCTTTTTCAGATGCGTCTGAAATAAGTTTAATTGGTAAATTAGGATCAAAATGCACTAAAATATTATCTGACGTCAGCAGTTTCTTAACTCGCTCAAACGCAATATTACATTCCTCAGACCACACATATTTTACTCCCCTTTTTAACAAGTTATACAATGGAGACAAAATACCTGAAATATTATGAACAAAAGCTCTATAATATGAAATAACCCCAAGTAAACTCCTAAGTTCTGAAACATTTTTCGGTACTGCCATTTGAGTAATCGCACAGATTTTATTTTCTAAAGGCATAACTCCTTTCCGCGAAATTTTAAAACCTAAATATTCTATCTCAGTTTCTAGAAAAGAACACTTATTTTCATTAATAGTTAATCCACAATCACTTAACTTGCTAAGTACAGATTCACAAATAGAGAATAATTCCTCTTCAGAATTTCCAAACAACAAAATATCATCTAGAAATATACGAACGTTACGAAGTCTACCTACTACCGCCTGAATAACTTGCATAAATATAGCCGGGCTTGTGGTCAAACCGAAAGGCAACACTTTATACCTGAATAAACCTACATGCGTACTTATCACACATAATTTTCTCGACTTCTCGTTCAACGAAATCTGACCAAAAGCATTACGCAAATCTATTTTAGCAAAAAATTTCGCACCATTTAAAGATGAAATTAAATCTTCTATACGAGGCAATGGATATTTCAACTTCGCTAACATAGGGTTTAATGTGGTTTTAAAATCAGTACAAATTCTAATTGAACCGTCTTTCTTTTTTACAACAACAATCGGACTAGCCATATCACTTATTTCTACGTTTTCAATTATATCTTCACGTAACATCTTATTTAATTCCTCCTCTACCTTTCCACGTAAACTAAAAGGTAACGATCTTGGATTCACAAACTTTGGCCTGAACTCCGAAATAACTTCGATGTTAGCTTCATAACCTATAAGCCTACCCGATTTTTCTGAAAACACATGAGCATATTTTTTCTTTAAACTATCACGAAAATTTAATTGATTATCACAACTAGTCTCACTGGTATTTACCGAATTTATTCCACTTAATCCGATACCGAAAACTTGTAGAAAATTTCTACCAACAATCGTAGAATTACCGTTTTTAATTATTATAAACTGCGTATCTACACTTTTATTTAAAAATAACACACTTAAATTAACTCTACCTACAATATTTAACCGTTTCCCGTCATATCCTGACAATTGAATATCGCATCTTTCCAATTTACAAGAAACAAAATCTTTTAAATACACGTCATATGGAATTGCATTAATCTCAGCGCCGGTGTCAACAATCGCTCGCAGAACAGTGTTACCAATAATGAGATCTACGAATATCGGTTCCGGCCCCGTGCCGTCATGCAACATAAAAACCGAATTTAATCGTTTATTCTTATTACCTACATTAATTTTACTGTTTTTACACACATTACTAGGATGACCCGATTTATTGCACCGATTACAAAAAATATTCTTCCAACAATCTTTCTGCAAATGATTCGTTTTTCCGCACAAAAAACATTTTTTTAATGCAATATTTACTGGCGTCTTACTACGCACTGCACTTTTAAATCTGATCGGACTATCCGACCTGGATTTACGGACAACATTACTATCCTTATGCACAACATTTAAATTCGTATCAACTTTCTTAAAATTAACAACATGTTCCCATGAAGCTGCTAACTGAATGCATTCCGAAAAAGAAGTATTTACCCCCTCAACGAACAACTTATGTTTCAATTTTTCATTGAAAATTCCAATAATGAATATGTCTTTTAAACAAGATTCTAGCGTCAATTCAAAATTGCACGTCAAACTCAGTCCTCTCAACCTAGCAGCGTAATCTTTAATAGATTCGTTAGCTAGCTGTTTACACTTATAAAATAACTCACGCGACTCGAAAATATTTTGAATAGGTTTGCAATGTGAATCAAATAATTTACACAAATCATCAAAAGAACAAACAGAAACCTTTTTAGGGAAACATAGATCACATAATAAAGAGAAAGTTTCTTCGGTGAGGCAACTCAGCAAAAATGCTCTTTTGCGTTCTTGTGATAACACTTTGTCATCATGTAAAATGAGGGCCTGATCCAGTCGTTCCTTGAACAATGACCAGTTTCCCGTTCTGTAACAGAACGTCCCCAAATTTTTACAAACACCCTCCATTGGGGGAAGAGCTGAAACAAAATAATCAATACTACTTATCTCAGCACTTCCTAGAAGGCTACACTCCGAGGTCCACGTTCCACGTTCCACGTGCACGCTACCCAGAGCCGTAGATCACCGTCCCCGTCTGGCTCCGTCTCCCGACAGCTGCGGATCCAATCCCTCTTCTCCGAGGTCTTCCTTCCCAGACTGCAGCGACGGAAACCAAGTCCTGGTTCCCGGCTAATCCACACGATGATCCAGTCCTTGACCCGATCCTTGATCCGGTCCTTTTGTACCCCGTTACACGGTGTACCCGAACGACAATAATTTTGTAATTTGTCGGTCCCACACACGCGAATAATTGCGTGTGGCTGCTCCAATTTCTTCTTAATGCGATCGCTTCCTGCGATCGCTTCCTGCAATCCTGACAACAATCCGTCAGATCCCGAAATCTACCGCGTAGATTCTTCCAAATTACGTAAAAATTTACGAACTACCGAGCTGCGCCAACTGTGGTGTTGGCGGGTAGAAAATAATATCAAGATGTTACGATGTTTATTGGTTGCCAGATTAATATGGAGAGAGCGCTCAATAGCGGTACATCCCTTTTATACTTCCCATACTCGCTATCTCGCTCTCATGCCGTCACCCTCATACACATACGTCACAGTTCGGGAATACCGAACCTAGCCGAAGCGACCGGACATCGGCACAATATAATAGCGAGCTCAGAGCTCGTGCCGTTCTTTCTCGTTAAGCGGCTTACAGCCAACACTGTAAATATTATATTCTAATAAACAGTCTCCGTGTATCAAAGATACTACGTGTTTCAATAAGTAACCTTGAAAACATCCAAGAGCGATACTGGAGATTAAGGGCCCAGTATTACCTGCAGTACAGGACATTACAAGTGGCGCAGCTAAAAAGGATTACACGCCGGACTGTTTATCAGATTGCGGCAAGTCGTGACAGGGATCGTGACTTGCAAAAATCTCCCGAAGGTGACAATAATTCACTTGGGGCATCGCTGAAGTGCCATCCATCAGGAGATTTTCAGGGCATAATAGGAGACAGTGGAGAAGGAGGAAAGAAGAGGAAAATCACGGGACCCTGGGTAACTAAGTCCAGCCCGGTAATACAGTGGAGAAGAGGAAAATTACTTACGGGACCCTGGGTAACTAAGTCCAGCCCGGTAATACAGTGGAGAAGAGGAAATTACGGGACCCTGGGTAACTAAGGCCAGCCCGGTATTGATAATCCTGGAAGCGGCTGGGCGCCTGGACTGCAAAGGCGCCGGTTCCTGGTGTCAGGTTGTTTTGTTTCTTTTTCTGGAAGGTGTTATTGTTGCCAGGTGTGTTTTTTTTTTGGTGTGGGCGATCATGGAATCGGGCGGAATTTCCAGGTTCTCTCACGTTAATGGGGATTGGAGTTTGTTTCGCCTGAGGTTGGAACAGTTCCTTCTAATTCGTGATGACATAAAAACGATTAAGTTAGATGCTTCACAGAAACGCGCATATTTGCTAAATCTTCTAGAAGCGGAGACATTAACTCTTTTGATCAACTTATGTTTTCCTTCTAAAGTTACAGACGTGGCATTCGATCAGTTAATAGAATTAATTGAGAAACATTGTTCCAGACCGCGATCGGTGTTCAAGGAACGAGAAAATTTTTATCAGGCCAAGCAATCGCTTGGTGAATCAGTCAGGGATTTTGCAGTGCGTTTACGAGGATTATCTTCGTTTTGCGAGTTCGGAACGCGTTTACCGGAATGTTTAGCTGATGTTTTTGCAATCGGCATTTTGCCGGGCCGAGCCAAGGAAAAAATTTTTCTCGAGGGGACTAAATTAACGTTTAACAAAATGGAAGAATTAGCAATAACGGTTTCAGCTTTAGATAATCTGGTTCCGGAAATTAATTCAGAAGTTTCCGTAGGGACGTCGGGCGGCGTGAATTCAATTAAACGCTCGTATTCGCCGGGGAGAGATTCACATCCGGATAAAACTCAAGGTTTCCGAAGGTCATCTTCGCGGTCGAAAAGTCCCGAGCCAAGAGGATTCTCGAATATTAAAAAATGTACCATTTGCGGTGAATCACATTTAGAAAAATATTGTAAATTTAAGAATGCAAAATGTTTTAATTGTCAATGTTTATCCGATTTTTGAACAATCCCGGGATAAGGTTATTAATAGGATTTCTTACATTAATCCGTTTAGGGCTAATGTAATAATTAATAAATTAAAATGTGCCGCTATGATTGATTCAGGCGCCAGTATGTCGGTCATGCCGGATTTTATTTTCAACCGATATTTTAGGGATGTAACATTGTCACCTGATAAGCGTACTTTATCTGGATACGATGGTAAACCACTTAATCTTGTAGGTAGTGCTTGTTTTACCGTGGAATACAATAATATTAAAAACAAGTTATTATTTACTGTTGTGATTAATGGCTCGGAATTGATAGTAGGTCGGGACTTCATGGAGGCTTTTAATCTGAAGATAGTTCCAGTGATGGATAATTCGGTTTCAACAATCAAAGACAAAATTGAAATGATTTACAACGAGTTTCCAGAAGTGTTTTCGCCGGGGCTGGGTAAATTCAGTAAACATAAAGTGAGTTTCAAAGTGAACAAGGAAGCTCGTCGTGTTTTTTTTAATGCGAGGCCGGTTCCGTTCGCTATTAAGGAAAAAATTGAGAGAGAATTAGAAGCTATGGTAGCTGATGGTATCATTTCTCCGGTAACCAGCAGTGAATACGCGTCTCCAATTGTACCGGTAATTAAAAAGAACGGGAATGTTAGGATTTGCGTGGACTACAAGAGATCTTTAAATCTCATGACGGACTTGGAAAGGTACCCGCTTCCCTCCATAAATGAAGTTGTTCACAAAGTAAGTTCGGGTAAAGTGTTCGCTAAACTAGATTTAAGACAGGCTTACTCACAATTAGAATTAGCTGACTTTTGCAAAAAGTATACTACAATAAATACGCATTTAGGGTTATTTTAATATAACAGACTAGTCTTTGGTTTTAAGTCAGCGCCAGCGATCTTCGCTAGGACTATAGCAAGCTGTCTTCAGGGGTTGAAGGGGGTGGCATTCTATTTAGACGATATCATCATTTCGGGGGTCAACGAACTGGATTTAGTGTATAACATACAGGCAGTGTGCGCACGTTTACGAGAGTGCGGGTTGAGGGTCAACACGGATAAATGCGAATTTTTTGTAGAATCGGTTCAATTTTTGGGGTATGTAATTTCGGGGAGCGGAATTCAACCTCAACCAAACAAACTTGAAGCTATAAAAAACGCTCCGTATCCTACGGACGTTCATAAATTGAAAAGTTTATTGGGTTTTCTAAATTTTTATCGGAATTTCATTCCTAGGATGTCATCGATACTGGAACCCCTACATAACCTTTTGAAAAATGGGGTAGAGTGGAATTTCTCAGAAGACTGTAAAGTAGCAGTCGATACCATTAAAGAATTAATGGGCAACAACACGATTCTTACAAATTATTTTCCGGACTTACCGGTAAAACTGTGTACGGACGCTAGTACATGCGGACTCGGGGCTGCGTTAATGCACGTGTTTAAGGACGGCACAATGCGTCCAATTGAGTTCGCTTCTCGTAGTTTGACAACCGCCGAAAAGAAATATAGTATTTTGGATCTCGAAGCTCTGGCAATTGTGTTCGGGTTAAATAAATTTTTTCAGTACCTTTTTGGAAGGAAGTTCACGTTATGCGTTGACAATATGCCGTTACTAAGAATTCTAGGGGAACACAAAAATATTCCGGTTCTCGCAGCAAACCGTTTGCAGAGATATGGCATCATTCTGGCAGGATTTTCGTACAAAACGGAATTTGTGAAATCTTGTAATAACCAAGCAGATTTTCTTTCTCGCTTACCGTTGAAGGACACAGTTGAGGGTTTTAAGGATGATTGCGGGACTGACTTTGTTTGTTTTATTGAGAATTGTGACCATGTTAATTTTCAAGCAGTTGTGTTAGCCACCGCAGCAGATAGCGAATTACAGCTAGTGTTTAGGTATTTGCGGCAGGGCTGGCCCAAACGAGTAAATCGTGACAGCAGTATATGGAAATATTGGTTGAAAAGGAATGAACTTTCTATCGTTGAAGATTGTTTGTTTTGGCAACATAGAATAGTTATACCTGTTTCTCTCCAAAGGCAAGTTTTAGATTTATTACACAGGTCACATCTAGGTATTGTAAAAATGAGGGGAATTTCTAAAACATATTTTTGGTGGACGTCTCTGAACAAAGATTTGGAGGAAGTCGTTCAATCTTGTTCAGATTGTTCGTTGTCAAAACAGTCACCACCCAAAAGTCAATTGACGGTTTGGCCAAATCCAGGTAAAGCTTGGAGTAGGGTACATCTAGATTATTGTGGACCCCTAGCGGGGAAGATGTTTCTCGTGGTTTGTGACTCATTCTTGAAGTGGTTAGACTGTATCGAGGTGCAGAAGGCAGATTCAACTCACACGATTATGGAATTGAGGAAAATTTTTTCTAATTTTGGCAACCCTGAGTTAATTGTATCTGACAATGGCTCAGTTTTTACAAGTTAGGTATTTAGAGTTTTCTTAAAGGAGAACAATATTAAGCTTATGACTTCTCCGGTGAAACACCCCCAGTCAAACGGGCTGGCAGAAAATGCAGTAAAAATTTCGAAAATGTTCCTCAAGAAACTGTTAATAAACGGTAAATTCCCACTAGATTACAATGTCAAGCTGTTGAATTTTTTAGTGGACTATAGAAATTCTTTCCATTGTTCGACAGGTATTGAACCAGCGGTTCTGTTAGTAGGAAGAAGGCTGCGTTCTACGTTCGACAGTTTGTTGCCAGTGAAAAATGGAGAAGACTTTTCGGAAAAAGTCAAGGAAGCTAACGTTAACATTTCTAAAGCTCAATCTGATCAAGTTAGGTTGTACAGAGGGGTAAAAACCAGGGTTTTTAAAGTTGGACAAAAATGTTTGACAAAAGATTATCGTCATGATAATAAAGTCGTTTGGGCTAAGGGTGTAGTTTCTAGAAAGCTAGGTAAAAAAGTTTATATTATTAAAATAGGAAACACTGATGTGACATGGAAGAGACATGTGGACCAGATGAGGGAAATGTCAGTGAGCTGGAAGGAAGATGGCAAAATTGCGCAGCATCCCGCGTCTGAAATTTTGAGGAACGAGCCTCATGAGTTAGAGACTGCGACCTTGTTGCGTGGATTGACTGGTTGTTCTCCTGATTCCAGGTTGGTGGGGGAGGAGGTGGTGTCGGAGCAGGCACGGCAACAGAGACCATGGTCGGGAAGACTGCGTTCAAGTCACAAGGCACCTACAACTTCCAGAGGAGACGGGACAACTTGACCCAGTCACCGCGGTTAAATTATGTGTATCTTAAAAAAATTATTGTGTATGAAGTATTACAATTTATGTTAATTGTTATTTAAGTTATTTAAGTTATTTTGTTATTTAAGTAAGTAGCTTCAGAGTTGAAGGAGGGAGAGATGTAGTGTTGGTAATATGTGTATCTGTCGGGTAGGTTCGGGAATACCGAACCTAGCCGAAGCGACCGGACATCGGCACAATATAATAGCGAGCTCAGAGCTCGTGCCGTTCTTTCTCGTTAGGCGGCTTACAGCCAACACTGTAAATATTATATTCTAATAAACAGTCTCCGTGTATCAAAGATACTATGTGTTTCAATAAGTAACCTTGAAAACATCCAAGAGCGATACTGGAGATTAAGGGCCCAGTATTACCTGCAGTACAGGACATTACAATAACTAAAGACCGGATTATATGCAAATGCATATTTAGACCCTTTTCAGCGGTAGTTGCATATTTTAGCAAAAAATTTGAGATCTTGCATATTTACGCTCGATCGTTCAGATACCTCACATAGTGACACTATAAAAGTCAGATAGCTAAGCGCGCGGCTAGCGCTTCAAACTCATGGATTGGCGTTGAATGAATCTATTCAGGTTATGAAGAAAATTCGCCTTATGAATTCCTCGTTGCCAAAGCTATTCCCGAGTAAACTCAAAGAAAAGTTTGAAAAATTACTGAACAATAACCCAAGGTTTGAACCCTTGTGCCAAATTGATGCTTCATCAACGGGGCAGGTGAAATTTTGCCCAGCACAATAAGTTCAAAAATCGCACCCAAATTTAAATTCTGTCCAGTCACATCAGCAGACGTAGAACGCTCCTTTTCAGCTTACAAACATATATTAAGCGATCGTAGACATAATTTGTCTACAGAATATTTAGAACAGTACTTAGTCATATACGTTTTTAAAGATAAATTGTATATTTCATTGTTAAATACATTTTGTAATTGATATTTTCGAAAATACGATTGTTATCCTTGAGAACTAATAGTTACTAAAATAAAAATAAAAATAAAAATATTTAAAAATACGACTTCCTGTATTATTTAATGTTGCATATTTTGGCCCTTTTTATGGATTTTGATGCATATTTTAGCTATTTTTATTGCATATTTGCATGCATATTTTGGGCTGTTTTTGTGGCATATAATCCGGTCTTTATTGATAACTAATGACTTACAACTAAGACTTACATTACTAGTGACTTAGAACTATACCTATTTTTATAACTAAGTTTGCATTTGCAAGTCATAACACGAACAGAGCAGTATTTTTACATCTCTATTCGTTTCACGACTTGCAACAGTCTTACAATTAGTTATTCACGACTAACATACTTATTTATATATATAAACACCTATTGTTATGATTACTGCCCGTGCTGTTAGTATAAGTCATGAAAAATATTACAAAAAAAAGTTTACACACAATAAATTGTAAAAAAAAATTGCGTAACAACGTAAAAAGCTGGCAGTGAAGATACATCAATCTAGGTAAATCCCATGAACTGAGTATGGAAATACTACTGAAAAACAAATTATTATTAGAATTACAGGCAATTGCGGAAGGGAAATGAAAAGGGTAAAGATATTAGGAAAGTGAAGGTTAGAAAGTGGCTTGTTTTTCAGACCTGGTCACTAAATAAAGCTAAAGACAGTTCAAGCTACTTTCAAATCTAATTGTGGGTACATTATCGTGGTGAAACTGAAAGTACCTTCCACTACTCAAAACATTTACTCATTCAACAATTGTATTTAAAATATTTTCACCAGCAACAAAATTCAAAATGCTACCGATGCGACTCTTATTTAAAAGTGGTCGTAAAAAGAAATACCATTAGATAAATTAAATAAAATAATCTTTGAGATTTGTTTTTGGGGTGTTATGCCGTGTTGCGCTACCTCCTTCTTTAGCCAACGTTCCGGACAGCGTTGCAGTGTCCATCATCAGGGCAGATCCGACAGATCCGGTAGATGTGTAATTTTTAGTGGTCAAATGTGTGCTTACTTACTACACCAAAGCTAAACGCAAAAACCATGTCTAAGTATACAGTAATACCAGCTCGTGAATTCGTTAAAAGATGGCGCCACTTTCGTCGGCAACTCGCAAAGGGACATGCCCCAGGCTAGCATAAGTACCACGGTTTAAGGAATTTTCTGTTCCGCTCCGCGGCAATGACGCCATTGCTTGTTACGGTTATTTTGTACCAGTGACTGTAATGGAGCTGGCGACACGGTATCGCTTCCAAGTAAATAAGCACACAAAAATTAAACATCTACCCGATCTGCCCTGATGTTGGACACTGCAACGCTGTCCGGAACGTTGGCTAAAGGAGGAGGTAGCGCAAAACGGCATAACACCCCAAAAACAAATAACAAAAATACTTTTGGTCGTGAAAATCTAATGTTTGTGTTGGAATAAATATTGACCTTCCTAACTAATTCAATTTTAATATCAAACATGAAAATATTAACAAAAACATTTTGACATAATTTTGAAAGGATTCAATATTTAGAAAACATATTCCCTTTGTGTTGGGAATTGGTAAGAAAACTGTTTTCACACTGTTTTAACAAAAATAAATGAATATTATTTTATAATAACTGTCATCGAAAAAATCCTGCCAATTTGTATCCATATACTTTGATTTTATCTTCACGACCGTGTCGAAACAGATAAGAACCATCATGAGTTTGGTAGTTTATGTGATGAACCAGCGGAATTTAGACAAGCGAAGGAAGAAAACATGTAAGTCGACAATCCTTGATTATACCCATCGATATTGAAAAATAAAAGATGCGCAGTTTTTAGTGGGTGGGACTGCGCTTCCGCGTGTCGCCGATATTGTTTACCAATTAACGAATAAACTAAATGAACGAATTCTTCCCATATTCAAACTATATTATTTTTTTATTTAATTCCACACAGGAGACCCTGAGGAAAATAATTTCCCTCAGGGCCTATGTCGTCTGGGATGCTGTGTGAAGGGAAGAAGATTTTTGAGGAGAGGATGGAATGAACATTGGTCTTGAAGATTGGTTTTGTGGTAAGGAGGAAACACAGAGGTCGGCAAATCATTCCACAGCCGAGCTGTTGAACACAAGAACGAGTCGAAGAAACGACCCGTTCTCGTATGACAAATGTCAACCGTGTACAAATGTTGGGCACGCGTTTGGCGTGTTTCTCGACTATGCACCGGTGCCGAAGAGATCAGTGATGCTAGTTCCTCGGAGCATCTTCCATTGTGCAATACCGGTAGAACAAGGATAGCATTCCCACCCGACGCCAGTGCTCTAAAGATTGCAATCCGTCTAATAAGATGGAGAATCTATCAAAGCCCGTTTCTGCGCAGAGTCGAGGGTATTGTCAGGTATTTTGGAGCTCCAGACCAGAGGTGGCTGCCAAATTCAACCGTGGGGCGCACTTGAATTGTTAACCAATCCAACGCATTCCTTAAAAAAATCAACGAAATGAACAAATTCATTTCGTATGCAAACTACTCCGATTAGGTAGTAGTCCGCCGACAGTCGCGCGGACATCACAGCATAATTTTTGTATTTCAATATCTTCGATTATACCCATTCTTTCCGCTTTACGGGTTAAGTCTCCAACACCGCTGTTTCTTAAAATTAATATTACGTTAGTTAGTCACACTTCAGCTATTGCTGCTTGAACTATACTTGTCTGGTTCTTAAAACACTGAATCTTTCAGAAAATTGGGAACGGAATAAAAAAACCATAAAATCGTATCACAACGTTAAAAACACGGCCGTATTTTAGACTCTGACATAAAATATTATTATTGGTCAAAACACGCATAATTTTATTATGTCTGGGTTTAGAGTCTAGACGTCTGTCTGGTTAGTTTATTAAAATGTCCTAAATAAAAATAATTGATTTTTTTAAGATGAAGTTATAGGTGAAATCCTATTTAGATACTATTTAGATTAATCTTTACGACGAATCGGCTTACAGTATGAACATCAAAAAATATGCTACGGATAAATGGAAGCTTTTACTAGCTTTTCTATGTATCAGAATTACAATAAAATTATTATTTACATAACAAAAAATATAAGCCAAAACCACTAAAAAAAATGTTTCTCATAACTTAACTATGAAGCAATACAAGAAACAATTTTTTAAAAATACCCCTCTATGGCTAAGGCTATTTTTTATTAAAAATACCCCTCTATGGCTAAGGCTATTTGTTTTCTATGTTTTAACTTTTTTTCGTTCTTATAAAATTATGCACAAAATACATAAAAACCACTTTTTCGCTCATTTACCTTCTGCAAATAAGACTCTCGATTTTAAAATTTGCAGGCATGAGAATCGAAATATTTCTAGCGTTTATATTCCTCTTAAATGTACAAAATGGGGCACAAGAGTCCAAACTGTTCGGGGCCAGTGGGTCAATGGCTTCCCGAAGACTCCAGATACTAATATCTACAGCCTGTATGTTTGACGAATATCTACAGCTTATATGTTGAACTAATATCTACGAACTTCAGAGTGTTGACTAATATCTACAGAGCGTAGGTTGGACTAATCAGCTAAATGTGTCTAACAGTCCGATATTAGTGATTTTTTTTTTTTTTTTTTTTTTTCTTTATTTGAATTTTATTTTAGTAATTTGTACATTTAAGTTTACAAATTTCTAATTGATTACAATATTTCATATTGCAGTTTTTTTTTAATTATAATATTTTAAAATCACAAAATTTTTTGTTTTTGTTTTATGTAGCTCCTACAATCCATCTTGAACTTTTCAATTTGTGAGGACTTAAGAGTTTCTGGTAGTGTGTTATATAGCTTAATTCCTTTGTACAGCAGACTGTTTTGCGTATTCGTTTTGTCCTTTTTGTTTAATCTTATTTCCTTGCAAGTCCTTGTGTAATGTCTGTGAATGTCCTTATTGTATACGATTTTATTTGTGAAGTATTTTGGTAACATGTTGTTTAATATTTTGTGAATAAATATCAACGTGTTCAAGGTCAGTATTTGTTTCACTGTTAACCAATTAAGTTCCTTTAACATTTTAATTATTTTTGAAAATCTATTTCTTCGGAGTATTATTAGCATTGCTCTGTTTTGGAGAATTTGAAATTTATTCTGTTCTCTTTCATTACAAAGGAAAAGGATACTTGAACAGTAGTTGAAGTGTGGAGCAATAATTGAATTGTAAATGCTGATGGCGGTTTTTCTGGAAATTTTAGGCCGAATTCTTCCCAAAAAAGATATCTTTTTGCCAATTTTCTTGAGGGTATATTCGGCATGTCTATTGAAGTTTAGTTTGGAATCTAATATGACTCCTAAGTATTTCATTTCAGAAACATTTTCAATAATTTCACCATCAATTTTAATTTTGCTTTCACTGGATGTCTTCTTATATCCAATCACCATACATTTTGTTTTTTTTTGTATTTAATTTAAGCTTATTTATTTTTAGCCATCTTGATACATCATCTAGTTCATTATTTAAAATATTTATTAGTTCTTCATAGTTATCTCCAATTAAGTATATAAGTGTATCATCGGCAAAAAGTCGTACTTTGCATTTTGAAAATATTTTCACCATATCATTAATATAGAGTATGAACAATAGGGGTCCAAGGACCGATCCCTGCGGTACTCCTAATTTATTTTCCATTGGTTTTGAGAATTGATTATTTATTTTTGTTACCTGTTTTCTGATTTTTACATACATACTTACATAAATTAAGTTTTTTAAACTGCATACGCAATATTACGCTATTCCAATATGCTATACATAATTGCAAATCCAACCTCTGACAGTACTGTAGATATTCGTCAACACTTTGGTTCTCATAAATATTAATCAACAGTTTGAGCTGTAGATATTCGTCAACACTTTGATTCCCATAGATATTAGTTCGATTTTTTCAGTTTTTGGAATTCCTGTAGATATTAGTTGACGCCTCCTTCCCGAATTGGGAGGTATTAAAGTGTAGGAAATGGGAAATCAAGATTGAGAAGTAGTTGAAATTTTAGTTCTGGTCACTAACCACGGCTTAAGCCATTTCACACAATTCTGAGTGATGATCTTTCACAAGGGAGATACTGAAAGTATCTAACACTCTGATAACACATAATGTTGACAAAACCCTTGAACTAAATACATCAACGTATCAGACGAACAAGGCTTTGAACGTCGTACTTTTGGTTATTATGTCACCTTGCGTTAACTCCTTCATAAGTCAACGTTTCGGACAGCATTTCAATGTCTATCGTTAGGGCAGATGTGTAATGCTAAGTTTTCTGTGCCCAAGATCTTCACGGGTTACAATCTACGTTGTTATTTCACAATTATTTCACAACTCAAAAAATCGGTAGGTATTATAGAGGTGGGGTCAGTGTGATGGGGTGGGCGGTTATTCGTCTTAGTGATCAATGATGACTTGTGTAAGATTTTTAACTCGGTTTTGAAAAAATAAATAAAAAAACATCAAAAATAGTCACCGAAGACTAAAATTTCATATTTACTTCGATTTGGGAGGCAGGAATGGGTACCGCCGCCCCGGGAACCTTTATTGGATAACCAACACCTCTGCCATAGGGCCCATAGGTCACCCCAAGTGGTTCGCTACGTTTGGTGATTTAGCAGAGACGCCCGGGTTCAGGCGGTGAGGTTTATCTAGGTCTTTTGACCAGGACACACTGAACCCCTGTTCCTACCCACCCCTTAAACCCTTTTCCTTCCCAGAACTCTCCACTCCTTCCTTTCCTTAAAAAAACCATCCACACAGCGTCCCCAAAGATGACATAGGCCCTGAGGAAAATTATTTTCCTCGGGGCCTCCTGTGTGGAGCTAAAGTAAGATTTACTCGTTTTGGTGCTTAGATTTTGTGGTGTATCGTAAAAGCTTCCGCCTTGTAGACACAGATGGCGGTGATATCAGCTATCGGTAGATTCCGCAAGATGGCAGGCCATATACCTAGTGCTTAAGTTCTCCGGTAGGGGATCGGAGGGCTCAGAGGCTGTGTTTCAGTGATCACTCGCCAGAACCATTCTGGCTAGCTTCTGGTTAGGTAGACTACCGCAGTCCCAATTGTATACGCGAAGTATAAATAAATCCAGATACGAAGAAGAATCTATTTTTATTCCGAAGTAATCTCCATCCGAAGGATTGGAAGAATCTGTTAGTCTGTCCATAAAATAACAGAACACTACAGATTTGAATAGCCAGTTTCCTCTGCCCAATTTTGCAACTCTCCACTCTCAACACATCTAAACCACAGAATTTATCTGGGGAGTCAAGGACGTGAATTTTAAAAAGATAAGAAGGAACGGAACAATGTCCGATTCTCATTCGAATAAGTGATGAAATTTCTTTTTTGCAAAAATGACAGAATTGTTGAAACCACGGTTTGATGGGATAATCCTTTATATTGAGGCATAGCAGGTTCCCTTGAATTGACTAGCAATGTGCTAATACTCTGCCCAAACATTGCGGGATCTATCTTTGAGGGTGGAAAAAATGTCAGATAGGGGAATGTGGTTTACGAGGGTAACACTATGGTCGGACGCTCTTTGTTTTGCCAAGGCATCCGCTAAATCTTTACCCACGATTCATAATAATTGAGAACTCCAGTGTAATTTTTTTTTTCTTTATTGAATAATGATCTTCTAACTTAATTAACTGCAATTTTTTTTTTAGAGTTAGTTTTAATAGTTAAAATAATTGTCAAAATTTTAATTTCTCAAGATCCCCCGAAAACCACCGCAAATTTTGTAGTGAATCTTGTGACGTCACCACTCCTGAAAAGTTATTTTTATTTTTTATCAAAAACGAAACATCACTTACAAAAGTGTAGGCAAACGATATCAGCTCTTCAATTGCGGCCATTTTGATTTGGCCGTGGAGTAGTAGGTAGCATTATGATATAGTATATTTATACAATTTTTTCGTACAATTTAAAGTTTTTCAATATTTTAATAAAAGAGATAAACTAATAGAGATACCTCTATTTTTGAAACTGAATTATTTAGGCCGAAATAATGTTTCAATAAACACAACAACTAATTCTCTATAAACAGTATGTAAATAAATGAATAAATTAATACGATGGCTTGTGTCATTCCCACATTCCCGTACATTTTCCATACAATGACTTTACGGTGACATCACGACACGAGGAACAGTGACGTCACCACTAACCATTTCAGTATTGCCAACTTGACGCTGTATTTTTACGACCTGATTAAAAATGGACTTTTTAATAATTTTTTAAAAACTCTGCGTTTAATATTACTAAATAAAACTTATTCAGAATCAGCGTTTATTGGTCTATATGAACATACTTTTTTAAAGCCATAATATTTTTCACTGGAGTTCCTTATTGTAGGTTTTCAAAAATAGAAGAAGCGGTTTTTGAAAAAAAAAACTTTCATTTAGCTCTCCTAAACAATTAACATTTCGTTCTTTACCTATCGTTATTGACATTACTATACAGTGTAACCCTTGACATTTTATAATGTCATAATTTCGTGTAATAAATGCCTCATTTCCGCTGGTTATCTTACACGAAGAAGTTTCGTATGAAATTAAAGGTCACTGACAAGGCTGTGTAATATATAGCCTCGGTTTTTATGTCCATAAAAATAATATAAAATGTTAATAGTAGAAATGTAGGAGTTAGCCCACAAAATACGTGCCATATATTTATCTAATAACGTTTTATGTTTCTCTAGAAAACTTCGTAACCGCGGTTCGTTAAGAGGAAACCACAACCCAAAAATGTATGTTTTTTCAGGTAATAGGCAAAAAATAGCTTAGCAAACGGAGTCTAGAGGTCACGATTTCAAGTGGTTTTTATTTATCTTATGAATATTTTTATAAAAGAAAAAGTTAATCAATGGAAACTGTCACAGCAAACTTTTAGCCACAAAACTGTGTTTTAACAAAAGTTTTTTCTTATACCCATTCATATATATCTAATGAAACATACTTTTTATAGTAATTAAAGCTTTTTTTATATTATTTTTATTTTATTTATTTTTTTTTATTTTTTTTTCCATGAGCTCCACACAGGAGGCCCTGAGGAAAATAATATCCCTCAGGGCCTATGTCATCTTTGGGGATGCTGTGTGGAGGGTATTTTTAAGGAAAAGAAGGAGAGGAGAGTTCTGGGAAGGAAAAGGGTTTAAGGGGTGGGTAGGAATCTGGGGTTCAGTGTGTCCTAGTCATCCGCCTCCAAGACCTAGACAAACCTCACCCCATGAACCCGGGCACCCCTGCTAAATCACCAAACGTAGCGAACCACTTGAGGTGACCTGTGGCAGAGGTGTTGGTTATCCAATTAAGGTTCCCGGGGCGGCGGTACCGATTCCCGCCTCCCAAATTGCAAATATAGTTGCTATGCTATGCTTGCGTTGCTATGCCATTTAATAAAGAAATTGTTTCTTCCTGCGCGTCCTTTCCCATTCGTCCCGTTCCCCTTCTGTCCCCCCCCCCATTCCTCTCCCGCGTCCTCTTCCCCTCTCGCGTTTCCACTCCGCCTCCTCCATCTTCCCTTTTCCCACTCCCACTCCCCCCCTTCTCCCGTCCAGCAAACCCCCTCCCAGATTCCCCTCTCCCTCCCTGATTCCCCTCCCCCCCCCTCCCTCGTTCCATAAATTAATTCCAGGTACATTTAGTTTTCGCGTACCACCTTTTGCAATTTTTTAAACAAATTTCATAATGCCAGAGATCATCAGGCAATAAGGAACACAACAAAAAAAGAAATATCCAATTTGGTGCATTCGTTCGGAAGTTATGCGCGTAAATGCTTTTCGGCGATTAATTTTTTCGATACAAATTTCATAATGCCAGAGCTCACCAGTAGTTTTATACAAACCTTATCCTGACAATAAAGAACACAACAAAAAAAGAATTATCCTATTTGGTGCAGTCGTTCGGAAGTTATGCGCGTACATACATTTCAGCGATTCATTTTTATTTATATTTATATATTTATTTATTATTTATTATTTATTATTTATTATTTATTATTTATTATTTATTATTTATTATTTATTATTTATTATTTATTATTTATTATTTATTATTTATTATTTATTATTTATTATTTATTATTTATTATTTATTATTTATTATTTATTATTTATTATTTATTATTTATTATTTATTATTTATTATTTATTATTTATTATTTATTATTTATTATTTATTATTTATTATTTATTATTTATTATTTATTATTTATTATTTATTATTTATTATTTATTATTTATTATTTATTATTTATTATTTATTATTTATTATTTATTATTTATTATTTATTATTTATTATTTATTATTTATTATTTATTATTTATTATTTATTATTTATTATTTATTATTTATTATTTATTATTTATTATTTATTATTTCTTATTTCTTATTTATTATTTATTATTTATTATTTATTATTTATTATTTATTATTTATTATTTATTATTTATTATTTATTATTTATTATTTATTATTTATTATTTATTATTTATTATTTATTATTTATTATTTATTATTTATTATTTATTATTTATTATTTATTATTTATTATTTATTATTTATTATTTATTATTTATTATTTATTATTTATTATTTATTATTTATTATTTATTATTTATTATTTATTATTTATTATTTATTATTTATTATTTATTATTTATTATTTATTATTTATTATTTATTATTTATTATTTATTATTTATTATTTATTATTTATTATTTATTATTTATTATTTATTATTTATTATTTATTATTTATTATTTATTATTTATTATTTATTATTTATTATTTATTATTTATTATTTATTATTTATTATTTATTATTTATTATTTATATAGAAGATTGATTTTTTTAATTTTATATCTATTCAATGGAAACAGTAGGAAAAGGTTCAATTTCTACGGAACACATTTTTTGTATGTATAATATTGTATAATGTAAACCAATTCGTGGTAAAGATTTATATAAAATAGTGATTTAGCGTAATAAGAGGGAATAACCAGACAAAACCTGAAATATGTCATTTTTTAATCAAATTTTAGACGTATTCACTGTTTATTACAAAAAATTATAAATAGATTAATTAAATAATTAAAAAATTATCAATACAAAGGTGTATTTACAATATACGGGAATAATATTAAAATTTAAATATTTAGAAATAAAATTATTAATTTCTAATATACACATCAGAATCAGATTATTTTATCTAGATTTTAGAACAATTTTTGTTTTTGCAATGTGATTGAAAATAACCAATATAGAGGTATATTTAAAATGTAAATTGTCGTTACCGCGACTGAATCGGTATAGGTTTTGTAAATACGCGTCCGGGCACATTCTGTTTTCAAACAGTTCGCGTGCCACCTTTGGCAATTTTTTTAAACAAATTTTCATTTTCATATATTATGTATTGCAAACATTCATTTTTGCATATCATAAGTACAATCAATCAAATGGTAATTTGTACCTTTCTTATTATTATTTATTAAATTGAATACTTATAATTACATCTAAGATATGGATACATACAAATAAGTTATGGGTAGTCCTACAAAGCTGTGACAGATCAGATTGTCTGTAGGTTCTACCATTTAATATTATTACATAACTCACATTAGCTTAAGTTACAATATTAATACCTAATATAAGATTTAGGATAGTTAAATGTATTGTTCATTTATTAACCACTTTTTTGGCAGTTTAGGGCAGGGTTCCTCATTATTTTTTAAATGATTATTTTGATTCAATATGTTATAAATCAAAGGTATCATTTATTCGAGCGTTCTGCTACCATACTTATTTGATATTCGTGGTATTTTTAGGCCTTTATTTTCTGTAAATCTTGTTGTGTGACTACACACCGATAACTTTTTATACGCGCTTTCTCCCGAATTATCCATAATTATAATGTACAAGAGAAGACCTTTAATTGGAAGTAGGCCCTCAGACCCATATAGTAATAAAATTTTAAGTTGTTTCTTTGTTTTTAAATGCTAGGTTTGTAAATCTAACACAGGTACCTATTTAAAATACCTATAATCTTTGTATAGTTTCAAGGTATTCGATTTTGGTCAGTATCATAGGTGAGTACTTCAAGTAAATTGATTAATTTAAAGAGTTTATTCGAAAATTGAATTTAGATTGAACAATCAATGGTTTGCAAAATGTCAATCTCAAATTCCGATATTTTTGACAGTTTCGTAAGAGTTTTTGTAATGATTAAAAAACTTTTCAGATGCATTACCACGTAGTTGTAATAATCCAGAAACCTTCGCGTGGGTTGAAAGAAGATATTTTGAAAGTTTCAATCATTTCCCATGTACAATATAGCAATACATAATCAACATACATACATGCAAGCAAGCATGCAAACATTCATTCATTTATATTTAGATTATTATGAACATCTTATAATGGTTTCTGGAAACTGTATAACGTAACACACTTAAATACTGTTTAGATCCGGTAACGAGTAACGCAAGGATGAACGTGAACTTTCATTTCTTGATGAGATTTCTGAGAGATTTAATTAAATGCACGTTAACCCACGCTACCCTATTATACTTGAATGAAAATCAACACACATGAAGGGAGGCGTCTACTAATATCTACAGGAATTCCAAAAACTGAACAAATCAGACAAATATCTATGAGAACCAAAGTGAGGACGAATATCTACAGCTCAAAATGTTGACTAATATCTATGAGAAACAAATTGTGGACGAATATCTACAGCTCAAACTGCTGACTAATATCTATGAGAACCAAAGTGTGGACGAATATCTACAGCACTCGCAGAGGTTGGATTTGCAATTATGTATAGCATATTGGAATAACGT
Organism: Limnephilus marmoratus; assembly: GCA_917880885.1. Taxonomy (NCBI): domain Eukaryota; kingdom Metazoa; phylum Arthropoda; class Insecta; order Trichoptera; family Limnephilidae; genus Limnephilus; species Limnephilus marmoratus. The sequence continues at coordinate 21,457,540 of OU862930.1, read as the reverse complement.
AATATTACGTATGCAGTTTAAAAAACTTAATTTATGTATGTATGTATGTAAAAATCCCTAATATCGGACTATTGGACACATTTAGCTGAATATTAAGGATTTAGGTTTTTTGTTTTAACGGCTTTCTTTATTTCGAGTGCTTCTAAATTATTTAGTCTGTTACCATGACCATTTCTATGTCAGTTAGGTTAGGTTAGGTTGTGGTGCCGTGTATTTCGAAATAAATAAATATCTTTGTATTATGACCTCGATGTTTGTTCAATAAATTATTGTCCTCGTTAACAGCAAAGTACGTAATATTATGCAAAAACTTCATGTAGGTATGTACTTTACGTAATTAGTAATTGAAGTAATTTATGTTTTTCCGTACAACCTCTTGCTCAGATGCTCTCTGTAGATATTAGTCCAACCTACGCTCCATTGATATTAGTCACCACTGGGAACGTCATAGATATTCGTCCGACCTTAGCTCTGTAGATATAAGTCCTCACTCTGAAGTTCATAGATATTAGTCCAACATATGAGCTGTAGATATTCGTCCGACATACAGGCTGTAGAAGTGTAGATATTAGTATCTGGAGTCCACTTAAAGCGTCCGTATTGCTTGAAGCCCCCGTATTATAAATAACCCTTATTTTACTTAATAACACTATTTTGGTAATAGAAGAACAGGCTAAGAAGTGTAAGAAGCAGTCACATTAATTCATTAGTCATGCTTGGCTAAGTAATATTCCATGTAAGACTGTTTCTTAATGTTTCCTAAAATGATTCATGAACAACCCTCCCAGCAGAATGGGACAAAATACTGCGTATTAATATATTAGGTCCTTATATATGAAATTGGCGTTGTGTATGGAAGGAACATAAAGTCGATTTTTTTTAATATAATATATTTATTTAATCAAAGTATGTACCATTGCTATCTATGCACTTTTGCCATCTCATAGGTAGTTCATCGATCCCTTTACTAAAAAAACCATTCGGACGGGAATCAATACAATCTTTGAAGGCGGTTTGGACTGCCCCATCGGAGTTGAATTTTTTCCCTTGCAAGAAGTTATCCAAATTTCGAAAAAAAATGTAATCTGTTGGGGCAAGGTCCGGAGAGTACGGAGTATGTCCAATTGAAGCTCCTCTAATTTGGTAACCGTCTGTTGTGCAGTATGTGGTCTAGCGTTCTAACGTGCGTTTGTTGATTTGCTTTCACTCAATTCGTGAGGTACTCACCTTTCAAACTTTTTCACCTTCCCAATTTGCTTCAAGTGGATTAAAACAGTTTTATCACTAACAGCCTGCAGCTAACTGGGACGTGGTTTGCGATGGATCCGCTTCCACAATAGCCTTCAATTCTTCATTATCAACTTTGGTCTCCGGCCGTCCACGGGGCTTGTTCTGCAGGTCGAAATTTCCAGAACGAAAATGTTGGAACCAAAAACGCACTTTGTTTTCTTTTGCGGCACCGTCGCCATACACATCATTAATCCTTCGAGCCGTTTCTGCAGCACTGGTGCCACGGTGGAACTCGTACTCGTAAATAATGCGATATTTCAGGTTTTACATTTTGTAAACTAAGTGACGCAAAGAAAAAAAGACAATTAAGGAAAAAATAAATGAATTAAAATTTTCGAAACACAAATACAAGAGTAAATAGCTGTATAAATTTGAATTTGGAATTCATAACCAAAGAGAAGATATTTGAGATCAAAGTTGCCAGTACGGCAAAACGCCAATTTCATATGTAAGGACCTAATATTACTCAGAGAGTATTTCACCATCCTCCTGATAGCTTACTGTTGTGTTCAGTACCTTTTAAACATTTAACTTGTGGAGGTTAAAACATTAATCAGTAGATTATTAATAACAATCTGGTTTATTTATGTTTACGTATTTACAATAAGAAGGCTACACTACAAGTTAGCCGACCTAACTGGGGGAGAGCAAGATTGAAGCCGTGGTGGTGCCGAACGACGCGACGAGTTAGCAAAGGCGACACCGACACCTCTGTCGGTCAAGTGGAGAAGTTCTCCCTTGCTGACATCTTGCGGATTAGTTGGAAAGCTTTTATCTTTACTAATACTAAGTATAAAATGAAGTCGCTCACGATGTATGTGCGCTTAGATCTTTTAAACTACGTAACGAATTTTCGTGCGGTTTTCACCAATAGATAGAGTGATTTATGAGGAAGGTTTTAATGTACATAATTTGTCAAGGTTTTGTGTAAATTGGTTGAAATACGTATTATATCTGGCCAAGCGGCACCGGGCGACGGGCTAACAAACGGGCGGTGAGGATTTAATTTAACGGATGGCGTTATATTTTTTTCAAACCAAAACATTTGAATATTACAGGAATTTGAAATAGCTACATCAATGATATAAGTTATTTTTTTTATTTTTAACATGTAAAACTTTATCAGGTCTATTATGACTAATTGTTCTGTCTGTTAGTGTAGTTTTATCATATAAATTTTATAAAATTCATTTTCTAAAAATGAATTTGATTCACAATATGGTACTATATTACGGCAGTCAATCTAGTTATGTTTAGTTACCCAAATTTGGTGGATTATTTTTAAAACCTGATTGTGCCTAAATGTATACACGGACGGCGCTAATACAGAACATCCCGATATAAAATGTTCTATAGTTTCCGTAAAAGCCAAACATTTTCTGCATAAACCATCAATTTGATTTATATCTTTGATTATATGCTTCCTATAATTTTTAGTATTAATGACTCTATCTTATTATTATATATTTTTATCGATATAAAGTTGATTTGTTTTCAACGCAGTTAAATTACTTCAAAGGCGCTGCCGGCGGCGAGTAATCATTATTTATTAAAAATATACCAAAACAAACTCAAAACGTGTGGATTATTCTATGAAAACATAATATATTCTGTACTTGTTTTAACGGTATCGAAAATCACTGAGATAAATAGTTCAATTTATTGGGATGACTTTGAAAGTTTTTATTTAATAAAATAAGAATATCTAACTAATAAAATATTAACGAAAAAAATGCCTCAAGGTATCGCTGTATAACTATATTGTAATTGCATCCTGTGCTCCTTCGCAGAGATTCAGTGATAAGTGATTGATAAAAACTTTTCCTCGCATATCTTGTTTTTCCTACGCATTCTATCAACCAATTTAGCAAAAATCATTTCGCCCCGTTACGTTTTAAATATTTATAATCCATTTTGGAGTGCATCTGAAGCTGTAAACCACAGTTTTGGATGCAACCATGATATTCACGATATTTTGGAATGGGGTTGTCTCCTATTTTTTTACGTTGATAAAAATGTATTATATTTAAGCAGTTTCAATGAATTTTAAATTAGTTTTTAGATATATATATATAAGGTTAACCACAGACTCATATTACGAAAACTGAAGTTGTTGGGAATGAGAGGGAGTATTTTGGAATGGTTTAAGAGTTATCTATTGGGAAGGTACTTAGCGGTCAAAGTTGATTCTTTTACTTCTTATACATTTGCTGCCTCGAGTGGGGTACCACGGGGATCTCATTTGGGCCCGATATTATTTTGCTTATTCATAAATGATATAGTTAATATTTTTAGTAATGTCAAAGTTCTATTATTTGCTGATGATCTGAAGATTTACAGAACAATTAGAAACGATGACGATCGCGCCATTCTGCAGTCAAACCTGAACAAACTATGCGCGTGGTGTTCTGCCAATGATTTACAACTAAATATTGGTAAATGCCAGATTATTAGTTTTTACAAAGGCAAAAATCCTTTTAACTTTTCTTATGATATGAATGGTGTTAATCTTCTTCGTGTATCGCAGATTCGTGATCTTATTGTTATATTCCACGAGAGTCTACAGTTCAATGTACACATCGATGAAATAACAAGCGATGCAATGAGAATACTAGGTTTTATCTTGAGAATGGGGGCAAATTTTAAAAGTATGTTAACATTAAAACATCTGTATTGCTCACTAGTACGAAGCAGATTAGAATACAATTCCTCTGTATGGTCACCATACTACAATGTTCATTCTCAATCATTGGAAAAGGTACAAAACAAATTTCTTCGGTACATCAATTTTAAAATGAAAATTCCAATCGAATTTATAAATTATAATTACTTACGCGCTGAAACCAGACTTCTTGAATTATCAGATAGAAGAGTGTTAATTGATTTATTATTTTTATACAAAATTATAAAATCTTTACTTGACAGCCCTAATTTGTTGGAACTAATTTGCATTAGCATACCCGCTAGACAAACTCGTAGTAAAGATATTTTTAAATGCAACAATAAACTCAACACTAATTACTCCATATACTCACCAATTCCAAGAATCCATAACCTTGCGAATAAATACTGCGAATCTATAGATATATTTAGTGTTGACAGTTTTGAATGTTTCAAAAATCAACTAATTTCGATTCTATCTGCTAATAATTAACTTTTATTATTTTTTTGTTTTTCTCATAAAATATTTTCTCATCTAAACCTCACCAGTAAAATGTATACTTACTTTATAATATTTTTGCAGTTCTATTTACACTTTGTTCTATGTCAGGTCTTATTATTATTGTTAATAATATGTATAAATATTTAAAACTGAATTGTTTTAGTTTTTTGTAAGTACAACTTGTACTATTTTCATTTCATTTCTTTTTTATGTTGTAATATTCTTTACCTAACGAGTCGATTGCATTCATATTTATTCTGTTTAATTGTTTTTGTAATACATGTAATTAATATTGTTAATTATATATTTGCTTCTTTTCTTGTAAAAGCCCACTAGGGCGTTAATAAAATATAAATAAATATCCAAAATGATGAAGTTATGAGCTTTCAAAATGAACTTGAGTAAAACGTGTTCAATGGTGTCTAGTTATATCATAATTCGAATGGCAGTGCTACAGTACATATGTACTTCCGCGCACGTATTGTGATGTAACACGCTTTTCGACCGGCCGCAAAAAATATCAGGTTTACATAGACGGTACTTTTCGGTATTTTCCAAAAGTTGGAGGGGACCCCACCACTTTCCCAACGTTATAAGGAAACATATGGTTTCCTCCTTCACCCACACGTCAAGACTCTACTATTTTATTGAACGAAGCTACATTTATTTGAATGACTCTAGACCCTCCAATGTCCATGCATACGGGGTTAGTAAGCAGTATACAAGAACTTACATTAACATTACACAAAAGATAAATAGAAGTAGCAGCCCGTGGAATAATTTTTCTGAAATAGGTTACATAAAAATAGAGATAATAGAGTTAGTAAAAGAAAAAAAAAAAAAAAAAAACGGCTATAACCGGTCGAAGAAACCTTCTGAAAATATATGTTTATGTTATAATGTAAGTAATTGTGATACTTTGCTGCGCTTCCTTAGATATGATGATCTCAGTATGGGGTGTTTGCCAATAATAGACGTGGGTAGACTATGTGTATTTAATCCGAGATTATTGTACAAGGTTATTCTTAGGAAGCTGATAACAAGAGAGGACGAATGGACAACATTCAAGCCTTTTATACGTTCCGCATGCTGTCTCACTCATACAAGCATGTCTCTTTCATACTGCAAGACATACGTTCACTACAGTAATTACTATAATAGCAGAAAGAAGATGAAATATATAAAAAGAAGAGAAAAGCCAGAGAAAGTATTCCATAGACCACCGGGCAGTCCCAATGAGAATGTGTATAGCTATCGGCCCAATCGCAGACAATGCTCGAAGTCTGCGCCCTTTAGCCGGCTTCCCGATTTTGCCTTGAAGAAATGTACTTGGGAGAGAAGAGGCACTAGAAAAGTGAAAACACTAAAAAAAAGTTATATTCACCATAAAGTAGAGTTGCTTTCTGTAGACCGTCCCAAATCCGATGTCCCTATAGTTAATGGAATTCAGGTCGATAGTCCACTTACCTGCAACAAAAAATAGTTATATTATTAATGGTTTTATTCCAGCATGGTATTTGTGCGCAATATACCATCCGCTATATCAATGTTTAAACAAATAGGAAAATAGGGCATTATCAAAAATAAAAACAGTAAATATTTTCAGACAACCCCTTTTATTTAAAGAATTTGCAACAATTCTGTCACTTCACTTTTATCTCGTTCATACAATTGCCATACAATGCCATAGGTCACCCCAAGTGGTTCGCTACGTTTGAGGGATGCACGGGTTCATGGAGTGAGGTTTGTCCAGGTCTTGGCAGCGGATGCGACTGCCCACCTACTATGTGGCCGGTCGGATCAAGTGGGGTTGGTTGAGGGAGGCTTTTTGGTCCTTTCAGCCGGACTGAAAAGGTCATAAAGCACGACCCATCGCCTTACACCTCAGTTGGAGGAATGGATTCATACGTCCGTCACTCATGGACACACTGACCTCCAGGTTCGAACCCACTCCTCATACCTTTTTCCTTCCCAGAACTTGCTAACCTTCCCCTCCTTAAAAAGACCCTCGACATAGCAACCCCTAAGATGGCATACGCCCTGAGGGAAATTGTTTTCCTCAGAGCCTAATAATAAGCCTGTGAAGCTAATGTAAAAAAATCAAATTATAATAACAATTCCCTTTGAATAACCAAAAAAATCTGACATTTTGGATTCATTCTTTCGCAATATAAGTGTTGATTTCTTGAATTTGTATTTATTTATACATGCAAAAGACTTTATGTCATAACACTACCTTTACATAGAAATGTTATTAAATTCACTTGATTAAAGTCAATTAAAAATATCGTTTTTTTCAATAACATGATACTAAATTCACAAGATGACAGTATTAATGGATTAAAACTGAAGAAACACAACACGAATAATTGTAAATATATTGAATTATACTAATATAATCATGAATTGATCATTAGGGTAGAGATTATGACCAAAAACATTATACGAATCACATCACATATCATCAAACCTGTCATTGTGCCCGAAAACCCACGAAAAACACCATTTAATGGTTGGGAAGTGTTTTTTTATTAGTAAGACTGAAAATGCGTAAAAGGCAATGAAAAATAATAATTATGTATGTATTTGTTGTCCGCATATTCTCAGTATTGCCCTGGTGAAAGATGTCCATTTAGAGTTAAAATGTTCTTGAAATTACTGTTTAGTTGCTTGGAGGTACTGCCTTTATTATTTATATAAAAGCCTCCTGAGCGTAAAATAAAAAAAATAAATAAACAACTAAATAAATTAATGTTCTCCAAAACGAGCTTAAAAAAAACATTTGTCATATATTTGGTTTATAATTGTGTAATTTCTACTATTTAAGATATTCTAAAAATTATAGTACTTTATTAAAATTAAATAGTCATAAATACATTGGGAATTCATATGTCAAATATTGGTTTATAATGTGTAAATTCTAATCTATGCAATTTGCATTATAATATGCGAGCCTGAGGTGTGTAAATAACCCCAGACCCTCTGGGCTTAATACCCAAGAAATTATGATTATGAAAAAACTCTACTTGCGCGAACAAATATATCACAAATGGCACAAAAAGAAACTCCAGGGAAAATAACAAATCCACCAAACTTGTTTTTGTAGATCTTGAAGTGTGGAGGCCTCCTTAATGTCATCCAATAAACAATTAAATGCAGTCAATGCAATCCTTGGGTGACTCATAAGTTTTTACAAGAGATGAAATTTGTCAATCAATACACAAACTCATAGTTTTTCACAAAGCATGAAAATTTTCCAAAACAAACAGTGTCAGTAATTTTCTTGTTTTAGAATCTATTATTGAAAACAATCCATTTCGGTGTCTTTGTTAATTCCAAGGAGTGAGTAAGTACCATGCTTGTGATATATATTTATTTAAGATTTCGAACAAGCAAAAAACATATTGCAATGCGTAACCACAATTGTAAATGTTCTCTAAAATGATCTGGAAAGAATCTCCTACTTGTGATCTCAATGAAAAAACCACTCATTCACTCTGAATGCAATTATTAATGTTCTCCAAAATGACCTTGAAAAAAGAAACACATGTTTTCGATTCTTTCAAAGACATAAAGAAACCATCCCTTCGTTCAGAGTAGAATTTTTAATGTTCTCAAAAATTGTCTTGACAGAAGCAAATTCCTGTGATATCTTGAACGAAACCATTCCTTTGTTAAGAATATTATGAACTAAATATACAATTTGGCTGTCCTGAAACGGGTATCCTTCCCAGTTAGACAAAGTATAATTTTTTAATGTATTGTAATATATATGCATATATAAATAAAAAAATGGCTTAAGCCTTGTTTCTTAGGCAGTAAGAGCAGGTTATTTCCAAACTTAAATCTTCCCCATCTCTTTCCCTCCCTCAAACTTTCCAGCCTTACACTACACCCCAACTGAGTAGGCCGTAGTCCCATTGGCTACGGACCGTTGGGAATGTTACGTGGTATTAAAAAAATTACAGTTTATTAAATATTAATATAAAATTAAATATTTATAAAACCTTTCATGCTCCTGGAATGCCCTATGGAATTGTTGATTTTATTATAAAATTGAATATTCATTCCGGACTAATTGACTATAGAAAGTCAATAAAAAACCGGATGGGTGTATTGGAGATACTATTTAGATTACGAACACATATCAAAGTGACATCAGTGGTTATGGGTATATTGGAGATACTATTTAGATTACGAACACATATCAAAGTGACATCAGTGGTTATGGGTATATTGGAGATACTATTTAGATTACGAACACATATCAAAGTGACATCAGTGGTGATAGGTATATTGGAGATACTATTTAGATTACGAACACATATCAAAGTGACATCAGTGGTTATGGGTATATTGGAGATACTATTTAGATTACGAACACATATCAAAGTGACATCAGTGGTGATAGGTATATTGGAGATACTATTTAGATTACGAACACATATCAAAGTGACATCAGTGGTTATAGATATTTGGTAAGAACTTTGTGATCATGTAAAAAGATAGCAACCAACAAAATACGGGCAATAGTTGAGGATAATTTTTAAATGGAACATTACACACTGCAGGCGTATTAGTGCACAACTGCCAACCCTGTACAAATCGAATTTGGCAGCCATCTCTGGTCTGGAACTCCAATATACTTAAAAAAATCCTCGACTCATGCAGAAACGGGTAGTCCGTTTAATAGATTCTCCTATCTTAACAAGCGGATTGAAATCTTTAGAGCAAAGGCATCGAGTGGGTATGTCATCCTTGTTCTACCGATATTTCAATGGAGGATGCTCCGAGGAAAAAACTTCATTGATCCCCTCGGCACCAGTGCATAGTCGGGAAATACGCCAAACGCACGCCCAACATATGTACGAGTACATGGTTGACATTTATCACATGAGAACGGGTCGCTTCTCCGACTTGTTCTTAGGTTCAACAGCTCGGCTGTGGAACGATTTGGCGACCTCTGTGTTTTCTCCTTTCTATAACATGGGTCTCTTCAAGACCCATGTTCATTCCTCCCTCTCCTCAAAAAGACCCACTACACGACATCTTCAAAGAACACAACACAAGAAACTCTTTTCATAGAATTATTGCAATTATTTCATGGAATTCATCGCAAGGATACGAAAATAACCCCCTAGCTTATATCTAGGGTTAAAGTTAAATTTGCCAAGAAATTTTCCTTCATTTTATTGAGCTTTCCCTACACGGGTTTTTTTTTTGTTTGTTTTGATTCTTTCTCGGTACTGCCTTCAATATAGCGCAACCCGTTCATATGCAAATCAGTCAACATTTAAAGTCAATTCTGCGAATTCGTTTGCATCTTTTGACGTTAAGTGTAAACAACACAGTGTTTTTTGTAAGCAAAGAAGATAATATTATTCACAATTGAACAGTGACGAGAATATATTTCAGATTTTGATATATATATTTTTTTTAAAACGAGAGAGATGTTTTTCATGTGACGGCTCTTTCAATATTATAAAATTGTGTTGTATTTAAGAGAAAAATAAATGGGAAATTGGTAAAACCACCACAAAAGCCATTTCAAGCGATATTTTTTTCGGAATCTTTCACAAAGGTGATGTACAACTAACTTAAAGGCTTGTACTTCTACAACTGTGACTATTTTAAGTGAAAAATAAATATGGAAATTGGTGAAACCACAACAAGAGCCATTTCAAGTGATGTTTATTTTCGGAATTAATCACAAAGGCGATGTACAACCAACTTAAAGGGTTATACTTTATACTCCTATAACTGTCACTATTGTAAGAGAAAATAAATATGAACATTGGTATAACCACAACAACAAGTGATATTTATTTTCGGAATTAATCACAAAGGCAATGTACAACCAATTTAAAGTGTTATACTTTTACAATTGTGACTATTTTAAGAGAAAATAAATATGGACATTGGTATAACAACAACAAAGGCCATTTCAAGTGATATTTATTTTCGGAATTAATTACATAGGCGATGTACATTGTACATTATGTACAACCAATTTAAAGTGTTATACTTCTACAACTGTGACTATTTTAAGAGAAAATAATATGAAAATTGGTAAAACCACAACAAAAGCCATTTTAAGTTTTTATTTTTAATTTGAATACTGCACAAGAGTCCCAACTGCTCCCGTCTGAAGCCAGTGAGATTATGACATCCCCAATTGGGATATGTGGTAGTGGGGAGGGGAAGGAGATAGGGAAGAGGAAGGTGGGGAAGTACCTGGCTATTCAGATCTGATCACTAAACACGGCTAAGCAATGTTTCAATTCTGAATGGTGGTCTTACACCAGGGCAATACCGAGAGTATCTTCCACTCTGGAACGTGCCGCAAATATACTTTATATTATTTTAAATGAATAAATTGTGAAATAACACAATTTAATCAAATAAAATTTATTTGCCACGCCGGGATTCGATGCCGCGACCTTCGGTGTGCGAGTCAAGAGCCTTACCGCTGGACTACACCGGCCTGTCAAATGATATTTATTTTCGGAATTAATCACAAAGGTTGTGTTTAAAGGTTTTTATTTCTACAACTGTGACTATTTTAAGTGAAAAATAAACTGGGAAATTTGTAAACCCAAAACAACCATTTCAAGCGATATTTATTTTCGGAATCTATCAAAAAGGCGGTGTACAACAAACTTGAAAGAGTATAATCTACAACTGTGAGTATTTATGAACACAGGTTTTTTTCTGAATTATTAATGGCATGGGTGATTTTTGTTTATGTTCTATATAATTCTGTGGGCACTTAATTAATATCATATCCTGCCTTATGTTTATAATATTAATATGATATTATTTTGTCTTCATGGCATATTCAATTACCACCAGGATATCTAGCATATTTGATTAATACAACCCTTTATTAATACGATATTGACTGAATCCGTCATCTATGGTCAGTTATCAATATTTGCGATCACGGTCAACAATTGGTAAGAGATACTCAGATCAACGATTGATAAATTTCAGCACGGCTTCCATAGTATCAGATAAGTTTGGGATAACTATCAATACACGCTTTTATTTGGATAATGTCGTTCGTTATGCAAAATAAATGGCTTCTTAATGGGTTAACTAACGAAGCTTTTAGAATTGAAAGAAATCGTACACGCGATCCATAAACTTAATTAATTAATCGTAATTGATGTAGGAGAAACAATGCGCTTCAAATGTCTAAAGACCTCATTAACTAATTAACTTTAACTTTAAACACTACAAGCGAATTGCCAATGTATACAAAATATAGTATTTCAATTGAAAATGGTCTATTTATTATTATTTTTAATTTTTATGTAGCGGTTTGACGTTAAGAAATGTAAATCCATCGGCCAGTGTTGCCAGTAGATATATATCGATTTCGTATTTATTCCCTATCATTATTGGTTTGGCTATCAACAGCGCGGCTGTGCTTAGGAAAACGGTATAAAATCGTCGGTATTTATAGGTCTCTCAAGTTAAGTTGACTTCATCACAGTACTCACACAGATGCAAAACTTTCATACAGCGTGTTTCGTTTTGGACTTTTAACAAAAAGCAATTAATAATTATTTCACAATTGAGAATTCTAATCCAAAGCGTGTTTAAATCGGTAACATAAAACTAATGTTGTTTTACAACATTTTTATAGAAATACTGAAGGTTTAGGAAGAAAAATAAGTTTATTAACTAAATGCGACAATCTTCAGGATTGAATTCAAAGGGGTATTCATAAATAACAACAAGGTTAAAAAAAATTATGTTATTTAAAAAGATTAATTTATTATTATATTCATACTTATATAATATCTTATAAAGTAAATAATCGACAAGCCGCCACATGTCGCTACACGTTTAATAGGTATAGATTTTGAAAAGTAAACTACTGTTAAACTTGCATTTAAATTCGGTTTTCATTCAAAGTTAAAAATTTCCCATGTAAAATATCTCCATTGCCGCCATTTTTTTACGGATTTGACATTTGTAAAGTTTCGTTTAAAACTCAATACGCATGAATTACTTGGTTTACCTAAACTAATAACCTAATGTTGAAATGAAGTGTGATTTCCAAAACCTGGGCTTACAAATTTGGCTGCTTATGGGTTATTTATTTTTTATAATTATGTGTTCGCAATCATCAGCAACACTAATTATTTAATTATGTACCAGTCATCATCAGCAACTATCTATACGTATATTATCTAAAATATAACAGATTACTAACACAAATAGGTACTAGTCTGTGATACTCCAGTTGCCTTAGAAGTCAAATCATACAAGTCATTTATGCTTAAAAGTTGACCACCGTTTTTTCTTTTCATTATGAATAAGTAAAATAATTAAACATACGGAATAAAATTTCACGATTTGGTCCATTCAGTGATTAGCCACGTTCCGTTTCGTAACAGAACTCCATGATATCGTAATAAATATTAAACATGCGCACTTTACAAACACTATTTATTATTTCAAATTTATAAATTTGTCATTATTTGTCACTTGCGAAATGTAGGTGCACGTATTTTTAAATCAAATTACGAACCGAATGAATAGAATAGAACATCCTGTAAGTACAGCCTCAAAAGGGTGTCGTTAAACTTGCCTTTCTTCTAACTAGTTACAATAAGTGGGCGTAAGCAAGACAGAAAGCCCTATCGGATTTGTGGGCGTCGCTTGACATTCACACAGATAGACCAATACATCAATACTAAGCATTTTTATTGCTTCCAACTTAAAGTGTTTTACCTATACGCCTATCGATCCGATATTATAAAGTTAACTATTTCACAGACATCCCGAATAATGTCCACAACTTAGATGTTTTCTTTATTATAAGTCGTGAGTAATTTCTTGTTTTTCACAATTTTCTCATATTTAATTATTTTTATTTTTATACGTTGCCTTATTAGAGAAAAAGTCACAAGTAAGAAATCCATAATAGGTTTTATTTTTGCCGTATTTAAATATATATTTTTTTATACAAATACTTCACAAGACTCTTTTGACAAGTGTCCTAGCTGCTCCCATAGCTGGTCTCACTGAAACCAGTGAGACCATGGTATCTCCAATTGGGGTATGTTGTCAGGTTGAAGATAGTGGGAGGAGAAGGAGATGGGGAAGAGGAAGGTGGGGAAGTACCTGGCTATTCAGATCTGGTCACCCAACCAGCAAACGCCATTTCCAGCAACGTTTCAATTCTGAATGGTGGTCTTACAACATGGCGAAACTGAGAGTATCTACCATTGTGGAACGTGCCGCAAATATACTGAACAATATTTTAAATGAATTAATTGTGAAATAACACAAACTATTAAAATAAAATTTATTTACTCGTGCCGGGATGCGTATTTCCAAAACCAAAATTGGTTCAGTCGCGGTAGCGACAATTTACATTTTCAATATCTAAATTTAAATATTTAGAAGTAAAATTATTAACTTCTAATCTACACACTGGAAAGATTATTGTATCTAGATTTAAAAAAAAAATGTTTTTGGAAAGTGATGGAAAATAACCATTATAGAGGTGTATTTAAAATGTAAATTGCCGCTACCGCGACTGAACCGGTACAGGTTTTTTTGGAAATACGCCGCCGGGATTCGATGCCGCGACCTGCGGATTGTGAGTCAAGAGCCTTACCCCTAGACCATGCCGGCTGTCAATACATACAATATATGCATAGACATGTTCAACCCAGTCAAAATATCGATTTTCCGAAAATGAATACATAAATACTTGAATATATCCACTTTTCTATCTCTTATTTTGAAATTTTCCCTATTGCTACTGGTTTAAGTTTTCCTTGACCTGTGCTTTAAATCCTGTGTTGGTATTTTCCTTAATTGTAAAGGCTGTGACAAGATTTGGACTTCTGAAATAAAGCATAAAAACCACTGCGAATAAATTTTTATCGAAAAGAGATAAAAAGCATAGAATTAAACAAGTACTTTGTTTAAAAACCACTTTATTTTTATTTATATTTGTCGACCGGTTTCGGTTGACCTAAACCTTCTTCACGACAATACTAAATTACAGTACAGAGTTAAGATTCAAAGGTAAACATAAAAAAAATTGAGAGCATATAAGAAAGGGAAAGAACTTCAGATACTGGTTGGTGGAAGGGTAGAAGGCGGAGTCACGGGTGGGTTGGGGGTGGGGGTTACATAGGGAGAAAGGGAATAACTTTAAAATCGGACTGTTGGTTAATTCCAACTGTTTGTTTAAATTTTGGCAATTACGTTTCTTTGATTTGGATATTTCTAATGCTTTTAAATTATTAAGGCGTATTCCTATTTTATTTATATGTATTATTTTTACTCCTGTATTTATAATAATAATAATAATAATAATATTTGGCTGATTTATAAAGCGCCGTTTTCGTGAAAAATCACCTCAAGGGCGCTGTACATATAAGCATATAATCAAATAAAATTAATACGATAGGCTTACAACTAAGATTCAAAATTATAATTAGGGACTTACATCTAAGATTTAAATGTTGCTAGTGACTTACGACTATGACTTACAACTACTGACATAAAACTAGTGACATACATGTATATTTACAACAGTGAATTAAAATTAGAGATTTACAATTAAAATAGGTATTTACATATAACAATAAATATTTTCAGTTTTGCCAGATATCTAATATTAAACAAAACTCTACAGGTGTAGGTACAGACAGCTAACAAAGAAGTATGTTATTGCTGCAAGTCGAAGCAGTTTGAGGATTTTATATATGTATATATATATACATATCAATATTTTATTCTACACATTTTACAAATTATTTTATACCCTTTTTCAATATTAATATTAATATTGTTAGCGCCAGAAGAAGAATGAAGTTCGTACATAATATCACAATTTTATAACACAGTTGTGAAAATGATTTTAATGGATTTAAGGAAGGCATAAATATCTTAAATGTTTGAATGAAATTAACCGTCGATCTCAATCGCAATAAGATAATTCAGCACTCAACAACGGATTGGATAGCAATGTTTGAATGGAATAGCGAATTTATGGAAATGAGTGTTTTAATAGGTGAGTTTTGAGTTTGGATCTAAATTCCGTTGGGCTGGTTATACATCTTATTTCCATAGGAAGTTTATTCCAAGCCTCAGGGCCGGATACTCCGAATGCACGATCACCAAACTTAGTGTTCGGATTTCGCTTAGGTTCTTTCAACCTTCCAATTGCAGATGATGTCGCTGATCTAAGAGTTGACTGCCTTCGACCAATATTTTCCGGAATGCACAGTTCAGAGATATAGGGTGGAGCCATATCATTGATAGCTTTAAACACCATCCAGCATAACTTGTACTGGATCCTTTCAGGACATTTCAGCCAGTGAAGATTTTGAAGGTGTTCAGAAATATGCGAAAACTTGGATACCCCAGTAATTAGCCGTGCGGCGGCATTGAACACTGATTGTAGTTTGTCAGTTTGGCATTTAGGAAGTCTTGCATAAATGCCATTACAGTAGTCAAGACGTGATACTATGTATGAGTTCACAAGAAGCTTAGTTGCCTCTGTTGAGAGGTTCCTACGAACTGACTTAAGTTGTCTTAGATAGAAGAACCCAGTACTGACGGTCCTATTTACCTGACTTTTTAGCGAAAGGTCTGAATCCAGATAAACACCTAGAAGTTTGACGGTTGTTTTTGCAATTACGTCATTGCCGGAAATAGAAATGGGAGAGTTGTCTATTAAATGTTGGCGTCTATTTGTGGCTGCCCAGAGGAACTCGGTCTTTGTGGGATTCAACTTAAGTTTATTTGAGGACATCCAAAGGCTGATCGCTTCTAGACACTCAGTTATGCGAATTTTAAGGCCGTTGATCTCATTTGGTGTGCAGTAGAAGTAGACTTGCTGATCATCAGCATAACAGTGAGATAAGAGACCAAATGACTCGATAATTGTTGCGACATCATTTGTGAATAGAATGAAGAGAAGTGGACCCAAAACGGATCCCTGAGGTACCCCAGAAGAGAGTTTTGTGAAGTTAGACTGTTTGTTTCCAACTTTCACTGCTTGAGAGCGATTGCATAGATAGGATTGTAGCCATTTTTTAATGTTAGACTGTAAACCAAATTTTACTTCTAGTCTCTTAATGAGAAAGTCGTGGTCAATGGTGTCAAATGCAGCACTCATATCTAAAAGTGAAAGAAGTGCCAACTTACCTGATTCTATCGCAAGGGTTATATCTGACAGGACACGAAGTAATCCGGTTTCTGTTGAGTGGAACTTCCTATATGCGGATTGATGATCAGTAAATAATTTGTTCACGCTTAAGTGGGAAGTTATTTGAGATGCAACAATTTTTTCAAGAAGTTTCGCTACGAAAGGCAGATTTGACACAGGTCGATAGTTACCCAAATTGTCGGCATCAAGCTGCGGTTTTTTTATGATTGGGGTGACTACTGCAGACTTAAGTGGTTCAGGGAAGTCACCTGTACTTAAAGACTTATTAAACACGTGAACCAGGAAGGGAGCCAACACGTTGCTACATTTCTTGAGAAGCCAAGTTGGGATAGGGTCAAGAACACATTGTTTATTTGGCGAACTTAAAATTAACTTTCCTACTTCTTCTAGCGTTGTAGGTATAAATGATGACAGGGAACATTTGGAATTGACTGTAAATATTGGCGGGGGGGCAGAGGATGTGGAAGCGCGAATGGCTTCTATTTTTTCACAGAAAAACTTAGAGAAGGCCTGCGGAGTAATGTCTGTAGTAGTTTGCACGGGATTATTGGTGATGATAGTCTTAACTGAGTTCCAGAGACGTCGTGGATTTTTTCGCTCAGAGTCAATTTTGTTGATCCAGTATTCTGATCTTTTGGAGCTTACTTTTCTTCTGTACTCTATCTGAGCATTAATCCACTCATCTCGTGGAGCGACGTCGGGGTTTCTTCGGTATGCCCTTTCTAGTTTACGCATTATCCTCTTCTGACTCCGACACTCTTCATCGAACCAGCCATCAGACTTCCTAATTTTCCGCGTTTTAGAGGTGTTAGGAGCATATTTATTTAATAAACTTGATAGTATTTTATTATACTCCTCGATAAGTTCTGTCAAGTAAGTAAGTTATGTTAAATGTATGGTCAATATCAATTAAATGGTCAGCAAATTCTGAGAAACCTGTGCTTGTAAGGCACCTGACGTGTTCTTTAACTCTAATATTTACATTGCGCACTTTTTTTACCTATGTTTGTGGCTGGGCAATCGTTACAATTAAGTTTATAAATGCCAGAGTGGCTTAATTTATCTTCTGTATCTTTCGAATTAGTTAGGAGTTTAGCTTAATTATTGTTAGTATAGAAGGCCGGCCTTATTTCTGATAGAAGCGTCGACGTGCAAAAAAATCAGTCTATTTGTCCCTTTTAAGGGACAACTCATACAGGTCTCAAAGAAATGGTTGTATCTCCCTTACTATCGTAGTGAAAAAAATAAGATATAAACAGGTTAAAAAGAGAAAAAACCACGATTTATATTCAAATACAAAAACTTACCACAAACGAAGTAAAATGTACACCTTTATGAAACCAAAATTTCGTATCGCATCTTGAAATAAATTCATGAAACTTTGGGAATTTTTTTATTTTTTATTTTTATACGAAGCGATAACAAGTGAGTTAATCATAACATTTATAATACATGTGTCTAATAAAATATGTATGTGTGTTTTATTTTTTTCGTTTTCAGTAATTTTAGTTAGAAAAAACGTAAGGTAAGCCATTTTCAAAACTTTTTTTATGTTTGAGTGCAAAATTTTTATATTTCAAAAATTCTATGTTTATTTCGATTAATAAAATTTGAACGTATAGTCTGTCAAAAAAGAGTAGAAAATATAAAAACTTGAACTACTAAATTTGTAGACCGGCAACACTAATTTAACTGTCAAATATTTTTTTGAAGTGCAATTACACTGAATGTTAGAACACAGTAAACCACATTTTAAAAAACATTTTTTCTTCATGACGTAAATTTGTTTAAAATGTAATTTATAAAGCGATTTGCTTTAATTTAATTTAACATAAATTTGAATTTAACAATAGATAGAAAGGAAGAATCACTAATGGTGAGTTTAGTTACACTACTTTTAGATCTGAATGAGTTAAATATATTCAGATCTAAAATTAGAGATATGATCTAAAGCCCAGGCAACGCTAGGTACTTTATCTAGTATTAAATAAAAGTGAGCAGTTTCTAAACTGTGCTTTATATTTTATTACATTATAGTTATTCTTCGTTATGTTAACACAAAATTGCAAAGGTATAATAATAATATACCTATACGCAATTCTAATTTTGAGATCGGCGGGTATCTATACTGCAATGAAAAAATATTTTTTCCACTATTATGACATTTTATTTTTTTATAAAAATGTAGGTTACACAGCTTTACTTTAACACCATGAGTTATGTGTTTAGTATTGCCATTTGATCAACAGTGGCGCCCTCATATATTTTCTACTCTTATTTGACAAACTGTATATGTATTTTCTAAAATAGATTTTATTAAAAACCTGAAATATTTTGATCCTATGATATAATACAGTCGAGGCCTGAAGAGTTGAGTACTTCGGGGCTAGCTCAGCTGATGCTTTCTGAAAAAATGAGTAGTTTGTTCTGAATTCAGTCTTAGTTCAAGAAGTAGGAAGTCTTTTCCCAAGTTTAAGTGCTTGATTGACGCAACTTTCTTTACCACCTTCTTGGAAAGTCACCCTTTTCTTCTAAGAAAAACACAGAAAACTTTTCTACACTGTCGCAAGTTAAAAAAAGTTAGTCACACCCACAGAGATACATATTAGGATTTTCAATCCCGAGATCTCGAGAACTGGGATACCGGGAAACCGGGAACCCTTTCGGCACCGTAACTCCCGTGATGCGCTTGTCTTAAGGCTCTGCAACCGGGCCGCGTATTTACAATCCCTACCGCGTTTCAGTCGCTTTAAATTTTCAATATCAAAATTTAAATACTTAGAAATAAAATTATTAATTTCTAATATACGCATTGGAAAGATTATTTTATCTAAATTTTAGAACAATTTTTGTTTTTGCAAAGTGATAAAAAATATCAATACAGTGGTGTATTTACAATATATGGGAATAATATTAAAATTTAAATATTTAGAAATAAAATTATTAATTTCTAATATACACATCAGAAAGATTATTTTATCTAGATTTTAGAACAATTTTTATTTTTGCAATGTGATAAAAAATAACCAATATAGAGGTATATTTATAATGTAAATTGTCGTTACGGCGACTGAATCGGTACAGGTTGTGTAAATACGCAACCGGGCCCGAAAAGAAGAAGATGGAGAGATACGAAATTACGAATGTTTAAAATAGAGCAAAAATCTCGCGGGTATTGTCTTAAACAGCATTTAAAGAAACACTGTGATTTTTTTCATACAAATAACTTGTAAAATAACTGAAACAAACTTGTTTATAATAATTTTTCGAGCATATGTACTTTGCGATTTTTTTCTATCGAGGGTATTTTATATAATTTGCGTTTCGGCGCGGGCAATGTCGAGATATTACCTTCAAGAATGACACATTTTTTTAAGAGCTTTAAAACTTAACGTGTTTAAGGGATATATGTAAGAAATCGGTAGTAATTCGGGAAGCGTTCAAAAAGTTCTTCTTTTGGAGATATATAAATACGTATGTTAGAGGGAACGCCCTGATATTAAAAACGACCATAATTAAACATAATACCCGAAAAATAAAAATATAACACTTGTTACAACTCCTATTTACGAGTTCAGAAAATAATTCCCGGGATTGAAAGACCTAATACATACATTATAAAAAGTAGTAGTTAGAGTACTTCCCGTAAAGTCAAAAATCTGATTCGACAGCCGGAATGACCTTTCCTAAATTTACCGAATGTACAGCAGTGGAATTGTAAAATGCCAGTGTTGAGTTTTTTAAACAAAATATTTTTATATTAGTTGAGGTGTTTCAGAGAAATTCAAATGTAACATTGTCATTAAATTTCCAATTCTAAGTTGAGATCAGTTTTCACTATTTATTTTTAATCTATCTAATATATAAAATTCTCGTGTCACGGTGTTTGTTACCATACTCCTCCGAAACGGCTGGAGCAATTTTGATGAAATTTTGTGTGCTTATCTGGTAGGTCTGAGAATCGACCAGCATCTATTTTTATACCCCTAAAAGTAAAGGGTGTTCCACTCCGAAGAAAATTATTTTCCCCATACATTTTGTATGGAACGAATTCTCCTATTTTGAAAGAACTGCAGCAATATTGTAAAGGGTATAATATTGAACTGTGAACCGAGGGAGGGGGGAGTGGAGAGGGTGGAGAAGGGGAGGGGGGGGGATGGGGGAAGGGGGAGGGGGGAGAGGGGAGGGGGGGAGGGGGGGGGAGGGGAGGGGGGAAAGGAACTCAGGAAGGCGGGTTAGCGGGACGGGGGAAGGGGAGAAGTGGAGTGGGGAGAGGGAAAGGGAAAGCGAGAGAGGAAAGGATACGCAGGGAGAAACAATTTAGATCAAGGTATGGTATACGCAGGGAGAAACAATTTAGATCAATTCAGCTAATAAGTTGACAACAGTTTTTGGTTCTGAGGCGGTACGAAGTTCGCCGGATCAGCTAGTTTATTTATATATTTTTAGTCGTAGATCAAAGTATAAACAGCAAACATTCGTATGTTCTAGAGCCTAGAACCAATTAAGTTCCATTAAATTAAAAATGCTGATTAAGTACTTGTATCTACATAATATATTACAAAATTTAAAGAAAAAATAATGTCCAAAGACATTCTAAAATCGACCACCACGACATGGGCATACGTTTACAAGGTGGTCGAAAAATCACCATCCTACTATACAACGTGTCCGGAAACTCGTAGTACAAGCGGGAAACTGGTGAATCTACATCACGTAGAGAACCCAAAAAACTTATTTTTTCCGATCTAAGAATTTCGATTTTAATATTATTTTTTTTCTATTTTTCCATTTTTTCGGCAACTAAAGGGTTAAAAAAAATTTTGAGCCCGGTTTACTCTTCGTTGCATTTTATAGGACATTAGACAGCTGAAAACAACCCCCTAGTGAAAATTTTTTCAAATTTAATCGAAAAAATTCCAACTTCGGACCCGATTTACTCGAAAACGAAAGCTTAAATCAAAAAAAGTTAAACCACAAAATCGACTCCAAATGTGATGTGGATTCTCCAGTTTCCCGCTTGTACTACGAGTTTCCGAACACCTTGTATAATAATATAATAATATTATAAAGGCGAATGTTTGTATGGATGTATGTTTGTTACTTTTTCACAATAAAACTACTGAATGGACTTTAAAAATTCTTTCACTTATAGAAAGCTACATTACTTGCGAGTACTATAGGCTATATATATTAGTAAGTTCTGGCGTTATGAATAATCTCTGGCGTTATGAAATTATTTATCATACGTTTTCTGTCCCTAACAAAATCGAATTATTGCAAACGTCAGAAGAAAAGCAAACACATTGTTGCCTTGGAAACGATGTTTTTTTTTTAATTAGGCAATTCACCCTAAAAAGAGTACTCTGTTGGCGTCGCAGTTAATATTTATCTCTAAAAATGAATCGCCGAAATGTATATATGCGCATAACTTCCAAATATAATTCTTTTTTTGTTCCTTATTTTGCATAAAATAATGATAATTTTTTTTTTGTTCGTTATTTTTTTTATTTTATAAAACTACCGTAGAGCTCTGGCATTATGAAATTTGTAGAAAAATTATAATAGGTGGCACGCGAGCAGTTTGAAAAATGAATGTACCGGGAATGAATGTGTGGAATGCGAGAGGTGGGAGAGGGGAGAGGGAAGAGGTGGGTGGGGAGGGCGGTTGGGGAGGGGGCGAGGGAGGAGAACGGAGTGGAGGGGGGTAGTGGTAGGGAGTGGAGTTGGGAGAGGGAAGGTGGAGGAAGCGGAGTAGGAATCCCCCTAATACCATGCGAGCGAAGCCGCGGGAAAAAACTAGTATTATATAATTAACAAATAAGGAATGAAGAAAATTTTAAATCACATCCGCGGCCCACTTTATTTAAATTCGATTTTAACCCTTATTTATAAAGAAACTGTGTGAAGAACAAGGTCGGAATCGCTTGCGCCAACATCTTTCTTGACGTAACACTTTATTGGATAGCTTCTCGGAATGCTTTCAAATGAATGTTCTAAACATTAGCACGGCAAAAAAATAACTATTTTTTACATTTTCAAAGGAGTATAAAAACTATTGAAACTCCTTTAAATTGTTTTTTTTTTAGGTATGTATTCAGGTATGTGTAGAAATAATAAAATCATTTTATATTTGTATGAATATATATTTTTGAAAATTTTTCCAAAATGGGAGTTTTTTTTTAATTAGTTTGCTATTCTGGAAAATTTTCTTACGATAAACAATGAATACATGAATATATCTTATTATTTATTACATGAATAATAAGATATATTATATGGTAAACAGAAAACAATTGAAAAAAAAAACAATGGCTTTATTTTTATATCGATGTTCATCAAGGTAATTTTCGCGCGGTTTTTCGAAATATCCCACATTCAACAGGAACAATGCAACGAATAAAGTAAAAAAAAAATAATACCTAATATATAACAAATACATAAATACAGTTTAAGCATGATTCCACTATTCGAAAAAATAAAATAATCTGAGGATATTGGTAGTACATATTTTTCAAAAAAATAAAAGTATTTTAAGTTATCAATTTGGTAAGCAGCATTTTATATGATTTCAAAATTACAGTTGAAAATGTCTACATCTCGTAAAGAATTGTGAGTTTTACATAAACGTCATATATGAAATAGTTTTCTCGTATATATATGGATTTACAGTGTGGCTTTATAAATAAGTCGTTCGATCCGGGGTTGTGTTGGGGGCAATGAAATGCAATCTTTTCAACAAACGTGATGAATCAACAAGACAGTTCACGATTTTTTATAAGAATAAAACATCAGAGATTTTTCTGCGTTTATATAAAGCGGTAGGGGCAAATCGACGACCAATAAAGCGATGCGATATGTCTTTTACATTTCCAGGCTGTAACAGGACGTACCCGAGGGATTTTAATCAGAGATTCCTGAGCAAATATGGAGTAAAAAATTTACATATATTTTGCTGTCCGATGACATTTTTTTTCTATTAAAAACATAAGAAATATGTTTCAATAACATGTTGCTACTGTTCCCATCGCTATGGGATCGATCAGATTGGCCATGGATCGTCTCGTCGCGATATTAACATTGTGTTAGAATGAGAAGCAACGCTTTTAAAATGATCGCTAGGCTATAAACGCGCCACTTTCCTAACTAGTCAGTCTTATTCAATGTTGTTTTATAATAAACTAGCAGACCCGGCCACACGTTGCTGTGGCTAATAAAACACAACGCCATTACCAACCTTTATAAAATCCACACCACCCGCTTGCCAGCTGCCCGCTGACCGCTGCCTGAATTGAATATTTGAATTTATCGGCTTTTCTCTACTATAATAAGCATGTATTACACATGTAAACTAATTAACTCGCCACTAATTATACAATGCTTGCAATTCAACACTGGATATTTGAAAATGGAAAATCAAATACCTACTTACTCTAGGACATCTATTTTCCAATTTCTTCCGTAGAACGAATTTCAAAAGTGACTATAGTACGGCCGGCCAGCAGTTTTAAATCGCACAGAAATATGTTTTCTTTGAATTTCTCGGCTTTTCTCCAATATAATTTACCTTACATGTATTATACATATAAACATCCTCTTACTCTATCTATTGGTGAAAATCGTATGAAAATCCGTTGCGTAGTTTAAAAGATTAACGCGCACATACATTTTGAGCGACTTCATTTTATACTATCTAATGATGATGATAATGATAATGAAGTGCATATTATAGGTATAGATAATAAAAGCGCAACACGGCAAAACACACCAAAAACAAATAACGAAAACGACTTTTTTTAGTTTTTAAAAAGACATACATTCCCGGGTTACAAATAACCTGACGATAATTTTAAACCATAGCAGTAAGCTGAAAAGATTGCTTGTGTTGTGAAAGAGGTCTTAGCCAGTAGAGTAATTGAACTCATGACGTTTGGGAGGGACCCAGACGCGATTCCAACTCAGCCACTGACCGATCATATATTATTATAATTAATAATTACTAAAAACACATTGTATAGTAGTTTATTTACACTTCTCATTAGGAATTCCTGATCCGAGGCGAACCAGTGATACGACAATAACCAAAGGTTTGTTGTGTTAGTGGTACATCATGATTACCATATTATCTTACGTTTGTCGACCACATCTTCATGTTTGTTTATAATATATGATGATTTCCTCATCATCATTTTTGTTGACTATTTTTGTTGATTTTCTCATCTTCATGTTTGTCGACCTGGTTTTCAATTTGGTTGATTAGGTTTTTTTTATATGAGTACCGCACAAGAGTCCCAACTGCTCCTGTCTGAAGTCAGTGAGACTATGGCATCCCCAATTGGGGTATGTTGTGAGGCTGGAGGTGTGCAGAGGGGAAGGAGATAGGGAAGAGGAAGGTGGGGAAGTACCTGGCTATTCAGATCTGGTCACCAAACACGGCTAAAGCCATTTCAAGCAACGTTTCAATTCTGAATGGTGGTCTTACACCAGGGCGATACTGGGAGTATCTTCCACTCTGAAACGTGCCGCAAATATACTATATATTATTTTAAATTAATAAATTGTGAAATAACACAAATTAATGAAATAAAATTTATTTTCCACCCCGGGATTCGATTCCGCGACCTTCGGTGTGCGAGCCAAGAGCCTTACCGCTGGACTACGCCGGCCGTATTTCGTGATTTCTTCATCTTTATGTTTGTTGATTTCCATTACTACGTTAACTATGTATATTTATTTCCTTATCATCATTTTTGTCATAAATATTTATTTACTCGTATTCAATTTAGTTGAGTATGTTTGTTAAATTCATCATCTTCATGTTTTCCGACCTCGTCTTCATGTGTGTTGATTTTTACATCTCCACATTTGTTGATGTCCTTTTCTTCGTTTTTGTTCACTATGTCTGTTGATTTTCTCATCTTCATTTCTCATTTTCAAATATGTTGGTTTTCTCATCTTCATTTTTGTTGACTACATTTGTTGTTTTGCTCAACTTCATGATTGTCGACCTCATCTACGTGTATGTTGATTTCTTCTTCTTCATGTTTGTTGATTTCGTCACATTCTTTTTTGTTGGCTATGTTTGTTAAATTCGTAAATTTTAAATACGTTAATTTCTTATTTCGTTAAGTGGGCGCTTTGGTTGTTCATATGTAATTATTGACTTTATTTTTTATTGCTAATATTTTTCACAACATTTAATTTTAAAATATCAAAATAATAAGAGGAAATGTGGACTACGCCTCTTGATGTAGTTATTAAAATTCTTTATTAAGTATCACGATATTGCAAAAAAGTATAATCCCTACGGCAAACAATAAATTTTTCTTATTTTTTGGCAGATTGGTAAAAGTAATTTCCGGCCCATTGTTCTCTTCACAATACCAAGTACCAACCCCGTACCAAGTAACCGGCTAAAAAACGTGGCCATAGAAAAGCCACTTTTTCATCGAAATTAGCTGGATTTTTTCGTGGAATCGATTTAACAGCTCACTTCACGCCAAGTTTAGTAAATTTTTTACAGTCAAAAGGTTAATTTTTGGATTTTCGGGGAACGCATATTACACGGATTCTGTTAGATTTTTTTCCCAATTTGTTTTCAGTATTTTCAGCGATGTAAAGTCAGCAAAGTTTCAGCATGTGAAAAAATATCAAACACGCATTGTAAGTACATGGTATCCTGAAATTAGTGGTACAAGCAGGAAGACAATCTTCATCACATTTAGAGTCGATTTCGAAGTGCTACTTTTTTTGATTTAAGCTTTCGTTTTTGAGTAAGTCGAGTACAATTTGTTATGTGAAATTTGAAAAACACTTTTTAAATTTCATATTGGCTGCACACAGGAAGCACTGAGGAAAATAATTTCCCTCGGAGTCTTTGTCATGTTTGGGAATACTGTGTGAAGGGTCTTTTGAGGAAAGAAGGAGAGGAAATTCTGGGAAGGAAAAGTGCTCAGTGTGCTCAATTTGAATCCATCCCTCCCAAAGCGGTGCAAGGCCATTGAGAAAGTCGTGCTGGAAGGGTCGAAAGATTTCCCTCAACCAGTATCCAGCAAGTAGGTGGAAAGGCGCAACTGCTTTCAAGACTCGGACAAACCTCACCCCATGAACCCGGACACCCTTGCTAATTTATTGTCTTTTAAAATGTGTCGAGGCGTATGTTTTTAAGACCTCAGTTGCCGAAAAAAAAGGAAATCAGAAAAAAATATCGAAAAGCCCTAATTGAAAAAAAAGGTTCTTAAGGATTCTCTGTGCGACCAATTATCTGTTTTCCGATTGTAATAATACATACGAACGACTTTCATAAATTATTCAACAAAAAAACGTAAAATGCGGTCACTCAGATTGTAAGGCAGGCTACACGAGTGGTTAGAACCCGCCCGAGAGAGCTGCCGCAGACCATCATACTACACGGGTGGCTGTTTCCCGCTCGGGCTACACGAGCGGTTCTCTCGCCGCGCCGCGGGAAACCGCTCGAGAAACCGCGGACGACCGATCAACAACGCTCTCTCGTACGAAATGATGCAATCGTTTTAATGAATACTCGTGTAGTATGAACTAGTGATGCAACGAATGTCATTTTTTGAGCATTCGCGAATGCGAATGCGAATGCGAATACGAATATTGAGTTTTTTTTTTTAATTTGACGCCAATTATGTATGGCTCAGTGGCTCACGTTTGCATCTTGTTCCTAGAATTTCCGTGTTGATCCGAAAAAAGCCGATCGGTTGTTTTATTTCGTTTGTCGTCTGCTCGTAAACAAAAACGAGCGAATTTTTAGGTTAGAGTGTAGTGATTAGTGTAATTGATTAGTGATTAACATGAGAAAATCAAATTCTAGTGAAATTTGGACTTATTTTAAACTTAGCGACGCTGAACGAGCTAAATGCAAGCTGTGTAACAAGTAATATTCTAGAAAAGGAAAATTCGGCTGTGAGAAATCACTTGAAGGCAATGCATAAAACAAAGTTTTCCGAATTAGAAAAGTGTGAAAACGAAAACAGGATGCATCTAAAACACTTTAAGTGGCATCATTTTACCATCAAAGTACCAAATCCGATATGAGACAGATATCGCTTCAAGAATGTGTTGATAAAACGAAACGGTGGGATAATAAATCTATGAAGTCATTGGCCGTCGATAATTCAATAAGTGAAATGGTTGCCTTGGAAGACTTGCCATTTAGTTTGGTGGAAAGTGTTGGATTCGTAAGACTTTGTGTCCATCGCATTAGTGTCAGTATTAGTCCACTTAAGCATTTGTGCCCATCCTATAATTTAAAGTCTCGTCTTTTTTTCTGATGTTCATATTCGCAAAACATTCGCTCAAATTTTGCGAATGCGAATATGCAAAAATATGCGAATATTCGCGAATGCGAATGCGAATATTCGTTACATCACTAGTATGAACGTGGCGATTATCCACCGCGGGAGAACCGCTGCGTGCGATGGTCGAATTTCTCCCGCCTGTGAACCGCGAGCAGCCGCGGCTGGAGAAGGTTCTCATTGCAAACTCTGGTCCGCCACCAATAAGATAGCCCATAGCCGTTATGCTCACATGATGCATAGATGGGGCCTTAAGAGGAATATAAACGCTAGAAATATTTCGAATCTCATGCCTGCAAAATTTGAAAATCAAGCATCTTTTTGCATGAGGCAAGTAAGCGACAAAGTGGTTTTTATTTATTTTGTACATAATTTTATAAAAACAAAAAAAAGTTAGAATATGGAAAACCTTAAAAATAGTCTTAGCCATAAAGGGGTATTTTTTTTAAATTGTTTCTTGTATTACTTCATAGTTAAGTCATGAAAAACATTTTTTTTGTGGTTTACGCTTATATTTTTTGTTACGTAAATAATAATATTATTATAATTCCAATACATAGAAAAGCTAGTAAAAGCTTTGATTTATCCGTAGCATATTTTTTGATGTTCATACTGTAAGCCGTTTCGTCGTAAAGATTAATCAAAATAGTATCTAAATAGGATTTCACGTGTATATTCATCTTAAAGAGTTGGCGATGTGTGAATGCGGTGCGGTGTAGACCACCAACGGTTAACGAATGTCCGTTCCTTTCATTCCCAGGCGGGGTTTATGAGGTCCACAGGGCGACGCCTGAGGCCCTAGACTGGCTTGCAGAACTAGATGTCCCCCTCTGACTCCCCACCATGCGACAAAAGATTTTTTAAATTTATTTACTCTTTATTTATGTATCTCTGATTTTTTATTTATTTATTTATTCATTAACAATGTTTTCTACCGCTACGTTACATTTCTACCACACTATTACAACTTTATAAAATTTGTACCAATAAATTTTATATTAAAATACCTGATCTTATTCATTTGTAATAATCTCTCACACATACTAACAAGGGCTACGTTTTAGTGTTAGTAAAGACCTCATAAATACGAACACATTCCTCTTATAAACTCCGCAATAGCTTAAAAGCATCCCTGAACTTGTCGCTTAGAGAAGTACAGGGTGATTCGAGGTTGACTTTACGTATATATTTATTTTATATTATAGAAATAAACAATGAATAGATATTAAATAATTCAAAAGATAGTTGTTAAGTTGTGAGTGAAATTGAAACAATCGATGGTCAATGCAGAATCGTTTCTCAGTTTTAAGTCGTTCTGATAAGCAGATGTCCTCGCTTTCAAAGCAAAAATAAGTGCATGGGAACTCCACGACGAGTGCATGTTGTTAGAGACATATAATTTAACGTCTTTCAACATAAACGGATTTAGTATAGAGCCAGAGATTAACTTAAAAAAATATTTATCTAAAACTATTTTTCGGCGAGCTTCTTAGGTGTTGCTATCAAGCATTCCTGTTAAGAACAAGGATGGGCACGCGAATGGATAGTGTGTATATTTTCTCATGTTTAGGTAACGCATAAACCTTTTTACTATTTCTAGGAGAAGGGGCCCAAATGATGGAGCTATATTCAAGTATGCTGCGAACGAGTGATTATCTTATAGTGTGAAGGCAAAAACGAAAGTGCGGAGTACGATTGGTGCGCGGAGGTAGCGCAACACGCCATAATACCCCAAAAATAAATCATGGTAATACGAGGGCAGTCAGAAAAGTAATGCACACAAGCTAGTATAACGCGAAAAAAAAGACTTTCAGAAGCGAACCAGGTGGAAAGTGGAGGTTACACTCCCCCCTCTATATACGAGCGATTGGTACGCGGGGTGCGTAAATGTGATTTGAATTTGGATGAACAATGTTGGCGACAATAGACCACTTGCATGGATTTCATAACGACTTGGAAAAAATCGTGTGGATAGATTTTTTTACTAAGATTACAAAAATATTAGGAATTTTTTTTTGAAATTTACAGTTTTTTTTTTTTATAAATAAATCCATTATTTGGGCTCGTGACGTCACTACATGAAAATTTCCCCGTCTCCGAAAATGTTCCTATTAATTTCGTAAAATTTTACACTGATTTATTTTTTTTACATGGCAACACTTTGATTCCAGGCGAATTTTTGAATTTGGCATTTAACGTTCACTAGATTTATTGTTTGTTCTCTGCGAGCTTATCATTTGGTTTGACTTTTTGATAGATGTTATGAAGAGAACCCGGTACATTTTACGCTGTCTGTACGTGTTTTAGAGGTATAATGATAATGGTGCTGATTTAAAAAAAATCAAATTTTATTATATGCTTATTATTAATATAATTTACAAGTACAAGTAAATATACTAATGTAATAACATTGGATTTAGTACTTAATATAGAGGTTTTTTTTTTTTTTTTTACAGTGAATACCGCACAAGAATCTCAACTGCTCCCGTCTGGAGCCAGTGAGACTATGGCATCCCCAATTGGGGTATGTTGTGAGGCTGAAGGTGGTGGGGAGGGGAAGGAGGTGGGGAAGAGGAAGGTTGGGAAGTACAGAGGTTGAACATTATAATGATTTATGATCAATAAGATGGATCAAGGAAAAAAATATTTATGAGATGTAATATTTTTGGTATGCCTCGTTATTCTCCTGTACCATTCGTGTGGAAAATGTTCTTCTTTTAAAAATGATTTTCGGCTATGTAATTATCGTTTTTTCGCACCCATAAAATTATGTTCCATCTTTCTGGTTTTTAAAAAATGTAATGCTAGTGGCCTATTGTGTCAGCGGTAATGATTGAAGGCCTATCTACATATCTTTTTTATTTTATATGTCAAGCACATAGTGTGTTTCAAAATCACATGAATTCTTGTTGCCACCTTAACATTGGAGGACCCACAACTTACCCGCCCTGGTATAGGTAACAGATGGTTACCCCTTCAAGGCTCTTGCAAGGACTCTAATTTTTTGGGTAAAAAAGACTCTACATTTGATAACGAAACTAGACCTCCAATGTCCCTGCATACGTTGTTAGTAAGCAGTATGTAAGTGATTAGCGGGAAATACAGATACAATATGTGTTAGTATGACAAAATATAGACAAGACAATGGGTCAGGTTGGTGAAAGTCCACGAGGTGGCAAGCGCTGGGTGATTGTATACAGCGTATCCTACAAGCACCTGTTTGGGAAGAAGACACAATAGATAAGTAATAAGGGAATGGCAAACGGTTGGGAGTCCTCTTCAATCGATTGGCAGTCCCAGCAAGAATGCGCATGACATTCGGTCTAGTCGTGAACCACACTCAGCTTCCGCGCCCCTTAGCCGGTTCCTCGGTGATGCCTCAAAGAAAAGTAAATGGGAGATTGGGGGGAAATACCCGACGACCCTAAGGAATTCAGCGTCGAGTAGCCGGAGGTAAGGCGAAGGAGATACTGCCACCTTAACAGTAAAACAATTGTTTGTCACCCTGTGTTACTCGCTTCTCACCTAGAAGCCACCTTGCCGGGAAGATGAATAGAAAACCACTCACCGCTGAGAGCAGAAAGCAGTTTTATCTTGTTACCGCGCAATCTTCACGTCGATATCTCTGATGATGGCCTACCGTCTGCTTCAAAATTACAACATTAAATCGACATCTTCTAAGAAAATGACAAAACAACAGACAGTATAATCCTACCTATCACGAAATATCAAATTTTTATAAATATCAAATCAAGCCATATTTCAAATTGGGAAGCGGGTATGCGTAACCAACATCTCTGCCATAGGTCGCCTCAAGTGGTTCGCTACGTTTGATGGAGGTTTGTTCGGGTCTTGGCGGCGGATGCGTTTGCCAACCAACTTCATGGCAGGCCGTATCGGTAAAGACAGTTTGAGAGAAACCTTGTGACCTCTCCAGCAAGACTAGCGGAACATCGCTTTGCACCACAGTGGGAGCGATGAATTCATTTGTAACTCCTGGACCCACTGACCCCCAGATTCCTGTCCATACTTCATACCTTTTTCCTTCCCAGAACTTCCTCTCGTTCCTTTCCTGAAACCCCCCCCCCCCACAAAGCACCCCCAAAAATTACTTAGATGGCGCTCCCGCTAATGAAAAAAAAACAAAAACACCATAATTATTGATGATCCCGTTTTGTTTAAAACCCGTCTGCTTGTTTAGGAATAAATACATCCCAAAACATGTAATCGCGTTACACTTTCATAAGACCAAAAACATCCCGAGTGACCTTACATTTTAAAAGCTATATATCTCTCTTCCTCTCATGCAATTATGCGTATTTTTCTTTTAACCAGAAAGAGAACGAAATAATGCTTTTTATTGTCTTTGAAATATGAAAGCTATCTTGCATAGATATTTTACAATCTCGATCCAAAGTGACGGTTTACAGAATTTTTTTCAAAATCCGAGGCTTCCGGATTGTGAGGTGCGAATAAATTGAACCAAGCCGACGGGTTAATCAATAATACAAAAGGTTTGAGGGAAATAATTTCTTTGGGAATGCTGTTTAGAGGTTTTTTTAGAATAGAAAAATGTTCTGAAAAAATCCAGTTCAAGCTCTGCTAGATGAAATTAAGTCCCTTTACGGAACGGCTCCGGCTTCAAATTCTGGATAGTCAATCAGCAGCATCATCAGCTATCTGAAGGTTGAAGAAACCGAAGCGCACACCAGATACTGAGTTTGGTGAGCGTGCTTTCGGAGTGTCAAGACCTAAAGCCTGTAATGAACTATTAGATGATTTAAGTACGATCACAGACTCGACAGAATGTAGAGCTTAACTTAATACTAACCTTTTCAGACAGTTGTATCCATAAAGTCAAAATTCTTTCACCTTCACCTTCACAGCCCACGACATTTAAAATAGTAAATTGGGTAGAAATGTAAGCAAAAAAGAACTCGTAAGCTTTTTAAAGGTTATTTCATAAATTTCTCCAGTCCTAACAAGATCTAAAGTCATCAGTCTTTCAAAATAAATATCAACTCTATTTTTGTCACTTTTCTTCGCATAAATGTAATATCAACAGTAGTGGAGAGGGGCAAATGTAAAATCATGCAATGTACAGTGTATTAAGAGGGCATTACCAGAGAAAACCAGAAATATGTCATTTTCAAATCAGATTTCAGACGTATTGACTCTTTTCCACAAAAAATTATAAATGGATTTCGAAAGATTGTTCTTTTATTTGTCGTATAACCCAATCATGGATTTGTTCCCTTACCCACCCACTCTACACTAATACCTACCCACCCAATCTACATTATTATCTAGCAACAGCTCCACCCCTACCATAATAAAACATTGTTCGAAACTGTCAAATTAGTATAAGCTTTCCCTGACGAAGGAACGTTTGTTCCGAAACCGGTCGGATTTGCGCATCAAATAAGTGGTTTACACAAAGTTAAATTATTTCATTTTTTGTATAAATTAAAGTTAATTTGGATTGAAATAAATTCGATATTGAGTTATAATTTAAAAAAGGTGATACGGAGAATAATTAATCTTTCTCATTGTAACCGCCCTGCACGATCGTAAGAACAACTTTCGACGAAATGTGGATTTTCGTCCGCTGGCTGGTTAAACGCTCTTAAATGTAGTGTCCTCTGCGAACAAAGTCGATTCTTCTCCAAGCATAAACTTTCTAATAAAAGTATGTTTATCGGAAGTGACCTGCCAAGTAAGTATGTTTTTTGTAAATAATAAAATTAGATAGAGCCAAAGAACTCATAATAAATTGTGCAGCGCTCTAGGAGGGATTTTTCACAAAAAGCGGCGCTCTACAAATTATCATTATTATCGGTCTTGAAGGTTCAAGGACGACTTCTGTACCACAAAGATAGTAATCCATTTATTAAGATATGGAAACGAAATTTTCTTTAAATTTAAAAATAATGTGTAATTATAAAACTAAAAATTTTTGCAATCAAAATAACCCGAATAATCGGTTGAAACTTGAGCACTGACATCAAATTTTTCAAATTTCCATGTAAACGAGTTGATTTCATCAGATCTCAAAATCATTCCACCATGAGCGGTAGAGCTTTGACTTATGAATTTAATTGTCAACATAATATTCTCACGTGCTGACAAAACCTCACCAAACTTTGCCTATGACAATGCGCATAATATAGTTGAGGAAATTCAATATTACCGAATTCTACGAATTTTGCGATTGTCTGGAAAGTTTTGATTTATCTCATATCATTTGCAAATAGTTTCCAATGAACGTAACATTCGTGCTTTGAACATTATCCCCAGTCCTAGAACGGAAACCATTAATTTGCTCCTGCTAAATGCTGTCGAAAGCAATGCTGCAATATTGTTACTTTGGTGCTATGCAGTTTGCGAGGTGTTAATATTTCAGGCGTCACCGCAAGAACGAATTAAAAAATGCAAATGCAGATGTTTTGGGCTGTCACTTGAGAAAAATCTCTATTCACAATTGAAACGTTGCTAAAAATATGTTTTGCCATATTTAGTGACAAGATTTTAATAGCCAGACCCTTCCCAAATATCGCCTTTCTCGTTTTCTTCCACGGCGGGCTCAATGGCCCCCAGTTGAGAATATTTTCACTGTTTTTACTGTCAAAAATTAACAAACAATTACGATAATTTGGCACTTTTATTTTATTTTTGTATGTTGACGAATGACGAATTTTAACGCGTAAAATATGCAATTTTTGATTTGCTCCCAAAATGACATATTTGTTTTGTTCGTGCGTTGGTGACGACACGTTGGTGACGCCAATATTGCTAGGTTCCCTGTGAAAGCTATCTCAGTCAGTAGCATATTCTGAAATTGGAAATTTATTTAGGAAAGCGGTTTGAGGTCGTTTTATAAAAATATTAAAATTTTAGATTTCGGAATAAAAAATAAACCGGACCGGTCAGTGGTTCAGCCGGTTGGGAGCAGATGAGATTCATCCAAGCAAAAATCCAAGCAA
The DNA here is from genome assembly GCA_917880885.1 of Limnephilus marmoratus. Lineage (NCBI taxonomy): Eukaryota > Metazoa > Arthropoda > Insecta > Trichoptera > Limnephilidae > Limnephilus > Limnephilus marmoratus. Next base: position 21,422,572 of record OU862930.1, on the reverse strand, counting down.
AGTGACGACTGGTTGGTGGTCTTTCACCAGTGATGCCATAGTCTTACTGGATCCAGCTGGTTAGGAGCAGATGAGATTCTTGTGCGGTATACACTTTAAAAAATCCAAGCAAAGTGAAGACTCTGATTGATGGTCTTTCACCAGTGCGATCTTTTTACATTAAATCCATACAGGAAATTTCACTGAGGAAAATGATTTACCTCAGAGCCTATGTCATATTTGAGGATGCTGCGAGAAGAGACTTTTTGAGGAGAGGAAGAGATGACCTAGAAGAGAAGAAGATATGACCGTATTGTAGGAGGAAACACAGATGCCGGAAAATCGCTGAAGAACGAGACGTAGATTTGACCCGATGACAAAAATGTCAACCGTGTACAAATGTTGGATGTCCGTTTTGCTTTATTTCTGACCATGCACCAGCGCCGAAGGGATCTACGAGTATAACGCTGTTCCTCGAAAATTGAGTGGCGTCACAACCCCCTGGGGTTGTTTCCCGTTTTCCCATTTTCTCTACCCCAATTCACACTTACCCCCTCTTCTGGGTATACTTCGTAATATGAAGCTGATAGTTTTGCATTCCCATAACTGAAAGCTAGTGGAACGTAATATGCAAGCGGAGTGGAAAACCGTGTTAGACCATTATGAGGGAAATCCATAAAACTGATTGTCGCTGCAAATAGTTGGCTCATTCGAAACAGTGGAGCTGGTTGCTTAATATATGAAGTATGTACAAATAATTAAGCGAAGAATTCTTATTCATTTGGTGTATTTAGAAAAGCTTTGAATTATAGAGAAAAAAGGCAAAAACCAAGAAATTTTGTTGACAGCTAATGTAGATATTTATGAGGTTATGAATAATAATTGCAATGGTAAATCAAATAAGAATGCGTAGGACTTACAAGTTTATGACAATACAATACTCGGCAAGCGTTGCCATGCCATTTAATAAAGAAATTGTTGCGTGTCCTGCGTGTCCTTTCCCATTCGTCCCGTTCCCCTTCCGCCTCCCCTTCCTCTCCCGCGTCCCCTTCCCCTCTCGCGTTCCCTCTCCGGCTCCTCCATCTTCTCTCTCCCTACTACCCTCCCCCTACCCTCCCCGCGAACCCCCTGCCTTAGTTACCCTCCCCCCTCCCCCCTTTCATGTTCCATACATTCATTCCCGGTATATTCAGTTTTCAAACAGCTTGCGTGCCACCTATTGCAATTTTTTTAAACATAAACCTCATAATGCCAGAGCTCACCAGTAATTTTAAACAAACCTTGTCCTGACAATAGCGAACATAAAAAAAAGAAATATCCAATTTGGTGCAGTCGTTCGAAAGTTATGCTCGTATATACATTTCGGCGATTCATTTTTATTTATATAGATAAATAGATAGATTTAATAAACATCATTTAATTTTACAAGAGAATTTATTTTATGCAAGATGGGAAGCAAACACTGGAGCAATTCGCAAGCTGTTGAATCTACAGCAATCGGAAACAGAATGATTCGCTTTATTTTTAGCACCTGTCTACTATTGGTGTACGAGCTGACAATAGCAGGTAAGATGCTGCATTGTTCGCTCGACAATTCAATTCTTCGGATATCGGAAGGCGTCCGTTATGCATTATCGGGAGTTAGATTTTTTTTATTTTCTACGGCGTTCAATGGCTTGTCTATGCCCGATGTCAGGTGGCGTGGATTAATTACCTAATTAAAATACGAATTACCATTTATTAAATATTATAATTAAGCATTAATTATTACATTCATATCATAGACATATGAATATATCTGGACCTGCCCTAAGTGATAAAAGCGTATTATTTCCCCCTCCCCATACCGGTTCCATGGAGCCGGCTGGGCTTACGAGAGCCGCGCTTGAATCTAAAAAATGTGACGTCATCATTCTTGTCCTGACCAGCACCGAGCTCACATCGTACATTTTACGAAATAACACGGCAAAATGAGAGCTTGTGCTATACATGCTATACCCTAAAATATGTGGACATAGCGAATGTGGGCGGTTCTCAAATGAGCTCGTCGCTGGTTACAGGGGTAAGTAAATTATGAAACATTTGTAAAAGTGTCTTAACTAAACACGGCAACAAAATATTCCTCTGTAAAAATCGGCGAACTTTACTTTGCCGCATTTGGACTTCGCAAATATGTTAATAACGTGGCGAGCAGTTCGCGCTCCCATGTAAAAAGGTCTATTCATTCAAAAGCAGATTTTAAGAACTAAATGGTGATATTATAATGCGAGATGCCTATATACTGTCGGATTGATTTTTTAACGAGTCACAGTCATCTTTCCCCTCTTCGCCCCCCATAGTTTGGTTTTACCCCTCATCTGTTTCTTCTCGTCTATTAAATTTGGATGTCTATGATTCATATAATTACCTACATAAGCTAATAAGCATTCATAAATGACTATCCGTTTGCCGAATTATTTTGATGTTTGTAAATAACATTCGAATCGCAAATTTTTCCGCATGGCAGACGCGCCGGCATCTCTGATGTTAGCTTTACTACTTACACGAGTTGGTGTCTTATTACAAGCGCAGTATTTAACTCGTTAACGCGATACGGGATACTGGTCAATAACAAGTGGCTGTCGCAAAAGATCAAGGTATCACCCTCAGATAAATTCCAACCTTCATTTACCCATCTCCTTGACTTCCCCACTACATTCAACCTCACAACATAACCTGTTCGGGCAAATCTATACCTACACACCCATGTATTCCTCCCGTCTTACCTACCTATCCTGATATATCCATCTTGCTATTGTCACCGGTTCAAGATTGATTCCTAACCGCGAAATCAGTGCAATTTCGACACCGAGCGGTACTGACGGCCAAGTACTTTGGTCTCGTCGCTTTATAGTCGAAACCCGGATCCGCGCAAGATACGTGCTTTCAACCGTGGAGTTTTCTTGAGTGCATGAGTGTGGGACCCCGGGACGTCACCAGCAAGGTAGGGTCATCTTGTTTTCGGTGGACATCCCATTTTTTCCCCTTCATCCCTTTCATTCCAACAGTGGTAGGTAGAGATTCCGAACTCCGCGGAAGAAAAGATACAACTTCCAAAAGCTATCGAAACATAACCATTGCATAAAATTTTCTGAAATATGTGTGTTTCACGGTTGTGGGAAATTGCAAACGAAGATGTTTCAAAGGCGTCCAACCCTCCATGGAATATTGCTTCAACCATTTCCATAATAGTAATATTATAATATTCGAGCAAACTAGAAAGTGCCAAAGGATGGCTGGGAAGATTGAGTGCGGGGGGCGAATATATAAGAGATGAAAGAATTCTTACAAGTAGAAAATAATGTCATGTTTAGATGTACGTTGTAGTGAAAGAGTTTTATATGGAAGAAACCAATCATGGACACAAGACAGAGGGCATTAACTACTGTATGTATTTAATTATGCCCCTTTCAGGGGCTTTTATATGTGAATAGTAAAAATTATACAGTATTTATTACAACATAACTGAACTGTCCAAGTAACAATATTTTTTTAATGAAATAATTAAAAACATTGTGTTTTTACCACGATAATCTTTATTTAAAAGTCAACATGTTTCAAGAACGATGTTATCTTCATCAGGACATTTAATGTACTCAAAGTTTAACATTTAAGTTTAAGTACATTGAGTACATTAAATGTCCTGATTAAGAGAACATCGTTCTTGAAACATGTTGACTTTTAAATAAAGATTATTGTGGTAAAAACAAAGTGTTTTTAATTATTTCAATAATAAAATGGTGCCACAAAGTGAATTTGCAAAATTTGAAGAAACAATATTTTGTTCCTGTTTAGTGAAAAATTGGAAATGTTCACTGCTTGATATAATTATTTCTCTCCAAGAGTATTCTGAGCAAAGTGGAATATAAATAATAGTTAGTTTCTGAATTTCTGCTCTGAAATACATCCTGACCAGTATTACGTAGTGGAATCCAAAATTTTATATTAAAATACTAAGTCTGTGAAAATCCTTCTGTCAGAGATTTTAAGCATATTCATATAATTATTTTAAAAGAGGGTTGTAGTTGATCAAAATTGATGGAATACCAATTTTAAAACGTATGAATTTTTTTCTCTTTCAATAGCTTATACATGGTTATTGTAATGTGGGTTCCAGACGGGAGAATTGTACTCAAGTTTACTTCTAATGATGGCGAAATACAACTGCTTAATATACTTAATATTGTTGAAATTTCCAGTTAGCCTAGTTATAAATCCCAACATTATAAGCCAGAGATTTCCGTTATGCGGTTAACGGTTAAGTTGAAAAGTGATGCCCAAGTCTTTAATTTGTGTTAATGTCTCAAGACCATTGTAATTGTTGTTATTTTATTCAAGAAAACCAGACTATTTGACATTTTGAGATATTTAAGTAAAGTCCATTTTCATTAAACCAAATTAACAATTTTTTGGTAGTATCTTGAAGAAAGTTACAACGATAAATATTTTGAACAATTCTGAATATTTTAAGGTCATTAGCAAAAAGTTAGATAAATTCATCTGAAATATTTTTGTAAAATCATTTATAAAGAAGATTGGACGCAGGTGTGAACCCTGTGGGACTCCACTTGTTGCATTAATTTTTTCCGACAGGGAAGATGATATTTTAACAATTTGTTACTATGTTTTGATGAATCCGTTTAGCAATAGTTTTCATTTTGTTTCGTATTTGAGCATCGATTTTTTTTAAATATTTCACTAAGATTATTTTTATACTACGATTATTATCTTCTATGCATAAATCACCAAAATATAGCGAAGGCTCTTTTTTAAACCTTTTTAAAATGAAATATATGGGGAGATTAATTCTACAAATGGCGAAATAACACTTAGATACTCTGATCGACTGAGTTCATCTTTGAGGTGCTTGGAGGAAAATTAGAGTGGGTAAAACGATTGAAATAGAATGCTGCAAACGACCAAGTAGACAATCAAAGGGGAATTTAAATTACAAGTTAATGTTGCGATATAAACTAACGATAAGTAGTTTTCTTTAAAAGTTTATTTTAACCATAGACATTTTTGTATCTATGCAATACACAGAACATTAAAAAAACAATCGCCGATCTATGCAATTATCCCAATACCCTGAGTAACATATTCTTTCAGTATCGCCTTGGTGAAAGACAACAATGCCGAATCAAATAATTTAGACTTGTCAGTTGACCAGATTAGAATAGCCAGGAACTTCTTTTCAATTCCTCTTTTAATTCTCCTTCTTCTCTCTACTGTCTTCTGCCTCAACAAATATCCCAATTATTACGGATACAACAGTCTCACTAGCTTCAGACAGTTGAGGACATTTGTGGCGGTATTCAAATAACAAAGAAAAACGTATGAAATGCAGCTCTAGTGCTTTAACACAATATATGAAATTATGTTTTTCTTCCGAATAAATATTATGTATTGATGTACTCCGGAGAGTTGACCGATTTCATTCTGTGACTGTTTTAATGTCAAGGTTTATATTTAATTATGAACTTCCTAACACGGTTATCTTGGAGAATCGACTGATTTCAATTCTGTGTCTGCTGAATTAATTGACAAAGTATATATTTCATAATGAACTTCCTAACATTTCCTGGCTACCTTGGAAAGTCGACTGATTTCAATTCTGTGACTAACAACATTGTCAAGGTATATGTTTCATAATAAACTTCCAAACTGGCTTCCGTGGAGAGTCGACTGACTTCAATACTGTGACGAACAACATTGTCAAGGTATAAGTTTCTTAATGAACTTCCCAACATCTCCTGGATACCTTGGAAAGTCGACTGATTTCAATACTGTGACTAACAACATTGTCAAGGTATATGTTTCATAATGAACTTCCCAACTCTCCTGGATACCTTAGAAAGTCGACTGATTTCAATACTGTGACTAACAACATTGTCAAGGTATGTGTTTCATAATAAACTTCCCAACTGGCTACCGTGGAGAGTCGACTGACTTCAATACTGTGACGAACAACATTGTCAAGGTATATGTTTCATAATGAACTTCCCAACATCTCCTGGATACCTTGGAAAGTCGACTGATTTCAATACTGTGACTAACAACATTGTCAAGGTATATGTTTCATAATGAACTTCCCAACTCTCCTGGATACCTTAGAAAGTCGACTGATTTCAATACTGTGACTAACAACATTGTCAAGGTATGTGTTTCATAATAAACTTCCCAACTGGCTACCGTGGAGAGTCGACTGACTTCAATACTGTGACGAACAACATTGTCAAGGTATATGTTTCATAATGAACTTCCCAACATCTCCTGGATACCTTGGAAAGTCGATTGATTTCAATACTGTGACTAACAACATTGTCAAGGTATATGTTTCATAATGAACTTCCCAACTCTCCTGGATACCTTAGAAAGTCGACTGATTTCAATACTGTGACTAACAACATTGTCAAGGTATATATTTCATAATGAACTTCCCAACATCTCCTGGCTACCTTGGAGAGTCGACTGATTTCAATACTGTGACTAACAACATTGTCAAGGTATATGTTTCATAATGAACTTCCCAACATCTCCTGACTACCTTGGAGAGTCGACTGATTTCAATTGTGTGACTGCTGATTTCTTTGTCAAGGTTTATAATTCATAATGAACTTCCTAACATTCCTAACATCCCTTGATCTTTTTCGGTTTCTAGAAGGTATCGGCTATTAGGGTGGACAGAAAAAATAAAAATTTTAACTACGAAAATGGGATAAGGCATATCTATGTACGGTACATACAAACAAAAAAAATAGCTCTGATACACTAACTAATGTGTTAAACTACAAACACGTAAAATAATTTCCTAATCAGCTCAGATGGCAAAAATTTATGTTTTTATGCAATTTTTACTGTTTTTATTTTTTTCCCTCTTATCTCATTTGTGGCGAGCTCTGCTTCTTTTCTTAAATGAGGAAAGCAAATAAGTTAATGTCCAACTGGTCCTGCTACCCGCAAATAATGTCCTATACGTAAAAGCACAAAGTTTATTGTAAGTGTTTAGCCATTTTGCTCATAAACATGAAAAATAGAAAAAAGATTAAAAAAATTGAAATTGTGAGGCTTTTGAAACCGTATTATTGTGGTAATTAAAATAAGTTGAAGTATAGAATAATAATTGTAAAGGAAGCAGCTTTTTGATGCGATTAATATAGTTTTTCTCTTGTAATTAGTTGGTAGATTGTAACATGTAGGTAAATTTAATAATTTGCATACATACTTTTTTGGTATCCTAGATATACTGACTCATACGAAGGGTTGCCATCTTCTAAAATAAAAAAAGCCTGACCATGTGCTGTATTAGGTCGGACATTTTGCCCTAAAAGCCGGACATACGTACTTAATTTTGGACATAAAAATCTGTTACAAGTTACAGTTGTTTATCAATCACATATTAACCAGTTTAATAACAACAATCATTAATCAGTCTTATTTTTGTCATCATTTGGCTTTTTATAGAACATGTCAATAACAAAACAAGAATATTGAGTCTTCTGTCTGTAGATATAACATAATAAACTTATAAAACAAACAAACAAACAAAACATCACTCTTTTTCTGGTTAAAAAGTTAACTAAAAATTTTCATTAAACAAATATATAATGAAACACATCTATCTATCTTTGTGGACAAAAAAGAAAAAATAAATTAAAATCTCGACTTCTCCAAATTATTCAATAATGTACAATTTTGTATCCTAAACGTCGTTTTCTTTGGAAATCATTTCATAAATTTCTTGACATGTCATTTTTAAATTACACAATGTGTTCATCATCTTAGCAATTGTTTCTGTTTGCAATTTATTGCGTTCCTTGGTCCACTGGGCGTTTATTAAAGAGAAAACTCTTTCAATATTGGCGTCATGGACTGGAATCGCAAAGTTCTGCCATTGGCCAAAAAGTTAACTGTCCTCTAAATTTTTTTTAGACAGAATGTCTATCGTTTCTACTACGTGCTCCTAGCTTGGAATCTCAGCTAAAGTCATCCACTTAAAGTGTTTCAATTCGGCACTGAATTCACTTGTCCAAGAGTTTAAGTACTCTTTGGCAATTTTGTACATAATTGTTTAACAAGTTGTTTTCTTTGAATTCTTCCACGCGATCTGGGTGAGCCTCCGATAAATGTCGTAAAATTGCGGTTAACTTGGTTGGGCAGAAATTTTGTTTCAGTCTATCATTTTTTATATTGTCCATTATTTGTGAACACAGATCAATTACTTCGTTACTGAAATTTCTGAAGTTTCCGTACATTTGATTCGACTTTGATATATTGACATAGAAGAGCCACTAACGAGTCGACTAAAGACAAAACCCTCTCGAACCAAGAATAGCCTATGTCGCCCACCCTCGCCTCGTCCGTTGCGTTCGTTCTGCAGGCGCTGCGTGCACCTCGTTACACTAACAAAAAGCCTAACAAAAGCCGTACAGGCCGGACATATAAATATTTAGCCGGACACGACCTAAAAAAGCCAAACATGTCCGGCTAAAGCAGGACAGATGGCAACCCTACTCATACGGGCATTTTCGAAAAAAAAACTTCTCTTAGTAAAACACTGCCACTTGCGTTGCAGTTAATTCAACTCTCCCAGTGGAATATGGACTTCAAGCTACGTCACGAATTTTTAGCCAATCACTGCTTTACGCCCTCGGTGAGCTAACCTTATTAAACGCATTTTCTACGAACCTTGGCATAAAGCCATCCTAGATATTAGTTTAAGTAACCTAACCTAACCTAACCTAACTTTGTTAAACACATTTTTTTACGAACCTTGGCACGTAGCTATCCTAGATATTAATTTAAGAGGTCACACGTAGATGGCACATAGATGTCGATAAGGCGGGATTGAGACTTTAATAAATACTGTTGCAACCTCAAGGTCGGGATCCAGAATATTTCCTCCTGTCTGTAAAACAAGCCATTAGAGTTAATTGTTACCTATCAAGAATAAAATCCAATAATTTTGAATAAGATTAGTTAACAAAAACTTTTTTGCATTTTTTATCACGAGGCAATTTATTCGACATTTCAGATAGGTAAGCCTAAGCGATCCATCACTTAGTGTCCGGATTAATGGATGGTTATCCGTACTTTATGGCATTTAAATTAAAATCACCAGTGACGAATTTCATAAAATAGAAAATAAACCTACTAAAATATTACGAGTAATTAATAGTTTCAGAGTGCAATTCGAGGTCCATTAATTAACGTGACATTAATTTAATGCTAACTCTATAACCGTTTTTAGCGCAATAATTTGACGATCCATCGGCGCCAATTTCTAGAAGGCTTATACAGACTATACGTGCGGCTATGTGTGCCCTTTGCACTCACCCTCCACTTATTAAAATCAGGTCAGTTGCATTCTATCTTCCGAGAAATATACGGAAAAAATATACTGGTTGGAATATTTAACAAAAATAAATTCGTAGTGTCACTTTTTACGCAATAGGCCACTTGCATGGATTTCATAACGACTTGGAAAAAATCGTGTGGATAGATCTTTTTACTAAGATTAAGAAAATGTTAGTAAAATTGCTTAGAAATGTACAGATTTTTTTATTTTTAAATAAATAAATCCATTATTTGGGCTCGTGACGTCACTACATGAAAATGTCTCCGAAAATGTTCCTATTAATTTTGTAAAATTCCACACTGATTTATTTTTTTATATGGCATCACTTTGATTTCAGGCGAATTTTTGAATTCGTTCACTAGATTTATTGTTTGTTCTCTGCGAACTTATTATTTGGTTTCACTTTTTGACAGATGTTCTGAAGAGAACCCCGTACATTTACTGATGTACGGGGTTCTCTTCAGAACGTGTAGATGATGTCGGTACGTGTTTTAGAGGTATAATGATTATGGTGCTGATTTTAACAAAATTAAATTTTAAATATATTCTTATTTTTATTATAATTTACAAGTACAAGAATATTACATTGAATTTAGTAATATAGACGCTATACATTGTAATGATTTATAATAGTAATAATAATTGGCTAATTTATATAGCGCCGTTTTCGTGAAAAATCACCTCAAGGGCGCTGTACAAATAAATATATAAAAGAATTAATATTACTGGCTTATAACTAAGATTTACAATTACAACTAGTGACTTACATCTAAGACTTATGGCTACTTATATTACTGGCTTACAACTAAGATTTACAATTATAACTAGTGACTTAGCTCTAAGACTTATAGCTAGTGACTTATGACTAAGACATATAGATTCTAACCTAAAACTGGTGACTTATTTACACACATATTTACAATTAAGATTAGTGCCAGAAGAAGTAGGAAGATTTTACATAATATTAAAATTCGAGAATACGGGTGCAAAAAGTATAATGAAGGTTAACTGGATATACGGGAAGGTATAGATATTTTAAATAAATTAATAAATTTAATAGTCCATCTTTACTGCATTAAGGTGATTCATCGCTCAACAGTAAACAGATTGAGGTATCACAATTAACAGATTACATTAAACAGATTGAGTTAACTATAAACAGAGAGAAAAGAGAAAAAAAAACATTAAAAATTGCAAAGTTTAAAAAGAATGATGAATTTATGGAAAGGAGTATCGGAAAAAATGAGTTTTCAGTTTGGATCTAAATTCCGCTGAGTTGGTTATGCATCTCAATTCCATAGGAAGTTTATTCCAAGCTTCAGGGCCGGATACTGCGAATGCACGATCACCAAACTTAGTGTTCGGATTTCGCTTAGGTTCTTTCAACCTTCCAATTGCAGAAGATGTCGCTGATCTAAGAGTTGACTGCCTTAGACCAATATTTTCCGGAATGCATAGTTCAGAGATATAGGGAGGAGCCATTTCATTGATAGATTTAAACACCATCCAGCATAACTTGTATTGGATTCTTTCAGGACACTTCAGCCAGTGAAGATTTCGGAGGTGTTCCGAAATGTGCGAAAATTTGGGTACCCCAGTGATAAGTCGTGCTGCGGCGTTGAAAACTGATTGGAGTTTGTCAGTTTGACATTTAGGAAGACTTGCATAGATGCCATTGCAGTAATCAAGACGTGATACTATATACGAGTTCACAAGAAGCTTAGTTGCTTCTGTAGAAAGGTTCCTACGAACTGACTTAAGTTGTCTAAGATAGAAGAACCCCGTGCTAACGGTCCTATTCACCTGGCTTTTCAATGAAAGGTCTGAATCCAGATAAACTCCCAGAAGTTTGACGGTTGTTTTCGCAATTACGTCATTGCCGGAAATAGCAATTGGTGAGTTATCTATTAAATGTTGGCGTTTATTTGTGGCTGCCCACAGAAACTCGGTCTTTGAAGGATTTAGTTTCAGTTTGTTTGAGGACATCCAGAGACTGATTGCTTCTAGACACTTAGCTATGCGAATTTTAAGGCCGGTGATCTCATTTGGTTCGCAGTAAAAGTAGACTTGCTGATCGTCGGCATAACAGTGAGATAGGAGACCAAATGACTTAATAATCGTTGCGACATCATTTGTGAATAGAATGAAGAGAAGTGGACCTAAAACGGATCCCTGAGGTACCCCTGAAGAGAGTTTTATGAAGTTAGACTGTTTATTTCCTACCTTCACTGCTTGTGAGCGATTGGTTAGATAGGATTGTAGCCATTTTTTTACGCTAGAATGCAAACCAAATGTTACCTCTAGTCTCTTAATGAGAAAGTCGTGGTCAATGGTGTCAAATGCGGCGCTCATATCCAAAAGTGATAAAAGTGCTAATTTACCTGACTCTATGGCAAGGGTAATATCTGACAGGACACGAAATAAGATGGATCAAGGAAAAAAATATTTATGAGATGTAATATTTTTGGTATGCCTCGTTATTCTCCTGTGCCATTAGTGTGGAAAACGTTCTTTTTTTTAAAAATGATTTTCGGCTACGTAATTATCGTTTTTTCACATCTATAAAATTATGTCCCGTCTTTCCGGTTTATAAAAAATGAAATCTCTAGATTCAAAAATACGATAAAAAAACATACGGAATGTCTTAGAATATTTGCCTAAACCGGAAAAAAAATTAAAAAAATGTAATGCAAGTGGCCTATTAATCAAAACTCCCATCGAGAGTCCGAGGTCTAATAACAAGAATGTTCTTATTTCAAAAAATATAATATATATTTTCGTGAACAATTTTTATTCTTTTTTGTACACTTTGGGAGGCGGGTATGGGTACCGCATCCCCGGTAACCATTTATTGGATAATCAACACCTGTGCCATAGATTAACCCACGTTTGGTGACTTAGCAGGGTTGCCCGGTTCATGGGGTTAAATTTGTCTAGGTCGTGGTGGCGGATGCGTTGCCCCCTCAGCGTGGCAGGCCGGATCGGGAGAGACTGATGGGTAAGACCTTTTAATTTCCCTACTCTCTTGACCCATCGCGTTGTACCGTAGTGGAGGGAATACGTCTGTCACTCCTGGGCACACTGACCCACCCCTCATACCTTTTTCCTTTTCTCTACCCCTCATACATTCCTCTCCTTCCTTTCTAAATAAAGACCCTCCACACAGCACCCCAAAGATGACATAGGCCCCGAAGGAAATTGTTTTCCTCAGCGCCTCCTCTGTGCAGCTTGTTGTATGTTGTGTGTTATGATTGTCCTATTTCAAATATTTAACTTCATTATAGCACTGAGCACTTCCAATTTATTATTTTACTTAATCTCGATGTATAGAGTCCTTTACCTATAACTTTCGCGTCTATGGCACCCTTTATTCAAACATTTCAATGCATTTTGTGTCTATGATCTCTTTTATCTGCGGCCGCGCTGTCAATTCTCTTTGTTTGTGTATAAAACTGCATGTTTTGATTCTGATAACTCATTCTTTCAACAATTCTTATCTACATTCTACAAATTGCAACTCCAGTGCTCAGAATAGGGTAAATTTTTGAGATCGCTGGCAATGGTTGATACGCACTTTTTAAAAAAAAAATCTTTTGATTCACCTTAATTACATAAAAAAGACAACTATTTGCATTGGGGGAAGTGGAAAATATTTCATTCTAAATTTCGATTACGTAAAATTAAAATTAGCTTTCATTCTGTGAAACGAGACCATCCATATTCAAACATTATTTTCAAATGTTATTTTGTTATGTTGGTATTCTTGTTACTGTACGAAAAGATGCTAGAGCAAAGCGTGGCAGACTTCGTCGGAATTCTAGGTCTGTGTAACATGGTTTGTGATACAAAAGAAAGTGCCCCTTTATAACGCCTACTCGCGTCAAGGCAAGAAAAACATCCCAGTTTTCAAGTAGTTTAGCGGCTACGCTAGGTTTGTGTAACATGGTTTGTGATTCAAAAGAAAGTGCCCCGTACCTTCAAAATCTTCTAGCCGTTCGTTATACATTCAAGTGTATCAGGAATACCAATATACCAAAGTGACATTGAATGAGCTAATAGCTAATGGCGTACAATCTCACAAGACGAAAGCTAATTTTAATTTTACGTAATCGAAATTTAGAATGAAATATTTTCCACTTCCCCCAATGCAAATAGTTGCCTTTTAATGTAATTAAGGTGAATCAAAAGGTTTTTTTTTTTTAAAAGTGCATATTAACCGTTGCCAGCGATCTCCAAAAATTAATCAAAACAAAAAAGTGTTTTTACTTAAAACAAGGGATAACCTCTCATATCATCACCTCTCACTGTACGGTTTCCTTGGTGTGGAAACAAAGAAGTCCAGAAGCTGCTCACTTTACCCTGACGGCGGATTGTCGGGAGACCACAGACCTGAGAACGCTACGCAGAGCTAATATAAAAAATGAATACCTAAATCCAAAATATAGAAACATGAAAACTACATTTTGGGCGGCAGGTTGGATATACGATATGGTCTAGAGAATGATCGATTAGTGAAAAACATCTTGTCAAAAGTCAGAATAAGACTGTGTATGAGAAAATGTGAATTAAGAAAGAAGTATCTGCCGAGACTGATTGTGTGGTGGTCTATTCTCTATGCCTAACTCGGCGTGATGGTTGGTTAGTTAGTTCCATTGAATACTAAAGTCCAACTTTGTCTGGATTCGCCAATATAATGTTCTCTGGAATTAAAAGATATATTTCCAGATGAATTCCGCCCTCGCTTTGGGAATAAAGGTACCTACCTACACCTACAATAAATAAAGAAAGCTAAATGATTTAGCAGACCAGCAGAAGATAATATGTTTCTTACGAAAATCTTTCTGGAAATTCCAGTGGTGTCGTGGTAGATTGTACATTTTCAGGGCGGTCGATGAGATTTTTTGGAAGTGTAGAGTAATGCATGGACCAAAGGAATTGAAAAGAAAGTATCCGAACAACTTTTTTATTTTTATTTTATGAGTAAACCTCAAATTGTTACATTTAAGGCTCCGCAACCGGTCTCGAAAGGAAGAAGATGGAGAAATATGAAATTACGAAGGTTAGAGGAGAGCGCTAACATTTACAGCGACAAAATCGATGCGAAAATTGCAAAAATGTTTAATAATACATGACTCGTTTAAAATAAAGTAAAAATCTCGCGGGCATTGTCTTAAACAGCATTTAAAGAAACATTTGTTTTTCATGCATGTAACTTGTAAAATAACTGAAACAAACGTGTTTCTAATAATTTTTGGAGCATACTTTGCGATTTTTTTCTATCGAGGAAATTTTATATAATTTACGTTTCGGCGCGGGCAATGTCTAGATATTATCTTCAAGAATAACATTTTTACGTGTTTAAGGGAGATATGTAAGAAATCGGTAGAAATTCGGTTTGCGGGCCCTTAATTAAATGAAGACAATATTTGCGAAACTCAATCGAAAATCTGGAGACAGAAAAAGACATTGGCACCTCTGGGACTCGAACCCAGGACCTTCTGCTTTCATGGCAACAGGTCTACCAACTGAGCCAAGGTGTCAATATCCTATTCGATATCATACTTCGACTAAGAATTACCAACATGATCTTCATTTTCTTAATGCACATATTATTGGTCGCTATCTTTAGGAAGATAATGTTGGTAGTTCTTAGTCGAAGTATGACACAGTTAAAATTGACCGAATTGGATATAGACACCTTAGCTCAGTTGGTAGAGCTATTGCCATGAAAGCAGAAGATCCCGGGTCCAAGCCCCAAAGGTGCCGATATCTTTTTCTGATTTTTCTGTCTCCAGATTTTCGATTGAGTTTCGCTAATATTGTATTCATTTAATTAATTATTACATTTTTTTTTGTTACATTAGCTCCACACAGGGGGCCCTGAAGAAAATACTTTCCCTCAAGACCTATGTCATCTTAGGGGATGCTGTGTGGAGGGTTTTTTAAGGAAAGGAAGGAGAGGAAGTTCTGGGAAGGAAACAGGTATGTGGGGTTACTTAGAGGACGTATGAATCCATCCTCTCCAATAACAGTGCATGGCGATGGTTCGAGAGATTCCGGCTGGAGAGTATAAAAGACCTCCCTCAACCAGTCTCTCTCGATCCTGACCACCACGCGGTAGGCAGGCCGACGCATCGGCCGCCAAGACCTGAATAAACCTCACCCCATGAACACGGCAACCCCTGCTAAGTCACCAAACGTAGCGAACCATTTGGGGTGACCTTTTTTTTTTACATGAATACCGCACAAGAGTCCCAACTGCTCCCGTCTGGAGCCAGTGGGACTATGGCATCACCAATTGGGGTATGTTGTCAGGGTGAAGGTAGTGGGGAGGGGAAGGAGATAGGGGAGAGGAAGGTGGGGAAGTACCTGGCTATTCAGATCTGGTCACCAAACACGGCTAATGCCATTTCAAGCAACGTTTCAATTCTGAATGGTGGTCTTACACCAGGGCGATACTGAGAGTATCTTCCGTAAATATACTATATATTATTTTAAATGAACAAATTGTGAAATAACACAAATTAACCAAATAAAATTTATTTGCCACGCCGGGATTCGATCCCGCGGCCTTCGGGGTGGTAGTCAAGAGCCTTACCGCTGGACTACGCCGGCCGTCAAAACCTATGGCAGAGGTGTTGGTTATCCAATAAATAGTTGCCGTAGCGGCGGTACCCATACTCGCCTCCCAAATTGTATAATGGGGAAAAACTAAAATATGAAACGGTGTAGGTTATATTGTAACCGTAACTTATCGTGTGACTTCTATACCTTGCGAGCAGCAGCCTTTTGTATTCATGTTTTTAATTGTTCTATGCTTAAAATGCTTTATATTATTGATAATATATTATTCGCATTTTGTATATTATGTAAGCACTTGCATACTGCTTCCTAACTCCGAATGCAGGGACACTAGAGGTCTAGATTCGTTCCAACTTAAATGTAGATTCATTCTTTCAAAAAATTTAGAGTCCTTGCGAGAGCCTTGAAGGAGTAACCATCTGTTACTTATATTATAGGGCGGGTAAGTGGTTGATAACCTCCAATGTGTGATTTCTAGTAAGTAGGAACCGCAAATCAATCTGCGCGCCATTGGATCAACATATCTTTTCTTTTAATCCAATCTTAATAAGGGATTAATAGGCAGATTGAACCACCCTAGGGAAACAACTCTCCGGGTAGGGAAGGCGAATTACAGGGATTAAAATGGAAGATTATTCCTACTCGACGAAATAGGTTGAAGAAATAAGAGGAAATAAATGTGGTAAGGATTTGCGGACAGATTAAAAACAAACAATTGTAGAACGAGGAGTGGAGACCGGAGAGTCTCTCAGGAGGAAAAGCGGTGAAGGGAAGAGAGTTGAAGGGTTGGTAATGCAAAGATGGGGAATGCGACCGGAACTTTAAAGTAGTAGTAATAAGTGACGGCGGAAGGAATATACAGGGTTTTCCAATAAGAGGTGTTATTTTGATATTCAAAGAAAAATTTCATTATAAAGAGGAAGGTATGCCGTTAATAGTGAAAAATAACATCAGGCAAATGACCACCACGACCACGCTTACAGGACCATATCCTGAAATTTTCCATAACCAAATTGCAAAGTGACTGCCCTATGTCCTCGATAGCCTCACGAATTCCATCTTTGAGGTCTTGAATCGACGCTGGGCTGTTGGCGTAGACCTTCTCTTTCACGTGGCTCCAAAGGAAGAAGTCGCAAGGTGTTAAATCACAATATCTCGGTGGCCAATAGTGATCACCTCTTCGAGAGATAACCCGGTCCGGAAACTTTTCCCGTAAAAGATCAATGGTTTCGTTGCTTGTGTGGCACGTAGCGCAGTCTTGTTGAAAGTAAACGTTGTCCAGATCAATACCATCCAATTCCGGCCATAAAAAATCATTAATCATCTCTCGATAGCGCAATCCATTCACCGTAACTGTTGCTCCAGCCTCATTTTCATAGTGAATTTTAATAATTTCAATGCGTTGGGAGCAGTTGGGACTCTTGTGTTACATTCAGATATAAAAGTTATACTATATGCAAGTAGGAATCCTGAGCGTTTTTTTTCTTAGCCGACTGCACGTATAAGTATGTCGTATTTTGTGATTGCCGCATGCTACTTCGGAGAGTCGAAATTATTAGTAAAAATATTTTTACAGCGGATTTTCACTCAAGATGCCTTCAGATATAAGTATATCGACTTTGGTTGTACGGCCGTACATCCTCTTCGCATACTTATTTGAAGAAAACATCTTCTAAACTTTCGGCTGGACCAATTGTTGCCGGACCAATTGTCGCAGTACCAAATGTCGGCCGGACGAACTGTCGGCCGGACCAACTGTCGCCGGACCAACTGTGGCGGACCAACTGTCGCCGGACCAATTGTCGGGTCACCATTTATAACCAACGCCATCTATTAAATCAAATCCACACGCTGCCCGCTGCCCGCTTGCCAGCCCGCTCCCTTTATTTATATATTTCAACCAATTTACACAAAACCTTCACAAATTATACGCCTAATAACCTTCCTCATGAATCACTCTATCTATTGATGAAAACCGCATGAAAATCCGTTATGTAGTTTAAAAGATCTAAGCGCACAGACAGCGCGAGCGACTTCATTTTATACCATGTATAAAGAAGAAAAAGTATTGTTGTGGTGTCGGTTAGAATTAGAATTGTCACTTGTTTTGTTTTTCTGTGATTGTATTATAAAGTGTCGGTTTGTTAGAAGAAACCATACAAAAGAAGTGATATATAATAAACATAAATGTCGTTTCTTCGTTACACAACTTAGCAACACAAGTGTTTTATTTATCAATTATTTAAAATGGAATTAAACCTTTACGTTTATGTTTATTATACCTTTTTTTGTACAAGAGCTCCACACAGGAGGCCCTGAGGAAAAAAAATTCCCTCAGGGCCTATGTCATCTTTGGGGATGCTGTGTGGAGGGTTTTTTAAGGAAATGAAGGAAAGGAGAGTTCTGGGAAGGAAAAGGGTTTAAGGCTCTGCAACCGGGCCCGAAAAGAAGATGGAGAGATACGAAATTACGAATGTTAGAGGAGAGCGCTAACATTTACAGCGACAAAATCGATGCGAAAATTGCGAAAATGTTTAAAAAAACACGACTCGTTTAAAATAGAGCAAAAAATCTCGCGGGCATTATCTTAAACAACATTTAAAGAAACACTGTGAATTTTTTCATACATGTAACTTGTAAAATAACTGAAACAAATGTATTAATAATAATTTTTTTCTATCGAGGGAATTTTATATAATTTGCGTTTCGGCGCGGGCAAAGTCTAGATATTATCTACAAGAATAACATATATTTTTTTAAGAGCTTTAAAACGTACCGTGTTTAAGGGAAATATGTAATAAATCGGTACAAATCCGGGTTGCGGGCCCTTCAGAGATGGGTAGGAATCTGGGGTTCAGTGTGTCCTGGTCATCCACCTCCAAGACCTAGACAAACCTAACCCCATGAACCCCTGGTAAATCACCAAACGTAGCGAACCACTTGGGGTGACCTATGGCAGAGGTGTTGGTATCCAATAAAGGTTTCCGGGGCGGCGGTACCCATTCCCGCCCTCCAAACCTAACACTTCTTTTTATGGTTTCTTTTAACAAACTGACAATTTACTTTAAAATCAAAGAATAACAAAAAAAGTGACGATTCTCATTCTAGCCGACACCACAACAATACTTTTACTAGGTATACATCTAAAAAAATTATTGCAAAATTTTCGCCAAAATTATATATAATAATCTATCTAACTATCTATCTATCTATCTATCTATCTATCTATATAAATAAAAATGAATCACCGAAATGTATGTACGCGCATAACTTTCGAACAACTGCACCAAATTGGATAATTCTTTTTTTTTGTTTGTTCTTGTCAGGACAAGGTTTGTATAAAACTTGTGGTGAGCTCTGGCATTATGAAATTTGTTAAAAAAATTGAAAATAGGTGGCACGCGAGCTGTTTGAAAACTGAATGTATCAGGACTGAACGTATGGAATGTGGGAGAGTGACGAGGGGAGGGGAACCAGGGAAGGGGGAGGGGAACCTGGAAGGGGGAAGGTGAGCACGGGAGGGGGGTTCTCGAAACGAAGGAAGGCGGGGAGGGGAATGGGATGCGGGAGAAGAAGCGGAGGCGGAAGGGAATGGGGACGAATGGGAAAGGACACGCAGGAAGAAACAATTTATTAAATGGCATAGCAACGCATGCCGGGTACCAGCTAGTATCAAATAAAGAGCTCTTGTGTTGTGGGCTGTGTTTGGTGAGCAGATCTGAATAGCCAGGTACTTCCCCCATCTTCTTCTACTTATTGTTCCCCTCTACACTACCTTCGGCCTTATAACTCACAACATACCTAAATTGGGATCCCAAGGTCTCACTGGCTCCAGATGGGCGCAGCTGGGACTCTTAAGAACTTCAAGATTTTCAAAAATAGAATCCTGATTTAACAATCATTGTTTTGCAAAATGTCATTCTCAAACACGCGAACTGTCAAACGTGCGATAGTCGTTAGGTTTTCTGAAATTATACAATTTTCCATTTTATTTTATTTTATTCCAACTTCCACCTCGTACTTCAAGGAATCTTCTAAAAAAAAGAATTAACGAAATCGGTTCAGCTGCTCTCGAGATTTACGCTTAGCAAATAAAAAGATTATTTAGCTTTCAGTAAATAATAACATTTTTTCAAACCAATGCAACACACTACGGAAAATCATTAATTTATTGTTATCAAGTTTAATTTGTAGAACTCCATTTTAATTTTTTATTTTTTTATTATATAATCAATAATATTATTATTAAATTAATAAAAACAGTTTATTTTTAAACAAGTTCTGCTATGTAATTATTGTTACGCGTGACAGCTGTTTCGCCTGCTGAAGGCATTATCAAACTGTGGTCATGCCACATCCAGACGATATATTTATACTATTTCTAGAGAGGTATTTATTATCGTTTTCTTTACCGTTTTCTTACCGTTTTCTTACCGTTTTCTTTTTAAGTATCTTGCATTTTGTCATGTATTTTTCATCCCATTTAATTAGTCACCTGTAAATTTTGTAATTACTAACATACCTACTAGTTTATTTCTATGCCATTTATAACTTAGAAACTTTCTCTTTTATTGTAATGCACTATCTTTCCTTAAATTTATCTGTATACTTACCTTTCATATGATGTTTACTAGTTATATTCTTATAGTTTATCTTTTTTATTCTTCTTCTTTCGTATGGTGGGGGGTCAGAGGGGGACATCTAGGTCTGCGAGCCAGTCTAGGGCCTCAGGCGTTGCCCTGTGGACCTCATAAATCCCGCCGGGGAATGAATGGAGCGGGCATTCGTTGACCACATGTTCGGTGGTCTGCACCGCACCGCATTCACACGTCGCCGACTCTTTAAGGCCCCATCTATGCATCATGTGAGCACAACGGCTATGGGAGCACCTTATTCTATTGATGGCAGTCCAGAGTTTGCGAGGCAATGAGAACCCAGGCTGTCTCTCAGTGGGGTCTTGCACGAGATCGGCGTTTTTGACGTTAGCTGATTGCCACTCAAGCTTCCACCTATCTTCTGGGGTGAGAGGTGTTCGAAGGAGTCTTTCTCCTTCCGTCCAGAAGGGTTTTCGAGACTTTAAGCGGCATGCCGGGTGAGAAACGACATCATCGTGCAAGGTTATTTCGCTTTTTTGCAGCGCCTTCTTGTATTCCCTCAGTGTTGCAATCTCTCGCCTGATATTTGGCGGGGTTATATTTGCAAGTACGGGGAGCCAAGGAAGAGGAGTCGATTTTAAGGTTCCGCTGATGGTTCGCATTGTGGCATTAAGCTGAACGTCGACCATGGAAGTGTGGGCGCTTCTGGCCCATACTGGAGCACAGTATTCAGCTGCTGAGAAAACCAGGGCAATGGATGCCGTTCTGAGCGTGTTGGCGTCGCATCCCCAGCTAGTACCAGCCAGCTTATTGACTAAGTTTAGTCTTGTCCTGGTTTTTTGCCCACTGTTTCCATGTGTTTCCGGTAATTCAGGCTCCTGTCCAAAGTTATTCCAAGATAGCGGGGATGGGGGTCATGGTAAATATTTTTTCCATCAAACTGAACACAGAGTTTTGCGTTTGCTTGTGAATTACTGAGATGGAAAGCTGTCACAACTGTTTTCGACCCATTTGGCTTTAGTCGCCAATTGAGGAAAAATTCTTCCATAGCCTTGAGGTCAGAATTAAGGATCTCTTCTGCTGCATTGAGGGTTTTGGCTTGGACTGTGATGGCGAAGTCATCTGCGTAAGCAAATTTTCTGCCTTCAGTGTGAGGAAGATCTCGAGTATAGATATTGAAGAGTGATGGGGCCAGCACTGAGCCTTGGGCAAGGCCATTATTCAGGTGCATTTTTTTGCTTTTTAGCCCTCCTAGAAAAACCCTGAAAGTACGGCCAGTTAGTAGTTGCTCAATAAGTCGTACTGTGTTGCCATCCTCTATGGTGTCGTAGAGCTTGACAAGGAGGCGTTTGTGCCACACCGTGTCGTAAGCCGCAGAGAGATCAATGAACGCTGCCGCAGTCTTAAGCCGTTTCTGGAATCCAGATTCGATGTGTGTTGTCAGAGCTAGCACCTGGTCACAGCAGTTACGGCCTGGTCTGAAGCCAGCTTGCTCTTGTGGAACCACTTTCTCCAGAATTGGGGTAAGTCTGCGGAGCACCACTCGCTCTAGGAGTTTATACATGGTACTTAAAAGCGAGATGGGCCGATAGCTGTTTGGATCTTCTGGTGTCTTGTTGGGTTTGAGGATCGCAATAACTTTAGTTTTTTTCCAGATATTTGGAATTACTCCAGTTTTAAAAATTTCAGTAAACAGTTTTGCGATCCATAACTTTGTCCGTGGCCCAGCATGTTTCAAAAAGTCTGGAAGAACTCCGTCGCATTCAGCTGCTTTCCCAGCTTTTGTTGAAGTGAGGGCGATGTCTACATCATCAGCTGTAACGGCGACCACATCGTTAGGGTTCACCGGCCATTTTAGCCGCGCCGCTTTCAGAGATTTTATCTTTTTTTATTTAAAAACTGTCTCTGTATTATAAACTTGTCATGTAAAAGCCCATCAGGGCGTTGAAAATTAATAAATAAAATAAATAAATAAATTATTACTCATTTCCAATTTCTGATTAAAAATGACTGAGACTACTAATGGTTATTATTTTCCCAATTAGTGTAATTTCCCACTTCGACTGATAGTCTAATTATATTGTGAGTCATTTCAAACCATGAGTCAGCATTTGCAAATGACTCACAATATAATTATACTATCAGTCGAAGTGGGAAATTACACTAATTGGGAAAATATATTAATATATACCATTAGTAGTCTCAGTCATTTTTAATCAGAAATTGGAAATGAGTCATAATAAATACCTTTCTAGAAATAGTATAAATATATCGTCTGTATGTGGCATGACCACAGTTTGATAATGCCTTCAGCAGGCGAAACAGCTGTCACGCGTAACAATAATTACACAGCAGAACTTGTTTAAACATAAACTGTTTTTATTAATTTAATAATAATATTATTGATTATATAATAAAAAATAAAAAAAAACGGAAAATCAATTTTCGAAAAAATAAAGTGCATTCAAAAGTGAAGTTTGTCTCCCTACTGTGATAGTTTGACAGAAAACAAAAAAATTTCCTTTGTATTGTTGAAAATTTTCGTTTATTTCAAATATGTTTTTATTATTTGGGATGCAGGGGGTGGGGATACCGCCATTTATTCGATTACCAAAACCACTACCATAGGTCACCTCAAATTGTTGGAAGAGGTTTGTCTGGGTTATGGTGGCGAATGCGTTTTCTCGCCAACATGGTGGGTCGGATCGGGAGAGACTGGTTGAGGAAGACCTTTTGACCTCTCCAGCAGGACTCTCTCGGAGAGTCAGCAGTGAGAGGGATAGATTAATGCGTCACTCCTGGACACACTGATCCCCAGATTCCTAACCACCTCTAATACTTCTTTTCCTTCCATTCTTAAAAATTCCCCCCACACACCGATCCCAAAGATACGCAGGACCTGAGGGCAATTATTTTCCTTAAATATGGAGCTTATTAATAAAGTTTTTTTTAATATTTTTTATTTAACATCTAGTATACGCTTTTACATATTTTAAGAAATCACATATATAAATTTAAAAAATTTGATGCCTTTTTGTCGCTTACAAGGGGTGTACTAAATATAAAAAATGGCTTCATTTAGTGCCAGCTTTATGGAAAAATCATAGAACCTAAACTGGTCGACGTGTTATAGATATTTGACTTATTCCAGTCTCATGAAACTCCACGGTATATTGAGAAGCAAGTACGGTTTAAGGATACAGTTTTTATGGCCACAAACCTTGGTTATGTCTTCGCCCTAATCCCGAAGTAAGGGTCGTTTTCTTGACGAAGCCTGTCAAGCTTATGCCATGCTATTAAAGTTTTGTGATGTATTTTAGCACGTAGTCATAGTAGGTACTTTTTGTCAATAAATAGCAGCCGAATTTAAAAAAAAAACGAACACTTTTACATGATAGTATTGACATTCACCCAAAGTCTCGTCGTGGTAAGAGATTTTTTTTTTATGTGACACCTTACAAGAGCTGTCATCACCCCCTGTCTCTACGTATATAAAGACAGGTGAAATACGTCAGCACCAGGTTGGGCAGCATTGTGAAATGGGTTATAGTAAGGGCTGTGGGAAAGGATCAATTTGGGAGGCGTGTATAGGTACCGTCGCCTCGGGAACCTTTATTGGACAACAAAAAACCATTTAATTGGACAATCTCTGCCATAGGTCACCCCAAGTAGTTCACTATGTTTGGTGACTTAGCAGTGGTGTCCGGATCTTGGCGGCGGATAAGTCCACCAATTGCGTGGCTGGCCGGATCCGGAGAGACTGGTTGACCTCTCCAGCAGGACTCTCTCAGAACATCGCCTTGCACCACAGTTGGACGGATGGAGTCATACGTCCATCACTACCGGAACCCGGATTCCTATCCCCTTTTTTCTTCTCAGAACTTCCTTTCCTTCCTTTCCCCAAAAAACCCTTCCACACAGCATCCCCAATGATGAAATAGGCCCTGAGGGAAATTATTTTCCTCAGGGCCTCCTGTGTGGAACTAATGTAAAAAAAGAAGAAAACGTTAATAAATCTTAACAAAAATGTGAAAAAGGAAAAACCGTTTTTTTTTTCTTAATTAACTCCACAAAGGAGGCCCTGAGGAAAATAATTTCCCTCAGGGCCTACGTCATCTGGGATGCTGTGTGGAGGGTCTTTGAGGAAGAGGAAGGAATGAACATTGGTCTTGAAGAGACCCATGTTGTGGGTAGGAGGAAACACAGAGGCCGGCAAATCATTCCACAGCCGAGCTGTTGAACACAAGAACGAGTCGTAAAAACGACCCGGTCTCACGTGACAAATGTCAACCATGTACAAATGTTGGGCACGCGTTTGGCGTATTTCCCAACTATGCACCGGTGCCGAAGGGATTAATGACGCTAGTTCCTCGGAGCATCTTCCATTGTAATACCGGTAGAACAAGGATAGCATTCCCACCCGACGCCTGTGCTCTAAAGATTGCAATCTGTCTGTTACGATGGGAGAATCGATTAAACGGACCGCCCGTTTCTGCACAGAGTCTAGGGTATTTTTCAGGTATTTTAGACCTCCGGACCAGAGGTGGCTGCCAAATTCAACCGTGGGGCGCACTTGTGATTTGTACAGGGTTAGCAGTTGTGTACTATTAAAGTATCTGCGGGCCCTGTACAGTACGCCCAGTAGAAAAATATCAAGGTAACGGAAACAAACCAACTCGGCCATTGACTGTTGGTTGAGTTACATCTCAGTTGCCACCGTAACCTTTTTATTTTTGTGTCTAACTAACTAACTAACTAACCATCACACCGTTTCCCCGCAGGGGTAGGCAGAGAGGACGGACCGCCAAACAACTCGGTCTTGGCACACACTCTTTGCCTCACTCACATTCATACATCGTATCATACATTCTCTTCAATTATTCTAACTTTTGGCATGACCCGACTCAAGTACCTGATTCACTTGATCATGCCATATCTTCCTCGGGCGTCCCCGACTTCTACCATTCAAATTCGCGTCGTATATTCTTCTTACACTACTTCCTTCGTTCATTCGCTCTACATGCCCAAACCATCTGAGGGTCCCTTTCTTAATCTTACTCATTATGCTTACATCAGCCTTACATTCTTTGCGGATATCCGCATTTCTCACACGATCATACATTGTTTTACCACACATACGTCTCAGGGATCTCATTTCAACAGCATTCAGTTTACTTTCATCCTTCCCCTGCCAGTTCCATGCCTCACTGCCATACATCAGGATAGGTACCAGGACTCCATTGTGGACTGCTAGCTTCGCTTTTTTTGACAGTTTTTTATTAGCGCCAACGGCATTCAGTCCACCATTAATGGAGTTACCGGCATTCACCCTTCTTTCATTATCTCTTTCAGCCTTCCCATCTCTCGTAAACATACTACTCAGATACACAAACTCATCCACCTGCTCCAAGTATTCATCATTCACAACTATGTTGCATACTGTTTTCGTACTCCCTCTTTCAAACACCATGACTTTAGACTTACTTACATTCATCATTAACTCATTCTTCATACATACTTCGTTCATCCTAGATACGAGAGACTGTAGATCTTCCATAGTGTTAGAAATCAGCACCGCATCATCAGCATACAACAGGCAACATACTTTCAGATTACTCAATTTCGCGCCCAATCCCACCTCTTTCAATTCTTGCATACAATTATCCATGTATAGATTGAATAACCATGGTGACATTACGCACGCAGCCTTGCTTGACACCTTTTGTGATGTCATTTTTGTGTCTTGTTGTTTTAATAATTTCGTTTAGATTTATTAGTATCTTCTTCTTCAACGATGTACATACAAATCATTTCAAAAGTTTATCGTACAAGATGGCTGCCACGCGATTTCCACTCACCATAGATTTGGCTTCTATATCATTCATTCAAAATCGCTCTACTGCTCTGTTCAGGGCTTTTTAGGTTCATGGAAAATACGGTGCAAATAAAAACATTGTTTTATTCGTCTATTCGCTTTACGGATAGAAAATAAAATTATTTTTATAATGCAAAATATACAATGGAAGACCTGAATTAAATTTATATTGCAGAATTTGTTATGCCAAATGAGATTAGAGTCAATAAAGTCGAGTGTACAAAATAAGGTCGTAAAGTGAAAAACTTGTTTGCAATGCAGTGTAACTCGGGTAGCGTGTTTCAGGGAGACATATGGCAGTAAAAAAAGCAATTTGTTAGACGGTGGGCGAGTATGTAGTTGATAAAATTGGTTCAAAATGGGACAAAAGAAAAAATGTGAATGAAATATGAAATTGCAAGCACCAGTGAACCGATGTAAGTTTGTTGCAGGAGTGTATGAATATCAGAAATGAGTTAAATTTGCTCTTGTCTCTTGGGTGAAATTTTTAAAAATATTTCTAATCATCGATTTTTTTTTTCTTGAATAGATAATCAGTCTTTCGAAAGGTATTAATATACATGTTTGTATACACAGGGTATTAAGGGACGTACTTGACTTACATTAACCCGTGCTTGCTGACATTGTATGTTAGAAGTCAACTTGAATACAATTCTCCCGTCTGGAACCCATATTACAATATACATGTACAAGCTGTTGAAAGAATACAAAACAAATTCTTACGTTTTCTTAATTTTAAAATGGGTATTCCAGCAATTATGTTGAACTACAATACTATTTTGAATGATATGAATATGCTCAAATTGTCAGACAGAAGAACTTTCACCGACTTGGTACTTCTGTATAAAATTATAAATGATTTAGTTGACAGTCCGGTATTGCTCGAATTGATAAGCTTCCGGATTCCAATACGTAATACTAGAAGTCAGGATTTATTTCAGTGCAGTAATTCTGGAACTAACTACCATATGTATTCCTCTTTGCCCAGAATACTAATGGAGGGAAACAATTATACCAAGTCAGTGGACATCTTCAATTTATCTTTAAACAAATATAAAATATTGTTACGAAGGCAGTTCAGTTATGTACAAAAAATACTGTGTATTTCTTACTATTCATATGTAAAAGCCCCGAAAAAGGGCGTTAATAAATAAATAAATTATTTTGAGTAAAAAAATGTAAAGGAAATTTTTATCTCGGTTGACTTTTCTTAACGTTTTATTTTTTTTCTTCGAAACAAAAAACATATTCTTTCACATGTCTCCACTGGTCACTCATCCGTGTAACCGCCCAATCCCTAACCCTGAGCTAAACCGTCCAGTACCTACTAGTTTGTTTTTAAGTTTAAGTTGAAAAAAATCATAAAATAAATTTCATTCACATCTTTTATTCCAAATAATGTCAGGAATCACTGATTAAATTAAGTCAAGTACCTCTCTTAATGCACTTAACATCCTGAATATTGTGTAATCTAAAATCATTTTTGATCCATTTTTTAATGTGAATATCACATAAAATTTAGTGTGACTGTGGCATCCTCAATTGGAATAGGCTGTAAGGCTGCAGGTAGTGGGGAGGGGAAAAAGATGGGACGAGAAAGATGATGAAGTAACTGGCTTTTCAGGTCTAATCACCACACACGGCTTAAGCCATTTCAAGCAATATTTTATTTCTGAATGGTTGACTTACACCAGAGCGAGACTGAGAGTATATTCCACTCTGGAACACGCCGCAAATATACCTCCGATTATGTTAAAATTACAGAATTTATTACATTTTATCAGGTGAGGATAGTGAGTGAGGTGATTTTGGGGGAAGAGGAGAACGGTGGGAGGAGTCAACATAACATGGGAACATTGTCAATAATGGTGAATTACAGGATGCTTTATTTTGTTAAATATTTATTTTTTATAATTGAAATTGAAGTACCTAACAATTGTACACCAATAAAATTAAAACTCTTCAAAACAAAATACATGATGTTTATGTCTTTTAGTTAAAGGGTCTAGATTGCGATGTGATTTAACTATTAGCTGTTTATAAGCTGTGTAAACTGTACCTTTATATGTGAAATATGTGACTGTATTAATTGTACTTATATGAAAAATGTAAACTCTTCTTCCATCCACAAGCAAATGCTTTTAAGAGGGCATTACCAGAGAAAACCGGAAATACGTCATTTTCAAAAAAGTTTTTAGACGTATTGACT
The DNA here is from genome assembly GCA_917880885.1 of Limnephilus marmoratus. Taxonomy (NCBI): domain Eukaryota; kingdom Metazoa; phylum Arthropoda; class Insecta; order Trichoptera; family Limnephilidae; genus Limnephilus; species Limnephilus marmoratus. The sequence continues at coordinate 21,393,935 of OU862930.1, read as the reverse complement.
CTTTTCCACAAAAAATTATATATGGATTTCGAAAGATTGTTCTTTTATCTAGCATTCGTATGTAATAAATATTGAGAAATTTTTTTAATTTTTAGTATAATACGGTTATTCCATAGGTCGTTGGCAGATTTGTTCAATTTTCAAAAAAGTTTTTGTATTATACCACACCCATTTCAAATAATAAAATCATGCAGTAAAATAAATCAATACATTATCTAGCAAACGTATGTTTTAGAATTTTAATTTTAGTTTCAATAAAATCATTAAAAAATATGTACGTACATGTGTTTCTTGGCGAAAATTGGTCCGTTTGTGTATTTATTTGCGCCTTACAAACTAATATATTTCAGATTTTTTTAACATTCTTATTAAATTTAGACATTATTGAAAAATGATAAATACTTTAATCAAAAAATAACTACAAAAAGTACATTATTCTAATAGTTTTATCATCACGCCTTTCAGCATTTTTGGATGAAGGTATAAATTAAAGCTAATTTGAATTGAAATAAATTCGATATTGAGTTGTAATTTTAAAAAGCTGGTACGGAGAATAATTAATCTTTCTCATTGTAACCGCCCTGCACGATCGTAAGAACAACTTTCGACGAAATGTGGATTTTCGTCCGCTGGCTGGTTAAACGCTCGAAGACAAGTAATATCATTTTTTTATTTTTTTTATTGTATAAAATTGCATAAAATGGGAATTTACACCCACTAAGCTACTGCAAGTAGCTTATCAGCAGGAGATCAATTTCACAGATTAACTTAAAACAATACAATACATGAAATAATCCTCAACGCGTCAGCGTGGTAACAACATACACATATAACAACATAATAACTATAATATTTATATATATACACTAAAACATTGTGATAACGTGAAATGCAATGTTGATAATTATTATTCAGAGACCGTATTTTATGGTGAAAAAATGTAGATTAAGCCAGGGTTTTTTACCTTACCTTTTTTTAAATTACCTTAAGAACAAGAATGGAGGAAGCTATTTTAAGCTTTATTTTATGCTATATATTAATGGAATAAAATTTAAAATCGCATCCAAATTATTTGAATTAATATTCTTTTTTGAAATTTGATACTCGCGCGCCGGCGCGGCAACGGCACTCGAGAAGTTAAGATTTTTTTTTCTTTTTAAATATCATTAGACAGTTGAGTATATAATTCACTAGTCGTTAATAACATTATTGCAAATTAGTACATGGTGAGAGTGAGTAATAATATATTACATTTTTGTGTTAAATAAATAAATTTCAAAAAAATGTCTAGAAATTGTTTCACATACAATAAAAGTAACTTTACCTTGTTTAAAAAACGTGTTTCAGTTTTTAGCACGATATTTTGATGTTTCCCTTTATGCGGAGTTGTTTTAGAGACAGCACATCAGATTGTAACCCCCCCGGGAAATAAGTAGATCATTTTACAGTCCACGTCCAAGTGGCTTAGGTGTTTGTACACCGACATAGAAAACTTAACGACCCTTGCTGTTCATAAAATGACCTAATATGAAGATGAGATTTTTTTAACGTTAGCTCCACACAAGGGGCCTCAAAGAAGAAAATTCACTCGAGGCCCGTGTCATTTTTAGGGAAAAAAAGGAGCGAAAGTTCTCGGAAGGAAAAGGTATGAAAGGTGGGTAGGAATCTGGGGGTCAGTGTGTCCAGGACTGACGGACGCATGAATCCATTCCTCCTACTGCGGTGCAAGGCGATGTATCGAGAGAGTTCAATGCTTTAATAGTAAATCAATACCGAATAATAAATCAATAGTAATTTAATACCGAATCAGTAATAGCCGCATACTATGGTTATGTATATTCAATAATAAAATACAGTATTATTTTTTGGGGAAACTCGGTAAACGCCAAAGATGTCTTCATCATACAAAAGAGATGCATAAGAAAAATTACAAACTCTGGTCGTTTAGATTCATGTAGACCTATGTTTAAAAATCTGAAACTTCTGACAGTCACAGACATATATATAATGGAGTTATGCATGTTAGTGCGATCATCTACAGACAAGTTCCCACTAAAAAACTCAACACATAAATACGCTACAAGGCTCACAGAAAACCTATTAATGCCAAAAGCAAACAAAACAATATTCCAAAAAGGACCATACTACATGGCCATTAAAGTATATAACAAGCTTCCACATAACATTAAACAAATACAAGATACACACAAATTCAAATCGTCACTAAACACTTTCCTTGTTAATAAATGTCACTGCACGTTGAGTGAATAAATACCTCACGTAAATGAAACGCCTATTTTTATTGGTATATATATTTGTATTTTTTTCATTGGTATATTGTTATTTTATCTGTATTAACATTGTAATTATAATAAAACAAATAATATTATATAAACATTGTAATTAAATAAATGTGGTTAGCTGGAAGAAATGGGGTCTACCCATAAGCTACACCTTTTGTAATTTTTATTTTACAATAAATATTTTTTGATTTGATTTGATTTACAGTCTTTACAGTGCTTTACAGTCTTCGAAGTGACAACCGTGTTCTATGATCAGTAATTTTACTTCTTTGATAAATTGCGAGTTCCGTGAAAAACTTCAAAATTACAACTGTGTTAATCGGTGCAAAGTGAAAAGTCGAAATTGGACAAGAATTACCATTATGCTACTTCAGTGAGTTGTTATGCGGTCCTTTTTTACTACCTTCCAGATAATTTCTAACAAACGTCACTCAATGAACCCGGGCACCCATGCTATGTCACCAAACGTAGCGAACCACTTGGAGTGACCTGGCAGGGGTGTTGGTTATCCAGTTTATGGTTCCTATGGCGGCGGTACTCATACCGGCCTCCCAAATTAATAATTTCGATGTAAATTTTTTATAAGATTTTCCCTAGAATAATAAATTAGCATAGAGCGCATGATTAGGCGAGCGGCCAATACGGAATCGAATAAAATTCGAAGTAATAATGTACACGTAGATAATAGAAACAAAGTATCGGACCATGAATATTATTAGTACGAAACCGAAAAGTGTCCCCAAAATCTTTCACATCTATGCACAGCGGCACCCGACCTCTTGACTTCTACCTTCATAGCATGTTTTTGCATTAACTCCTCACAGGAGGCCCTGATGACAATAATTTCCCTCAGGGTCTATGCCATTTTTGAAGATGCTATGTGGAGGGTCTTTTTGAGGAGAGGAAGGAGTGAACATAGGTCCTAAAGAGATCAATGTTTTGGAGCCAAAAAGTTCCACAGCTGAGCTATTCGGCTATAGAACGAGTCGTTGAAGCGACCCGTTATATAGTTCAACAAAACAAATTCAGTTTGGTCAAGTATTTTGGCCACAAATCTAAAATTAAGTTCTGTATGAAAAGGGCTATGCAGCTGTTCCCCATAATGTAAGAATATTGTTTTTCAACATAATATCATTTTGTGTTACTTTTTAAAATTTTCACCTCAACACAGGTTGTCCTATTGAAATTTGAAAATTGAAGTGTAAATAATAAATAAATAAATGAATATCCCTAAACTAAATAAAAAAATTACGTTCAGATCAACAGTGTCAGATATTTAATTAATTTCCTTAAAGTGCAATCTTAAAAAGTTACAATTATGCAATTTGTCAACAGGATGTTAAATAATTACAATGGATATATACAACAATTAAACATAATCAGCCTTACCAAAAAAAACCTTCCACGGCCGATAACCTGTGTTGTTGCAAAAACATGAATAAACCCCTTATACACTAAAACACGATCTCTTACTAATAAGCTTTCTTCCGCGGTCACGATGAAAAAATGCATTGAATGTATTTTACATCTGGCAACGTTGTATGTGGTCAGAATTTACGTTGTAAAAATGGTTGTTTTAATTCTTTTCCGCCAGGGGTGTTATTGGCGCGCCTGCGCCTTTGTCCCCTGTGCCGCGCCGCGCTTGTTTGTAAAAATAAATCCGCGAAATTTTTCCTCCGCGTGATGTAAATAAATATTGTTATTTTACTTAATGATTTCTATAAAGTGATTTTTCTTTAGTTTTAGTCAAGTTATTAGTACAATAATCGTACTTTGAAAATTGAACTTGAATTGAAAATTGTGGTATATTTTAAGATCTTTATTTTATGAGAATTTTATAAAAGTGTTGTTTTTTTTATAATATGAATATCTAATACATGTGTTGGTACGAAATTAAAGTCTTTAGAGATGATAGAAATCCATTTTAAATGTCGGTTTATTTTCAGGTTATTTTTTTGGCATTAAAGGAAACTTCGAAATTTATTATTATTTTTTTATCGTATGCACGGGAAAAATGTGAGGTGACAGTATCCTTCCAAATTCATTATCTAAAAGCACTGTGTTTTTTAAATTTTTCTACACTTTGATCAAAAATGTTTTGGTAAGAATTTTTTTTTTCATTTTTTTCCGTATTTGAATCTTAAAAGTACATTTCAAATACACAAATCTAAAAGTTAATTTTATCTAGTTTTTATAAATGGTATTTGTTTTACGATATTTTCAAAAATAAGAAATACATAGAATATTCGAAATACTTTGGAAAAATTCCAAAGTTCAGAAATCATTAACAAAACAGTCGTACACATGAGATAAACTACCCTCTCAAGCTGTGTGGACAATGTATATTAAATCTTTACTGAACAATTTTTTTTATTAGTAATGTTTTCACATACACGCTCGTTTATCGATTGAATAAATTTTTCACAGGGTGTTTTAGTAATGCTGAATAAAAATAATAATAAGTAATACACTAATTATAAATTTTCTGATTATTACTATTAATTTAAATTAAATTACTGGATCATATATACATGCTATAATGAATAACATATTGAAATAATCACCTAGTAAAAAACATTTTTGATTAAGAGGAAACTAGGTGGTCGAGAAATTTGAACAATAGTTATTTTACCAACCGGTTGTTGTCAAGGTACGTTGTGAGCGAAGGTACAACTGCACCTCGGCTGATAATACCTACTCGTAAATAAAATCATCAAAATCGAGGTTTAGCATTTCCTATTTTTTCCTCCAAAACTGGGCCGATTTTTAAGATATTTTTATTAACTGCATCAGAAAAAAATGACTGTTTTAATATTCTGAAAAATACATTGACTAGTTTGTATGCAGAACGTCTGTTGATGGCGTCTAAACCAGGCAAATTTATCGATTTTTGGAGAGTCCTAACTCCTATAAGAAGTAACTTAATCAAATAGAGCAAAACGTACCGACATTCTAATGATCGATATCTACATTACATTAAACATATTTGAATTAACTCACACCGCCATCTGTTACAAACCTTTGCAACTTACAAATAATTACAAGGCATTGTCCTATAAAAAAATTTAATGAACAGTTAATTCACAACAATAAATATTGAGGTCAATAATCAAGGTGAAAACTATCCTGTCTTTTAAATTGGACGATATTACACACTTTAAGCCAATTTCATCAAAATCGGTTAAGTAGTTTCGGAGTTTATTTCGAAAAAACATTGTGACGCTAGATTTTTATATACAAAGGTAAATAATAGCATTTCCAATATCATGTGCTCCCAATTATGTCCGCTGCGTGCAAACTTTATCTAAATTTTTCTAATAAACAATAAAAAGCATTAATCTCAAGTGACATCCCAAGTATGGTCCTGTATATTTTTTACATTTTATCCCAGCATGACGTTCATTGGTCAAATGCATTGTGTACATATATATAATATTTTATTATTAACATACAGTACTTTCATATTATACCGTTATTAAAAAAATCTTTAAAACCGGTCTAGTTTTGGAGGAGAAAAATGGGGAATACAAAACCTCGATTTTGATGATTTTATTTAGGTATTATCATCCTGAGGTGTAGCTGTCCCTTTCGCTCAGTATTCGAAGGAGCTAGAGCGACAGTGATAGTAGGAGTTTGGTAATGTGAATTATTTAAGGTAATAGCATTTAGTGTAGGTAGTACCTATACCTTTTGTCATCCGACCGCTGTCTTCCCAGAGCAAGAAGATCTCCTTCGCAGGATAGTGGAGAAAAGGATTTTGAGGTCATGCATATAAAAAACGCTGGTTTTACTAGTGAAAATTAATGTTAAGTTTATTGCATTTTGCAAGAGAAAAATTGAACCAAGGAAAAGTAAACAATACATAAATACCTTGAGCAACTATTAACTGTGGTAGAAAGAGAGAGTCAGCTAATTACGTTTAATTATTAATTCCGCACACGTCCCGTCGCCGTGATAGTCGTGACACTCCTGCAAACGACGACAGCCAACCCCTAGACACCGTCCAGCACGTCATGGGGCCACCAGTTTCAAGGAAATCCACAGCTGATCTACACCCATCAAGCGGCGTGTAAAAATCCCACCGGCCAAGGAACAGCAACGTCGGCGCACTCTTCAAGAGTCGCAAAGCTGCTTCATTTAAAGGGATTCCACCCAACAATCAGGCACACGGCGGATCTACACCCATCAAGCGGCGTGTAAAAATCCCACCGGCCAAGGAACAGCAACGTCGGCGCAGTCTTCAAGAGTCGCAAAGCTGCTTCATTTAAAGGGATTCCACCCAACAATCAGGCACACGGCGGATCTACACCCATCAAGCGGCGTGTAAAAATCCCACCGGCCAAGGAACAGCCAAGTAATCAATACATCCCCGTTGATTACCGTTTAAATTTTCTTCCGCATGCGGATACAGCAATCTCCCGGCATCCGGCGAGGAATTCAACAAAAAAATAAGGCTTCTATGCCATTTAAGTCGTCCCACACTCACAGAACGAAAAAAAAATAACTTTCTAGGCTACATTGCACTAGAATCTTTTACAACCAAACTTCTCCTCAAAAATCTCCTCTCGCCTCAAAAAATTACGTGATGTCCGACGCCATCTTTCCTCGAATGACGTTTCCGGTCTCGTTGCAGTTTCGCCAACCAACAAAGTTAAAAAAAAAAGAAAAATAAATAAAGCATAGACAATAAACGGTACCTATTTTGAGCAGTACCTGCTCATGAAATAGATATGTTGCAAATACCTGTTTTTATTTTTTCTGCGACCGGGTTTCCTCTTAAACAGATTCATTGACCGCAACCATAAAATAAAAATAGATTCTGATTCATTCGGGTTTGCACTATCGCCTACCGTGTTTTATTTCACAGGTTTACCTCTTAAAGTAATGCCCAGGGTGAAATTTCGAAAAAAGGTCAGAAAGGTTGCAAGTTGAGCCTTTGGAATTCGTTTTCTCTGAAAATATTTTGACAGAAATACGCCCTGGGGCAAAGACCTTATATAAAATGCTAATTTAACAATGCCCCGTGTTTTTTTAGTATGTGCTCTTATTTACCATATGGGTAGGTAATGGACAGCCGGCTGATTGAAGGATATAATATGACAGGTAATGTGATGTTACTCAGATGATGTTAATGTGATGTTATTTAGATGAATACTAAGTGGCTTCGGCTTACTTACCGGAATAAGGCACTTGACTAGCACTCCGAAGGTCGCGGGAACGAATCCCGGCGTGGCAAATAAATTTTATTTGATTAATTTGTATTTTTTCACCATTTATTCATTTAAAATAATATATAGTATATTTGCGGCACGTTCCAGATTGGAAGATACTCTCAGTATCGGCCTGGTGTAAGACCACCATTCAGAATTGAAACGTTGCTTGAAATGGCTTTAGCCGTATTTGGTGACCAGATCTGAATAGCCAGGTACTTCCCCACCTTCCTCTTCCCCATCTCCTTCCCCTCCCCACTACCTTCAGCCTCACAACATACCCCAATTGGGGATGCCATAGTCTCACTGACCCCAGACGGTGGGAGCATTGAGGCTCTTAGGGCGGTTATTAAAAATTAAAATAAATGTTATTCAAAATTTAAAAAAAAATGTTCTAAAAAGAGTTATTTTACCATAATAAAAGTGCTTCGGGTAATATATTCAAACTCAACCTATTATTTTTATTAAAAAAACCTTATTTTGGTTAATTTTTAATTATCACGAAGTCATGAAGTCATTTTTAATTGTCACGATGCTGTTGGCGCTAATAAAAAACTGTCAAAAAAAGCGAAGCTAGCAGTCCACAATGGAGTCCTGGTACCTACCCTGATGTATGGCAGTGAGGCATGGAATTGGCAGAGGAAGGATGAAAGTAAACTGAATGCTGTTGAAATGAGATCCCTGAGACGTATGTGTGGTAAAACCATGTATGATCGTGTTAGAAATATGGATATCCGCAAAGAATGTAAGGCTGATGCAAGTATAATGAGCAAAATTAAGAAAGGGACCCTCAGATGGTTTGGGCACGTAGAGCGAATGAGCGAAGAAAGTAGTGTAAAAAGAATATATGATGCAAATGTGAATGGTAGAAGAAGTCGGGGACGCCCGAGGAAGACATGGCACGATCAAGTGAATCAGATACTTGAGACGGGCCATGTCAAAAGTCAGAATAATAGAAGCGTATGTATGAGACGATGTATGAATGTGAGTGAGGCAAAGAGTGTGTGCCAAGATCGAGTTGTTTGGCGGTCCGTCCTCTCTGCCTACCCCTGCGGGGAAACGGCGTGATGGTTAGTTAGTTAGTTTAGTTACGAAGTCATTAAATTACATTATAAATACTAGTAAACATTATTTGCCACCATGGGTATGGAAAGGTTAACATCACACTACAAATATTATAAACTTAGAATAAAACATAATGAATAATTCACGCTAAGACTTTCCAACCTACCCGTTATAAATTTCTTGGCCAAAGTCCTAAGCCCTTATCTGTTGGACTAACGTGCAGCGTCAAGTTAAAACCACAGAGCACTTAGGCCACGTCACGAGACCCTAATAATTAAATTATTTATCAGACCAAAAATTTTGTACTGCCGCACAGTGTGATATTTTGGGAATCTAGCGGAACTTTATAAATACACCCGAAACCATATTTGTTCAAAATAACCTCAGATATTAATAGTAAAACGAACAAGCCTTTCACATAACCTTATAGTTAAGAAGAAGTCGGCTGAAAATGTTATATAAATTTCTTTAATAAATTACCAGAAAATATAAGATCCCTTAAGGACAGTTTCAAAAATTTCAAAACACAATTAAAAAAATATACTGAAAACCTTAACTAAAAAAAATAAATAATAAATAAAAGTTTAAAAAAATATATACATATATACACATATGTTTCTCTTATTCTTTATATAAACTAAATTTAAAAAAAAAAAATTCAAAATAACCTAACAAATAATACTTCCTCCCGTACACACAAGCATCTGCTTATTATGGGAGAATATTTAAAAAAAATATGTATACATATTTGTATTTAATAATTGTATTAAGTTTTTTTTTTATTTACATTCATTATATTTATGTATCAATTGTATGTACTGTACCAAAAAAAAAAATTTTTTTTTTTCAACTAAAAAAAAATTGTAAACGAAATGTTGAGACGCAGTACCTACTTTCGCTATAGGAGATCAAACTGAATCTTTTCACTTGGTTTCCCTCGTTTGTGTGGAAAGTCTGTGCTCTCTAGCGACGTTTTAATGCTTTTTTTACCAGAGCTCCACACAGGAGACCCTGAGGAAAATAATTTCCCTCAGAGCCTATGTCATCTTTGGGGATGCTGTGTGGAGGGGTATTTTTAGGGAAAGGAAGGAGAGGAGAGGGAAGGAAAGGGGTTTAAGGGGTGGGTAGGCATCTGGGGTTCAGTGTATCCTGGTCATCCAAGACCTGGACAAATCTAACCCCATGAACCCGGGCACCCCTGCTAAATCACCAAACGTAGCGAACCACTTGGGGTGACCTATGGCAGAGGTGTTGGTTATCCAATAAAGGTTCGCGGGGCGGCGGTACCCATTCCTGCCTCCCAAATTGTGATTGTTGTGTTGTTATAATCTTTCGAAAATTAAGGTATTTTGTGACTTGTTTTTTTTTTTATTAGCCTGCAAAATTATAAACATTTTGCAGGCTAAGAAGCTCATAAATGAAAATCATTTATGCTGTTTTCGGATTACAACTAGTCTCTTCACTAATAATCCCTCAAAATCCTGTCTCACAATTGTTTATTAAAGCTAATCTCAGATATTACGATACTATTTAAAAAGTACTTAGTGCGGAATGGTCTCTTTTTTTAACTCGCCTTTCTCTGAAAGTGTGATAAAAAGACTTTACGAGAATTTGAAAATAAATGTTAAATATAATATAAGAGGTTCCATGCCAACTCAGAATGAAACCAACTCAGAAACACCTCAGAAAGGTCATTAAAGGTTATTAAAAATTCATTTCAAAATAACCGGTAACCCGAACCTAACTTAACCTATTTAACCAATTTTTTATTATTTTTTTATCATCACTCTTATTGACCTTTCTGAGGTGCTTCGTGAGGTATTTGTAAACATAAGTTTACAATATTATAAAACAATAATCAAGCGCCCGTCAATTTTGATTATACTAGTAAATCATATTAATCTTCTTCTTCCTTGCACTGTTCCAACTCATTGCCTCGGTAGGCTGTTGGAGCCGGCTCTCTTCGTTCTCAGGCTATATTATCTTCTTCGGTTATCGATTTCATTCAGGCCGTTTCTTTGTAATATTTTGAAGCATTGAGTCATCCAGGAGTTCTTTGGTCTTCCTCTGGATGACTGTCGATGAAGCTCCATAGACATTGGATGCTTCACTGTGTGTTATGGTGTTCTCCGTCTTATGTGCCCATACCATCTCAACTGTCGTTCCTCCAGCTAACTGTTTGTGTCAGTGACACCCAGGCTACTACGAATGCGTGAACTTTTAATCCGTTTTTTTTTAAGTAATACTCCTGCCGACCATCTAAACATTCGCATTCTTCTTTTTCGATATATCATACCAATATGAAAAGGAAACTGATTATCTCTTTTTAACGAGTATAAGTCTAAGATGCATATTTTTTTCAAACCAAACAAAATAAAAGTGTACATTTGACGCAATAATAAAGTTCCGCTAGTTTCCCAAAATTTGACACTGTGCGCCGCCTGAAGTAATTATACGGATACATTGATGGCAGTCTCGCTGAGGCTTATCTTACAGGTTTTAAGGTTGATAAGTCGCCAAGGTGAGTTGAGTTGTGGTCAGTAATAAAGTCAGTTTATAAAGTGAAAAATGGGTTTGGGGATATAAAAGGGTTTCTTAATTTTCTCTTTTTACGTATAAACAATTTACCCAAATACTATTTGTTTACGTTCGCTCAAATTAATTGTCTTAGCTCACTAAATATTGAATATTGATAACACGATCTCATTCGATTCAGCACAAATAAGGTCTCATTCGATTCAGAATGAATACGATCTCATTCGATTCAGCACTAATACGATCTCATTCGATTCAGCATGAATACGATCTCATTCGATTCAGTACGAACACAATCCCATTCGATTCAGAACAAATATGATCTCATTCGATTCAGTACGAATACGATCTTATTTGATTCAGCATGAATACGATCTCATTCGATTCTGCACGAATACAATTTCATTCGATTCAGCACGAACACGATCTCATTCTTCAGCACGAATACGATCTCATACGATTCAGTACGAATACGATCTCATTCGATTCAGCACGAATACGATCTTATTTGATTCAGCACGAATACGATCTCATTTAATTCAGCACGAATACGATCTTATTCGATTCAGCACTAATACGATCTCATTCGATTCAGCATGAATACGATCTCATTCGATTCAGTACGAACACAATCCCATTCGAATCAGAACAAATAAGATCTCATTCGATTCAGTACGAATACGATCTCATTCGATTCAGCACAAATAAGGTCTCATTCGATTCAGAATGAATACGATCTCATTCGATTCAGCACAAATAAGGTCTCATTCGATTCAGAATGAATACGATCTCATTCGATTCAGCACAAATAAGGTCTCATTCGATTCAGAATGAATACGATCTCATTCGATTCAGCACTAATACGATCTCATTCGATTTAGCACAAATAAGGTCTCATTCGATTCAGCATGAATACGATCTCATTCGATTCAGCACTAATACGATCTCATTCGATTCAGCATGAATACGATCTCATTCGATTCAGTACGAACACAATCCCATTCGAATCAGAACAAATAAGATCTCATTCGATTCAGTACGAATACGATCTTATTCGATTCAGCACTAATACGATCTCATTCGATTCAGCATGAATACGATCTCATTCGATTCAGTACGAACACAATCCCATTCGAATCAGAACAAATACGATCTCATTCGATTCAGTACGAATACGATCTTATTTGATTCAGCACGAATACGATCTCATTCGATTCAGCACGAATATAATCTCATTCGATTCAGCACGAACACGATCTCATTCTTCAGCACGAATACGATCTCATTCGATTTAGTACGAATACGATCTCATTCGATTCAGCACGAATACGATCTCATTCGATTCTGCACGAATACGATCTCATTCGATTCAGCACGAATATAATCTCATTCGATTCAGCACGAATACGATTTCATTCGATTCTGCACGAATACAATCTCATTCGATTCAGCACGAATACGATCTCATTCGATTTTGCACGAATACGATCTCATTCGATTCAGCACGAATTAAAATATAAAAAGCGATACTTCACTTGACCTAGTATATAAACATTTATTTTTCAAAAGCTACATCCTACCCCTCCTCCAAGAGGGGCACCCAGCAACTTTTGTTGGACAAACCTGGACAAACCGCAGATCTTAATTTGTTTACCCGTGCTAGGGGTACCGTGCACATTAAGTGTAGTTGAATAAAACATCGGCCACCTCCGCAAACGTATTAACGACTTCATGCAATCTTGGTAAAATTAAACTATAACAACTTTAAATATTTCTGTTCCGTATATAATATTATTAGCTGACCCGACAAACGTTGTTCTGCCATATAAATTATTTCTAGTGGATATTTTGGTTGTTAAATAAAAAATAACGAATGTTTTGTAAGGGTGTGGGGATGGGATCAATGACAAAAAGAGGAATGGAGCGCTGTAGACGATGACCGCCGATAAAAACAAAAAAACACCAACTTGAGTAGGAAAATGAAATAAAGAAAATCAATATGAATTTCGAAGAGCAATTGAGTGTACGATATTTTTGTCACTAAATAACATAATGCCGAATGAAATATCAAAATAACGCGACTTTTCTCGTGAATGTCTTGCGCATGTATGGTTGAAAGTTATATGAGGCGAACGTAGCGCCATCTGTCATTCAACAACATAAATAATTTCGTTCTGTTTGAAATACGAAAGACGGTCTAATTTGTTCATGCAAAATACTAAAATCGCGATTTTAAATGGAAGGGTGAGGGTAGGAGAGTTAAAATTTGGGATTATAGGTATTTTTTGATGCCAAATAAAAAAAATACAAAATTTTTTTTCAAAAAAATAGATTTTTTTCTGGATAGGGACATCCTAATCACCTAGCGGTATGAAATATACTATAAAACCTATTCTCATACCTACCAAATATACATTAAAAATTTCATAAAAATCGGTCAAGCTTCAGAGGAGTGCGACCACAAACACCGTGACACGAGATTTTTATATATAAGATTGAATCTGTTTTTTTATATAGACACCATGGAGGAGGCCTTGAGGAAAATAATTTCCCGCAGGGCCTCTGTCATCTCTGGGGATATAATGTGGAGGGCGTTTTTAAGCTGTGGAAGGATTGAACATGCGTTTTGAAAAGACTGTACATAAAAGCGAAGAAAGACAGAGGCGGAAAATCGTTTCACAGCTTAGCTGTTGAACACAAGAACGAGTTCGACCACCGCACCACGGGCATGTGCCTAGCATGGTGGTCGAAAAATTCTCAACTAATGTAATTCAATGCCATGAATGAAGAAAAAAAAATTATATAATCATAGAAAGGACAAACGAAATTTTTCTTTTGTGAAAAATGTCAACCGTGTACAAATGTTTGTAGCATGTTGGCATGTTTCCCGACTGTGTGCCGGTGCCGAAAAGAACAATGACGCTAGTTCCTCGGAGTATCTTCCATTGCAATACAAGCAGAAAAAGGACAGCATTCCCACCTGACGCCTGTGCTCTAAAGATTGCAATCCGTTTATTAGAATAGGGGATAACAACCTTAATATTGTATACTTGGGCTGCAAGAAATGATAGATGGGATCCTTCAGTTGAAATCAAATGACGCATTGAGCAAGCTCGTGCAACCTTTATCCACAGAAAAAAATGTTCTGCAATCATGATCTCAACCTTGGATTATGATTGCGAATGGTCAGATGCTACGTGTTTTTGATATTATTTTATGGAATGGAAGCATGGACGCTTACTGAAGAACTAATTAGGCGACTTGAGGCATTCGAGATGTAGATCTACAGAAGCATACTTAAAATAAGCTGGATGGACGACTGAAGTTGTTATGGTTCGTATGAATAAAGAAAAGGAAGTAATTAAAACTATACAAATCCGAAAACTTCAATATCTTGGACATGTGATGAGACATCGAGAGAAGTATGAGATCCTGCATCTCATAATGCAGGGAAAGATTGCCGGAAGACGGGGCCCTGGAAGGAGAATCTCATGGCTGAAAAACCTGACAGTGGTTTGGCCAGTCTACCGTAGAGCTGTTCCGGGCCGCAGTAAACAAAGCCCGCATAGCCAACATGATACAGATAGGGCACAAGGAGAAGAAGTAGAACCTTTTTCATTTCACATAACATTTATCCTGTCTTACTATCTTTCTACCTTCACTATAACAATCTGCTTCCTTCACTGTATAAACACAATGAAGGAGTAAAGAAGTATTTTACCCAGTGTAAACGTCAATCATTTTCCGTCGTCCTAAAAAATATTCCAACTTTACCCAGCCGTGGTCTGAGGTTTACGAAAAGACATAAAAACCTAATATAAAGGTTCAGCAAAGAGAAAACCCCGCGGTAATCCGCGAATAAACGTCGAAAAGAGAATGAAAAATTTCATTTTTAATCAACATTTCTTACCTAGTCGAAAATAACTGAAATTCTTTTGTTCTTCTGAGAAAGGATTCCGGTTGTGGTTTGACTAAAAATAGAATAAAGAAACTCACTTTGTTTGAACTATTTAAAAAATACCTACCCACGTGTAATTATTATTTTTGCCTCCTAACAATTTTGCTTACCTATCATTTATCAGAGCAGAATATTATCAACTAAATGAAATCTTTGTTCATATGAAGCGGATACTTTGTGATATAATTTACCAAAAATGGGCTGGACTCGTCAAGTGGAGGAGGAGGAAGGGGGCATAGATGGAGAATTGGGAAGGGAACGGACGTGTTCTTTATCAATAGGGAACAATCTTAGTATGGGACTTTTATTTAAATTTAGTTGGTTATTAACTACCTTACTATTAGTGTTTATGGCTTTCCTAAGTTCAAGTGCCTCTAAATTATCCAACCTTACACCGATATTGTTTTTATGAATAAGTTTGGCGCCAGAGTTTGGCATCAAAAAAGTATTAAAAATCTCCCATCAGAAATCAAACCAGAATTTTACACTAATAATAATATAGACAAACTTTTAATGAAAGGTAAGGATAAGGAAGACAGTCTATCTCACTCGGGAATTTATTCACTTCAATGCAGCGACTGCCCATTTTTTTATATTGGTAAAACAGCGCGCAACATAAACACCCGTGTCAAAGAACATCTTAGATGTTTACACAGCTCTGGATTTTCAGAATTTGCAAACAACTTGATCGAAAACGATCATAAATTTGACAAAAACGCTGGCGCCAAACTTATTCATAAAAACAATATCGGTATAAGGTTGGATAATTTAGAGGCACTTGAACTTAGGAAAGCCATAAACACTAATAGTAAGGTAGTTAATAACCAACTAAATTTAAATAAAAGTCCCATACTAAGATTGTTCCCTATTGATAAAGAACACGTCCGTTCCCTTCCCAATTCTCCATCTATGCCCCCTTCCTCCTCCTCTACTTGACGAGTCTAGCCCATTCTTGGTAAATTATATATTATAACACACATGAAACCTAATGTTAGTAGAGTATTATACTGCCCTGATGAAGCTACGGTTGTAGCGAAACCCGGTCGGCATAAAGTATAAAAATAAAAGTGGTGTTTACAAAGTTATTGTTTTATTTTAAATTAAATGAAATCTATTTTTTGAAGCAATAAAAGCACTCAATCGGTGAGCTCTTAATGACCTGAAATTGACTCATAAATTTATATTTTGAAAATTCAAGGTCATCGCAACTTTATTTTTTAATATTTGCTCCACGCAGGAGGACGTGAGTAAAATTATTTCATTTACGGTCTATGTGATCATGCTACGTGGATTATCTTTTTACAGATAGGAAGTGGAGGAAGTTCTGTGAAGGAAAAGGGTATGAGAGGTGGGTAGGAATCAGGGAGGTCGGTGTGTCAAGGAGTGACGGACATATGAATCCATCCCTCCAACTGCGAAGCAAGGCAATGGGTCGAAAGTTCGGCTGAAGAGGTCAAAAGGCCTTCTTCAATCCGGCTCACCGTATCCGTATCCGCAGCCAAGACCCGAAACCAAACCTCTCCCCTTAAACCTAGGCACCCCTGATAAGTCACCAAACGTGGCGAACCACTTGAGGTGATCTATGGCAGAGGTGCCAGTTACCCAATAAATGGTTCCCGGAGCGTCGGTCACACACCCGCCTTCCAAATGCAGGCAACTAATTTCCACCATGAGCTATGCTGCTTTTAACTGTCTTGACAAACTTGGGAAACTGATGAATTGTTAACAATTTAACAGATAACCCTAAAAAATGAAACAGAGCATTCTGAATTTCACCAGTTCCCCGGTTATTTATTTATGTATTTTATTTTACGCCCAGAGGGCTTTTACACAAATGAATAAAGGCAGTAGGTACATCTTTAACTTGAGAAAGAAATAATGTAAATAAAGTTGCGAAAGAAATAAAAAACGTACACGTACATACATAAATGAAATATGTATGAAGTATGTATGAAGAATGAGTTAATGATGAATGTAAGTAAGTCTAAAGTCATGGTATTTGAAAGAAAGAGTACGAAAACAATGTGCAACATAATTGTGAATGATGAATACATGGAACAGGTGGATGAGTTTGTTTATTTGGGAAGTATGTTTACGAGAATGGGAAGGCTGACAGAGACATTGAAAGAAGGGTGAATGCAGATAACTCTATCAATGGAGGACTGAACGCTGTTGGCGCCAACAAAAAACTGTCCAAATAAGCGAAGCTAGCCGTCCATAATGGATTACTTGTACCTACCCTGAAGTATGGCAGTGAAGCATGTAACTGGCAGAGGAAGGATAAAAGTAGACTGAATGCTTTAGAAATGAGATCCCTGAGGCGTATGCATGGTAAAGCCATGTATGATCGTGTGATAAACGTGGAGATCCGCAAAGAATGCAAGGCCGATGTAAGCGTATTGAGCAAGATCAAGAAAGGAACACTCCGTTGGTTTAGTCCTGTACAACGAATGAACGATGAAAGTAGTGAAAGGAGAATATATGACGCAAATGTGAATGGTAGAAGAAGTCGGGGACGCCCGAGAAAGACATGGCACGACCAAGCGAATCAGATACTTGAGTCGGAATAATAGAAGAGCATGTTTGAGACGATGCATGAATGTGAACGAGGCAAGGAGTGTGTGCCAAGACCGAGTTGTTTGGCGGTCCGACCTCTCTGCCTAGCCCTGCGGGGAAATGGCGTGATGGTTTGTTTATTTATTTATTTATTTGTTTGTTTACGCCTTGATGGCTTTTACATATAAAATAAATTGTACAGGAGCATTATAACAAGTATGCAGTATCATAAGTATATAGTACATAAAATGATAAACAGAGCTAGAAAGATATAAGTAGGCTTGACATAAGTAGGTATCAATATTCGAGTAATTGTTTACAAAGGAGTTCAACCAGCGGATTCGTATTTGGGCTCACGCTACATTATATTCAATAATTATTGTCACAATATCACACAAAATGTGATTCCAAATATAATATAGTGGTGTAAAACATTTTTAACGATTAATATAAAAGTAGGTAATTTTCTTGTAATTAATTATTATTTTTTTTTTTTTTTTTAATTATTTTTTTTTTTGCTATCATAAATGTACGTATGTTTGTTATCATTATGAAAAAGAGAAAAAAAAAAGAAAAGGTACACAGTAATTACATATGTAAATAAGTAAGTAGGTACTATGAATGTAATTACAGAACAGTGGGTATTAAGTTTGTTGCTGTTAACAATGTGAAACATTTAAGGATTTTTACGTTAGTTTGTTATTATCAGGAAAAAAATAAAATAAAAGGTATACAGCAATTACATATATGTAGAAAGAAGTAAGTAGATACTATGAAAGTAGTTAATACAGAGCAATGGGTATTAAATTTGTTACTTTTAACAATCTGGAGCATTTAAGGATTTTTGCATCTGCATACATATACGCTTTTTGAAGGAATCGATGTTTTTATAAAAAAAAATATCGATAGAGCAAGTTTCATTCCCCACACGATGCAATCTCTGAAGACAAGAGTTAAACATAAAATTTTTGCGAGAAGCAACTACGTTAAATGGAGCATGGAGTCTGGTGTTGTAATTGTTAGGTACTTGATAATTTATCATGTTCACAAGTTCAGGGCTATCCAAATATCCGTTGATAATTTTAAATAATAATAAAACATCACAGATTTTTCTTCGCTGTGACAATTCGGGTAATTTAAGCAATCGCATTAAATAATTATAATTTAAATTTTCTATTGGAATTTTTAATTTGTAATTTATATGCCTTAAAAATTTATGTTGTACTCTTTCAATTTTGTGTGAATGCACATTGTATAATAGCGACCAGAGAGAGGAATTATACTCAAGAATACTTCTGACTAGCGTTATGTATAGTTAGTTAGTTACATAAATGAAATAAAAATATAAGCAACAAGTGTTATACCACTAGTTTACGGACACCACGTATAATATTTCACAGGAGAGGAAACTTAAGTACTGTATATTTATCATTCTTTCAAGGAATCAATCAATACTGAATCACTCAAGAGCTTTGATCTGACGTAAGCTCTCAAATTCGAATAATTCCGTTTTGTTACAGTATAAATCAGCTACAAGATCTTTGTTCCCAAAACAAATCACATTACTATAAATTATTCATGTCACGCCACGGAACGATACAAGCCAGGAAATTAACAGAAGAAACACTTTGGCTAACAAACACTTCAACGGTCCTTACATATACAGGGTGTCCC
This sequence comes from Limnephilus marmoratus, assembly GCA_917880885.1. NCBI lineage: Eukaryota > Metazoa > Arthropoda > Insecta > Trichoptera > Limnephilidae > Limnephilus > Limnephilus marmoratus. The sequence goes on along the minus strand of OU862930.1, from coordinate 21,374,634 downwards.
AAAAGAAAGTATATACTTGTTTTGCTTTCCGTGTAAACGCAACTTTTCCGAGGGGCGCGGGGGGTATGTAAATCAGTAGTAGGCTCTTGGGAATTTAGTCGCCAAGAAGCATTTCTCGGGAGCGACCGCACGTTGTGCGTGCGTGAGTTTTACAAAAATGGTGATTCGGCGACTGTAGCGCGTAGAAGATTCTGCAAATTTGAGGTTTTTGTCAATTCAATGATGCGTCAAGCATTCCTCACATTCGAAAATGGGTCAAAAAGTTTGAAGAGATCGGTAAAACGCTGGCAAAACCAAAATCCGGGCGACCAAGGTCATCGAGAACGGTAGAAAACGTAAAGAGTGTGTATCAGTCTTTTCGTGACGACTCAAACTTTTAATTCGGAAGCGCGCAAGTGCTTTAGATGTGCATAGATCATCGTTACACAGCATTTTGCACAAAGACCTAATGCTGCACCCCTATAAACTTACTGGCTATAACCAAAGAACATGGTTCCAGCAAGACGGAGTAACATTACATACGTCTAACACGTCTCTGCCACAAGTTCGTGAAATTTTCCCTAGCAAATTGATCTCCAGGAGAGGTGACATAAATTGGCCTCCTCGTGGTCCTGACTTAACCCGGACTTTTTCCTGTGGGGTTATCTCAAATCTAAAGTGTACGCCAAAAATCCGACTTCCCTGATGCAATTAAAAGAAAATATCCGTCACGAAATGGCAGCCATCACGACGCTTAGCTGCCGAGCCGTCAAGATAAATTTTACTCCTTGATTAAATTAATGCCGCGAACGCGAGGGTTTACATTTGGACGATATTACTTTTAAGAAATAAATTCCCAAATTGTGTATTTTAGTATTTAACAAACATTTTTTCGATAGAGCTCTTACTTTTTTTTAAATCGATCCACTAAATATATACTTTCTTTTGGGACACCCTGTACTGTATTTCAATTCGAGACTTCGCTCGAAAAGAATTAAATTCAATCTTTATAAAGCACCCATCAAATGTCATGCTACGGTTCAGAGTGCGAGAGGGCTAGCACAACCGACAAAATTTGTTGACACTCCGCTTTTATCTCTGAAGCGATTTTGGCCACATTTAGGCCTATTTGCAAACTTCCCCGAGCGTTCGCTGGCCAAATTGTGGCTAATTTGAAGATATTAAAATTAAGATTAGAATTATTTCAAGAACAATGAGTATCCAGCAGAAATCAGAAGGAGAATCACAGCAGCCAACAAAACATACTTCTCTTTGCTGCCAATGTTTAAGTCACGTAGTGTCCACAGTAAAACCAAAATAACCATATATAAGACCATTGTTAGAACTGTATTGGCATATGGATGTGAGGCGCTGACACTGACGGTAAAGATGGCTGAAATGCTGGATACTTTTGAAAGAAAAGTGCTGAGAAGAATATGTGGACCCGTGAAAGACGGTGAACAGTGGCGCATCCGGTACAATTACAGAATTGTATGATATATATAAGGCCCCTAGCATCTCAGTACATATGAGACTCCTCAGGTTGAGATGGGCTGGGCATGTACAGAGAATGCCGGATACACGCGTCCCAAAAAGAATTTTGACTGGACACCCAGGTGGAAAGAGAAAAGTGGGAAGACCCAGGCTGAGGTGGGAAGACGAAGTAAGAGGGGATGCAGCACAGCTTCTCCAGGTATCAAATTGGAAGTCAGCCGCTGAGGACAGGAGGAGTTGGAGGCGACTGTTGCAGGAGGCCAAAGCTCGATATGGGCTGTAGCGCCTTCGAAGAGAGGAAGAGAGAATTATTTCAAAAGTTCTGCGATTGATCACAAAGATAATTTAGTATTTTCACTTCACAAGAGATGTTTGTCATCTCTTCTGAATTATTTGATATTGACGTTTTGCGAACCGAAATTATTGAAATATTTTGAAGTGAAAACTTCTTTAGCACCGTTGTGATTTGAAATTACATGAACGAAAAATAGCGACACTAAAAAGAGACAAACACATACATCTATAGGATTTAGCTCGCGAGAAAATGAGATAGTATAATCGGTCTCTTTTTGTCCGGTGCATTGTAGCCTCCCCAGTCCCCACTCATGTCTACTTTTTAGTTTTTTAGTTTTCTGAATGTTTCACTCCTGCCGCGTGTGGATAGCACACCTTGTTTTTTTTTCTTACAAATCCTTGATCATGTGTTACACATTAAAAAAAATTATACCTGGGATTATAAACCGGGCTACAGACAACATAGATGTCATAATATTTAATATTCTCAAAATGGGTACCACGTACGCCAATTTTAAAGCAAGTTATAACCAAAATTCTTGCGTTCATAAAATTAACAATTTTTTCGTAATTTTTTTATTAATCGTAGGATAAACCATTAAATGTAGGTGCTTTCAATGTCTCTGTTATTAGTCGACTATATATAACTTTTGAGACCCCGGGCGTTTCTGAGTTCAAAAGTTGAAATAATTGACACACCCTTGACCGCGTCGGTCTAACGGACCGATAACAGTAATAAAGTATCCCATGTCCACTCGGCACCAACGCGCGCGCCGCACTAAACAATACCTAACAACGAATCAAAAAGCTACTAAAGACCATAAAGTCCCAGTGAAGTCAATTTTTGAGTTGAATTATTGATTTGTCTGAGTGAGAGACCAACGCGCGAGTATACAAAGGTTAAAAAAATTTCAAAAATGCTATGATTATTATTAATTTAACTAAATGAAATCAAAAGTTTGTCGTACACAGAATTTGAAATGCTGTCAAAACCACAAAATTTTATGATACCAATTTTGTTGTACCTACCACATACTTATTTAAGCAAAAAGTTAGTTTCATTTAATCTCAAATTTAAAAGCCACAACCCAACTGTTTCTGCGAATTTGTAACTATTCGCTCGATGATGTTACTGCTTTTTCAAAGCTAATAATCCGTAAACCATAATATATAATGTCTGACCGCGATCTATTCAGCTTTAAAACTAACAACATTGGATTCATTTGCGGTACTAATTATTGCCTGAATGCAAGGAACAAGTGCAAACATTCAAAATTGTTGAAATTGTTTCATTTGAACTGATATTCATTTTGTTAGTAGACATTGGATTATACGCATTTGCATTTGCGCCTACAATGCATATTTGAGCCTTTTCGGTTATTAATGCATACATTAAATAATAAAATACGTTTACAGGGATAGCATGACCCCGATAGATTTTAATCAGCGATTCCTCAGCATATTTGGAGTAAAAAAGGCAGATGTCATTTTGCTGTTCGATGATATTTTTTCTATAACAAAAAACAAACATATTTTCAATCATACGTCGCCACTGATCACACTCCCATAAGTTCCGACATGATCACATGATGTGCGAGTATACATAACATAACTGTAAAGTAATCTCTAAACCCGAGATTTATGGCTAATAGCCAAATAACTAAAAGTCCAATAGAATAAAATTCTTGTAAACAAACTCTTTCCCTCACCCTATATGTTATTTATACGTAGTTTAAAAATAATTTGTACCAGTATCAAGATGGCTTTAACGAACTGAAACCGGTTACCGTCAAAAAAATAAATTAAATGCAAATAAGTTTTTTTATTGGTTTTATTATTTTATTATATTAATGCCGACGGTCGACAAACGGACCGCCCGTTTCTGCAAAGAGTCGATGTTATTTTTCAGGTATTTTGGAGCTCCAGACCAGAGGTGGCTGCCAAATTCAACTGTGGGGCGTACTAAATCACAATTTGTACAGGGTTAGCAGTTGTGTACTATTAAAGTATCTGCGGGCCCTGTACAGTAGGCCCAGGTTTTGGGAGGCTAACTTTACTCTGGCTTCGATGGAGCCCCCATACCTGAGCTGGTCACTTAGGGTTACACCAAGCATATCAATGGAGGGCCTGTTCGGAAGATTGCTTCCATTGAAAGAGACTAGATTTTCATTTCGATCCCTTTTAGACGTAATCAGACAACATTAAATTCAACGAAATTATTTTTATCCCGAGAGAAAACACTCTCGAGGTAACCGTCCTTAACGTCCAGCGGTAAGGCTCTTGACTCGCACACCGAAGGTCGCGGGATCGAATCCCGGCGTGGCAAATAAATTTTATTTGATTAAATTGTGTCATTTTCCAATTCATTCATTTTAAATAATATATACCTAGTATATTTGCGGCACGTTCGATACTCTCAGTATCGTCCTGGTGTAAGACCACCATTCAGAATTGAAACGTCGCTTGAAATGGCATTAGCCGTGTTTGGTGACCAGCCAGGTACTTCCCCACCATCCTCTTCCCTATCTCCTTCCCCTCCCCACTACCTTCAGCCTCACAACATTCCCCAATTGGGGATGCCATAGTCTCACTGGCTTCAGACGGGAGCAGTTGGGACTCTTGTGCGGTATTCATATATAAAAAAATAATAATGTGTTTGTTTTGTGCTGAAATCATTTTGGCAAAGTCAGTCAATAACTGAAGTAAAAATAAACATCGCTACACCAAGGAAAACGAGAACGTACCGAAAAACTAAATACTGTTTTTGAAAGGTAATAAAATACGCTTTCAAATTTTATAAATGGAAATAAACATATTATAAATTTTTTTAAATGTAAAAATTTTGCGTGCAAACATAAAAAAAGTTTTAAAAATTGCTCTCCCCCTTTTCTAACTAAAATTACTGATAAAGAAAAAATAATGCGTGCTAATGTTATTAGACAAATATATGAATTATAAAAGTTAATAATTTTTAGTATTTTAAAGTGTGTTATGAACAAGTTCTATAAAGTATTATAAACAAATGTAGTATTAACGTTATTGTGACCTCATTTTTTTGTCGTTCCATGTAAAAATAATTTTAAAAAAAATTCCCAAAGTTTTATAATTTTTTTGCAAAATGCGGTTTGAAACTTTGGTTTCATTAAGGTCCACAGTCCTACATCATCCTTCTTTCGTGGTTAACTTTTATATTAGAACTAGCTGACCCGGCGAACTTCGTACCGCCTCAGAATCAATTAACTTTTGTGTTAACTTATTAGCTGAATTAAATTCAATTTTTCAATCAAGTTACAAATTACACAATGAAGCAACTATCGATGCGCAACTGTCCGTGGTTTGTTTTTGTCAGTATCAGAGATGGCGTTGTGTACGATTTATAATTTTTGTGATTTTCATTCTTTTCCACTTACTTACGGGAAATGCGTTTAATTTTCTTTACACGTGTGAGGGAGATTTAATATATATGTTGTATTTTTCCCGTGGAGGGATGTAGACATACGTTCACCGTTTGTCCCATTTTCGACTGTTGACATAGTGTGTAAGAAAGAGGGGCATTATATGTTTAAGAACAGAAGCAAAACAAACAGCGCATTGACATTTGACGCTTTTGAATTTTTGGAATTCACTCACTACTCTATATTACACGTACCACAATATTCCTGCATCTCTTTCAAAATATGAGAATTCGTTCCATACAAAATGTACGAGGCAAAGAATTTTCTTCATAACTTATTTTTCGTGAATTTTTCCGATGTTATAGCTATTCTGCTATTCGGGGCGGAGACAAATCCAACACATCAAAGATCATAAAAATCTCTCTAGCCGTTCTTGAGTTGGTGAGTTTAAATGGTGTAACTAACCCGAATTTGTTTTATGTATTAAGATATAAAGCGTGGTATTTTCTAACTTTATAACTATATTTCATATTTCTCCCTACGATAGTAAGGGAGACACAACAATTCCTACGAGACTTGTATGAGTTGTTCCTAAAACCGAACAAAATAGCCTGACGGGTTAAGAGGGTATTACCTGAGAAAACCAGAAATATGTCATTTTTAAATCAGATTTTAAATGTATTGACTCTTTTCCACAAAAAATTATAAATGAATTTCTAAAGATTGTAGCATGTAGATCTAGCATTCGCATGTTTTAAATTTTGAGAAAAAATGTTTATTTTTAGTATAATAAGGTTATACCATAGGTCGTTGGCATATTTGTTAAATTTTCAAAATAGATTTTGTATTATACCACACCCATTTCAAATCATATAATCATTCAGTAAAATAAATTAATATATTATCTAGGTATCGCATGTTTTAGAATTTTAATTTCAGTTTCAATAAAATCATAAAAAAATATATACATACGCACATATACAAGTGTTTCTTGACGAAAATTGGTCCGTTTGTGTATTTATTTGCGCACTTACAAACTAATATATTTCAGATTTTTTTAACATTCTTATTTAACTTAGGCATTATTGAAAAATGATAAATACTTATTATCAAAAAATAATAAAAGTACATCATTTTAATAGTTTTATCATCACGCCTTTCAGCATTTTTGGATGTAGGTATAAATTAAAGCTAATTTGGAATGAAAAAAAATCGATATTGAGTTATGATTTTAAAAAGCTGGTACGGAGAATAATTAATCTTTCTCATTGTAACCGCCCTGCACGATCGTAAGAACAACTTTCGACGAAATATGGATTTTCGGCCAAATAAACTTTAATCGTCCGCACATTTTTAACGGTATTCATAGTTTGGGAAAATACATTCGTTTATTCAAAGCATACAAATTCCATATTTTTTGCCCTTGGGTTATATCTTGCAAGGCAGATAACTTTAGCATAACGTTTTATCATTATTCAAAACTACCTTTTTGCTTTTTATATGCCTTCGCATGGTCTAACCCACGCGCAAAAAGTATGGGAGGTTTTATGTTTTGAATAAGCGAATTGCTGTAATAAACTCACCCTTTGGATGCAAAGGGTACTGCCGCCGGGAACCATTTATTGGATAACCAACACCACTGCCATAGGTCACCCCAAGTGGTACGCTGCGTTTGGTGACTTAGCAGGGGTGCTCGGATTCATTGGGTGAGGTTTGTCCGGGTTTTGGCGGCAGATGCATCTGACCACCTGCTGCGTGGCGGGCCGGATCGAGAGAAACTGGTTGCGGGAAGCCTTTTGACTTCTCCAGCATGTCTCTCTCAACCCATCGCCTTGCACTGCAATTCGAGGGATGGATTCATACATCTGCCACTCCTGGACACTGACCCCTATATTCCTAACCTTCTCCTCATACATTTTTCCTTCTCAGAATTTCCTCTCCTTCCTTTCCTTAAAAAGACCCTCCACACAGCATCCGCTAAGATGAAATAGGCCCTAAGGGAAACTATTTTCTTCAGGACCTCCTGGAAAAGGAGCCCACGTAAAAAAAAAGATCTGAACTGCCAGGAACATCCCCACCTTCCTCTTTCCCATCTCCTTTTCCTACCAACTACCTTCAGCTTCACAACATACCCCAATTAAGGATGCCGTAGTTTCATTGGCTCAATGCGGTTGGGAGCAGTAGGGACTGTTATCACATTAATAAAAATATAAATGATATTGGTGTTCGGTAACATTTTTAACGTTTAAAAAAATTTTTTTTCGTGAAAACATTTAAAAAATCAGTAGGTATTGGACAGGTAAGATTGGGGTGAGAAGTTAGGCGGTTACCCGGTTGAGTGACTTGTGAGTAAGAGTTTTTTTCGTTTGGTTTTGAAGAAAATAACAAATAAAAAAAAAAACAAACTTTAAAAAAGTCTCAAACCATTGGTTAAATTTTCCTACTGACATACAGAATACTTTTTAACGGATGAAGTGAAAACTTCTTTAGCACCGTTGTGATTTGCAAAAGAGACTAACACATACATCATCAATAGGATTTAGCCTGCGAGAGGATGAGATAGAATAATCGGTCTCCTCTTTGTGCGGTGCTTCATAGCCTCCCCACTTTTGTATACTTTAGTTTTCTGAAGGTTTCACTTCTACTTCGTGTGAAATGCACACTTGTATTTTTAATTTGATGGATGTAAAAAAATGTTTAAATGGTTTTCTTTTACTTTCTCTAGTGCCCTTTCCTACGGGAGTTTGATGAAAGAGGCCATGTTTAATGACAAATAGTATCTAAAGGAAATATTGCAAAATAAACTAGGACAATATTTCATCGTTAAATAATATATATAGTCGTAAATGATAAAGTAATCTCCTCTGAATTTCTTCCCTGTCACTAATCTACTGTCATCCCGTCTCCTCCAATTTTATCTCATTCTTTTATAGTAAAGAGATAATCGACTGTAGTGTTTTTTTAGAGCTGTAGTTTAGTTTTTAGTTTAGTTTAGACCCGGCCACGCGTTGCTGTGGCTAATAAAATACAACGTCATCTACTGGTTGGTTATCCAACCTTTATAACCACAGCCGTCTTTGAGTTTATCGCGAAGAGACAGACAGATGCCGCGGAGGACTTTATTTTATAATGCGTAGAGATGGTGTGAAAGATTATAATAATGTTCATGAAATGCTTGGGGTAACTAATTAATTAATACTGTATCCGTCAAAATAACTTTTCAATTACCGCAATGTACGTGAACATGTTTTAGAAGATAGAATGGGTATAGTAAGCTATCCGTAAAAGATAGATATATGCCTTCACGGACTTTTTTGTAGATCTATAAAAGAGGAATATCCCGCCATGCATTGTTTGGTTATATCCCAAAAGGATTAGGCAGCGTTTTCGATGAAAGCCACCAGGCGACTGGACTTTTTCCGACACTTCTAACAATTATCGTTATGTTTCAACCAATTTACACAAATCCTTGACAAATTACATACCTAAACCTTCCTCACGAAATACACTATCTATTGGTGAAAACCACAGGAAAATCCGTTCAGTACTTTTCGAGTTTATCGCGAACAGACAGACAGACAGACAGACGACGCCGACGCGGGGGACTTTAATTTATAATATATAGAGATATGTAGAGATTTCTAGCAATTTACACAAATCCTTGACAAATTACATACCTAAACCTTCCTCACGAAACACACTATATATTGGTGAAAACTGCATGAAAATCCTTTCAGTAGTTTTCGAATTTATCGCGAACAGACAGACAGACAGACAGACGACGCGGGGGACTTTAATTAATAATATGTAGAGAAGAAGAGATAGAGAGAGAGAAGATGTAGAGATAGAGATGTAGAGATTTTCACAAATCCTTGACAAATTACATACCTAAACCTTTCTCACGAAACACACTATCTATTGGTGAAAACCGTATGAAAATCCGTTCAGTAGTTTTCGAGTTTATCGCGAACAGACAGACAGATAGACGACGCTAACTAACTAACTAACTAACCATCACGCCGTTTCCCCGCAGGGGTAGGCAGAGAGGACGGACCGCCAAACATCCCGGTCTTGGCACACATTCCTTGCCTCGTTTACATTCATACAACGTCTCATACATTCTCTTCTATTATTCTGACTCTTGACATGGCCCGACTCAAGTATCTGATTCACTTGGTCGTGCCATGTCTTTCTTGGGCGTCCTCGACTTCTTCTACCATTCACATTTGCGTCATATATTCTCTTTACACTCCTTTCCTCGTTCATTCTCTCTACATGCCCAAACCATCGGAGCGTTCCTTTCTTGATCTTACTCATCACGCTTACATCAGCCTTGCATTCTTTGCGGATTTCCACATTTCTCACACGATCATACATGGTTTTACCACACAAACGCCTCAGGGATCTCATTTCTACAGCGTTCAGTCTACTTTCATCCTTCCTCTGCCAGTTCCATGCCTCACTGCCATACATCAGGGTAGGTACCAGTACTCCATTATGGACGGCTAGTTTCGCGTCTTTGGACAGTTTTTTGTTGCTGCCAACGGCGTTCAGTCCTCCATTAATAGAGTTACCTGCATTCACCCTTCTTTCAATATCTCTATCAGCCTTCCCATCTCTCGTAAACATACTTCCCAAATAAACAAACTCATCCACCTGCTCCAAGTATTCATCATTCACAACTATATTGCATACTGTTTTCGTACTCTCTCTTTCAAACACCATGACTTTAGACTTACTTACATTCATCATTAACTCATTCTTCATGCATACTTCGTTCATTCTTGACACGAGAGACTGTAGATCTTCCATACTGTTAGATATCAGCACCGCATCATCAGCATACAACAGGCAACATACTTCTAGATTACTCAATTTCGCACCCAATCCCATCTCTTTCAATTCTTGCATACAATTTATTTATTTATTTATTTATTGAAAAAAAATAAGAAGTACATGAGAAACATAAGCTGCATATCTCACTAGGGCATTCCTGTATCGAGATATGCAGTTTTACATTGTAATTTAAACAAAAAAACATACATATGAACTAAATAAAAATATAATTATAAACATATAAAAAAAATATAACAATAAGCAAATTAAAGATAACATAACAATAAGCAAATTAGATACTATAACAATAAGCAAATTAAAAAGTACATAATATTATATAAGTTAAGTTATTAAATTTGGATTGTATGAAATATAGCTGAATTCCAGAATGATTTATGATACAAGCGACAACATGGGTAATCCAAAACCATCACTCTCAGTTATTATACATATTTTGACCATTTTCTTGAATAAATGTAATGTACCAATAGTTTTTATTTTTTCATTGAGCATATTATAAAGCAACGGAGCTTTATATGAAAAACTTCTTTGTCCAAAGGATGTTTTGGTATGTACCGGCTGATACATTAAAGAAGAGCCCAATCTAGTGATGCGCACTTGTTGTGATCTTTTCGCAGTGATAATGTTGTTGAAAAATTTACAGAGAGCCTGTATTATGTACAACTGCCTTATTGTCATAATTTTGCTTTCGCTATATAGTATCTGTGATGAATACATAAAACTTTTCTTGAACATTATTTTTAAAATTAATTTTTGTGCAATATTTAAAGGCTCTAGAGTAGTCTTATGGCAAGAACCCCAACAAATAACGTTATATGAAAGCATTGATTGAACAAGAGCATAGTATACAGTTCTTAGTGTAATTTTGTCCAATATATTTCTTAGAGTCTTGAAGATATAGGCTAGCTTTCTTATTTTTTTTGTTAATATAGTAATATGATTGTTCCATTTTAAATTTTTATCAATAATTAAGCCAAGATATTTGATATTGTCTACTCTTTCCAAAGATTGACAATTACACTCCTGTACACAACAATGTATTTTTAAAGAGCGGTCCAAAGATGGTTGATTTACAGAAGAAATACTAAAAGTAATATATTTAGTTTTGCTCATGTTTAAGGTTAACAAGTTTTGATCAAGCCAATTTTTGACTGCCCTTAATCCTGCCTCGCACTTAGCATACGTATCATCCCAAGTATCACCAGCAAACACTAAAACAGTGTCATCTGCAAATACAATTGAAGAACCAGAAAATGGCAGTTTACAGAGGTCATTAATATATAACAAAAATAAAATTGGACCCAGAACACTACCCTGAGGAACACCATATACAATTGATTTGTTTGAACTAATATGATCATTAATCATTACTCTTTGTGTTCTATTTTCAAGATAAGTTCTGAACCAATCTAGAGCTTTATTAACAATACCCATTGAACTGAGTTTTTTTAATAGTAAACCGTGGGATACGGTATCAAATGCCTTAGACAAGTCTAAGAAGACAGCCATGGCTTTATTGCCAGTATCCAGAGCTTCTACGACTGTGGTTATCATTTTTAATGCAGCATCACTAGTTCCCATGTTCTCTCGAAAGCCAAACTGATTATCTGAAAGAATTTCATATCTTTTTACATAAGACATCAACCTAATTTTAGCTAACTTCTCTATAATTTTTGATAGGGTGTTTAGCAGGGATATAGGTCGATAGTTATTGACGTCTGTATTATCCCCTCCTTTAAACAAAGGAATAATTTTGGCATTTTTGCAGTGATCAGGGAATAAGCCATTCTCACAATTATTCATATATAGATTGAATAACCACGGCGACATTACGCAGCCTTGTTTAACACCTTTTGTGATGTCAAACCACCCCGTAAAATCGCCGTTCACCCTAACACATGCAACGCTTCCCTCATACAGAGACGCAATTGCCTGTATGAGATACTTATTCACTCCATACTTGGACAATACCTTCCATAGCTTTTTCCTGTCAACTCGGTCGTATGCTTTTTGTAGATCTACAAAGGCACAGAAGAGTTTCTGTTTTTTTGCAAGAAACTTTTCAGTGAGCATACGCAATGAGAAAATCTGGTCCATGCATCCCCTTCCACTCATAAAAGCACCTTGCACATCCCATATTTTATCTTTTGTTTCCATTCTTACCCTTTCAATCAATATTCTACCATACAACTTGCCCACTGTACTAAGAAGGCTAATAGCCCTATGATTCCCACATTCCATACGTGACCCTTTACCTTTGTACAATGGCATGATTACAGCCCTTCTCCAATCTAATGGCGTGTAACCCTCCTCTAAACATTGGTTAAAAAGTCTGCACAACCATGTGAGAATAATACGGCTATCTCCTTTAAAGTATTCGGCAGCAATATTGTCGAAACCCACAGCCTTACCATTTTTCATACATTTAATAGATTTTTTTATTTCATCCATGCTGATTTTGGTAACATTCACTCCATCATCGTTCATAACCGATTCACCGCTTGGATCACAGTCACTCGGGTTACTTTCGAAGACCTCCTCGAAATATTTCATCCATCTCTCTTTAATTTCATTCTCATTCGTCAACATTTGTCCATCTTTCGATTTTATCACTTTCATGCTTCCGTTCTCTGGTCCACTCCGGGATCTTTTGACCTCCTTCCAAAACAGTTTTATGTTTTCTTGGAAGTGGTTTGTTATTTTGATTCCCTCTTCTTCTTCCAGGCGTTTTTTCCGTTCTTTCACCCCAACACTTACTCTTTTCTTGCATACCTTATACACTTCTTTCGCTCGATCTCTCTCTTCGCTTGAAACACTGCCAGTCACTATCAAATGTAACCATGCTTTCTTCTTCTCTGAGACCAGTGCTTTGATCTCATCATCCCACCATGCATCACCTTTTTTCCTACCTTGCTTACTTATTCCACACACGTCTCTAGCAGATTCGCATAGACTCACCTTAATGTGGTTCCATGTTTCCTCTATGCTTAGACCGTTCATTTCCTTCTCATTCAATCTCATTTCTGCACACTTCTCATACTCACTTCTGACATACTCGTTTTGTAGTTTTTCTATTTTGATTCTTGTTGGAGCTGATACCGTTTTCACCTTAGAGCGCCAGCCGCGAAAGAGGTTTACTTTTGACACCACCAGAAAGTGGTCAGTTTCAACCTCAGCCCCTCTGAAAACTCTTGTGTCCTCGGTAACGGCTCTCAACCTAGAGTCAATTAGATAGACGACGCGGGGGACTTTAATTTATAATATGTAGAGATATTCTGTCACCATGGAAACTAATTAAGAATTTGAGGATTAAGTTTAATGGAAATGTAAATAAATATTTATTTAATTTTAATTTAGTTTATTAAGGACATATTCAAATACAATTTAATATTTTGTAGTGAATATAATATAAACCAGTTAAGTTCCAATAATATTTTTTTGTTTTGGTTGCAGTGTTCTTAAACTCTAATATTTACGTTACGCGCGGTTTTACCTATATAAGTTGCTGGGCAATCGTTGAAATCAACCAATAACCCTATTTAGTTAACCGGTTTAGATAACAAAAAATGGACATAAATGGACATAATAAGTACATGAAAAGAACAAAGGTATGTATCGTAAGATATTTTTAAGTAATATTAGTATCCCCATTCCGTAATGAAATTGTAACTTTCGCGGCTATCAATGCTTTTTTTTTCGATATCAAAATTTCTAGATAAAATTCACCTCAATAGGTCACCCCAAGTGATTTGCTACGTTTAGCGACTTAACAAAGGTGCCGGGTTCATGGAGTAAGGTTTGTCTAGGTCTTTGCGGCACATGCGTTTGCCCACAATCTGCGTAATTGAGGGAGACCTAACCTAGACCTCTCCATCCGGAATCTCTTGACCCATCGCCATGGACCGCAGTGAGAGGGATGGATTCATATGGCCGTTACTCTTGGACACATTGACCCCCATTGGATTCCTACCAACCCCTCATACTTTTTCCTTCTCAGAACTTCAAATCTTCCTATTACTCAAAAGACCCACACAACATCCTCAAATATGACATAGGCCCTGAGGAGAATTATTTTCCTCTTGGACTGCTGTGTGGAGCAATGTAAATATGAACAGTTTTATAAGACATCAATGGTAAAATAATTTATGACAGAGTAGGTACTATTTTGTTTTCATTTATAAGCAAAAACTTTATCTCTACACATTACAAATTAAAGTCCTCCGCCGCGTCTGTCTGTCGTCTGTTCGCGATAAACACAAAAACTACAGAACGGATTTTCATGCGTTTTTCATCAATAGATAAAGTGATTCACGAGGAAGGCTTTAGTATATAATTTGTCAAGGTTTTGTGTAAATTGGTTGACATATAATGGAGAATGTTTGCATGTGGTGGACGAGCGGGCTAGCAAATGGGCAGTGTGCATTTGATTTGTAAGCAAATCTACAGTTTTATGCCGAGGTTGATGAAATTTTGCACATGTGACCTTCAAGACAAGATGAAGGTCACTGTCTACATTTGTTTTCGAAAACTCTGTGTAAAGCACCGGCATCACGAAAAACGTAGAAATAATCAATGTCACCCTGTCTTACAGAAATACGTTTTCTTTCATCAAAGTATTTTTAAACACTCACATTTTGATTGGAGAAATCAGAACGCCATCTATCTATGACATCTCGAAATTCGATATGTGATCTCCGCGTTACAAATTGGTCTGAGAAATCAAGTTTCTAATTTCCAATTATAACTTCTATCAGAAACGAGTACAGCGGAATGTTTGCAATGTATTTTTTTCTTATAAAGATTTTTATTTTCTCAATTACGAGTTTTCGTTTCTACATGTCCCGTCAATGAAGTCATGGAAAAATACACTGTTTTTTCAGTAAAAAACACCGAATATTTTCCAAATTGATCCTACCTTCAAAGCGAGCGACTCCCTTTGAGAGAAATGCCGAAATTGTTTTAATGTGCAGATATTTAAAACAAATTTTATATTTATTTTCCTAACATTATTTTTGCAGCAAAATTCCACGTTCAATCATTGAAGACAATATTAAGAGGAAATCGGACGGCGTTCTGTCCGTATAAAGGTATTCCCCAATTTTCTCTCAGGATTTAGTCACTAGTGCAAATTAATGTTTTTAACATATCCACTGGAGCGACAGCCCAATTTAAAACTTTTTTTCTCCGATTGCGCGAGTTTTATAAATAGCCCACATTAAAAAAAAATCATACCTCCGAATTTTAATATGGAGACATACAAATTGATTATAGGTATATATGAATTCACATCTTTTGACGATTATTACATATTCGTAGGATTTATAAAATAAAATATTATTAAATCGTAAACTTCTACTTAATTTCTAAGAAATAATTGAAAATTTGCCAAAATTGGCAGCAAAGCCATCCAAGGTATTTTTAAAAGTGCCATATTGTGGCAAAAAGCTCTCCAGTGGATAATGTAGATATCGACCTCTAGCGTTTAGGTTGTTAGCATTGCCGCTTATACGGCCATTTGCTAAACCAAAACCTGGAAAGGACACGCAATACATAGGCCAACAGAACTAGCTCAGAGCCGGCAGCAAGCAAGGTTCCTCTTAAAACCAAGGCGAGTGTTGTGGTTCACTTGTGAATTCCTCCTCCTTCTTTCCTCACAATCTCCAGGTCTCTTTCCTCAATCAGAACACAGTTTTGCACGTAAAGGGTTTATTCATTTAGAAGGAGACAGGGTTTTACAATTGCCAGCCTCGGCAAACTACACATGGGTACTTGCTAGGTATAGAATTTCTAACATGGCGGGGAACTTCTCTCTACTCAACTCTCAATACGTATTAGTGAATTTAAACGCAGGAAGTAGCACACAAAAGGAGGCAAAGGTTTATTTTACTCACAAAGCTGGAAATGAGGTAGCCGTCCGACAGGCTACTGTGGGCTGGAGCCTTCTCGTGCACAACACACATTATAGAAACAATCACGAGTTTTTAGGTTCTCGAACAGCGCACTAGCGCAATCACTGTTGTTAAGCCCGCGACCAGCCGGGGAATGAATGCCGGGTGCCGTTCGGCACTGGGGGTTAATTCACTAGCTCCTCGCAACAGGAATAAGGGGGTCTATTCTTTATCTTTTGTAACGTAACACTTCCCCCCTCGCCGCAATAAAAGCGACGTGGTAATGGAGCAGTAGGGCTAAGAAATCCTCTTACCCTTCCAGCACTTGTGCAAAAAAAAACATTTAAGAGAAAAAGGAGAGAGAAAGAGAAAAAAGTTGCTAGCTACAAAATAGTAGAAAACAAAAACAAAAGAGAAAAAGCATGGTGAACAAAGAATTATCTATGAATGTACACGAAAGAGCAGTGACATACATAAATATAAACAAGGACCTGCTGGAGAAAGGTACAAGGGTTATGCAGTGATAGAAAAAAAATGACTCTAAATTGTATCATTGGTCTGTGAGCTATGTTTGCGTAGCGTGGTTTGCGTAGGATGTCTGGGGTGTTTGAACGTAACACTGAAGTTACAAGGTTACTTTGTCACAGTAACCTGGCCCGTTTGAGATTACACTCAAGGAACACTAGGGCCTTAAAGAAAACACGAAGAAGAGAACGCAGGATGAGGCTTCTTGGTGGTGGAGAGGGTTCTACCTGTCACAGAGGTCAAAAAGGTAGCTGCTTCCGGATCCTGTGGGTGGGCCAGTATGACATCATTGAGGTACTGGAGAGTGGAATTGTGATTGGTGGTTGGTCCTTTATAGAGGTGGTTTGTGTGCATGACAGCCGTTGTTGTGATGGTGGTTGGTACACTGGTTTGTATACAGTGGGATTGTTGTGTGAACAATCGTTGGTATTGTTATTTGTGCAAGGGCACAGGAGCATTGGCATGATGGCAACAGAGCATTTGCAAGGTGCAGCTGGAACATTTGCAAGATGCAGCAGGAATATTTGTACAATGGCAACAGGAACATTTGCGAGATGCCGCAGGAACATTTGCACAATGGCAACCGGAACATTTGCAAGATGCCGCAGGGACATTTGTACAATGGCAACAGGAACATTTGCAAGATGCCGCAGGGACATTTGTACAATGGCAACAGGAACATTGCAAGATGCCGCAGGAACATTTGCATGATGCAACAGGAACATGAACCAACCTAGAGCTGACGTGCTCGGGTTTGTTTGAGTGATGGTTTTGTGATGATACAATTCGCAACTACACGCACGACTCACACTAGGTTAAGTTAGGTGCGGTCGGGTGCTTTTGGTATGCAGGGTTTGAAGGCATGGGACCTCCGTGACGGTAGTGAAGGCAGCATGAAGAGAGGCGCAGGTGTAGATAGGGTGAAGAGCTGCTGGTCTTCTCATTAATCCGGCGAAAAAATTATTATTAGAACAAAATTCTTGAAGTTTTACCTGCCTGGTAGACCAATGATGAAAAGGTTTGGAGAGAAACAAGGTGTGCATGTTGAGAAAGATTGGATTTGTTTGACGTGTAGACAGAGAGAGAGACGGAGAGAGAGTTAACTAAATGCAACTACAGACTTATACATATTACAAAGGTACGTATTAAAGGAAGGTTCTGTTTAACCCATTTAGTTTTTTTTTTAAACTAAATACATTTCCAAGAACACGTGGGTAAGGGTTTGTACGTATGACAAAATGCCCCGTTCGAAAGAAGTTGGTCTTCCATGACCTATGCTCACGTCTATACGGTAGCATTTTTTCTACTTTCGAAGAACAAAAACATTGAGTACAAATAAGTTATGAAAAGTGGGAAAGGAGTAGGAAGTTGAAAGGATCCGTGTATGAAGGTTGTCCCATTTGACAAACGAAACGCCAAGTGCGTAACGCATATATCCCCATTCACGGATAATTTCGAGGAAGGGAAAGGGTGACAATTGGGAACATTTGAACGAAGAAAACTGCTGAGGACTCGGCTATTTCCGAAATTCGACCTCTGAGTGGAAGGTGAAACAAGGTCTACAACAGTTATCCTGGCACATAACAATACCATTTGGTAGTGTAGAACAAAAGGAATACACTGACATAAAAGAGTCTAATCCTCCACGTGTATTGGGTAGAAGATTAGAGGGTCGTTTTATTCTCCTACTTGTTTGCGAGAAATGACAGACCCTTGCTCAAATCTCACAAACCTGGGGGGTTTTCTTGTTCGTCTCCCAGACAACGAGTTAGGTGTTTTTTGTGTCCATCAACTTAACTCCTACGACACGATGCCCCATAATCATGAGTGAAGCGTATGATTAGTCCTTTTGAGATAGTGGATAGTTCCTGGGTTCTTGTGACAGGAAGTCCACGGGCATGTTAATGAGTATTCTGCTGCAAAAGCAATAATTTTCTGATAACAGAAAATAAAAGGCGTGTGATCTACACTTGGTAGGTCACACAAACATGGGGGTAGATATTATTTCGTTCGCACGACTCATGGTGAATATTGTCACGTTTTCACGTCTCACGTGACAGGAATGAATGATTTACAACAAATTTGCCCAGTATTGAAAGACAGTAACCCAATAGGTATTTAAAACAATTTAATGAGATAAATCACCCTCTCGATCAACAACCCTGTGTTGACGAGCAGACAATGAGTAGTTATGACGGACTCCCCGTGACGTGTAAAAACACAAAGATATTATGAGATTCGCATCTATAGCAGTGGATATTGTAAGGTTCACTCCTATAATAGTAGATATCGTAAGGCTCGCGCCTATAATGTTACAAAAGTTTACGTTCAAAAAGGTGGGTCCCCATTCAATACAGACGGCGGGTTGCAATGATGTAATTAATACGGCACTGTTGTAGCTTAATAAATCCATATTAGCATACGTTACAAGACTTGCCAAAAGGCGATAAACACAAATTTTATTGAAGATCTGGCCAAGATTTTAAACTTCAAACAAGAATAATGGTACAATAAAGGACAAAAGAAACTGATGTCATGATAAAATATTGTACCTCATAATGAAGTTGTATATGTACAAAGAACAATGTTAATGACGGGACGAAACGTATTGTCACTTTTATAACAAAAAATTTTTTTTTCTCAGAATCCGACAAAATACGATTATGGAAAAAAAATAGAGCAATTGGGTTGAGCGCCATTCTAATTTTTGGAAAAAGAAGAAAAAACCACAAGTAGCAACAAGGTTGCTCTTGAATTGTTTCGAATCCAGCGAATGTGACCTGATAGGTGTGTTCATTTGGTGTATTCGAAACGATCCCCAATATACAACATTACTATGAATGTGTAGGATGGGGTGAAGAGGAAAAAGAAAAAAAAAGAAAAAACGGGAGGATTTCCTATTATAACAGAAATCGTCGCGACATTCTTACAATATGGTGCTGTGACCATAGTAGCGAGCTGCGGCAATGGTCTGAAACCAATGGTTATTATACAGACTTGCACTTATAATTTTATATTTACAACATTAGGGTAGGGACGTACTGGTACGACAAAAACCCGACACAAAACAATTAAAAAAAGGTGATATGACAAGATGAGACGATGAGGTGAGAAAAAAAACGCGCGGATGCTGCAAGAATTGTGAAAAGGAAAGCGACGTCTCGGAGCAAGAGTTTTCCGGAACCGTTGATGGTAGGGGGAAAAGGAGGCCCTTTCCCGAAGTGATCAATTTCAGGAAGAGGATGCATGAAAACGGTGCCCCAAGAGGTGCTCTTGTGGTACAGCAGGCAAAGCACGCAGGATGTACAAGAACATATAAAATTATGCAAAAAGAAAAAGAATGTACAGGAGTTAGGCTACCGTTGGCATTGATGTGCCTTCGGGTGTAAGGATTACCTTACGAATGCCCATATGGGTGATTATTTACATTTAATAATTACAAGTAACTCACGTCATTTATGACAAGAATTATAAGACTTCTAAAGAGACCGCATCGCACTGATTGACGACTGGCCAAGAGAGGTCAGGGGCGTAATAATGGTCAGGGTTAACAAGATGCATGTTTTGCCAATTTGATAACGCCTGAGTACTTGATGTGATGGAATTTACTGATTCCGTGAGAGGTGACTTCCAGTTGAAATTGCAACCTCCTGATGTATTTTTTGTTGTAGAAAGAAGCATATAGAGTAAGGCATTTTTTGGATTTATTCCTAGGAGAAATCTTTCTATTTCTCAGGGCCTGTAGTAGTTCTTCCTTTCTTGAAGTAAGAATGTGCGGTATTATACCCAGCGTAACTTGAGGAACTTCCATGGTGTATAGGATCGTGTCAGAGTGACCTTATGTTGGAAAAAGTGAGAACTAGACTCGCAATTGGAAAGAAATTGGGCAGAGATTTGACCACTGGGGACGTATTTTTTACAAAAAGTTTTTTTTGCAAAAAACGCGTTTTTTATAAGTGTTTGGATTATTTGAAATTTTGAGCAGCGGTTTGCCTCAAAAAACGTGTTTTTGTGAAAAAATCCAGATGTTTTGGAAATTTGTTGAAAATTTTCAAAGTCCATAAAATGAAAAAAAAAAAAAAAATTGCGCAGCGGTTTGCCTCAAAAAACGTGATTTTGTGAAAAAATCCAGATGTTTTGGAAATTCGTTGAAAATTTTCAAAGTTCATAAAATGAAAAAAAATTGCGCAGCGGTTTGCCTCAAAAAACGTGATTTTGTGAAAAAATCCAGATGTTTTGGAAATTTGTTGAAAATTTTCAAAGTCCGGATATGAAAATTTCACGGGCCAGGATTCACCTTAATGGGACACGTTTTTAGAATTTATTTCGATGTTTTTGAAAAAGGTTTGGAAATTTGCAAAAGTCCGGAAATAAAAAACGGAAATAAGGTTTGCCTTAAACGAACATGTTTTTAGAATATTTCCATTAACTTTCCAAAGGGGGGTTCTTCAGAAAAAGAAAGAAATATTTTTTCTTTTATACAAGTTTTCGTGGAAGTATTTGTTTGAAAATTCAACAATGTCTTGGGGAATAGTTTTTTTTATTTACGTGGCTAAACTGTAGCCTGATTTGAGCATCACCAATTATTGGTATTTACACGCCAACTTCCTTTCGTCATAACAAGGATTATATGCAGAAGTGTGCATATGGTTGTAATGTTAGCTTTCGAGGAATCGACGTCAACGCGAACTAGGCATTTTTCGAATTATGTCGTATGTTTCTTTATAATAGTAGGAAAAGAAAAAAGAAGAAGAAACGTACGGCAGAAGTAAATAAAATGCCCAATTGTCAAATGGCAGAAAGAATTTAATCCACTTGTTTCCCTTAAGCTGCAAAATATGTCGATATGAATACAGACCAGTACTTTGCGAAATATGTTAATTATAAAATAATAGGTTTATTAACTCTCGGGAAACGAAGCGGGTAATTGGTTTATCATATACATGATTTTAATTGTTGAATAACTTTGTTTTAAATATTTGTGTTCATTTCCACTATTAACTTGTATTTGAAACTAGCAAATTTAGTCGGTCGACACTTGTAAACACTATATTATTCACGGCGAGAACTTTCTTGGTTGAGCACTTTACGTAGGAATACCGGTGACAATGTTTTGTCGAGTGACGACTCGAAAATGAAGGGATCGTGCCCGTGATAATTTAAATTGCGATTCGAAGTTACGTTCGCGCCGGGGTTCCTGTTGAAAATGCTAGACAAATTGGGAATAACAAGACAAAACATTATACATTATAAAGTTTTAACAATTGCTGATTGAAGAACGAGACTGTGGGACCGTGAAGAGGGAGGAAAAAAATTGCCCAAAAGTTGGAAGCCAGTGTTAGCATTGCCGCTTATACGGCCATTTGCTAAACCAAAACCTGGAAAGGACACGCAATACATAGGCCAACAGAACTAGCTCAGAGCCGGCAGCAAGCAAGGTTCCTCTTAAAACCAAGGCGAGTGTTGTGGTTCGCTTGTGAATTTCTCCTCCTTCTTTCCTCACAATCTCCAGGTCTCTTTCCTCAATCAGAACACAGTTTTGCACGTAAAGGGTTTATTCATTTAGAAGGAGACAGGGTTTTACAATTGCCAGCCTCGGCAAACTACACATGGGTACTTGCTAGGTATAGAATTTCTAACATGGCGGGGAACTTCTCTCTACTCAACTCTCAATACGTATTAGTGAATTTAAACGCAGGATGTAGCACACAAAAGGAGGCAAAGGTTCATTTTACTCACAAAGCAAGAAATGAGGTAGCCGTCCGACAGGCTACTGTGGGCTGGAGCCTTCTCGTGCACAACACACATTATAGAAACAATCACGAGTTTTTAGGTACGTTTTGCTTTTTGAAGGGAAAACTTCTTTAGCACCGTAGTGATTTGAAACTCGATGAAAGGAAAAAGCGACGTTAAAGAGACAAACACATAAATCTATAGGATTTAGCCTGAGAGAGAATGAGATAGGATATCCACTTTAGTGTTGTCCACGACAACACAACAAACTACATATATCAAAAATACACTCAACAAAGTTCGGACTGAAATCATTAGAATACATTGCCTGCACTAACTATAACAAATTCCCTGAAGACTTAAGACAGGTATGCCTCTAACAAATCTGGAAACGATACATATTGAAATCCTATTTTTTTCAAATGTTATTTGGAAAACGAGTCATAAGTACAAACTCTGATACGATTTTTGGTTTTCACAGCCAAAAGTATTTTGGTTATTAGTTTTTGGGATATTATGCCGTGTTGCGTTACCTCCTCCTTTAGCCAACGTTTCGGACAGCCTTACATGTTTGGCGCAACAATATACTTCAACACGTTTTTTTGCGTTTAGCCTTGATGTATCCGTCAATTACCGGATACCAAGAACTATTGAGCTTAGCTCCGTCGTCTCTATTAATATTTAATATCCCAAAAACTAATAACAAAAAAAGGTACACACTCTGTTCTGATAGCTATCCTGATTATCTCCAAGTACCAAACTTTGTACATCCAGATATGATGGGCGCAGTTTATATCTTTTTTAAATCTTGTCATGTATTTTGTATGTAAACATTTTGTATTAGATCTGTATATTTTTGAGCCTGTACCTTTTTATTGTATTGTCCTGATTTTTTTTTATGCATTTCTATAGTCTATCATGGAGGATACTTTATTTTAACTTTATGACACCAACAGTACATAAATCAAATGAGTGGTTATAATAATTCATAAAATCTTATAAGACATGTTTCTGTGAAATATTTGTAAAGTGATTCTTCAAATGTTGTGTCTGTATGTTGCTTCTGTGAAATGTTTTGTAAAATTTTTCTTCATGTATTGTGTCTACATATTGGGTTGGGTTGGGTTTAACTTTTCAAAAGTACCAATTGGCGATCCCTTAATGAGTTTTGATAACTCATAGGAGTGCGACTTCGTTGTATGTTTTATTTAATTAAAAAAAGTTTTCTGATTGTTTCACTTCTACCGCGTGTGAACTGCACACTTGTATTATTTTTGATAAGTGACTTCTTATAGGAGTTAGGACCATCCAAAAATTATTAAATTTGCCTGGTTTGAACGCCGCCAACATACTTTCAGTATTAAAACTAGACAATGTATTTAAAAATAAGAGCAAAAAGCTTATATGTAGAATATTTTCAAAAAAACGTAAAAATCAGTTCAGTTATGTAGGTGAAAATGGGGAATAATAAACCTCGATCTTGATGATTTAACTAACTAACTAACCATCACGCCGTTTCCCCGCAGGGGTAGGCAGAGAGGACGGACCGCCAAACATCCCGGTCTTGGCACACATTCCTTGCCTCGTTTACATTCATACAACGTCTCATACATTCTCTTCTATTATTCTGACTCTTGACAAGTCCCGACTCAAGTATCTGATTCACTTGGTCGTGCCATGTCTTTCCTGGGCGTCCTCGACTTCTTCTACCATTCACATTTGCGTCATATATTCTCCTTACACTCCTTTCCTCGTTCATTCGCTCTACATGCCCAAACCATCGGAGCGTTCCTTTCTTGATCTTACTCATCACGCTTACATCAGCCTTGCATTCTTTGCGGATTTCCACATTTCTCACACGATCATACATGGTTTTACCACACATACGCCTCAGAGATCTCATTTCTACAGCGTTCAGTCTACTTTCATCCTTCCTCTGCCAGTTCCATGCCTCACTGCCATACATCAGGGTAGGTACCAGTACTCCATTATGGACGGCTAGTTTCGCGTCTTTGGACAGTTTTTTTTTGCTGCCAACGTCGTTTAGTCCTCCATTATATACGAGTTACCTGCACCCTTCTTTCAATATCTCTATCAGCCTTCCCATCTCTCGTAAACATACTTCCCAAATAAACAAACTCATCCACCTGCTCCAAGTATTCATCATTCACAACTATATTGCATACTGTTTTCGTACTCTCTCTTTCAAACACCATGACTTTAGACTTACTTACATTCATCATTAACTCATTCTTCATGCATACTTCGTTCATTCTTGACACGAGAGACTGTAGATCTTCCATACTGTTAGATATCAGCACCGCATCATCAGCATACAACAGGCAACATACTTCTAGATTACTCAATTTCGCACCCAATCCCATCTCTTTCAATTCTTGCATACAATTATCCATATATAGATTGAATAACCACGGCGACATTACGCAGCCTTGTTTAACACCTTTTGTGATGTCAAACCACCCCGTAAAATCGCCGTTCACCCTAACACATGCAACGCTTCCCTCATACAGAGACGCAATTGCCTGTATGAGATACTTATTCACTCCATACTTGGACAATACCTTCCATAGCTTTTTCCTTTCAACTCGGTCGTATGCTTTTTGTAGATCTACAAAGGCACAGAAGAGTTTCTGTTTTTTTGCAAGAAACTTTTCAGTGAGCATACGCAATGAGAAAATCTGGTCCATGCATCCCCTTCCACTCATAAAAGCACCTTGCACATCCCATATTTTATCTTTTGTTTCCAGTCTTACCCTTTCAATCAATATTCTACCATACAACTTGCCCACTGTACTAAGAAGGCTAATAGCCCTATGATTCCCACATTCCATACGTGACCCTTTACCTTTGTACAATGGCATGATTACAGCCCTTCTCCAATCTAATGGCGTGTAACCCTCCTCTAAACATTGGTTAAAAAGTCTGCACAACCATGTGAGAATAATACGGCTATCTCCTTTAAAGTATTCGGCAGCAATATTGTCGAAACCCACAGCCTTACCATTTTTCATACATTTAATAGATTTTTTTATTTCATCCATGCTGATTTTGGTAACATTCACTCCATTCACCGCTTGGATCACAGTCACTCGGGTTACTTTCGAAGACCTCCTCGAAATATTTCATCCATCTCTCTTTAATTTCATTCTCATTCGTCAACATTTGTCCATCTTTCTATTTTATCACTTTCATGCTTCCGTTCTCTGGTCTACTCCGGGATCTTTTGACCTCCTTCCAAAACAGTTTTATGTTTTCTTGGAAGTGGTTTGTCATTTTGATTCCCTCTTCTTCTTCCAGGCGTTTTTTCCGTTCTTTCACCCCAACACTTACTCTTTTCTTGCATACCTTATACACTTCTTTCGCTCGATCTCTCTCTTCGCTTGAAACACTGCCAGTCGCTATCAGATGTAACCATGCTTTCTTCTTCTCTGAGACCAGTGCTTTGATCTCATCATCCCACCATGCATCACCTTTTTTCCTACCTTGCTTACTTATTCCACACACGTCTCTAGCAGATTCGCATAGACTCACCTTAATGTGGTTCCATGTTTCCTCTATGCTTAGACCGTTCATTTCCTTCTCATTCAATCTCATTTCTGCACACTTCTCATACTCACTTCTGACATACTCGTTTTGTAGTTTTTCTATTTTGATTCTTGTTGGAGCTGATACCGTTTTCACGTTAGAGCGCCAGCCGCGAAAGAGGGATTTAATTTAGGTATTATCAGACCGAGGTGCAGTTGTCCCTTTCGCACAGTATTCGGGGAGGTAAAAGCTAACAGCAATAGTTTGGAAAAATACTTATTTTTCAAATTTCTCGGTTACTGTGTGTCCTCTTAACCACTCTCAAATGAAAAAATGTAAAACAGAAAAAAAATCGGTCGGATTTGAGAATTGAACCCAAAACCTCTGCCTTGCCTGGGCTCTGAAGAAATTGCTTGGAAGTTGATATGTTAGCTCAGTGCACGATTCCCCAGCTAGACAGCAATCTTGGGTTGAATTCCCAGATAAGACAGAATGTTTTTCTGTTTCCATTCATCGTTTAAGAGTGGTTAATATTATTTTCAATGATTACATTAACAATTTTTTAAGGTTTTTCTCAGTAAGTAGGTATTTCACTAGTAAAATATTGAAAATTCTATGTGTCTGGTACCACAGGAAACAAAGGTTTTGAAAAATTTGGAAGATAAATGGAAGATAAAATCCTCTTCCAATTTTTTTTCTCGTATTACTCAATTTGGGAGGCGGGTATACCGCCATTTATTGGATAACACCTCTGCCATAGGTCACAGTAGTTCGCTACGTTTGGTGACTTAGCAGGGGTGCCCGGGTTCATGGGGTCAGGTTTGTCCGGATCTTGGCTGCGTATATTTCTGCCCATCAACAGCGTGGCAGGCCGGATCGGGAGAGACTGGTTGAGGGAGATCTTTTGACATCTCCTATAGGACTCTCTTGGAACATGGCTTTGCACCACAGTGGAAAGTATGGATTCATTTATCTGTCACACCTGGACATACCCACCCCGAATACCCTTTTCCTTCCCAGAACTTCCTCTCCTTACTTCCTCTAAAAGACCATCCACACAGCATCCCCAAAGATGACATTGGCCCTGAATGGAATTATTTTCATTAGGGCCTCCTGAGTGGAGCTAATAATGTAAAAAAAACTTGGCAATAATATCTACGCAGGCGGTCAGAAAAGAAACAAAAGATATCATGAATATTTTTCAAATTGACACTTTAATAAATAAACATACATTTTTTTATACTTGCGGCACATTTCAGATCAGTAGATACTCTTGGTATCTTCCGGTAAAAGAGTTGCTTGAAATGGTTTTATCCGAGTTTGGTGACCAAATCTGAAGATCCCTATCTTAATTTTCTCCAACTCATTTACTTTTCCACTCCTTCAATTTCACGACATACCCTAATAGAGAATGCCATAGACCCACTGGCTCCGAGCGTTCTGGAGCAGTTAGGACTATTGTACCGTAATCTATCGAAAAATAGAGATACTGCTATTACACAATCATAAAGAATTAACATTGCATATAATATGGGCGTAAAATAAAGGAAATAAATAAACAACTAAATAAATTAATGTTCTCCAAAACGAGCTTGAAAAAAAATCATTTGTCATATATTTGGTTTATAATTGTGTAATTTCTACTATTTAAGAAATTCTAAAAATTACATTACTTTATCAAAATTAAATAGTCATAAATACACTGAATTTTGATAAAGTAATGTAAATTAAATAGTCATAAATACATTGTGAGATAGAGCGACAACGTCCTCAAAGACATATTATCTATCTTGAAGCTTCCAAACTGGAGAGAGCTGGCACAAAACCGAGATGAGTGGAGGAAGACTCTTGAGGAGGCCAAGACCCACCAGGGGTTGTAGAGCCAATAGTGATGATGATCAAATACATTGGGAATTCATATGTCAAATATTGATTTATAAATGTGTAAATTCTAATTATGCAATTGTAAATGTTCTCTAAAATGGCCTGGAAAGAATCTCCTACTTGTGATCTCACTAAAGAAACCACTCATTCACTCTGAATGCAATTATTAATGTTCTCCAAAATGACTTTGAAAAAAAATCACATCTTTGCGATTCTTTCAAAGACATAAAGAAACCATCCCTTGGTTCAGAAAGCAATTTTTAATGTTATCAAAAGTTGTCTTGACAGAATCAAATTCCTGTGATATCTTGAACGAAACCATTCCTTTGTTAAGAATAATATGTACTAAATATACAATTTGGCTGTCCTGAAACGGGTATCCTTCCCAGTTGGACAGACAAAGTATCAGTTTGTAATGTATTGTAATATATATGCATGTGTAAATAAATAAATAAATATATCAAATTGTAATATATCAAATTTACTGAATAAGGAAATGAAAAACAAGAGCATTTTCCTGTAAACAAACAAAATCTTTTCCTATCTTCAAAAGTATCAGATTTCCAATCAAACAAATTCAAAAATCTTCCTTCTCCCCCAGTAAGGTACACGCGGGTTAGACCCAGAGATCGCATTTCTTAATGAGTTACTCTCTAAGCTGTGTTGTAGGTTGTGCTGTGAGGCTCTAGCGCCAAATTCATTGACCTACATTGTGTAAAATGTGCCTCCACCAATTAACCCTTATGACTTGGGCATATTCTGTCAGAAGGTCGGTAAACTTTGCAATAAAATCGTAACAAATGGATCTAAATTTATCCGAAAAATGAAAACTGTTTTTGAAAGATGTTGAAATACGCTTCCAAATGTTATTATAAATAAATAATCATTTAAGAGCGTTTAACCAGCCAGCGGACGAAAATCCACATTTCGTCGAAAGTTGTTCTTACGATCGTGCAGGGCGGTTACAATAAGAAAGATTAAGAGAAAGATTAATTATTCTCCGTACCAGCTTTTGAAAATTATAACTCAATATCGATTTTATTTCATTCCAAATTTGCTTTAATTTATACCTACATCCAAAAATGCTGAAAGGCGTGATGATAAAACTATATAAATTTTCAATAATGTATTAGTTAAATAAGAATGTTAAAAAAATCTGAAATATATTAATTTGTAAGTGCGCAAATAAATACACAAACGCACCAATTTTCGTCAAGAAACACATGTGCGTATATATATATTTTTAATGATTTTATTTAAACTAAAATTAAACATCTAAAACATGCGGTACCCAGATAATGTATTGATTTATTTTACTGCACGATTATATGATTTGAAATGGGTGTGGTATAATACAAAATCTTTTTTGAAAATTTAACAAATCTGCCAACGACGTCGTTGACCTATAACCTTATAATATGAACGTATAACCTTATTATATTAAAATAAACTTTTTTCTCAAAATTTAAAACATGCAAATGCTAGATAAAAGAACAATCTTTCGAAATCCATTTATAACCTTTTGTGGAAAAGAGTCAATAGTCTAAAATCCACTAAAATCTGATTTAAAAATGATATATTTCTTTATTTGCTTTCTCTGGAAATACCCTCTTAATTTGTGAAACATCAAAATTTTGAGTGCAAACATAAAAACGTTTTTAAAATGACTTACCATACGTTTTTCCAAAATTAATTACTGATTACAAAAGAATTTAAAAATATTCAAACACTTAGAAAAACGTTATAACGTCCTCATCTTTTGTATTTTAATAACTCTTAACACAAAAATAATAAGTTGCATAAATTTTTCTCAAAGTTCACGTATGGAGGCGACTTATGGGAATCGAATGTAACCTAACTAACTAACCATCACGCCGTTTCCCTGCAGGGTTAGGCAGAGAGGATGGACCGCCAAACAACTCGGTCTTGGTACACACTCTTTGCCTCAATCACATTCGTACATCGTCCAATACATACTCTTCTATTATTCTGACTTTTGACATGACCCGACTCACGTATCTACGTACGACGTAAGCGATTGTTCTAGAAATATTTAATAAATCACGGCTTATTTAAAAAAGAGAAAAAAACTCGCGGGCATTTTCCTTAGAATCATTTCGAATTTTTTCATTCATATAACTTTTAAAATAATCGAAAGAATCGTGTAAATCATAATTTTTGGAGTATACTTT
The DNA here is from genome assembly GCA_917880885.1 of Limnephilus marmoratus. Classification (NCBI taxonomy): domain Eukaryota; kingdom Metazoa; phylum Arthropoda; class Insecta; order Trichoptera; family Limnephilidae; genus Limnephilus; species Limnephilus marmoratus. The sequence continues at coordinate 21,344,847 of OU862930.1, read as the reverse complement.
GCGATTAATTTCTATCGAGGGAATATCATATATTTTCCGTTTCGGCCCGGGGATTTTTTTTTTCACATGAGCTCCACACAGGAGGCTCTAAGGAAAAAAAATTCCATCAGGGCCTATGTCATCTTTGGGGATGCTGTGTGGAGGGTTTTTTAAAGGAAAGCAAGGAGAGGAGAGTTCTGGGAAGGAAAAGGGTTTAAGGGGTAGATAAGAATCTGGGGTTCACTGTGTCCTGGTCATCCGCCTCCAAGACCTAGACAAACCTCACCCCATGAACCCGGGCACCCCTGCTAAATCACCAAACATTTAACTGGATACTATCTTAAAGAACAACATATATTTTTTTAAGAGCTTAAAAACTTCAAATGTTTAAGGGGGATATGTAAGAAATCGGTAGAAATTCGGGTAGTAGAGCCTTAATATTACTCATTACGCTTACATCAAGCCTTGCATTCCAGGGATCTCATTTCTACAGTATTCAGTCACTTTTAATCCTTCCTCTGCCAGTTCCATGCCTCACTGCCATACATCAGGGTAGGTACCAGCACACCACTGTGGACTGATAGCTTCGCTTCTTTGAACAGTTTTTTTGTTAGCGCCAATGGAGTTCAGTCCTTAATTAATCTGCATTTACCCTTTTTTAAATATCTGTCATAAACCTGCTGACAGTAATAAATTGAATAATAAATATGTAAGATAAATAATAAATTATAATAAAATGATAAATTATAATAATATTCACAAATAATCCTCTAACTTGCCGGTGGTTTACTGAAAATAATCTACTCGTTATTAGAGAAAAAAAATCGTCACTGGAATTATTTTATGTATAACTAAAGTAGACCCATGAAAAATATCTACGTTTTGTGACTTAGAGGCGGTGTCCTGGTTCGAAGTGTGTTCAGTATCTAGGCGGCGGATGCACCTACCCATCAGCTGCATGACAGGCTGGATCGGGAGAAGCCAGTTTTGGGAGACTCTTTGACCTCTCCAGCTGGTCTCTCTCGATCATACATACGTCACTCCTGGACATATTGACCCACAGATTCTTTCCCAAAACTTCATCTCCTTCCTTTCATTAAAAATATCCTTCATACAGCATCCACATATATGACGTAGGCCATTTTTTATTTTCCTGAGGGCCTCCTTTGTGGGGTTAACGTTAAAAAAAATTGAAATAAAGTAATTTTAATGATTATTTTTTAATTGATAAACTAATGTTTAAGTCAAGATTTTTATGCATAGCACAAAGGGTAACAATTATTAAAAGTAATGATTATTAACCTGAAAGGCTCATCTACATTAAAAAAATCTCCCGAAAAAAGATACATGCCGCCGACGGGACTAGAACCCGCGTCCTTCTGATTTCAGAACTTTCCTCCTTCTGAATGCGTCCGCGCAACTTATTAAAGTTATAACTTATAATAAAGTAATTTTGGTTCCAAGCGATACTTGTCTGATTTGTTAAAACAATAAATTTCAATTTTCAAAATTAAAAGTTCATTGAACGTGAATAATTTTACGTAGGAATATTGAACATCAAATTACATACGAAAGAAAATCATTAGTATGCGTGGTATCATTTTGCAAGCTGTTTGCTTTCGGTGAAAATCTTCAGCGATATCAAATTCCTTCAGACATCTCTCCTAAGGATTCTAGTGGTGTTAACAAATACTATTTTTTGAGTTTGTCATGTGAAAACGTATCACGTGTATTCCTCCCTTAAGGCTTGTTATTCCCCAAGGCTTTTTTTACCACAAGGGCCATTAGGCTGTTGTCAGCGTGGCTTTATCTCACGAGACAAGGAGGCTGTAGAAAGCAAGCTGGAGGGGTAGCAAGTGTCTACTGTTACGGAGGGAGGGAGGCTCTACTCTGTGCTGCCCATCAAGGGGATAATGTTAAAAGATATTATTATTATGTGACAGATGTGTATTTTGGGCTTCCCTCTAAGCAACATCAATTTTTTCTTGCTTCTTGTGAAAATTATCAAAATTTATCAAATATCGAATTGGTGTTAGCTGGTTAGAAATTCTTATCGAGCAGATATGTGAAAATAATAATATAATAAACTAACTGACCCGGCAAACGTTGTTCGGCCAAATAAATTATTTCTATATGTGGATGAAAGTTCGATGAGGCGGACGAAGCGCCATCTGTCATTCAACGACAAATATCATTTCGATCTGTTCGAAATACGAACGACGCGACGGTTAAATTTGTTCACACAAAAATACTAAAATCGAGATTAAAAAAGGGAGGTTCGCGATTCAAAAATGGGAGAGTAAGAGTAGTGTTAAGAATAGAGACATCTATGGGATGATTGCTGTAGATAATCATTGATTTAATCTTGATCAGGTTAAGCGCCCTTGAGGTGATTTTTCACAAAAACGGCGCTATACAAGTTATCCAATTATTACGCACCAGATTTAAATGTCCGGGTTAAATTTTCCCCAAAAAAAAAAAAAAGGATAAAAAAGAAGGAAAAACTAAACCCTTTCACACACTTCCCCAAATGATCATCTAGTCAACCCACGCTATGCAATTGCACTATATAAGTATTATAAATACAAAACAATACAAGAACAACATGTCAACCTACTAGAGACCAAATGGGAATATAATTCAGCGACTCCAGATATTTTCATATCAGAGGGTTCGGCTCTGTGGCATTTCTAATTGAACCTATAAATCCTCAATATAAATATTTAAAAACCTTTTGTAATCCTACATGTATTTAAAATAACTGATTTTTGCATTTTTATATACAAATTCTTTGACAAATCTAATATAACAAATTACAAATAACAAATGGTAATATTTTTATAGTCCGAGAATGCCAAATTCTTTTAATTTCATTTTCTAAATCTGTGTATTTTCTTATTTTTTCAGAAACAGTTTTTTGAATATTACAGGAATTTGGAATAGCTACATCAATGATATAAGTTATTTTTTTAATTTTGTCATGTAAAACTATATCAGGTCTATTATGACTAATTGTTCTGTCTGTTAGTATAGTTTTATCATAATATATTTTATAAAATTCATTTTCTATAAATGAATTTGGTTCATATTCATAATATGGTACTACATTACGGCAATCAATCAAGTTATGTTTAATTACCAAACTTTGGTGAATTATTTTTAAAACCTGATTGTGCCTAAATGTATACTCGGACGGCGCTACCCGATATAATATGTTCTATAGTTTCCGGAAAAGCCAAACATTTTCTACATAAATCATCAATTTGATTTATATCTTTGATTATATGCTTCCTATAATTTTTAGTATTAATGACTCTATCTTGAATGGCAAGCATAAATCCTTCTATTTCTGCGCTCAACTCTCCAATACTCAACCATTTGTTTGACGAAAGTTTGTCAACATACGTTTGGTTGAGATAATTGAAGTGTTTTGCGTGAATAATTTTATTTGACCAGGAATCTAATAATTCCTGGTTAGTATTTATAAGAATGTTGGCATTGTCGTCATATAAATTTAAATGAGTAATATTTCTATCTGCCTTGCAAATTATTTTGTGCTAGCTTATTAGCTTTCCTATGGAAAAAAATTTCTAAGCATTTCTACCTGATTGTGTTTCAAAGATGTTATTTTGACTACTCCTCTACCTCCTAAATTTATAGGTAAATTAATTCGTTCTGTAACTGAATTTGGATGATGGCAATTAAACTTTGTTAACGTAGTTCTAATTAATCGTTCTAAACTATCTAAATCTGTATTGGACCATTTAATTATGCCAAATGAGTACGTTAGTAGAGGTATTGCCCAAGTATTTATTGCTTTTACTAAACTTTTAGCAGATAGATTGCATTTTAAAAATTTTCTGATCCTAGTTTGAAATTTAATCCTAATATCATTTTTAATACTAGTGTGATCTAATCTATTCGATTGCGGGTATCCTAAATATTTATAAACCTCATCCCCTTTCATACTTTTAATTTTGAAATTTCTAAATATACCCTCGTCTCCATCTACAATTTTTCCTCTCTCTATATGGATCGTTTTACATTTATCTAAACCAAAAGTCATTTTAATATCATCTGAAAAAAATATTATTATTATTAAGAAATAATGAATGCTGGAGACATCTAGGTAATTTTATTGAAGCTAGTTAGTGTTGCTGGCTGACTATAATATGCCACGTGACTCAGTAGGTTCCGACAGCCATCTGTTTATTATTATTGTCTGTTGCTGTAAGCCTTATCTACGGGTATTTTCTATTTTTTAATAGTATAAAAAGGGTGTTGTTCAAAATACTTCTCTCTCTCGCATTAATCGATACCTAGCAATACCTAGGGTACAGTTCCCTTAAGTCCCCAGGCGGGGTCCGGGCCAAATTATTATAAAGTGTTGATTTTCATTGTAATAAAGTCGAAGTGATTGTAAATAAAAACGACTCCATATTAAAAAGTGTTTTACAATTAAAAAAAAGTCCACTACCCCGATGAAATTGAAGTTATTGACAGGCAGGACGGTTAAAATTTGGGGTTATATGTATTTTTTGAAGGAGAAATATATACAACTAGCTGACCCGAAGTTCGTCGGGTCAGCTAGTACCGCCTCAGAATCAATAACTGTTGAATTAAATTAAGTTTTTTTATTAAGTTAAAAATTACGCAATGAAGCAATTATCGATGCCCAACGTCCGTGTTTTGTTTTTGTCAGTATCAGAGATGGCGTTGTGTACGGATTTATATTTTTTGTGATTTTCTTACTTTTCACTTTCGGGGATTTTTGAAAGGAAGCGGGTACGGGTGCCGCCGCCCCGGGAACCATTTATTGGATAACCAACACCTCTGCCATAGGTCACCCCAAGTGGTTCACTACGTTTGGGGATTTAGCAGGGGTGCCCGGGTTCATGGGGTGACTTTTGTGCGGGTCTTGGCAGTGAATGCGTGTACCCACCTGCTGCGTGGCGGGCCGGATCGAGAGAGACTGGTTGATGGAGGCCTTTTGACCTTTCCAGCTGGATTCTCTCGAACAATGGGTCGAAAGAGTCCGGCTGGAAAGGTCAAGGTAAAAGATCAATTCCGGTCAAGTCAATAACCTTGCACCGCAGTTGGAGGGATGGATTCACTCCCGGTTACACTTACCTCCAGATTCCTACCCACCCTTCATGCCTTTTTCCTTCCCAGAACTTCCTATCCTGCTCGTCCTTAAAAAGACCCTCCACGCAGCATCCCCTAAGATGACATAGGTCCAGAGTGGAGCTTACGTAAAAAAAATGCATTTCATTTCAGAGATTTATTATTATTGTATTTTTCCTTTGGAGGGGTGCAGAGACACACGTTCACCGTTTGTCTCACTTTCGACTATTGGCATTTAGTGTGTAAGAAAGAGGGGCTGCATTATATGATTAGAACAAAAGCAAAACAATCAGTGCATTGACGTTTGACGTTTTTGAATTTTCGGAATTCACGCACAGTTAAATATTATACCTATCACAATATTGCTGCAGTTCTTTCAAAATATGAGAATTCGTTCCATGCAAAATGTATGAAAAAAATAATTTTGTTCATAACTTTGTTTTTCGTGAATTTTTGCGATGTTTTAATAGTTATTCTGTTATCCGGGGCGGAGACAAATCCAACAAATCAAAGATCATCAAAATCGGTCCAGCCGATCTCGAGTTATAAATAGTGTAACTAACCCGACTTTGTTTTATATATTAAGATTAATAGTCAATTAAATATAAAATACCTGTATTTTTTACATTAACTATACACAGGCCCTGAGAAAAATAATTTCCCTCAGAGCCCATGTCATCTGTGATACTGTGTGGAGGGTCTTTTTGAGGAGATGAAGGAATGAACCCACTTGAAGAGACCCACGTCCTAAATTTATTTTCATCTTAATATACCAAATAATTAATGTTATTTGGTATCTTGGTTACTCCTTGTTTCTATTGTTTTAATTTTGGAAAAGTTTTGTTATTTATTTTGGTTCAATAATTTACATTTTATAATTTGATTTAATAATATTGGCTGCATTGTGTGGCTTACCTGTGCTCAGAACCCCATTGTATTACAAAAAATTCAATAAACTGAAGTATTCAATAACGTAAAGACGACCTCCGTAGACCAGTGGGTAAGACTCTTGACTCACAATCCGGAGGTCGCGGGTTCGAACCCGGCATGCGCAAATAAATTTTATTTGATTAATTTGTGTTATTTCACAATTAATTCACTTAAAATAATATATAGTATATTTGCGGCATGTTCCAGAGTGGAAGATACTATCAGTATCGCCCTGGTGTAAGAACACCATTCAGAATTGAAACGTTACTTGAAAATGGCTTTAGCCGTGTTTAGTGACCAGATCTGAATAGCCAGGTACTTCCCAACCTTCCTCTTCCCCACCTCCTTCCCCTCCCCACTACCTTCAGCCTCACAACATACCCCAATTGGGGATGCCATAGTCTCACTGGCTCCAGACGGGAGCAGTTGAGATTCTTGTGCGGTATTCACTGTAAAAAAAAAATATATAATAAACTGCTGGTCATGTACAAAACGCAAGTGCCCCGCACTGTTGAATCAGGCAGCCACCTCTATTCTGGAGCCCTAAAACATCTGAAAAAATCCCCAATGAATTTTTAAAATAACTTAAAAAGTCAACTTGTAATCGCAACGAACTTTATTAAAAAAATAGTCAACCGATTTCTTCTATATATATATATTTATAAAAATCAAAATATGTTTATTTCTGGATTTGAATGTTGCTAAACCATTCATCCGATTTCGATGAAAATTTGGGGATTTGATTTGTGCATGCGCACGATGTTTTCTATGTATAATAGTGAGCTCTGGCGTCATGAAATTATGCGTTGCTAAACCGTTTATCCGATTGCGATGAAACTTTTGGGATTTGCACGCGATGGTTTCTATGTATAATAGTGAGCTCTGGCGTCATCAAATTATCCGATTGCGATGAAACTTTGGTGAGTTGTGAGCACGTCCGCGAAGGTTTCTATGTATACTGGTGAGCTCTGGCACTATAAAATTTATATTAAAAAAAATTGCAATAGGTGGCACGCGAGCTGTTTGAAATCTGAATGTAACGGGACTGAATGTATGCATTTCTTTATTAAGTGGCAGAGCAACGGATGTCGGGAACTCACTAGTTTTTTTTTAATAAAAAATGGTGATGTTAAGAAAGTTGGTTATTGTCATAATTTAAAATGATGCCACAAAGCGATTTTGAAATTATTCAAGAAGATAATCAATCAATCTGAAAATGTAACTGAACAAACTGGCGACACCAGCTTTCTTCCAAATCGGTATGGTTAATACTCTTCTTGGGATTATCTGTTCAGTGGGCTGGGTAATCTACCAGAATTATTGACAGGATATCTTGGTGATAAAGACATCTTTGGGATTTGAAATTTCAAAAGAACATTATCTCTCCATTAGTGACAGGGCTTTTGATTTACATTATTTTAATAGAACCGGATCTTTTTTGGTGAAAATTGTTACATCTCCATTATTAGAATTGTAGCAGAACTGGAATTTTATTATTGTCCTGCCTCTAATAGGTGGTTGTTTGAACCCATGTCACATTAATGATTTTAATTTCCCTCAGGGCTGTCTGGAGGGTCTTTTGGTGGAAAGGAAGGTGTGAACCTCGATCTTGAAGAGACCCGTGTTGAGGGAGGGAGGAAGCACAGAGGCCAGCAAATCCGAGCAGTTGCACTCACGAACGAGTCGTGGAAATAAGTCTGGAGCCAGTATGACTATAGCATTCCCAATTGGGGTATGTTGTGAGGCTGAAAGCATTGGAGAGGGGAAGAGGAAGGTGGGGAAGTACTGTGTTATTCATATCTCTTCATCAAATACAGCTAACGGCATTTCAAGCAAAGTTTCTTTTTTGAATGGTGGTCTTACACCAGGGCGATACTGAGAGTATATTATTGAATTGCGAAATAACTAAATTCAATCAAATATAACTTATTTACGTCCGCCGGGATTTGAACCCAGGGACTTCGGATTGCCAGTCAAGAACATTTACCCCTCGACAACGAAGGTAATAGGAGGCTACATTTTAAAAGACAATTTATTTAAATGGCATTTTCGTTTTAAGGGCTAAAACCGTGGGTGGTTTTAAGGATTTAATATTTTAACGGAAAAACACGTACAGATTTGAATACAATTATCTTCAAGGATTTATTTTCTTACTTAATTGTTTTAGTCATTTTCCAAGTTTTAATAATCAGAATTTTTCAAGGTTTTTATTATTAAAGCTGCCTGAAAATTCTGTTAATTAAGCTGTTTTTTCATTGCTCTAATAACAAAACTACGTATCTTAAACCTTGGTTGAAAGCATGCGTTCAATAAATTAATTTTTACAGTTTTTTTTAAAGCCATGAAATTTTGAAACCATTTTTAGCATGCAAAATCGTTTCTATCGTGAGGTATGAATCTATCTATTTTATAGTTGCGGAAAGGAAGGAGTGATGACCCGTTCGGAATCGAAAACCTGCTGTAGCCGAGCAACGAACAACCTTAAAAATATAATTCAAATTCGATTTTACAGACTGGTATCACTGAGTACCGCTCCCCGGTCTAGTGCATGACGATGTAAAACCATTCCGGTTTCAACGTTCGTTCCGTCCTACTGCTTTACCTCTAGGTGAGATAATTATTAAATCTGTGCCAACGCATTGTAATACAAAGTTTCTTGTAAATATATTTGATTCGCGTTAATTAAGAGTTATTATTGAAAACCTCAACAACACACGCATCCAGTTTACAGACGGGGCAAGGACTGTTAACTGCCAAAACTGTAAAAATGTATAAACATAATCCCCTTGCCAAACCGCTAAGTGAAAGTGCTTCGTGAAATGACTTTAGCTGTGTTTTTTGTCCGGTTCTGAGGTGTCAAATAATTCCCTAACTAACTAACCAATCGTCGCGCCGTGTCTCACAGGGTAGGCAGAGAGATCGAACCGCCAAACAACTCGGTCTTGGCACACATTATTTGCATAGATTCAAGTATCTAATTCACTTGATCGTATCATGTCTTCCTCGGGCATCCCAGACTTCTTCTAAAATTCACATTTGCTTCATATATATGACTGGTCAGTGGTTGAGTCGGCATAGCGCTTGGGTCCCACCTGGGCGTCGCGTGTTCGATTCCCCGGCTGGCTAAGTCCTCAATCACAACAAAAGCAACATTTTCAGCTCTCTGTGGAGGTAGTAGGAGATTTTCAAACATTGTTGGGTTACTCGTAACCCGGGAATGTTTCTCTTTCTTTTAAAAAAAAAAATATATATATATATATATTCTCCTTACACTCCTTTCTTCGTTCATTCCCTGTACATATCCAAACCATCTAAGCGACCCTTTCTTTATCTTACTCATTACGCTTGCGTCAACACACATGGTTTCACCGCACATACGTAGGATCTATTTTTTCTGTATAAAATTGTTAATAACATGTTTGACTCCCCTGAACTCCTTAGGCTGATTAATTTTCATGTTCCTAGTAGAACGGTTCGTCAGATTGTACCTTACCATTGTAACAATTCAGGCACCAATTCAGAAATAAACTCAGTAATGAACCGACTGCACAGTACAGGGAATAAATATTACATGAATACCAACGGTACTGAAAGTCTATCAACCTATAAAAACATTGTCATTAAATCTGTATGTCTATCTAGATAAATTTGAAATGTTTATAAATTTTCAATATGTGTCGAATGTATATGAATGTGTATCCTTTATTTTATTCTGTTGCTTTTAAGCTGCAAGAAAATCACTTCTTTAAAAGTATATGAATGTGTATCCTATAATTTACTCTTTTGTTTTAAGTTAAAAAATCTATACTTGATACTTATTTAATTGTTATCTCTTAATTCTTTGATTATGACAAATGTATTTTTAATTTTATCATATGTAAAAGCCCTAATTGGGCGTGTACAAATAAATAAATAAATAAATCTAATTTCTAGAGCATTCAGTCTACTTTCATCCTTCCTCTGCCATTTCCATGCCTCACTGCCATACATCAGGGTAGGTACCAGCACTCCAATGTGGACTACTAGCTTCACTTCCTTGGACTGTCTTTTAGTAGTGCCAATAGCATTCAATCCCCCATTAATGTGGTTCCCTGCATTTACCCTATTTTCAACATCCCCATCAGCCTTGCCATCTGTCGTAAAAATACTTCCCAGACACACACTCATCTACCTGCTACAACTATTCATCACTCACAACTATAATTCATGCTGTTTTCGTACTCTCTTTCTCAAACACCATGACTTTAGGCCTCAGATATCATACTATTAAATTTGATGGATGCCAAAGACCCACTTGCACCAAACAAAATTAGTGGTATCATTTTTGCGTGGTATCACCAAAAAAGGCTTTCTGAAGGTCGATTATAATCTTAAACAATCATAACAAAATGTTCCACAACTCAACGACATCCAAATTTACGACAAAACTTTTTAATTTAAAACTGAACGAAAATCTTTTTGGAAAAGCTACATCGATTTTGTTTAAAAATAAGGGTGAAATATCCTTCCGATCAAGTGATGCGTGTCATGCAAAGCCTTTAAATAGAGCCTCGAATTTCACGTCACGTAGATACCCGTACACCCTCCCCTATTTAAACCTCGATCAATTCTCGAAAAGAGACTTGAGTGAAAAAAGCGGTTAACGTGAATACCTAAACGGGGAACCACTTTATTATTCATAAAAGGTGTTTTAATAATGAAAAGAACAGCTATTGTTTTCACACTTTGTAAAGTGCCTTCAAGTGATATTTTACGAAAATGGTGTTGTGTTCTGATATGTTTTTATGCTATTACGAAAACCGTTGTTACGAAATACCTGTTTATAGCATGGACCCATGAAAAATCATGAAATAAAGCATTAGAATAGTACTAGCAGACCCGGCTACACGTTGTTTTGGCTAACGAAACCTTTATAATCAACGCCATCTGTTAAATCATCCACACCACGCTGCCCGCTGCCGCTTGGTCAGGTATTTAAACCAATTTACACAAAACCTTGACAAATTATATACCTAAAAACCTTCCTCATGAATCACTATATCTATTGGTGAAAACCGCATGAAAATCCGTTGCGTTGTTTAAAAGATCTAAGCGCACACACTGCGTGAGCGACTTTATTTTATACTCGTACTTATTAAAAAATTAAAAAATATATCCTAAACTACTTCAAAGGTCGCGCAGCGAGAACTGAAAAAAAAACAACTCACCAATTCATAAACTAATTTATAAGACTTTGGGGCTATGGTACTAGTCAACTTGTAAATTAATTAACCATTGATATGGTTGGTGTAACTCCAAGTGACCAGCTCAGATATTGGGGCTCCATCGAAGTCAGAGTAAAGTTAGCCTCCCAAAAACTGGGCGTATTGTACAGGGCCAGCAGGTACTTTAATAGTACACAACTGCTAACCCTGTACAAATCACAAGTGTGCCCCACGGTTAAATATGGCAGCCATCTCTAGTCCAGAGCCCCAAAATACCTGAAAAAAAACCCTCGACTCTGTGCAGAAGCGGGCGGGCGGTCCGTCTGATGGATTCTCCCAATTTAACAGACGTATTGCAATCTTTAGAGCACAGGCGTCGGGTGAGAATGCTATCCTTGTTCTGCCGGTATTTCAAAGGAAGATGCTCCGAGGAACTAGCGTCATTGATCCCTTCGGCACCGGTGCGTAGTCGGGAAACACACAGTCACATGAGAATGGGTCGCTTCTTCGACTCGTTCTTTTGTTCAACAGCTCGGCTGTGGAACGATTTGCCGGCCTTTGTGTTTCCTCCTTCCTACAACATGGGTCACTTCAAGACCAATGTTCATTCCTTCCTCTCCTCAAAAAGATCCTCCACACAGCATCTCAGACGAAAAAAAAAATTAATGCGTTTGTCACACTAAATACCGGATAATACCCCCGTGACGTCCTCGTTAGAGAATTCCAAAGTGTTTTTTTTTCCTTATAGCTTGTATGGGACGGTATACAGAGCGCCCTGTCGGCAGTGTTTTTGTTCGTTTACTTTCTAGTGTGTATTTTTGATTTATAAAACGGATTCGCGTTCCACTTCAGCAGAATTAAACAGAATTGGAAGAAGAACACTATCCCCTTAAAGACTATTAGAAAATATTTTTCTTAAGCTCAAGTTCTTTTACAAATAATACATTGTAGAATCTATTTTTGATTTAAAAGCCCACATATTCATCCGAAATACATATTGATTAAACACTGCGAGACCCACAACAGTTACTTTGAAATTATTTCATTTTATTTTGTTTAATTTTTTTACATTAGACCCATACAGAAGGCTCTGGAGAAAAAAGTATTTCCTCAGGGTTATCTCTTTGGGAATGCTCTGTTGAGGGTCTTTTTAGGGAAAGGAAGGAGAGGAAGTTTTGGGAAGGAATGGACAGATGAATATATCTGGATCTGCCCTAAGTGATAAAAGCGTATTATTTCACCCTCCTATTTCGCCGGTTCCATGGAGCCAGCTCGGCTTACGAGAGCGTCGCTTGAATCTAAAAAATGTGACGTCATCATTCTTGTCCTGACCAGCGCGCTGGTCACATCGCACATTTTACGAACAAAAGTGAGATCTTGTGCTATACATTATACCCTCATATATGGGAACGTAGCGAATGTGGGCGTTTCTCCAGTGAGCTCGTCGCTGGTTACAGGGGTAAGTAAATTATGAAACATTTATAAAAGTGTCTTAACTAAAGACGGCAACAAAATATTCCTGTGTGAAAAACGGCGAACTTTCCTTTGCCGCATTTCGACTACGCAAATATGATAGTAACCTGGCGAGAAATTCGTGCTACCATGTAAAAAGGTCTATTCATTCAAAAGCAGATTTTGCTTTTAAGAACTAAATGGTGATATTATAATGCGAGATGCCTATATACTGTCAGATTGATTTTTTAACTAATCACAATCATCTTTCACCTCTTCACCCTCCATAGTCTGGTTTTACCCCTCATCTGTATCTTCTGGTCTATTAAATTTGGATGTCTATGGTATGAGCATAGGAATCTGTTGGTCAAAATATCCTGGAGTGATTTATGTATGAATCCATCCCTTTCACTGCGGTACAAAGTGATGGGTCGGCTGGATCTAGATTAGATCTCCCTCAACCAGTCTCTTGCCACGCAGTAGATGGGCAAACGCATTCACCATTAAAGCCTCGATAACATTGAGCGAGTTTACAAGCTACTAACCGGTAAGTTTAAAAGCGGGTGAATTTGCGAGTGAGATTGTCATGATGACACAAAAAACTGTCTACTCGCTCAGTAGCGACAGTAGCGGCTAAAAGAACGACGCCCGCGCGAACAAATTCAGTAAGACATTTTGTAAAAAACTTGAGCTCACACCCTAGACAGTAGCGAGAATTACGACTACCGCGAGAACTAATTCTGACAGTTTCGAAATCAGCTGTTGGTGTGCCGCCATCTTGAGCGAGTAGAGAGTTAAGTTGACTATCTTTCAACTTTTTTCGTAGATTGTCCACAATCTGCTAGTTATTTATTTATTTTTTTTTTTTTTGACATAATGTCTGACATTTTTAAATACAATTCAGCAATGTCGGCCTCACTGGGTAGCTTACCTGTGCTGAAACCTCCATTTTATAAAACAAAATTTATACATAATGCTTTAAAAATAATATAAAAATAATGCTGCATGAAAAAAATTTAAAAAAACTAAAATTAAACTAAAAATAAAAGTTTACAATTAAGGTAAAATGTATTTTTTTTATGATGTGTTTTATATTTGTTTTTGTGTGTTATGTGTATGTGTTTTATTCTTATTATGTAATGAGATATTAGTAATATTGTCTTTTATGTTCTTTAATCCATTTTTTAATTTTGAGTATGAATTTATTTTTGTTTTCTTCTGTTTTATTTTCAAGGGTAAGACTGTTGAATGCTTTTACAGCATAATATTTATAGTGCCTTTGTCCAAAGCTTGTATTCACTGAAGGAGTTTTTACGTTATTTTTGTACGATTGTCTTACTGGTCTGTTAGTGATATTTTGAGATTGTTGAAATTTGTTTTTTGGTCTAAAATGTAGTTTAGTAGAGTTTTAACGTATAATTGGCGTATTTAGCCGCAATTGGCGGTATGTCGGCAGCGGTAGCTGCTAAAACTGGCACCTTGGAAGGTGAACTACTAGCGTACAAAGAAATGCAAAAAAACACTCCACTTCTAAACCCGCCACCCGTAAACAATGTGACCGACATCTGTGAGATGCTAACTGAGATGGAGGAAAGGAAGTCAAGATCTAAAAACATCATACTATGTAACATCCCCGAGAGCAATTCCCAGTCAACTGCAACGAGAATCACTGATGACATACAAAAGGTTTCATCTTCTCTGGAGGGTTTCGAAAACACCTTTAATCCCAATGATATTAAAATCCACCGATTAGGAATCAAGAAACCTGACCAAACTAGGCCCATTAAAATCGAATTTAAAGATGCAACAACTTCCAAATCTATTCTGATAAACAGATCAAAGTTGAAGAACCTCATCAGTCTCCAAAAAAATGAACGGGCTATTTTACGTAGTGAACTTGTATCTAGATTAAAAAATGGCGAAACCAATATTACCATTAAATATGTCAACTCAACACCAAAAATTGTGAATGCTCCATCAAAAAACTATCAAAATCCTACACTCTGAACCTTTTTTATCAAAATGTACGTGGGCTTCGAACAAAACTAGATAACTTCAGAATTTGCATACCATCAATAATTTGTGAAACCGTGGTACTGACTGAAATATGGTTAGATCCTTCCATCAATTATGTTTTAATTTTAATTTATATACCCATATGTTTTAATTTATATATTTGTACAGAACACTTGAGTTCTTAACACTTCATTTTTATTATTAATTTTTGTATTTCACAATTTGAATTTTAATTTTTATTTCTACTTTTCCTTAAAATATGAATTTTATTTTTTTTATTTCTTACTTACTTTTAAGTATTTCTTAATTTTTATTTGATATATTTAATCATCTGTTATAATAAAATAGTATTTATTAAATAGTATTTAAAATATTAAATGTACGACTACCAAAACACGGGCATTAGCCTAGTGTGGTAGCCAAAAAAAACAAATATCTGTAAATAATAAAAATTTTATGAAATAAAAAAAAATTAAATAAAAAATGTACGTCACAACTGTTGAATATTTGGTCTGTATCAGTTAGTCTATATTTTTTAAGATCGTTTTCTGCGCGATTTCTAAGTGATCGATAGCTGAGTTTGTTATTCCTCCCCAGACAATTATTCCATATTCTATTATTGATTGATAAAGTTCAAAATATATTGTTATCATTTGATTTATTTTATATATGTTCCTTACGTTTAGAAAAATGTGTAAAATATTAATTAGCAAGTAATACGATGACACTGAGCGAGTTTACTATCAAATGGTGAATTTTCCAGACGGTAGCTTGTAAACACGTTCTATGTAACCGAGGCTGAAGACCTATATAAACCTCACCCCATGAACCCAAGCACCCATGCTAAGTCACTAAACAAACAATGTAGTGAACCACTTGGTTTACGTGTTAGTTATCCAATAAATGGTACCCGGGGCGACGGTACCCATATCCACCACCCAAATTAATAAGGAAAATCCAATGAGAGTTTTTAGTATTAAATTTGAGCATTCACTCTGTTTTGATTGGTGTACAACTCGTTGGTCTCATAGGGTTGAAAATCAATAAAGTTTCTCCTTTGTGTGATTTTCAAACATTTATTTGAAGCAGGTATGTCAACAGGACAACAAAAACATACTGGAGGTGAATTCGAAGAAATTTCGATCTTGGCATTCGAGATGTTTTCAATCAATTCTCTAATCTCCACAATCTCAAGCGTGGGACTAAATAAGACTTGTTTTGTTTAGTTTTCGGTTTCACATGATTAATAAAATCCATTCCCGTGCTGATGTTTCATTCATTCGCTCGATTTATTTTTCTTTTTTGTATTAATTCTACCGTATTTATATTTATAATAATAATAATAATTTTTATTTTAGTAATTTGTACATTTAAGTTTACAAATTTCTAATTAATTATGATATTTCATATTGCAGCTAATTAATTATAATATTTCATATTCATTATATTTTTTCTAGTTTTATGTAGCTCCTACAATACATCTTAAACTTTCCAATTGGTGTGGACTTTAAAGTTTCCGGTAGTGTATTATATAAATTCATTCCCTTGTATAGTAAACTGTTCTGCGTATTCGCTTTGTTCTTTTTTGTAGCCTAATTTCCTTGCACGTCCTTTATATCTGTGAATGTCCTTGTTTTATACAATTTTATTTGAGAAGTATTTTGGTAACATGTTGTTCAATATTTTGTGGATAAATACCATCGTGTTCAAGGTCAGCATCTGTTTCACGGCTAACCAATTTAGTTCCTTTAACATCTTAATTATTTTTGAAAATCTATTTCGTCAAAGTTGTTCTCTTTCGTTACATAGGAAAAGGATACTTGAGCAGTGGTTGAAGTGTGGAGCAATAATTGAATTGTAAATGGTGATTATGTAAGACAATGGGTATATTTTTGAACAATAATCACACTTAAAATTTAAAACAATAGTCACACCTAGAATGCTAATGCTAAGAAGGGTTGCTATAATGCAGAAAAGTATTTTTACAGGAACACTCGAAAGAAACTATTTGCCTAGTATGTAAACTTCATTGCTGAGTTTTTTGTAAAAGTCAAGTAAAATGTAAATAAATTTTACGGTGTAAGTTAAGTGTAAGTTTAGAGTAATTTAAAAATGAGTTAAGGGTACGTTAAATATAAATTAAACGTAAGTTAAATCTACGTAAAATCTAAGCTAAATGTAATTTAAATGTGAGATAAAGATAAGCTAATTGTAAGTTAAATAAAAGTTAAATGTAAGTTGAATATATGTAAAAAATAAAAACCTCTTAAATGTAAGTTAAACGTAAGGTAGATCTATTTAAACGTAGGTTAAATTAATGTAAGTTAAATGTAGTTGAATGAAAGTTAAAAGTAAGTAAAATTTAAGTTGAATCTATGTAACAATGTAAGCAAAATGTTAATTAAATGTATGTCAAATGCAAATTAAGTGTTGGTTAATGTAAGATAAATTTAACTTGAATGTAAGTAAAATGCAAGTTACATGTAAGTTAAATGTACGTTAAACGAAAGTTAAATATAATAAAATGTAATATAAGTGCAATTTGGGAGGCGGGAATGGGTACCGCCGCCCCGGGAACCTTCATTACATAACCAACACCTCTGTCATAGGTCACACCAAGTGGTTCGCTACGTTTGGTGATTTAGCAGGGATGTCCGGGTTCATGGGGAGAGATCTGTCTAGGTCTTGGAGGCGGATGACCAGAACATACTCAACCCCAGATTCCTATCCAGCCCTTAAACCTTTTTCCTTCCCAGAACTTTCCTCTGCTTCCTTTCCTTCAAAAAACCCTCCACACAGCATCCCCAAAGATGACATAGGCCCTGAAGGAAATTATTTTCCATAGGGCCGCCTGTGTGGAGCTCGTGTAAAAAAAAAGCGATGCCTAGGTGGGACCCAAACGCGATGCTAACTCAGCCCTTATCGGTCCATTGTAAGTTAATGTAAGTTACGTGTAAGTTGAATGTAAGCTACCTGAAGTATGATTAGCTACCGTACAAGAGTCCCAACTGCCCGAAATCGGACCCACTTTGAGATAATGTGCCGAGCCTGAAGGAAGAAGGGAACCGGACACGAAAGTGAAAGGTATGGAAATGTATAAAAATAAACACGGAAAAAAAGGTTATAGAAAATCGTGTTCCACATATCATTAGTCTATTTTCAACCCCCAATTCGATGAAGGACATAATTTTCGATAATATCGATCCCCATTTTCATGAAAAGCGACAGCTTGTTAAATTCAATGTATATGAACACCAACAAAAACACTTCTACACAATAAAATGCTCGATTTTCGGTTTTCACGTGAACGTAAATCTTAACAACATTATAAACGCGAAAGTTTTTATGGATGATTGTGTGTTTGTTACTCTTTCACGCAAAAACCACTGAAAGGATTTTAATGAAACTTTACAATAATATAGCCCATATATCAGAATAATTTATAGACTATAATTTATAAAGCTAGCTAGGAAGGAGCGCGGGAGGGGAACGGGGACGCAGGTGATTCAGGGAGAAACAATGTATTTATTTGAATATGACATTGCAACGCATGCCGGCAACCAGCTAGAAAATAATAATTTAATTTTTCGTTAATAACAAAACACTACGGGCGTCATTTTAATACAATAAAATATTTTTGTTTGTTTACACCACTATTTTATAAAAATATCAACAAATTTCAAAACATTTGTTTTTTTTTCATCAGGGTCAGTATGTATGCTAAAAATTTAAACATTTAAGCACTGACAAATAGGATATTTATTTTTGGAGGAAAAGAGAACAAGACAGAAAAATTACAGTATATGTCCCATATAAATAAAATCGGATATATTTATCCGAGACGCCATCCAGGTTAAAAAGCAGTTTTTTAGAACGATTGTTTTTAATAAAAAGGGTAGTTGCCTGAGCTATGGAAAAATTTGTCGAAAATGATATTGTTAATACTTAAATTTGAAAATATGAGATTGACAATACCTAATGATTAACATATTTCTTAGAAGGTAGCAATGGCTGAATTGGTTAAAGCGCACTTCCCGGTTCTGGATTCGAGTCCCAGTCCCAAAATAAATCAGTTATTGTTTAAAAATTAAGCTTTTTAATTAAAACGACAGAATAAAAAAATAACCGAGATGTGTTATTAATTACACAAAAATTAATTAGTAAGATATCTGTAATTCTTTATTCGATTAAAATTATTAGGGGAGTACTTCAAATAAATGCGGGAGGGGGGGAGGGTGGAGGGGGGGAGGGGTTGGAGGAGGAGGGGGGGGGAGGGGGAGCGAGAGGGGGAGGAGGAGAGGAGTGGTGGGGGGAGTGGGGATGGGGGGAGGTGGAGGAGGCGGAGTGGGAACCCCCCTAATACCATGCGGGCGAAGCCGCGGGAAAAAGCTAGTTGATTAAATAATTTATTAATTCAATATTATTAATTAAATAAGTTATTACATATTATTACAAAACAAAGTTAAATATTTTATTTAATATTTCATTTATTTGGTTCCCTGTAACATTTTTTTTTACATTAACTCTACACATAATGCCCTGAGGAAAATAATTTCCCTCAGGGCCTATGTCATCTGGGATGCTGTGTAGCGGGTCTTTTTGAGGAGAGGAAGGAATGAACTTGAATCGTTCCACAGCCGAGATGTTGAACACAAGAACGAGTCGAAGAAGAGACGAACGAGACAAATTGTGTGACAAATGTCAACCGTGTACATATTATGTTGGGCACGCGTTTGGCGTGTTTCCCGACTACGCACCGGTGCCGAACGGATCAATGACGCTAGTTCCTCGGAGCATCTTCCATTGAAATACAAGGATAGCATTCCCACCCGACGCCTGTGCTCTAAAGATTGTGATCCGTTTGTTAAATAATCCAACGCTTTAGAAAAATACATTACGTCCAAATACCTCCGGGCAATGCACATAACACTTGGAGTAGGTATAATATTACCCAATTATTAGGTGCAAACTAAAAACCTACCTTTTTGGGCTCTCATAACCTTAATTTAAATAAACCTATCTGAGAGTTTCATACTTGTATTGCCTATGATATGTCTTAATCACACTTTTCTTACTGAATTAAAATTACTCAAGTCCTTACACATCAATCTGTCTCTTGACGAATCACATTTACTAAGATCAAATCCTTATTGGTACTACTGCACCACCCACTTTTAAATGTTGCTTTTACTTTCAAAAATATGTACACTCATCAAAGAATACATTACATATTAATATTAAAATATTTTTCAGGATTAAATAATATGTGTTCACAATAATGTCCTCTGCGTGCGAACTCTTTCTAAATTTCTTTAAATGAACAATATACAGTGTTAATTTCAAGCGACCTCCCAGGTAAGTATGGTCCTGTTTTCATTAATTTTTAGGCAGCATCGCGTTCATTAGTCAAAATATTGTACATATATTTTCGTATCGGTGATCAATGAACCGGTGTATGCAATTTTTAGCCATAAAGCGATTTTTAATTGTTTGTCTGGCTTGTAGTTATTTTTTAGATTTTAGAAATATATTATAAGTTTGTACAGCGCCCTTGAGGTGATTTTTCACAAAAACGGTGCTATTTAAATCATCCAATTTTTTAACGCACCAGATTTAAATGTCCGGGTTAAATTTTCCCCCCCAAAAAAAAAAAAAAAAGGAGAAAAACTAAACCCTTTCATACACTTCCCCAAATGATCATCTAGTCAACCCACGCTATGCAATTGCACTATATAAGTATTATAAATACAAAATAATACAAGAACAACATGTCAACCTACTAGAGACCAAATGGGAATATAATTCACCGACTCCAGATATTTTCATATCAGAGGGTTCGGCTCTGTGGCATTTCTAATTGAACCTATAAATCCTACTGATTCCTCAATATAAATATTTAAAAAATCTTTTGTAATCCTACATGTATTTAAAATTACTGCTTTTTGCATTTTTATATACAAATTCTTTGACAAATCTAATATGCTTAAATTTTGAATCAGATTCCTAGGTATTATGCCAGTGGCCGAAATAACAAATGGTAATATTTTTATTTTTTTATTATTATTATGTATTATGTATTATGTATTTTGTATTTTGTATTATGTATTATGTATTATGTATTATGTATTATGTATTATGTATTATGTATTATGTATTATGTATTATGTATTATGTATTATGTATTATGTATTATGTATTATGTATTATGTATTATGTATTATGTATTATGTATTATGTATTATGTATTATGTATTATGTATTATGTATTATGTATTATGTATTATGTATTTTGTATTATGTATTATGTATTATGTATTATGTATTATGTATTATGTATTATGTATTATGTATTATGTATTATGTATTATGTATTATTTATTTGTGTATTATGTTTACAAAATTTAAAAAAAAATAGTATGTAAATTTATATTTTTTCATGTGATAGCGCACGGCTCTTGTCTGAAGCCAGTGAGACTATGGCACTGTGATGCTAAGTCAAGTAAGTGCGCGGTTTTCTAATAAAACACTAGGCGTAAACAAATACTACGGTAGAAACTATTCGAACTATGCTGATAAGTTTGACCTGAAAAAAAAAGATAACCGAAAATGTATCGGTACGTATCGATCGAACTAGCCACGCTCAATACGAATATTTTTCAGAAAAAAATACTAAGATCCACCTTAATTACTATAAAATGAACCTTTTTGCAATAATTGGGACGATGGAAAATAATGCATTTAAAATTTTAGTGGCGAAAAATGAAAATTTACTTCGCGTACCGAATTCGCGGCCATTTATGATTCCTATAATTTTGTTCTGTTGGCATATCTGATACAATACACAAGGTATTTAGTAGCCGACTTCATGCGGATACATGAAATACGCGTAATAATTATAAAAACAAACGTAAATTAATGATATTTAAATATAGAATAGTCAAGAGGGTTTTGTTTAGATATTTTATCCAGAGGGTTTGGCAGTTTACGGTCTAGTAAACTGGATGCGTTTGTTGTGGAGGTTTTCAATAATAACTCTTGATTAATGCGAGTCAAATATATTTACATCGAAACTTTGTGTTTTGTGTGTCGGACGGAACGAACGTTGAAACCGGAATGGTTTTGCATCATCATGCACTAGACCGGAGAGCGGTGCTCAGTGATACCAGTCTGTAAAATCGAATTTGAATTATATTTTTAATGTTGTTCGTTGCTCGGCAACAATAGGTTAAGCAAAAAAAATTGCTGTAAATCAATGTTATTTCCGTTATTTGTTTTTGGGGTGTTATGCCATGTTGCGCTACCTCCTTCTTTAGCCAACGTTTCGGACATCGTTGCAGTGTCCATCATCAGGGCAGATTCGGTAGATGTGTAATTTTTAGTCGTGAAGTGTGTGCTTATTTACTTCGAAGCGATACCGTGTCGCCAGCACCACTAACTTTCACCAGTACAAAATAATCGTGACAAGCAGTGGCGTCATCGCCGCGGAACGGAATAGACAGTTCATTAAAACGTGGTATTTATGCTAGTCAGGGGCAAGTCCGTTTGCGAGATGCCGACCGAAGTAGCTCCACCTCTTAATGAATTCTAAAATTAGAAATCACAATGGTAAGAATTTAAGAAATAGAAACGCAAATGGACTTTGCCTTGATGATGGACACTGAAGGAGGTAGCGCAACACGGCATAACACCCTAAAAACAAATAACGAAAATGCTTTTGGCCGTGAAAATCTTAAAACTTCTCTGAATGTTATTTCCATCCAAAAAAATAAAACCGTTTTCCTCAAAAGAAACGTCAAAACTAATATTTCAACATCAATCCACTTTACATAATCATCTTTAGAACTAGAAGTAGCATGTTTCGCCCAGAAGACTTCTGTTTCTCCCAGCCCCTAGCCTAGTTCGCCCGACAATAATAATAAGGGTTGGAATGGCCCTAGCCGCGATTATCTTGCCGATAAGCCTTTGTTTCGGATTTCATTACACACACGACTTACTCGGACCCTTTGCCCGACTCTATAAATAGGGCCTCCCCGACAGCGGGAAAACTACGGAGGACACGTTACATCGATCGATACGGGAACTAGTTTTATTAATTGTCAGTGGGCGTGATATACAGGTATTAGGTTGGAAATAGTGCGACGCTTACGTCGGTTGCGTACGTCGGTCGCGTACGTTGGTCACGTACGTTGGTCACGTACGGTAATATCAGTGAATGAATGAAGAGTCTCTTCTAGGCAAAGAGAATCTTTGAAGACGTATCTTTGCCCGTATCTTTGGGACATATTATTTCTTAATTTGTAATGCGAATAAAAGTATTGGCTCAGGATTTGTGAGTCATCGTTGACTTTGCTATTTTAATAAAAGAAAAAAAAAATCGTAACTTGGCCATCGCGCGCCCATTATTTTAGTAGTTCCTTGTCCATCTCCCTTGTTTCTATACACGATGTTCGGAAACTCGGAAACTGTAACTGTATACGGTGTTCGGAAACTCGTAGTACAAGCGGGAAAATAGTGAATCATCACAGAGTGGAACATACTCTCAGTATCACCCTGGTTTAAGAACACCATTCAGAATTAAACATTGCTAAAAATGACTTTAGCCGTGTTTGGTGACCAGATCTGAATAGCCAGGTACTTCCTCAATCCTTACCCTCCTCTGCCCCATCTCCTCCTACCTTCAGCCTCGCAGCATTTGGGGATGCCATAATCTCAAAGAAACATTATGCTGGGTTTCTTCATTTACCGAGAATGCTAAATACAATGCTAATTGTAAAAGTAAACGGTCAAATGCATAGAAATTTTTAAATTTCGATTCTTACTTTTACAATTAGCATTGCATTTAGCATTCTTGGTAAATGAAGAAACCCACCATTAGAATCGTTTTTGTGGTTTAACTTTTTTTGATTTGTACTTTTGTTTTCGAATAAATTAAGTTGAGAGAAAGTTTGATTTTTTATGTTAAATTTTTAAAAATCTGTTGCTTGTGAGTTAATATCAACGTGAAGTCCTGCTTTCACAAACTTAAAAAAATAAGTGAGGAACAACGTTCTCTTCATAGAAATTGGCAACTGAGATGGCTTGGGCACGTACTAAGAATGTCCGATGATCGAATTCCTAGGAAAATACTGAGTGCGATTCCAGAGGGTAGACGTCCAGTAAGCCGCCCCAGACACAGTTGGGTAAGGCAACTCCAGAAACTGTGTGAGGAGAGGTTGGGACTGCCATGGACGGAGGCCGAACAATCAGCGCAAGACAGGGACTAATGGAGGAGCCTTGTCGATGCAATGGGTCCCCGACCCGAATAGGACAAGGGGAAGAAGATGATTTTTGCGATTCTCTATGTGATATAGATTTACCACTTACATATTGCATTGATGAAACTTGGTCTCTACAGTTATATAATCCAGGTATCTGTTACAGCATCCCACCTCCGGCTCAGGCCTTGTGTGACGCGCGATGTCAAAGGAACACCACGCAACACGGCGACATGAGACCCGTCAACACCACACTACCTGTACTTCCGGATTTCCACTGCGGAAAGGCGGAATTTCACACATTAACCACTTTCATAAAACTGCTATTTGAACAATATTTTTGGATATATGCATTTTCAAATATGCATTGAATTTTTTTGACATGAATTTCACACAAGAGGGCTCTAGGAAAAAAAAATTCATTGTGTGGAGGATATTTTTAGGAAAAGGAAGGAGAGGAAGAACTGGGTACTGGGAAAAAGGTATGAAGGGTAGGCGGGAATTTGGGGTCAATGGGTCCAGAAGTGTCGAACGTATGAATGCTTCCTTCCCCTGTGCAAGGCCGTGAGTCGAGAGAGTCCAGCCGAAGAGGTCTAGGTTGTCTCCCTCAACCAGTCTCTCCTAATCCGGTCTGCCACGCAATATGTGAGCAGGCGCATCCGCCTCCAAGATCTGAACATACCTCACCCGATGAACCCGGGCACCCCTGTTAAATAATTTTTTAAAATGTTAAATATTTTTTAAAATTTTTTTGTTAGAAAAACTCTTTTTATAACTTTTGAAGGTTATTCCCATCAATTTAATATATCATTGAAGAAGAAGATAACAATAATAATCTAAACGAAAATATGAAAAAGAACAAAACACAGAAAAACAGAAAAAGACAATTGTCGCAATTGAGACTCGAACCCAGACCTCTTATCTAACCGAAACGTGTGCGTTAACCAATTTCGCTACTGCCACCTTCTGTTAAACCGTCATATTTGTCAACCTCATATTTCAAATTTTAAAATTAACAATATTTGAAATATGAGATTGACAAATACAACGGTTTTACAGAAGGTGGCAATAGAAAATTGGTTTTAACGTGCACGTCCCGGTTAGACGAGAGATCTGGGTTAGAGTCCTAGTTGCGACCATTGTCTCATTCTGTTTTTCTGTGTCTTGTTCTCTTTCATATTTTCATTTAGATTATTATAGTTATCTTCTTCTTCTATTTTTTTAACTTAATTTTTTTTTGGTTTAATTCCACACGGGGTGGGGGGGGGGGGGGCTGAAAAAATAACTCCTCTCAGGGCCCATATTATCTTTGGGGGTGCTGTGTGGAGGGTATTTTTCGAAAAGAAGGAGAGGAGGTTCCAGGAAGGAAAAAGGTATGAGGGGTACGCAGTTGGTGGGAAAATGCATCAGCCGACTAGACCCAGACAAACCTAACCTCATGAACCCGGACACTCCTGCCAAGTCACCAAAAGTAGCATACCATTTTGAGTATTCACCTATGGCAGAGGTGTTGGTAATTCAATAAATCGTTCCCGGGACGACGGTACCCGTATTGGCATATGGATGTGAGGCCCTGACACTGGCGGTAAAGATGGTTGAAATGCTGGATACTTTTGAAAGAAAAGTGCTGAGAAGAATATGTGGACCCGTGAAAGAGGGTGAACAGTGGTGCATCCGGCACAATACAGAATTGTATGATATATATAAGGCACCTAGCATCTCAACACATATGAGACTCCTCAGGCTGAGATGGGCTGGGCATGTACAGAGAATGCCGGATACATGCGTCCCAAAAAGAATTTTGACTGGACACCCAGGTGGAAAGAGAAAAGTGGGAAGACCCAGACTGAGGAGGGAAGACGAAGTAAGAGGGGATGCAGCACAGCTTCTCCAGGTACCAAATTGGAAGTCAGCCGCTGAGGACAGGAGGAGTTGGAGGCGACTGTTGCAGGAGACCAAAGCTCGATATGGGCTGTAGCGCCATCGAAGAAGAAGAAGATTTGCAAACTAATAACAATAACATTGTGTAGATACGATAAGCTTGAAAATTTATTGATTCGCGACTTTTTTATGAATGAAAAAATTCAACCGAGTCGTTTTGAATCGAGTGGTGCAGAATCAATGAACTGAACAAAAGACATCTCTCATAGTCGAGAAGAGAAATACGGCGTGTCATTGTCACATCTTTGCATAAGAAAATATCATCTCTCTCAAGTTATTTTGATGAAAAGTATTGAGAAAGTCTGGAATCGGAAAACAGTGATTGTCACGGTTGCTGAACATGAACATTAATTCGACCAGGATGAATTCCCCCCTCTCTCCTTTGTACTGCGAAAGACAGTGATACTGGCAAAATGGCTGTCAAAACCCCCCTCTAGAAGATGGCAATAATACAAAAGAAAAAGATTTAAATATTCTTTATGTACCTAATCATATCAGTACTTAGATATCTATTAATACTGTTTATTTTTAGCTTTGTGAGTTTAACATCAAGTTGTAATGATCATTACGTAGTATAAAATGAAGTCGCTCAAAATGTATGTGCGCATAGATCTTTTAAACTACGCAACGGATTTTTATGCGGTTTTCACCAATAGATAGAGTGATTCATGAGAAAGGTTTATATGTATAATACATGCTTATTATAGTAGGGAATAGCCGAGAAATTCAAATATTCAATTCAGGCAGCGGGCAGCTGCCAAGCGGGTGGTGTGGATTTTATAAAGGTTGGGTAATGATGTTGTGTTTCGTTAGCCACAGCAACGTGTGGCCGGGTCTGCTAGTAATATATAAAACAAAGTCGGGTTAGTTACACCATTTATAACTCGAGAACGGCTGGACCGATTTTTATGATATTTGAATTGTTGGATTTGTCTCCGCCCCGAATAGCACAATAGCTATTAAAACATCGAAAAAAATCACGAAAAAATAATTATGAAGAAAATTCTTTTCTTCATACATTTTGTATGGAACGAATTCTTATTTTTTTAAAGAGCTGCAGGAATATTATGATTTATTGAATATTGTTTGTTACGCAATCACGCCTGAACTAATAAAAAGATTTTTAAAATTCTTTCACCAATAGAATGCTATATTATATGCGAATGTAATAGGCTGTACATAATGATAAGCTCTGGCGTTAGGAAAGTATAACTTTTGGGGGTTGGAGGGGGGAAGGGGAGGGGAACACGGGAGGGCGGTTCGCGGGACGGGAGAAGGGGGAGTGGAGTGGGGAGAAAGAAGGTGGAGGAGGCGGAGTAAGAACGCGAGAGGGAAAGGGGAGGCGGGAGAGGAAGAAGAACGGGACGAATGGGAAAGGACACGCAGGGAGAAACAATTTCTTTATTAAATGGCATAGCAACACAACCGGGTACCAGCTAATTAAATGAAGACAATTTAGCGAAACTCAATCGAAAATCTGGAGACAGAAAAATCAGAAAAAGATATTGACACCTCTGGGAACTCAGTACCTTTCGATTTCCGGGCAACAGCTATGAACACTGAGTAACGTATCTCTATCCGATTCGGTCATTTTTAACTGTATCATACTTCGATCAAGAACTACTAACCTTGGCTGCTATCTTTAGAGAGAGGTGTCAATATCGTCCCAGAGGTGCCAACATATTTTTCTGATTTTTCTGTCTCCAGATTTTGGATGGAGTTTTGCTAATACTCGTATTGTCTTCATTTAATTAAATATTTATACTTGGTGGGCGGCGTGGTTTTGATATGTATACAAATCTATAGCTGTACTCCGCGAGTGATTTTTCCTCACGTCATTCAAAATAACAAGTAAAACTGTCCGTTTTCCTACCCTTTAAAGCAGAATTTTGATACTTCTTTATGGTGAATTTGACAGTATCTCCGATCCGGAGCCCCAAAATACCTGAAAAAACCTTGACTCTGTACAGAAATGGTCGGTCCGTTTGATAGATTCCCCTATCTAAACAAGCTGATTGCAATCTTTAGAGCACAGGCGTCAGCTAGGTACACTGTCATTGTTCTGCCGGTATAACACTGCCATTGTTAGCAGTACCTGTAGTCATTTCAAACTTCAGTCATTTCAACTGAAGGTAACAATAATATCTTTACTAAGTTACTCCATTTTAGCCAATTCCTAGAATCCAACAATATGTTCAAATAAAAGTAAAGTAGGTATATTATACTTGATGTTGAGAATTTTTCTAAGAATTCACCTTTATTTACTTATGTTTATTCTGCATAAAAATGTGTATTTAGTACGAGCTCATATTATTTTTTTTGTTGTAAAACATATTTGTATCCTATAACTAAAGACTAGTTGTTATCATAGATATGTACTTTGTTAATGTACATTATTATCATTGTAATTGCCATCCTATGTACCACTGTGTATCATGTATCACCGGATTGTAATAGCCATTTTACGGCGTTGAAATAAATAACAAAATAAATAACAATGGAAGATTCTCCGAGGAACTAGCGTCATTGATACCTTCGGCACCTTTGGAGGGGACCCACCACTTTCCCACGGCTGTGTGAGGAAACTGATTGTTTAACCTCCTTAGCCGCACACGTCGGGACTCTAATTTTTTGTAAAAAGGAAGCTACATTTATTTTTGAAACGAATCTAGACCCTTCAATGTCCCTGCATGCATGATTGTTAGTAAAAAAGAAAAATGTATGCATACTTACATTTGCAGTAATTAACAAAATAAAGACACATCATAAATGTGTTCGCCTGTTGGTTCAGCATCTAGTTGAGTGAAATAATATATAAAAAGAAAAATATTTACAGGTGCAAGTATGATTAAAACCAAAGAAAATATATAAAAAGAAAGAAATCGGCAGTTTGTCCCACTATCACGGGGCAGTCCCAGTACCTTCGATAGATACCTTCGGCACCGGTGCTTAGTCGGGAAACATGCCAAACAAGCGCTCAACATTATGTACACGATTGACATGTATCACATAAGAACGGGTCACTTCTACGCCTCGTTCTTGATTTCAACTGCTCGGCTGCGGAACGATTTCCTATGAAATGGTCCTCTTCAACACTCCTCAAAAAGATCATTCACACATCATCTTCAAAGTTAACATAGGCCCTGAGAGAAATTATTTTCCTCGGTGTGGAGTTGATGTAAAAAAAACTGGTCTCGGCTCAAAATCATATGCAAGGTTTTAATTATTACAGAGCACCATGATTGTTAGTAATTAAAATTATTGACGAAAAAAAGTTTGCCAAAATTAGGACATAAAAGCCGATCGCGGTGACTACTGTGAAGCACAACGTTAATAGGCCCGCGCACACAGAGAGCGGTCAGGAGTTCCGAGTTCCGCGTTCGGCGTTCATTAGAATGTACCGAGTCTATAACAACAACGCACACAACGGGCAGTCCACGGACATAGGAATATATGGACCTGCCCTAAGTGATAAAAGCGTATTGTTTCCCCCTCCCCATAACGGTTCCATGGAACCGCCTGGGCTTACGAGAGCCGCCTCCCTTGAATCTAAAAACGTGACGTCATCATTCTTGTTCTGACCAGCGCCGAAGTCACATAGTACATTTTACGAAATAACAAGGCAAAAACGGTAGCTTGTGCTATGAAAACGTGTAAAAATAGAAGTGAAAAGGAGAATAAACCAAATTGTCGTATTGCATTCCATAGGTGAGCATTATTTTACTTTATTTTAAGCTTATTCGAATTATATTACAATATTATCAGTTTTGTAACATATACTATCATGAACTTGTTTACACACAGCCGTAATATGCGTGGGATGGCGTATTTCAGCATATCGCTTGCCATATATTCCGAATGGGAATGTACGGCGAGCGATATGCAGAAATACGCCATCCCACGCATATTACAGTTGTGTGTGTGAACACGTGTTAACGCTCAGAGAGCGTGTTCACACACAGCTATAATATGCATGGCGACATAAAATACACAGCCGTTTGCAAAAGAATCAGGGATGTGCCTTCGCCTTTTGCGCTTTGCTAATATTTATTTTTGCGCTTTCCTAATCGTATCATTTGGAACGTCTATCTTTTCATGTGTTATTTCTTGCTGGAAATCCGTCGTATTAATAAAGGATAATAAACCAATCATTTTTAAATTTATCACACTTTAAGGGCCTTATTACTAAACGAGTTTTGAATTTTACGCAACTCATAAACAACCGTTAATATAAGATAAGGTCCACAGGGCAACGCCTGAGGCCCTAGACTGGCTCGCAGACCTAGATGTCCCCCTCTGACCCCCCACCATACGAAAGAAGAAGAATATAAGATAAATAGTTGGTTATTCAGTTGTATAAAATTTAAAACACGCTATTAGTAAAGGGTTAAAAGTGGAATAAAGTATGGTTTTATTTATTAGGCGTTATTGTATATTTTGCTTTCTTAATTATGTACTCCTTCGTGGTATGTTTAGAAGTAAAATGTAGATACAGTGAGCATGTTTGGAATGAAAAATGTATGTGTCATTTTGCTGTCCGATGATATTTTTTATCAATCAAAATTTAAAATAAAATATTTTTCTATCGCACGTCGCCACCGATTATATTATCTTTGGATCACACTGTCACGTATCAGCGGACCACGTGTTAGGTAAGCGCGTTGTTTCGTATGTACGGTACTGCTGGAACGAGAACGAGTGTATATCGCGTAATGCTCTAGGTTATTCCGAGTATGTATATGTATGGAAAACACGTTTTTTGTTTTTAATTGAAAAATTGTCATCGGACGACAAAATTACATCTAAATTTTGACTCCAAATACTCTTAGGAATCGCTGGTAAAAGCTGTGTGTATAAAATTTAATTTGTTTTTGAGTTGTTTTTCTTTTCTATTATCTTCTGAAAAGTGAAATGTTATGTATTTTCTTAAAGATTTCCCAAAAAAGAAGACTTGAAGACAATGTGGCGACTTTCATCCGGTAAAAGTGAGCAGACAAGTGTTCGTAACCTTCGTATCTGCTCAGAACATTTCAAAGAGACAGATTTTATAATAAACAAACAGGGCACACGTGTGCTACGTGTAGGTGCGATTCCATCGGTCTCTTTGTTACATGTTACAGAACGAATTATCGTTAGTATATAAATTCTTTAATGACTAATAATTCTTTTTTGTAGTTATTCATTACATGTAATTATTTTAATTTTATTATCTATCCATTTCAGATATTAAGCGACAACTTCTCTGAGAAATCATATGTATGTCTTTCTCTAACTGATGAAACGATCAATAATACTTATGGATAGATGAACCCTCAAGAGGATTCTGATTTTTCTCTCGTTTCTTGCGCACCTGCTCTACACAGCACACACGTCGTGAGTTCATTCTTATATTTAATTATCCTTTAAATTAATATTTTATTGATAGTGCATGTCACAAATTTGTAATAAATATGTAAATTATCGAATTGCAATAATGATTATATACCTAATATTGTCAACTTTGTCTCGTTTCGAAAAGGAATGCGAACCAGAACCTATGACTATGTGCTTGACGGAGATCGAGGCCGTAGCTGCAGCTGCTCAGTCATGTGTGCTCGTCAGTTGTATGATACCCACTACTATTCCAGAAAGCTTTGTGAATACCAATTGATTATTGACCTTTGATGACTTCAAAAACACATTGTACTATTATGTAGTGTGCGGACCACTCTAGTAACTGACTAAATGTTTTTATACCTAAAAATATAATATTATGTCTCTATTCCCCAGATTCAGGAACCCCAACCCGTCTTTATGGAAGAACCACTTATTATATCAAAAACCACTAAAAAAAATAAACCAATTGAAGTCAATTACAAAAAAATGGAAAACTTATTATAAGAAAGTAAGTTACTAATTAGAAAATTTAAAAAAATTAACGTTGTTTATAAACGTAAAATATTTCTTTAGAAAATATTTTTTATTTGATATACACAGCTTCTCTGACGGTGTTGGAATAAATTATCTTTTTAATCTTCTTTTTTTATAAATGAAACCGTACAAGAGTCCCAACTGCCCTCAACTGTCTGAAACAAATGAGACTATGGCATCCCCAATTGGGGTATGTTGTGAGGTTGAAGGTAGTGGGGAGTGGTAGGAGATTGTGAAGAGGACGGTGGGGAAATCTGGCTATCTGATCAATGATAGTATTTTCCACTCTAGAACGTGCGGCAAACATTTAAAAATTATTTTTAATTAGTAAATTGTGAAATAATTCAAATTTTTAATTTGCACGTTGGGTTTCGAACCCGTGACCTTCCGCTTGCTAGTTGAGAGCGTTACCCCTCGACTACGGAAACCTTCGTATCTATGATTTTTCGGCGTGTAATTTTTTCTCAAGGTCACGGCCGTCATCACAGTCAACAGATTAATACCTTCTTACTATGTTGGCTCATCTTTTTAATATATTTTTATTAAGCTGTTATTATTGTACTGTTTTTAGCATCGATAATATAACTCCTGTACATGTTATGTTGTTTTCTCTTAAGCTGTGCTGTTATTTTTGTACGTTATTTAAACCTCTGTAAGTTGTTTATTGAATGCTGTTCTCACAAATATAATGTTATCCTTAACCCTTTTTGTCTTTTTCTTTTCACTTCTTCCATTGTTCATAGACAATGCAAGAAATAATTTAATTAAAGTTATATATATTATAAAAATATTATTTCTTTAAACAATATTATGCATTGTCTGAGAATACTGTTAATGTGTCGATGTAGGTATATAATACTGTTTTACAAAGTTTCTGCTGAAATATGCTTAAATGTACCTAAACAAAAAATATTATACCCAAAAAATAAATAAAAAGCACCTTCATCGTCAAAATATTCCAATTAATACCCCACTCCTGGCTACGCACGATCCGATTTGCAGAACCCAGATAAGTTGGGAGGTTTAGGGGGGAGGAGGGAAGTTGTTGCTTATACACAATGCGTCGATGTGGTGGTGAGAAGTACCTATCTATATAAATCTGATCACTAAAGACGTTTAAAGTCATTTCAAGCAGTTGGGGCGATACTAAGAGTATCTACAAAAAGGAGCAAATAATAATGTAACTGCTACGTGCTACGTATTATTGTAATTAAATAACGTGTGAAATAATTCAAGTAAAATAATTTTAATTAAAAGAGATAATTACATTATTTTTATTAACTAGCAGACCCGGCCACACGTTGCTGTGGCTAACGAAACACAACGCCATTACCCAACCTTTATAAAATCCTCACCACCCGCTTGCCTGCTGCCTGCTGCCCGCTGCCTGAATTGAATATTTGAATTTCTCGGCTTTTCTCTACTATAATAAGCATGTAATATACATATAAACCTTTCTCTTGAATCATTCTATCTATTGGTGAAAACCGCATGAAAATCCTTTGCGTATTTTAAAAGATCAATGCGCACATACATTTTGAGTGCCTTCATTTTATACTATGTAATTATACCAACAGAGCGGTTGCGATAACCCTAAAATATGTCGGTCATCACGAATGTGGGCGGTTCTCGAATGTGCTCGTCGCTGGTTACAGGGGTAAGTAAATTATGAAACATTTGTAAAAGTGTCTTAACTAAATATGGCAACAAAAATAGTTGTCTGTGAAAAGATGCGAACTTTACTTTGCCTATTCAGACTTCGCAAATATGTTAATAACGTAGCGAGCAATTCGCGCTCCCACGTAAAAAGGTCTATTCATTAAAAAGCAGATGTTATTTTTTAAGAACTAAATGGTGATATTATAATGCGAGATGCCTATATACTGTCAGATTAATTTTTCAACCAATCACAGTCATCTTCCCCTCTTCGTACCGCCATAGTTGATTTTTCCCCTCACCTGTTATTTCTGGTCTATTGAATTTGGATGTCTATGGGGCAGTCAGACCGCGGCGGTCAAAGCGGAACGTCGCGTTCTAAGAGTTCTTTTCCCGCCGAGACAGGGAACGCCTGAACGCCACAATGTCTGAGATACCGATGACAGAATATTACGAAAACATATCATATTCGTTACATAATACGATAAACAAATGAACCTTTCGTATATTTTGTTAACATTTCTAAATACTATGTCTTTTCTTATTCTTAATAAATAAATACATACCTTAAAAATAAAGCCAGCCTTTCTTTTTATGAAACACAGTTCTTCCAATTAGTATTTTGTTTTTCGATATCAGGTTTTATGATGTTATACAATTCATTAAAACTATTAATCGACATTCGAAAATAAATATAGAATCGTTGTTCATCTTTAAGTAAATCCTGAAAAATACTACTAAATTCGCCTTGTTCTTCTCGCGTTGTGTTGATTGGGTGAACCCAATACTTCCTTTTCTTTTTAGAAGCTGCTAAGCTCCACAAGAACAATAATTCTTCATCGGATGATGAACTTTCTAGTGATACGTTGCATGTGCAAAGACCCAAACGAAACTAGAACGCGAGAATTTGAACGCCGCTTGTGTGCGTTGGAACTCTTGAGCGGTCAACGGTCACTAGAACGCAGAACTCTGACCGCTCTCTGTGTGCGCGGGCCTTATAACAACGACTCCGAATATAATAATGAAAGTCAAAAGTTTTGTATTTTAAATCAAATTTTGTTTTTCCGATTCTTGTTAGCCTTACGCCTTCGCAATTCTAAGAAAGTATTGTGATTTTAAAAATCTTATTTCTAATAATAAAGACGGCAGCTCGTGTTAAGGTTGTTTTTATAAATTGGCGAAAATTGAATTCATCTCCTGAGAATAATTTCATTCGCGGAAATAGTATATTTTGTCCTTTGACATAAAAATTTGTACCTCAGAATGCAAGTGAATGTTTCATGTTTTTATGACATACCACGATTTATTGACCGACCACGGAACAAGCAAACAGACAGCCGAAATGCTAAGTGGAATTCTGTCAAAGTATGTATGTATGCACTCAGGGATGTCGCTATGAAAAGACGAAAAAATCTCTGGATTTGAATCGAACAGTATTAATATCGTAGCATTTGTGTGGTTGAATTTCAGAACCCAGCAACGTGTGCATGTCGGATCCACACGCGCCACACGCACCACACGCGCCGCGCCACAAATAACATCTGTGTACGTGGAATTTCACACAAAGCTACTGTTATAATTCGGTTTCGAATCAAGAACACAAGATGTCGTTACTTCCGTCAGCAGGTCGGACGGGGATGTCTCTCCCCTAGGTATAACTGCTACGAATTTGTGAATATGTGGTATCTCTCCGAATATGAAAAGATTGACGGTAACACATGTTATATGAAGTTTCTATATATGACGTCATTGCTCTGTCTCGGTTACTTGTCCTGTTGACTAGCTACAGTGAATCAGTTCGTATTGGATCTATAAAATGGTCACCAACACTAACTGGACGTTTTGGGGTTCTGTGGCAGGTGAAAGTGGGCAAAAGAAGGAGATGGAAAACAGAACGGATGACAAGCACCAGGTTATCTCGATTTGATTACTAAACACAACTAGCAACGCAAAGTTTCGATTCACAACGGTGGGCAATATTGGGAGAATTTATCTCTCTGCTAAATGCTATTAATAATAATAATAATTTTTATTTTAGTAATTTGTACATTGAAGTTTACAAAATTCTAATTGATTAAAATATTTCATATTCACTATATTTTTTCAAGTTTTATGTAGCTCCTACAATACATCTTGAACTTTCCAATTGGTGTGGACTTTAAAGTTTCTGGTAGTGTGTTATACAACTTCATTCCCTTGTACAGTAGACTGTTCTGCGTATTCGCTTTGTCCTTATTTTGTAGCCTAATTTCCTTGCACGTCCTTGTGTTATATCTGTGAATGTCTTTATTGTATACAATTTTATTTGAGAAGTATTTTGGTAACGTGTTGTTCAATATTTTGTGGATAAATACCATCGTGTTCAAGGTCAGCATCTGTTTCACGGTTAACCAATTTAGTTCCTTTAACATTTTAATTATTTTTGAAAATCTGTTTCGTCGGAGAATTATTCTCATAGCCCTGTTTTGGAGAATTTGTAACTTATTTTGTTCTCTTTCGTTACATAGGAAAAGTATACTTGAGCAGTAGTTGAAGTGTGGAGCAATAATTGAATTGTATATGGTGATTGCAGTTTTTCTAGAAATTTTTGGCCGAATTCTTCGAAAAAAAGATATCTTTTTGCCAATTTTCTTTTGGGTGTATTCAGCATGTCTATTGAAGTTTACTTTGTAATACTATCTCAATACTACGGAGATTTTTCTAATTCAGAGGTTCCGAAACTTTATTGCCCCGTAGAGACCAGTGGTCCCCAACCTTTTTATCACCGCGGACCGGTCAACTAATAATTGTGTTTTAACGGTATAACGTGTTTTAGAGGTATAATGGTAGTAGTGCTAATTTTAACAAAATCAAATTTTATAATATTCTTTTATTATAATTTACAAGTAGAAGTATATTACATTGGGTTTAGTAATATATACGTTGAACATTATAATGATTTATGATCAATAAGATGGATCAAGGAAAAAAATATTTATGAACAGCAAT
This sequence comes from Limnephilus marmoratus, assembly GCA_917880885.1. Taxonomy (NCBI): domain Eukaryota; kingdom Metazoa; phylum Arthropoda; class Insecta; order Trichoptera; family Limnephilidae; genus Limnephilus; species Limnephilus marmoratus. Next base: position 21,308,393 of record OU862930.1, on the reverse strand, counting down.
ATTTTTGGTATGCCTCGTTATTCTCATGTGCCCTTTCTTGTGGAACACGTTCTTTTTTTTAAATGATTATCGGCTATGTAATTATCGTTTTTTCGCACCCATAAAATTATGTCCCGTCTTTCCGGTTTATAAAAAATGGTCTGATTTTGCGGATTGAAATTTTAAAAAAATCTCCAGGGTTGGGGACCACTGCCGTAGACCATTTGTCGATTTGTTTTTTTCCGTAGACCTCAACAAAACCTGCCGAATTATGAATGTTTCTAAACGTGTATAATAGTTTATAAACCGATGTGTTTTTTTTTTCAAGAAGATATAACACAGCGCTAAGGCCTCTTTCCACGGAGTATATAGTTAAAAAAGTTACAAAAAACTGTAATATTCTTCAATCCAGTGATTGTAATTATTTGATATATATTCGGGAATCTTTAATAACGCTCGTAGTTCATGGAGTTTACAAGCGGTTTATTTACGTCGAATGAACATTTAACTGGATCAAACTTCCATTCTAATGGATGGTCTGTGTATTTATGAAGAAAGTGAACTCGGCACTGAAGGTGCCCAGCTGTCGATTGGCTATCATCGACTATTTCTGAAACCGTTCGGGTGTTAGACCCGAACGGTGACAGTTTCTACACTGTACTACTTTACTGACCTCTGTTGAGACACCTCAAAACTACATAAAAGTATCTATACTGACTGCATCTGACGAAGGATATTGAAGCTATATACATAATGCTATACACTACAAAGACTTTCTTGCGATTGTCCATAATGCAAGATAAGCAATGTGAGGTATAACCGCGGGCCGCAAAGGGGGGGGGGGGGGTTTGAACTGTCACGGAATCAATAATTCGATTAAAAATCTATTAAATTTGTTTAGCAAGTTAAAAAAGCGTTTCTTTAATATTTCAAGTACCGGTTGCTACCTCTATCAGTGTCAAGTCGTAATAATAATACAAGTAAGATGATAATATTATGTTATAAAAAATTTAAATTTTCATCCACTTCCCGAACTATCGAAATATATGAATTTTGCACGTGTGATAAAAATGATTACAATACATACAATAACAAAAATTAACCTTTGTTAAAATTTAGTTTGTGATTAGCGTGTGTTTTTTTGTTCTTTTTAAAACATATTTTTTTTACCTGCCCACACCCTCACTGTGCCATCTCAACGCCCCCTAATTTTCTCTGGGTCTTCTTCTGCCCCCCAAGAAACTCTCAAACGCCCATAAGGAGGCGTTTTCCTCCACGTTGAGAACCTATGACGTACACTATGTGCGCGTTCAAAATTGACTTAGGGCCGCACAAATACCTGCAGCGGGCCGCAGTTTGACCACGGCCTTAAGTTCTTCCTTAGGGCTTATCCCGATCAGTTTTATCACAGATATTCGATTATTCTATCCATAATCCAGTGTGGTATTTCCATAGTCAAAACAACCTCAAAGGAACGTGTTATCTATTTATAAACCTCAATAAATAATTTTATGAGATATCAAAGACAAGGTTTCTAAAGAAGGTTGTGTTACATAATTTGAACAATTCATCAAATTCAAAGTTAATTTTCTAGTTTTGTGAAAGTTAGATTAAAATTCTGTTATTATTTCAGTACTGTGAAACAACAGACCCATAATGGATTAGTAACCGAACTTGAGTAGAACTTTCACAGAACTTGGAAATCAACTTTGAAATTAGATCAAATGATTTTTTTTACATCAATTCCACCCAGCAAGCTCATATTTTTGGACGCTGTAGGGAGGGTCTTTTAAAAGAGAGGAAGGAGTGAACTTGGGTCTTGAGGCGACCCAAGTACTACGCAACGGATTTTCATGCGATTTTCACCAATAGACAGAGTGATTCAAGAGGAAGGTTTATATGTATAACACACGCTTATTATAGTAGAGAAAAGCAGAGAAATTAAAATATTCAATTCAGGCAGCGGGCAGCGGGCAGCGGGCAGCTGGCAAGCGGGTGGTGTGGATTTTATAAAGGTTGGGTAATGGCGTTGTGTTAGCCACAGCAACGTGTGGCCGGGTCTGATAGTTTTTAATAAAACACTTTCATAAAACAGAGCAAAAATCTCGCGGGGTTGTCTTAAACAGCATTTAAAGAAATATAGTAATTTTTAAGAACAATATTGTTTCATTATTGTGTCATACAGATGATGGGTAGGTACCTATTAACTGAAGGAAGGTAATAATTTATAATATAAGCATGCAGGGTGACCATGTGTTCAAATTTAATTTGAAATAATATATTATGCTATTAATTTAAAAAGGGCTAAGATGAAAAGAAAAAAAGATGACATGAAAAAAAAGTATATAATAAAAGTGGGAGTGAGAAGTAGCGATTTACAAAGCTGTTGCATCTTCGGCAATCTGGAACAGAATGGTTCCACTTAATTTGTCTTGGCAGTCGGTGACCATGTGGAAATGTTGAGGGATCGCTATTGGCCTGTGAGGAGCCAATGGGACTGATTCCGTGATTTGAAACAGCTGCATCTTTCGCTACCACAATATATTTTTATATCACTTACCTATTTAACCAAACCTTTTCAAAGACCCTTAGCAAGTTGAAATCAACCCCTGTAGATCTGTACAGACCACTTTGGGAACCTCAGCTCTAGATAATGGTACTAAAAATATTGCGTATTTCTAGAACGCAGAAATACAATCACAAATATTTACTTCATTGATTCAATCGTTACAATTATTATTTTGATGACCTTTACAAAATTTTAACAATTCAGAAACAAAGGGAGAAAACCCAAATTGATCAATTAAAATATAACCTTTTAAAGGCAACCTTCCCATTGAGCAAGTCAAATACGCAATATCGGATTTAGTAGCAGTGATTATGTTATCTACAAATAAGATTTTAAAGGCTATTTTATTCCATTGTTATATTTTCGTTCCCTTGGAAGGTTCTGTCTGCAATTTGTTTTGAAATTAAGATATTAGGGTTTAAAGTCTGAAATCAGAATGAAATACTAACACTTGAAATTTATGGAAAAGTTTATATAAGACGAAATCAAATGAATTTCTTTTCAAAATGTTTAAGAACTTCCATAAAAAAATCACGTGGTTTTCAGAAAATCCGCAAAACTCAGAGCAACACATATAAGGCCTCAGGCCTTGTAAGCCGAAACAGCTGTAACAAAAATACATACTAAAATACTTGCAGAACTTGATAATAACATTATTAAATTTATACTTTGGAATGTAGCTACAACTTTGTGGTTATCCATTATAGATATCCATATGGTTATTTATTATAGTTATCCATTATAGATCCTACCTATCTGGACTGCCCGGGCTTCACCCTCGCAAGCAAGTTCAGACCTAAAGGAGGTGTTTGTCTCTATAGTCGAGCTGACGTCAACTGTGCGCGACTGTTGAATCTGGAAAACTCCAGATTCGACGTAATGTGAATGTCAATCTTGCGTAATGTCAATCTTGCCAGTACGGTAAGATTCTACGCATGTTTATACCGCTCACCGAACCTTAGCGAATCAGACACGTCCGAGCTCTTCAAACACTTAAGCGACACTATTGATGACCTCTTGCCCCGCTACCCTACGGCAGAGTTTGTGGTCCTGGGGGACTTCAATGATCATAACGAACCTTGGTTGAAGTTCTCAGGATCAACAGACTCGGCTGGACGCCAAGCGGAATCCTTTGCCCTTTGCTACGGATTGGAGCAAAGGGCATCATTGATCCCTTCGGCACCGGTGCATAGTTGGGAAACACGCCAAACGAGTGCCCAACATTTGTACACAGTTGACATTCGTCACATGAGAACGGGTCGTTTCTTCGACTCGTTCTTGTGTTCAACAGCTCGGCTGTGGAATGATTTGTCGGCCTCTGTATTTCCTCCTTAGTACAACATGAGTCTCTTCAAGACCAATGTTCATTCCTTCCTCTCCTCAAAAATACCCTCCACACAGCATCCCAGATCACATAGGCCCTGACGGAAATTATTTTCCTCCGGGCCTCCTGTGTGGAGTTAATGTAAAAAAAAGAAGGTGAATGAAACAATGTTGCTTTGTTTCAATCATGGATATATTCCCCTACCCAACCACTCTTCATTAAACCCTAGCAACGGCTCCATCCCTACCACAATCCTTAGTAATAATACATTGTTCCCATCCACTATTTTGTAACTGTCAAATCAGTATACGTTTGCCCTGAGGAAGGAACGGTCGTTCCGAAACCGGTCGGTTTTAAACAAATATACAAGTGGTTCAAACAAAGCAACATTGTTTCATTTATAAAATTTAATTTAAATTAAGTTTTAAAAAAATAAATGAAGTTCTACGGATTAAACACAAAAAACAAATAATAATATAGGAATAATTCTGACCACGTACTACATCACAGACAACCACAGTAAGTATCTTTGATAATATATCTTTATATCTCAGAAGTTTTTCTGCCCTTTATTCGATTCATTAAACAATTTCTCTACAGGTATCGTGCATTGATAAGTCTAGATATAATATTCTTACACAAAGCAAATATATTTTACTTCGAAACCTACTCTGTTTTCTGAAAACAACTTTTACTTTGAAGGATTTTCGAAATTCGAGGGTTTAATGAAACGTGAAACGTGTGTTAATATTTTTTACTTGGAATTTTTTTCAAGAGAATATTTAAAAAAAAATGATAATTATTCATTCGGGGTAGAGTTTGGAAATTATCTGAATGTTAATAAATTCGACGGCGCGGCGTAGGAAGAAAAATCGAATAATAGCCAAGAAATTCATACTAGCTACGCCACCGACTGCAAAATTTATCCGTCCCAAGTTTCGACCAAGTGATGTAAAATTTTATAACGTTTTTAATATCCAATTTTTATTGAAATATGTACCTATTGATATTCTAGCATATACCCACCAATGTAATAAATCAGTGAAGAAGATGATAACAAGAAAAGAACAAGGCGCAGAAGAAATCCATCCAAAAATACCCATCAATAAATCATTGAAGTAGATTATAACAAGAAAATAACAAGATGCAGAAGAAATCCATCTATAAATATACCAATCAATAAATTATTGTAGAAGATGATAACAAGAAAAGAACGAGGCGCAGAAGAAATCCATCCTTAAATACCTATCAATAAATCATTGAAGAAGATGATAACAAGATGCAGAAGAAATCCATCTATAAATATACCCATCAATGGAGAAGATAATAACAAGAAAAGTATAAGACGCAGAAAAAATCCATCCATAAAAACCCAACAATAAATCATTGAAGAAGATGATAACAAGAAAAGAACAAGACGCAGAAGAAACCCATCCATAAATACCCATCAATAAATCATTGAAGAAGATGATAACAAGAAAAGAATACGACGCAGAAGAAATCCATCAATAAAAACCCAACAATAAATCATTAAAGAAGATGATAACAAGAAAAGAACAAGACGCAGAAGAAATCCATCCATAAATACCCATCAAAAAATCATTGAAGAAGATGATAACAAGAAAAGAACAGACGCAGAAGAAAATAAAAAGGTAACGGTCGCAATTGGGACTCGAAACCAGGATCTCTTGTCTTACAGTAACATACGATTTGACTAATTCGGCCATTGGGACCTTTTATTTTTAAGTCATTTTTTAAATTTAGAATGAAAAATATTTTCTTTGACTACTTTTTTTCTTCACATGTATGTCTGCTAAAGCACAAAATTCTAAAGACTTGATTTGTAACCTAGATAGTTTCTCAGATAAACATATCATATCATATTTTGTGACATATCATATTTTATTTATTTCTAAAATTCTAAATGATATTCAATTTTTATTGGAATCACTTTTACCACAATAAACCTTTGAACGTTATAGCCATGTAAAATAAAATCTGACATTTTTATTTCAGACACTATCTAGGTTACAAACCAATCCTTTAGGAACTTTTTGATCATTAAAAATAGCAGCAAAAATAGTGGAAAAATTGTCGAAAATAATATCAATAATGGCGCATAGTAAACATATTTTTTTTCTTATATACTTAATTCCGACGGGTTTCGCTTCTTTTTACGGTTTTTGCGGTTTTTGCAAAATAGTTTTTTCTTAAATTATAACGTCACATCACAAAGTATATGTTTCATATTTTTATTTTTTTTATTTTGATACAACATTTTTCATTTACAATCCAATAATTTTATTTTATTTATTTGCAAAAACAGTGTAAAAACCAATACAATGCAAAAGCGGTAGGTATAAACATTATAAATACATTTACATTTAAGATATAAATTAAAAAATGAGTGATATTTCACGATTAAACTCATTGTGAGAAATACCCACATTTACTGCGAGGCAGTTAATTAACCTAGTGATTCTTCCAAGGGGCATCGCCGTTGGTATGTTAGTTCTGCATCTGGGAAGAATCAAAAGCCTGTGTTGGCGGCCTCGCGTGAAATTATCCGTTGGCCTCACTAGGTGGCTTACCCGTACTGAGACCCCCAAAGGAACAAATATAATATTGTTCATTCTGAATTTGAAATATGAGATCGATATAAATGACTTCAAAATAAGAAGCCCCAGTGGCCGAGTTGGATAAAGAATTTGTCCCGATAAGAAGAAAGATCCCTAGTTCGAGTCCTAGTTGCGACCGTTTCCTTTTGATTTTTCTGTCTCACTCTTTTTCAAATTTTCGTTTAGATTTATAAGTATTATCTTACTCTTATTATCTAATATTTGTTAAATAACATTCTATTTTAGTAATAAGATTCTCGTGAAAATACTGCATTTTATTCCCGCGTGGCGAAAGTACTTATGTTTGTTTTTTCATCTGATTCTATTAAGTATGAAGTTGCCCTGAGGTTACGATAAAGAAGAAAAACTCTACCTACGTCAGGTAAACAAGTCTTCTTAGTTTGACGTGGGTGGCAATCAAAAGGTTAATGTAATGCGAACGTCAGTGTCAGTACCTATTTTATTTTAAATCTGTTAAAGAGAAAATCACTTTCAAAGTGCTGGTTAGCGGCGTGCTGCACGAGCCAAACATGGTATATTTTTAGGATGCTTTATCCCATCAGATTAATTTGTTCGCTTTTGAGAACAACTCATCTAGGTCCCTTAGAAATCGTTGGGTTTCCGTTTTTATCATAGTGTGTAATATGATCTAAGCCAGGGGTGCTCAAACGGTCGATCGCGAGTGATTTTTGAGTCGATCTTGAGAAAAATTTGCCGATGTATAATAGATTTATTCGCAGTTTTTGTTTTAGTTGATCCTCAATAATTATGCCTCAATAAGATCACCCATTTGTCATGCCCTTTTTTATTATTTATTTGAAGTTTATATTGTCAATGGTCTCGCCTTTTTTCATTGTTTACTCTATGCCCTCTTCAAGAGCCTGAAGATCGATCTAGTTTCTAGTGTGTGGTTTGGTTTATTTGTGAGTCAGTCAGTCCGAGTTGTAACTTGAAGGCGATATAAGTTTATTAATAAATAATAAAAAATGAGTGCGAATGAAGAGATTCACTCCTAATTTAAAACCAGTTTTGTGATCAGAATGTAAAACAACAGTTGCGGATTCATCTGCTGACACATTTCAAAGGAAAACATTCTCTTATTCGACGTGCAGTTACGAAATTCTGGTTAGTTAATTAAGATTACGCACGTGCTGCCAGAATAAAGAAAATCCATTTTCATCTAAGTGTAGTTTGAATTTAATTTCTACGCATCTCCCCCCCCCCCCCCCCCGGCGCTTGAAAATCTGCGTTTGAAGTACGATCGATCGATCGGAGTCTAATAATTTTGAGGTAGATCGCCAGCAGTTCAAGTTTGAGCACCCCTGATCTAAACTATGTTAAAAAAAGAAAACATCTTGCTATGTATTTAAATCCCAAAGATAACGATAAATTAATTAAAATTAACACGTTAAGTATGAAACCCACGGACATAGGATTGAATTTGGATGTCTATGATGAAACCGAAGTTCAAAGTTCTGGACAGCAATTGAAAAAAAAAAAATTGGGATTTTTTAAATTATTTTACATGGAACGACAAAAAAGTGAGGTGACGTGAGCGTTTATAAAACATTTGTCTAATGTCACAATGTGTGTGTGTTTTTGTCGTTATCAAAAATTTTTGTTAGAAAAAACATAAGGTTTTTTATATTCGCATTCAAAAAATGTTAAAAAGATGTGTTTAATTAGAATTATAAAATTTAAGAGCGTACCCTTCAAAAACAGTTTTTAGTTTTCGGATACCTTCAGAAATATTACATTTTTTTGGATTTTATTGCGTAGCGGAAATATTTTTACTTTCTGACAAAATTTGCCGGACGCCTGATGGGTTAAATCACCACGAATCTAGGTACATAACAGGCAATAAAATGCTTGAAAATGGAGTCTAGAAACGGTGGATTTTAGCACAATTTTTTTTATTTTTTATTTCGTGAAAATTTTTCCTTACATGAAAGAAAAAAGTCAATCAAAGGAAACTGTTATGGCCACTCGAGCAATGGATGTTCGATTTTCAATTTGACCATCCGATTTAATTTACACCATTTTTCGAAATATTAATATGGAAACAAATGAATTTCACACCGCGGTTTAAAGCGAATGAATCCATTTAGATTTCACTGTTTACCCCAAATTTTTAGGTTCTATAAATTTTGGCACATTTTACCAAGCGGTCGCTCAAGAAATTTTTCAAACTTGTCATAATATGCCAAAAATCGCTCGAGTGGACAGATAATCTTAGCCAATAATTTTTTTTAAAGATATTTTGTATTTACATTCACACATTGCTAATGAAAAAATACTTTTATAGTAGTCAACGCATATATTTTTTTATTAAGGCTCTGCAACCGGGCCCGAAAAGAAGAAGATGGAGAGATACGAAATTACGAATGTTAGAGGAGAGCTCTAACATTTACAGCGAAAAAATCGATGCGAAGATGTTTAATAAAACACGACTCGTTTAAAATAGAGCAACAATCTCGCGGGCATTGTCTTAAACAGCATTTAAAGAAACACTGTGATTTTTTTTCATTCGTATAACTTGTAAAATAACTCATCCAAACTTGTTTATAATAACTTTTGGAGCATACTTTGCGATTTTTTTCTATCGAGGAAATTTTATATAATTTGCGTTTGGGCGCGGGCAACGTCTAGATATTATCTTCAAAAATAACACATATTTTTTTAAGAGCTTTAAAACTTAACGTGTTTAAGGGAGATATGTAAGAAATCGGTAGTACTTCGGGTAGAGGGCCCTTAAAGCATTTAGTTTTATGAATCCTTTTAGATTTTGCTGTTTACCCCAAATGTTTAGGTTCTATAAATTTTGGCACATTTTGCCAATCGGTCGCTCAAGAAATTTTGCAAACTTGTCATAATATGCCAAAAATCGCTCGAGTGGATAGATAATCTTTGCCAATAAACTATATTTTTTTTAGATATTTCAACTTTACATCACACATTGCTAATGAAAAAATACTTTTATAGTAGTCAACGCTTATATTTTTTTATGAAGTAATTAACAATTTTATTTTGATTCTACTCAAGCGAAATGACAGAAAAGAGCTTTCGTTTATCCAAAGCATATTTTTTGGTATTTATAATCTAAACCGATTAATAGTACGTATTGATCGAAAATAGTAATTTCAATTCGTCGATGACGACAAATAAAATTGAAGACCTTAATTTTTGTGGTTATTTTGATAACTTTTTTTACTCCTGAGCATTTTTTCTAAATTTATATAAATAATCCTATCAGAAAAAACCACGACATAATATGAGATTGACAAAAATGGCCGTAAATAAGAGGGTTTTGGTAGCACAACTGGTAAGTGCCTCCCTCCTGGTTTTGAATTCGAATAATTAATGGCATAATGAAGCGTGAAAACTTTTGAAGAGTTAATTAAATCAAAAATTTGATTATTACTCTCTTAGATATCAGTTAAATATTATTAAATCGCTTATAGTTTAAGTAAATAAAACAGAGCAAAAATCTCATAAATATATATGAACCTTTTTTAATAATTATCATTTCGAGATGCGAGTCAAGGAACTTTGGCAAAATGAATTTCTCGGATCTCAAAGCCTTCATTAATCAAAAATATACACAATATTTGGAGAGATTTGTTTAATTTTCGACTTCCGCTCACTTGGATATTCTCGAAGGCTCCACACTCGAGACTTCTCGGGAAATTCTCAAATCTTTATGCTCCCAGAGGCTTTGTTTGCCCGGCCTTACACGAAATGTTAGGAGTTAATTTTAAGCCGGCATCTACTTATTTATTAGAAATTATGCTTTCTTAGGCTGCGCTGTAATAGGAGATCCGATTCAGAAAAATTTGTATGTGTTATAACCACAGATATCTATCTTCTTCTTCTATCTTCTATCTTCTATCTTCTATCTTCTATCTTCTATCTTCTATCTTCTATCTTCTATCTTCTATCTTCTATCTTCTATCTTCTATCTTCTATCTTCTATCTTCTATCTTCTATCTTCTATCTTCTATCTTCTATCTTCTATCTTCTATCTTCTATCTTCTATCTTCTATCTTCTATCTTCTATCTTCTATCTTCTATCTTCTATCTTCTATCTTCTATCTTCTATCTTCTATCTTCTATCTTCTATATAAATAAAAATGAATCGTCTAAATGTATGTAAGCACATAACTTACAAACGAATTTACCTATTTCATTAAAACTTTGGGTTTGGTAACTGAATGTACAGGGACTGAATGAATGGAATGCGGGAAGGGGAACCCGAGAGGGTGAAGGGATCTCGGGAGGGGGGACGGGAACTCGGGAGGGGGGTTCGTGGGACGAGGGAAGCGGACGAGGGGAGTGGGGAGAGGAAAGGTGGAGTGGAAACGCGAGAGGGGAAGAGGACGCGGGAGAGGAAAGGGAAGCAGAAGGGGAACAGGACAAATGGGAGAGGACACGCAGGGAGAAACAATGCCTTTATTAAGTGGGATAGAAACGCATACCGGAAACTCGTTCAAATAATATAAATGAAGTGACCGATCGATTTGATTTGTATACAAATTAACAGATGGCGGTGTGATTTAAAAGGTTAGGTAACCATCCAGTAGATAGCGTTGTGTTTCGTTAGCCACAGCAAAACGTGACTGGGTCAGCTAGTTAGAAATAAATGGAAATGTGGCTTGGAAGCGTGTTGACTGTCGCCGAACTACGGCCAAAGAGCACGGACTATCAAAGCAGCAGAGCCATTGTCTCTACTGATCCATGATCGATTTGGAAGGCGATTGTGTGTACTGCCGCCCCGGAAACCATTTATTGAATAATCATCACCCCTATCCATAGATCACTCCAAGCGGCTTTTTACGTTTTGTGATTTAGCAGGGGTGTCCGAGTGTCCGCGTGTCCGCGTAGCGGTCCAGATTTGGAGATTGAGGGAGACCTAACCTAGACCTATCCAGTCGGACTCTCTCGATCCATCGGCTTGCGCCGCAGAGGGAGGTATGGTCATATTGACCCCCAGATTCCAACAGAACTTCCAATCTTTCCTTCCTCTAAAAAGACCCTCCACGCAGCATCCCCATAAATGACACAGGCCCCGAAGATTTTTTTCCTCAGGTCCTCCTGTTTTAATATAAAAAAAGCAAAAAGTTCAGGTAAAGATGACAAAGTAAATGATAAAATTAGCGCATTCATGAAACATTTTTATAGATTCATCTTGGCAGTATAAATGATGATCTACAGAGTCCGTCCAAAATAAAACGGTGGAACATCCCGCTAGAGGGGGAGGGGTATTTTCTAAAATACATTTTTACAAACTGGGTCACCGTTTATTATGTTTTCATTAGTGCTGGCGGAGCGTAAAAATAGCCCCAATAAAGGCAGGATTTTACCCTAAGAAAAATAACAAATAATCTGTTACATCTGCGGCGTTCTTATCTCAAAAATTATGGTCAGGAATTGCCTAAACCGTATATTAAAATGTGCACTCACCTGAAGAAAATGCCTTTCTACTGTAGTATAGGCTATACAAGGTGTCCGGAAACTCGTAGTACAAGCGGGAAACTAGAGACTCCACATCACATTTGGAGTCGATTTTGTGGTATAACTTTTTTGATTTGAGCTTTCGTTTTCGAGTAAATCGGGTCCGAAGTTGGATTTTTTTTGGTTAAATTTGAAAAAATTGTTCACTAGGGGGTTCATTTCAGCTATGTAATGTCTTATAAAATGCATCGAAGGGTAAACCGGGCTCAAAAGTTTTTTTAACCCTTTAGTTGCCGAAAAAATGGAGAAATAGAAAAAAAATAATATTAAAATCGAAATGCTGAGATCGAAAAAAATAATTTTTTTAGGTTCTCTACGTGATGTAGATTCACCAGTTTCCCGCTTGTACTACGAGTTTCCGGACACGTTGTATACATCCTTGTCTATCCATGTAATATGGGCTATATCTGTCCATATAATATGTAATATAAATTATTCATCCTGTACCCGGCGTTCTCACCTCAAAAATTGAGATCAAGAATTGCCTAAACATATTATGAAATGTGGATTCATCTGAAGTATATGCCTTCCTGCAGTAATATAGGCAATACATATACTCGTCTTTCCATGTAATAATGGCATTGGATTATTCATCCTGCACCCCGCGTTCTCACCTCGAAAATTATGGTCAAGAATTGCCTAAACGTATACTGAAATGCCTTGCATACACTCTCCTGAAATGCCTGCCTGCAGTAGTATATTCAATACATATCCTGGTCTTTTCATGTAATATAGGGGTACATTATTCGCTCCAGTGAAAAATATTATGGCTTTAAAAATGTTCATATAGATCAATAAACGCTGATTCTGATTATACAAGTTTTATTTAATAATATTAAACGCAGAGTTCTAAAAAAAATATTAAAAACTCCATTTTTAATCGTCTCATTGAAACACACCGCCAAGTTGGTATTATTAAAATGTTTAGTGGTGACGTCACTGATCACCGTAAAGTCATTGTATGGGAATGTAGGTATGACACAAGCCATTGTATTTACAACACTTCATCTTATTCATTTATTTACATACTGTTGAGATTGTATAGAGATTTAGTTGTTGTGTTTATTGAAACATTATTTAGGCCTAAATAATTCAGTTTCGAAAATAAACGTACCTCTTATTAGTTTATCTCTATTATTGAAAATATTCAAAAACTACTGTTAAAAAAAATAGTAATGCTACTTCTAGGGAGAATACTTCGAACTCCGAATTTTAAAATGGCGCCAGTCGAACAGCTGATTGCCCGATCTTATAGTAGGGGAGCCCAAGAGGCTAAAATGTCCACAATAAAAGGTCCAATAGGTCCAAAATCCAATAGGTCCCCACAACGGGATTGAGTAAATCCCAAAATCCCCGCTTGGGCTCCCCTAGTCAGTTCGAAGCTTCGGTTTCCATTAATATTGATTTCGATTCTTAAAATCCAAAAAAATAACAATTTCAAACAATTTTTATACTATTCTCCCGTAATAATATAAAAAAATATAATATAATAAATTCCACATAAATAATGTTTTATCTTATCGAATAGTATCATACTTTCTTCCCTATAACTGCAAAATAAAAATAACTTTTCGGGAGTGATGACGTCACACGATTCACTACACATACGGTGGTTTTCGGGGGATCTTGAAAAATTGAAACTTTGACAATTATTGTAACCATTAAAATTAACTCTAAAAATAAATATACATGTATAAAATACGTTTTTTTTGTTATTTGTTTTTGGGGTGTTATGCCGTGTTGCGCTACCTCCTCTTTTAGCCAACGTTTCATCTGCCAACTGTCACATCTGCCCTGATGATGGACACTGTAACGCTGTTCGAAACGTTGGCTAAAGGAGAAGGTAGCGCAACACGACACAAAACCCCAAAAACAAATAACAAAAATAATTTTGGCCGTGAAAATCTAAAATCACATCCAAATATAAAATATTGTTACGAAGGCAGTTCAGTTATGTACAATAAATACTGTATATTTCTTAATATTCATATGTAAAAGACCCAAAAAAGGGCGTTAACCTGTCTGCTTGGTTCAATATATTTGCACCTCACAATCCGGAAGTCTCGGTTTCGCGCGTTAATTCTGAAACCGTCCCTTTGGATCTAGATTGTTAAATATCTATGCAAGATAGCTTTAATATTTCAAAGACAATAAGAAGCATTATTTCGTTCTCTTTCTGGTTAAAAGAAAAATACATGTTTGCATGAGAGGAAGAGAGATATATAGCTTTTAAAATGTAAGGTTGCTCGGGACGTTTTTGGTATTATGAAAGTATAACGCAATTACGTGTTTTGGGATGTATTTATTCCTAAACAATCAGACGGGTTTAAATAAATAAATAAAATATGCAGTTATTTAAGTTAGAAGGTCATTATTCATTTTTTTAAATTGGATTGGAGTTCCTTATTAGACAGCTCATTTCATCAAAAAATTATGTTCTGAAAAAAGTTTTTTGTATCTTGAATCAATTCTTTCAGAATACCAATTTTTAAATAACGAGAAAAATTAATAAGTGAGCATAGTGTTCGAGAAAAATTTACATGGATGCAAGAATTTTGTCATTTATTTTAGCCTATTTTATCTGAGTTGATGCGATATGCGTTAGTTACGCGTAGAAAATTAGCGCCGCTCTGCGTAGATGCGGTTCGCACGGTGAACGGTGTTGGTGACACCGCGGTGAGCGCGGTTTCATTAATGTTAATTATGGTTCATGGCCCATCTTTCTTCTTTGTATTATAATCTATGGTTAGCACGCTAAAGACTTACCGTTTAGTATTTAATGGAAAACCCGCTGGGAAATAGTTATTAGGTTATGTAAGATTGGTTTAAAGGATTTTCTCAGCATTCTAAAATGTAGAAAAAATATGTTTTGTTGGTGATTCTGCACCGAGTCTTCTGCATCTGTTAGAAGCCAGTGGAAATGTGTGTTATCCACGGACATATGAATATATCTGGACCTGCCCTAAGTGATAAAAACGTATTATTTCCCCCTCGCCATGGAACCGGCTGGAGCTCCTCCTTGGCGCCAGTTCGCCCCATGTGGAGGGGATAGAGAATCGCTTGAATCTAAAATGTGTGACGTCATCATTCTTGCCGTGAGCAGCGCGAAGCTAACATCTATACATTTAACGAAAAAATAACACGCCAAACAGTAGCTTGTGCTATACAACATACCTACATATCAGTGTGCACATAGCGAATGTGGGCGGTTCCTTAGTGTGCTCGTCGCTGGTTACAGGGGTAAGTAAATTATGAAACATTTGTAAAAGTGTCTTAACTAAACACGGCAACAAAATATTGCTATGTGAAAACGAGCGAATCTTTTTGGGGTGTACATTTGGCCTACGCAAATATTTTATTATCGTGGCAAGCAATTCGCGCTCCCTTGTAAAAAGGTCTATTCATTCAAAGCAGATTTTGGTTTTAAGAACTAAATGGTGATATTATAATGCGAGATGCCTATATACTGTCAGATTGATTTTTCAACTAATCACAGTCTTCTTCCCCTCTTCGCCCCCCCATAGTTTAGTTTTACCCCATTTTTAGTGTTATCCTATGCTGTGAAACTGTTAGGAGCAGAGTTTGGAAAGATAGCAGCCTTTTCAAAGCAGTTCACTAAAAATGACAATTTATTTATTTATTATACATTAGCGAGTTCCCGACATGCGTTGCTATGCCCCTTAAGAGCGTTTAACCAGCCAGCGGCCGAAAATCCACATTTCGTCGAACGTTGTTATAATTATAACTCAATATAGATTTTATTTCATTCCAAATTTGCTTTAATTTATAACTTCATTCAAAAATGCTGAAAGGCGTCATGATAAAACTATTAAAATAATGTATTTTTGTAATTTTTTTTTTATTATAAGTATTTAGCATTTTTCAATAATGTTTGCGTTATAAAAGAATGTAAAAAATCTGAAATATATTAGTTTGTAAGTGCGCAAATAAATACACAAACGGACCAATTTTCATTAAGGGGAACGTATGCGCGGCCCATTTCTGCCCGTTTCATACAAATCTTAGATTTGAATTTGATATTAAAATACGCAACCAAACTGAAAAATTATTTTTGTATTTTTGTAGATAAATAAACTAAAGCCGTTGGTGTGTTCTTACCAGGGTGATACTGGAAGTATATTCTACTCTGAAATGATATGTACACAAATGTGGGCATGGGACTGTATAGCAACCAATAAATACGACGGAAAAAGTGATGGTTAAAAAAGAAATCAATTAAATGGCTGCATTCAAAATGACACATCCGTCACTCCTGGACATACTGAACCCCAGATTCCTACCCATTCCGTATTTCCAAAAACTTTATTTCTTCTTTTCCTTAAAAGACCTCCACACAGCATCCCCTAAGATGGCATAGGTCCTTGTTATTTAAAATAGTTACTTTCAATGTACTTTCAACATCGTATATTACTTGAATAATTATTTATTTATTTTTTCAGGTTCTCCATAAAACAGTTATACATCAAATTATTACGGAGAAGATTACAAAATTTAAAAGAATAAAAAAAGTCCAAGGGGGCAGTTTCACTATGTTGTGACGTATGTCAAAAGATAGTTACCGAACTCTCTATAGGTATATATTAGTTTGTAAGTGCGCAAATAAATACCCAAATGGACCAATTTTCGTCAAGAAACACATGTACGTACATATTTTTTAATGATTTTATTGAAACTAAAATTAAAATTCTAATACATAACTCTGCTAGATAATGTATTGATTTATTTTACTGCATGATTACATTATTTGAAATGGGTGTGGTATAATACAAAAACTTTTTTGAAAATTTAACAAATCTGCCAACGACCTATGGAATAACCTTATTATACAAAAATTTTAAAAAAATTCTAAAAATTTATTACATACGAATGCTAGATAAAAGAACAATCTTTCGAAATCCATTTATAATTTTTTGTGGAAAAGAGTCAATACGTCTAAAAACTTTTTTGAAAATGACGTATTTCCGGCTTTCTCTGGTAATGCCCTTTTAAAGAGTCGGCGATGTGTGAATGCGGTGCGGTGTACACCACCGAACATGTGATCAACAATTCATTCCCCGGCGGGATTGATGAGGTCCACAGGGCAACGCCTGAGGCCCTAGACTGGCTCGCAGACCTAGATGTCCCCCTCTGACCTCCCACCATACGAAAAAAGAAAATAACAGATGCATTTAACCTACGTAATGAAGGCAAACACTGGAAATTATTTCGAAAATGTGTTGGAAAAAATAAATAACCCGACACCACGGGTCCATATTCCACAATTTCCTAACTGAATTTTGATTCCAGTGCAAATATTTTTTAAATGCACTCGTAATATAATATCGACCATGTGTGTAATATAGATATCGATCACGTGTGTTGGTATGTTTTGCTTTTTTTAAAAGTTACTTCTTATATATATTACCCTTCAAAAATCATTAAAATTGCCTGGTTTGAACGCCATCAACAGACGTTCAGTATACAAACCAGAAAATGTATTTAAAATAAAGCAGATCGTACAGACATAAAATATTTTTGTACAACGTAATTGGTAAAAAAAAATCTAAAAAATCGGACAAGGAGAGAAAATTGGGAAATCCAAAAACTCGATTTTGATGATTTTATTTAGGAATTATGATGTCCTTTTAGCTCAGTATTCATTTGGGGCGGGGGCAGAGATATTCAAATACAAGAGATATGCAATGGTGTCCGCCCGACTGTCGGCGAATTACTTTCTAATAGGAATAGTTTGATTTGTTGAAGGTGTGTAGTAGTACTGGCTAACAATATTGTTTAAATGCGGAAAGATTTATTTCGTTCATTTAATTGATGTTTTGAAGGTATACAGTAAACTCTCCCAAATGATCTGATATGTATCACCCGAAGGCACAATGCCTGCGGTTACGTTCAAAGCCCCGTGTGTGAGTTTTCCGACTAAGTACTGCACACGCTGACTGTACAGTACTATTGGTTAACAATATTGGCGACACAAGTAAGCACAGTAAAAACTGCGGATAGCACATCTTTTATATTTCAATATCTTTATGCGGGGGGGGGGGGGGGTTACAGCGACAGTGACAGTAACAGTTTGATAAAACACCAATTATTCAATTTTTTCGGCGACTGTGTTTCTTCTTAAACCTATCAAGAAGTGCAGATGTGTATGAACACGGTGTATGTGTAGGTATATGTATGTGTATATGTATATGTTCGTGTATATGTATGTGTATATGAATGTGTATACGTATGTCTATGTGCATATGTATGTGTTTATGTATATTTTTTAATTTCTTAAAAGAAAGACAAACATTGCCGAGTTACGAATAACCCAAAAATGTTTGAAAATCTCCTACAACTACCACAGAAAACCGAAAATGTTGCTTGTGTTGTGATGGAGGACTTAGCCAGCCGAGGAATCGAACACGCGGCGCCCAGGTGGGACCCAAGCGCTATGCCCACTCAACCACTGACCGGTATATGCGGAAGTGCGGATGTGTATGAATACGGTATATGTATATGTATGTGTAAATGCATGTGTATATATATGTATGTGTATATGCATGTGTATATGTAATTCACTCCTATCTCTGCAGATACTATATATTTTTTTCAATTATTTTAACCACCACTGTTATATCCACGTACAAAAATACCCACGCAAAGGTTTCGCCTTTGTGAGATTTGTTTTTATATTTTCCAATATTTTATGTTATTATGCATGTACCTGTATGTATATGTATCAAAAAACAAGGAAAACAAATTTTACAAAATCTATATTCCGTCTGTTAACTTTTTAAAGCATGTAGCCTGTAAAATATTCCCGGAAGGTTTAATAGCACCAGGTGCATCTTTTTGAAAGAAAGAAAATTGCGAAAGGTTCCGTGCGATGTTCAGGTTTTATAAAAACATCGGAGGGGGAAAGAGCGAACGAAGAAGATAAATTATTAAACCCGTTTAAATTACGTTGTCAGGGGCGTAACCACCGCCTGAGCAACCGCACCAAGGCAAAACAAATGCGCTCTAAATAATAATCGGTACAGAATAGGTTGATTTTATTAATTACTAGCAGACCCGGCCAGACGTTGCTGTGGCTAACGAAACATAATGCCATGCGATTACCCAACCTTTATAACCAACGCCATTTGTTAAATCAAATCCACGCCGCACGCTTGCCAGCCCGCTCCCTTCATTTATATATTTCAACCAATTTACTGATTCTGTGAGTCTAGAAACTAGACGGAAAGCAAGTCTTGCTATTTTGTCTTTCAAAATTTGGAACAATTTCATCGATAGCCCATTTCTCTTGGGATGCTATGATTTATATGTACCAGACCACTACAGCCGAAGTCGACATCATGACTTATTTAAAGTACCGAACGGCAGAACAGACGTCTTGGCAAAGCATAGCATGACAAGGGGAGTGGTGCTGTTAAATGAAATTGCAAACCATTTGGATGTAAGTGACTGTTCTTTATATGCCTTAAAAATATTATTGAAGAGTCACTTGTCTAAATGCTGATAGGGTAACTAAATTGTGCTGTAATTGGAATTATTCTGTTGTACAATAATAATAATAAAATAAAATAAAAATAAAAATAAATTTACACAAAACTTTGATAAATTATATACCTAAAAACCATATACTATCTATTGGTGAAAACCGCATGAAAATCCGTTGCGTAGTTTAAAAGATTATTTATGAAATTTTCGTTGAATTTCATCGTGTTGTGATCTAAGATACAAACTACATTTCTTTACATTATATCTATATAAGATCTCATCTTTGGGGATGCTGTGTGGAAGGCCTTTTGAAGAAAAAAAGGAGTTGAACCGGGAACCTTTATTGGATAGGTCACCCAAAGTGGTTCGCTACGTTTGATGATTTAGCAGGGGTGCCCGGGTTCTTGGGTGAGGTTTGTCTAGGTCTTGGAGGCGGATGATCAAAACACACTGAACCCCAAATTCCTACCCACCCCTTAAACCCTTTTCCTTCCAAGAACTCTCCTCTCCTTCCTTTCCTTAAAAAAAACCATCCACACAGCATCCCCAAAGATGACATAGGCCCTGAGGGAAATTATTTTTCACAGGGCCTCCTGTGTGGAGCTCATGTAAAAAAAGTAAGTTGAAGTTCTGGGAAGGAAAAAGATATAAGGGGTGGGTAGGAATCTGGGGGTCAGTGTTTCCAGAATTGACGGTCGTATGATTCCATCCCTGCCATTGCGGTGTAAGGCGATGTTTCTTGAGAGTCCTGCTTGATGTCAAAAGGTCTCCCTCAACGAGTCTCTCCTTATCCGGCCTGCCACGCAGCTGGTGAGGAGATGCATCCACCACCAAGACCCGGACAAACCTCACTCTCACGAACCCGGGCACTCTTGCTAAATATTTAGGAGGCGGGTTAACACTTTATTTTCACAGAAATACGAACATTTCCGGATTTTGAATAACTGAACGACATTTGATCAACTCCTACTACCATCACTGTAAGCTGAAAATATTGTTTGTAAAATGATAATAGAGAACTTAAATAGCAAAACAATTGAACCCACGAATTATAATATGTGAGCCTGGGGTATGTAAATAACTCCGAACTCGCTGAGGGTAATACATTAAAACAATATTTTATATACGAATCTACTCGCGGACAAAAATATATCAATAGAATGGCAATCAGCAAATCTAAATGTACACAAAAGACACTATCCCTATAGAGCAGGGTTTCCCAACCAGTGGTCCGCGGACCACTAGTGGTCCGCAACAGGCTAGGGATGATCCGCCGGTCAATAAGCGAGCAAGCGCGCGGGCGGTCCCTGGTCGGAAGTCGGAAAAAAAAATCGGGACAATATTCCATTTATCACTATTGTACTTGTTTGACTGTCCATTAGGGTCACTGCTTTTGCATTGACATCTCCATGGGCTTTAGAATTGTAAAGATTGACCATTACAGTACAGTCCTGTAGGCGCGTCCGCATACCGCTACCTAACACAGTATGACGTGGGGATATTGAAGGTCTAGATTCGTTACATTAAATGTAGAGCCGTTTATTCAAAAAAATTAGATTCTTGCGAGAACTCCGAAGGGGCGACCATAAGTTGCCTATACCGGGGTGGGACAGTGGTGGGTGCTTCAATGTACCTTGTGGTCAGTGGCCATTATGATATTCCGTTTCACCTCCACTTTTGGTAAATATTCTGCTAGAACCCGTCCTACCCTATCCCATTACGTCCCTCCTGTTGTGCTATCCGTCCCTGGTGGCACTCATGCTAGCCTACGCCATCGCAGTGGCTTAGGCTAGCATGGCACCTGGGACGGATAGGGCGGACAACGTGGTGTTACCCCCCCCCCCCCTTTAAAGCTGACAAACACAAATTTCGACTCCTTAAAAAATTGGTCCGTCCTGGGGGATGGGGGGGGGTGGGGTGGGTGGGGGGGGGGGGGGTGGCTAGAGAATTGTGAACCCCGGGCGCCGCCCCCCCTCGCTACGCCACTGCTTGTGGTCCCTGTCGAAAAAATAAACGTACAAGTGGTCCCGGGTCAGAGAAAGGTTGGGAACCACTGCTATTTTATTTTTATTTTCTTTTTTATTTTATTTATTTTAGGGAAAGTTGACAGCAAATCAGAGATTACAAAATAATACAATTATAATATGATAATTATGCCAATTATGAACTTTCCACTGATAATAATTAATAATAGATAAAAAAGTGTGACAGTGTAAGGGTATTTTCTTAGTTTTATTGTTTAGTTACAAAACATAAAAAGGGGGGGGGGGAGGAGGAACATAGGGATAGGATTAAGTGGTAAATGACGGGAATATATAGGGATTGAACTTTCTAGTTTGTGTCATGTTGCTTGGTGAGTTTTCGTTTTATGTCACGTAAAGTTGAGTTAAAAATGTCAATGTGGTAATAATTTAAGTTAAATGAGTGTGTGGATCTGTAGATAAATGAGTTCTGTTTAGAGTTGGTCTTGCAAAGAGGGAGATTAAAGGTAAGCGACTGTCTACTGTTGCGATTTGGAACATGGAAGGATAGGCGTTGAAGAAGATCAGGACAATCGATTAAGTTATGTGTAATTTTAAATAACATTACCGAATCTGCTATATTTCTTCGACAAGTTAACGTTTGCATTTTGAAGAACTTTGCAGAGTCTTCAAAACTAACATGCGATCGAAAAGAGTATAGATATATAAAATATATATATAAATATACTATAGAGCGATGTCTGGTTGTTTACCACCGTTAAAAATGGTGCACAATTTGATAATATTTTATGGCGGAGTTGATCCGGAGAGAGTAAAATTCACATTAGGCAATTTGCGTTTTGTCATGTTGCAATGACACTTCAATTCATTCCGCAGTTCACGAGCACAATACAATTTAGTATCCCTGTTAGCACATAGAGACCGCCAAACAACCATTTTGTGATATAAATAGTTTATAATTTATAATCGCAATAAAATTAAAAATAAAACACATTATAATGCCTACCCAACCCACGACCAGCAAAGCCCGGGTGGGAACCGAACGCATTTAATCAATCAGCTATTACCCCTCTGCACCAAGCTTTTAAAAGTACTGCAACGAAAGTTATTTAGTACAGCGACTTTAATGAGAAACACAATCCTTTTGGTAGTGAATAAATTGAGCTGAACACAAAAAAACATCAGCCTGAAAAAATACATTTAGGGTTCAAATTCAGACAAGCTTGATGACCTTGGCGACAATATTTAAAACTTCGTGGTAAAGAATTTCAAAGTTCGACGGTCTAGACAAAATTAAATGCAAACATTTAATAGCTTCAAAATAATCTATGCATAAATCTTGCGTGTCTGGGAGCGAACTTATCAATTCTTACGTATTTTTAATATGAGATATTTTAAGATGGATTATTAAAATTTCAAAGTGAAAGTTATTTTGATGGATCTAATAAACATGGCGTATTTAATTGTCAAACGGCAACTAGTAGTAAGCAACCTTTCTTTTTTTGCAAATAAATAGAGACGAACTTACAATTTCGAGAAATTCTGAAATTGACATGTGAAAAAACAGTGACATGCGCCTTATTTAATTAAAAGGCCTATATACCACAAAGCAAATATACACAAAAACATGATGAACAGTATTAAAACGGTAACGTCTGCTTGGTTGAATTTCAGAACCCAGACTCGAGTGCATGTCTGACGCCACGTCTAACATCTGTGTACGTGGAATTTCACACAAAGCTACTGTTATAATTCGGCTTTGAATTCAAGAATTCGTCACAAGATGTCGCTACTTCCGTCAGCAGGTCGGAGGGGGCCTTCTACCTCCAAGGTATAACTGCTACGAATTTGTGAATATGTAGTATCTCTCCGGATATGAAAAGATTGACGGTAATATATATGTTGTATCAAGTACATTACATATGACGTCATTGCTCCGTCATTGTCGTGGATGACAATGGATGCGAGGAACGTGTTATTTTTGAAACCAGTTCCAATTGGATTTATAAAATGGTTACCAGGTCTAACTGGGCGAAGCCGAATCCAAAGCCGCCCGCAGGGCCTAGCGTTAAAAACATGTGGAGCGGGATTTTAACAGCTATTTTTTTTATTATTACTACCACAGTGGAAAAAAATACTTTTTTAACCTTTAATTTGGGAGGCGGGTACGGGTACCGCCGTCCCGGGAACCATTTATTGGATTACCAACACCTCTGCCAAAGGTCGCCCCAAGTGGTTCGCTACATTAGCTGGTGTGCCCGGGTTCATGAGGGAGGTTTGTCCGGATCTTAGCGGCGGATGCGTTTGCGTACCTACTCGGGAGAGACTGATTGAGGGAGACCTGATTGAGGGAGATCCAGAGAGACCTCCAGTAGGACTCTCTGGATCATCGCCTTGCACCACAGTGGGAGGAATAGGTTCATTCATTCACGCCTGGACACACTGACCCCTTCACAAACACTACCCACCACTGATACCTTTTTCGTTCTCCTCCTGTATGGAGCTAATTCAAAGAAAATCGAGTGCAGTTTGCACGCGGTAGAAGCGAAACTTTACCAAAAAAATCTCAACCAATATTTGAAAAGTGAGGTCATAATCAAAGCGACCAATGAGCGCAGACCTAATGTAATTTCCGTTTCATATCTCAACCAGTAGGAGCCTTTAAAAGTGACATCTAATCATAGCGGCCGATGTGCGCAGTTGATGCGTCGCAGATGCAGTAATCGTCATTTCTGTTTCATCCAAAATCCAAATCACAGCGGTGCTGTAGAAGTTTCACTTCAAAAAAAAATTTTAAAAGTTAAAAATAAACAAATTTAAATATTTTAACCACAAATCCTTCGTGATTTTGCTTCATATGAAATTCCTCTCAAATGAAATTCCAAAAATGTTCACATTTCTTGAGGTAAAGTTGAGCTACATATTCGAGCAGCTAGATAACATTTCTTGATAAATAGCTCGTGGTTAATATAAGGTAGAAATTCCAGACTAAAATATCAAGAAATACTTACAAGATTTTGTAGTAGATACGTCAGAAAAAATAACTTAATTCATTTAATATTTATAAATTCCCACATTTTTAGCGCAGTACGCGAGAGATACTTGTGGTGTATTTGTATAAAGAAACTAGTGAGTTTCCGGCATGCGTTGCGATGCCGCTTAATAAAGTAATTGTTTCTCCCTGCGTGTCCTTTCCCATTCATCCCGTTCACCTTCCGCCTCCCCTTCCCCTCCACCTCCATTTCTCCTCCACCTTTTCCGCCTTCCTTCTCCCCACTCCCCGCTCCCGCTTACCCCGTTCTGCGAAGCACCCTCCCGAGTTCTCTTCCACCCTTCCGCATTCCATACATTCAGTCCCGGTACATTCAGTTTTCAAACAGCTCGCGTGCCACCTATTGCATTTTTTTAACAAATTTCATAATGCCAGGACTCACATTTGTGTATAGAAACCATCGCGGGCATGCACACATCAAATCCCCAAAGTATCATCGCAATTGGATGAATGGTTAGCAACGCATAATTTCATGATTCCAGAGCTCACTATCATTATCATTACATAGTATAAAATGAAGTCGCTCAAAATGTATGTGCGCGTTAATATTTTAAACTACGCAACGGATTTTCATACGGTTTTCACCATTAGATAGAATGATTGAAGAGGAATGTTTATATGTATAATACATGCAAATTATATTAGAGAAAAGCCGAGAAATTCAATGAAAACATATTTTTGTGCGATTTAAGACGGCTGGCGGGCCGTACTATAGTCACTTTTGAAATTCGTTCTACGGTAGAAATTGGAAAATAGATGTCCTACAGTAAGTATGTATTTGATTTTCCCTTTTCAAATATCCAGTTTTGCATTGCAAGCATTGTATAATTAGTGGCGATCGCTCGAATTACATTACATAGTATAAAATGAAGTCGCTCAAAATGTATGTGCGCATAGATCTTTTAAACTACGAAACAGATTTTCATGCGGTTTTCACCAACAGATAGAGTGATTCGAGGGGAAGGTTTACATGCTTATTAAAGTAGAGAAAAGCCGAGAAATTCAAATATTCAATTCAGGCAGCGGGCAGCGGGCAGCTGGCAAGCGGGTAGTATGGATTTTATAAATGTCGGGTATATTTTATAAAGTGTGGCCGGGTCTGCTAGTTATATATAAAACATCGCGGGCATGCGCACATCAAATCCCAAAAGTTTCATCGCAATCGGATGAATGGTTTAGCAACACATAGACAACTCATGTACGAGCGAGCATAACTTGATTTTTATAAATACTCGTATGCATAAGATAAAAACAATCAAATTTCGAACCTAACAAAGTTACCTATTTAAAATTCCTATAATTCTTGATTAGATTCAAAGTTTTCGATTTGGGTGAGTATCATTGTTTTCTACTTCAATTAAATCCCTAATTAGATATGGAATAACCACATGGGGACATTCAACAAAAACAAACCTTCTTTCAGTGCAAAACGTACAATATTCTTTGGTAAAATTATTATTAAAAAAAACTGAATACGAACAAAGACATGGCATACCAAAATCGTTACTATACAACTCTGTAAATTTATTATCTGTTCGTGCTATATTGTGGCTTAAAATTGCGAGTCAGCATACATCTCATTCTGAATATAATAAACTAGTGGTTCATGTTTATAATACAAGACTAACTGCAAAAGATGGACTTATAATTCCCAGATACCTAAATAAATACGGTGAAAGAACTCTAGAATACCTTGTTCCATTAATTTACATGTTACCCAACGCAATAAAAAGCTGTGAATTAAGTTTCAGAAGGAAATGTACGCTAATAAAATGGTTAAGTGAAAGAACTTTTTTGTACTAATCTCTGTTTTTCCACTTTTCGTTTTAATGTTTTTTCCATTATTATTTTCTCTTGTCTTTTCTTTTCATTTTCTCTGTTCTGTATTTCTTATAAAATTTATTAACAATTTTTTTTTTTTTCAAAATACGTGTTTTTTTTAATGTATAAAATGTAATAATGTGTATATTTTATGTACCTGTCTCAATTTAAAAAAAAGTAAATGTCAAAAGAACCCGTTGACAAACTGATATCAAATCAGTTTAACGGGACTTAATTTAAAAATGTAAAAAAACTATAAATAAACAATAAAGGAATTTTATTAATAAAAAAAAATTAAAGAGTTTATTCGAAAATTGAATTTGGATTGAACAATTGATTGTTTTTCAAAATGTTATTCTCAAATCGTGACATGTTTGACAGCTTTGTAAGAGCTTTTATAATGATTAAAAAAACTTTTCAGATGTATTGTCATGTGGTTGTTATAATCCAGAAACCATTGCGAGGGTGGAAAGAAGACACTCTGAAAGTTTCAAACAATTCCTGTGCTTAATATACTCGTAGCAATACATAAAGAATAAACAAACAAGCAAGTAAGCAAGCAAGAAAAAATACACTCATTTTTATATCTTGGAACAAGAAATTTCATCCGAAAAATACGAAATGATACGAATTTTTATTAAGGCAGTAAAATTTAATTCGAATCAGTACTTGAAAAACAGGACAAGGACAAAAGTTGAGCGTAATAATTTCGTCAGAGATTATTTCGACATATTTCCTTCTTCCTTTCGCCGTGTTGATACCCACTGTATTATGAATGAGATCAGAAAATAATTCAAACCAGATGTAAGAGTCTTTAACAAGACTAGGAGAAATACGATATATATATATTTTTTTTTTATTTATTTATTTCAAGATTTATTTTTTTTACATCACAAATTGTAACATTATGCAAAGTTATACAATAATTCATTATGTCAATCTCGTATTATAACTTGGCAAAAATGGTTTCTTCTGACAGGATTATTTATATAAATTTAGAAAAAATGCTCAGGAGTATAAAAATTATGTTAAAATAACCACAAAAAATAAGTTCTACAATTTTATTTGTCGTCATCGACGAATTGAACTTACTATTTTCGAGTATTTTTTTTTGCATTGACTCCACACAGGAGGCCCTGAGGAAAATAATGTCCCTCAGGGCCTATGTCCAGATGACATGTGGAGGGTTTTTTTGAGGAGAGGAAGGAATGAACATTGGTCTTGAAGAGACCCATGTTGTAGAAAGGAAGAAACACAGAGGCCGGCAAATAATTCCACAGCCGAGCTGTTGAACCACGAACGAGTCGAAGAAACGACCCATTCTCATGTGACAAATGTCAACCATGTACAAATGTTGGGCACGCGTTTGGCGTGTTTCCCGACTATGCACCGGTGCCGAAGGGATCAATGACGCTAGTTCCTCGGAGCATCTTCCATTGTAATACCGGTAGAACAAGGATAGCATTTCCACCCGGTACCTGTGCTCTAAAGATTGCAATCCGTCTGTTAAGATGGGAGAATCTATTAAGCGGACCGCCCGTTTTTGCACAGAGTCGAGGGTATTTTTCAGGTATTTTGGAGCTCCAGAAAGGAGGTGGTGTTATAGTATATAAGTTATGATGGGTAAATTTAAATGTGCAAAAAACTAAAATTAAATAATTTTTAAAAAATTATCAAAATACACGTTTTCAGGTTTTTTCGAAAATCATTTGACTGCGGCAAAGAGTGTGTGCCAAGACCGAATTATTTGGCAGTTCAACCTCTCCGCCTACTTCTGCAGCGAAACAGGCGGCGTGATGGTTTGTTGGTTGATTTATAAAATGTAAGATATAATCCAGTGAAGTTTTCGCGTTGCCAAAATCGATGTGTGTTTCTATTTTTAACATGTGATTTCCAGAAATGCCCAAAATTGTGTCTGCGGTTAAAATCTCCCCGTTTTTGTATCGCGATCGATATCCTTTGCTAAAACTACCGCTGATAGCTAAGGATGTAAAACATCGATCATTTCCACACACATGATCTTTCTGCTTTTAAGTTCTTTATAGTTGTCCTAAAAATGATTTTTGAAATGATTTACTGAAAATGAATACATGTAAAAATCATTATTTAAATGTAATTTTATTTTATTATTTTTATTGTACAACAGAATAATTCCAATTACAGTACAATTTAGTTACCCTATCAGCATTTGGGCAAGTGACTCTTCAATAATATTTTTAAGGCATATAAAGAACAGTCACTTACATCCAAATGGTTTGCAATTTCATTTAACAGCACCACTCCCCTCGTCATGCTATGCTTTGCCAAGACGGCTGTTCTGCCGTTTGGTACTTTAAATAAGTCATGATGTCGACGTCGGCTGTAGTACATATACATATAATATGTGGTACATATAAATCATAGCATCCCAAGAGAAATGGGCTATCGATGAAATTGTTTCAAATTTTGAAAGACAGAATAGCAAAACTTGCTTTCCGTCGAGTTTCTAGACTCACAGAATCAGTTTCCTCAAGTAAGTCAATATGGTGCTTTGGATAGGTTCCATGCTTCCGCATATAAACATACCTGAGGAATTTCTTCTGGATTTGCTCTAACATATCAATGTACTTCTGGTGGTACGGTGCCCAAACAACGCTCGCGTACTCCAGCTTGCTTCTCAGTATGCCATCGAATAACGCTAGCATAGCCTCTTGGTTATCAAACTGCTTACAAGTCCTGATGATGAACCCAAGAAGTTTGTAGCAAGACTGAGTGAGCTGCGATATATGGTAATCATCAGAGGAAACAATTTGGGAGGCGGGTACATTTATTGGATAACCAACACCCCTGCTCGAAGGTTTCACTTCTACCACGTGTGAACTGCACGCATGTGTTTTTATTATTAAAGCTGCTAAACTACTTTTGTAGTTTGTCACCAGATTTTTGTGGTTTGTCAACATATTCAATACATTTTATATAATAACGTGGTACGTATAAAAAAAACCAGTGTGCTTTAGACCACACGACTGAAGTAAAACTTCACTAACTTATATCTCCCTTTCAACTTCCGTTCGCCTCGCCCGACCATTCACTTCGCCCGATCACACTTTTCATAACGTTCTCATCACGCATTTACCAGCTTATTCCCCAAGTTAAGCGTGCGGAAAGGCCCGACCGTTCGCCTCGCCTGATCACTCTTTCCGTAACGCTCTCGTCACGCATTCAACAGCTCAAGTCATTCATTCACTCCCCAAGTCAAGCGTGCGTAAATAAGTTTTACTTTAAAAAAATACGTTTCAAAGAGGTACTGCATGAGAAACCCAAGTAAAAATGAACAGCAATATCCAAGGTTTGTAGAAAACCCTTTTAACAAGGTCAGCTCATACGGGCCATTTTCGAAAAACAAAACTCGTTGGGCCGCTTTCGAAATTAGCTGAAGTAAAAGACTGCCACTTGTATTGCAGTTGAGGGAGCGGTCCGTATCGGTAGAGAGAGGACGAGAAATAAAAGGCGTCAAGTCGATGTAGTGAGTCAGTCGTTTATTGGGCTACGTAGCGGAGGTCGGTAAAGTGGTAACAAGATGTAAGGCAGAGTGCCGTAGATGAAAAGCTGCAGGCGTGCGGTGTGATGGAGACGGTGCGGTGAAGGTCAGCGAGTTGCTCGACACCATGGCGGTGGAGATGACCTATCTTCCAGGCCGTTGCTCGACCCTTTGAATCGCGGAGATGAACGGTGTGTGGCTCGGTGAGCTGAGCCACCAGCAGGTAGTCCTGGCGAGGCGGAGCGTGTTTCCATGGTAGCGAAGCACGGTGGGGCTTCGGGGTGTCATGAAGTGGTGAGCTGATCCCTGGACTGAAGGTGCGTCAAACCTTATAAGTCGCGGGATGGAGCTGTTCTCAGGAGCTGAAGACACGATGGGCCTTGTAGCTGAGACGTGGTGATGGACCTCGGGAAGCTGCCCTGGATGTGTGCCATGCAGGAGCACTTGTGCGATCTGTTACTTGTTGAGATATTGACCGACTGTTGAACTGATACTGACTGCAGCGGGCGAGCGATCGGCTGCTTATATAGCCGCGGCGAGTAATTACCCACACGGTAGGTAATACGCGACCCTTCGACAGTTGACGAGAATGTTCCGCGTCGTACAGATATTGCACGGTGCTGTCTCGAGACTTTTCTAGGCGGTGGCGATATTATTATCGTCGGGCTGGCACGGCAGGCGAGAAAGTACATCGCGATCGGCATATGTAGGTACGTAGGCAAGAGCCGGCGCCGCGCGAATATTTGTCTTCTTTTGATGGCGAAGGATAATGCATCGCCACACAGTTGATAATCTCGAAGTGGAACGAATTTTTAGCCAATCACCGTTCTACTCCCTCGATGAGCTAACCTTGTTAAAAGCATTTTCTATGAACCTTGAGTTATATCGATAGATTCATAGATGTTAATGAGATATAATGCAATAATTATAAATGGTAATTTGTATTCCAATTAGCAAAACAAGGGCATCATTAGAGCGTCATTATCAAGTGTAATCATTTGTACCTAATAGCCATTTTCATGGATTATATTTGGCATTATTAGCATTATAAATGGTATTATTGTTAATTGTCATTTATTAGTAGTTTACGTAATATTTTATTTATTTATTAACTTGAACGCATGAGTTTACACAGTAGTACACGGGGGGATAATTATAATAATAACAAAATAAGAATGTACTAGGGCCAGTCTGACAAGTGCGGATTTGGGGGGGGGGGGGGGGCACGTGCCCCCGTGCCCCCCGGTAGACGGTATTTTTTGTGTACTGTGGAGATTCCATCACAGTACATACTTAGAAGTAAAACTGTCTTTTTTAAACATTTAATTTTTCGATTGTTTTGACACTTTCATAAACCTTCCTATACATACTTGAACTTGTAGAAATTACGTTGAAGTATGATACTTCAAGTTTATTTCTAACAGTAATTGTTGATTTTTTGCGCGTCCACCCCTTGTGACCCCCCCCCCCCCCCCCCCTCCGCCCCCCCAGAAATAACCTAACAGTAATTGTTGCTTTTTTTGCCCGTCCACCCCTTGTGTCCCCCTGAAAAAATCCTTACAGTAATTGTTGATTTTTTTGACGGTCCGCCCATTGTGTCCCCCCCAGAAAAAAATCCTGGATCCGCCCTTGGCCAGTCAATAAGTAATGCCTTCTATTTTTTTCTCATTTTATTGTCAAGTAATAAAAAATGCAATTACGGGGGTCGAAAACCACACTATTGACGATTAATTTATTATTTTTTAATATTATCTCCGTCCATTTCCACAGCTTTGGTCCATATTTTAATAAGAGCGTGTATCACAGTGTTGGCCGATCACACAGTTTTGATTTATGTAATGTCATTCCATCTTTGCAGCAGTCCTCTTTGATTTATGTTAAAAAAATGAACCCATTTTTCGTCTTCATAATTTTTTCTAGAAACTAAGAGCTGTACGTGTTGTGAGGTCGTAGATTTTCTTGTTCCTTTATTCTGCCTTGCAAAACTTTTGTTGAAAAATCAGTTGTCGAATAATCTTCATCACACTGCCTTTACTGAGGGAGAGAATGCGATGTCTGTAGTTATCTGGGGTCACCACGAATGAGTGCAGTCGCTGCAATCAACGGCCTGCGCCGCTCCGCTTTTCCTCAGCCAGCGGTGTTAGTCCTTCTGCTTGGTTACAGTAACGAATCCATTGTCTAGCAGTGCTAACATCCACTATTGCATCATGGTACACATTTTTCAGTCTTTCGTGAATGTGAATTTTTGTGTTTGACCTTCCACAGTCAAGAATCAATCACAGAACGCTGTCTATTACGAACATCGATGTCGGCCATTTTGCAAGCGACTGTAGTGCTGCCACTTGTTGACGCAAAAAGTTACTAGTGTAGCAGATTGTAGAAAAGGTTTGAGGAATATCCCCAAATTCAAAATTTTTACTTAACTCACTTTATTTAAGTAGAAAAAAATAGGAGGTATTACTTATTGACTGACCCTGGTACATTAAACAAAGTGTGTATGATAACAACTAGTATTTAGTTACAGGATAAAATAAGGAACTCCATTGAAAAATATTCTGGCTTTAAAAAAATATGTTCATATAGACCAATAAACAGTGATTCTGAATATAAAAGTTTTATTTAATAATATTAAACGCAGAGTTTTTAAAAAATTATTAAAAAGTCTATTTTTAATCGGATCGTAAAAACACGCCGTCAAGGTGACGTCAGTGTTCGACGTGTCGTGACGTCACCGTAAAGTCATTGTATGGGAATGTACGATAAGACACAAGCCATCGTATTAATTTATTCGTTTATTTAGATACTTTTTATAGAGATTTAGTTGTTGTGTTTATTTAAACATTATTTAGGCCTAAATAATGTTTCAAAAATAAAGGTATATCTTATTAGTTTATTAGAATTTGAAATTAAAACACTTTTGTACTTTCTTCCACTAAGAATTTCAACTACCAGTCTGAAAATGTCCGTAATAGGATGAAACCGGTCCTGGTGAAATATAAATTAGTGGAAGAAAGTACAAAAGTGTTTTAATTTCAAATTCTAATACAATGGAATTCCTCCACGAATTATCAGTGCAAAAACTAGACTCATTATTAGTTTATCTCTATTATTGAAAGTATTCAAAAACTACTGCACAAAAAAAAATAGTAATGCTCTTTCTAGGGAGAATACTTCGAACAACGAAATTCAAAATTGCCCGATCCTATACTAATTTTTCAGGAGTGATGACGTCACACGATTCACCGTACATACGGTGGTTTTGGGGGTAGGGTTGCCATCTTCTAAAATAAAAAAGTCTGACTCTGCGCTCTGAAAGGCCGGAAATTTTGACCTAAAAACCGGACGTACGTACATGATTTTGGACATAACTTTTATACATAATACATAATAATAAAAAATCTGTTACAAGTTACAGTTATTTATTAATCACGCATTAACCAATTTAATAACAACAATCATTAATCAGTCTTATCCTTGTCATCAATTGACATTTGTATAGAAAATAATGTCAATAACAAAATAAAAAATATTGAGTCTCCTGTCTGTAGAAATACAAAACTTATAAAACAAACAAACAAAACATAAATTTTTTCTGGTTGAACAGTTGACTAAAATTTTTCGTTAAATAGATATAAAATGAAACATATTTTTCTTTGTGGACAAAAACGAAAAACATAAATTATAATGAAATCTCGACTTCTCCAAATTATTCAAAAATTACAAAAATCTACCATTTTGTACATTTGGCGTTTTTACCTACTTTATCCAAAACGTCGTTTTCTTTGGAAATCATTTAATAAAACCCTTGACATGTCATTTTTAAATTATACAATGTGTACACCATCTTAGCAATTGTTAGCAATTTATTGCGTTCCTTGGGTGTTTATTAAAGAGAAAACTCTTTGAAAGTAATATTCTGCCAATTTCAGAAGTTCGGGAGACAAAACCCGCGCAAACCAAAAAAGCCTAACAAAAGCCGGACAGGCCGGACATATTTTAGCCGGACACGACCTAAAAAAGCCAAACATGTCCGGCTAAAGCCGGACAGATGGCAACCCTATTTGGGGGGTCTTGAAAAATTAAAACTTTGACAATTATTTTAACTATCAAAACTAACTCTGAAAATAAAATTAAAAATGCAGTTATTTAAGTTAGAAGGTCATTATTCATTAAAATAAAATTGGACTGAAGTTCTCTATTATCTCTTACAACAAAAAAAAATGAACTCTTAAGGTCTTAAGGTATAGAGCGTTATACTTTGTTGTAATAACAGAGAGCATTTTATTCAAGCAGAAAAAATAATTAAATAAAGGTAACTTGTTAGAAAATCTGTCAACATCTAGTATAAAGTGTAATGTACTTCACTTCTATTTGTGCTTATCGTTGGATTCTAGGAATTATCTAAAATAAGGTAATTTTAGGTTGAACATACACATATATTAGTAGTTTAGGGTTCTTGCACCGATATGTTCACCGATGTATCCTTAATCGGTGTATTGCGCGAGTGGCCAAACATTAACTAACTTACTAACAATCAGGCCGTTTCCCCGCAGGGAGGAAGGACCGCCGAACAACTGTCTGGGCGCACACATTCGTACAACATATACATGATCTTATCATTCTGACTCTTAACATGGCCCGACTCTATTTTCTGATTCGCTTGATCGTGCCATGTCTTCTTCGGACGACACCAACTTTTTCTACTGTTCACATTTGAATATATTTGTAATGCTTCCTCCGATCGTTCACTCTACCTGGCCAAACTATCTGAGCGTCTCTTTTTGATCTTCCTCATTTCGCTTACATCAGCCTTACATTATTTGCAGATCTCAACATTTCTCACACCAGTATACGTGGTTTTACCACGCATCGCTCAAAAGAATTTCCAAGGAATTCAGTATACTTTCCGCTGCCAATTCCGTGCCTCACTGTCATACATCAGGGTAAGTACCAGCACTCCGTAGTCAAATGTTTACATCGCTTCTTTAAACAGTTTTTTTGTTAGCACTCGTTCAGTCCTCCATTAATGGAGTTACCTGTATTTACCCTACTTTTAACGTCTCTCGGAAACACCTTGTTTTAACATTCTGTATATATAATATCATATGTGCGCTGCACTCGTCAAAGAACATTGAGCGAACGTTAAGCTCACATCCCGCGCCGCACTAATAGCTCTATTTGAAGAACACTTTGATATTTAACAGTTAAGTTTAACCATATTCGTGTCGCTTAAGCTTTGACGGTGAAGTATAAATTGATCAGAGGAGTACCTACTTCACTGGCAATAATAATAATAAATTGTTCAAAATTAATAGACTTCTTATCGGGATGTTCTATATTAGCGCCGTCCGAGTATACATTTAGGCACAATCAGGTTTTAAAAATAATTCACCAAAGTTTGGTAATTAAACATAACTTGATTGATTGCCGTAATGTAGTACCATATTATGAATATGAACCAAATTCATTTATAGAAAATGAATTTTATAAAATATATTATGATAAAACTATACTAACAGACAGAACAATTAGTCATAATAGACCAGATATAGTTTTACATGGCAAAATTAAAAAAAATAACTTATATCATTGATGTAGCTATTCCAAATTCCTGTAACATTCAAAAAACTGTTTCTGAAAAAATTAGAAAATACACAGATTTAGGAAATGAGATTAAAAGAATTTGGCATTCTCGGACTATAAAAATATTACCATTTGTTATTTCGGCCACTGGTATAATACCTAGGAATCTGATTCAAAATTTAAGCATATTAGATTTGTCAAAGAATTTGTGTATAAAAATGCAAAAATCAGTAATTTTAAATACATGTAGTATTACAAAAGATTTTTTAAATATTTATATTGAGGGATCAGTAGGATTTATGGGTTCAATTAGAAATGCCACAGAGCCGAACCCTCTGATATGAAAATATCTGGAGTCGGTGAATTATATTCCCATTTGGTCTCTAGTAGGTTGACATGTTGTTCTTGTATTGTTTTGTATTTATAATACTTATATAGTGCAATTGCATAGCGTGGATTCACTAGATGATCATTTGGGGAAGTGTATGAAAGGGTTTAGTTTTTCCTTCTTTTTTTTTTTCCTTTTTTATTTTTTTATTTGAGATAACTTCGTTAAGAGATGCCAGATGCGGAAAAATTTGCGAATCTAATGTCATCGCGTACAAACATCAAAAGAGGCTTATATGGAAGTAGTTATAATAACTAAAAAATAGTAATTCATATTTCTTCACGTACAATCCCACCAGGAATTAAACCAGCCTTTTACACAAATAACAACCTAGAAACTTTTTTAATTAATGCCGAGGTCAAAGAGGATGTACTAAGAAACTCGGTTATTTATAAAATTAGTTGTAATGATTGTCCAGCGTTTTACATAGGACAGACATCACGCAATGTAGAAAATAGAATAAAAGAACACATAAGATGCCTAACAAGTTCAAAGGGTTGTTCAGAATTCGCAGAACATTTAATTAATAAAGATCACACTTTTAACCGGGATACGGGTATTAAAGTCATACTCAAAAATGGGATAGGCTTAAGACTTAATAATTTAGATATAATATAATAATTTTAAATCATAAATAATCAACTAAAGTTAACATTCAGACCTATTATAAGTATGTTTCCTGTTATCCCTCACTCCCCTCCCCCACTTCCCTCCCACAACTGACGCACTGTCCCACTCTAATTTACTGTCTCTTTCTTTCTTAACAATTTGTATATATGTACATGTGTATTACCCTGTATTTCTTAGTATTTTTATAACAGTCCTGATGATGGTACGGAGGTACAGAAACCAGTAGATTAAAAAATAACAATAAAGTGACTTATAACAAATTATTTTCTTTTTATTTATTTAAAATGTCAAGTCACAATGTGTTTCTTTGAAAGCTTCTTTCTTAACTGTCTCTTAACGCTGACCTAACACAAAATGTATAGAATCACACTTCAAATGAACGAAAAAAGTAAAAATATTGACGTGGAAGTAAATATTAGAAGAAGTCGTGGACGCTTTAGGAAGACATGGCACTTTCAAGTGAATCAAATATTTGATTCGGGCCATATCAACAAACAGAATTAAAGAAGACTATGGGTCAGTCAATTTGTGATTGTGGTTGAAGCAAAAAGTGTGCCAAGACAGAGGTGTGTTACTGTCTATCATCTCTGCCTAATTCAGCGGGTAAAGGGCGTGATTTATTTATTTATTAACGGTATAAATATACCAGAAATACGTATTACATGTCACAAAATATTAGTTGTTCATTAGAAATAATAAAAAAGAGTTATAAGTTAATTGTGGCATTTGGTTAAGAAATGACACAAAGAGCTGCAATTACATACAATACTATAGCATCTATAAATAAAATTAATATTGATTGAAAATATATGATAGCAGCCATCTTGTACCTAGCTTCCGTGCAGTTAAATAGATCCGCCACATCTGCGTATCTATTACTAACTTCATGAAATCTAGGTACAAGCGAGTGTTTCGTGTACTCAGTCCTATTGTTACATTGAAACAAGATTTTGGAGCGAGTTGCTCTAGTGGGTATTTGAAATTCGATGAGCTTAGTTAAATCAGGACTGTCTATGCAACCATTTACAAATTTTCAACATAAATATTACGTCGGATATAATTCTTCGATCTGAGAGTTTTAATAAATTTTATTCTTTCATCAAGTAATTATAGTTTATGTTTTCAATGTGAATACCGAGTTTAAAATTTATACGTCTTAGGAATTTGTGTTGAATGTTTTCGATTGGATCCGAGTGTAATTTAAAATGGGGGGACCAGATCGAGGAGTTATATTCGACTTGACTACGTACTAAGGATGTGTACAAATTAAAAGTTGAAATATTCCTTAAATATCTGGAATTTCGAAGAGTGAAGCAAAGCATTTTTTAATCCTGTAATAGTGATTGTGTTTATATGGGATATAAAGTTTAATTTAGAGTTGAAAATTATGCCCATGTCATTAATTTCTTCTTCGAGTGATGATTAAATTATAGACATACAGTAGAGCCTCGCTAATCCGGACCCCCGTTACTTCGGTGCACGCTGTAATCCGGACGGGCGAGAGAATCGTTTTCGACTCTAAAGGATACAGTTTTTCTTTTGGCTAATTGCTGGAAGGATCTCAAAGTGTCCCTAATTAAAAAATCATGGAAGAATTCGCAAATTTCTTACATGTTAGAATTTTTTTTAAGTACATTTGTACTTAAATACATATTCTTGTCTAAATTCACTTTAAATGTTTACTTTAATAAATGAAACCCAAGTTAAAAATGTGCTTTATTCCAATTAAAATATTGCATACTGTAATCCGGACGCCTCGATAATTCGGAAGGGGTCTTGTTTTTACCTATCCGGATTAGCGAGGCCCTACTGTATTTTTTAAATGTCGTCATTTTTCATGTCGAGAGGACCAATCTCTTCAGTACAGACGATCCGAAGCTTAGGGATCTAATTGCCTCCAGGATTATAAAGCGCCAAGCACTTGCAAGATGTGCTTTTAGTGCAGCCTGATAAGCCATGTTTACACGGGCTGGGGAAAACACTCTGCGCGGGAAGATTAGGAAGCATTAACGTTCACGTGCAACGGGCCTTACCGGGAAAGCTTACGCTAGTGTATCTTGTAACTTACTCTAAGAAGTGCCAAAGTGCTCCCGTTTTAGAAATAAAGCTTCGTTAAGTGAGAATATTGCTTTTATCTTGTGATGTTGTTTTTCAAAAGTAAGTGTGCACTCAGCTTTAGCCTTGATAATGAGTATTTTTTCTGCATAATTGGTAGATTTTCTACCGATTTCTTACATATCTCCCTTAAACACGTTAAGTTTTAAAGCTCCTAGAAAAATATATGTTATTCTTGAAGATAATATCTTGCCCGCGCCGAAACCCAAATTATATAAAATTTCTCCGATAGAAAAAAATCGCAAAGTATGTTCCGAAATTTTCGATTTGGGAGGCGGCGATGGGTACCGCTGCCCCGGGAACCATTTATTGGATAACCAACACTTCTTTCATAGGTCACCCCAAGTGGTTCGCTAAGTTTAGTGACTTAGCAGGGGTACCCGGGTTCATGGGGCGAGGTTTGTCCAGGTCTTGGTAGGCGGGTATGGGTACCACCGCCCCGGGAACCATTTATTGGATAACCAACACTTCTTTCATAGGTCACCCCAAGTGGTTCGCTAAGTTTAGTGACTTAGCAGGGGTACCCGGGTTCATGGGGCGAGGTTTGTCCATGTTTTGGTAGGCGGGTATGGGTACCGCCGCCCTGGGAACCATTTATTGGATGACCAACACCTCTGCCACAGGTCACCCCAAGTGGTTCGCTACGTTTGGTGACTTAGCAGGGGTGCCCGGGTTCTTGGGGTAATGTTTGTCCAGGTCTTGATGGCGGGTGCGTCGGCCCACCTTCTGCGTGGCGGGCCGGATTGGGAGATGCTGGTTGAGGGAGACCCTTTACAACCGGTTACCGCTGTCCGGGCCGCTCGGTAGTACAGGGGCCCGACCCTCAGGCTCACGACTGAGGGTGGGCTGCCCCATCAACGAGTGCAAAAACCCCGCCGCTGCTGTTGTGCCGGTTCGTGACCGGAGGGGACCCAGCAGTAGCGTTTGGGGCGCATTGGGCGACCTCTCCAGCCGGACTCTCCCTGCCCATCGCCTTGCACCGCAGTGGGTGGGTTGGATACATACGTCCGTCACTCCTGGAAACTCTGAACCCCAGCATCCTACCCACCCCTTATACCTTTTCCCTCCCAGACCTTCCTTCCTCTCATATCAAAAAAACAAAAAAACCAAAAATTAAAATCATGAACTTGCAACCTACAATAATTAACGTCATTACAGCGGCGAGACGTAGGCGTCCCCGGTGCGGGCCAAAACTGTTGGTGAATTACACCAACATTCGCGGCCTGCACACCAATTTAAACTCTGTCCACCACCACCTTTTTTCTCAACGCCCAAACCTTCTCTTCCTGTCTGAAACTCAGATAGCTGAGCCTGTAGACACCTCCTATCTGGACTGCCCGGGCTTCACCCTCGCAGGCAAGTTCAGACCTAAAGGAGGTGTCTGTCTCTATAGTCGAGCTGACGTCAACTGTGTGCGACTGTTGAATCTGGAAAACTCCAGATTCGACGTAATGTGGGTACGCGTCAATCTTGCCAGTACGGTAAGATTCTACGCGTGTTTATACCGCTCACCGAACCTGAGCGAATCAGACACGTCCGAGCTCTTCAAACACTTAAGCGACACTATTGATGACCTCTTGCCCCGCTACCCTACGGCAGAGTTTGTGGTCCTGGGGGACTTCAATGTTCATAACGAACCTTGGTTGAAGTTCTCAGGATCAACAGACTCGGCTGGACGCCAAGCGGAATCCTTTGCCCTTTGCTACGGATTGGAGCAAATGGTTCAGGAGCCTACAAGGGTTCCTGATGTCCAGACTCACCGTTCCAATCTGTTAGACCTATTTTTAACTACTGTGCCACACGGTTACAGGATTGAAGTCACCGCGCCTTTAGGATCGTCCGACCACTGCCTGGTGACGACATCAATCCCTGTAAACTTCAGACCACCAAACGAGAGGCTGAAGAGAAAAGTGTGGCGCTATAGGTCAGCAGATTGGTTCGGTCTGCGGGCACATTTCAATGCTTTTCCGTGGTCAGCTGTCTGTTTTCGGACTTCGGATCCCTCAAGATGTGCCCAGGAAATTGGTGAAGTCATCACATCCGCGATGGATGGCTTCATCAAATCTACTGTTAAGGAAACTGGTGTAGGCTCAAAGCCGTGGTTCAGTCGACAATGCGCTGAAGCAGTGCGACGAAAAAACGCGGCTTACCGAGCCTACAACACATCTAGAACATCCGAAGACAGAACAGCTTACAACAAAATGGCAAAGGAAACCAAGAGAATCATAAATAGGTCAAAATTCGAGCACGACCAGCAGATCAGCAGAAAGCTGACTGCATGCCCGCATGGCAGCAGGCAATTCTGGTCACTTGCGGGCTCAATAGGTCGCAATTTCTGCAAATCCAGTCTGCCACCTCTTACCAGACCTGACGGCTCACTAGCAAACACCGCCACCGAAAAGGCTAACTTACTAGGTAAAATGTTTGCGGATAACTCAACCCTCGATGACCAAGGTGCTGTCCCGACGTCGGTTCCTCACTGCGGTTTTCGTATGAAAAAGCTGAGGATCCGGCATCGGGAAGTACTCCATGTTTTACGAGGGCTTGATGTTAATAAAGCTAGTGGGCCCGACGGAATACCTGCCCTGGTATTGCAGAGGTGCGCTGCAGAATTAGCTCCAATTTTGACGAAGCTTTTTAAACTGTCCCTGAAGACTGGCTCTGTGCCCTCTGGTTGGAAAAAAGCGGTTATCCATCCTATTCCAAAGAAGGGTGACCGCTCCAACCCGGCCAACTACCGCCCCATAGCGATCACATCAGTTCTGTCTAAGGTGATGGAACGTGTGATCAACGACAAACTGCTCACATACCTCGAGAAGAACAAAATTATCAACGACCGTCAATACGGATTCCGGCGGAACCGCTCGTGCGGTGATCTTCTCGCGTATGTGACGCATGTTTGGGGGCGATGCCTGGAACGTTTCGGTGAGACCCAAACGGTTGCACTGGACATCTCCAAGGCCTTTGACCGGGTTTGGCACCGAGGACTTGTCAACAAACTGCATTCTTACGGACTTCCCGCATCCTTGTGTACGTGGATTGCCGACTTCTTGAGGGGGAGGTCGATTCAGACGGTAGTCGATGGTTTCACCTCTTCCTCACACTCGATAAATGCTGGCGTCCCGCAGGGATCGGTTCTGTCTCCAACTTTGTTTTTGTTGCACATCAACGACCTTTTGTCATGTGCACCAATTCACTGTTATGCGGATGACAGTACAGTTCATGATAGCTTTTTGTTTGACAAGCCCCCAAAGGGCTCACAAACTCCAACAGCTCGTAGGGCTTTGAAGCAAAGAATGGACGGCTACCTCGAAAGTGTTTTCTCTTGGGGTAAAAATAATCTCGTTGAATTTAATGTTTCAAAGACCCAATCTTGTCTGATTACGTCCAAAAGGGATCGAAATGAAAATCTAGTCTCTTTCAACGGAAGCAATCTTCCGAACAGGCCCTCCATTGATATGCTTGGTGTAACCCTAAGTGACCAGCTCAGGTATGGGGGCTCCATTGAAGCCAGAGTAAAGCTAGCCTCCCAAAAACTGGGCGTACTGTACAGGGCCCGCAGATACTTTAATAGTACACAACTGCTAACCTTGTACAAATCACAAGTACGCCCCATGGTTGAATTTGGCAGCCATCTCTGGTCTGGAGCTCCAAAATACCTGAAAAATACCCTCGACTCTGTGCAGAAACGGGCGGTCCGTTTGATAGATTCTCCCATCTTAACAGACGGATTGCAATCTTTAGAGCACAGGCGTCGGGTGGGAATGCTATCCTTGTTCTACCGGTATTACAATGGAAGATGCTCCGAGGAACTAGCATCATTGATCCCTTCGGCACCGGTGCATAGTCGGGAAACACGCCAAACGCGTGCCCAACATTTGTACACGGTTGACATTTGTCACATGAGAACGGGTCGTTTCTTCGACTCGTTCTTGTGTTCAACAGCTCGGCTGTGGAATGATTTGCCGGCCTCTGTGTTTCCTCCTTCCTACAACATGGGTCTCTTCAAGACCAATGTTCATTCCTTCCTCTCCTCAAAAAGACCCTCCACACAGCATCCCAGATGACATAGGCCCTGAGGGAAATTATTTTCCTCAGGGCCTCCTGTGTGGAGTTAATGTAAAAAAAAAAAAAAAAAAGGTCTTGGCGACCGAAGCGTCTGTCCAACTGTCGTGTGGTGTGCAGGATCGAGAGAGACTGGTTGAGGGAGGTCTTTTATGCTCTCCAGTCGGAATTTCTCGACCCTTGCACCGCGGTTGGAGGGATTGATTGATACGTCCTTCACTTCTGGACTCACTGACCCACAGATTCCTACCCACTCCTTACACCTATTTCCTTCCCAGAACTTCCTCTCCTTAATTTCCTTAAAAAACCCCCACACAGCATCCCCTAAGATGACATAGGCTCTGAGGGAAATTATTTTCCTCAAACCTTCCTGTGTGTGAAGCTAATGAAATTTTTTTTT
The DNA here is from genome assembly GCA_917880885.1 of Limnephilus marmoratus. NCBI lineage: Eukaryota > Metazoa > Arthropoda > Insecta > Trichoptera > Limnephilidae > Limnephilus > Limnephilus marmoratus. The sequence continues at coordinate 21,265,336 of OU862930.1, read as the reverse complement.
ATTATAAACACGTTTGTTTCAGTTATTTTACAAGTTATTTGTATGAAAAAAATCACAGTGTTTCTTTAAATGCTGTTTAAGACAATCCCCGACAAGACAAGTTTTGCTCTATTTTCAACGAGTCGTGTTTTATTAAACATTTTCACAATTTTCGCATCGATTTTGTCGCTTTAAATACTAGCGCGCGCCTCTAACATACGTAATTTGATTTCTCTCCATCTTCTTCTTTTTGAGCCCGGTTGCGGCGCCTTAAAACGTTTTTGCACCAATATATTAGGGAGTAGATTAAAAATTTAAGTTACATGTAAGTATAAAAAGGTCATGGGGCAGTTTTACTATTTTGAGACTTCGAAGAAGCGTCAAAGTATAATTGACTCTCTGAAAGTGACGTCAAAAATGTCGATAGTCAACGCAGAATCGATAAGCAGTCGAGTCGTTCGGTTAGTGTGCGCGTTCTTATAGGTGGAAATCCTCGTTTTCGGAGCATAAAAAAGGGCATCGATCTCCCACTTGTGTACTGTTTTTAAATTAGATCCACACAGTAAGGCGCCGCAACCGGGCTCAAAAAGAAGAAGATGGAGAGATATGAAAATACGAATGTTAGAGGAGCGCGCTAGCAACAAAATCGATGCGAACATTGTGAAAATGTTTAATAAAACATGACTTCTTTAAAATAGAGCAAAAATCTCACGGGGTTGTCTTAAACAGCATTTAAAAAAACACTGAGTTTTTTCATACATATAACTTGTAAAATAACTGAAACAAACGTGTTTGTAATAATTTTGGAGCATACTTTGCGTTTTTTTCTATCGAGGGAATTTTATATAATTTGCTTTTCGGCGCGGGGAATGTCTAGATATTATCTTCAAGAATAACTTTAGTTTTTAAGAGCTTTAAAACTTAACGTGGTTTAGGGAGATATGTAAGAAATCGTTAGAAATTCGGGTAGCGGAGTCTTAAGAAAATAATCTCCATCAGGGTCTGCGTCATCTTAAAGGATGTTGTGTGGAGGATAGATTTAAGGGAACGAAGGAGAGGAAGTTCAGGGAAAGAAAAAGGTATAAGGGATGGGTAGTAAACTGGGGCTCAATATGTCCAGGAGTGTCGGACATATGAATCGATCCCTCCGACTGCGGTGCAAGGCGATGTCACGAGAAAGTCCTGCTGGAGATGTCTGCCGATTTTACCCTAGTTACCAAACGACGGCGGTACCCGTACCCGCCTTCCAAATTGTACTAACTTGTAACTAGATCTAATACTTGTTCAATCCCGGGAAGAAGAGGAATATTGCACAGGAATTGAAATAAGATATCGAATCGAATTACTTTTGTCCTTGCAGAAATGCGCTTTGGAAAGTCAATGGAAATGACTGTCTTCTAAGGCGTTCAACAAACTTCTCGAATAACAGAATAAATCTTCTCTGGAGAAGCTATTTTATTTATTTCGTGAGGTAAAATAATAAAAATGAAATAATTTAAATACGAATTGATATTTACTTGGCAAGTACAACAGTGATATTGCAATTGCTGGCACGAGTTTTCAAAAGCAATAAAATGAAAAATCATAAATATAATGTTTGCTTTTGTAGCTATACAACATAACAAATTTATAAAGATAATATTAAAAATCAAGTTGCACCCTTTAAAAATAACAGAAGTCTTAGACAAACATCAATACTTCCCACTCCAAAATGTAAAAAAAAAATTGGACAATTGAGTCATAAATATCTCGGAGCAAATTTTTTTAATTCATTACCAGAAAAAATTAGAAACATGAACACCAATATAAAAAGTTTTAAAACTCACCTAAAAAATTATACTGAAAACTTAAACTGAATGATATTAAAAAAGCAATACAATAACACCCCCCCATACACACAAGCCTTGCTTAATTATGGGGGTACATCAAATATTCTACTATGTAATTAATTACTGTATAAAATTTATTTGTAATTTATGTACCTTCTATTACTAATAAAAAAAAAAATATATATAAAGCTGTTTGTTTTCGTCAGCAAACTCTATCGAAATTTGTGATGTCTGTCGTCGTATAAAATTGCACTGTTTTCCTGACTAGAGTTTCTATCTAGCTCAGCGCGTTCATTTTTAGCTAGCAATTCCAAAACGCTTATGGCTCGATGACACTAAGCGAGTTTACAAGCTACTATCTACTAAGTTTAATAGCGGGTAAATCGGCGAGTGAGATTGTCATGATGACGCACAAAACTGTCCACTCGCTCAGTAACTGTCTAGCGCCAGTAACATGAATAACGACTCCTGAGTGAACTAATTCTGTGATGTTTGACAGTCGAAATCAGCTGTTTATTGGCAGCCATCTTGAAAAACATAAATAAACCAATCATTTTTTTTCGTAGATTGTCAACAACCCGCTAATTAGCAAGTAACACAATGACATTGAGCAAGTTTACTAACAGATACTGAATTTCCCAGATAGTAGCTTGTAAACTCGCTCTGTGTCATCGACGCTTTAGATAACTTAGAAGCCTTAACAAATAAAGAACTCCCTTAATAATAATGAGTCCATTATTAATAAACAAAACCGTCTTATACATGTTCCCTTTCACCATCCGTTCTCTTTCCCCCACTCTTCACTAACCCTTAACCCCCACCCCCACTTCAACACCATTATATTATGTAATATATACTATGTTCAACTATTGTTTTGTTATGGAGGTTGATAAGTTATATTATAGAGTCAAAAGATTACTTTTTTTTTACTTGACGTATCTACTATGGATAAAAATCACTACTTTTCACTTGTATACGCATAGCCAAAACTAAAGCGAAAGACATGCCTAGTATTATTAAGTAAAAAAAATGAAGAGATACATACCACACTTTCTTTAAAATCGCAAAAAAAAATTGTTCTTAAGGAACGGCTGCGCCTTTTTCTAACAAAACTTAATTTTGAATTTGAGGTCAAAATACTCAACAGTTTGAATTTCATTATTTTATATCCTCGGAGAAGAAGATAATACTAATACATCTAAACAAAACATGAAACAAAACAAGACAGAAAAATAAAATCGTAACAGTCGCAACTGGAACTTTAACCAAGGATCTCTTGTCTTACCGGGACACAGCGCCTTAACCAACTCGGTCATCGGGACCTATATTTTTCTGAAATTTAGTCGATCTCAAGTTTAAAATTTAGAAATTACAACATTATCCCCAACTATTTTTTCCCATATATTTGGCAGCTATCTTTTTGAACGATTACAAAGTTCTACCAAAGTTTTTTCAAAGTTCACATCTACCGGATCTGCCCTGATGATGGACACTGCAACGATGTCCGAAACGTTGGCTAAAGAAGGAGGTAGCGCAACACGGCATAACACCCTAAAAACAAATAACGAAAAAAGATTACAAAGTTCTTTAACGAATTTATTTGTAACCTTAGATAAACAATTTTTAAAATTCAACAATTTTAATAAACTTAGATAAACAATTTTTAAAATTCAACAATTTTAATAAACTTAGATAAACAAGTTTTAAAATTCAACAATTTTAATAAACTTAGATAAACAATTTTTAAAATTCAACAATTTTTAAATTTAAAGGTATAGCAAATAATAACGAGCACAGCCCAGAAATAATTATTTTTTTTTGGTTTTAAATTTAAAAAATTATAGGGCAATAAAAAAAAACGATTTTTATGGTATTTGAAACCTTTCGCGAGAACGCGACAATTTTCAAAGAAATAATAACTAACACGTAAAAATATAAAAGACATTTCGTGTAATTTGAACGATTGTTGAATTCCATTTTATTTTTCCCATATATATTTCACTTTCTCAGGTAACAAACCGTCTATATTACTGTAAGATTATACAGTCAAAGATCAAAAGAATATAAAGTCAGCAGAGGAATAATGAATTTGTGTTTCTTTTTTGGAGTAGGGATGTCGAAAGTGAAAAAAAATCGATATATCGATGTATCGATATTTATTAAAATATCAATATCGACGTCGATATATCGAGGAAAAAATATATCGGTCGATCGATATATCGGTCAAATTTTCAAAATATTTTGCGTTTTAAAAATAGAAGTGTATTCAGCTCAATATTATCAATAGTAATTTTTATATACAATGTGCAATATTTTAATATACAAAAATCTCAATAAAAATGAAGGTATTTATCAGTAGATATTCATTTTTATTAGGTAATAATTACAAAATATCAAAAACTAAAAAGCTGTCTTCTAACTTATATGTTAACTTTGTATACGTCTCAGTAACATTCTATTGGCCTATTATTCTGTCAAAAAGGACTTCTTGTTTGGAACAAGGTATAGTCAATATTCATAGACAATTGGGAACCAACACATAGGAGTGGCTTAGAAAAAAATGGCGAAAAATAGCATACATTTCTGTTCACATATGAGATAGTATTAGTGATCACAAATATTAATTCAAAGACGATTTGTAAGCTATTAATAGTTAAAATTTCAACCGCCAGATGTCATGAACCAATACAGTTACTTTTTTCCGTTCGTTCCTATACGATTTTTGATTCTAGTGACTTTAGTTACATAAATAAATAAAAATATCGTTTTTGATACAATTTTCGATATAGGATATTTTGTATCTATATATCGATATATCGGATCAAAATATATCGGCTAAAAATATCGAATATATTGTTACGATATACATTTACGGAAAAGTAATGTTTGTAAAGTCTATTGTTATTTGAATTAAATCCCTAAATAGTCGCTTCCTTGACGTGAGTTGACCGGAAACCATTTCCGGCGGCGATCGGCCGGACTGAACCGCGCGGCCCGCCAGTCTGCAATTACCCTTGGTTCAACTACCATGCAATGGTTTAACCTAGTTCTTACGGGACCGCGGGTACGCGACACAATGTTTGAGATCGTGCCGCTCTGTCGAGAGAGGTGGGGCCGCCATTACTCACACGGCTCACCCTCCGACCATAACCTGAGCCACACCGGCTCCAGGCCCTCCTGAACGTCCTGTCTCCAGCTGTAAGTTACCTTCCCTGTATTGTAATGTGTCCTACGTAAATTCCATGTAACCTATCGATGCCATTCCGGACCCAGAGACGATAGGGAGAGATTCTTTGTTAGGAATTGTAATAGCCAGGAATTGTGATTGTTTGTATTGTCGACATGTTTTTCGGGCTGTTGTATTTGTGTTACCTGACAATATACCTTTGTTTTACCTGAATCCTCTTTTATTTGATAGAGTTTATACGTGGGCAAATGTGGCAAATACTGTATGTACTTCCTAATAGCTAACCTACGACCCTGATGCAGAGAGATCTCCTGCCATTCCGACGATGTGAGCTAGCCGTTTGGAAAGGTAAGTGGGGCCCCGACCCGGGCCCTTCACAATATATATTTGGAGACGAAAGTCACTGTTTTATTACGAATAATATTTTTATGATTTGTTTAGAGCAGTTTTTGTGAAAAATCACATCAAGGATGCTATACAAATTTATAATATATTTTAACAATTCTCTATCTTACTACTAATTATAGACTAAATTATTTAAACAACTTATGGCTAGCAGATTGCATACACCGGTTCATCGATCAGTAATACAAAACTATATGTATAATGCATTCGACCATTGAACGTAATGCTGCTTTAATATGTACACATATTAATATCTATTTATATTCTGTACCGGCAGAAAATACACAGGACCATATTATTTACCTGGGTTTACGCGGGCTGTTTCATACTAACAATGGTCCATGTCCAATCTCCCCTGTTTATTTGATCCATGCTCAGAACCAATCAGAAAACCGATGTTCGAAGCATTAATAAATAGTTACAGTCAGTTTTATTTGAGGGTATCTCGTAAAATTCAACCTTCTAGAAATGTGTAAGGATTACACCGCATCTGTTTCATAAATTGCCAACGGTTGGATCCAATAATCATTAATGTTGGTATGTATTTTAGATGGCCCATTCAGTAGATAATAAGTAAGTATCTAATAACGATTCCTGCTGAATTATATAGTGAATCGAGGTTATTTCGATCTAAATCGGTGTCAGAACCCAAAGGAAATTGACACTTCATCATTGCAATGTGAAGGGTGAGTTTCCTTTCAAATCCTTTATCCCTTCAATGGAATAATAAAAGGACTGCTTGGATAAAATATATTTAAAAAGTAAAACGAACAAAAAACTTTGTAATGGGTATTATTAAAAATACTAATTTCAGTTGTGATTCTGTCTATCTGTAACTACAGTTCAATAAACTCTAGAACTTTTGCTTTAAATTTAAGGGCCCGCACCCCGGATTTGTACCGATTTATTACATATTTCCCTTAAACACGGTAAGTTTTAAAGCTCTTTAATAAAAAATATATGTTATTCCTGAAGATAATATCTAGACTTTGCCCGCGCCGAAACGCAAATTATATAAAATTCTCTCGATAGAAAAAAATCGCAAAGTATGCTCCAAAAATTATTATTAACACTTTGTTTCAGTTATTTTACAAGTTATATGTATGAAAAAATTCACAGTGTTTCTTTAAATGCTGTTTAAGATAATGCCCGCGAGATTTTTGCTCTATTTTAAACGAGTGGTGTTTTATTAAACATTTTCGCAATTTTCGCATCGATTTTGTCGCCGTAAATGTTAGCGCTCTCCTCTAACATTCGTCATTTCGTATCTCTCCATCTTCTTCTTTTCGGGCCCGGTTGCAGAGCCTTAAGTGCCATCACTTTCATAATGAGACGTTTATTTGGAGAATTCAGAGAAGTGGTAAAGTTCCTTTCATATTGTCCCAACTGCTCCCAACCGTCTTTTTTTAAAATAAAAACTTCTTTAGCACTGCTGTGATTTGAGACAAACGCATATATCTAGAGGATTTAGCCTACGAGAGAATGAAATAGCAATAAAAAAAAAATTTACGGGTACTCAGTTTCAATATAATACGATAAATCCAAAAATCTCCATTGGTCTAGTCTAGTGGTATAAAGCGCCTGACGGACTTAAGCGGCCAGACATTCAGCGACCAAGGATCGAATCTTACGAAATCAAACAAAAAAAAAATTATCAATATCAATATACAATCTTCAAACCACTCCAAAATTATACAGGCAAAAAATACAAAAAAGCCATATCTAGCGACTCCGAAGAAGAAAAGACAAATGCTATCAAGATGACCAAATGTACAGGATAAGGTGCACTGGAATTCGACGACAAAAATATGGAAAAAATCTTCCTTCAAATTAACTTAAAAAAGTGCTTCCTAGTCTCTTGTCCACTTTAGTTTTCTGAGGGTTTCTCTTCTACCGCGTGTGAATTGCACACTCTCATTTTTTTTTACAAAATTTCTTTTCTTGGAGATCAGAGACCAGATGGTGGCTGCCAAATTCAACCATGGGGCACACTTGCGATTTGTACTGTGTTAGAAGTTGTGTATTATTAGTATCTGCGGTCCCTGTAGAGTATGCCCAGTTTTTGAGAGGCCAAATTAACTCTGGCTAAAGGATATCTGAATGGTGTGAGGCTGAAGGTAGTAGGGAAGGAAGGAGATGAGAAAGGAGAAGGTGAAGTATTTAACTGAACGAATATTATGAAGACTTGTAATTTAATTTGTTTGTCATAAAATGAGCATTTTGTGACTCCCCTAATGTTTGTTTATCATGAAGCACAGTCGCTATTTAATCTGAATTTCAGATAAATATTAATTGATATCTATCGCACCGTTTCCCAATTTAATTATGAACTCGACCAAAATTAACTAACTGCGAAAATAATTTTGTCATTAACATCATTCGATTCATCAAATGGTTTTCATTGTTTTCCGAGAATTTTGTTTGTTTTGAAATTTGACGAAGTAGCTCAAATAATTAAATTTTGAAAAATATGTGGACCCGTGAAAGAGGGTGAACAGTGGCGCATCCGGCACAATACAGAATTGTATGATGTATGTAAGGCCCCTAGCATCTCAACACATATGAGACTCCTCAGGCTGAGCTGGGCTGGGCATGTACAGAGAATGCCGGATACACGCGTCCCAAAAAGAATTTTGACTGGACACCCAGGTGGAAAGAGAAAAGTGGGAAGACCCAGACTGAGGTGGGAAGACGATTTAAGAGGGGATGCAGCACAGCTTCTCCAGGTACCAAATTGGAAGTCAGCCGCTGAGGACAGGAGGAGTTGGAGGCGACTGTTGCAGGAGGCCAAAGCTCGATATGGGCTGTAGCGCCATCGAAGAAGAAGAAGAATTATTTTTTTTATGCTGAATAATAATTAGTCATTAGTGTATAAACTCTTTAGCCTAAATAATAAGATTCTTGTCCTGGATTCGGACTTGCGGGTTCACAACCGTGTGTTGTATGAAAATTGAAAACAAAGTGTTCGTTATTTCACATTACATATATATTTTTAGTGGAATAATTTATTGAGTGAAATCTCAAATTGTAATATTTAATCATTGAAGAAAATATTAACATTATTTTTTAATTGATAAACTAACTTTTAAGACAAGATTTTTATGCATAGCACAAAGGGTAACAATTATTATAAGCAATAATTATCAGCCTGAAACACTCATTTACATTGAAAAAAATCTTCCGAGAAAAGATACATGCCGCCAACGGGACTTGAACCCGTGCTCTCACCACTGAGCTATGGCGGCTTATCTAATACCCGCCAAATAATTCAATATATACTAGTGTTTCATTCAACAATTACTTATTACATTTTTACACCTGAAAACAACTAACTCTATTTTTGTGAGAGAGCCATTGTTAGTGCTTAATCTCTCGCTAGGTGGCGTTGAGACAAATTATGTCTACATTTTTTGGGGAAATACTTTAACTTGTCAAATATTAATTATTATTTTTTTATTGATAAACTAACGTTTAAGGCAAGATTTTTATGCATAGCACAAAGGGTAACAATTATTATAAGCAATAATTGTCAGCCTGAAACACTCATCTACTTTGAAAACATCTTCTGAGAAAAATACTTGCCGCCAACGGGACAGATAAGCCGCTATAGCTCAGTGGTAGAGCAGCTGACCGGCAATCAGTAGGACATGGGTTCATGTCCCGTTGCCGGCAAGTATCTTTTCTCGGAAGATTTTTTCAATGTAGATGAATGTTTCAGGCAGATAATTATTGCTTATAATTAGGGCCCGGATTAATATGTAAATACATATTTTTAATTTACACGATTTTCGGTCTCGTATGTGTTCTCTGCCTAGATTATCATATAATGATTGTGAAAAACTCATTTTTATTTTTGTCTGAAATTCAGACCTTTAAAAATCGAATTTAGCCAGGACTCACACCTCTCGAGATCCTACGTAAAAGCATTAGGTGAGAACTCTCATAGCTAGTTAGATATATTATCAACAGATGTCTCCGGAAGGTACAAAGCTCTGGCCAGCCAAGGAGATTGTTCTATAAATGGCGTTTTTTTAAGGGGATATACCTCTTTCTCCTCGTCGCTTCGCTGAAACCACACCTAATTAACTACTAACTCCTTGGTCTGTCTCGGGTATTTTGCATCTTCCGATTATAAAAATGTAATTGGAAATAGAATCAATAAACTCAAGAGTCCCTTAAAAATTGTCTTGAAGATGAGTCTTTCTTTTACCAGTTCCTTACCTTAAAACTTTACAATTTTCCATATTTTTCCATATTTCATGGTTAAGTCCATATTTTACAAAAAAATATCACAATCATCCATATTTTTGATTTTTATATCATAAAACATGAGCTAGTTCACAAAAATTGATATAATTTTTCGTGTTTGCATTCTCGCCACCACACGGCCGCGTGTTTCATTTCTCTCGCGTATTATTCGTTGTAATTTGATTTTTTAATCTCTTCCTCTCCGCGAGGCATATATACGAAAACGATACACGTAAGATGCTTGGACCATGGTGTAAATAGGTTAGCCTAATGCATAAGGTTCCAGTTTAAAAATGTTGACAGTTTGGTATCAAAGGTGAAGAAAATCTTTCTGAAAGCACCGAGCAGGATCTCAAAATTTAAAGAGCCATATCCCGGAATATTTTTGCCACCAGAGCCAGTGCTGACGCGCTGGGGTACATGACTGACAGTGGTTGAATACTACGCCGAGCATTTTAATGAAATCAGAACAATTATTTCTCAATTGGATGACGATTCTGCAAGTATTTTAGCCACAAAAGAACTTCTTGAATATTTTTCTCTTTTTAATAATTTGGCCTATATAAAAAGCAATTATTGCTTTTTATCTCACAAGATAAAAGCACTAGAAAATCCTTCAACATCGCTAAATGAAAACCTGAAGATTATTGAAGGAATGGAAAAAAATTTCTTAAGCGGAAGGCCCTGTTGCTGAAATAGCTAAACTAAAGTATATTTTAGACAAAAATTAAGGATTTGATACTCTAAAAACAATTAATAAAGTTCTGAGCGGAAGCTTTGGGGGTACTGCAGACGTGCCTAACACAATTTCGGAACTAGGCGTCTTTAAGTACGCTCCCATTACATCATGTGACATGGAAAGATCTTTCAACCAATACGGCTGTATATAGACAAAGTTTTAATTTCGATAATTTTAAAAAGCATGTGATTGTGTACTGCAATCAATTTAATAAGACAGATTTAGAGGAAGACGAATAAAACTTCATTTTTTTTAATTGAATTACCTGAACTTTTCGCTATATTTTTAATATATTTTTTAATGTAACTGTTACTGCATAGTAATTTTTCACAATAAACAATGTTTAATATGAAAGATATTCTTATTTTATACTCCATATTTTTTCCATATTTTACCTTTTTTAGTCTATATTATATGTACATATTTTGAATTTTTTAATACATATTTAACCGAGCCCTGCTTACAATAATTGTTAAAATATTAACAACTCGAATGAAGACCATCAACTTCGGTCATTTTTAACTGTATCATACTTTCAACTAAGAACTACCAATTTTTCTTCATTTTCTAAATGCATGTTTTTTGGATGCTGATTTTAAGATCCATCCCGAATGTTTTTCTGATTTTCTTGTTTCGTATTTTTCCTTTGGTGTTAATATTATCTTCAATGATTTATTTATTAAAAATCAGTAGTACATACATGCAAAACCAATCATTCGAAAATAATAGAAGACATTTTATACATCAGCAAATTGGGAGGTGACACATACGAGACAGGGGTTTGAAGTTATTTTTTACAACAGCACCACGCAGGGGGGCCATGAAGAAAACATTTTCCCTCGGGGCCTATGACAACTTGCGGATGCTGTGTGGAGGTTCTTTTAAAGAAAAGGAAAGAGAGGAAGTTCTGGGAAGGATAAGGTCTCATACTTTAGAATGGGTAGGCATCTGGTGGTAATGGGTCCAGGAATGACCAACGTATAAATCCATCCCTCCCACTGCGGTGCAAGGCGATGTTCCAAAAGAGTTTTGCTTGAGAGTTCACAAGGTCTCCTTCAACCAATCTCTCCAGATCCGGCCTGCCACGCAGCTGTTGAGCAGACGCATCAGCCGCCAACACCCGGACACGATCCCGGACACCCCTGCTAAGTCACCAAACGTAGCGAACCACTTGAGGTGACCTATGGCAGAGGTGTTGGTTAATAAACGGTTTCTGGAGCGGCGGTACCCATACCCGCTTTCCAAAGAAGAAGCCAATATTTTCAATAATAAATTATTATAATAATAGAACTTTTATTCAAACAATTTAAGGTCAGAAAATTAAGTGCATTATACTTTTATCAAGCAACATTACAAATTTATAAAGATAATATTAAAAATCAAGTTGCACCCTTTAAAAATAACAGAAGTCTTAGACAAACATCAATACTTCCCACTCCAAAATGTAAAAAAAAAATTGGACAATTGAGTCATAAATATCTCGGAGCAAAATTTTTTAATTCATTACCAGAAAAAATTTGAAACATGAATACCAATATAAAAAATTTTAAAACTCACCTCAAAAATTATACTGAAAACTTAAACTGAATGATATAAAAAAAGAAATACAATAACACCCCCCCATACACACAAGCCTCGCTTAATTATGGGGGTACATCAAATATTCTACTATGTAATTAATTATTGTATAAAAATTATTTGTAATTTATGTACCTTCTATTACTAATAAAAAATAAAAAAAATTAAAAAAAATTAAATTGTGAAATAGCACAAATTAATCAAAGATTTACCTGCGCATTCCGAGATTTGAACCCGCAATCTTCGGGTTGTTAGTAGAGACCTTACCCTTCGTACACGGAGGACGAATAAAATCTTTTTTTACAAATTGCTTGTTTTTTATAAATGCTCTTATTGATTTCCGAATAAATCGTCCGAAATTATCAATGGTTATTACAAAGGCTTTCCTGCTTATTGTATTGTTTAAATTTGACCAAATCTCCTAAAAGCTCCTTTCCAAATGAATATTTGAAATGTGTAATACATTGAAGCGAGGGCTTTTGTCTTACATAATATTGTATTAACGTGTATCACATACAATACACACAACTATCAGTTATTGTTCGAATAATAAATCGATTGCGATCCGCTGTCTCTGGGACCGGACTCAAAGACTTTACTATTCTGTCACAGAAGCTGTCTTTTCATCCTGCATAAGCCGATAAACATCATAATTTATTTTCAATAGGCCCAGAAATAATTAAATACATTAATACTATATCGATAGATCACACACCGAATGATTTATTCAGAATTCCATGTTGTGAATCTAAGGGCCAACTGTTTCACAAAAATTCATATGTAACATTGTAATAAAATGGCTATAGTTGGGCACCATTTTGCTTTTTTGACTTTTGAAATTAAGTTTGTGTGTTGAATTATCGTGTTGAAGTTCGGCAAAACTTTGAAAGCGTTTTTCTCGAAACTACGGTTTTCAACCTGGTTGACAACATGTTGAAAAAACTGTACATCCGATTTGCATTCACCAAGTCTTAAACTGTTAACAATTTTTTTATAAAGGGTCCCCTTCTATTTTTTTTATAAACGACTAGCTGGTACCCTGCATGGGTTGCTAAGCCATTTAATAAATACATTGTTTCTCCCTGCGCGTCCTTTCTCATTCGTCCCATTCATCTTCCCACTCCTCCTCCTCCACCTTCCCTCTCCTCACTCTACTCCAATCCCCCTTCCCCTGATCCCCCCTCCGGAGTTCCCCTCCCCCTCCCGCATTCGCCTCCCTCCTCCCGTGGATCCCCCTCCCGAGTTCCTCTCCTTCCTCCCGAGTTACTCTCCCCTCTCCCGGGTTCCCTTCCCCTTCTACCGTGATCCCCCTCCCGGGTTCCCCTCCCCTTCTCCCGCGAACCCCCTTCCTAGTTCCCCTCCCGAGTTCCCCTCTCCCCCTTCCCCTCCCCCCACTCCCCCCTCACACTTCCCGCATTCCATACTGTTAGCGGACCTAAATGGGGGTCCCTACATTCTGCCGACAGACTAGCTCAGGTTTTAGTCAGCAGAGCGGGAGAGGCCCTCACCACCAGGGTGGTAGGATCTGTGAGGCGTGTGTGGGTCTTTCCTGAAATTAAGCTCAAATTTCTACGGGCTGGGAGAAGGCAGTGAAACCAGTAATCAGGGTAAACATCAGTTATATTGGGTAAAACACCTGCGTAAACACAATATCACAATAATGCATACATAGTAATTCAGGGTAGCAACAACAGTTATATCTAAAAAGGAGGAATCTGTCTCTATAATCTCTCTGGAAGGGCTATTTATCTCCGCGGTGAATTTACTGCGAACACACGCAAATAAGGGGGAAAACAGCTTGGGTACTTACAGTGAGCGTTTGGACTCCTGTATCTTCCGTGTCGGGAAAGAGTTCGGCCATTCTTGGTGTTGCAGTGTAACACTTAGCAAAACACGTTCCATTGTTTTCCGCGTGGAAACTTCTAGAATGAGCGCGGAACGGTCCCCACGCCATGCGTGCTTACTAGACCAGGAGCTACGGGTAAGTGGCGGTTGGTGGCTCGCTGCCGACGGTGGCTTGTTTGGGTTCCGCCGCCGGTAGCGCGCCGGGAAGCTAGCGGAGAGGGGGCGAAACTGTAGTTTGCGCAGTGGCGTGCTCTACAACTTGGGAGGAGGGGGCCGAGTAATTTGCAGGGGCATATTTGTGTATCGTAACAATACATTTAGTCCCGGTACATTCAGTTTTCAAACAGTGCGCGTGGCACCTATCGCAATTTCATAATGGCAGAGCTCACCAGTATACATTAAAAACTTCGCGGGCGTGCTCACAACAACTCACCAAAGTTTCATCGCAATCTCGAGTGGACCCCAGTCTACCGTATCGAAGGGACGAACGTCAAATGTTTGATAGGAAAGTAGGTAGAACAGTTTATATTGGAAAATGAAATTGTTGTTTTTGCTATCTTCCTCGCAATGTTTTCATATTTTCTCACCGTTTAAACCTGCCCTGAACTACGACCAACTTTTCAAAACTGAAATCAGCTAAATCGGCCCAACCGTACTCGAGTTTTAGCGAGACAAACGAACAGCAATTGATTTTTATATATACAGGGTGTTAAGGGACGTACTTGACTTACTTTAACCAGTGATTCCTGACATTATATGGAGTAAAAAATGTAAATGAAATTTTGGTCTCCGGTGACTTTTTCTCACGACTTTTTTTTTCTTTTCAAAATTTTTTTCTTCAAAATCAAACAAATGAAAATTTCTTCCCCGTGTCGTCACTGGTCACTCAGCCGGGTGTCCGCGAACCCCTTACCCCGCCTCCAACTGTTCAACAACTACAATTTTTTTATGTTTTTGTAGAAAAAAAAAAAACATCAAAAAAAGTCACCGGAGAGCAAAATTTCATTTACATTAATTACTCCAAATAATGTCAGGAATCACTGGTTAAAGTAAGTCAAGTACGTCCCTTAACACCCTGTATAGATAAAGATGAAGAATTTCCATAAAAACCGTTAATAAAATTCGCTGGTCCGCCATTTTTTAGGCATCTAAATTTCCCTACGTGATGCTGTAAATCTATAGTCTAGTTTCTAAATATATTTTTATTTTATTTTTGTGTCCTATTATTCTTATTCTATTTTTATTTAGTGTCCTGTTGGAAACGGCGTTCATTGCAAACTACATTTTAGATTCGACTACAAAAATTTGTATACAGTCTTTAGTGTCCGACCGAAACTAGTTTTTATGGCCGAAACCAAAACCGAAACCGAATTTCGGCCTCGGTCTCAGGTTCAGCCGATACTGAAACCGAAACCGAAACATCCATACAAGGTGGTGTAACCCTGAGTGACCAGCTCAGGTATGGAGGCTCCATCGAAGCCAGAGTAAAGTTAGCCTCCCAAAAACTGGGCGTACTGTACAGGGCCCGCAGATACTTTAATAGTACACAACACTGCTAACCCTGTACAAATCACAAGTGCGCCCCACGGTTGAATTTGGCAGCCACCTTTGGTCTGGAGCTCCAAAATACCTGAAAAATACCCTCGACTCTGTGCGGAAACGGGCGGTCCGCTTAATAGATTCTCCCATCTTAACAGACGGATCGCAATCTTTAGAGCACAGGCGTCGGGTGGGAATGCTATCCTTGTTCTACCGGTATTACAATACGGTCATTGATCCCTTCGGCACCAGTACATAGTCGGGAAACACGCCAAACGCGTGCCCAACATTTGTACACGGTTGACATTTGCCATATGAGAACAGGTCGTTTCTTTGACTCGTTCTTGTGTTCAACAGCTCGGCTGTAGAATGATTTGCCGGCCTCTGTGTTTTCTCTTTCCTACAACATGGCACCCTTCACGACCAATGTTCATTACTTCCTCTCCTTAAAAAGACTCTCCACACAGCATCCCAGAAGACATAGGCCCTGAGGGAAAATTTTTTCCTCAGGGCTTCCTGTGTGGAGTTAACTAACTAACTAACTAACTAACTAACTAACTAATCATCAAGCCGTTTCCCCGCAGGGGTAGGCAGAGAGGACGGACCGCCAAACAACTCGGTCTTTGCACACACTCTTTGCCTCACTCACATTCATACATCGTCTCATACATTCTCTTCTATTATTCTGGCTTTTGACATGACCCAACTCAAGTATCTGATTCACTTGATCGTGCCATGTCTTCCTCGGGCGTCCACGACTTCTTCTACCATTCACATTCGCGTCGTATATTCTTCTTACACTACTTCCTTCGTTTATTCGCTCTACATGCCCAAACCATCTGAGGGTCCCTTTCTTAATCTTACTCATTATGCTTACATCAGCCTTACATTCATTGCGGATATCCACATTTCTCACACGATCATACATTGTTTTACCACACATACGTCTCAGGGATCTCATTTCTGTGTGGAGTTAATGTAAAAAAAGTTATTTTCGTGGGAAAAAAATAGTCAATCTTAATCGGTCAGTGTTTATTTTTAAATCATATATTAAACATTTAGTCTCTGATATTTGAATTAATAATAAACTTAATATAATAATTATCACTCCCTATTTCAAATAAATTATTTGCTTTTGGAGTTGATTTGGAGTTGATTAAAAATAAATATATTTACTATACAAAGAATATTTATTTCAAATCAACTCCTTCGTAAATAATATTTAAAAAAGAAATTGCAAATAAAAGGAACAAAACTAAGTTACTTCCTTTTACCTAATTTGTTTAGGTAGACTTTGGGTACACCAAATAAAAAATACTCTATCATCTTAAGAACAAAATAATTTCTTCTAAAGTGTGGTCACTTTTAGGGCACTCTTTTTAAGAGGGCATTACCAGAGAAAACCGGAAATACGTCATTTTCAAAAAAGATTTTAGACGTATTGACTCTTTTCCATAAAAAATTATAAATGGATTTCGAAAGATTGTTCTTTTATCTAGCATTCGCATGTAATAAATTTTGAGATTTTTTTTAAAATTTTTAGTATAATAAGGTTATTCCATAGGTCGTTAGGAGATTTATTAAATTTTCAAAAAAGATTTTGTACTATACCACACCCATTTCAAATAATATAATCATGCAGTAAAATAAATCAATACATTATCTAGCAAACGCATGTTTTAGAATTTTAATTTTAGTTTCAATAAAATCATTAAAAAATATCTACCTACATGTGTTTCTTGACGAAAATTGGTCCATTTGTGTAATTATTTGCGCACTTACAAACTAATATATTTCATATTTTTTAATGTAGCTATTACTTTGTGGTTATCCATTATAGAATAATGAAATAATTTTACTTTGTATAAACCACTTATTTGATGTGCAAATCCGACCGGTTTCGGAACAAACGTTCCTTCGTCAGGGAAAGCTTATACTAATTTGACAGTTTCGAACAATGTTTTATTATGGGAGGGGTGGAGCTGTTTCTAGATAATAATGTAGATTGGGTAGGTAGGTATTAGTGTAGAGTGGGTGGGTAGGGGAACAAATCCATGATTGGGCTATATGACAATATTTTTTGTTTGTTGATAATAGAATCTATTATCAAATAATAGAATAGAATAATAGAATAGAATCTATTTTGTTTGTTGATAATAGATTCTATTATCAACAAACAAAAAATATTGTCATATAGCCCAATCATGGATTTGTTCCCCTACCCACCCACTCTACACTAATACCTACCTACCCAATCTACATTATTATCTAGAAACAGCTCCACCCCTACCATAATAAAACATTGTTCGAAACTGTCAAATTAGTATAAGCTTTCCCTGACGAAGGAACGTTTGTTCCGAAACCGGTCGGATTTGCACATCAAATAAGTGGTTTATACAAAGTAAAATTATTTCATTATTCTAATATATTTCAGATTTTTTAGCATTCTTATTAAATTTAGACATTATTGAAAAACGATAAATACTTATAATCAAAAAATAACCACAAAAAGTAGGTATATTATTTCAATAGTTTTATCATCACGCCTTTCAGCATTTTTGGATGAAGGTATAAATTAAAGCTAATTTGGATTGAAATAAATTCGATATTGAGTTATAATTTTAAAAAGCTAGTACGGAGAATAATTAATCTTTCTCATTGTAACCGCCCTGCACGATCGTAAGAACAACTTTCGACGAAATGTGGATTTTCGTCCGCTGGCTGGTTAAACGCTCTTAATGAACTACACTAAAATTAAAATTAAAAAGTACCTACTAAGTAAAACTACTGAATATTTTTAATGCAAATAATACTTAATTTATGAAAATACATAGAGTTTTTCTCAAACTAAAAAAAACTGTGAAGATCTTCATCGAGTTACAGCTGTTAATAATTCTAATTAAATAATAATTATTATTTTATAAAATAAATTATGATAAAACTGTACTAACAGGCAGAACAATTAGTCATAATAGACCTGATATAGTTTTACATGGCAAAATTTAAAAAATAACATATTTCATTGACGTAGCTATTCCAAATTCTTGTAATATTCAAAAAACTGTTTCGGAAAAAATAAGAAAATACACAGATTTAGGAAATGAGATTAAAAGAATTTGGCATTCTCAGACTATAAAAATTGTTACGATATACGAAACGCCTCCTCTCAAATTGGAGCGCACGCCACTGTACAGACAAACAGTTTCGCTCCCTCGCCGCAAGTGCGCCGCGCGCTGACTGCGGCGGAACGCCAGCCTCGGTCGGCCGACTAGCGAGCCCGCCATTCTCCTCCCGAGCCCGCTCTGGGCGCACGTGTATCGTGAACCACGCTGCACTGTTCCGGAACATTCCACCACGCCACTATGGCGGTTGTTGTTTTGCCTAGTGACTGGCGGGAATGCCAAGAACGGCTAAATTCCCCTCCACATAGCCGAATCTCCAAGAGACCAGCCTGCTGCTGTGAGTATCATGAGCTATTTAACCCTTCTTTATTGCGTGTGTTCCTTGTAAATTCAACGCGAAGATAAATGACCGCCCCCAGAGAGATTTTAGGGCCAAATTCACCCGATTTAGATAGAATTACTGTTGCTACCCTGTACTACTCTGCTTGCATTATTGTATCATTGTGTTTACGAAAGAATTCTACCCAATACAACTGTTATTTACCGTAGCCACTTGTTTCACTGTCTCCCCCAGCCCGTAGGATTTGAGCTTATTTCAGGGATGGCACACAAACGCCTCAGAGATCCTACCACCCTGATGATAGTCTCCTCCGCTATGCTGACCATTCTGAGCTAGTCTGTCGGCAGAAGGTAGGCACCTCAGGTAGGTGTACTTAGCAAAATATTACCATTTGTTATTTCGGCTACTGGCTAGGTCTCTCATTCAAAATTTAGGCATATTAGATTTGTCAAAGAATTTATAAATAAAAATGCAAAAATCAGTCATTTTACATACATGTAGGATTACAAAAGATTTTTAAATATTTATATTGAGGGATCAGTAGGATTTATAGGTTCAATTAGGAATTCCACAGAGCCGAACCCTCTGATATGAAAATATCTGGAGTCGGTGAATTTTTTTTCCCATTTGGTCTCTGGTAGGTTGACATGTTGTTCTTGTATTGTTTTGTATTTATAATACTTATATAGTGCAATTGCATAGCGTGGGTTGACTAGAAGATCATTGGGGAAGTGTGTGAAAGGGTGTAGTTTTTCCTGTGGGGAAAATTTAACCCGGACATTTAAATCTGGTGCGTAAAAAATAGTTAAACAATCTAATAAACAGGTCCTGACACGATTATAAGCGCGGGCGCAGCAAAAATATGTCCGATCGCAGCGCGAAACCTCCCGTATTCAGTTTCGGATTCGGCTGGATGGCAGCCGAAACCGAAACTTAGCCGAAATCCGTTTTTTTGCCGAAACTAGGCCGAAACCTAAAGTTCGGTCGGACACTAACAGTCTTCTATATGTATATATTGACTATGAGTATTAATAAAAAATTCCATTTGCTTGAAAATAATTACGAAAAATACACATTTGTACCGCGCACGGACCATGGTATGATGCTTTGATATGTTCATCAGGATTAATTAATATATACTACTCGGAAAGATCCAATTTCCGGCCTGATAAAACAAACTCAGTCGTATGTTACTTCCAAGCGTCGCAGCGCACGTCATTATATTAGGTCCTTACATATGAAATTGGCGTTTTGCCGTACTGGCAACTTTGATCTCAAATATCTTCTCTTTGGTTAGGAATTCCAAATTCAAATTTATACAGCTATTTACTCATGTATTTGTGTTTCGAAAATTATAGTTCATTTGTTTTTTCCTTAATTTTTTTTTCTTTGCGTCATTTAGTTTACAAAATGGAAAACTTGAAATATCGCGTTATTTACTAGTACGAGTTCCACCGTGGTACCAGTGCTGCAGAAACGGCTCGAAGGATTAATGATGTGTATGGCGACGGTGCCGCAAAAGAAAACACAGTGCGTTTTTTGTTCTAACGTTTTCGTTCTGGAAATTTCGACCTGTAGAACAAGCCCTGTGGACAGCCGGAGACCAAAGTTGATAATGAAGAATTGAAGGCTATTGTGGAAGCTGATCCATCGCAAACCACGTCCCAGTTAGCTGCAGGCTGCGGTGTTAGTGATAAAACTGTTTTAATCCACTTGAAGCAAATTGGGAAGATGAAAAGCTTGAAAGGTGGGTAGCTCACGAATTGAGTGAAGCAAATCAACAAACGCGCATTAGAACGCTAGACCACACACTGCAAAACAGACGGTTACCAAATTAGAGGAGCTTCAATTGGAATGTCTAAGACATCTACCGTACTCTCCGGACCTTGCCCCAGCAGATTACCATTTTTTTCGAAATTTGGATAACTTCTTGCAAGGGAAAAAATTCAACTCCGATGGGGCAGTCCAAACCGCCTTCAAAGATTTTATTGATTCCCGTCCGAATGGTTTTTTTAGTAAAGGGATCGATGAACTACCTATGAGATGGATGGCAAAAGTGCATAGATAGCAATGGTACACACTTTGATTAAATAAATATATTATATTAAAAAAAAAAGAAATTGACTTTATGTTCCTCTTATACAAAACGCCAATTTCATATGTAAGGACATAATATTTACGTATGTCGCGTGAAGCATTTACGCCGTTATTGGTTAGTTGCCGATCGAGTTGTCCTCTTCTGCTGATTACAATTAGTTAAAAAGGTAAAATAGATTCGAAGAGAATCGACATTTAATGACCTTAATTGAAAATGTTATTATGAATTTCTGTGGAACAACCCGTCCTCAGTATACGCAATTCATTAACGGAACATATCTATCACCCCACGAGATGTAGACATTTTCAACGGTAGGTACCTTGAAATCAAACTGGCTGAATCTATTTATTGATGCAAAATCTATACAATTATACAATCTATACAAGGGCAACAGTGAAAACACTAAAAATGAGTAGTGTTTTCACTGTTGCCCTTGTTTACTTCGTACCTGGGAAATAACAATGGCCCAACTCAAAAATCTTATTTTTTCAGGAGAGCTGTTTGAATATTTCGTTTGAGTGTATTAAATCCGTTTATGAACCAATAAAAAAACCTGTTTTACAAAAGTTGGGAAGCTGTTATGTAGTTTTGTTATATATCGTTTGTTTTTGAAATTTCATTTATCATTGTGCCAAAATGTGTGCTTGAATCCGAGAAAAATATTATAATAATATACAATAACATTTTCCCTTTTAAGATCACAATAATATTTTTAAGAATTGTGCCATTTTTATGGAAGGTTTAACTGTAGATTCCTGTAGTGTTTTGGATACTCGTGTTATTTCAGTTACTGTTAATAGGTGTCGAAAGGTCAGAGCTTCTGCCACATCCCAACAGATGTCCGCTGAAGCAGTAACAGTTAGAGCAGTGCAATCTAGCGTTGTTCGTGTCGTGAACACGAACGGTTACGATGGGAGCCGAAGGGTTTCAGAAGAGTGGACCTCTGCCGCCTACCGGAGCGAGATTCAGATATAATTCCTAGCCAGTCAGGTACGGTCATGAGTCCAGTATAATATACCTAATATTGTCAATATACACGATAAATAATATAAATAAACTTGTAATCAGGAACTTGATTAATCATTGGAAGAGCACAACTATTCACCAATGCATGAATGTGGATAGAGCAGACACTACGATTCCTAAATATAATAAAATAAATCAATAAGACAACTTACCAATGCACGAATGAGCTCAGAAGTTTGGTTTCTCTGTTTTAAAATCACTTATTTCACAGTGGTATTAAAAAGTAGCACATATTCACTTTTACACACTATTATTCACAATATTTTCAGATGATATTTCTTATTTTGTTAATGATAAATCTCATTGCAGTAACAATTAACATTTACATTAGCTAAGAACTGCTTTGAATACTATTATTTTTATATTTAAACTTTTCACTGTAATGAAAATAAAATATCATATTTAAAAATCATTTATATCTTAAATAAAAATTGTGTTTTTTATTTTTTTTTCATTTTGTAAGAAACAAACAGCTTATACATACAGAATACCAAGATTTTTTTTTTTTTTTTTACAGTGAATACCGCACAAGAATCTCAACTGCTCCCGTCTGGAGCCAGTGAGACTATGGCATCCCCAATTGGGGTATGTTGTGAGGCTGAAGGTAGTGGGGAGGGGAAGGAGGTGGGGAAAAGGAAGGTTGGGAAGTACCTGGCTATTCAGATCTGGTCACCAAACACGGCTAAAGCCATTTTCAAGTAACGTTTCAATTCTGAATGGTGGTCTTACACCAGGGCGATACTGATAGTATCTTCCACTCTGGAACATGCCGCAAATATACTATATATTATTTTAAGTGAATTAATTGTGAAATAACACAAATTAATCAAATAAAATTTATTTGCGCATGCCGGGTTCGAACCCGCGACCTCCGGATTGTGAGTCAGGAGTCTTAATAGAATATAATAAATATGTCACCTTTTTTTCCATTCTCAGTATACAGGGTGTTAAGGGACGTACTTAACTTATTTTAACCAGTGATTCCTGGCATGGAGTAAAAAATGTTAAAGAAAATTTAAATTTCCGGTGAAATTTTTTTTTTCAAAATTTTTCTTTTCAAAAACAATTTTTTTTTTCCCTGTTTGGTCACTGGTCACTCAGCCGATTATATGTATACCTGATATCCTAGCCCGCCCCTAACTGTTCAATAACTGGTGATTTTAGTTTTTGTTTTTATTTTGAAAAAAAAAACGAAACTGTCAGCGGACCCTTAAATATCTACTCCAAATAATGTCAGGAATTACTGTTTTTTTACATTAGCTCCACACAGGCGGCCCTGAAGAAAATAACTTCCCTCAGGGCCTGTCATCTTAGGGGATTCTGTGTGAGGGATTTTTTTAAAGAAAAAAAGGAGAGGAAATTCTGGGAAGGAAATAGGTATGAAGGGTGGTAGGAATCTGGGGGTCAGCGTGTCCAGGAGAAACGGACGCGCGAATCCGTCCCTTCAACTGTGGTGCAAGGCGATGAACCGAGGGATTCTGGCTAAAGGTCAAAAGACCTCCTCAAGCAGTCTCTCTCGATCTGGGCCGCCACGCAGCAGGTGAGACCTTGACAAACCTCACCCCATGAACCCGAGTACCCTTGATAAGTCCTAAAACGTAGTGAACCACCCGGGGTGACTTATGGCAGAGGTGTTGGTTATCCAATAAATGGTTCCCAGGGCGGCGGTACCCGGACCCGCCTCCCAAAATGAAAGTAGGTCAAGTAGGTACGTCCCATAAATCCCCAATGTTTTTCTATCTATTCATAGAAGAGTGTCTGTGGCGGGTGATGCGGATTAGATTTTTATACAAATCTATAGTTTTATTCTGAGATGAAATTTTGCCCACTTGATCTTCAAAACAAAAGGATTGTGAAATATGAGATCGCCAAAAATGCTTAAAATAAATAAAACCCAATGGCCGAGTTGATTAAGGCTTTTGTCCCGGTAAGGCAAAAGATCCGGGATTCGATTCCCAGTTGCGACCGTTGTCTTTTTATTTTTCTTTCGTATTTCATTTAGATTTATTAGTATTATTATTTTTTTAAATGATTAAACACATAAGCAAATTGCAGTGTTTTTTTTTCAAATTAATTATAAAATATTCTAGATATTGTTTTTTTTAGTGCAGTTTTGAACGGTTTCGATTTCGGTCTTTTTAAATGTGAATACCTCACAAGAGTTCTTGCTGCTCCCGTCTGGAGTCAGTGAGACTATAGTATCCCCTTCCCTTCCCCGCTACCTTCAGCCGCACAACGAAGGAAGGTGCGGAAGTACCTAGCTATTCAGATCTGGTCACGGTTAAAGCCATTTCAAACAATGTTTCAATTCTGAATGGTGGTCTTACAACAGGACAATACTGAAAGTGTCTTCTACTCATCAAAGTGCCGCAAATATATCTACTACATATATATTATTTGAAATGAATTGATTGTGAATATATAAAATTTATTTGCGGATCCCGTGTCCTTCGGATTGCGAGTCAAGACTCTTATCCCTCGACCAAGGAGTCTATATTTGGTGTCAGTATATTTTCTATTTCTATTTCTGATCTCCCTATGTTTTGTATCCAGCTTTTAATTCGAGATTTAACTGTAATAATGTTGTGGTTTTTGAGTGAGAGTGGGAATTTATTGAAAAGTTTATTTATTGAAGACGTACATTAAATAGAAACACTACGGAGCTCATTTATAAAACTATCGTTGCTCCACATTTGGACTACTGCTCTACAATGTTATATTTGGCCAATGAAGGAAGTTTGAACAAACTAGAAGTTATACAAAACAAAGCTATGAGATGTATACTGGGGAAAGGCAAATACGCAAGGATTAATCAAATGAGAGAGGAGCTTAATTGGATTCCTATAAAAAAGAGACTACTATTTAATGTGTTAATTTTTGTGCATAAAATTATGAAAAACCAAATGCCAAAATACTTTAAGGATAAAATTGTTTTTAATAGAGACATTCATAATAAATTACGAAACAAGAAATATAAACAGAGTTCGATTGCCACAAATGAAGAAATCAAAATCACAGAACTGCCTAATGTACAGAGTACTAAAGATGTATGATGAAATGCCTGAAAGTATGAAGAATGAAGAAAGAACGAATGTATTTAAAAATAAATGTTGTGCTTACTGTAAAAATATTTAAATTTATTAAATGAAATGTTACATTGCGCTTAATAGTTTATATTCATGTAGTATAAACTAACTCAATAATAAAAAATAAAAAATTTAGTACCTTTGTAAAAGAAGCAGTTCTTCATTCGTATTTACTTATTTTGAATTTATATTGACTTATTTTGAATTTGAATTTTACTTATTTTGCATTTAAGTTTCCTTGTTTTGCATTTGTATTTCATTTATATTTTCTAATTTTCCATTTGTGCTTACTTATTTTGAATTTGTATTTATTTATTTTGCATTTGCGTTTACTTATTTTGCATTTCTATTTACTTATTTTGCATTTTTTATTTACTTATTTTGCATTTGTATTTACTTGAATACAGCGAGTATTTAATCAAGATGAACTCGCTGTATTCGAAACAATAACAAAGAATTACTACAAATTCCCATAACTCATACTACTTTTGGTCAACGAAGCTTCAGATACCTTGCAACAAGACTTTACAGCATTCTTCCAATTAGTATACAAAAATGTGATTCACAAAAAATTATTAAAAAAAACATAAAAATTTGGATAAAAAATAATGATAGAGCATTTACCGGTGCACTCACCCAAATTCGAAATTAGTATTGAACCAATGCTGTTATTATTGTACCAATGTTATTGTTATTATTAATGCAACCAATCTATTGTGTGATTATATTCTAATATTGTAGGTATGTTCACAGTATTATAAATTAACCTAAAATTACTGCCTCAACACAGGCTAGCCTAGTGAGGCAGGTTACGAGAAACCTAAATTTATAATTATAAATCTTTATATTTATAGTTCCTTGAATACCTACTGTTTATATGTATATTGTTTTCTGTTTTTAACTTTTGTACTTATGCAACTTTTAAACTATTGTATGACGTAATTTTTTTTTGTAGTTATAAATCTTTAAATTTTTCTTCAATAAAGATATTATTATTACTTATTTTGCATTTGTATTTACTTATTTTACATTTTTTATTTACTTATTTTGCATTTGTATTTACTTATTTTGCATTTGTAGATACTTGTTGGATGTGTTCGGAATACAGCAAGGATAGAATATAGCAGAAGTTGCTTATTTATTAACTTAAGAGGGCATTACCAGAGAAAGCCGGAAATACGTCATTTTCAAAAAAGTTTTTAGACGTATTGACTCTTTTCCACAAAAAATTATAAATGGATTTCGAAAGATTGTTCTTTTATCTAGCATAGTTATGTAATAAATTTTTAGAATTTTTTTTAATTTTTCGTATAATAAGGTTATACCATAGGTCGTTGGCAGATTTGTTAAATTTTCAAAAAAGTTTTTGTATTATACCACACCCATTTCAAATAATGTAATCATGCAGTAAAATAAATCAATACATTATCTAGCAAAGTTATGTATTAGAATTTTAATTTTAGTTTCAATAAAATCATTAAAAAATATCTACGTACATAGTGTTTCTTGACGAAAATTGGTCCATTTGTGTATTTATTTGCGCACTTACAAACTAAATATATTTCAGATTTTTTTTAACATTCTTATTAAATTTAGACATTATTGAAAAATGATAAATACTTATAATCAAAAAATAACTACAAAAAGTACACTATTTTAATAGTTTTATCATCACGCCTTTCAGCATTTTTGGATTGAAGGTATAAATTAAAGCTAATTTGGATTGAAATAAATTCGATATTGAGTTATAATTTAAAAAAAGCTGGTACGGGAGAATAATCAATCTTTCTCATTGTAACCGCCCTGCACGATCGGAAGAACAACTTTCGACGAAATGTGGATTTTCGTCCGCTGGCTGGTTAAACGCTCTTAAGCCTGCAGAACAGAGTGATGGGAGAGCTAAGCTTACGTTGCTTCGGTGGTTATATTTTGTGGATGCTAATATCGTGCCCGACGTGAATTATTTACTTACCTATAACTGCATAGGAAAATCAATACAAAAGACCGATTGACGAACTCAAAATCCAAATGAGTATGCATGAGATAATGTATGAATGTGATCAAAGCAAGGGGTGTGTGCCAATACAGAATTAAGTATTTTCACAAACTATGAAAACACCGTTAAAAATGTAAAAAAGATTTGAAGGGGTGTGATCTGAGATTTTCACGGCGAAAATTATAAAAAAAGCTGACAATAGTGAGGCTGTGAAAGTAACGATGAAGAGGATAATTTAAAGTATCTGGCTATTCAGATCTGGTCAGTAAACAAGGTTAAATCCAATTGAGTCAACGTTTCAATTCTGGAACAAACATTCCCAGTTTACTAATAAACTGACATCTATTGGATGGTTACCCAACCTTTTAATTCAAACCGCCATTTGTTAATTTGCATACAAATCAAACCCATACCGCCCGCTTGCCAGCCCGCTCGTCCACAACATACAGACATTCTCCTTTAATTATATATTTAAACCAATTTACACAAAACTTTGACAAATTATATAACTAAACCTTACTCACGAATCACTCCATCTATTGGTA